>JAVTVJ010000091.1:0-1220680 GCA_034509425.1 Eopsaltria australis | reverse complement strand
GGGGGGGGGGGGGGGGGGGGTGAGCCGTCAGGAGATGCTGATACGATCACGCGTAAAACAACCACCCCCCTCCGGTTTGCAAGTCGGATCGGTGCAAGCGCAGGCAGTCACTGGCCGGAGGGAGAATTACATCATCCCCTGCTCCAGTGATGCTACCTTTCGTGCCGCTACCATACGCGCAGGGAAACAACCGGGGGCGCGCCTTACGCCCCCCCGGCCGGGTCGGTGCCACCCTGGGGGCGGCGGGGGGGAGCTGGGGGGCGGGGAGGCCCGCCCCGCGTCACTCACACACACACACACACACACACACACGCCCGCCCGAGTGTTTACAGCGCTCACACAGGCGTATTGTGACGTCGCCTGAGTGACAGCCCGCCGCGCCAACGGGGGGGGCGCGGCCCCGACGCCACGGCCGAGCACGGGCGCCCCGCCCGCCCCGGCCCCCCTGCGCCCCGCGGGAGCGGCGCCGGGAGCGGCTCCGCGGGGCGCGGCGGCGGGGGCTGCGGGGCCCCGCCAGCCCGGGGCTAAGCGCTTCCAAAGTTAAAAACAACTCACACGCTCCAGCAGCAGCGTGGCTTACGCGATGCCGAGCAGTTCGAGTTTATGACGTTCTGTGACGTTTTAGGCGCACACCGTAGAAAGGGTTGCTCGTGAGAGAGGCGAGGTGTATTTGTAAGCGTGGGGTGTCTGTGAAGTTAAACCGCTCCCTCCGGGAGCGAGCGGGGACGTGAGGGCCGGTCTCTTGCCGGAGAGTATGGTCCTGATGGGACTTTGGGACGGGGACGTCGTCAGCGTAGAAGCTGTCACATCGATGGCCCTGGACACTCCATTGTCCAGAGTGGACAATAAAAATATTACTTTTTTTTTAAAAGGGATATAGACTTAAGTGCCGAGGACAAAACCTAAATTTCGCTCATCATATGCTACCCCCAGTGTTACAAGTGTAATGTTATAGGGTTAGAAACTTGTTGCAATATGCTACTGCGTTGGGACAGTGTCTGTGGGGTTTACTCAGTCTGTGAAAATATTGAAGCAGTACTTACTCACTACAAAGTCAATAAAACTGTATCACACTAAAACCAACAAAAAGTGCTTTACAAACTGATATTTGTCAAGAATTGTCTGCCAAAATGCAGCAGTGTAAAAATTATTACCAAAACACCAGCATTTACTTACTGCAAAATTCAAGTAACCACGAAGCCCTGTTTAATAGTACAGACAGTTTTTAATGTGTTAATGGTTTGGGTTTCTTCAAAGCATATTACTTTTTGAAGTCTGGGTGTTTCTATTTGTGCAGAAAATAGACTGAGAAGCTTTGAGCTCCCACTGTTACAAAAGTTAAAAGGAAACAAAGTTGAGCTGCTAAGTCGGCAGTCTGGAATGAGTCAATAGTATCTCCTTTGTCCTGCTAGCTTTCTCTGCTGTGGTGTATCTTTGCTCTATTTCCTCTGCAAAAGCAAATGAGCATTTCTACCCTCAGCATATTTAATAGACTTTATAGAACTTCTGGCTTCTAAATATTCTAAACTGCCAATAATATTCCAATGCGTCTGCCTTTCCCAGCTGTATGCAACAGTCATTATACCATCAATGATAGTATGCTCACTTCTGTAACCACAGAGATACTTCCACATTTTCCATTATCTATAATTAGTAGAGGAAATTATTCTTGCTTAGTTGTAGTAAGCCTTCATCAGGGAACAAATATGCCTTTTTAAAATACTCCCTGATCTGTTGGGTTTTTGGTTGATTTTGTTTTGTTAAAAAAAAAAGAAAAAAAAAAAAGAAAAAAAAAGAAGATTGGGCTGGAGACATGAAGGAGATGCAAATAACTCCCCTCTTCATTTACTTGGGGATTCCCTGGGAGTCTCAGAGGGCAAGGAGGTAACATAGCTGGCTTTTACAACAGGATGACAGGTCCTGACACAGGGTCACAGAGAATCTATGCTTGGCTAGCCCTGTGCTCCAGTTTTGTTTAGCTGGTAGCTAGTCCCTTGAGGGATCAATGTCAACTTAAGCATGCTAACTTCTACAAGCAATGGGCTGGCCAGTGACCGAGAGCTGTGACTGGCTCCTCCAGGACTCTCTACTTCTGCTGCACTTGGAGCTCGAGTGCTGCTGCCAGGCTGCTTCTGTGGCTCTGCAGCTTGTCACAGAGAGAATTAAAGTGGCAACAGTACAAAGCAAGCCCCAACATTGCCTGCTCCCTGAAAACAAAAGGTGGCTAGATGTATTAGGTGGATTGGAAAAACAGCTTGGTTTGGGACAGGGCTTAATGACTGAGGCACAGAAACTGGAGCCAACTCCCATCACCATGAGCTAAGTTTCTGTGTACCTCAAACCCACTCTGCCCTTAAATTCTGGCCTTGAATTGGTATTAGTTGTTCCACAGATCTGTCACACTCCCAGGGATAATAAACAAATGTCAATTCAATATCCCACACATAAAGGTATCAGATATCAACTTACTTTCTCTTTTAAGTTATGTATATCTTAAATTTCTCAATTAAGGAACAAGGTATATGTGTGTGTGTATGCACACACACACACATATACACACCGCCTCACACTGACAGTCCTTTCTGGTTTAACTTTCAAAACCTGTTGGAGATTAGAGTTGGGTTACTAGAGTTCAAAGAAAAGTGAATTTGTATTAACTCACTGGGGTTGAAACCTGTATTTTAATATGTACAGTATGTAGTTTTTATTCAGTTTTATGTTACAGTATGAATGCTTTTTAAGTCTGTAAGATCAAGATAATTTTTTGTGTTTATAAAAATAAGGCTTGTTTGTTATTAATTCATCTAACTCTACTTTTCTTTTGATACTTGAAGTAGATTAACGAGTAATTTAGCACATGATTATCTGAATGACCCTTCCTTTCCTTTTTTCACACTTGAAAAAGATTATCAGTCAACTACTGCTGTATTACTGTATATGTGACCAGTCTGTCTGTACCATTTGGTGTCTGATACTTTAAAATTTTTTTTGTAGTCTTATTCTGTACATAAGATTCCAGATCTTTTTTTTAAAAATGCAGCCCTATAATTCCAAATGATAACAAGCAGTTTTCTCTAATCACCATAAAGGCCTATGCTATGGATTTCAACAGCTTTCATTTAAAACTCTAGACATGTTTCTATCTTTTCATTTGTAAAGGGTGTTACTAACTTACATTTGGAAATTTGACTGATTCAGACAGCACAGTCTTCCTGGTTCTGCAAGCAGGCAGTTCCAGTGTTTCAGCTTTTGCACAGTAGCACTTTAACAAGCAGCAGCCATGCATAACTAACTAGACTGCAAGTCCAGTTACTGCTTTTTAGAAGCCTCTACCCAGCTCTTATGTTATCCAAAATGTCCATTTTATGTTGTTGCAGCCTTATAACAATACTACTAACAGCAGGAAAGTGCAGTAGTTATTTACAATTGATAAGATACAGGGGAAGGAAAAAAAGTTTTAAAAAATTGAGCCTGAGGCACAGGAAGAAAGCAGAACAGCTCCAGCTATCCTTTTATAGTAACTGGTGTTTTATGGAAAGTGGTTAAGAAAGGAAAACTCTCTCTTCCTTCCAGCAGCTAGCCAGTGATGGCATGATACTTCTAAATGAATACTGATAGCATTCTTGGATAAACCCTTATGCAGGTTTCATTTCTCGTACCTGGAAACAAATAGGATTGTTTTCTTCAGTTCCTTCTCTTGAACCTACTTTTAGATCCTGGGTCCTACCCTCTAACTATATCTAACTAGATCGATGTCTAATAGAACAGTTTTCAAGTTTAGCGTTAATGCTTCATAAAAAGTAATACATTCTTATGAATATTTCTAAGTACTGTAGTAGTTTTCATTAGTATTTTTTTACATGTACAGTTAGCATTCTGGATACAAAATAGGTACAGATGATATTAGCTAGTCAGGGCATCACTTCAGAATATGTACATAATGTGTATAGAAAATAAACCTAGCACAGACTAAAAAGGTGTTCTTAGCATGGATTACAGGTGCAAATAAATACTTTGTAAAAGACGTATGGAAACTAGGAAATCAGTAGTAGTTCATCATATGAGAAATATACCTTTAGACTCCACAAAGAAGTAAAAAATAAATATGCTGAAAACTAGGCAACACTAGTTAGAAAAACAGGCTATCAAGACCACTGTACTTTTTAAGGACCTTTAGTATCCTCATGTCTGTTTGAATGTGGTGTTTGCATGAACATTCTTTTTAATAAAACAATAAATTTCACAGATTCCACTGTATGACAGTGTACTGATTGGCTGTCACAACTACTGACTAAATATTAATTTTGGTAGTCTAAGTTCAATCTATAAAGTCCTATATCTGGATAACTTTTAAAACCTATACACAACTGAAACTCTCAACAAGACAATTTCCTGACTTACACATTGTCTATCCTTGTTTTTAAAGATTTGTTTAGTAATTTACCTTAGTTTGTCAATTTTACTTTTATTAGTTAGACAGAGAAAAATTAGATGGTCTCTTTTGTTTTGAAGTGTATTTCATCTTAGTTTTACGACACTAAGGAGAGCGATAAACCCTGCAGGCTAACTAGAAGGAGTTCCACATTAATGCAATCACTTTGGTTTCGTATCTCCTACAGATTTTTAGCCCTTACAAGCAATGATTTACATACCATTGAGGGAAAATGAAAATGAGGGGGAATCTCATTATGACACTGCAAGTGTACTTAGTTTCTCCTAACACAGACTAGATTAAACCTGGCCTATGTCACAAGAAATGTGAAGGGTGAGAGCAAAGGGTCCTTTCTTATAATAGTCATGCACAATTAATGCTCTCTTCGCTCAATAGAGAAAACCAGACCCAAAATGAGGAGGATATGGGCTACTATTCTTTCACCTTCACTCCCCACCCCCACCCTCTGAGCTGTAAAGAAAGGATCAGGTTGCACTATTTTAAAAGCTGGTGCACTACGCACACTTCCTCACTATATTGGCAAGCACTGGGAGAAAATCTCTCTCAGAGCTCTCTGCAGGAGTTCCCACCGCTTCATAACATACTTTGCTCAGGACTGTGACTTCTCAACAGAGCTGAGTCTTCAATAAAGTGATGAAAACTTCTCCCATAAACATACAATATTTTTAGAGACATACACAAATAACGGCATTATTGAAATAACTTACCTTTGACACATGGCTTTGAAAGCTTCACGCTTGATGCAAGTCATAAAAATCAAACTATCACAATAGCTCAGCACTACAGGCAAAGTAGACCTGTAAATAAATTAAAAGAGAAGTTACGCAACTTACCATAATTTCCTGAATATGCTTAAATAAACAGGATTGATTAACACATTAAAGAATATAATTGCTCTGTCTTTCATCCTTACCGTGTGAGCACAGATTTCTGGTTACTGCTCCTATAGACATTTCAAGTTAAATCAAACTGCTGATGTTAAATCTATAACAAGGTGGAAGATGGATGGTGCTTTGGCCAGAGTTTGGAATGGCAGTCTCAACAAGGGCCATAATCCTGTCCTTGACTCAGAATTTCACCAGTGGCTTTTCCATTCTAAGACAGGGACAGTTAAAACTGTCATACATCTTACTGAATCTAAGAGATAAAATAATGCTTACCAGATGTGCCAATGCTACACATACCAGGGTTACAAAAGTCTAAAATAACCTCAGATCTGAAATACATGTTTAGCAACATTTTGTTTACCCGTACATTTGTCTTTTTCAAAATTTAAAACTCGCAGTTCCCAAGGCAAGGTGCCTAGTTAGCAATACATAATGGATGACAAAAGGCTAATCCAACTATCAAGGACCTCTCTTAAGGAGGAGTTCCCATGTCATATCATATCCCCACATAAAAAAGGAAACCCAAAATTATGGTGATTGAAATTCTCACCAGTCTTCCACTCTCTTAATATTAGATATGAAGACCTGACTGGGAAAGGGCATTACAAGCCTCCTATCTCACCCAGGGCTCCTCCTGTAAATACTGTGAAGGAAGCCATAAGCCACCTCCTGTTGGAATAGGGCAAGTTTCACACTGGGAGAAAGAGTCTGCACCAAGCACTGCATAAATACTGAGCTGAACCAGTGGAACTCAGAGGCTAGAAGAGTTGTATCAATCTGCCAAATGGCCTAACAGTGAGAAGGGATAAATCCTGTTTAATCTTGCCTCAGCCACTATTACCTGAGCTCTGAGAGTTTTAAAGGAACAAAATCTCATTCCAGGCTTAAAAGAAACTTGAGGTCTACAGATAAAAAGCTGTACACTACATCTACATTCTGCAACTGTAGTTGTTAATAATACACAATTTCAACATACAGATGGGTAGACATTTCATTTGAAAGCAAGAATGAAAATAATGACAGGTAGTTTCATAGGACAACGAATTTACAAGTAATAGCAAAACTGTCCTTTTCTTATGCGTAAGAGTCATCATTCTAGAGGAAGAGCCCACTGGAAATCTGCAAGAGGCACATGAAAATGGAAAGAAAGACAAGAAGTTCAATGGAAGATGCTGATCTGGTGAAGTCTTCATCAAATAAGAAAGCAGTCTCCTATTTACTTTCTGATGCTGTGTAAATGTGTGAATCAAAGCCCACACATTCTCTTGCAAATCATGTCACAAGGATTCTACATCTCTATGCCCCTGAGGTCATGAGTGACCATGTACTGACCTCTGACAGACTCCTGCTGCCTCTCCTTTAATACACCTCCCTAACCACTTGAGCTCTTAGGAGTGCTATACATTGCATGCTTCTTACCCGTCCTTTCTCTTATTTTAGCAATCTATGCCCCACAAAAATTTCCTATAATCTTGTGTGTTTCTCTACAGTCTTTCTTGTACTGAGAAGTTTCTCAATACTTAAGCAGAAGATGTGTTAAGGAATAAAGAAAAACATAAAAAGATAATATTATTTCAGGGAGAGATTCAGCAAGTTTTCAGAAAAAGGAATACTGTATTTCAAATAAAATAAGATTGTTTTCAACTGGAAGAGGCTCACGTTTATATTATCAGTAAAACTTCTGCCAAAAGGGGAGGAAACAGCAACTGTAGACAGCAGTTCAAAAGGAAGTTCTGTTACAGTACAGACCAAAAAAATCAACTTCTTCTTACAGAGTACAAAATACGTAATTAACGCTGAACTTCTGCATATGCCTTAAATACTGAACCATGAATGTGGATTGCTCGTTAATGTGTCCAACAGCCTTAATGGTGAAACCTATACAGGGAAATAATTATGACAATAGCATTCACCAAACAAAAAATTGAGATATTCTTTCATTGAAACTTCTATAGACTGATTCTTGAGTTAAAGACAGACATCTGCTAGCCAAAAGGAGCAACTTGAACAAAGAAGAGACTTTCAAGTTTCAGACTTTCAAGTTTCAGAGCTCTAGTTTGAACTTATCTATGTTTTCACACATCAGTAGGTTCAGTAGAGTTAGAAATACCCAGTACGTGTAATGAAAACAATCTCTATCAGTGGATACAGCATGAACATGATAATGTGTGTTTTCCAAGCCTAGAGCAATTGTCAAGCAATTACTGTTTGTCAAGACAACACACTGGATAGTCAGGGTCATCTAACCCTAGGTCATCTCCTTCTACCTTACAGTGAGGCAAGTCTCAGTAACTCAGCGGCCCAGCTTTCTTTAATTTGCTCTGAACCCAAGGTGTAGGTGCAGGTTTCCCTCTGCATGGAGCCGGAGAGCCGAGTGAGGCGGCGGTGATGAGCGCTCAGCTCCTGCACCACGATGGCTCCAACAGGCAACAGCTGCTGGGGTTTTGTTCTGAGGGAAGGAGGGCCCGCACGGGTCAGAGGGGACTCCTGGACAACTGATTATTAACCAGGGCTTTCTAAAGCACTTGCAAGGCCCATATTGTGTTTGTTTAGGACCCAGAACTACAAGTGCATGTTATCAGCAGACTGGGTGAATTGGTTTGTGTCTCTGAGCTCAATTATCAATTCTATCTACATTTTAAAGCAGAAAAAAGACTTGTCTTATGCAGTCTATTTTGGTCCAGTTTTACATTTCCTTTCTTTTCTTTCATTTTAAAGACTCTTATTCAATTAAATATATCCTCTTTATAAAATATTCTTTTTGCTATCTAGATTGTGATTTCATGCCTGCACAATTTTTATTTAATCATCTATATAACGAATTTCTTATTCTTAATTTTTGCATTTTGTGATACAAAATTTAATGGCTACTCCTTACCATGGCTTTGTCTTCCAATTATAATTAATAAAAGTGTGTATGTAGATGGAAAATGGAATTCAATTAAAATGTAGCAAAAGAGCCCTTCATTTTTTCTCAGTTAAATTAAATAGCTATAACTGTACATAACATGTAAGAAAAAAAGTTACCAGAACATACCACATTGAAAACTGATTTATTCGACAAGGACGAATCACTTCCAGTTGGTGAACTTAAATGATTGTTTCTGGTTAGCACAACCCTCAAGACTTTACAACTAGTACATCTCATTCTCTTACAGATTTCATTCAAGGACCTAATGAGAAAAATGAAATTTCCTGCTTTTTCATCTCCCAGTGGATTTTTCAATTTTGAACATACTAGTTGTTAATATAAAGTAGATGAGTACATTAAAAGAGGAAAAGAAAAGCTATCAGAAGCTGGTTCCACATTCTGCAGGTTACAATTCCAAACGCTCTGCCAGTGACTTTCACCCCTTTAGTGGTTTGACTTTATCTAAAACTTTGGCATAAAAAATGTGTGACAGGGTATTTTTATTATGTTATTTTAAAACACTATAGTAAATTTAAGCTTAATACTGGCTGCCCTACTTTCATAATTAATTTTAAGTGGTCTTGTTAAAAAAATAAACTTTTAATTTAAAGAAACATACATAGAGAATTCATTAAACACATATTAATCGTTCCAGGAGGCCACACAAGTAACAGAAAACATGAATTCCCTCCTTTCTCCTACAGCCATTATAGTATGTTCAAACCAGCACGGGTCCCTACTGTGCCTGCTGGTGTACATACAAAGCTAAAGAGACAGAGCCCTGGCACAGAGGTTTGCCTGCATTTCCTCAATACCTGAGGTGTGAGAAGTAAGAAGCCAAACAGGATGGGCTTTTTGTTTAATGCACTGGCTGTTCAGGTGCAGATTTACCATCAGCAGGAGGGAAAGGGTGAAAGGATGCCATGAAGAGCTCTAGATCCTTCCCTGTTCCTCCACCCATTCTTCTCCTCCTCAAGCTATAGCTGTACCAATGCCTGTCTACTGAAAACTGGATGGACTTCAGGCTACCAGGGACCTGAACATAAGAATTCACTATCTTAATCTCTGCTAAAAATAGAGACTTCCCATTAAACTTCCTAGTCCTTACAAAGTGACTTAGAAGGATAAACCTACTGTCAGAACACCTTGTCAAGTTTAAAGGAAGAGAAAGCAAGTTATTTCTGAGAACTTCCTAAGGTTGTGATCCTGGCTTGCTGCATTTTGGAATAGGACTTACAGATTTGGTATCACAGATCTGTAATTTGATCTGTTCACTTAAGCAGGATCAGAATGAAATTCCTCCTCCTCCCAAATTGCTGTGATTGAAACAACACTATCTCACGGATTTTCTATTATTTTTCTTGCTCTTTTCTTTGCCAGGCTCAAAGATTTCTTCTCTGTAATAAAGAGAATCTGAAGGCCAGTATAAGGAACAAGAAAAGTCACTATTCAGAATTACAATGGTAGCAACAAGTTTCTAGAGAGAGAAAAATGAATAAAGTTTGATTTAAGTAAGGGCAGGATTAGGTGAGAAAAAGAGGAGGAGTAGAGGCATTTCATTAACATATGTTATAAAATCTTTGAAATACTATAGACTGCAAAGTTAGCAAAGTTGAGAGTGCAGAAAAATGAACAAGAATGACTAAGGTTTACTCTAGCTGATTGAATTTAAAGAGGGGAAAGTCCTGAAAGTATTTTGTTTCATTTTTGCAAAGACTGTGAATAGGTCATGATTCATAAACAAACTTTATTTTAAGAATACTAGAGAGGTCAGACTGGTTCAGGCCAGGCACACACTTGGCCCATTTACCTATCTCCAACAGCTGACATAAGCCAATTCTTATCCAAATATTCCTTCAGTGAACAGCAGGACCAGGACAAGCACACTTGATAATGCCCATACATTCCAGCATCCAACCTTGTTTTAGCTTGGAGGGTTTCCTGAACCTGATGTGGTTTGTCCAGTCAGTGACCTTCACTAGATCTCTCTTCCAAGGCCTTGTGCAATCTCTCCTTAGATTGTTGTGAAATTTGTTAATCTATACTGTCTTTACTCAAAGAATGTTTTAAGTATAATGCCCATGAACAAATAAAGTAATATAATTTATTGCATTATTTACTTTGAACATGCCTGCTGCTATTCCCCCATGACACACCCTTATTTTTTTATTGGTAGAGAAGGTGAAAAGTTGATCCCTGTCCATCCTTTTTGTTTGTTACTTTAAAACATTAATTGTGGTTTTGAAAAAGCAAATTTTGCTGTTTGTTAGAGGGGTGCTGTAGTTACAGTCTCTGAAGAAGACTGCATTGCCCCAGGGCTGGAAATCTATTTCTTCTTAGCTCTGCCAATCAACCACCAGTCTGCCTGCTATCTGTGGGAGATGCTGAAGCTGCTGTTGCAAAGAAGTCCTTCCAAGATCCTGGGGAACTGGAAGCTTAGATGAGCACATTCTGAGAAAGCCATTCTTTTCCATTGCTAGGAAAGATGCATTAGAGGAAAAGATGCAGTCATGCATATTGTGCTCTTAAAACCCTGCTGGTCTTTCTGCAAGCAGAATCTAAAAGAATAGTAGGGAGTGGAAATAAAGAGAAGAAAATTTGCCAATCCACAGAAATCAGCCCCATTCCAAGAAAATTACTTGCTAATAACTAAAGCTCAAGGAATCAATGTAAACTTTATCTAAAACCTGAAGCAGAAAACTGAAGCTAAAGTAGTTCAAGCCTCCTCTGAAGGAGAGGACATTGTTTCCAGAGCAGACCTTCAGTAGGCACAGCTAACATCATAATGGAAACAGCAGAAGCTTGTGAAAGTTTCCTATTAGTTCAGTAGGAGATTCACAACTCATGCAGTATACTTCCATTTTCCCTGCCATGTGTTTTACAAGACACACAAATATTTCTCAGGCAGAATGGAAAGCACAGTTTCTATTAGTAAAAAATTATACAGACAGGTAAGACAGGTCTCCATTGTTAGGTAAAAATATAAACAAAAGTCTTTCCTAAATATTACTGTAAGTTAAGGTATATTGTATATTGTATAAGTTAAGGTATATTGTACAGAAGAAGATAAGCAGCTATTGTAGAAAAATATACTTTTAGAGAAATTATATAAACTCCACTTAGTGTCAAAGTTATTAAACAGTCCTGTACTATTGAAGTAGAAGAGGTTAAGGCAGACTGATCATACCCATGCCAGCATACTTAAACAGAAAGCCTTTTCATTCAGGTTAGTGAGTAACTCTAGTTAAAGTGACTCTCTTTGACACAAAATGATCTGTAGTGTTGCAAAATAGTTTCTGTCAGCAGATTTCACCGCGGCAACGCCCTGTCTATCAGCTACAATCACACCAGGTTTGGCTGCAGGATCTGATTACTATTTCGGAAGAGTATGTCTGGCTAAGCAGGTAAAGAGAATGTACTGAATGTTTCACAAGACACAAAGAAAGATTTTTTTAAAATGGCACACAAAGCCCATGTTATAAACAGGTAAACAAAACATTTTGTCAGGAGGTCTCAGCATCCATCTAATTAGAACAGTTAGAACAGGGCACCTATTTGTATCTGTTATGAGCAAGCACACATTTAGAAGACTCCATTTGAAAATGAAATGACAAGTCAGTGCTATTGACTCCCTCTTATGATGGCTAGATGTACTGAAGGTGAAAGGCTCAAGGCTCTAACGTTATCAGCTCTAATCCCAAATGTTTCCTGGTTCTGACTGGCTTAACCTAGAGCCTAAACTTAGAGATGTATGTCACATAAAAGCTCCTAACGATGGTCTTGCCCCTCACTGGCTTGTTGACAAAAATATACGGTTAATTAACATGTTGGCTATTGGCAGTTGTTTGTGAAGTCCCTGAAAGACAAATGCAAATTTATTTATTGTTCAAGGCAGAGAGTACTGACTCTGGAATATTTATATGGAGAGAAGGCATCTCCTGAACATCACAAAGGTTTGGAATGTGAGCAAATCCCTATCTCTGAATAGATCTGTCTGTCACCCAGACCCTTGGTACTTCAGGGTATGAAGACGACACTGTAACGAGTATGGTAAATTCAAAGTTTAATGAGGAGAGGACTTTGTGCAACCCAGACACCTGATGCAGCAAGTACCAGGTCATTGCAAGGCTGTGCTTTCAGAATGTAGCTAAAGTACAAGATGTTTTGGGAGAGATTATAAACACTAAGATGTTTTTACTGATCTTGAAAGACAACCCAGAGTCTGATTTAATTGACCTGTTGCTGTCTACGATCTCTCCTCTGAGAAGTAAAAAGCTCTTGATAATATGATGTATAACAGTAAAACCATAACAAAATGTTTTAAATGGATGTTGTTTCTGTAAGCCTGAGAATTGTTGATGATATAGTTTTAGACTTGTGTGAACTGAATCAACAATCTGTTGTGGTACTACACCTCAATGCTTTATCTTCTGAAGCAGGCTGTGGTGGTGGCTACTTCGGGAGTACGCAATGAAATGTTGAAAAGGAATTTTCAACAGAAAATTCCTGCTTGGTTCACGACAAAGACTCAAAGGTAGCATTCTGTAATGTAATCCAGAGCTCCCATGAGGAACCTAATGTCTTTTCTCTGCTGCATGGATCCCTACGTAAAAATAGACATCTTGCAGGCTGGCAGTTGAAAATCCCTGAGGATTAGTGATTGGTTAGGAGATTATGGATACTACTCCAATCTGAATTTGAAATAGCAAATGAAATTGCTGAGGCACTGATAGTTGACACTGAGCTGCTAGCCCCCTCAGCCTTCCTGTACAGACAGAAGGCTCTGTCACTGATTTGTAATGGTACATTTGCTTCTGCAATCAGTCGTAGAAGGCACCCTATTTCTGGTGTTTATTGTTTCTAATAAGATGGACAGCTTGTTAGAGAATAAGAGAGAGAAAAGCCACAAGGCCAACAAGTCGCTCAGCACTGACACGGCACTGAAATACAAAGACAATCACTACTATTGGGGCTATAAATACATAAGGCACTTAACACAAAGCCAGCCACTATCAAGGTCCCTGCAGAGAGTATGCAAGTAACAAAATGAGCCTTTTCAGGACCTGAACTTTAAAATATATGAACCAAAGATATGTCATATTGCTGAGGAATTTTTTATCCCCTCTACATGCATGGGCAGCAACTTGTACTGAGAATCACATTCCCCTTGACTCCATCAGACTTCTATGCCAATACAAGTGGACCTTGCTAGTGGGTATGTCCCAGAAGATCAGAATCCCAGCTTTTAGGACACTGAACAAGAGACACTGTCTTAAAGCATAACTACAGCTTTATTGTAGAATTTAGAAATAAACAAATCTCTGTTTAAGGGAAGTCTTCTCCCCTCCCTCCCTCCCTTCCCTGCTGTATGTTTCCTCTTAGAAAGAGGAAATGTTACCATGGGATATGTAACTCTCTGAAGAATCACTATGGAAAATCGTAAACATCAGTAACCTATGAATCCTTTATCCATATACAAAGAGGTATAGCTAGTATGTTAACTCAAACTGTATTTTGCTAATGATCGAAAGGGGACTTAATTTATTGTATGAAATTAATTATACTACTACAACTAAAGTTAAGTAAATCACACAGTACATGTACTGCACAATTTCCATCTCTGTGGTGTGATGGAAATAATGAAATCACCCATGTTTGTATTCACGTGGCTATCTAATGCCCTGAGGTCAGTGGACATGAGGGTGCTTCAAGTATCTGCTGATACCATTTAATGGACCTTTTTGTTCAAATAATTTGTCCTTGAACTCATGGGGCACAACAATGAAAGGCATCGACACAAACAAAGAAGCATCCAAGAGCATCCCAGAAAAGTTATTCATGTTCTTTATAAAAACTGGGCAATTAAAGTAACTCTCTCTGCTTTGGTCAACTTAGATGGAAAACTGGGCTACACAACACACACACAAACAGCATTAATAAAGCAACTACCTCTTTATGCTGCTGTTGTACCTCACACTACTGGCCTGGAGAGCCCAAAACTGCATAGAAATGTAATTTCTAGTTCTCCAAATATAACATTTTTCTTAATTCTGACATTTCCTTATTTATTTATTTCTCAAAACTGGCCAAAAAACATTCACACTCCTAAATATTAACACTTTCCAACCTATATCTTTCTGATGTACAGTTTGTACTACTCCTTTCAGTCTAACTGTGGTTACATTAAATAAGGGGATTATATTACATTATTAAATCTGCTAAAATAGAATAACTCAGAATAACTGCACACCATGTTCTACCAATTCTACCTCTAATAATATATTCTTCTGCCAACTTAAATACATATTATATCATTCCCTTTTTCTTGTATGTGGTTGTTTACCTCACTTAATCGAACTGCATATATTTTTTCTTCCTAACCACCCTTTAATTATTCTGGTTTTGGATGTCCTTATTTAATCTGTAAGTAACATTTTCAAAATTATTAAATGCTAATTTCATTAACACCTTTCAAAATGGGGGTTAGTTCCATCTGTATATTATTAACTGTATATGTTTCTGAGTACCATACTATCCAAAACAGATACAGTCATCTTGCTGGGGATTGATTTCTGTAGTAGTTGCACTGGGCCTCATGCAGGAAAACTAAATTTCCCATAATAATAAATCCCCCCTGGTTACATAAATACTTTCTTTAGTCAGCATTTTTTAAACTGTTCAATAAAATATTACATGGGAAAGCTTAAAAAATAGCATTTGCATTTGCAACTTCAAACTGTAAAAGCGAATGTTTCATTACAAAAATTATTAAATTAATATACATGTTGAGAAGCAAGTTCTCACAAGTAAAACCAGACAACTGTAGGTTTCAATTGCAAGTAAAAGGAGTTTTACTATTTTTTTATTTCTTCTCAATTTTTTCAATTGATTAAGGCATCTTGCAATTTAAAATCATTATTCTCTCTTCATGAAACACCTTGGATCAGAAATTACTTTTCTGACTTACATGAGAAGTCAAGTCACACAACTTTCAGAGGCGTTTTAAAAGCAGTATTCACTTATATCCAGGAATTATATTTCCCTTGTAAAGAAGTGTAAGTTAAGCATTCTAAAGTTATTTGCTAGACATGTTCTTTTAAAAACTTCTCTGACCTTTTTTCTTTTTTCTTTTTTTACTTTTTTCTTCTATACGAACTGTATTAATATAAAGATGCAGTGTTATGAGTCATATTCTTGAATAATTCTATTCAAGTTGACAACAAATCTTTCTTCAGATTGGCTTGTATTATAAAGGTTTTAAGAGTGGTGGTCTCTTTCTAAGGTAATTCTCAAATAGCATAAGCAGATGCCTCCTACTTCAAAAAGAAACAACAAAAAAACCAACCAACAAACCATAAACCAAAGCCAGGTAAATCTAAATGGTTCAAGTGCAGTATTAAACAAAAAAGTCATACTGGAACCCCTTGGTTCCTTATCAAGATAACAAGATACAATGCACCACAAAAGTGAAGGGGTGCTATTTTTCTTATTTCCTCCCTGAGATGTAAACTGAGTGAAAGCTATTTGATTCTCTGTACAATATTCACATTTTTAATACAGCTGCTTCTAATAATTGAAACTTTCCTAGCACAATTCCAGGGAAGAGGGTAGAATAAAATGTCCATTTGCAAATGTTCACAGCCTTTCCTGTTTCAGACCCCATGTAAGACAAACCATGGGAAGATGAACACTTTAATTTGAAGACTTTAATTACTGTTTGATATAAACACCTAAGTCCTCAAGCAGCTAACAGAGTACAACAGAGTAATCAGTATTAGTAGTTTTCTCATCATTCTTCGAGTTGAATTTCTAAGAGAGAACAGACATACTAGCCAGTATTCTGAATATACTGAATTCTGTCAGTATTCTGAATAGTCAAATGAACTTCATTCCTTCAATATTCTTGTTCTTATGTTATATATTTTATGCTCTAACAAATACATGGATTATTCCCATTTTAATCAAGGCCATGAATGTTGGTAACATGAACCATACATTTTCTTTAATATTGTTTTGAATACAGGAAAATAAAATAACTTGAGGTTTGGAGCAGAAATACAAGTGATACTTTCTAATATCACTAACTAATTTCACTTTAGGGTTCCATTATCACAGTAGAGATACTAGGTTTCACTTTTATTACTAACAGACTTTATTTATCACTGTAAAAATAGTCTGTTAACCACAGAAAGTAGAATTCACCATCAAAGTTCTGGTTTAGTTTAGGAATCAGACTCTTTTAAATATTCTGTCAAATAGTAAACCCTAGTTATCTGTATATGACTTAAAAGAAACTACATGTGTTTTGAATTAAGAATACTTCCCTCTAATACCTACAAAGCTATACATACCTGAAGAGCATGTGCTAGAGAGAATTAGTAGATGAGAAAAAAGGGCATTGGCAATGCTGAAATCAGCTTCCTGACCAGAGAACCAAGCACTGCAAGCAGAGTAATAGCACTGCTTGTATGAACAGGTAATATGCTTTATCCTTACTGACGATCTGTAAATAGAAATTATATATAAATAAACTTTAAAATTAAATAAGTGAAAATTAAAATATACAAAGGCATAAAAAATTCAGGAATACATCTATTAGGGAAAAAAACCCTGCATTTGTGATGATTTCTCATGTGTTGAGACTATACAGTCTCCACATTCCAAATTTATTTTTCAAGTTACAACTTAATTCTGGGTTATCTATTTTGTGAAGCCAACAATTATGAAAGAAAATAGATGTAAGATCATTATGATGACAGAAACATTTTATCTAATCTGTTCTAAATTGTCAGGGAGAAAGATGCTGCAGCATCACCAGATAACATGGTTCCAGTCTTTAACTGTCCTTGTACTTGAAAGGATTTTCCAAGTATGTAGCCTGTTCTTTTTGACTGTAAATTAAGATAATTTTTTTCTTGTTCTTCCACAACTGACCATTGGTGACCATCTTCTTCACAATAATCTTCAGATGTCCTACTATTTTCCCCAGTCTTCTCTTCTCTAGACTAAACAAACACAACTTTTTTGAAATATGCCTTATAAATCTAACTTTCCAAAAACCTTTTTACTCATGAGTTCTCCTATGGATTCCCCTTCACCTGAAAATTGAAATAATTTTCCTTTTTCAAACTTCATTTTAATACAGAGATCAAATAATTTTACTCACTGATTTTTATTCTGGCCATTTTGCATGTGCGTTCTTTGATTTTACTTCATCTGCAAAACTAGGTAGTATCCATGTTATTTGAAATTTTATGGAACTGTAGAGCAGTAGGCCCCACAGACCCTTGAAACAAGATACATCTCTACATCTCTTCAGTAACTTTTTTTGGAAATCAGTAATGACAATTTTCTTTGAATACAGAGTAAGTCCCTTTTTCTTATTTTTTTCCTTTGCTTCAAAAAACTGGAGAAATTAGGGATTTTGTATATCTCAGTTTTACAGTTAACAGCTAAAACAAGGATTATAACTTTCTTAATACATAAGCAGACGGGTGGATGGATGGATGGACAGACAGACATAAATCTAGTTTTTCTTTGAGAATTAAGCATAATAGAAGGAAGACTTAAATCACAGTCTGTATCTCTCTGTTGTCTCAAAATAGGTAATCTCTGCTGAAACAGAGTAAGAAGGATGTTGGTAGTTGAAGTACACTAGGAAACTCTTTTTGAGGATTACATAACTACTAATTTGTGGTAAAAATACATCACATTTTGCATTATTTTCAATGAGTTTTGCCTGAATGAAGAAGAAATATTGTGGACCAAGAAAAGTAAAACAAAGGGTTTAAAGTAGTAACAGATCAATTCTGCAGCATCTCTCTGTATTCACATTTATTCCCAAATGTCTGCCTTCAGAGAATCCAGTCTCTTCACTTTTTTTAACCACAGACAGTTTATTCTAAGAATCTTCAAATTATTTCCTTGGAAAGAAGATGGCAGGGTGGGGAGGGGAGGGAAAGAAGTGATAAACTGCAGAGCAGTTTATGACATTTAGCCCAGATTTTCCACTTTGCTCTACTTCACTTGTGCAGACTATGCAAGTATACTATAATCACGTATGAAAGTTCTTCTCAGAAGTGGTTTCTACAGTTTGGCTTTGCTTTTTATTATTCATACAGTTTATTCATAAGGTACTTTCACAATGAATTTCTGAAATGTAGTAGTTGTTCTTTGTAAACTAGTTAATCTATCAATGTGCAAAATATCCGTGATACCTAGGTGTGCTAAATGAGTAAATGGGCTGAAGGACTTCTCGCAGCACTACACTCCTGCTCAGAGCCACGCAGTCTGCCTCCAGAAAAGCCTCTTCTCTTCACCCAAACTTCTGAATGCAGTTATCTCCTACTTCCCACACTTCAATTTAGCTTCCAGCAGCTCCTAAAAATTATGTCTCCCCCTTCCTCAGGAAACATAGGCAATCCCCCAACAAGTGATTATTTAAGTAGGAGTGATGGACGCAGAATGTAATTACAATGAAGAGAGAAGCAGTCTATGTAAACGTATCTAGCAGACCTGTCCCATCTGTCGTAAGATTTTTCAGAATCTCTTTTTGCAGAAGTCTTGAAGCAACTCTTTTCCTCAAAACAGGAACTACCAGTTCTGGCAGTTCAGACATTAAGTTTAGCATATATAATGTACTCCAGAGAGAAGTGGATAACTTCAAATATTTTGTTTGGCTGTTTCATGTAATTTTCTAAAACTATACTCAAGGGCATCACAGTATTGTAATTTTATATAATTTACCTGCACTTCCAAAATACAAGATCATTATAAGAAACAAAACTTTATTCATCTAGGTATGTATTATGCATGACAGATTTGCTTTATGTTATTCTCTATCTATGTGCACCTAATTCCAGGTTCTTATATTCTTCATTGATATTCTCTTCCTTCTTTTAATGTAGTTTCTATTATTGGCAAAAAAACATAATCCTACTGATGTAAAGCAAGCTAAATGTACAGAATTGTACATTCATACTACAAAAGGAATTTTTCGTAGTGCAGTTCCCTACTGTGTTACACATCTGGTCAATGGCAATATGGTAAAGCCAGAATAGCCAGTTTGTTCCTCCAGAAAAGCTGCCTGCATTTCTGCAGAACAGCTTCTCCAAATGCTAAATCTACAGGCAAATTTATGCTGAATTGTTGTTATGATGGTCTATTTTCTTACCACTTTTCCATTAAGAATAATTTCATATTAAGAACTGTTTCCAAATCCCTACTCCTAATCTTACTTCTCAAACTCTTGGCTATTTTCCTTTGATCTGTAGCATCTTACAATTTTGCAGTTTCTCTCATTTATGTCCTTTATGTCCTCAGCACTCATCAGAGTAGCTGACCGCTTTCAGAATCTGTATTTGTTTTTATTTGAGCAGTTTATTTCCTCTCTAAGTGACTTAAAAGATCATACTCAACTGAATGCTAATGGATCATGTTCCAGGATTGTCTGATGTGCCACATTTTCCTATCCTTTTCTATTTTGTCTTCAGACTTAAGCAGTTAATCCCAGGTCACAAAGTAGTCTATGAAAGTAATTTCATTTTCCCTTTTTGTGCAGTTTTTCCTGCACATAGTTTTCTTCAACCTGTAAAATTGGAAATTATCATGAAAATAACTGGTGACCTCACAGGTCAAAAGGTGACCTGCAACCTAACGGTAATTATATCATATACTGAACACCTGTCCAAGTAATACAGAGATTGTGCTAATTCCAAGACATTATTGTGTATCCTTTTTTCTGAAAACTGTATAAATATTCAGTAGAGCCCTTATCCCATCATGTGCGTAATGAGGTGACTATTTTACATTGATCCATGCCCACTTCAGCATCAGGTCCTTCTCAAAAGTCTCAGAATAAAACACCACAAGCATATTTCAGACTTTTATCCTACAAGAAAGTCCACATAGATGGGACCTAAACTGCATTTTAATAATGAACTAAATATATTTACCCAAATGGTCTTATACTGAGTTCATTATTGTAATCTTGCTATCTTGAAAAGAAAATTCAGTCATCTAACTGGGTTTCATGTTTCCATGTTAAAATACACATCAGATAAGTACTGTTTTCCCTTCTATTGTCCTCTGACTTTCTTAATTTGCCAATTTTTCAGATTTTCTACGGTTCCTTCCCTTTTAATTGTCACATATACATTAATGGACATTTCTGGTTAAGAAATAGTAGTCTGTAAGATTACTGGTTTTCATGCCACTGCATTTTTGATTTAGAGCAAGCTAGTACAGTTGTAATTACTGCCAATTGGATGTAGTTCCTAAGGTTACATCTGTGTTCCTGAGTTAAAGAGGGCTCAGGCACACACTTGAGCTGTACCATGTGGTAATCCACACCCTTTAACTGTTAGCCTGCTCTTTGGTATGCTTTTGGCTGAGGCCAACAAGCACTCAGGTAAAACACTGCAGGATTTGAGGAATAGCGTGGGTTAGGGACTCTTCCAATGGGCAGTACAAATGAGGCTATCCTGGCTCAGGAGAGCAGATGGGTTAGCCAGACAAATGTGAGCTTCAGTTTACTACCAGCCCTTGACTGGGTTGTGGTGCATTTTCTTTCCTAGTACAGATGTGACCTAAAAAATTAAACGCAGCCAAAAACTGGTAGAGAGACACCTACATAGAATGCCATTCCCAAACCTGCAGAGAGGATGTGAGCTGTTGGTATGGGAGAAGGACAGACCAGTGTAAGGCGGACTCTGATTTCCCCAGGGCAGGCGAATTCTCAGCCTGTCAGTAGGAATGGATCTTGGCTACCTTGTGAGACCTCCAGGGAGCAGTACAGAATCTGGAACCCTTCATATTTTCAGATACTTTTCTATATTCTCAACTACCATTTTTGTTCACCGTTTCTTCAATTATCTTTTTCAAATAAATGATCCAATTTGTAGACAGCGCTCTTACGACTTCCTTTTATTCAGTATAATTCTATGGGGGAAAAAAGAAAATAATTAACTGCTCAAGAAACTTGAAAAAAAAATCTGCTTTCTTGTGTTCCTTTAAGATTTTCACATGCTTTCAGAATATATTACCAAAATTATACTAATTACGTGGATAATTAGGCTTTTTTAGTTAATATCACATGGTCTGAACTCTCTTTCTGTTCTTTTTTTGTATAATGGCAAGTTTAAAGTTCTCCTTTCCAGTTCCGTTTCCTTTTCTTCAACTTTATACTTCACTAAACATTTTTTTACAGTGGACTCTCTCTTATTCTATTGCAATGTTACTCTGAACCAGCTTTTTGCTATTACTCTTCAAATTCATTATCTTTATGTCAATGATTTTCACAGTATGTTTACACTCTTTTTGGTCTTTTTATTAAACCAGAAGTATTGTACAGTCATAAGGTCTTAGTTTTAGATCTAGTATCTCCTTTTTTCCTGACCACTATCAGATCCAGTACTGAATTAACTCTCATTACTTCTTCCAGTTGTTTTAAGTTTAATAGAAAAATCCTGTAACCTATTTTGAAGCACTTCTTGCATGTAACTCAAATTCCTCTTTTACAACTTTTCATACATTTCCATATAAATAGTAATATATGTATGTATAACATGAATATAATATGTCTGTATACATATATGATAATCATGGAGATCCTCATAAACCTAGAGAAAGTGAAACGAATCAAACCTTCAACACAATCTTCATAGATTTTGCATCTTCCATTTTCATTTGTGAAATTATTTCTGTGTCTGCCAGCCATGTGATCTGCAGAATCTGCAAGCAGGGTGTTTGTTTCATAAATTATGTTTTTCTCACCTTAAATTCCTTATATAGCTACAGATAGTTATACTCTATGTCTTAGCCAGTCTTGTTTGTAATGCAATCAAAGATCCATTCTTGGAATTTGTAGTGGTATTGCACCTCTCAAGACCATCTGTACTTAAGCTGTGTTTATGAACAGAAAGATTTATTTTTTCATTATTCCTTCCTGCAGGACTTTATGGATTAAGTATGTTTTCACATCTCAATCTAGCAATTCACTCAACTTTATTCTCCTCTGGCAAAAGTTCCCCTATGGTTACACTTATCCATTTGCTGAAATATCTTTCCTGTTTGGTTGGTATTTCCAACTATGCTTTCCTTACTGTTCCTAATATATTTAAAAATAAAGACATTTTAACTGATTTTTTAAATTGAGATTTTATCACTTAAAAATTGAAAACCAGAAATACACAAAGTTGAGTGTAAAATAATTTTATCATCAGACTGCAAGTCTGAATTTTAGATTAGCAGTATTATCAAAAAAGCAATAGTTCTGTAACTTAAGTTACACCAGTACAGTACTCTCAAAACTAGTTTTCTAAAACTGTGTTAAAACTTTCTAAAACTAAGTTAAAACTTGTTCCTTCTAACAAGAATATGCCTTTGTTAGAATTGTATTATTCCTCATGATGAGCAAGGCTTTATTCCATAACAATTCTGCTGTAAAATGAATACGAGTATTAAGTCACAGATTATTTCAGAATCTGTATTGCCTTATATTGTTAAAAGAAAGGACAAATCTTCAGCAACCAGTAGTGATTTAACTGTATGCTGTCAATGTTCCTCACTTGAGGATTTACTGAAGAAAGCCCCATCAGGTTTTACATAGTTTTTAATATTCTTTTGGTTTCTACGGAAAATTTTCATCTAGATTTTCTTCATAAACTTAGTTGCAGTCAATACAACTTCATTTTAGCAAAGAACTTATTGCTTCTGCTGTTCAAGACAAACTCCTCATTGGTGTAATGGTATTAGAGATTCCAAATTTCCTCTGCTTTCTAACCATTGTCTGTAATGTCATCCTCATGCGCAGTACACACATCTGGCAAAGGTGCTTTGTTAATGGCCACAAAATTATGCAAAGTCCTGCAGGTAACTCCACTAGTTAAAAACTTTTAGGCACTATAAATGACATTCTCACTCACACCTCCAATCATTTTCTAGTATATTGCTATTATTAGTGCCATCATTATTGCAAAGTACTGTAGGTATCAAGAGGCTACAAAATCATATTTTACACATATAAAGAAAAGTTCTGAACATCATTGTTTATGTTTTATCATGGCATTCCTTTTACTGCAATCCAAATAATTTAGATTATATAAAGAACATTTAGTATACCTAATAAAACATTTAGGTATCTATTCCATAAAAAACATTAACCATTGTTCAGTATTTATGTTACAGCAGAGCATGATTTTCAAAAATTATCCTGATTTTATAAATGTGTACTTTTTAGCTGTCTTTTTCAAAAAATTCTATCTCCTTATATTGCTATCAATATAAAGCACTCTTTCCAACAGCATTTTCCTTTATATACAAACAAAACTCAAAACTTTTGCCATACCACATATGAACACAGCATGGTTTCATTCAGATGCTCTTTTTAAGTCAGCATTCCTATACTGAACAAGGACCATAAGTCTTTATTTTTACAGGAATGTTTATCTCTGTCTATAGTTACTATTCCATTGATGTAGGAAGCAAGGTACTTTGATCCTCTGAAGGCACATGTATCATAAAAAAACCTAAAATGCTGTCACGAATTGTTAAGTTTCTTCTCTGCTTTACTGGAAGTCCTAAAATAGCAGATCCATCCAGCAGTTAGAAGTAAATATATTCTTGAGGATATATGATCTTGCTCAAGGCAAATAGATGCAAACATAGGAGAAGAACAGGATCAGTCTTGGACCAAAAGAGTTAGGAGAGACCAGTGTAGAAAGGAACCACAAACTTAGGTTAACAAAAGGAACAAAAAAGAAAAAGGGGAGAAGACAGAGAACTCAAGAGAAGAAGAGATCTTTAACAAGCATAAATCAAGAAAATACTACCAGAGGGAGAAAGAAAATAATTTGACCATTTAATAATACCGTACAGAAAAAGAAATTTCACCTTTTAGTAAGTCAGACTTTGCCAGTACACTACTTTGTAAGTCTACCCCACTTTTTGCAAGTGAGCCATTTAGGACTCAGTTGTTAAAAGAAAGACTAATGCTGTATTTTATTAAACTTATATGTCTTTAATATGGATTTTATACTCTTCACATTTGATTTTACATTTCCACAAACATCTTTAAGTTACAATTACATTGGGAAACCAACACATTTTATATGAAGGCAGAAGAACAATATTTTTTGACTATTCAAACCATAAAAAAATTAATGAGTGCCATATTCTTCTTTTTCTATGTCTTCATTACAGTACTATCAGTCAAGAAAATACTGGTATCAGCATCAAAGGAAGGGTCAGCAATCTTCCACATCAGAAATTAGGACAATACTTTCAACATGGAAAGTAGGATTGTCAGAGAGGTAGCAAGTGAAAAGCTTCAGAAAGGATGGCAGCTATAAAGAGTCAGAAAAAAAGAAAAAAAATAGGGAAAGATAAGATAATAAGATTGAAAAGGACAGGAAAAAACAATATGCAGGAAATGGCAACAGCAACAATCACGTTTATTCATATTAGAAACAGTACAAGAACATTGACAGAAAAGGTGAGGAATAAGAGCCATTCTTAGAGAGGTCTAAAGAAAAGCTCTACTACTATGGTATGAAATGCTCAGTAATTTCTCAATTAAGGTGACAGGCCAGTCACTTAACTTTTAGTTTGAACTAGTCAGTGCAGAGCAGGACTCCTGTGAAGTCAGCAAACTAAAATGGGCACCTCCAGAGGGCGATTCATCCCATCCTAAGGTCTGAATCTTAGACTCTGAATCACATATTTGAAACGTAATTAATGTTGTGAAGTTCGCTAGGTATTTATGAAGCTAGCATCTCATCTTCAAGCTGAATATTTATGGATAACAACATCTGGATTAAAATAATAAGAGATTCAGCATCTTTTCAACTTCCTTTAATCTGAACAAAGAAAATTTACTAATGACTTGCATCTGCACAGAACATGTAACAGGTTTGTGCTGCATATTTTTTACTACTGAACAGTACTTGTGTGCACTACACTGAGCACAAAAACGAAGCCTGACCCAAATAAAAGGAAGTTTGCTTTTCAGTTAGAACTGATTATGTACTACTGGGCTTTAGGTTTATCTGCTGTAAATTAAAAATTTAAGCTTAACATCACTGGGATTCTCTATTCCAATCATTAAGACACAATTAATTAAATTTCACATTTAACTGATACTTAAAATGGTATGATACTTCAGTAATTTGCTACTAAATACAGTAAATACTGCTGTGAAAACAATGCTGAAATCCAATGTCATGGTCATAGACACATATTATAATGGTTACTTTGAATGAACTATAATTAAATAAAAGAGTCGTGGGTGAAGGACTGGTTTTAAAGTTGCTACACGACCCAGCCTCTGTGCAGGAAACTTCAGAGTGGAACTGGTCTGTGGAAACAACCTCTTCATACCACCTTCACCAGCTTGCCAGCCCAGATGCAAAGCCAAGACTGTGTGCTTACAGAACAGCAGTACCAAAGCATAAGTAATCAGAGGAGGTGATGGAAAAGTGAGCTTTCCTCCTGAGCAGTGATCTGGGAGCAGGAATACACCAAAGGGACAGTTCACTGTTGGCACTTCCTTGTTAATATGAAAAGTCTGAGAGACATAGTCCTGGGACTGCACAATTCATACCCATTTGGAGACCTATGCATGCAGTGGTCTTCCACTAATGACTATTTCAGAATACAATAATCTTGATACTGCCTATTACATGAGGACAACACAGAGTTGTCAGTTACAATGCAATTAAAAAGTCATCTTTAAAATCTAAATATACTTGAAATAGGATTTTGCACTTAACAGTTTACATGATCTAAACCACACTAGAATCATGCAACATGAAATACTGTAACATCAATGCAAAATAACATAACAGCAAGGCAAACTATAAAATAGACCATGAAGTCTCTTATTTAGAACTTCTAAAAGTTTTATCCACATTTGATTTCATTTGCTTTTAGAATGAACATGAAGAGTACAATTAAGATAGTTTTTCAGTATTCATATCTTTACTGGGTGCCCTTAAAAACTGCTGCCCAGTGACACAGACATGGCACAGGAATGGGAACCCTATCACACAGCAATTTATAGCATAGTTCTCATGCTGACCTATCTCTATCAGCAGAAATTAATACACTACATTCCGAAAAGTAGATGTTACCATTCCAAAATTAATTGTGAACTGGCACGACAAGACCTGTCCCTGCCACACCCATTGTCACTCTCTGTCCCCTTTTAGAGGGGATGTTACTCTGCCATACATCAGCTCAGGGCTCAGTTACACTGAAGTGCTGCTCAGGTGAACAGTTCAAATGTTTTATGCGTACCACTGAGTGAATGTACGAAAATGGGAGATGCTCATCTCTGCAGTGAAACGGGTTTTTTGAATGGTAATACATCAAGACCAGTTATAGTCACTGTATGAATATTTGTCAATTGCTCAGTTTAAAAAGTATGGGATTTCCCTAAACATATACTCTTGCTGTAATACTATATATTTATGGGAATCATGCAGAAACTACGTGCATCCATGAAAAAATTACTGAATGAAACTTTTTTTTGCAATTTCCTAATTTATTTTATTTTATTACAGATTATGGATGAAACCACACTGATGTCTAACCTGTAATGAATGCAAATGTAAGTAATCCAATGTTCTACAGCTGCATTTGGTTATGAATTGATTGACTTTGACTAGTCCTGCTGAGTAACAGTTAATTAGCAGTTTCTATTTTCAATTTCAATTTTCAATATTACAATTAGGTTTTACACAGAAATTCTGACACTCTGAGCTGTTATTGCATGCCTGCTTGTGCCTTTTCCCAAATGCTAGTGACTAGAATTAACAGAAATATATATTTTTAAAATGGTTTTCATTTCTTTCATGTCTAATAGTGGGGTTTTTAAGAGCAAACTTGGGAAGACAAACGTTGGGGTAGCCATCATTTCAACAGGATAATCAATTCAGGTTGGCCCTGAAAGTCAATTTAAAGCCTTCCTTAGAAGTGACGGTGCTAAAATAAAAATGCACAGTGAGTAAAGTGCAGCTCAGAACAGCAGTTAGAAAGCTGAAATCTCACTCCATTTTCCATGGAAGCACAAAGTTTAACATATCTGAGCACTATATAAAAAAATTTACTGTAAATACTCACCCGACTCCTCTCTTTCATCCTATTATTTCTCCTATGCTCATTAAATTTTTTTTCATCTTTCCTTCTGTAAAGGAGAATAATTTCCTTCTCCCCATTTCAGTTTCTTCCTTTGCTTTTTCCTACTCACCTGCACAGTTTCTGAAATTCCAGGATTTAAAAGGGCTATGTATGGATCCAATCCTGGGGTTAAATACCAAGTTCTGAAAGCTTTAGCATGGCTGAAGATCAATAACTTACATTTTAAGTGTTTGTGTTCTCTTATTTCCAGCAAAGACATAAAAATACTAGAATGAAGTTCAGCAATGAATCTATTTAGATAACTGTAACCTT
The DNA here is from genome assembly GCA_034509425.1 of Eopsaltria australis. Lineage (NCBI taxonomy): Eukaryota > Metazoa > Chordata > Aves > Passeriformes > Petroicidae > Eopsaltria > Eopsaltria australis. The sequence goes on along the minus strand of JAVTVJ010000091.1, from coordinate 1,192,980 downwards.
AGAATGAGATCAATGTTCTGTAAAGAGCTATGCTCATACAGCAAAACATAATGATTTTTATAAATTTGAACTATATCATTATCTCTGATACCTTATTTTCATGTTTAGCTGTTATGAGAAGGGCATGGCCACTTCTCTCCTTCAGCAGAAATTCTAGATGATGCACACTATGCTTCAACAAATGAAATTATTCATATCTTTAAATATTTATAACCACCTTATTATAAGATATTTAGGAGATAAAAATAGCTAGAACTAAGACTAGCATATTGTACACAAATATAAGTATTTTCTATCCTGTAACAATTCATGAACAACATTTATTACCTGCATCCATGACATACATTTTTAAATGCCAGGCCTTGTAAACACAAAATCCATCTGTACGGTATTTTTTCAAGTAGCTTAATAGCCATAATATCAAATGTTGTATCACACATAGTATCAACATTTGATGTTTCATTGACACAGTAACAGGAAGCCAGCTCAGTAAGTTACTTTGTAGAAGATAGTGCCAGAACTTCAAGGTGTTACTTCTCAGGAATCATGAACTCCTGCAGTCTTTAAAGATAAAATGACATATGACAAACAACAAAAATAAAGCCATTTTTTAGGGACCAATGTTGACTAACTTAACGAATTATTTCTATATCCAGTATAGAAATCTGACCAAGAGAGAAACACAAAAATAGTTTTCTTTTAAAAGAACATACCCTTTTAGAAAAAAAACCATTGTTATGGTGATCTTGGTACATGATCTATTTGTATAGTCTTGTGCTGACAGGATTATTAATTACTGAGTTCCAAACTTCAGCAGAAATCATGTATCTCGTTAGCTACATTTAGTCACAGACATAAGTACGGAATCATAATCAATATTAAGGAAAACTGTTAAATAAAAGCTTAAGACTTACTAAAAGATCTGTGCCAAAAAAACCCACTGCATTAAAAAAAAAACCTTTTCATTTAAGGGGATGTCCTACGACATTGCTTTCAGTCTTTCTGCAGACTCTTTGGTTTTCGTAAACAACTGTTTAGAGATCTGCAAAATAATAATTAAGAAAAGCAATCCCAGTGTCCATTAGCTTCAATTTAACACTCGTAGGTGTAATAATCCACTGGATTAATTTATTTTTAGGAAGATCATAGATCACAGAGGAATGCAAATCAAAGAGACCAGGCTTTGGAAACCCAAGACATTTTTTTTCACTGTTTAGTAAGACAAACATTATCTAAAAGTCATAACTCATCATGATCATCACATTCTTATGAGAGCTACAGGAAGGAGGAAAAGGAATAAATGAATTCATCTACACTCAGCAGATATCAAATGATTGGACATGTCCCACTTGGAGAAGATGCAAACAGTACATTGTAAAGAAGCTTTACTATTGTGCACCCAGCTTTCCGCAGCATCTCATTTGAACCTTTTTGCATTCACTGGTGAGGCTGTGCTGCCAATACTGTGTTCAGTCTGGGGCTCCTTGCTACAAGAAGGACACAGAGGTGCTGGAGAAGGGCAACAGAGTTGGGGAAGGGTCTGGAGCACAAGTCCTATGAGGAGCAGCTGAGGGAGCTGGGATTGTTTAGCCTGGAGAAAAGGAGGCTCAGGGGGAACCTTATCACTCTCTGTAACTGCCTGAAAGGAGGGTGGAGCCGGGTGGGGCTCAGTCTCATCTCCGAGGTAACCAGTGACAGGAGAAGAGGAAATGGCCTCAAGTTGCTCCAGAGGAGATTTAGATTGGAAACATTTCTCCACTGAGAGAGTTGTTAAGCACTAGAACAGGCTGTCCAGGGCATTTAAAAGACATGTAGACACAGCACTTAGGGACACAGCTTAGTGGTGGACTTCTACTGTTAGGTTTATAGTTAACTTGATGATCTCAAGGGCCTTTTCCAATCTAAATGATTCTATTCTGTGATTCATTTGTCTGTCTGCATCTGCAGTGCAGAACTCCACAGACAGGAGGCCGAAGAAAGTACAGTGAGATAGAAGACAAGCTTTAAATGTAAAAGATTTATAGGAACATTTGTACCTTTGCATGTAATTGTTCCTGGAGTAAGTAGGAAAGTAGATTTTCCACTTAAAAAGGTCATGTGCAGAAACTGGAGAATAAGCTGAGGTTCCAGAGGACAGGTAAGGGTGTAGCTAAGACAAGTGTGGAGTGAGCTACAGATAGAGAGCTGTAGCTATGTTCTCTAGTAAAGCAACTTTCAACTGACTCCAGCATATTTATCCAACTGTGATCTTTCCAACTCTTATTGAAATCCCTTCTCTGATACCTACTCCAAATTCTTCATTCATGTACACTTATCCTCAGACCTAACAATACACCCCATCACTGCTTCTGTAACCATATGCCTTGTCTAGACTCATAAATCCTTCTCTCCTGTCACTCAAAGCTTGTCAGGAAATCACCTTTTTCCACACTATAGCAGAAGTCACTCTCTCCTTCCTTACAAGTTGCTTTCTGATAGAAGGCAAAGATTCCCTTCAATCTCATATTCAGCTTGTAACTCAAGCCTGACCAAAGACAACATCAGAATCATGTAAGCTAGCAACAGGTATTTAGCAAGATAATATAAAAACAAGCACAAACTCCCTCATTTTCCACATATGTATCAAAAGACATGAGTAAGAAAAATGGAACACAAATAGGTTAAACAGAGCACCTGTCAACTTGCTTTATCCTTTAAAAAAAACCTATTGTCAGTATCTGTTTCTAGTATTTTATTTAAATTTCTATATCACTATAGTGATTTTAGATCAGAAAAATTATTTCTTTAAGATATTTCTTTAAGATAAACATTTATACCACTTGATTATGGCTTATAGTTTGGTGTACCTCAAATTCAATACCACCACAATTCCTCACACAAATATGCACAGAAGGTTGGAAAAGCTAACATCTCCACAAATTCCTTATGGATGTACTTTTATGGTACTCAGGACAATGGAAAATAAACTATGTCAATGGTAACTAAAAGCACTGATAATATAAATATTTTATGATGCTGGAAAATTTTCAGTAGTAAAAAAAAAGTAGTAAGAGACACAATATGAGGACAAAGAAGCTTCTTACAATGTAAAATTATCCATGGAAATAAATTAAAAGAAGTTGGTCAAATACAACTGGGATTTCTGAAAAAGTACTAAACAGGTAATGAGATATGTTAATAACTGTAAGGAAAGTTTATGCCCGTTAATAATGACAGAATGGAAATTTTTAAAATCTGGTTTTCTGGCAATGAGAAATCAGGCTTTAATTCAAAGAAGGATATATATTGTAATCTAGAGGGGTTTTTGTAAGATGAGGATCCAAGACTTGAAAAATCATGATTACTTCTCAGAAAACTAAATCTACTAGTCGGGAGTACATATGAAAAGTAGTACTAGTGAAGAACTGTAGGGACTCAAGGACAACACAATTATTCAGAGCCCCATATTTCTTTTACTGGGGAAGGCATGATGGGGACAGGATTAATGCTGCCAGGCTGCTCTTCCTGACTCCTTTCTGGGCACCTCTTGCTGTTGCTTCCTGTGGAGAAGCATACAACATACCTAAAACTGAGAAGGTAGAGAGTGCTCTTTACTTCATACACTCCACAACATCAGTTCCCACTTTTTGTGGAGAAACAGATCATTATCTGCTCTCAGCAATTTTCAGAAGCCACCACACACCCATCTGATCAAACTTTTAATTGGAAACACTATTTAAAGCACTGTTATGGTTTAGCCAAACAGGTGTTCAATTCACCATAGCCTTGGAGTCCACTAGGGATTTGCAGACAACAGCTTGGAAACTATTCCAGCTGTTGCAAAGGTAGTGATATCTTCTACTCCATCCCTCCCTCCAGACCTTCTGGTTGCTGTGTGAAGCATTTCTGCTTCTTTATCTGATTTTTCCTGGGATTAATTTTAGGGCCTATGACTGCTTTTAGCTTCTGAAGTAGCAGCAAACTGGCATTTTCCATTGCACACAGGTTGTGAACAATAGAAGTAAAACTGATCTGCCCACCCATAATATTGCTACTGCCAGAAAAAGGAACAGCAAAAAAATCTACAGATTTAAGAAAATGGGAACAGTATACACTTGATTCATGTTTAAAAATTTATCATCAATCAATGAGGATGAAAAACTCTTATTTAGAGATCCAGAATGATTTTAAGAAATTAACAGAAGCTGCTAAAAATCCATGCAAACACCAGCAAAGTGGCTTGAGAGCCCTGGTTTCTCCCAGCAGCAAGGCATTATCTACCACTTTAACAGTGATATTCCAACCCTGTAGCAGGCAGGAACTCCAAGTTCAAAACACGTACTTTAAGTTTGTTTGGGTTATGAAACTCTGAGAAACAGGGAGAAAGAATCTTCTCTTCATTTTGCAGCCCCTGCTGTTAAAAAGAACAGCTACAAGTCCCTGCCCTCCTGAGTGGCAGGACTGGTCACAGCCTGCTGAGCTCACCGTTTACGGGCTGATGGCTGCTGTAATCCAACAGCCACTGATGATGGATACAGCTGAACAGTGGGGTCAGTGATATCTGGCCACTGTGACAGCCACGGTTCCTGGATCACCACAGGTCCTGCTGTGAGATCCTTCTGCAGCTCTTCAGGGTCAACATTAGGTCTGCCTCCAACTGTGAATATTTTCCTTTTATCATCTGCAATCTTTACAATTGCACTTTTTCAGACTGGTTAGGAACAGGTGGACCAGCAAAGGTGCCAGTCCAAACCTCTGTGAGGGGACAGTGTTAAAACTACACTGTTCCTTATCATCTAACCCTTTACTAATCCACAAAGAATTTTAAGTGACTCCATATTTAATTGTGTTAACAGTCTTCAGTTGCAGAACTTTTTTAAAACTTTTGGGTCACTTTTCCCTGTGCATCTGGAAATGACTCCCTCAAACAACTAGCAAAGCTCTAAGACAAAACTACTTTTACAAAAGCCATGATGGTTGCTATTACACCTATCCATGTTCCTATTAACTGTATGCTTTATCACAATCACTGTCTGTCATGGTAGTCCGTTAGTCCATGGCCATCCCTACAACCTTTTTAAAACTAGGGTCACATTTGTTACTTTCCACTCCTCTGTTATCAAGGCTAATTTAAGTACCAGATTACACAACACAGTTCACGGTTTGTTCATCAATTTAATTTCTGAATTTTTCTAGGACTACTGAATGAACAGCATGTTATCAGGCAATTTATTAGTTTATTCAATCAATTTGTTTAAAAACCATTTATTGACATATCAAATCTGAACTACTCCCTATAAAAAACATTTGGGGATGTCCCTAACCTCCCTGTCATAAACCTTGCCAGTGCAATGAGTTCAATTTCTTTCTGAAATGGCTTTGTCGTTCTCCTTAACCACAATTATCTATTAAACTCACTTCCCCACTAGCAAAATTTACACTGGAGAAAGATGAGGTTTGGCTTTTAGAATTTTAGCCCATTGCATTTCAAAATCTTTTTGTTCTGCCTCATATTGGGTCTACACTTGCCAGAATTGTGCTCTTTTCTGCTTTGCTTGCTTGGATTTTACTTTTTTAAAAACCTGTATTTATTTCTAGTAGCTTCTTTTACAGCTGAATTGTGTTGGAAAAGTCTTATTTAATAGGGTCAGAATTGGAAAACAAAGTCCCCATGTATTTTTAATATTTATTTAAACTGTGTCTTCATTAGTATGCAATTCTTATTTTAAACAAGACTGGGTTTTTTTCAAAATTTTATTTTAATCCTTTTTTCTCCTACAAGGATGACAAATTTGAGTATATCTCACTACTGATTGGTTCTTCCACAGTAAATTGTTGTATGTTGATCTAGACTGAATCAAGGGCTGTCTCTCCCCTTCTGGATTCTCTAGCTTGTATGCCCAAAAATTAGTGCTCGATATCTAAATACATAGCCTGTGCATCATGGCCTAATGTGGTCTAACATTAAGTTTACCTAGTCTATACATATATAATAAAGAACTGTTGCTATGGTCAAGCTTTTGGGCTGTACAGAATCCCAGTCTCACACAGTATTTCACAGCAACTGCCTCCATCCCAGCAACTAGCCCAGAGTTCTTACTAAAGTTCTCTTATTCAGTCACAGAACCATATAGAACTAAATTTTGTGATTTACTCTGATAAAATTAAACTATTGTACTATACTTTCTTTAGTACATACTGCAACATTTGTCTGCACAGTCCAATCTACCATCTCTGTCATCAGCCAGGCACTCAACATTCCATCATCTCTGTGTGATCTACACACTGACATTTCAGTGTCTCTTTAAAAGAAAGGCTTACGTGCAGACCCACATACAGGAAGAGGGTGGCATACCTGGGGAATTCCCAACTGAATTCATTCTTACCAGTTTTCTGAAGACTCATTACTTTCACGGCACAATGGAAGCAGAGCACTATGAGATAGCAATGTGCCAAGATATCAAATAAACATTAGTGTAGGTTCCTCCCCAACAGAGATCAAATGGCATTTGAAAAAAGGACTGATGAATGGCACAGTTGGGGTTATTCAAGGTTTCTGTACCAACAGATGCTGTGTCAGGAATGGAATACATGAATGGTGCTATGGAAGTATAAAAAGTGCTTCTGCATACACTGCAGACATTCGTGATATTTGCATTTACTTCCTTATGTGAGAATCTGTTCTTAATCCTGTGGGGAAGAGAGGGATGCTTTCAGGATATAATGCCAGTAGCTACGGACTTGAGTTTGACAGCTGAGAAGACCTCTGGGGCTAGCATTTTTTCTGTTGGCTGCAACTCACTTCTCCTTTTGTGAGGCCTCTGGTTGGAGGTCCTTCTTTCTGCATTAAATATGACGTGGCATTAGGCACAACAGAATCCAACAGCTACACTGCAGCATCCAGTGTATATTCATTATTATTTATCTGTACTACCATGAATCTTGGAAGGCCTCACCCTGGGCCACTTGGTATTATGCTGGGCCATGAATAAACACACAACAAAATATGGATATGCTTAAATTCTGCATAAAGAGAGAACAGAGGGATTATGGCAGAGTCCAAACGCAATGACACAGTACTACTGTGATCTGCACTGGCATTAATACACTTGCAGTATAACTGTTGTCTAGTTGGATTGCTTAAAACTTACAGTACATAAAAATTTTAACAAAAAATTAAAGGGAAGATAGTGAACACTTCTGTTTATGAATAAGTCAACAAATACATGAGAGGCAGCTGAGGAGAAAATATTTAGTGTGGTCTGAAAATTTAATGATCAAATGATGGAAGTTGGCATCATATGTTGATCAAAACCAGAGTCAACCTCTTGATACTGAAGGAGAGGTAGCAGGTAGAAGCAATCTTGATGAGCCTTGAAAATAAAGACAGATAGCTTATCTTTATTGCTTTAAAATCAAGCAGGAAATTGAAAATACCAAAGGAGTAGGTTTGGAAAATGGTATTTACAGTAAAGCAGCATTTTGACTAGCTAATGAGCAAAGCAAGGCTGCATTTTGTCAAAGCAAAGTAAAAGATTTTCTAATAAAGACTTGATCCATGAAAAGCTGTTGACAGAGAAGAATGATCATCCTTTAAGGACTGGAAAAAAATTCCCAAAATGCAGGTTTACACTAGATTTGGTGACAAAACAACTGACAGCATGATGGTATCATTCATAAAGGATTCAGAGAGGTTTTCTGAGGGCATCAATCTAAATACAAAAAACCTACTAACAAAAGACCAATAGTTGTAACTGGAAATAAAGAACTGGGGGCATTGCTGAAGAAAAATTTCATGCATTAAATCTGCTTAGGATTGGAAAAGAAGAGGTATATGAAATGCATAAAACATTGTTTTCCTATAAATACTGTGAAATGAGAAAATTCTTTCATGTCACATTTACTACTAACTTGTTACAGCTATCTGCTACCATGGTTCGACTTTCAAGGGTTGAAGAAAAACAATGTTTGTGACATTACAATGTGAGGAGTGCCTCATTCGACACAAATACAGACATGCTACATTCAGGACAGTCACGATACAGGCAGACTGCAAACAGAAGTAGAGGAAAAGATCTCAGAGACTTACAACTAACATGCTGAATGTTCAGGCACACTCCTTTGCTCTTCCTTCTCAGTGCATAGAAGGAAACTTACTCTGTTGCTATAGTTTGGCATTTCAGCTCTTGAGACTACCTCAAGAGCAGACAATGCATAGCTGTGCAGCAAATTCCCACTCCCTACCTTCCAAAACATCATCTCCTTCTCTTGATTTCTGTGTTCTTGTTTTTGTCCTGATTTCAGTCATTTATAGCATCACAGCATGAGTTAAACAAAAGAAAAAAATCAGATCAGGTACTCAACAGGGGTAAGCAGCAGTGAGTACTGAAGAGCTGGTTACTGCAGGAGACAATTCAGAGTTCCTTCTCTTCCAAACATTTGTAGCAGCACTGCTGCAGGCAGAACAGAGCTATGCCCCCAACATTATCTCCCTCAAAGTACTGGGAAGTTGCGATCACAGGAAGGGGAAGCAGTCACACCCAGGTGATCTGCCTCTCAGCGGTGATGAGAGAAAAAATCAGATACAGATTAAACATGCAGAGGATTCCTCATACCCGAATCACTGGCATGCCACTTTCCTTGCTTTTCTCCTCTGAAAGTAGATCTATTCTGAGGTACTTCTGATCTAGAGGCACAGCTAGAAGGCTGTGTTTAGGCTTTTTTTGCCATCACCTTATCTCCCTCTGCTTTTCTTTCTTTTACCCAATTTACTGCAAGTAAAAAGATATACGGCTAACAGGATTAAAAGGTGAAAAGAGCAAACATATAGGTCTAAACATTTTAAAAAGAAAATACGCTGATCAAGATCTTTTTATGCAAAATGAAAGATCCAGTGTTCTCAAATCATGATTTCATTTCATATTGAAAAATCTCAATTTCATTTTATATTGCAAAAATATCAAAGGAATCACAGTTCAGGTTTTTAAACTAGAACTTTGAAAATACCCATCCTGTAATGAACATAATAAAATTGTGGTTTGAGCGTTGTTGAAGGTGATGCATTTGAAAATCATTAAGTTGTGTGTTTGAACAAGAAATTATGGCTTCTGCTTGGCACTAATTTTATTTAGCAACCCATTGTCTTCTGTTCTTAGTTGCAACTGTATGAATCCCCAATTCATACTGTAATTCGTAAATAGTCACTGAGTCTTCTTTAACACTTCAAAGTTCTTATACTCCTCTCCAACAGAAGAAAATCAAAAACTTCAAGAAAATCATTTACTGAAAGTTTTAAACTTAAATCTATCATTCTATTCAGTGCAATGAAAAATACCAGTAGTTATCCATTTAGTTCTCCTTTCAGGTATATTTTTCAAACCTATGTCAAGGGTTTCAGTTTTGTTTTGGGGGTTTTTTGTTTGTTGTTTTTTTTTTTTTTAACTGGACTCTCTATTCTACTTCTGATCTGAGTCTGATTTATTTTCTGGTCTTGCTCTTTCTTCAAATTACTTTCATTTCATGCTGCTCTTGTGCCAAGCAATAAAAATAATCCTGCGCTCCTTAAACTTTACCCATCAATTATTATCTGTGTCCTTGCTTCATAAGAAAGAATCTCTAATTGTTCTTACACACAATTCCTCCAGACTTTTACAGCCCCTTGATAACTACCCACAAATACAGTAACATTTCCAGTTCTTCCATTTTTTTGAGACTAAGACACAGTTGAAAACATCCTTGAATTTAAATACCAGAAAGGAAACACAACATCATAAAAAAGGGCATGGAGTTTACAATAGCCCTTTTGTTATACAGGGAAAACACCTACATGTAGTTTTTGCTCATTTGTATATAAAAATAGGAGTCAAAGCAATGACTGTACCCATAGCTACAGGAAAAGAACTTCCTCCTTAACCCAAGCATAGATATTTATAGTTATTTTTGGGTGAATCCACTGGCATATGATATGGGTAATATGTAGTTCCTACTTAAGACTATAGCTAATCAGCATGTATGATCAAATTCATTAATAATGCCAGCTCAGTTTAATTTAACCAAGGTACACTGACACAAATATAAGTGTAAATTTATTAACATTTCAGTATTGAACTCAGCAAGACAATTACGTTAGTAAATTAGTTTGCAATACCTACACAAATATTAGTGGTATAAAAAGTTTTTATAGATCTATAAATTTCAAAAACTTTATCGGTCAAAACAGATCTAGTCATAGACACACCATTCTCAAAATAAAGAAAACAAACAACTTAGAACTCCCTACCTAACTGCAGTAGGGAAGGATTTCAGGGTCCCATGATGAATTACCTAAGAATGATAAAATCCTTAATGGGTATACTGTATATATTTTCTAACAAGAACTGAAGTAATTTGACATAAGCCAAACCTCTTGATTCACATTTTTATCACTATTAGTTTGCCAACATCAGTAAAAACTAACTATTGAAAAAGTCAATCATTTTGATGTACTTACAGCTGAATTTTCTCATCATGTGACCAACTATCCACAAAGCCTCAGTGCCATTAAGAAGTTTTGAGGAATATAGTATTTGGTACTGCCAAAAAAACATAATTAAAAGAATGCATGTAAATTATACTAATTTTCTAATTAGAAATGGTTTCTGATTAATTCACATCTAAAGTATATGTGGGGGAAAAGCAGGACTTACATTATCCCAACAGGCAGGTTCCAGTACAATCAATGAGACAGTGACAGAACGCACAGTAAGGAGTCACAGTAGGGTCCTGATCTTGCAACTGAACTTTCACAAAAAGAACCCCGCACTACTGCAGAATCTCCTGAATTTCAACAGGGCCCTACCCACACATAATCAATTACAGAGTCTGCCTATGTGGGAGTAACAACAGTGAGAACAGGACCTGTTCCTCCACACACCTGCAAAAATACAAAGATTAAAAAAAATAAAATTAGTAACATGCAGCAAAACCTTCTGATAGCCTGTTTTATTACAGCATTTAGCACATAATAAAGGAGTTCCATACATCTTTAAGTTGCATATTGTTTATGGGAATTTTTAGCTCCTTCTTTAAAGAATGTTGGTTTAAAATTGCTTATGAATTTTACATGTAGTGACAGCACATTATGAAAGCTTTTACTGATATTACTTGAAATATAATTTTTTAATTATCATTTTCTAAAATTTAATTATCCTAATTTCTTTGGTCTATTGTGCAAGTCACTTTTTAGTGCTTCAACCTTCTTAAAATCTGTCCCATGACACCCATTTTAGGGACACAGCATGGGCCTGTGAATTTATTAAGGTCTTCATGACTGTGAAAGTATCTGACCACATATAGTAGCATCCAAGACAAAAGTCTTCAAAAATACATAATAAAAGGCAGTTGAGAATTAGTCATTTTTAGACTAAAAAGTGGCAGCTTTTTAAAATACAAAATCCTTATGAAAATTCTTTGCTAAGTTTAAGGACTTCGTGAACACCATTTAAAACACAGGAAGCACAAAACATAGTGTTAAACAAGAATACACCACCACTTTGCTGTTCTCACAAAACTTAACATCCATTATTTGACCTTATTCTCCATATCTCCATATTAAAAACACATCTATGCTGATCTTTAAAAGGAAAACGTTAAAAGTTACAATATTTTATATACTATAACCATTTGAAAGCAAGTTAGCCACAGGCTCTATTAGGTAATATCTAACAGGTGACATTAGGCAAGACTACTGGTGATAAAGGTTTTAAGAATCAATGGAACCTAGAAACCTGCAAAAAAACATTTCTTCATTCCTTTGATACAGATAGCTCTGCAGAAACAACAATATTTAAAAACAAACAAACAAAAAAGCCAGGACCAAATGAAAGGATTTGAGAATCTAACAGACAACTCAAAAGGCTTCATAAAATGGAATGCAGTTTGTCTGGGGTTTTTTTGGGTTGGTTTTTTTGTTGTTGTTGTTGTTGTTGTTTTTTTGTTGTTGTTGTTGTTTTGGTTTTGGTTTTTGATTTTTTTTGGTAATGACTAATTGTTCTCTTCTTGGCTTTGATTTTGTGAAAAAAACTCATGAAAATTAGCAGAAAATGGAACAGAGTATCACAAGTTTTTGTTCCTTGTTGCCAGGTTGATGGTTTAATACTGGGGAGGAGGACAAACAAAAAAGTTGACATTTCAAGACAGTTACCTTATGATACTGAACTGGAAGTGTTTCTTCTCATGTTACTTCTTGCAAATTTTACATTTCACATGCATGACTCTTAGGCTTCTGTTATTCCGAGAAATTAAACTTTTTCTAAAGAATATGTTACAGCACTGAAGAGTGCTGTGTCTTGACCCCAGTCTAACATTACAGAGAAAATTTTAAAATGCCAAGACAAATGCCAAGTTAGTGTGCCTACCTGAGCCTGTGCAGTGAGTGATGCAGCACCTCTGGCAAAGTGTAATCTGCCCATTTCTCACTGACTGAGATGAATGGACAGACAAGACCTTCCAGAACATTTTTGGTGACAAAATCATGCAGCTGCAGATTTAGCATTTCCCAACTTGCAATGCAGTGTGGTAACTTGATGCAGCCTGATTCTAATACTGTTTTCTGTCCCTGTATCTAGCTCCACATCTTTCTTCACAAAGGAAGTTAATTGGAATACAATGCATATTTTTTGCACTGTTCCAAGAGAGTAGGTTGTAGGATGGGTCAGGGACAAATAGCTGCAGTCTAAATTACAGTCAGTTTCTGGAGAGAGCTGAAAATACTATTTTGACAGCCTAAGGAATAGCTTAGAGCTAACATTCAAACAATCAAAGAAATAAAATACTGAAGCTGTCCCAACAGTTCCTTTCTCTGACATGGACACGAAAAACATGTTTCTAGTCCAGGTATAGAAAACACCATCTCATGGAATGATTCACAAGTGGTTTGGGAGACTAGAAGGCCCTGGCAAAATCAAGCTTTTTCTCATGACTAGCAGAAGTAAGAAAGTCTAGTTACCTATCAGCATGCTTATAGGTGCTGCCAATACATTAGTGCCGAAGTTAGCCCAGCTGTTTTCCCTTTCCCTTCTAAACAGATTTCTCTAAATTTCAGCTTCTGATGTTTAGGAGAACAAGAGGCAGCTAACATTGTGGTTAGGTCTGAGCTACATGTGTTGACTGGCAGACCAACCAAGCATGCCGACCTGCAAGGCAACAGGTTGAACAGAACAGAAAATTTCTGAGTCCATGCTGCAGTTTTTTCTACCCCGGGGGCACTAATTTGAGTCCCTTCTCTACTCACAGCTGCTAAATTTCATTCAAATTGCAGAAACTTGACTTTGTGACCTCTACCTCTATATCAAATGCAGCTGAACTTAAGCAGTGGATTTGAAAGTTATTAGGAGATAACACGATCCTATATATCTTGTTTTGCTCAGAAACTAGGCATGAAAACACTGTAGCATAATCACTGTGAAAATTATTTTTATATCACTTATTGTTTTCATTCATGATTTACACCACAAAGTCAGATACAACAGAACACAATTGTTTCACAGTGATAGCATAAATGGATCCAGAGAATGTAGAGACTGTTTCAATAAAACGGGTGTCATTTTGCAAGGTGAACAGGACCCTGAATACAGGTCACTTCACAAAGGTGAAAAGTTAACAGAAATACTTTTTTTTTTTTTTTAAACTTACCACGACTATAACTGACTGCCCCTCAGGGAGATCCCTGCTTCTCTTCCAACTCCATATTGTCTTTCCTAAGGCTTAAAAAAAAGTTCAATGATACATCATTCAATAAAACTGCCACATCAAGTCTAATCAGTCTGTTCAGTATACCTGTACTTTTGTGGGTTTTTTTGTTGTTTTTTTTTTAAGAATAAGCATAGTGATTTTTAAAGCATCACCTTAAAATCCTGATCTTACTGCCTGGATGCCAATACCCCAAATTAGGGAATAGTTTTTAATAATATGTAAAACCCAATTCCCTTCCTCTAAATGCTCTGTTTACCCTTTCTATTCTAACTTGTGTATTTCTCACGTAAAAAGGCATACTTGAAATCAGAGGGGTTTATTTGTTGCTGGATTCCAGGAACTGATGAAGGAAGCAAAGAAATCGAAAAAGTATAATGGCCTTTCTAAAACTCCAGTAAAAAAGAAGAGAGACTAAGAATAATCAGTGTGGAAAAGTTAATAGAAAACTGGACATTAGAGGAAAGGTTAGTAGGACACAACAGGTATAAGAAGAGTCAGGGAAGTGAAAGGGATTCAACCTAAAGGGTATGGAACAAAATAAATAAAGTTATATTCTTACCAGGGTAAGGAAAAAATGCTTTTCAAAACTGTTTGATACTGGCTTACCTCTTCTGTTTAAGTGAAAGAATTATATCAATTCAAAAAATGCCTTAAGAAAACCTTGAAACCATTCATCTTAAAGCATTTGAAGTATCTAAACTCTGCTCAGATAAGCAACTAAAGAAGTGCTCAAATTTGGAAATCAATTTACATCCTATTTTATCTTTCACTAGGTCTGTAGCATAAAAACCACATTCAAAACTGAGCCTCAGCTCCTTTCCCTAATAACACTCAGACTCATACTTTGATGCTAGTCAGGATCCAGTCCATTGGTTACCAGATAGGGAAAGTCAAATACAAGATGCAAGGGACTAACATGGATTCAGATTCTTCTCTCCCATACTCATGGAAATATTTTAACTTAAGTGTAAGATTAATTGTTTGATGAAGAGAATGCAGATAGTTAAATGCTCAAAGTTAATTCAAGAATCAGCTCTCTAAAAGAAATCTAAAGAAAAAATGGCTGAGAAAGAACAAAGAAACAGATTGCTGAATCTGTATTGAAAATAAATGACCTCTGGGTTACATCTCAATGCACTGTGCCTGAAAACTGCTGCTTCTTTCTGGTTTAAGTATTAAACCTTGTTTTAAAACATGAAATGGTAAAGAACCCTGGCAAAGGTTAAATAAGTTTAGTAGTTGATAACAGTACTAAAGTAATTCTTAACACAGGGTGTAGTTCAGATATTGGCATAAAGCGCTCACCATCTCTCTTGGCTATTTAAAAACATTTGTGCTTCCAAACCCAGTTTGGTAAACAGCTGAGACAGGGTTAATATCCCATGTTTCAAGATGATAAACTGTAGAAATCGTAAGCCACTAACAGGGTTCTGTCCCTTTCACTCCTTACTCTACAATACAGTTACTAAAGGAAAACAGAAATTGAGCCATTTGTTGAGATACCAAAAAAGGTCTGGGGCATGTCTCAGCACTGTCTGAACTTCTGGTCACTGTGATCCGTCTCCTGAACTACGGATCATTCTGTGCACCATTATTCTAAACTGTCACCTATCTTATTTACCAGGAAGCAAAGACCAACACTTAACAACTATATTCTTACCCATGCAAGCCCCTGCTACCAATATTCCATCCTTTATTTATATCTGTATCCTAGAAGTAAGGAAACTCCTCGTTTTTAAGATCTATGCTTAATAAGTCCATACATATAAAAATCATTACCTCGCGGTTCTTATGAGTAGGATTAAAGACCTGATTAAGGCAGTGAGTTAAATAGAGAATTAGTATATTCAGTCACCTTTTCACAAAATGGCTAAACAGGAGAATTATGAGCACAACTAAAATTTTATAAATGTTGTGAAGCTCAGAGTTCAAAATTTCCCAGAAAGTGGAAAAGTAGAGAAGCAAATTAACAGCTTGCATCAGTCTTGAAAGAAACAAATTGTACAGCAAAAAAGCAAACAAAATAATACTAGCTAAAAGCACTTTTAGATCTCCCACTCCTGCATTCATTTCAGTAGCATTTAATTTAGTTGCAGGCATATAAATCTGCAAAATTTAAGCTTCAGTCTTTCAAACAGTTTCATATATCCTGAACTTCACTCTTCTAAGTAGTGCTATGGATAAAACTATTAATGAGAACAGAGTTAAGCACATGCACAGGACTAAGGTTAAAGAAAGGAATAAGGAAATTACCCAATGAATTCCATGTATCACTAACAATTATTTTGAAGTTGAAGACAGCAAGGAATAAGCGAAACTTGAAAAATTAACAGCTGAAATATGGGGTGTGGAGGAGAAATTAGGTCATAGTCCCAGAAATTATCCTACAAAAACCTAACTTCAATACCTATAAAATATCAGAATCAGTGCTAAACAGGAAAAAATATTAGAGCATCCCTAACTTAATAGACATGACAACTACACTCTTTTCTCACCATTTGATGAGTCTTCTTCAGTTCAAGGTTGAAGTTCGTGGGTGCTGTGGAGATCGCTTGGCCACTGTTCTGCTGTAATTAATCCATGAATAAAGAATGGGTTTCAGTTTTCACAGATATCAAGCCAGAACTTTTCACAACCATTAAATCAACAAAAATACTAAAAGTTAAAAGTTATAGTTAGACCATTTAAGCAAAACTTTACCACAGAATCTACGTTTAACACCAAATACTTTCTTAAATCCTCAGGGATACGTTTGTTATTATGCGTTAGGCCTATAGATATGCTGGAGTAAATACTACAAGATGTTAACAAAATACAGAAATCCAACCTTTCGATGACTACACCACTAGTCTTTATGCTACATTAAGTATTTTAGTGGCTCAAAAAAATTTAAATGGAAAGTTTGCTATCAAAAAAAGATTGCTATCCTGATTGAAAAATCAGGAGGTAAAAGAAAAAAGCTAGTTTTATTTTTCATGTGGAAGTTCATAAGAAATCTAATAAAGTATATGCATGTCCTAAGCCAGCACATACTTCTTGCTGTCTTGCATACTTACAGTCTATAGAAACATCCTTAGACCAGGTATATTCCGGCAAATTCAAAACTCTGTTTTCATTGTAAAATAGTAAATGCTGTCCACTTTAGTCCTTTCTGGATTACAACCTCTATCATTGCTAGCAGACTAAAATTGCAAAAGCAATGAATTCCAAATCCTGTATTTGTCAGGGTAAATTACAGACTGAATGGCTACAGCAGAAAGTAAACCACACATGAAGGAGGATGCCCAACTACAATTACTAGGTTATTAAACTGAAACTTTAAACTTCAAGTGATACGAAATTTACAGGGCAGGCCTGAAGGGAGGCTTAGATGAACCTATAAAAAGGATCTAGAAGGCTGGATGAGCATCAGGGGCAAGGCAGGGCTCAAATCAGAAAAATAAGTAGGAAAAAACTTCTAATTTCCACTGGCTGTATGTCCATACACAATACAAACACTGAATACCAAAACAATATGTAGATGTGCAATTATAATTATCTGGGTGTACCTTATTGCCCCCAATTGGTCTAACTTACCTAGGAACTGGTCCAGACAAAATGGAATAACATGCAAGAACCCAGGCAAGCCAAAGAAGCAAACTAAAAAGTTACACAGTAATGACACAATGCCAGTTTTCATTACAAGAAATTCCTCTAATCCTCATAGTTGTAAAATAAATCTTAAAAACACATAGCAAGGTAATTTGTAAAGTAATGCATGCCTGAGCCAGAAGAGAGCCTCCAGCTTTCTAACCATCCCTAGCTATGAGCTTCTATGCCATTTCAGCAGACAAATACCTTGCTTTTGTTTTGCCACCTCCCAGCTGGATCTAAGCAACCCAGTATAACCAAGCACCAAGTCTGCTTGGACACAGGATATCCATATAGGAAACTCCAAGTACAGGAAACTGGGGAGATCTCAGCAATGCAGGTTATTATAAGCCCCTCTTTACACTGATATTCTCTAAATTTTTAATTTACAAATTTGGAGTCTCAGGATCCTCCAGGGTATGAACCCAGGATTCCTAAAGAAGTGCCTTCTAGGTCTCTAGACTGGATCCAGTTGTCAACAGTTTACCTCATCTGACATCAGAGAACCTATGTAATAAGTGGGAAAAAAACTGAGAAGTTCTAGAGGCTAAACTTTCTTGGGGCTGGTGGAAGCCTAAGGCATGAAATTGCCTAAGAGCTAAGGGCCATCAGAAATCTAACTGCACCTTGCTTGAAGAACAAAACACATTACTTCATCCTTAGCTCACTAACAAAGACATAACACGTATAGAAGAAAAGACTGATACAATAAACTGAAAACATGCAATTGTACATGCTCCTTCCCTTGGCAACAAAAGAACAGATAATATGACAAGTGGTGGTCATGTCACTTATTACCATAGGAGGAGATTCTCTGACAATTTAATGGCACTCTCTGAGGGGAAGAACCTGTAAGGCAGGACAGGCACTATGAGGAGGTGCTCATATAGTGCTGTAATAAGAACTGCATGAAGAAAGGAGTCCATTATAGAAACTGCAGCTTAACCTCATATCTGCTACCACAGCAGATACAACACCACCACTCTGATGAGCCCAAGTTGTTTGGAATGGAAATTTGATCTGAAGAATTGACATTACTTTTGGTGAGGCTCAAAATCCCTTTCTTTTCCTTCTGTCCCCAGCTGTGTTCCTGCTGTGACTTTTTGGCTTGGCTAGTCACTGAGGAAACAAACTGATGATCCTCTCCCAGATGCTACAGCTAAAGAATGCAATAGCCACCTCGTCTTACATGGGGTTTTATACTACAGCAATTGCCTTTCTCACTTTTTCTAATTCTCAGTTAAATATTCACCCATTCTGATCCACAAATTATTATAATTGTGCATTATTTAAGAGATATGGATAGAAGGTGTAAACTAAGACTATTGCATTAGGTTTAAGCTTTATGCAGTCCTAAGTAATTCCAAGAATAATGACTGTGTAGTGTCACTATTAGCTTTGTAAGTCCGAAACACAAGAGCATAATAATGAAGAGAACTACTCAGTGTGTTTACACATAATAATATACATTTCAGTCTGTGCAGAACTGGGGCCTCTGTGCATTAAGAATGGAACCTGAGAGAAAGTACTAGATATGAGGGGATGTAAAAATTTCACTTTCATTAAAAATCTTAATGAAATCTTAGCAATGATGTATGAAAGGACAGTAGTGTCCTATTGATATTAGAGAATACCATGTATCATAGAAACAGTGTATCACAAAATACTGACATACTATCTTCTACATCTTATTTTTATATTAGGGTTGGAAAAATTGATGAAAAATAATAATTAGAATTATTTTAGGGCAAAAATAAACATTATCTAAGTACAGATAAGTGGTATCAGCAGCATTATAATTCTATATTTTTCTTTATTGTTTCCACCACTATTTCTACTGCAAACTTTTCTTTTCATAGGCACATAACCTTCAGGAAAAAAAAATTAGAAAAAAAGGACTATCATTCTTTTCAGTTGAAAGGCACACTTTTTAAAAAATTTGCTCAGCGTAATTTTAATAAAAGAGAAAAAAAGTAAATATACCACAAATCATTTATATTTCCTCCTTTTTTCTAGAATAGCTTTATGATCTGAAGTTTTGTCATTGGCTCATTTTCACTGAGAACTTGGTTTTTAAAAAACTAGGAATCAGTTTCTTTAGCACCACCAAACTTCAAGTCAGAGGAAAATATAGTAACATAAATGCATAATATTAGCTATGTGATTACTTACATGTTGCCTCGCACTATTTTTTTCCTTAAGGAGCTCCAGAATTACATACTTTCTGAGCAGCAGTAGTTTTCGCAGCCATGATGGTCTAAGCTTTTTGAGCCCAAAAGCTTGGTGTTTTGTACTGCAGCAGTGGTTTGAGAAGGGAAAAAGAAAAAAAAAAAAAAGAAAAAAAAAAAAAAGCGCGAGAGAAATTACCTCTCCCTTTCAAAACTTGTTCAGCTTATATTTTGTCAGTGCAGCTCTAGGAGGGAGCAGTGGAATCATGAAAAGCATTAGGCCCTGAGCCTGCTAGCTCTCGTCTGCCAGCAGTCCAACCGAGTTCAAGAGGACTTGCTCACAGACGTGAAGATTTTGAAAGTCAGTGGGAACAGAGCTCCCAGGCTCCCATTATGTACTTTTGAAAAATCTTCCCCAAAGTCATGGGAACAACAGTTTGCAGGTCTGAGGCCTCTGCTTTCCTTTCCCTTTCTGAAAAGCGCATCAGGTTAGGAAAAAAACCCGAAACACTGAAGCCAGAAAGCCCGAGGAGCGGCTGGCAGGGATGCGCTGGGTCTCGCAGCCGAGGCAGGGTCCGCGGAGCTCCCAGAGAAGGACCCTTCATGAGGCACAAGTCAAGTGCAGGCAGCGAGTGGCTCGGGCGGCACCGCAGCCTGCCTTCCCCCCGCGGCTTTCGGCAGCTCGCTAACCTCCATCTCGGCTTCCCCAACCCTGAAACGCGGGTGGGAGCACTACCCCAGCCATCAGGTACCTTACGATCAGTCACAGCTTGGGGCGGAGGGGAGGATGCGGCGTGAAAATGAAAGTTCGCGTTCTCTCCGAGCGCTCTGCGCGCAGCCGAGGCGGGAGCGCTGCCCGAGTTGAACCTCGCTCTGTCAAGTTCCTCCGAGAGGGCTTTTTGCTTTTCATTTTTATTGGTGTGGGGTTTTTTGTTGGTTTGCGTTTTTTTGGTTGGTTTTGGTTTGGTTTTTTTGCAATGACCAGTGTAGTGCACTCCGGGCCCGCTCTGCCCCGAGATGAGCCCACACAGCCCCGCTGCGCCGCTCGGGGGCTGCTCGCAAGCCGGGGCGGGGGGCGGCTGGGGGGCGCCCCCGGGGCTCTCCCGCCCGGAGCCGGTGCGGCGGCAGGAGGGGGATGGGGAGCGGTGGCTGCCAGCCGGGATCGGGATTGGGATCGGGCCCGCGCGCTGCGGGCAAGCGCCGAGTGCTCTGAAGCCTCCTCTGGCTGCGGCGGGGTGCGCGGCCCTCGGGGGGGGACGGGACAAGGGGGGTCAGGCTGCAACCTGAGCGCAGCGGGAGCCGCGGGGGTCCTCGGAGGCGCGGGGGGGAGGCGCTGTTCGTATTTTCCTCAGGTCCTCTTGGCGCACATCCCCCTCCCCCAGCCGGGCTTCCTTTCCCTACCTTCCCAAAATCCGCTGTCGTGCCCCCCTATCCACCCCCCTCCCTTCCACCGGCGCCTTTACCTTGACAAGTTCGCGGGGCCAGCGGAGGTCTCGCTCCCCCTCTCTCTCTCTCTCGCTCCCTCTCTCCCACACACATCTCTAACGCGCCACCTCTCCCCCGCGGGCCCGGGCTCCGGGTGACATTTCCCTCTCTCTCTCTCTCTCTCTCTTTCCCTCCCTCCCTCCTTCCCTCTCTTCCCCCCCCCCCCCCCCCCCTTTCCCCATTAGCGGCGGTTGGGTCGGGAGCGCGCGCTGAGCGGGGAGGGCGTGGAGCGCGCGCGCGCGAGCGGGCGGCGGGAGCGGGGGGGGAGGGGCGGCATTGACAGCGAGCGCCGTGTCCGTGCGGCGCTGCCGCCTCAGCCCCCGCGCGCCCCCCCCCGTTCCCGGCATGCCCCGGGGCGGCGGGGCTGGCGCTAACGAATTTGAATGAAGAGCCCTCCGCTCTTTCGGCGCCATTTTCGAGTGATGCCCGATCGCATCGCTGCTGCCGCCGCCGCGGGGGAGGCGCGGGGGCCGCCCGCCCTCCTGCCCCGCGAAACTCACCTCCCTTCCCCTCTGCTACCCCGCTTCCACCCTCACCGTCGCGCTTCGGAGCGGGTGCCGCCGCTGCCGCCGCCGGCACAGGCGGTAAGAGCCGGAGGGTGCGGGCGCGGCTGGGGCAGAGGGAGCTGGGCGGGCGGGCGGGCGGGGGAAGAGCGTCTTTGGAAAACGGGGGCAACCTGCACCCCGCCACCGGGAAAAGTCACCTCAGGAGCCCGGCAGGCAGCGGGCGGGAGGCTCCGGGAGGCGGTGGCAGGTCCTGGGCGGATCTGTCACTCGCTTCCCTCAGCCTCAGCGGGCGGGAGCGGCCGTCTCCTCCGGCAGGTAACCCCGCTTGCTCCTCGGGGCGGCACCGCGCCCGGGCGGGGATCCCGGCACCGCCGCTTACACCCGGCCCGGGCAGAGCGGCGCGGAGGCAGGCGGGGGGGCGGGCGGGAGCCGCGGGACGGCCGGAGCTCCAGAGGGTCCCGGTGCCCCGCACTCCCGGGACATGACAGGACAGGCTTCCCCTCATCTCCCCTCCGCTCCCTACCACCCCCCCTCCCCGCCAGCGGATCCCTCCCTCCCGCCTTCTCCCCCCCCCCTTCTCCGCCGTGGAAATTCGGGGCAGCGCCCGGGACACGGAGGCTCTTGCTTCCCGGCTCTGCAGCAGCAGCAGCCAGGATGACTTCCACACTTCCATGCACATCTCCCTTTCTCGCCCGCCGCCCCCAACCCCCCCCACCGCCTCCTCCTTCCTCTCTCCCCGTGTTTTCGTAAGCTGGATTAATGCCCCTTCGCTCTTTCTCTTCCCCTTCCCTTCTCCCCCCGCACCCCCCCACCCAAAAAAAAAAAATAGAGGACAACCTTCGGGATTTTTTTTCTCCGTTTGTTTCCTCTCCATGTTAGCAGATTAACTTCTCCGTTTAAGCGCTTTCTCCACCTCCCACTCAATCGCTTCATTTCCCGTGTCGCGATACGGAGCCGCCTTTTGCAGGAACCCGGGTGACGGTCGTGCTGCCACATGCTGTCACATTTATCATCTCTGTCCCTTTGGGTATTAACGAATGTCCAAAGTGCTCTTCATCCCCTACTGCACAGAGCTATTTTTTCCCATTCGTAGCGTTAAAACGCGAGTTTCCTTCCTGGACTAGAGGGGGGGAAACATAATCCGAGACCATTTGAATCGTGCCAGCTATTTGTAGGTGTTTTTCCTCTCCTCCCACACACCCCAAAACCGAGTAAATACCCTCCCCATAGATAGCCCAGCCTAATACTGTGATCAGAGCTGGCCATTCACCTCCTCTTCTCCGCCTACAAAATTCTCTGTCTCTGTCACCCGGGTCGCTATTTGTCATTGGCTTAGCTATTTTTTGGTGGTTGTTTCTATGTCATTTCTCGGTGGCCAGCAGCTCTCGGTCTCTCATAGCTGTATGAACGCGATCGTGCTTATTGTGATAGGCACCGAGATCTCTCTCGCCGCCTGAGCGCCGGGCGATTCCCCCGCCGCGCACACACACACAAACACACAGAATATGTGACACGGTGCCTTTTTCTCCACGACGCCGTTTAACCCCCTCGGGGCCGGCTCTGGCGTGGGCGCTCGCGTTTCGGAGTTGCGCACACAGGCTCAGAAGGCATCTTTTTGTGGCGGGAGCGCCGGCGGGGACAGCACCGTGCGGCGGGGCAGGGAGGGAGCTCGGGCGCTGCCAGGCCAGCGGGCTCCTTCCCAGCCACAATTTCTAAGCGTTACTTTTTATTCCTCTTCCTACTTCCCTCTTCACTTTCGGCCGCCCAACCTTTTTTTTTTTTTTTTTTTTAATATTATTTTTTAATTTTTTTTTCCTGGAGGCAGGAAGGCGTATGGATATTTTCCCCGATGCCGTGTGAGCGGCGGGCGCCCGGGGCTGCCGTCGAGCTGGCGGGCGCGCAGGATGCGCAGCGAATGCAGCATCGGGCCCCCCGTTAAGGCGTCCGTTCAGCGGAGGCTGGACCGGCTGCTGCCCCCCCTGGTTGCCTGCGGGGACGCGGGGCTGGGGCCGGGAGGTTGGACCGGGTCACAGCCTTTCCCCGCTCCCCTTCCTCCCCCCCACGCTGCCCCCCCCCGTCCCCCCGCTGCCCCCCCGCGCATCCCTCCACGGCGTTCAAAGCCAGAAGCGGCCGCCTTGCGCTTAGCACCCCGGCCACCGAAAATAACGAGTTAACCGAGGGACGTAGGAGGGACGTAGAGAAGAGTTGGGGTGCAGAAGTGCTGTACAAAAGATTTCTGTGTACATGGCTGAGAGCGTGTAGTCTTAAAGTGAAATGCAAAACTTAGCGTTTCCAGCATGGCAACTGGATTGTGATTCAAGGTATTTTCTGTGTAATGCAGAAATCCAACAGTTCAAGGAGATTTTTCTGTCTCGAATCGCTAGTTTCCCTGGATTCTTTTAATCCAGTCCATAAATTACACTTTTTCAGTTATTTTTTTCCTGGGAATAGCTGCTTAGTTTGTCTCTGCAATTCTTACCTTTGTGCCCTGATAGAAAATTCAGCTTAATCCTTGAAATTGGGATACTAGTAAGATCTTATTGAGATTGAGCACTCATTTTTTTAGCTCTGCATCATTACTTTCAGATTGTTTTCAGAAATGTTTTTAACAGTCAGTATGGGAATGTGCACAAAGCTGTTTCACTGTAGCTGTGTATACTTTGAAATATCAGGATTTGAAGAGATTTACAGTACTCAGCTGTGGAAGTGCACTCACAAATACTGACTTTCGCTTTCAATGAAATAACTGTCCTGACTCATAGCTAATTTACAAAAAAAAAACCTTTAATTCAGTACTGTACAGGTGCATGTGCATTTTCCACCATTATTCGATAGTCAGATTCGATAGCATGCAATTTATACCTATTTTTCATTTTAATTAAAAACTGTGCTTAGCACATATTTGACTACATGAAACTACTGTTCTTTTAAGCTTTCTTATTTCTCAGCTGCACTGTTCTCATATTTTACAATTACATAAAGGTGGGTGTGGCTAAAATGAAAGCAGTAAGCAATCTAATATGAATATATAGTCTATTTTAAGTAAGTTTCCCTTTCGTGTATTTGATATACTCCTAATTTTGAGATATTTAGGGGGGAAAAATCATGTAGCTTAAAAAGACCCTTGTAGAGCTGCTTGCATTTTTTACCTCAGTTAAAATGTCAAACATTAACTGGGGTTACTTGGCCCTCGAAATGTTACATTTGGAGGAAATATCAATTGAACTTAAATATCTAAATGTATATATTTATATTATATCAATAAGCGAAAGCCAAAGTTCTATGCTTAATTAAACCTTGCTTAGGTATAACATGTAGCATAGTGTGTGTATTTTCTTCATATTTTTTTTTTCCTTTGTTTCTTTACAGTCTGATCCTTTATCTTGATTCTTAAGAAAAACATCCCAATAAGCTTCAGTTGGTTGGGGCTTGGTTTTTTCTTTTTCTCTTCTAAAGTTAAACTGAAAGTTTCTGAGAGGTACCCTCTCATTTTATAGATATAAATCTACTGAAGCTTGAAGTAACTCTTGAGAAATTTTAATTTTCAAAAATAACAGTAATTTGAAAGTGTGACTGTGTATCTGTGTGACTTTTTCATGTGTTTGGTTAGTACTTCATAGGAAGCTTATTGTAGCAACATTTTAAAGGCAGACTACATATACGATACCAAGGTATCATGGGGCTCTTTTTCTGTTCAGTTCATTGTTTGGGTTTTTTCGTCCTTAGCTTCTGGAATTCTGAACCTATTACTATTCCATCCAAAATGTAATGTCATGGAAGGAAAAATAAATTGAAGTCTTTAATTCTTTAATTAGTTTTATGACTAATGAGTCAAATTCTGCAGTGAAGTACAGCTGGAACTGCATGCAAACTACCTGGCTCTGTATAGCCTACTTTTGAGCACTGTGTGAAGGTGCACATCTCACCCATCTTGAGTATAAGAAGCCATCCTAACAGGTGTATCACTGCTTTTCTGATACACTTTTACACATGTAAAAGCACACGAGCCTTCTTTACAGGAAAAGTAGCCACGTATCAGTTAGTATTTCTTTTATAGGACCTTACTGGGTTTTGTTATTTGCACTGGGAAGCAATTAACTACTGAATATGTAAGGGAGAAGCAAGAAGCTTATCACTGTATTCTATGAATATGCTGCAGGTATTCTGCTTTGTAGATGCAGTAATCCACCCACACCCAAAGGCCCATTGCGAGTTATTTGAGTAATTCACATTCATTACAAACTGTCAAGGGTAGAGCGCATCTTGGACTAGTTTTGACTGTCTGTGAAAGAAATAGGGAATGAAATTGTAGGCTTTTGTGTAGAAACAAAAACATTTTTATCAGAAAGTTTTTAAAACTAAAAATAACTTGATGTACACCAATAAGTGTTCTCCACAGGTTTTTCTTTCACTTATTTATTATTATAAGTTCTAAGCATTTAACTAGAACCTGATCTCAAAAAATTATGTTTTCTATTATCAGTAATACTTGGAAAATTTTGTTTGAACAGGCTGCCCAAATTATTTTTGAACTTAGTCCCCTGTGACTCTTCTTACAGCTATCTATTTTTTTTAATAGAACTAGTAAAGTATTTTAAAGATAGAAAAAAAAGTTGATGTGCCCCTCAAAAAGAAAGGGGACATCAGACGGAGTAGAGAGGTGTAGCCACAGATTTCCAGTAACCTCTTTTAGTCAGTGAAAATATTGCTTTGCCATTTATATTTTTTGTGCATTATTGGCAGGAGTTATGTCAAAATTTTAGGTTACTGATGTATTAATACATGTTGGATTTCAAAAGGAATCTCTTTATTGAAAAATGTCTTCCTTGTGGATATTGGACAATTTCAGAAATGTTTAGAGTTAGCTAGGTATAAAAATTTCTGCCCATAAGGGTGTAAGGCAATGTCTGTACTGATTATTTTTTTAACCCTTTCCTGTAAGTTTTTAAAACATTCATTCTAATAACAAAACTTTGGGATACAGTTGATATTACCACAATTGAGGAATAGTTCTGATCTTAGCTTTGAATGCTGTTTAAGAACTTCAGAAGATTTGTATGAGTGTTAGAGGAGGGAGCACAACTTAAGCTCTAGTCCAGCTAGCACTTAAAGTTGGTCAATTCTTTACTCTAATATTTGCATGTAATAATATTTTTAGTGTATTATTAAAAACAAACAAAAAAAAAAGTTCTCTTTACAGAGAATACTAAATCTTTGAACTTCATCTAATTCTAAACACTTCCACAGCTCGGTAATGAGCAGTTGCTAGTGTGTAAGGATGACCTCACACACACATATTTATTACTATATGCACACAACAGTAGCAAATGTAAATTATGTACATTTAGCTTTTATTTTGTTAAAGGTTTCCCAAGATGTCTTCTAAAACTGAAGGCAGTATTGTTATATTGCTCAAAACTGAAAGATAGGAGTGACTTTCAGTGATCGTTATTAATGTCTAAAGGAAACCACTGTTAGAAATAGGACCCCCCCGCCCCATGACTATTTAGTTTGTTTTCAGACACTGCAGTGAGTGTATCTGCAGTAAATAGATTGTTAATAAACTTTTCAGCATGGAATCTAGTGACAACTAATTATTTTATTTAGCATGAACTGAAATTCACTTGGAAAATTTGGTCTGAGAAAAAGATAATTACACATCGATTAGGGCTTAAGCATGTATTTTCATTTTAAATAGCTTTATGTAAGTCCAGTTTCAATATTATCTTCATGTATGTTAAATCTCAATATAAGCACAGAAGGGGACCACAACTTTGGTTGGTTTGGTCTAAGAGCAAAACCCTTTTTTAAAATTGTGAAATAGATGATGTGTGGAATACACGAAAATAGAAACTCCTTTTTTTTTTTTTTTTTTTGTCAAAGCAGGGTGCTTATTATAATTCCATGGCTATGAAGGGGTTGTAGTATTTTCTGGAATACTCTTAAAGAATAAAGAACAAATTTATGGAAATATTTGTAAGCAGGTGACTTGATCTAGTCATCAGCTACTCATTTATTAGACATAGGATGTGTCATGTTATGGTGTCTACAGTGAAGAAGTTCAAATAAAGTCAAAATTTAAGATTTTGGCTGTGTGAATGTAGTATTTCCTTCAGTAGCTATTTGACTAGTTATTGCATCTGTCAAGTTACACTTTGTTCTTACCCGATCAGGGCTGCTGCTTATTTTTTCCTTTTTTTTTTTTTTTTTTTTTTTTTTTAAGTTTCAAAATTTTATTGCATCTCTCAGAATATATTACATGACTGCAATTTTTCCATTATATGTTTTAAAGTAGCTAATATTTGTAGGCTGAGTTTTAATAAAGGTAATAATGGTACTGCCTTGAAGAGCAAAAAAAAAAAAAAATTTCAAACTCCTTAAAGTGAAACACTAGGATTTAAATACTTAAGAGTCAATAGCATATTTTAGGAAATATGGAAATATGACAGTAGTGATCACATGTCCATTAAGTAGTTTACTTACTAAAAAAAACTTACCTGTTTGCTTGTTTGAGGGTGGAGGGAAGGATTGATAGTGGGTAGGAAGGGAGAACAACACCCCTTACTCTTTTTTTTTTTTCCTTCTCTTTCTTCCTCTTACTTTCATCTTAAAATGCTGCGGGAAGAATGAAAGCAGAAACATGCTAATCTGATTTGTTTCAGGAGGCTTCTGATAATAAAGAGGCATATCACAGGTGTTCCTAATCAAGTCAGTTTGGTTTAAAAAAAAAGTATTTTTAAAATTAGGATTTCCTGTAACATAGACAATGCGAGGGTCAAGCTGATGACCTACATCTATGTTTGGGGATCAACCATGAAACTGTGGGTGTTGGAAATATGTTATAATACATGACATTTTTATTGCAGGTTTTGACCTTTCAATAGAGAGCTGATTTTGGAGAACGGCTTACTCCTGTGATTGAAAAACTCTCTGGAAGGTTGATGGAGCATAAGCATGGTATATATTATATTAACATTTCTCTTATTACATATGTTCTTTATTTTAAAAAATGTACACAGTAGTATAATTTATTCAGATTATTCAAAATAGGCCGGTTCTGATGGGATTGTTCAAGAATTTATTATTTGTTAAAATAATTCTTCTTTACACTCCTCCTGTAAAATTATAAAACACTAAGTAAAAGTAGTCACACAGGCTGTGCTCAGAATGAAATGAAGTGGCCAAAAATATGTATAAAAAGCTGAGTTTGTAACAGCCTTGATCCATTTGAGCTATATAAATTCTCCATATAGTATTGTTCTCATAGTCCTGTCTTGGGAATTAGTCCAACTGAAATGTTGCTAATCCAAAAACAAAGTATGGATGATATAAAAAAATAATTTTTCAATAACTTTTTTTTTTTTTTTTTTTGTTGGGAGGGTGTGTTACAGAATAGAATAGAGAGCTAGCTGAGTGAATTTCCATGTAGTGTGTAAAATTTGGTTTTGAAGGCATTAATAAACTAGCTACCTGAACAAGCAAAGAAACAGAAAACAGAAAAAAAACAGGTCTTCAGAGCCCTCCATCTGTACCAGAATAATCAGAATTTTTTATTTATTGATCTTATTTGCTGGTAAATTGATATTATACAGTAAAATACTAAACATTTAAGAGGAATTAATATGGACTGTGCTACACTCATATTGCAAGTCCTGCTTTGCACTAAAAGTGCTCATTTGGCTGAAACTGAGAAATCCATTCAGAGTAATCATAACCTATCTACTCATATACGAATAGTCTTAACTAACCATTTACACAGACAATTGAAATTAAAATAGTAACTAGTCTTGGATTGAGTAAATTTGTTTAAATATTAAATGGAGTAGTAAAATCTGTAAGACTTTATCTTCAGCAGAATATATTACAGTACAACAAATTTTATGAACATGTTGTGACTTTAGCAATTCCAACTTTCAGCTGGAATTCAGTTTTTATCCTTAATCAAATCTGTCTGTCTTCAACAGCGTATTTTTTTTGTAAGAAGTAATTGTACCATAAAATCAGAGAAGTTCTAAAAAACCAAAATCTCAGGTTATCCTAGTAACTCCTAATTTCTACCAAGCAAATCCAGCGAGGTGTAAATTTCTTATTTCCTCATTGCTGTAACCAGTGGCTAATAGAACTGAAGGATTACTGAAATTTACCAGTAATACACCTCCTGTTACAGAAGTATTTGAGGCAGATGGGTTCTGAATATATTTTTGATACAATACTATGATATTTGAGTAGTTAGGGCCTGCTAGAGAAAATTATCAATTGAGTAAGAAAACTTTGAATACAGAAAGTATAGGAAGTAAACCTTAACTTCATATAAGCTTTGATGTTTGTGATTAGTGAGTAGGTAATTCTTTCAGTTTTAATCCTTTCTTTATGTGATTAAACACACAGTGAAAGTACTTCTATTAATGCTGGGACTGTGTTTGAGTAATATGCCTAATATGCTCCCAAATAAATAAATATTTCGGTCTGTCCAGAAACTGCTTTGGAAGTACTGCATTACTGTTGTTTTCCTTTTGTTTTTCTTTTTTTTCTTTTTTTTTTTTTTCTTTTTTTTTTTCCCTTCTTTTTCCTTTTTTGCCTTTTTTCTGCTAGCTTTCTCAGGAAAATAAGGATTTTAGGATTTCACTGAACAGTTTGAGTTTGTTCATTTTTTTTTTTCCTGTACAAAAGCAGTTACTTTCTCGTTAATGAAAATCAGGATTATATTGCAAGGCAAAGGTATCCAAGGCTCCCTTGTGAGATATTTAAAAGGTGAAAGTTTGATGGAGTGTTCCTTGGTCTGACACAGGTTCAGGGTATTTCTCATAGATTCTTATTCAGCAAAAAAGGTGGTTTCTGGTTCACAACTGTAAATCAAAGGGATTTTACATTTAGGGCCTAATCCTGCAAATTTTAATGTACACAAGTAGTTCTAATGACTCATTCCTATGAATAAGGATTTGCAGAATCATATTCTCATTAGATGCACACTTTCTTTCCTTTTACAGATTTCGTATATATTAAAGTATTTAGAACTTTAAGACAAGTCTAAATGTTTTTTTTAGAATGTGCAAAGAGTTTTGCACTAATGTAGTAATTGAGTCTTACCCATTTACAAGCTCTAGTATCTTTTAAGAGTGCTGCAGTTGTCAGTTATGATTAGAGTCCACTTAAGGTGTTGATTTGCTCTAGAACATTTTTCTGCTGAATTTTGGCCCATATTAATTTTTAAATTCCTTTTTCTAGAGCTATTTTGTACTTTGTAGTCAACATGAATGTTTCTTGACCCAAAGAGTAGGTGAAACTTGCAAGTAAGGTGGTGGGGTGTGTTTATTTTCCTACTCTTAGCCTCTCCTATTGTAGTTCTTATGTAGCAAAACAGCCATTGATTTTTATTGGAAGTTCAGCCTGAATTAAGGGCTTGCAGTGCTTGCCCCTTAAAATTTGCTGGTGTGGCTATTGCAAACTGTGTGCTTGACTTCGTAAACTGTTTTGCAATATCTAATTGTAATGAGGTTGAAAAGATAAAAATGTGCAGACTTATTTACTGAAGTGCTTCAGATGTGGAACTTTTCGTGGCCACTTTTACTGTTCCTACAGTAGGTATAACACTTGAGGCTCTACAAGTCTTGTTAACTAAATCATAATTTGAAAGCTGACAATGCATGTTTATTGCTCATCCAAAAGGAACTGTTGCAGATTACTTTTACAATTCGTTTATGATTTCTTTAAGGGCTTCTCTTACTCTACGAAGGCAACTGAAATAATTTTCCTGAAAGAGATCTGTAACTATAAATGCAACCCATGCCTAGTTACTACAACACATGTAAAATCAACCATTGTTTGATATCTTAGGCATGGCTGTTTTAAGTTTTAAATCAGAAGCAACTGAATTTTCTGGATTTTGTTAGTTTAAACTAAATCCAGCCCTACATTTTTTTAAAATGGGATTTTGTATACTATTAGATTTAAATAGACATTAATTTTTATTATTACTTCAGACATTCAATGAAACATGTCTATAGGAAGGATTTGAGACTGTGGCATACTTACACATAATTTTTCCTTGTCTGTTGATAAAATGGTCTTGCTAGGCAATAGGAAAAGAAAAGCAAATGACATGCAAATTCTTTAGGAAAAATAGTTAAAATATGCTAACTGGGATATTTAAATGCTTATTCTTCTCACTCAAATGCAAATATATATAAGTAAGGTATTGCCCCTTTTTTACTGTTATTTTTGTTTAATTTCAACAGAAGTCCAAGGAGTAATTTATGTAGACCCATACACTGAAGCTTTCAGTAGGGGAATGAGAAATACAATCAAAGTGGTTAAATGTTCATATGGCGTATTGATGGCTTGTTAATACACCTTCGTTTAGACTGCTGTTTGCACACTGAAAACAGGGCATGTATGAAGATGCAACTGCTAATTGAGTAGTGTGTTTAAATAAACCACTGTTTCTAGCTTTGTTAATTTTGAATTTCTTTCAAACACATGGATATTCATGGTAATTTTTTTCTGAGTTTGTTTGGGACAGGACTTTTTTTTTTTCTTTCAGAAAATGAGAGTTTTTTGTTACTCTGAATTTTTAGAGCAGTATTATAAGAGAATTAGTTCTTTTTCTTGAAATATATTATCAAGATAATCTAGTCAAAGCCAGGTATCAGCAATATTTGTTTTTAATTTGTGAGGTACTTAAAAATCTTAGTAATGTGCAAATACCCTTGAAGTATTTACACCTTTTCTTTAACCCACTAAATTTAAGAGCTTGTTTTTTACTTCCCGTGAGTGTCCTACGGGGTTTTTTTTTTTGTTTGTTTGTTTTTTTTTTGTGGATGTTTGGTTTGGTTTGCTGGGGTTTTTTTAAGCCTTTGATCAAAGATTTTCATTATTTTATGTGTCCACTTCCTAGTGGACATGAAGAGCAATTTAAGTTTTATTTTTTTAGACTTCTCTTTCTCCCCACAGAAGGAAATGGATTTTAGTATTCATATGGAAGTTAACTTAGACATTTAGATAGTATTGTAATTATGACCATGATTATGATCTTCCCAACTTTAACTGATCATTTCCTACTTCAAAATAGATATAACCTCATATAAGTCAGTTTTAGATTTAACAGGACTTCTAGTGGATATGATAAATGAAAACATTTGCTTTATAATTTCTGTATTCTTTTGGAGTAAAATTTTCTCTTGGTAGAAATGGGTAGATACTGTGATCTTATGAATGTTATCACTTTAGTAATTCTGAAAACACTTTGCTTTCTTTTGTTTCAAGTTAGTCCATATTTTAGTCAAGCTCAAAAATTAGACAAAGAAGATGCTCCATCTCTTATGAAACATCGCAGTGGCTCTTACAAGAAAGTCTTTCTCTAAGTGAGAATACATCGAAAAGTTGATTGTGGAACAGAGTTCTCTTTTGATACTGTAACATGCTTATTGTCAGCATTTTCCACATTCAAAAACAACTGATCAAAAAGAATGAGTATGTACTGGTTACCCTGTCCCTTTGCTCCCTAAAACTAGAAGATTTTTTCCAGGTTCTCAGGAGAAGGGAAAATGATGCTTTTAATGCCATGCACAGGAGTTATAAAAGCAGCATTCAAATATGTACTTTTCTTCATCTGTGTTAACACTTAATTCTAAAAATATTTCTTCATCTCTTAGTCAGTGTGAGGGATTGTAGTTCTGTATGACCAGAGTATTTTTTAAACAAAGGGTCATATGCTCATCTTTAATTCTATGTATGTGGAAATCCACAGCCTGTATGACATGCAGGTGTTACTAATATATTCTCCATACTTCTTTAAGTCCTAGATTCATGACCTCTCTAAACAATTCAAGAGCAGATAAAATATGGTTTGAAATAAAATTAGAGGAAAATGCTTGTCTCCTCTTCCTTGTATTACCAGGTTTAAAATCTGAATCTTCATGGTGCCTGTTTCGCATCTGGGTTTATGGTATAATGAGGAGACTCTTGAATTAGCAGTGAGAGAATAATTCCTTCCAGGGTATTGGTACTGCTAAACTGTGTTCTGTTGACACCAGCAATTCTTCTGCTTTTGTTGATGTTTTGATTCCACCATAACGACAATGAATTTGGCTGTGAAGATTGAGTATTTACTTCAGAAATTGATATTTTTGTGAAACTGCATAAGAAACTCACAGAAATGTAAAATACAAGAATGTTCATAAATCATCTCTTAAATTTGCTGTCCTTGTGGGGTTTTTTTGGCGCTTTTTTTTTTTTTTTTTTTTTTTGTGGCCATTTAGGTATATAGACTTCTTGCATTTTTGGTGTGTAATACTTAATTTGTCAACCTCACAGTCTTCTGACCTGAAAACGAATTTGTAATGCTGTTCAAATTTTTTTGTTTTATTTTTTTAGCTTAATATAACTTCTGTTGATGACCCACTTTCCATTATTAAAAACCTGAACAGAATTTGTCATTGAGGTAGGAATTAATGAAGGCTAACACTAGAGGGCAATTCAAAGCAGCAGCCTACCCCAGAACAGTTAGGGGTGCCCGTGGCCCTGAGATGAAAAAGAGGGAGCCAATGGAGACTTTCCCAGAGTCTCCCCCAGGCAAAAGCTCTCCTTGTGATTACCCTCCTAAATGGTTTATTTAACTCACTTTTCATATCTTGGAGTGCTCCACTGAATGAGAAAGAAGTTAAGCCAGTTCTTATGCTTTGCTGAATTACAAGTTAAGAAACATCTTCCACGGTGTCTTACCGCATTGTCAAAAAGGCATAACTTTCTCAGTGGTGAGTTTTGTTTGGTTTTTATTTGCTGTCACGTGCTATATATATATCAAGCTCTTCAAAAGATACTGGGTTTGGGAGGGTAAGGCAACATTACAGAAAAGCCTAAATGTCTTTTGTAAAGTACCAAGGAAAATGGAATATACGGTGAGTAAAGTATTTTCTTATGAAATACTGCAAAGTTAGTCAAATTAAGAAGACAGTATGCATAATTAATTTCATATTAAAAAACCACACACACAAAAAACAAACCACACAACAACCAGAATAAGGCATCAGATAGGTACTTTGTGTCTATAATTTTATCAAGTAAAATGTATTATATAAAATGCAAAAAAATAGTTGAAGATTAGCAATAAAGTGCTGTATTTAATACTTAACTGAGCAGAAGAGATCATCTCTGTATATTGTACACAATTTAAACAATTTATATAACAGTACATTGCATAATAAATTACAATTTTCACTGTTGCAAAGTTCATTATAGATTTACAGAACATCTTAAATACTTGTAAATAATAACCTGTAAATGCAAATGATGGTGTCGTGGTTCTTGAAGAGCACTCTAGTATTCTTATTTTAGCAATGCAGATTTTCTCATTATATTGAAATGCATGCACCCAGCTGTGTAAATGCTTGTGGCACAGTACAAATTTGAAAACAAAGGGCATTTTATATGTGTGTGTATATGAGTTTATACCTGTCTTTCTAACTTTATGTGCAGATATGTAATATCTTATATATTTTGTGTGCTGTATATAAAAAAGCTGATCTATGATTAAAATGGCATGTTTGCTTCTACACTCTGGATCAGTTTGTCAAGTTGTGTTTTCTTTGCATTCTTTTGCACAACTTACTGTAAATGTCTAAAATTTTCTTTAGCTGCTTTCCAGTTGTTTTTTTATAAAGAATATTTGCTTGCAATCACTGTCAGTGCCACAGATTAATATAAATACTGCAGTGCATTTTTACAGTAGACATTTACACCTGCGTTCTGCAGGTCTGATCAGCAACTCCAGTACAATTTGAAAATATGTAGTCTGCTGGTTATGATGTGCCCAACTTTAACTGGTGCTGGTGCCTTAGAGAGAGATATTGGGTCATAACACAGTATTTATAGTCCAGCAATGACTGCCCTTGATCAATCTATCCAAGAAGAAAATAGTTTTCTTGGCTCTTAAATTTGCAAAATGCACAACAAGGGGAAAAAAAGGAGCATGTGAAGTTTAACCTACAGAAATTGTTAGGTTCTCTGGGGTTTAGGGGTGATTTTTGGTTTCATTGGGGGAGTGGGTTTGAGGAATTAGTTGGCAGCCATGCAGAGTGATACAGAGGTCTTAATCACACACATGAACTCTTGGTTTTGGAATGTATTTCTACAAAATCTGTCTGATTCTAGGTGATTAAACCAAGCACGCATGTAAGCTTTTAAGGAACTGAACCCTTATTCTTTTGCAGGTAAGACACTATCATTTTAAGAATAAGCACTTTCATGCCAATATGACTCTTCTCTTTTTTTTTTCCTTTTTTTCTTTACTTTTTGCCAGCTTGATTTTTGGCCCTAAATCAAAGAGATAAGTTCTGTCATTAACATTAAAGCTGTCTTCAGAATTTTGTTTATTTGAACAAAGCAAGAACAAATGTGTAAGTACCAGCAATGTGCAGACCAGTATTGCAATATTGGTCTTTTCTGTCTTTAAGCAGGTGGTTTCATGTGGCAGGCTGGAAGAGAGACTCTATTTCTTCCCAGCTTTTGACAAAAAGATGACGCATATGACTCAGAATTAGAAGGGGAGATCTGCCAGTTTACATCAGTTCCTTAACTTGTGGGCTGCTATTCACCACAAGAAAAATCAGTATATTCGTACCAGTGCTTTTGGAGAGATGAGGAGTAATCATTTTCTTCAAAAAGTGTAGGATGATTGGAGTAGGCCTTTCATATGTTTCACTAGGCTTTTCCTATGTTAAGGTATTTTTCAATTATATTAAATTTTTGGAAAGAAAAAAACCAGATAATTTTATAAAATGCTACATTTAATAATTACTATAGGAATCATATTATGGCTTAATGTAGATCATAAGCAAAGCGATTTGTTTCATGAAACTTCTGTTTTGTTGGCACTGAAGCTCAGCTGTTATAGCTCTCCAGAGTCAAAAGGTAAGGGGTTTTTTTGTATATTTTAAAATCTAATTCCATATATCTGAATCTCCAGTTCCAGCTTACTTTTAAGTAAGTTAGTAGGACTGAAGAAAAAAAATAGTAACTCTGAAGACAGAAACTATCTGTTTTGAAGGGGAAAATAATTGCTTGAAGTACGGAAGATCTGAGTTTTCAAAATGTCTTGCCTTAGACCTGCTATAAAAGATAATACAGATAATTCTGATTCTTTCATATAGGTTTGGATTACGATGGAGAGACACTTGCAATACTGACATTGCTCAAAGAGCATACTGCCAAGTAACTTTTTATTTTTAAAAAAATTCAGATGCTAATTTTCAGAGATTTAACATCTTTTAGGTTTGTGGGTATTTATTAGTGTGAGGGTAAAATTTTTTGTTTTTAAAATTTTTTTAACTACTTGTGTACTTTAAATATTGGATTATAAATCTTTTTTCTTAATATATTAACTTCTAGTTAATTCAGCATGGTTTTACTTTAAGCTTGTTAGTGAAATATTGAAAATCTAGCTTAATATAAAGCCATAAGAAGTACCCAGCATCCTTTTGTTTTGTTTTTTTTCCCCAGTGGATAAAGTTCCTTTTATTTGTCAAAACCATCGTTATTGTTTTGGAAAAGCACGTTCTAAGTGAAGTTTGTTTTCTATCTGGAAAAATGAAATTCACTGCTTATTAATCTGTGTCAGCCTTAGAAAGCGTAATTTTATTTTGTATTAGCTCAGTTCTGTGAGTAGTGGGTCTCATTGATGGAAAGTGGGGAACCAAACAATAAATGTTTTTGGAAGGGAGTACACAGATCTGTGTATTAGATGGTATCCATTAAGATTAGTAGTATTCTATTAATATTTCATGGAGAGGTGGGGGAAAGGATTGCTACCTCAGCTACCATTGAACAAACAAAAAGGTAATATAGCCAGGAATCTGTACACCAAAGGTGCTATGGACACCTGGAACTTCTGCTGAAGTGACTAGTTAAATAATGAAGTTGTAGAAATACAGCTAACAACTGGAAAAGTAGCAGTTACTGGGAGTTGTTCCTCTGCTATTAACTAGTGGATTCCCTTAACAGTTGAGCTGATTTCTTCAAACAGGTCAGTCTCACCTTTCATAAGTCATGCTGTTATCTGGTATTTTATAGAAGTCATGTAGTGATGATGTTAAGAAAAAGACAAATTTACTGCCTGAGCCAGAAGGCAGGCTTACAAAAAGCAACTTCTTTCAGGACACGAAAAGCTCTTTGTTTTCTGGCCTTGGTCTTTTTGTGCTTTGACCCTTATTTTATAGCATTGTCACTCTGACCTTAAATCTTTGAAAGCAGACATGCAGCAAATTTAGCCCTTTACAAGTGGGGTTTCATTCTGAGCTATGGGCCTGGTTTTTATCTATAGTCCCATACAATACTGAGAGGTAACAAAATCTCAATTTCAGATTTGTGGTTTGGCATGGTGTAAAGTTATTATTTATATATAAGGCAATTAAAAAATATTGCTCTATTACTGGCTTATGATTTGTAATTATTTACCAATTTGAGATAAGACAGCAACTAGGATAGCAGTCTGGCTAATACTGACCAATAGATTTTTCACTTTCCTAGAAGTACTTTGGAAATTGATCCTGTGCACAGACCACCAGGGTTTCTGCAAAAGTGACTTGAATATTCTGTTGAGGACAAGAAATGCTTTGGTGTACATTCTAGAGTTGGAAGATTTAAACAGCAATACTTGCATGGCCTTCTTTCATAGAAGACTGTGCCAGCTTAGGGGAGCACAAAATTTTACATGACGTCTGTGACTGTTACATGAGCAAGTCTTCTGAGAACTATATAAAACTAATTTTTTTTTTGTAAGAAAACCAGAAATTAATTAATGTAATAGAAAACCAATTATTGATAGATTTTAAAGGGGGTTTTTTGAAAATGTATATGTTTAGGAGGAAAACCTGTTTCCCTGTCTTGATAACTTTACATTATATAGCTGGTTTGTATTATACAGTTATTGTTGTTTGGAGCGGGATTATCACATTTTCTTTTATCAGTAATGATTCTATATACTTCAGGTTTTGTAAACTTTAGCTATAATAATAGGATAATCTTTTCTGAATGTAAGTGTAATAATTAAGTTTACATTTATTGGAGAACTTGGAAATATAATAATTTAATATAATATTTTAATAATTCTATTTTAGTATGAAAAGGTGTTAGAAATTTTTTTTTTTAATACTTGTACAGAAATTGAAGGTGATATTTTAAGACAGATCTGGCTTTCTTTTCGATGGATCCACTATATTTAGTTTTAATTTATTTTTTTTTTATAAAATTAGGGGAAAAGGAACATTTTAATTACTACTATAATGAAATATAAAACTTACTTTGTAGAACTTAGAAAATACCTTCTTCGTTTTTCTTAATTTTGTATGTGTCCTTTCAAGCAGAAAGAATGCTGGTACAGATTGAAAGTGTTCACACAGTTTTTCTTCCTGTGTGCTTGCCAAAGGTGCAGAGAAGACAGATTTTTAAAAGTTGTGTGCAGGCTATACCAGTGCAGTCAAGAGGGATCTGGAAAGCTTTTCTGAAATGCAACTTTTACAAACTCTGCTAGAACTTGGAGCTTGTTACACTTTACAAGTTCCCTGTAAAGTGTTTCATATAGCAATCTAGTTAATGCATCAACTTCTGACAAAACACTTTTTAGAAGCTGGGGGAAGAGGTGGGAGGGGTTAGTCTTATTCAGTTTTATTTTTAAGCTGCATTTGATTCTAAAATACACTGATAATATACCAAAGTATACATTGATAAATTTTTTGTGTGCTATATCAGCTTCCCGCAGTTATGCTTTTTTCAGCTAGCGAGCTAAAAAAATTGACATACTGTACTGGTTCAAGTCAGAACTGACTACCTTTAGTTTCTTGCCTTTCACAGAAATCCACTGCATTCTGTTTGCTATTCATCACTCCAACAGAAGCATCAGTATTGCAGAACCAAGTAACTGTCTTCACTTTGTCTTCCTGAGTGCAATTGGGGGGGGGGGGGGGTGTGCACCTCATACAAATAAATACACGAGTCAAGCTAGTATAAGCAGTAGTTGGAGTCTTAGATTAAGTAAAAAGGGTGTAAAACAGAATTTGATGCTGAGTCCTTAACTGCACTTTAAATTTCCAGGTATTTTTGTACTTCTGAATTTCTCAATGGTTTTACTTCCTGGTTTTTATTTTTAGCTGGCTTTGTTATTTTATGTTTATCTTATGCAGTAGTTCTCCAGCTAGTCTAAATCTGTTCATGATCCTTAGAGAGATGGCTGGACACATGATACAGATTCTCCAAATTTAGTGGCAGTAAATTTCAGTAATCAGCAGTCATCTGCTTCACTTTAGTTATTAATACTTCACACTGTAAAAAATGTAGTTCTCTCAGCCTTTTGTCATGGTTATGTGGGAAGTATTGTTGACACAATCAGGAAATAGTTAACACGCAATTTTTAAAAAATTTTTTATGTCAAAGTTTGTGCTACCAAAACTCTAAATTGGTGCTAGTTATCTCTGTTCAACTATTCATCTTGTTGATTTTTATTTTTAAAAATTTAAATTATTTAAAGCATTATTTGTGGTTTTTTTCTTTTTTACACAACTTTGTAATAGTCTTAGAAATATTCAACTGCTTTCTAGAACGTATGGGAGGAGCTATTATACATGAAGAGTGTGTATGAGCTTGGTCCGGAATTACTGCACCTCTCTGAGGTGAAGTGAGGCAAATTTATTATTGTGTTAGTTATTTAATTTTAAAAAAATGCATGCAATGAAATTGCTAGTTCAGAGACAGATTTTTTCTTTCATTTATTTAATTTTATTTTTTCTTTTTAGAACTGCACTCTTAAACAGTAATTAAAAATCTCACTGTTACTTCAGGAGAAGAGCAATCAAGGTATATAGTTTATTCTCTTAATTCTTCTTCCTCTGACCATAAAGTAACCTCAATTAAGTTGAGTAAATTAGCTAAATATTTTAGATTATGCCTGAACCAAATAATAATGGAATAGTAGCTGAAAGTACACTGATATATTGAAAGTTGATGTTCTGAAATATTTCTGTGGAATCTTTTCTTTTAAAAAATACATGCATATCACTTTAAAGGCTGCTGACACCACAATTTAGATGGAAAGATGGTTCCTTAACAAAGAAACAAGGCAGGAGTAAAATTCTATACTTCTAGATCTAAGATTTAAGAATGAACAAGTGTTATAAATTCTAGTGTGTTTGCAGTATAAATACTGCACTGTTGAGTAAGCATATGACAAAAATAAAATGAAACTATTGTTTTAACTTGGAGGGAGGGGTGTAAACAGTGTATGAGAGAGATACAGCTACATAGACTTTCAGATCCTAGAATTTTAGAGAATGGAAGTGTTCAGATTTCTTGGTAGTGAACAGTGAGATTATCTCTAATTCTGTCTTTTTCCCAGATTAATTCAATAAAACCCTGAAAGTATTTCCAGCAAGTGTTGAACTGTCAGTATGTTTATTCATATTTAGTGGTGTGTTAGTGGCACTGAACTGTGAGAGGAGAGCTTGGCAAATTCATCAGCAGTTGTCCAAAAAGCTACACTGCAAAATGTCCTGTCTAACAGAAGTAATTTATTCCATTAATGGAATGCACAGAGCAGGACACACTTGTCAAAGATGCCCCACTTCATGTTGTGCCATCTCAGTGTAAACCCTGTGTCATTTCTAGCTAAACTAAGCTAACCTGGGAAAACTGAGATATGGACATGTGATTGCTGATGTCAGGGCTATGGAGGAAAGTAGCACTGGTGGACAAATGTAATGCATTAGACTGTGGAACACTTAAGTCTTTTACGTTCACATTCAGTTTTCTAATTTTAATCTGAAATGAGGTTGGGAAAGGGTCACAATGAACAGTGAAGCAATAGCCTTGCTTTCATATTGAATCTGTGTTTTGCATTAATGAGTAAGGAACAAAAGCAATGGAATATGGTTGCGTGCAATGGTGTATAACACTATTGATGAGGAAAAGTTTTTGGCCGAGAAGTAGCAAGAGAGTGCTTTTATTGTATGAGCAAAAGGCACAAGGTAGATGTTTAATTTTACATCATGTTCTTGGGTATTAGAGCCCGCATACAGTATTTAATACAAAAGCCTTGATATGTTTTACTCCAAGTCACTGACCTGTCAGTCAGATTGCGGGCCTAGTGGTACCTTCTGGGTATAATATGTTACATGGAGGTTTAAGGAGCTTATTAGTAGTTATAGTAGCATTTAAGGAGCTTAGTAATATGTATAGTAGCCAGAAATTGACTTGTAGCTGGTTTTAATAGGGTCAGAAAAGACTGAGTTTGGCTTGGTGTTGTTATAAACTTTTAGCCATAAACAATAAAAACTGAAAATTATATTATATATTAGGCTTGGTCTTTGATAAATCAACTAAGGAATACTGAAATTGAGGAAAGGTTCCTTCATTGCTTGGGAACACTCCAGTTGCTAAAACAAGCACAAATACACACATACACACACTCTCTTTTTTCTTTCTCTTTCCTTTGACAATTCCAGTACTTTTTTTCAAAGATCATTCCTGACTTGTGTATATGTGAGCCTTCATATTTCAGTTTTGCATCTTCAGAGTCCTTTTTCCTCAGCAGAGCTCTTGCTTTTAGGGTCTTGGGAAGTGTAAGGGAGCTGCTTGCATGCATGATTCCCAGCTTTTACAGAGGTCTCCTTTGTCTGTCTCTCATCCACAGACTTAAGAGACATGGATAGAGGTAGGAGAAGCACTCTTGGTAACAACTATATTGACTTTATGACCAAAACATAATGGTACACAGCTCTGTGCAGACACTCCTGGATTTCAGTAGATTCCTGGCTCAGCTATCAGTATACTTCTTTTATCTTAGACTTCTTCCTTTTATCCTTTTCCTGTTCCACAACCCCTTCTCTCATATACACTGCATTCAATTTTATGTGATGATTTGCTTATTCTCCTTGCAGATTATATCTATTTTCATAGCAGTGTAGAAAACATATAGTTCACATTGTGTTAAATTTTGGGTTGCTTGGTATCCTTTGGGGCATTTTGTAGTAAAGTTAAAAAAAGAAACCGCAACAAAACACCCTCCAAAATAATTTTTAAAATTTTTTTTTAAATAAAGAAAATGGAAAAACTCAAACAGCCCGGAATCTTGTAATTCTTGTAAGGTTTTGTGTTTTTGTTTTGTATGGGTGGGTGGAATTACCTGCAAGTTTTCTTAGTAATATACTTACTGTAGAAAATAGCATAATAGTTCTGCCAAGTATTCATTTCATGGTGTGTATAGTTTAATTTTAGAGGGATTTTGTTATGCAACAGGAAAAAAAACCCTCTATACTTAAACTAGAACCTGAAAGCAACCAGACAATTGAAAGAATAGTATCAATTAAACACATGGAATTTCAAATGAAGAATTTGGCCTGAATGTAAAAATGAGAAATGCACTTTCAAAGGTATTAAATGTTGCAGCTGTCTTATCTAAATAATTTTCTTTCGATCTTTTAAGGTTAATAGGTTAATCTACAAGTACAAAGCAGTATTTTCTCTTGCTGGAGAACATTTTTCATACTCTTCTTCCAGAAAAGTTGAATATTTTTTATTCTCTGGGCTTATGCCTAGCACAGCTTCTTCTGGGGGGAGAGCAATTGTCAGAGCATACCTTTACAGTTTAGGTTTATTTTGACTTTGCACTCCTGTTTTAATTTACCATGGTAAGTTGGGTAAGTTGTGCCTATTTAATCTAGTTTGCCTGTTTTAGCTGTCTGATTTAAAAAACAAACACAGGTAGTAAGAAGTGGAGTGGGGATAAGTGTAAATGTAGCTGTGCATGTATAAAATATACTGGAAATGACTCTGCAATTCCTAAAAATAGCATTCCTACCTGGATAAACTTTTTATAAAGTGTTGCTGCAGTTACCTGTATATTTATAATGGCATTCTCACTTTAATTGGCACATTTGTGGCAACGGACTCTTCTAGCAGATATTATCCTGCTTTATTACTGCAGGAACAAAAATAGGAAGGGAGAAAAGAGAAACTCCCCAATCTTTC
Source organism: Eopsaltria australis (assembly GCA_034509425.1). Classification (NCBI taxonomy): domain Eukaryota; kingdom Metazoa; phylum Chordata; class Aves; order Passeriformes; family Petroicidae; genus Eopsaltria; species Eopsaltria australis. The sequence continues at coordinate 1,149,470 of JAVTVJ010000091.1, read as the reverse complement.
CCCCACGTGGCCTGCCAAATCTCTTTCTGTGCTTCCAGATAGCCATGTTAATTTCCAGAAGTTGTCTATCATGACCTGACTTAAAAGGCTTATTGCAGTGGAGTGGCGTGCTTGGGTCCATGCTGTGTAAGTAGCTTTTGTCTTAACAGTTTAGTAGAAAAACATTAAAGAAAGCATAATTCATGTTTATCTAGGAAAGCAGTAAAAGGACTGCACAAACTTAAATCTCTGGCATTCTTTGGTCTATGCAAATTATACCTAGGAGGGATGTGAACTCCAGATCTCTTGCCTACTTCAAATAAAGTAGCATGGTCATTCTAGGCTGGGAGCAGATGAATTCCTGCTCATAATAACAGATAAATTACTGTTCTTGCTAACAATCTGTTGTGGGGGGTTTTTTTAATATTTTTTCCCTCTGAAATTAATTAAGATGCTTTTGAGTCTGTCTGCCCAAAAATTTCAGTAAGGGTAAGCTGCAGAGCTAACAAATGACTTGAGGACTGATAGAGTAGTTGACAGAAGCTTATTTTAAAATTAGCTCTTATTCTCTTACATATGAAAGTTGTTGGGGTTTTCTTTTCACATCCCAGTTTTCAGATGACAAAAAGTTAGATTAGAAAATAACCCAGATTTTTTTGTTTTCTTTTGAAATAAACATGTGCATAATCTTTAGTTTTTCTAATTGGACACACAATTGTCCAGTTAGTGGTTCATGTCCCATTTAGGACAGGTGACAATAAAGTCTAGAACTTCACTGTAAATAAAAAGTCAGCTTGGTCACAGACAGATGTTTTATAAACATTTTGTAGTTCATTAATGCAACTGATGTTACTACATGAAAGCTAAAGTTCAATAAGCAAATTCTGCATTCAGCTCTCAGTGTATGTTTCTGTTTCCTTGAAGCATGGTAGACACCTTGGCATAACGTAGCAGCACATAATGGTTTGTGGGTTTTGAAAAGGTGCAGGCCATATTGTGCTGCCTCAAAAATACAAGGATTTCATCACCCTGAAGAGACATACCACTTATGAATCAGTCAATCTTGTGATGCTGATGTCTGTCATACTTTAGCAGCACGTAAATATTGGTGTTAAGACTGTAAATATCTCCAGTATTAACTGTGCTGCTGAAGTAAGGCTAGCCACTTCTGCACGCGAGTCATGGGACAGGACTTTGCATGTATTTCCTATGCCTTTTTGTTGCTATAAATTTGTATATTGTTTGTATGTGAATACTTCCTTAGCTTTTTTTTTTGTATTTTCATTTATTCAGAAACTATATTTAGAGCTTCATAGTATCTGGTGGTAAATATAGAATAGACATATATGTAATTTTGCTTTGGTTTATGTGAAAACTGAACTTTTTAAAGGAGCCATCTCAAGCTACACCTGTCTAACAGTGCCTTGGTAAGTGTATTTGTTTATATATTTAAAAATTATAAAAATTATGTTACTTTAATTGTGAGCATTTCATTTTTACAACTCTTAAAACTGTGTTCATTTTTACAACCTTTTCTAAATTAGTGGAACTGGGAAGTTTTTGGTCATGCTTTTAGCAAAGAGAACTCACAAAGAAGTACCTTCCAAATTTTTTAACAACACTTATTAACCACTTCATTTCTTAAACCACTGGGCTATAGACAGGTAACAGTTTTATAGTTAGAAATTTAAACTGTGTATCTGACTGAATTTACTAATTTTTTTCTCATCTTCCACTAAGATTTTTCTCTTGCAGGAGAATCTTTCATTGAGATGATTGAGGTGATTGAAAGTGCTGCAGTGAGAATGGAGATTACTTGGGCTCCTTTCCTTTTAAAAGCTGCATACAAGAACTGTGTGGTGAGTCAAATGTAGACTAATGGTTATGTAAATGTCACTAATTTTAGATACAGATCTGAAAGTGTGTTTCCTTTTAAGATTTTATATTCTTCACTATCATGACTCAGTATCACTTGCTAATCTAATTTTATTAGCCCTGTTGTATTTTACCATTTAAAATACACATACCTTATTGAAATAGGTGTTCACAGAGTCAAGTTAATATATCATATAGATGTTTTAAAAGGAGGAAAAAAGCATATATGCATTGGAGATTTGTTTTGATTTTAGCCTTCACAGGCCTGCTACCGGTGCAGTTGCACAGATACAGGCATGACGTAGATGAATATGAATCCAAGTTGTTATAATTCGTAAGTTTGCATTATTTGACAATATTTCAGACTGGTAAAAATCACACTCTGTCTACTACTGCTATGGATTTGAACTGGTAAAATTACTAATGGCTAGAATTTCCAATTTAGTTCAGACCTGAGCAGTTCTCAGTAGCACAGCTATGCAGAATTAGATAGCTTACAACTTTTCATAAGGAACACTTCTGTGTGCACATTTACCTACTACATTTCTCTTAAGATACATGACCAAAATGATGCTGACTGCTTATAAAAAATAACCTGTCTGGCGCAAAGTTGGATAGCTTTCTCATTGAGTTTCTTCAAGTAGCACTATGTTGTATTTGCTTATTTGTAAATGCTTAATATTAAAGACCTGCACGTACACTTCAGCCATTTGAAGACTTAGAAATGCTTGGAAAGACCTTAAAGGTCACTGATTTTTTTCAACATGCTGCAGACTGCTGCTTGCAGCAGCCAATTCATCCAGTTGCTCTTGTAGATCTAGTATTTTAATGTACCCAGGATTTTTCCCAGGAGTAGATGTGGATCTAAAGAGTTGTTCAGAGACTTGGGAGCATACAACAAGTAAGTCTATTTGCATGGCTTTGTCAAAGTCCAGTGGCCAAACTGTTTGTTCCTGACAACTTCATTGTGCTCATGTTGGCCTTTGTGCGAAAAATGAAACAGACTGTGCTTCCTTCTGGTTCACCATGCAAACTCCTATCACTGGCACAAGGGCAGGAAATAGCAGGGGGCAGGAAGAAGCAGAAGGGCAAAGGTTGGAGCGCCTTGTTTGGTGGCCCTAGCAGCTTAGAATAGTTCAGTGACACGGTGAAAACACAGTTTGAGCGTTTGCAGAACCAGAGTTCAGCTGAGGAACCAAAGTTCCTGTCTGAATTAAGAAAACTACTTCAAGTGCTTATGAAGGCCTACTCAAATGATTCAGTTCCTAAACCTTTGAAAAGGATGTTGCATTTCTGACATGGTTCACAGGTGACTTAATATTAGCAGTTATATTTTCCAGAGGTTTGCCTGTATGGATGGTGCCAGAGAATGTGGCTGGATCAAACTCACTTCATGTTGCAGCTCTGGTGTCCTAAGGACTGTGCCTGATGTAAGAAAGGAAGGATCACTGCTTTCAGTTGAGGTCCTTATTTTCTACTTGGCTTAGGAGCTATATGGGAAAAAGGTGCTTAATTCACAAAAAGGGGCAAGAAAAGATAGGCCTGCTTGAAAATAAACTAATAGCTGTATACGAGTGAAGACAACTTGTGTAAGGAGCACGTCTGAAAATCTGATGTTAAAAGGTTGAAGCTGAGAACAGATATAGGAAGGATAGATCTGATGGACTGGAAAATCAGAAGGATTGAAATACATCGGGCAAGGGTTTGGGGGTTGGTTTGTTTATTGAAATTGGAAGAAGCAGCAGCCTGACAGAGGATCTGGCTTGAAGCAAGGAGAATGAGTCAGGCTTGGGGAAAGAGACTTGCACTCCTCAGACGATTCCTAACATTCACTGGGGTGCTCTGCACTTCAGATCCAGAGGGGTCTGCAGAGTAGTAGCTTTTGCTGTCGTATGGGAAATCACTGTCAATTTTATCCCCCTCATCATACTCCACAGAGAAGAGGGCAAGTCTATTTAGTACCCTCCATTGGATTTTGGTCCTGAAATCCCAAAGTAAGAGTAGTTGAGGTTGTAATGGAGATCTCTTCTTCAAACAGGCTAGTTTCTTTAAGTCTGTGTCTAGTCAATTTTGAATATATTCAAGGATGGAGACTCTGCAGCCTGTCCTGTTCAGCTAGAATTTCATGCAGTTCATTTCTTACCTCTTGCCTCTTGTCCTATCTTTGGACACAACTGAGGAGAGCCTGGCTATTTCGTCTTTACTCTCCCGTACCCCCACCAGCAGGCATTTAGGAACATTGCTGAGCTCACACAAACACAAGCCTTTTCTTCTTCAAGCTGAAGTCTCAGCTCACTCAGCCTTTCTTCATGTGAAAGATTCTTCAGTTCTCTCATCGTCTTTGTGGAAGTAAATAAAATACTTTGTCTAATAAGGGGAATTAGAATTCAAAGGAGGAAATGTTTTTGTGAGGGTGGAAAAGAAAGCACAAGCTAATAACTGTAAAAAGAACAAGAAGATCACAAAATGAAACACTAAGTTAGATAACTCCTACTCTAAGATTCTGCAATCTTCATTTGCCCCCTTGTGTCAGTGTACTATGAAGCAACCTCGTGATCACACAGAATATTTAATCTATTGATAGGATTGGCCTGGTGTGCTGCTGGTCTGGGGAAGATGTTCGTGGGCTATGCAAACAAGAAGCCTCATGTTGTTATAGGTGCTGCAGAAATTAGTAAAAAATTCTGTAGGCAATAGAACAAATGGCTGCAAGTAGAGGAAACCATGTCTTCATGGTTATATCAAGTGAGAATTCCCAAGAACTGGATGTGATGTTTATTTTTCTGACTTTATTCTCGGGTGATGCTGGACAAGTTACCAGGCCATTGTTACTGTAGTGCATATATTGTGCTTTACTTTAGAAGTGTCTGATTTAAGACTCTCATGTCTGAAAGAAGCACTGGTGGTTCACATTGGTAGCTGAGCTTCTTAGGAGTTGTCATTTGAATTAAAATACTCTGTAAAGTTATGTCTGCTGACAGTCTCCTGTCTTCTTAAAGGGAACCTCAAACTGTTGCATACTGTGATAGTTTCTACACATCCACATCACATAAAAAATAGGGGTAATGGGCACATACCTTGAAGGACTGTTGGCTACTTTTGTTTAGTAGTTGTACTACAGTAATGCATTTCCTCATGGAATTTTCTATGGCATTTATTCTGATTTCAGCAGAAAAGGTGAGTACTGTGCATCTTTTAAAGATCAGATCTGCAATCAACTTTCCTTGTTACCAGCTCAGGCTGGGAAGCAGCATTTCCATGTTGTTTGTTCATGGTCTATTTCTGCAGTCCTGTGAACTCCAAAATACTCTGATTTGTGTCCTGTCTTGTCACTGATTCATTTTGCAAATATAACTCTTATTATTAAAGACTTGTCTATGTCATTTGTTGCTTGTCACTTTTGTAAGTAAGATCATCAACATTCTGCAAAATCTTATATGCACAAAAGGTAATGTAAATGTTTGAACTTCAGCATATTTGACAATAAACTTACAGCTTTCCAGAAAGAATGAACTGGTTAAATTGTAATGTTTTCTTCATGTACAGTGGTAAGCACTGCATTTCTAAAAATGTAAAGTGACTTATACCTATGTATTTAGGACTTCTACAGGCATTTTCTTCAAATTTCAAGGGCAGTTTTCTTGGTACTGCCTATGGCATACTTTGCTAAGTGAGAATGGTCTGTACTAGAAATTTGGATACAGTGATCTGAAAATGTTTCAGCTTTTCCCTTAGTCATGGTATCTTGTTAAGTATTGGGAGAAGTTCTAATCAGGTAGCCACATTACCAGTAGTGGTTGAAATCTGAAGTGTTTAGACTCCCTTTATCTTCATCACAACCTATTATCACAGAAATCACAAGTAATTATAGAAATATGTCCAAAGTGGTGAGCTGCTATTGCACCAGTTTAACAGCAGCAGCAATTCTTCATGTAAAAAACAAACAAATCATTTAAAATGTATTTGAAGGAAAACTTATGTCTGAGATATGCACATCTCTTTCCTAAGGTGGCAGTTTTAAGTATGTATCACAATCAAATATTTAACTATAAAGAAAAATAAGAAAAAGTGATGGAAAAATGCAATGGCATGAGTGACATTGCTTATCTTTCTGTGAGGGAGATAATAATCATTGAAGTACTACTTTTTCATTCCTAGTAGTTTATTTCTGTTAGAAGCTATTTAATGGTCATCAGGTGCAACTCTTTTTTCCACATTTTATTCATTTAAAATAGCTCTGTATTTGTTAATAAATAAAAATAAATTTCTTCTATTGCTTCTGCCTCTTAATGTAAAATTTGAACCTTATCTTCAAAAGTTCTGAAATTAACATATTAATTATAGCATCATTTATCTAGTTTGTATCTTCAATCTAAAGTATCCAGTGCTGGGTAGGTGAAGGCTTAGTTTCTCTTGAGAGATAGGAACAATATATCTATAGTATTTTCTTCTGCTGTTTATAGCCATAGGAGTCAGACATGGATAGAAAGCTTCACATTTCCCTACGTTTCTGCAGGGCAAGCATGTGGCTTTATTGCCCATAAAAGAACATTCTGTCAGCAGCTTTTACACTTTTAAGTGGTTTTAAAAGTAAAACATTTTGGAATCTCTCAACCAAATACTCAAAAAAACCTTAAGTATTATAGAATATGAAGTATATAAGGCATAAATTATAGCATATAAAGTCTCAAATGTATAAATTTTTAATGTTTTATTGAAATAAAGGCAAAGGAAGAGCTTCAGGGGTTATGTTTTTTGACCAGCTAGAATAGTCAGCAATAATATAAGACTGTGGTTCTACAGCCTTATGATTCTTTAGTCAGACAAGTTTGGGAATGAGTCTTGTTTCCTTCACTATTACCCTGGCTCTCATATTTCCTTGGTGGTTTCACTGAATGACTTTAGGTTAGTTTTGGTAAGCTCAGCCAGCTGTATGTGCTTGCTGTAAGCAACAGTGCCAGCACCAAGAAAAGTACCCTTTACTCCTGAGACTGACACTCCAGTTTTAAAGTCCATCTACATTGCTTAAATCACTGTAAGGAATATTCAGGGCTTTATTCTTCCTTTCTTCACACTACTGCGGGCAGACTTTGCCTATCTGCTCTTTAAATCAATATCAAAGGGTCTAAAAATGTCTTGGTCTGTCTCCTTTCTTGTACGTAAGATTAGTATCAACACATGAAGCCAGCACAAAAATGCTCATGTAGATACAGCTTAGCATCTGAAAGCAACTGTGATACACCTGTCCTCTTATCAAGAAAGTGTGAAGGTCTCCCTTTTTTCCAACAAGTAATATGCTTTTTTCAGACACATCAATAAATACATTAAATCTATATTATCCATTCATAATGGAACTTCCAGATCAAAAATATGAGATTTCCAGTAGTCTGAGACAGAGATGGACAAGAGCTCTAATGTTTTGAAGGTACAGAATCTGTTAAATGACATGTGCTTCAACCAGTTTTAGGCAGTGTACATGAATGGTAAGTTGTACAGTCAGGAAAAGGATTGCACTGCAGATTTGATAGCATCATGTAGCCAGACAGCCCCCTGTTGGTTGTATTGCTGTGGAAGTTCTAGAAAGGAATTGTGCTTGAATTCAGCTGTTCATTGCACTCAACAAGCAATTTTTTTCAATCCCGTATCACAAAAAGAGAAGGTGGAAAGAGAAGAAAAGTGTGTGTGCTTGTAAAAAGTACCTTTGAATCAAGTTTTCTCTCTTGTGTATAAGAAGTGTTTAAGCTTGGTTAAATAGAGTGTCTGCACACAGTTTGTTAATGCCTTTATAGAAGTTTATTTTTAAATTTCTGTAGTAAAAATGTAGAGCAGTATTTTGTCCTTGTGAAAAAACTTAAGACTAGCATGCTTTAATATCACATTTACAGTCTGACTAAGGCAAAGAATTTAGATAAAATTCTGTCAAGAACGCAGATCTTTAAAACGTAAGAGTTTGTAAGCTGGCAGTGAATTAGCCAGCTACAGCTTTATTTTATGACTGAGACTGTCTTGCAGGCACATCTCTGAGAGCTCCTGCTATTTAACAAGGTACAGTTTTACCAAAAGTCTTGGGGGTTTTTAATTACATTTGCTTTGCTTTGAGATGTTTTTTGTGTGTTTTAAGTTTCTACCAATGCAACTAGCTGCATACTTTCAGTTTGTGTTTTCTCATATATTGAGAAATTAAAGAAATTCTTCTTCAAAAGAAATTAGTGTCTCATGCTGATAATTGCAGGACATTTATTAGGCATTTTGGCCTTTTTTTTTTTTCCTCAAAACGTTTGTAAAAAGAACCTAAAATCTCCCTTATAATGCTCACTGTATATCCATGTAGTGATGAAGTGCTGTAGGTACTGTATGAAATGTAGTACTGGGTGACACAAAGATTCCAGAAAGAGCTCTGTCTCAGAGGCACAGGATCTTCTGCTCTGAGATAAACAGTACAGAAGTTATCTTTTTCTGCATCAGGTATGGCCACGGTTATAACACCTCATCATCATTTAAGGAATTGGATTTGTGGCTGAAAATCCAGCCTTATGATTATGCAACAGTGCCAGAGAAACTGATGTGACAATTGGTTTTCTACTACAGCACAGAAGGCTAGCGTAATGCCAAGAAAGCCAGAGTGCTTAAGGACTTTTTCTCAGTCTTGGAACACATTTAAAAAATATGTGATCAGATATCTTGGAACAGCTAGCAGAAACAAGAGGGTAAGGCTACATGCTGTGATTGAAAAGGGGGAAGGGGAAAGATGGGGACAGAACACAGAGCTGGTTTAAAACTGTCAAGACTTGCTAAAATCCCTCTGAAAAGTTTTGAGAAACTAGCTGAAACAATCTCAAGGCTAGGGGACTCTTCCACGAAACAGAAAACCTGGGTTTCAGAAGCCTGAGGAGATTCAAGTTCACATCTCCTCCTTCTGAAAAAATACTCAGTGCAAGTTGCCCACAGATGTTCCCCATCTTTCTTGTTAAATCAAGGATATGCACAAAAAAGTCACAAAACAATTTTGTTCAAAGGTTGGCAGTGGTAACTATTGCTGTTTGCAGATGAAAGCAAGCTGCAGGTAGGATTTCAAAGGGTAGTGGAATTTGCTTTTATTGGACTAACTGTGCAGTTCCTTGCATGTTCCATATTCTTTTCCTAAGATGTTTCCTGAAGTAATGGTAAAGCCAGCATACAATAAATACAAGTACCCATTAAAGCACACTAAAGGAATACCTTATGTTTCCAGTAGATGAACACTGAGATAATGAAGTATTTGTGAATCACATCACAGTCCTCTATTATGCCAAAGTTCTGGGTTTTATTGCTGAAGAGAGCACCAGTAAGGGTGGCTTTAAACTGCTTTATCCTCCTACATTCTCTAAATCTGCTGAAGATGGAAAGCAGGGAGCAGCTTTAAAGAGCTTCATGGCTGTTCAGCAACCAGCAAGGGGATTCACCTCTTCCCTCCTGCAATCTACCCTCAAACTGCTTTCTTCTTTCTGCGTTTGAAGCAGCTATTTGAGGCTTTGGGTTTGAGGAGGTTTTTGTTTTGGTTTGGGTTTTTTTCACAGGAGAGTTTACAATCCCCCTCATAAATTAGCAGCATAGGTAAGAGCCTGTTCTAGGTCAAAGAAGATTCAAATAACTTATCCTGTTCAGAAAAATTAAAATATTCTTCCTCTTCTGAGGAGTGGTTACTTCATTCACAAACTAGGATTAAAGTTCAGGACTTTCTCATGGTTCTTGGAGTATCTTTACTTTTTAGTTTGTTTAAGCAATTCTGATAACTTAGAATATACAGATAACTTGCAGAGCTGTTACATTGCAATCCCATTATTTTATACTTATTCAGGCCTGAGAAAAGCATTGCCTTTTGCTATGAATGTATCTCAGTTTCCTCTAAAATTGCAGGTTTTTCTCTTTAGCTGTGAACAATTGTCCAGAGCAGAGGAGATTTTCAATTGTAATTGATAGAATCCTAGCTGTATCTCTAGTTTTTTTCATGTTACCTGGAGCAGAATCTGCAGGATTCTTTGAAAAACAGCACCTGGTCCTGGTGATTTATAGTGTTTGAGTTTTTCAGGCTTTCAATAGGCTCTTTTGAGGCATATCTAGGCCTGGGGAAACTACTGTGAATCTCCATAAGGTGCATCCTTGAGATAAGAATTTCTCTGTCACCCTTTATGTTAAAACCAAATAATTTATATTGAGCTTCTTTATCTGTGACACTTTCTTTCATCTGTGTCTGGATATTACATAGACAAAACCAAAAAAAATTCTCCTGAATTCTAATATCTTTAGGAATACTTGTAATTCTTCTGTGTGGGTGTGTGTTGTGCATTGATACAGGGGCACTGCTTGCAGCCATTGGTACCTGTGAGTCTGGTACTCTTCAATAGCAGAAAATTGTTTAGCAGCACCTGTGAAAGCAATAACTGCATTCCTTTGTGCAAGAGTAGCGTTAATTCATCCCCTCATTCTTCAGGCTACCAGTGGCTACAAAGCTTTTCATTAGCCAATGATCGTAGTAATTTTGTTTTTCACTGATCTTCATTAGTTTTTTCTTACTTTACTTTCTTACTTGTTTATATTAACACTTTAATAACTGTTAAGATGTGGTTTAGTTAAGAAACTGTAGCATTTTTGGTTTGTTGGGTTTGGATTTTTTTCCCTTTGGTTGGAGAAATTGCTTCAGCCTGGGAAGAATTCCAAGTCTATGCATACCCCATGAATGAGCACGGCCTCCCTAGCCTTCAGACATTTGCTGTGTAATGTGGTGTCATTAAAGACTGTCTACATAAGATACACTTTACTTGAGTTGATGAGCATCACATGAATCTTCTAAGAAGGCTGAGCAAGCAAAACATCTTGCCTCAAGATGTCACAAGTGATACAGGCACCTGACCTCTGGTTCTAGTTTGCCTGAGCAGAAACACTTGAAAAAGGCCAGAGCTCTTTTGCTTTTCTAACTTCTTGTCCTAGGCTGTCAGCAAGTCTCCTCTAACATGACTAGACCTTGATTAGATGGAGACAAGGAACAGAACATTTGCAAAACAGATCATGATTTTATCCTACATAAATTCTTCTGAAGAAGTTAAGGACCACTCAGACCTTGGAACACCAGGCAGTCCAATGATGCAGAATTGGAATTTTCATGATACATGGTCTACAGTTCTTGGATTCCTTGGCAACCATAATTCTACAGAAATTATCAATAACAATGTAGCACCAAAATTAAGTATAGCAAGGTTGGATCACCTTTGAATCCTTGAGCTCCATCAGAGAAATTTGACTCCTCACTGTCAAAGCAGGCTCAGAATCACCCCTTATGAACTTCAATGGGTGTCTGGCCTTCAGTATTGATTCAAACATTCTCTCTCATTCTGCTGGTACTGAGAGAACATTTTTTATATGGCATCCTGTAGGACTAGTTCCGTATAAAATACTCTTGTGCTTAGTCAGAACCACAAGAAGACTGAAAGGTTCTGTACAGTTGTTTAGCTGGACATCCTACAGAGCAGAGAGGTGGGTGTGGTTCATATTAGGGCAGCTTATAGAGATAAGAACTTCCTGTATTTTTCACCATCTCACAGATTCAGAAGTGTTAAGGTTGGAAAATACCTTCAAGATCTCTAGTCCAACCATTAACCCAGCACCACCATGTTTACCACTAAACCATACCCCAAGTGCCACACCCCCATGCCTTTTGAACTTTCCCAGGGATGGTGATTTCACCACCTCTCTGGGCAGCCTGTTCCAATGCCTAACCACCCTCTCAGTGAAGAAAGTTTTCCTACAATCTAAACCTACACTAGCACAACTTGAGGCCATTTCCTCTCATCTTGTCACTTGTTATCTGGGAGAAAAGACACCCACCTTGCTATAACATCCTTTTAGGTAATTGCAGAGAGCTTGTTTGTTGCTCCAGGTAACAAGTGACAGGATGAGAGGAAATGGCCTCAGACTGTAGCAGGAGAGGTTTAGGTTGGACATTAAGAGGAATTTCTTCTCAGGGTGATTAGATATTGGAATGAGCTGTCCAGGATGGTGGTGGAGTCACCATCCCTGGAGGTGTTTACGAAAAGATGGGATGTGGCACTTGGTGCCATGGTCCAGTTGACAGTGTGCTGTTCAGTTGGTCATAGGTTGGACTTGATCTCAGATGTCTTTCCCAAGCTAACTGATTCTGTGAAAGCTGCCTCCAATGACAGCAAATGTTGACATCTAGAACAAAAAGATGCTCAAGTTTTATCTCTGCTGCAGAAAGAATTACCTTCTGAAAATGAGGGTCTCAAATAGAGTATTATTAGGTAATACTGAAAATGCTAATTTGAAATGGTAAGAATTGCCAAAAACATCTAGAAAGGAATTTAGATATGGTGCCTTTATGGCAGTAGAGACATTTCCAGAAACAAACATCTTGATAAAAAGTATTTCTTTATGAGTTTCCTGAAGCACAAGGAGCTATTCAATGCTTTGCATTCTCTTTGTATAGACAGGGTTGTACACACTCATCTTAGGTCTCCAAGACAAGTAAACACCAGTTGCCAAGTACAGGCATCACAAGAGCATAGGCTTTCCAACCCTGCAGGCCTACCTGCCCTCCAGCAAAGCAGCACAAGACTTAAACAGGAATAAAAAGACAACTTCCTTGTATGTAGCAGTTCACTTGCTTCTTTCACCCTCATGGCACTGTCTTTTTGCTTCAGAATATTTGAAATGTTTTTAAAGTTAAAAAAGCTTAAAAGTCCTTTTAAGCACTGAAATGGTTGTATAATATGTTAAAGCCTACCAGCTGTCACAGAGATTTGTGTATTCTATTTTAGTCACTCATTGACTCCTTTTGGTCACAAGGTGTTTTATGAGAGCATGTTAGATCATTAGTAGCACTGCTTCTTTTCCTATGGAAAAGAGATCCCCTTTTTATCTCTTAAAAAGGGAAGGGCAAAGGTGGTAGTGACTCAATTCCAATTCCAGCACAGTATTCACTTTGGCTGTCCCAGATCTCAAGAAACGTAAATATGTACAGCTGGAAGATCGGATACAGGGAAATGTTTTCAGCCAGGAGTTTATCACTACCAAGTTAGAAAGCCTTGAGAGCTCTGAGCTTTTGAAACAGTTATTTCCACACTGTTACCCACCCTGCCTGAAGGAACTCTGTTCTTTCTAGCAGGCGTCATTGCCTCCAGCATAAGACCTGCATGCTTGTCACTGTCTGTTTCAGAAGAACAAAAACCCACACATGCATGCATGTCCTGAACACTCCGTAAGTGATCTAAGAACTGTCATTACATCCTTCACTCATGGCTTTGTCTTGGTCCTGAGGGTAGGCAAGAAGTCAGCATAGATCCTTGCACAGAACAGACATGATCCAAACCGTAGCAGTCTGATGTTCCATTAGCCTTCTGTGACTTCACATAACATTCAGCTTTTCTATTCAGTCTCAGAGCCTGCCTCAGAAGCTCATTGAGAGTATGGATCATGGGTCACAGGAGGGTGAGGTACTGGCACAAGCTGCCCAGAGAAGCTGTGGAAGCCCCATCCCTGGAATTGTTCAAGAGCAGGTTGAATGGTGCTTGAAGCAACCTGGTGTAGTGGAAGGTGTTCCTGCCCATGGCAGAGGGCTTGGAACCAGATGGTCTTTAAGGTCCCTTCCAACTCAAACCATTCTGTGATTCTAGGGGTCAGACTTCCAATACCTTAGCACAAGACACTGCTACAGCACAGCTTATGAGGGCTAACTATAGCCAACAGAGGAGTTGCTCAGGTGTTCCCATGCCTGCTAGGGCATTTTCTGGCAGAGATTTTCCAAAATACTATCATTTCCTCATCATTTTTCCAACATGTGTGCGTAGATTTTGGGACTGCATATGGATACCAGTGAAGTCTAGATTGCACTATCACCCTTCAATTGTCAAAAAAAATCTTACAAAATAGGAGCAGAAAGCAGTTTTAGCCTAACCAATGATGGAAAAAGCTGCTGTTACATCAGGGGCCATGCAGATACAATTTTTCATTTACATTCTTGACGTGGCCATATTTAAGATATTAATGTGTTCTGGGGATCCATGGTTTACTGAGCCATCTTCAGAAGATAATGTTTTGAACAACTGTAGGTAGCAAATGAATATTATATGGCTTAAGGAAAGAATAGCAAATGGAGAAAACAGAAGGTAAACCAGTCTGTTCCAGGAGATACATTTCCAGCTTATGGAAAATTAGGAACTTACTGATAGGGTTAGTGTTCAGCACAGTGCAACTGGCATTGAAACGAAGGCCACCAACAGGATGTATCCAGGAGGCTTATCACCGCAGCACTACCAAAACAGTGCTGTTATTCTGATCTTCAAAGTTTGTCTATTTGACTTCCAGAAGCTTAGCTTCTGTTTCCAGATGTGAGGTTTCAACATGACTAATCCATCTGATGTCTGGATCCTGCAATGTTTCACTTCACAGCACGTATGCAGAAATTATCTAAATTATCTCCTAAAGAGAAATTTTCTTCTTCAGGTATGTGAACTATGACTGGAAGATATTCTACAGATGCATTAATCTAGCACATTGGAAAAAAAATAAAACATCTCTATAGTATCACAAACACTTAAATCTCCTGTCTATGTTATTCTGTGTCATTTCCAGGTTTGTATAGCAGCTATTACCCACCCATTTTTTCACCCCCCTGAGATCTGCTTTTCCTTGTCCAGTGGCATTGAAATTTCTGGCAGCTCTGACCTCTCCTCAATACATCAAGTTGTGTCTCTTTGGTTCCACAGAGGCCATGACTCTTTCCAGCCTAATTTTATTCCTTAACTTCCTCTCTGTAATGGGAAAGAAGCGAGTTTGCCATTTTCTGTGGATCTCTGCCTGCTCTTACCACGTAGCCCCTTCCTCTGTTCCACCAGGACCCAGCTGAGGAGTGGTCTGAAGACACAGTAAAAATACAAAGATTAAAGGATAGAAGGATCAGCATGCCTTCTGTTTATTGTTGAATACAACATTGTAAATAAACCGGTATGTCAGCAATTATTTTATTACTCAGTTTAGATATCACTGGGGAACAAAAACAAAAACCATAAACCAGCCTTTTCAGAAGGCCCTCAATGAAAGCTACAAACTGCCTTTGAAATTCAAAGAAAACTCAGTTCCTGAGTCCAAAGTACTTGTAAAACCCCGGACTTGATGTTTCCAATCTATTGCCTTTTTTTTTTTTTTCCAATGGAGAATCAGGATGGAACAATGTTGCAATGTTTAATTCTTCGCAGTTTCAAGAAGCACTCAGCTGACTGCTGTAACAGTAACTTGCTTAGAAAGCAAAGCCCTAAATTAATTTTCTACAGCAGGCTTGTACACATTACTGTTTCCAACCTTTAGGGCTACATTCATCATCCTTCTGACCAGAAAGAAGACACCAATTATTGAACCATTCCACTAGAATGAAAACAGAGTAGAAATGGAGGAAGGATTCTTGGAAAAATTTACACATCAGATCACACTTCAGGGGGTTATTTCAGCTGAAATGACATGATGGTCTAAAAACCAGACTTTTTTTTTTCTTTTAATAGAAGTCAGATTTATTTCTATTTTATATGATGACTAGTGATTTACATGTCACCCACCCATTTGAGAATATTCAGGGATCCAGGCATATCTCCAGCCAGAACCAGACTATTCCAATCATTGTTGGTCCATCCATTTACTAGTTACAACAAGGCCTTATGTGACTAATTATGGTCTGACTGCAGCAGGAGAGGCAGCTTCAAAGAATGGGAATCTTCAGACACACTAGCAGTTCCCTTGGTTCCCAAATTCGTTATTTATGTGGATTACATTGAGCTGACAGATTTAACTGGGCTGTTGAAGATATGGTCAAAGAAGCAGAGTCACTCCCTTCCCTTTTATTGTCTTCTGAAGACATAACAGTCATATGCATCTGTCACTAGAGAGAGGAAGTTCTCCATCACTGGACTTCATTTGGGGTTTTATAGGCTGTTTCAGTAGCATTTGGGAATAGATCAATATAATATTTGGTAGGGAGTTGTATTTCTTCATGATGCACTGTAAATCTTTTATTGAAGATACTCCCACTGTTTATTGTTGAAAATCGATAAAAATAAACCTTGTAAAGTTAAAGCCTGGCAATGGTTCAGCACAAATCAGAGGGAAGGAGTAAGAAGCTATGAGCCTCCCTCCTCCTCTTGGATAATTCCCAGCTTGTTTCTCAATGAATATTCGGTAACACTTTCCAGCAATCTGGGAACAAATTTTTTTTTAAGAAGTATTCAAAGTTATGAACGCTTCATTGTGAACTCTAACAGGACTTTTGATCCACTCTGGTGGCTTTCTGGTACTGAATTCAGTTGTGGATCAAAACAAAGTATTGCCCAGGCTGTGTTGGAGGTACCTGAGACTTACCCACTCAAGAGACTGACAAAAGCACATCTGCCTTGCTCAGATTAGATGAAGGGAGTTATTTTTGAGCATTGGAAAGCTGGAAACCAACCAAAATAGGTAGAAACTGGGAAGAGCTCACTGGACAGAAAAGTTTCTCCGAAGTTAACAGAAGTTACCATCACTGGGAATGATGCAGTTACTCCAGCATCATTGTTTTGCCCTGTGCTATTAATTCCTCATATAGAGCATTGTAGGGAGGATCTTCTACTTCCATGAAATTCAGTTATGAAGGTACGTGGAAAATGGTTTGGAATTATTTAGTAAAGGGGAAAACTCCCAGTACTATGGCCAGTGCAAAGAGATTGGTCTTAGTCTAAATAGTATCTTAGTCTACTATATGAATTTCTAGACCTTTATTTAAACATCTATTCTTCATCATTTATACAATCACACGTGTGCTGACTGCAGAACCTGCAAGAATGCAGTGACAGCACTCCCCAAAGAAACAAAAACCCTCATGAACTGTCATTGAAATCAATACTCAAAGAACAAGAAGGTATTTCACAGTAGACTCTGTCCTTCCTGGTTTCAGCAGGGTACTGAACAATTCAAGTGGTAAATAAATGACATATCCCTGAAAGCGATAAGAACGACACAAGAGAGGTTTCCCAATGTGTGAAAGAGCAAGCAAAAAGTTACTTAAAGGCACAAAAAATGTAACCAATCACTAGAAAAGGAAGTCAACACGGTGCAAGAACAGGGGGATAGAAAAAGTGTGTGGTACCTCTATCCTGTTGGGACATCCAACAGGCACCACAAGATTGTACTGGCAAAGGCCTTGACAGTCTTGAATGTAGAAACACAGGATGAAACCTAACTATAAAGGAGGGAAAAGTGATTAAGATGAGAAAGTGTAAAGCAAATGAGGCGCTGTTTTTCTGCATCATCTGCCTTTTGTAATTCCCACAAGCTATCACCTCGTTTTGGATGATCTCCTTCTGCCATGTAAACTGCAGTCCCTGTGAGTGGGACAGGATGATGGTGCTGCCGCACCATTCACTTTCCTTTCCCCCAAGGGCTCTGTTTGTCTTTTTGCCTGTTACAAAGCCACAGAGAGCTCACTGTGAGTGGGTGAGTGAGTGAGTGAGTGAGTGAGTGAGTGAGTGAGTGAGTGAGCGAGCTGCCCCAGCACTGTGGCAGTCCCTTCCTAGCATCTCAGGCAGTGGAACAGTTTGCATATTTCTGCTGAATCCAGGGAAGAATAAAAAGGCAAATACAGCAGTTTATTGAAATCTGCAAATTTTGCCCCTTCACAGGAAAAAAAGGAATTCTTTTGAGAAAGCTGGCAATGACTTGAAGAAGTGGATTATGTCAGGGATAACAAATTACTTCATTGGAAAATAAAAGTCTAAATGTCTCAAAATCCCATTCCCATTTAATCAAAAATAGAGCTAGATGTGAGCAATCAGAGCGTCTGGTTCTGTTGCATGTAAAAGCACAACCAAGTCACCTACAACACACTGCTAGTCTAGCAGAGATTGTGTTGAGAGATACCAGCGTTCGCCTGCCAAGGTTTGGGTGGAAGTACTCTGTTCAGCACATAATCTGGTTTTGACGAGGCAGCTTTTAAAATCATTCAGACTCATAGTTCCTATCAGCCAAATTCACTTGTACAGCTGTTCCCTTCTGTGTGAACAATTCTACTGAGCACACACCATGCAGTCTGCTCTCTGCTGCATCCCTACTTGTTTGGGGCTTCAGAAGGGAAGGTGCAGTAAAAACATTGTCTGCTACTTCTAAATTCCTGCCTCGGTGCCTGCAGGTTACACTGCATACCACTCCAAAGAGGGCACAGAAAAATTGCCATCCTGGCTCAGCAACATTTAACAGTAGCACAAATAACCTTGCAAGGTGGAGGCTAGCTGAAGATCCTCCTAGTAAATCAATGCTATTTTTATATTAATTTGTCTGCAAATGAACGTAATTTCACCCATTCCTCCATAATTATTGTTTAGTTGTAGCTTGAAGCTACACACCTGTAGCTCTACCATCACTGCTTCCTTTTTCTGTATAAAGAAATCCAGGAAGGTGCTCTCCTTGAAGAACCAGCTTCAATTAAATTAATTTATTCAATGAATCTTCCATTAAATTAATGGGTATCCTACTGGTATCAGTCAGACACTTTCAAGAGATTTCTATCAGGTTGTTCACACACATGCTGTCAAACTTATTGAAGGAACTACCAGTTAAAAAAAAACAACAAAGTGAAAGCATTGTATAAGAGCCTAGTGATATTCTCTGCAGGAATACAAAGTGACAGAAGGTGACACTTGTTCAGAGTTAAGGAAGAATAAATGCTAGAAGAACTCTGGGAACCCAAGCTCAGTGATGGTCATGTGCTTTGCTTCCAAAAGCACAGAGTTGCAGCACACTATTACCCAAGGGCAAGGTAAAGCACATATGGCTCTTTACATGACAGCAACTTGCACTGGCATATTTTCCAGAGCCAAATATTGCATTCAAAGAATGATGCTGGTGCTAAATAAAAATTAACCCATAAGGGGAACCAGAAAGTGTTCAGCCCATCATAAATTGTCACTGAAATGGTTGTATCAAATATTCATTTTGCCAAAGACATGGAATATGGATGATGGCATAGGTTAAAACTTCAGGGCTCTTTAAAAATTGAAGTGTTTAGTCTTTTCTTTCACTTTATTAAAAAAAAATAAAAAAATAAAAAAAAAATTAAAAAAAGGAATCCAAACTTCAATTTTCAAAGTGGATGCTGCAGCAAGGAAAACAAAGTCCCTACTTTTGTGGTAGGTGAAACTCTAATTGTTACTATGAGGGGTTCTGAAACTCGTCTCACCTTATATCACTGCTGTTGGTGATCATTTAGGGCATAATGTCTAAATACAGCCTCAAGTCTATTTTTTAACTTTCCTTGTAAAATGTTGCATTTTTTTGTCTCGTGCTTCACATTATTATTGGCTAGTCTCTCCACCTACAATATCCATAGTCAATGACTCACCCAGTAATCATTATAGTTCCCAAACAAGGAGCGTTGTCTCGTAGCACAGCAACCTGTGGGGACAGTCATCCCACACAGCTTGTCTGCTCTGTCACCTGACAGTGGTCTGACCTCAAAGCCCACCAGGATAGGCTTTCTGGCACAGACCTTCACAGAAGGCCTCCACAGAATCATGGAACAAGCCAGGCTGGCAGGAAACTCAAAAGATCATCTGGTCCAGCCTTTCATGTGAAACAGAGCCTCTGTGAAATCATCCTCTTCAAAAACTCTAGCAATGGAGACTCCACCACATGTGGGGGGAGGTTGTTCAGTGAATGATGATTCTCGCTGTAAGAAATATCTTACTTCAAAAATATTGATATTATTGACAAAAAAAAATCCCATTTGAAGTGAAAGCATTCACTCTTACATTCCCACAACATTTATTACATTACATAACCTCTAAGTAGCTTAGGAAATGTAGTCCCATAATCACATTTTTCTCAATCCAAACAGCTCTAGAACAACCAAAGAGGACCTCACTATTTCTGAACTTGGGTCAAGCTGAAATGCCCCAGAGCAGCAGCCAAAGAAAAGAGGTGTCCAATAGTGGCACCACAAGTCTGGGAAGATCCATTTCACTGAAACGCTTTCAGGGCAAGACACAGATGGCTGAGTCACACTATCCACTCCCATTATCAAGTGCTGCAAATGAAGTAATGTATTCACATTTTAAAAATAATGGAAAGTCAGATCTAATTGGTCAGGCGAGAAAGCCCAAAGGAATTCTCCTGGGCTGTTTGAAGCCTAGGGAATATGGTGTTTTATCAGCAACAAAACTGAGATGCAACTAAGGAATCCCAGAAATTGTTATCTTCTTTCCCTACCTTGATGAAGGACAAAAGATTCTTAATTTATAAAGCTTCATGAACTTACCTCACTCAGTACCTGAGCTAAATTTTGGCATCTTTACAAAGCTTTGTACAGACTAACATTCCCAAGGCTTTTAAAGCCACTTCTGCCAAGCCTTCCAACTGTGTTGTACTTAACAAATGCTAAAAAATCCTTTGCACTGTTTTGTTTAGCACTGTCCAAACTCTTTCATCTGAAGGACTGTTTATCACATTTTCATCCTTTTTATGGTAAAAGCTCTAAAAATTAACTGACCTTCTGTTCACAAAGACCTTTATCATTTAATTCTCAGAACCAAAGAGCATCTCAATGCCACCAGAGTGGGAGGAGAGGACAGAGAACTATTCTGCAAGAGACAGTCACGCATTATTTCATGGACCTCAGTGATGGCTTTCACAAAGTCACACAGCAGTGCAGCTCTGGATGTTCCCCTTACACTGCTCTCAGCCAACTGAAAGAGTCAGTGAATGAAAACACTAACCAAGCATTGGGGTTTGCATTCCTCCTCCAGACACTTCTCCAAACTGTTGGGATGATAGTTGCACCAAGATGTTACTTCTTCATGTATTACCATGTTTTTAAAATCTACTCACAGATTAGCACAGAACATCAAAATAATTTTCTAGAAGGGATGGCTGATACTTTGTGAGTCCTCATGTAAATTTTACCCAGAGTAAAACAAAAACCACTCTTGGAAATGCTGAAATCTTGTCCACAAACCCAGTATTGAATCTGGGCTTCTTTTATTTAAAGAGGGTGGAACATTAAAAGGCAAGAAAGCAATTATTTTCCCCCAAATGCTTGAAAGAAAATGTGTTTGTTACTTCCCTCAATAATTGCAGTTTCAAAGCCAAGCCAAGCCAAAAAAAAAAGGCCTCTGGTGCTGACACATCCCTCTTCTACAAAGGATGGAAGGAAAAGCCTTTATTTCCCTTTCTGCACTTGGCTTCTCCTTGCCTGTGCTACCCCAGAGCTCCCTGGGGTTTGGTTCACTGCGATGGCAATGCCAGCTGCCCTCTTCATCCTTTCAAAAGTGTAGCATTCAGCCTTCTCTTCACTTGCAACTGTCCTGGTGCTTATGAGGCGAAATCCAT
This sequence comes from Eopsaltria australis, assembly GCA_034509425.1. Taxonomy (NCBI): domain Eukaryota; kingdom Metazoa; phylum Chordata; class Aves; order Passeriformes; family Petroicidae; genus Eopsaltria; species Eopsaltria australis. The sequence continues at coordinate 1,128,224 of JAVTVJ010000091.1, read as the reverse complement.
CTTTGAGTAAAGAGTCAAGCAGCAGACCTAGCACATTAGTACCATTAATCAGCTTTCTATTATCAGGCTTTATGGAAACATACCTAAAATCAGAAGAAAAAAAAAAGAAGTTACAACACACTTTAACTACTTCTTGACAGCGTAGGTCAGCACAGCTGCACTGTGTTTGCAGCAACCAAGGCTCTGGATATTTTTTTCCTCCTTTAAGGACAACTGAACTCTACTTCATTAAGAGTAATTCTCAGTTAGTCCAGTTACGTGCTGGGGAAGAAGCACTTCTCTTTCACACCCTCCCCCACCACAAAACTTACTTTCTTAAGAAATATCTGGGACAATCCCCTTTGCAGCAGGCTCTGCAATGCTGTAACAGTTTTCCAGGTAAGAGTAAATGACGGACAGCAAAATCACATTCACCCCAAGAGCATCACTCTCCAACACACAGGGTCTCTCTCTCTAAAACAATGACATTTATTGCAAAGTTACCTTGTACAGCAGGTCTTGTGGTAACAAATACGGAAATCATTTTCACATGGCCTCAGATGATTTTATTTGATATAAAGTACAGTGTAAGAATCTATCCAGACATTCTGAGGAACAGAAGTCAGGTAAAAATACTATTACAAAATATATAAACTGACGGGTGAAACTGATCCACAGTTCACAGGCAAGTACACCAAACATTCATGGAAAGCACAAGAAAGGAAAGTCCATGTCACCACAAAGATTAAGGAGATAGAAATTCAGCAAGGCAACATAATCAAATTTGACTTGTTTCATTACTCAAGATAAGCTTTTCTATTGATCTGCAGAAAGAAATTTTTACCAAGTCTGAAAAAATAAATGAAAAAATCAGAAATATTTTCCCCACTACTTAAGTTGCCATAACCTATTCAACCAATTGTTAGTCCATTAAAATTAGTAATACATTACAAAGTTAAGGTTTGGCACACAAACATATATATTACTTTACAAATGCGAAGTAGTTTTTATTCTACTTGCTTAGCCAAAGAGAGCTGGAAGAAAGATAAACTTTATTTTCTTAAAAAAATAATCAAAAGACTGCTGTGTTGGTTCATATATTCAAATAGAATAACCCTTTTGGAAATATTTCAATGAAATTTCCATAAAATTCCACATGTTCTAACAGCCACAGAGGACAAATTAGGTTAACATTTTCTTATACAGTAAGAACATGTCTCCATACAATAGAGACATCCAGCAAAAGATTGTTTAAAAAACCTAAGTAGTCATAAGAATACGATACTGCTATCACAAAAATTACTGATACACTGATATCTTAATAAAAACAGAACCTGGCTCCAAATTCAAAGAAAACCCACTGTGAAGCATATAGTTAATAATCTGTCTCTTGTCCCTCCCCCTAATAAAAAGCTCCATAAAAGCTTTCCAGTCCGTGGAATGCTGTCTCAGTTCCACTGGTGTTTTTAACCCTGCTTGCCATTCTGTTTCTGTTTTCCATAAGAAAGCCTTTTGGACCATAAGTTAGTGGAGATTTTAGGCTTCCCCACAGTACTTCACTGCTTTACTTTTGTTTCCTTTGCTTCATTTTACTGTGTTTTTCATGTTCTGTATAAGGTGATACTGTGAAATTCTAAAGTGAGTGAGGAGGAAAAGGCAGAGAGAGAGAAAGACCCAAGAAAGCTCTAAACAAACATCAAGAACAATATTTTACAAAGCTGAAGAACAGGCAAATAGGTGTAACAGAAATTAAACTGGGTGTTTCAGAACTAGAAAAAAATAACATTAAACTAACGGAAAGAAAAAAACATTTTTCTTTCAGTTTCTTTAAAATGAGCTTTGCTAGCATGTAGCATGCACTTCATGAACTGAAGTCACAAAGACAAGTCCATAATGGGAAGCCACTCTAGGGACAGTACCTGGCCACGAACTGTTCACCAGCAGAATACTCAGTACCACACAGAAAAACCACGTCATGATGAGAAGGTCTTTCCAAAGGAAGTGGAACGAGTGAGTTCTGAGGAGTAAAAGGGCTGTTCCAGCCCTGTCCTGACTGCTGCCCTGTAAACACAGTGATCTGCTCAGCAAGTGCCTCAATGGTGGTACTGCAGGAACCAAAGATCCGGAAAAAGGCCTGCATTTCTTGGAGAGAAAAACGCACTTCCAAGATCTCCAGCCTTGGCTTCAGCAAATGTTCCTGGCTCAGGAGGTCAGCCAGGGGGTAGAGTCCATAGAATTCTGCTTCTCTCTGCAACCTCTGATAGTCTGAGAAATCAGCTGGTAAGGAGACCTGGAGAGTCCTCAAGAAGTCCATGATGTAACTGAACAAAGCTCCATCTCTGTCCACAAAAAACTCTCCATTCACCAGTTTAAATTCCCGGTCATCGTCATTCAACATCCGTGCCAGCCTGGACTTGGGGAACTGCTGCAAGGTAGAAGCCCGGGTAACAAATCTCACACCTCCCACACTCAGAACAACCACCTCTCGACTACTCATGGCTACCTCAGCCACTCAGGAATCATAGCTCTCTGATCTATATGTCTGTGACTTGATCTTTCCTAAACTGCAAGGCAGCTGCGAGAATCATTGCATGCTTTTAGCAACTGTTTGGAGTGAGGTGTGGAGCAGCAACAAGACTCCCAGGCAACAAAGATGTAAATATCATGTACAATAGTTTTGTTTGCTGGGTTTGGTTGCTTGGAAACTTTGATTCTTGGAATTTAATGTTTTATTTTTGAAAGGAACAGCTTGCAAGGACTACTGGAATAAAGTGAATTGACTGTCACAACTTATGAAACCTTGAGAGAGGCCAACGAATATTCCCAAAGTATGGCACACGTTATTTTTATTTTTCTAGAAATGCCAGTTCAATGTTTTCATTCCCTACACTGCTGTTCATAGGACCACTGCAAAAAGAGGTTAGATGTGCTTCAAGCAAGACATTTCAGTACCATATGCTCCGAAAGAAGGGCACTTCAGAGAACTCAAGCTTAAGGTTCCCTTTAAATCACTGCTATCTAAGGCCAAGTCAATACAACCAGAAAATTCAATTAGCTCCTGAAACGAGATACACAGGAATACAGTAACAGCAGAAGAACCTATACAAGTTCCAGTGCTAAAGCACTTCAAACACCACCAACATCCATACACCTGCTGCACCACACAACCTGTTCCAGGAATCACCCAATCATTTCTCCTGGCTTTTGAAATTGCAATTTGGAGAGGCAGAGAGGGACAGGAGAGCAGCTGTTGTACCTGCCACCTCTGCAGGGCTAGAGCCCAGGCTGCCTTCCTGTGGCAGACTCCTGCATGCCTTTCACTGCACTAAGTTCTTTATGTTAATGCCAGTTTTTATGAAAATGTGGCTTCAGACAAACATGGATCTAACAAAATAGCCCACCTACCCCAACAATTCAATGCTGGAAGAGTAAACTTCAAAGTACAAACTATCAATGTACATAAAGCAATGTACATACCATCTTGCAGCTTGTTCTTCTCATTACCTCTAGAATTTATGCTTGCCCTGAAGATACATTTTTGTATAGAACACGTAATCTGAATGCACAGGGTAATTACAACATTTGGTTATACAAAAGAAACCAAAAAACCACAAAGCCAAACCAAAACATACAGCTATTTTGGGGAGAAGTAACATCATCAGATAGAAGCTGGTTCCAGAACATGAATGATGCATGCTGCACTTTGCAGTGGAAGGGCAGTCCTCAGCAAACCTGTCAGCAGTGCTCATCTCAATCACAACTCTTCTTTCTCTTTCCAAACAATCTCCCAGTTAGAATTTTTTTTTAAACGACAATCTTTTATCTTACTTTACAATTACATTAACATCAAACAAAGTACACAGTTTGGCCCTATATTTTGGTAAGAAAAATGATTTACAGTGAGTAATATTCCCATAATAACCACTGAAAGAAGAATCCACAAAGTATTTTTCAAAGCTCCATTTCATTTTCTGGTTTAGCAGTGCTCAAACTATGTGAACATCATGAATGTTTCAGAATCATTTTGAATCTTTGAATGTTTTCACTGAAATCTGAAAAGACCAATTAATTTAAGAAGTTCCATGTTTTCTTCCCCAGATCTTTCTTAGTTCTTATATTCCAGCAGACGCTTCACAACAGTTTATATTTGCACACAAACTGTGCAACGTTATCCAGTACAACCAACGTATAGTTTTTACACTTTTCTCTTAAAAGTGAAGCTCCATCTGTCATCTGTTCCCAGTAAAAGACTGCATGATCTGCTATCTCCACGGTGTCTGCCAAATAGGACAAGCTAATTGTGAGGAACTGAGATTTCCAGCACTGGAGATTGTCAATGACTGACTCCACAAAGGACATTCTGGTGACAGCAAGAATGAGCAAGAAAATAAGGGAGTTCACTATAAATCTGCGTGAAAAGATTGAGGGAATCTTGAATTTGAAAGTGTTGTTTTCCTGAGGCAAGGAAAGTTTGTCCACATCAACTAGTTTTATTCCATTCCACTGGCTGGTATCAAAGCTCTTCATTGTGGGACTGATGTCCACAGTGGGACAAGGTAAAGGGGTTTCTTTGAGCACCTTGATTTTTTCCCTGAACTCCTGCATCTGTTGCAGAAATATAATGGGTTCGGACACGTCTTTGAAGGCCTCTGCAATATTAAAAGCCATCCGCTGCTCTTGCAGAATCGTGTTCAGTTTATTGATTTCTGGATCGTAGGCCTGCATCACTGCAAGCTTCATGGTCTCAAAGTCAGAGAGAATCTCATTTCGCTTCTGCTCCAGGGTGTGCTGCAGCTTCTCAAAGAACTCCTTCACTTTATCAGAATCTTTTGTCAGCATCTGCAGAGCTTTCCTCTTACTGGTCTCTAAGGTATCCAGCCGTGAGAGGGCATCTCCACAACGCCAAGTTTCAAAGCCCTGAAACAAGGTTTCAAAAGCCCGCTTCTCCTGGGAATAAGCTTCTTCAATGGAACAGAAAACGTGCTTTGTGTGGTCACCACGGGTGGCACAAACCCCACAGATCAGCTGCATGTCTGTCCGGCAAAAAATGTTCAGCGGTTGCCCACTGTGCACTTTGCACACAGGCATTTTTGGCGTTACTTTGATTTTGTTGTACTTCTCCACGATACCTTTCAGGGAATAGTTGACCTGCAAGCTGTTGACTCCAGTAACAGGAGTCTCCTTCCTGCATGTGGGGCACTTGAAAGGGGATGGCCTCCAAAGCACATTCCGCACATTTCCCTCAAGAATTCCTTCCAGACACTTTCTGCAGAAATTGTGTGAACAGGGCAGGACACGAGGATCATCAAACAGGCTGCAGCAAATGGGACAGGTGAGATCTTCCTCTAGGAGCTCCATCATATCCTAGGAAAGAGAAACAACATGGTAACAACTTTAAAAACTTGTTTCTCCCTCAGGGAGACCATACAAAAACCAATCTCCATCTGAGACACCTCTCAGTGAGAAAAGGATGCCTTTTTTCCTCCAGTATCCTTAAGACAGACCCTCAGCTGGGTTTTTGCAGCCAGTCCCCCTTAGTTGTGGTATCTGGCCAGCAAATGGCAGGCACAAGAATGGTGCAGTGCTCAGGCAGACCCCTTTTTTTGGACTCTCGACTGGAAATGCTGAAAAAGAAGGCTCACCAATCCCAGCAAGGATTCTGAAAGAAAATAACTCCTGTACTCATAACAAGAGTTCAAGACTTACATCTTTCCTTGCTGATGCAATTCACAGAAACAGGATTTGCACAGAAGATACCCAGCCAATATGCCCTGCTAAGATTTTATTACTCTCTACTTGCTCCACTCATCCAGAGCTTCCAGTTTCAAACCCCATGCACTGGTACTGTAGACAATACTGGATGTGACTGAAAAAGCCCAGCTTCAGTATTTCCACTGCTACAGAATCCATGATGTGTCTTTTTCCTCTACTTGCAAGGCCAAAGGAGAGTCACCACTCACTTTAAGAATTAGCTTTTCTCTTGCTCCTGCAATATTTTTAAATAATCAACTGAATGTGTTACTATTGATATATTCAACACGAAGTTAAAATACTTCAAATAATAGCTGCCCATAATCCTTGACAATTCATCATGAAACAAAACTATTAAACATTTTTACTCATCTGCAATCTCTATTTCCAATTCCATTCTCACAGCATTCATGCCTCAGTAATTTCCTTCTGTGGAGAGAACCTACAGGAAGAATATTTATTGTGTAATCCTTCCTACTGGAAAGTCTCAGAGAAGGGACTCAGAGCACTACCCTCCCCCTGCCCCTAACTAAAGCCAAGTTCTCAGATGCAGACACCTTGTAACTTACAGCATGCTCTACGAAAACAAGTAGCTAATAAAGACCAAAATAGGTGACAGTCTGTGTTATCCAAAGCTCTCAAACACTTAGTTTTGAACTATAATTAGAAAGATGCTCCCCTTGCATAAATTCTTTCCATATTATACAACACATATTCATATATATGTAATAAAATTCCTTTTATAAATTGAAAGACATTACAGAAAAATGCATCAAAGTACTGCTGTGACATCAAGGCATGTGAATGAGCTCTTAATTAGTTTTGATGTAATTACTAAGGCTTCTGTCCCCTCAAAGAAATATGAAGTGATAAATGTGGGAGGCAAGAAGAGAGCTGCAAGGGAAGATCCACGCTGCACAGGACAAGAAGAGCAATAAAATCAACACCACTGATCCAAGAAAAGCAAAGTTCACTACCAGAAAGAAAGGTGAGGTCAGTCCTGACATCCCTTCACAAAAGAACCAACAGTCCCAGTGAGACTTCACAGTAAAAGCCATTCTTGGGAGGTGTAAGCAAACCTCCCATGCTTTTCAAGTGAGGAGGAGGGGTTGTCACAACCCGGAAATTCAGCAGAAATTCTCGGCGGGCTGAACAAAGACAGCAGGCCAGGGTCAGGGAACTCTTATGCTTTATTATACAGCCACCTTAACTCCGACAACTACCCCACTATTTAGTCGTAAAAATGTTGGCCAACAAGCTCTTAACTTTTACAATGAACTTTGCCAAGCTCCCAGCTCTCCCAGAGAACTTCGGCACGGAGCAAGGGGTAAAATCCGATTGCCGCACTTGCTGGGATAGAACAAAAGAGGAGAGAGTAAAGAGGGAAAAGAGAGAAACTGAAGGGAAAAGCCCACCAGCCCTTAGATCCTACACCAGTCCTGCCACTGTGGACAGTCCAGATTCGGGATCAACAGAAGCCCGGGACGCTCCCGTCCCCTTTAGTTTCCCTCATTTTTCGCGCCGTTTGCCGCTGCCGGCGCACGCGCAGTGAGCCCTCAGAGCGCTTCAGGAAATGGGTCGGGGGGGCCGGGGGCCTGCGGTGCTCCGGGAGCCCCTTTAGAGAGGTGCCCGGGACTCGACCCTTCTCCTGCCGCAGGCACACCGAGCCTGAGCCTTCAGGCTGCCTCACAAGCCCAGCACTGAATGGGAAGCTGGCTCACAACAGCGCTGCCCTGCCTCGGCGCGACCCTCCTTCCCAATCCCAACTTTCCTGTCACAGCACAGCAGTCGGAATGTCTGAGACAGCCACGCTTATGTGCTTATGCCCCTCCACAGGAACATGCTCTGTGCTTCTTGGAAAAAAGAGACTTCGGAAAAGCTGCCAGCTTTTTTACTCAGAACTGAAGTCAGGAGGCAGAAGAAGCCACCACTACAACTGGGGACGAAGTCCCAGAGAAAAGGTCTAGCAACTCTAACTAATGGGTTTCCCGTAAGCCCACAGATCCCATTCAGAAACCTCATATTCTGTGAAGAGAATGTGGTTTTGAAGCACCTCTCATGCTCTCAAAGCAAGGTTTCTCTCCCGTCTTTTTCCTAGTGCTAAAAATAATGGGATGACAGGAAGATATTTTCATCCCTGAGTCTTCCTCTTTGTGAGCAGCTCTCTTTCCAACTTGTACACATGGCTTTTAGCCACTGCAGCACAAAGATCAGTTCTGCTCATGTGTTAAGACGATAATAACTACAAAACTAAAATGACAGTCTTCCATCTCTTAGTAAATGGAAATGCACAGTGCAGAAATATTTGCTCTGGTCCACCTCCTTTACCAGGGGGGATTTTACTTCCCAGTTAGGGAGCTGGAAAAGCAGCTTTGCATGCTTGACAGCAAGAACTGCACGCCAATGCAGAAAATGCTTACTATAACACGTTCCATCAAAATTGCAGGACAAACACTGAAGATTTTCACACTCCTAAAAATACAAAAAACATACACAAAAAGGCTTCATGATCCAACTAAAACTGTCCTGTTGCATTCCATCCCCACTTACCCAATTACATAATTATGCTTTATAAATATAACTGAATTTCAAAACCTTTATACAACATCATTTAAAAACACTGGATTTAAAAAAAATAAATGGGCAGGTCTACAAACTTCCCCCCTTCCCTTCTTACAACAGCAGAAATGCCAAACCAAAAATACTTAAGACTTGTATGACTGGTTGGACAGAGAACTTCTGTCTTCTTTAGGATATTAATTTCAGACAGTAAGTTGTCTGTGGATTGAAACATCCCTTAGCAATCTGGTATTTTCAACAGCAACATTTCAACCTTTCCACTGGGAATTTCTCTGTGTAACTTATGACTGAGGTTTGGGTGGCCCAGGAGTTCTCCACTTGTAGCACACGAACCAAAAGCATCTCTGGGTAAAAACCTAACAGATGTCACCCATCAGAAATAGCAACTTGTACAGTTTTATCATTAGGAAGAAGAATGGCAAACAACATCAAACCATAAAAGCAAAAACAACCACAGCAGCTTTTTCCCACACTCCAGTGAGAAATTCATTTAGCATGCTTCTCAGTACAGAAGTTGGGTATGAACCAGCAGCATGCTGAAAGCAAAACCAGAATTACACCAGGCTTCAAACAAAGCAAAAAGATAACTGCTGAATGACAAGTTTCCAGCAACAGCAGGTAAATGCTCTAAATGAGACTTGACCAAGTCAAGCTACATTTCTAACAAGTAGTTGAGCTCATCAGGAGAGGTCTTATCTCCCCCTCCTTGGCAAGGACCCCAGCCTGTGTCAGGACCCCCTATGAGTAATGTCACCAGCCTTCTGTCAGACTGGTGTGTTGCATCTGCCCTAAAAAGAGTCCCTAAAAAGAATCCCCTAAAAAGAGGGGAAGGGAGATGAAGATCCTTCTTCCAGCAGCAATGATCTTAATCCTGTTCACTCCACTGAGAGAAACTGCAATGTAATGGAGGGTCATTGTATACATTTTAATGTGGAACAATTGACCTCTACAGGCAGTAGGTTACATAGGATCACAGAATGTTAAGGGGTTGAAAAGGACTTTGAAGATTATCTAGTCTCAACTGCCCCTGCCATGGGCAGGGACACTAATCACTAGACCAGGCTGCCCAAGGCCTTATTTAAACTGGCCTTGAACACTGCCAGGACTGGGGCATCCACAACCTCCCTGGGCAACCTGTTCCAGTGTCACTGCCCTCACAGTAAAGAATTCCTTCCCAATATCTAACAAAATTTCCTCTCTTTCAGTTTGTACCCATTACTCCTTGTCCTGCAACTACAGCTCCTGATGAGAGTCCCTCTCTAGCTTCCCTGTAGGCCCCCTTCAGCTACTGGAAGGTTGCTATCCAGAGAGCCAAAAAGACCTAGGTAAATGGCCCATCCTTTAAACCTGGTATTTCATGGCCAAAAGTTTTTCCAGAAGCACCGGGTAGATCAAACCCGTTCAGACTCCAGAAAGGCAGGAAGGCCTGGAGAAATAAGCAATCTATGTTCAGTGCATTCACAGCCCCATGAGCACCGTTTCACCCGCAGGAGTGGACAGTCTGCCGAGCACAGGAGCTGCCCCAACGCTGGCCCCCGCGCTCACCCCCTTGTCCCTTGACCTGGCAGAGGTTCCCCTACTGCTCCTGGTTACACCACCCCCCCCCTCCAATTCCAGCGGGGAATCGCCCCCAAACGATGGCACTACAGCCAGCCGCCGGCCCTGGCCTCCCGGGGGTCTCAGCGCTCCGCCGGGCACGGCAGCCCGCGGCAGGGAGGCCCTGCTGGTCCGCCCGCGCCCCGGGAAGCACAGCGGGGCTCACGGGGGATGGCGGCTGCCAGCGGAACCGGCGGCTCCGGCCGCGGCGTCTCCTGGGCCGGGCGCTGCCGCCGCCTCTCACAAAGCCGCGGCCTGCGCTCTCGCGGCCGCGCCCGCCCCTCCTGCCGCCCCCGGGCCCTGCTACTCACCATGGCAGGCCGGGGCCGCGGGGTGCCCGCGGCAGGCAGGGCAGCGGCCGCCTCGGTCACTCGCACGGCCCGCCGCCGCTCCCGCCCCGGCCGCTGCCCGCCTTCCGGGCCTGCCGCTCCCGCCCCGCAGCCCGGCCCCGGCCCCGGCCCCATCGGCCGGGTACTGCTGCCTCGCCGTCCCACCCACCTTGGCCCGCGGCCGCCGATCCAGCTCCGGGGCAGGAGCTGCTGCGGCTCTTCCTTTTCTCCACTTGCCTGTGAGCGGCCGGGAAAGTCCCCGGAGCTGCCGGGAGAGAGGGCCGGCGGTGGATGCTGCTTGCCTAAGGCGGCGGCCGAGGCTACAGCCTGTGCCTCCGCTGAGATATATACGGGTTTCTGTTGTTTGTTAACTGTTAAATTACACTTGAGCCTGCAGCTCACAGGCGCACGTTGCACATTCTAAGGAGGGGCGCTGCTGGGTGGCAATCCTGCTGGGCAGCTGCCACCTTCCGAAAGCACTTATTTAAAAAAATAGCATAATTTGTGACAGATATCTTTATGTGCTTCGTAAAAGGATAGCGACTCCTGTTTACTTGAACACACTGGTTATACCGTTTCCAGCTGGTGAATCTCTTGGAGAGTTTATGTGGCCTGTAAAACCTGTGCAGGTTTTCCACAATAACACTACCTAGTCCCAGGGAGATGGAGCAGAACAGATCCCGTGTCCATTTGAAAGAACATTCTAGTTACAAGACTATGAAACTGAGTCTGTAAGTGCCGAGACGTCAGAGGACCTTTGTGTTGGGTATCTCTTTTGCAGTTCTGTTAGTTCTCAGTCAACAGAACAGATCTCACATCAAAGTCAAACTGAACTTATTTTCAAGTTAGACTTCATGAAATACTACATCAAAAGCTGTTCCCAAACGTATATACTTTGCCTCCTGCATCCCTTCACTCCCTACTCCACACCCACTGCAGTCACGTCACTCATCAGTACAGGGGAGACTCTTCACCTCCAGGACTACCCACATAAGGAACATCACAAATCAGACTGTACTCCTATCAAATGAAGCTCCCTTGCACATCTGACATATTTCTTCTGATTATTTAGGAATCCGGATCTTAAAAGCCATTCAATAACATGCCACGGTTATGCTCACTCAATTTACTGCAGTCAGTTACTCCTCACTTTCTCTCCTTGCTGCCCCACCAAAGCTGGCCTGCCTGCTCAGCTGAACTCAGTGGGAACAGTTCGACCAAGGACAAGCATTTCTGAAAATCCCTTTCAGAGTGCTTGCACACTGACACATTTCTTCCACTATCCACTGAAGAGCAGCCCCAGGAGGTAGAGTTGCTGCACAAAAGCATCTGAGACCTTGAGATGTATCTCAACATCCTGCTTGTTTCGTCTTAATTGTCCAGCATCTTGTGTGCTGTTTATTAAAAACAAGTAATTCTAGGTAGTTTCCCTGAGCCACCTAAACTGCTTTCAAGTGATATCCCAATGCTTGTGCATTCACATTTGCTGAGTACATCTTGTCTATACTTTTTCAATAGCCGCTTTTATATCAAGAATTTCTGGGTCCTATTAATCTGCTCTGTAATTTTATGGTTAAAGATTAACAACAACATGACATTTTAGATTTCTCACTCATTAGTTTCATATATTTCTCGTATAATATTTTTTCCTGATATATTTTTAGAGTACTTTTTATTCTCTGTTAATTCTTTGGGCTGGTCCTACTCTGCCTCCTTATAAATGAAGAAGGAGCTGAATGGGTGGAAGAGTGGTTGCCTGCCCACCTGGAATAATGCATCTTCTTTAGGTCCACCTGAAAGTGTTCTTGTCCCTCCTTGCCTTTGATTTCTTCTGTCAAAGAGGAAAGCTAAAGCTTCTGGGCAAACACTCAGCAGGATTTCTATGCTTGGTGCATAGAAACACTGCCTAGCCAGCACCATATTTAAGTGTCCCATGCTGTCCTGAGCATGATCAGATAGAATTTGGGCATTCTTCTACTTCTTATCTGACTGATACAGTTGCACGCAACCATTTTGCACACATACAAGTCCATCTTTCTTTACTTTTTAACTCTGTTTCAATAGCAGCATTTCCAGTAGCAGTTTGTTTATGAACTCGCATTCCTGCATACGAGAGCACAGAGTCTTCAAAAGCCAGTTGTTGAAGCTTCAGAGAAAAGCTGTGGCTGATGGAAAAGAACATTTGTAGATCTGTGGAGTAATAAATAAACAAAGCCAAGGGAAATCTATGCTCAAAGGAGAGGCCTATCTTGAAAGGAGGTGTTAGGCTGAATGCCACTTAGTTATGGGAGGGCTGAAAACACAGGGGTAGAAATTTGGAAGGAATTATATGATAGTGGCAATTTCCAGATTTTCAAGACAGGCACCATGTTTGTTGTAAGACAAAGGGCAATCACCTACTGTCATCTTTAAACTACAGAGAGAACCCAGATCATGGCTCTTCTAATGAAATACTATGCCAGATTTCTGAGACTGAAGCTCTGTGTTGTGGTTCAGTCAGTGACTTCAGAGCTGACAGCTACTACTCTCCTTGCCTGTCCCAGCTCTGCCAGCATCCGCAGATGCTGTACCAAGCTGATTCCACCCACTCAGCAGAACACTATTCCCTATTCTTTGTCGAGGTGAGTTTTGTGCTGATTCAACAAGTTAAATCAGTCCAATGTAAGATTAGACAATCACCAGGTCCAACATCAGAAGAGTGAGGAAAAAAGGAACAAGATTTGTCTCATTCAGTGGAAGCAAGCCATTAACGTGACTCAAGCTGTAACAGGTAACTCTACCCTGACAGGCAGATTCTCAGGGGGTTTAGCCAAGACGAGACTGTGCTACTGGCAAAAGTGATCATTCCATCCTTTCCCCTTCCCTTAGTCATGCTTTCCTGATGCCTCCTCTCTGCTGGCTCCGAAATTCATGCAGCCACACGTTAGGCTAGATCAGCTTGCCAACAGAGCTGAAAGCTAATCCAGTTTACAAAAAAAAAAAAAAAAATTTCCAGCAGGATCAATTTTGGCAGCCAGCTGATCCTGCAGCCAAACAAATACCAGTGCCAGGATAAGCCAGTGAGAGGGCCTGTTTCGGTGGCAGTCTGCACACACGTCAGCATAAACCAGAAGTGCCCCCACAGGCCATAATTTCACAAATGCTTCCAGCCAGCTATTGCCAGCACTGCTGCCAAAAGTAACACAGCCTTGCCCTCGGCCACACCAGCTGCTCATTCCAGGCTCCAAGCACCCGCTGTGCTTTGCTGGAGAAGAACTGATTGATAAATGTAGCTGGAGTTAAAAGCAGCATTTTTTTTTTCCTCGCAAATTTGTATTCCCCATCAGGAAAGCATCTCTGAACCAAAGACCTGTTGGATTGTAATTGTCTCCTGGGGTGAAGCTAGAGTGAAAAGAGGTGAGTTGAGGGCATTGTACAGTCTTATCCTTGGCTGCAAACCTGCCTTTTCACTAAGGCTAAGGCTTCACATCCCATTACAGAGGTGTCAGAGCACACACAGAGTATACTCCAGCTTCATGACAGAGACTTCTTGAAGGACTCTGCTTTATTCAGCTGTGCCGGGGTGAGCATACTCTCAATCTGAGGTGGATAGTGTAGTTGCTCTGGGGACCTAAATATGAACGTAAATCTGCAAGAGCTTAGAGCAGTTTGATAAGAAGACACTTTAAGATAACACAAATAAATTATTCAAAACAGCTCTACATATCAAACACCTTACTGATGTATAAATGTTTCACAACTATGTTGTATCTGACTACATTTCTTTTCAACAGATACATCTGGACTATATTAAACATTCCAAACAAGGGATCAGAGAAAGCAGTTTCTTGTTATTGTTCCATAAAAGCTGCTTTTAATATGGATTGTAGAAATACCAGGCATTAAAAATCCATGAAGGATCATCAGCGATTGAAATGATCAACTGCTATTTTGAGGTCTGAATTTCAGAGACTGCCTTGATATCTGCAGGGTCTCTGGTGACTATTTTAGCAGTACTAAAAAGCTCTGTAGTTTTGCATACAGAACTTTGACCCACACAGTTAACTAATATTCAGCACTTTGCCAGATTTTTCTGCAGAGGGACGTGGGGGGGAATCGATGATGAATTCAGTCAGCTCCTTAGCGAAATCCTATTTATTTAGAAAGAATGTACAGCCACGTCCCATTTCCTTGCACGCAGAGGAAGCAAATGGGAGGGAGAACTGTGCAGCAGTCCAAGTTTGCTGCTCCAGCCAGGATGCTTGCCCAGAAGAAGCTGTCCCTTGGCTTTTTCTCAGGGCCATACACCACTGCTTCTCCCACTGTCTGCTGGCTCTTGCGTGGTGTTTCCGGTCCCGGACATGCACACAGGCAAACACAGCTGCAACCAATCTGTGCTCTTGCTGCTGCATTTGCAAGCAGTCCTTAGAAAAGTCTCCCTGACTTTCCCCAAATTAGTACTTGCCCATACAAGTTAGCTCATCTTAGCACTTTGCCATGCGGCCCTGTGCCATAGGCAGCAGTTTCTCATTTTTAGCTATCTTATGCCATAAAAGAATTTAACTGCTCCTTCCTGAACAAAGTATGGCCAGCGTGCCTGTCAGTTTTAATGAGGTTTGGGATTGCCTATAGATCAAAGCTCTGCTCCAGTGGATTTTGCTTGTATTGCATAAAGAGGAAAGGATAAGTGACCTCCAAAGCAAAGAGAACAAGGAACAAAATTAATTTCCATATGTAATTTCTTCTATGATTTGGCAAGCGTCAGATTAACTGTGTAAAACAGAGGACTTCCTACAGAATGTTAATCCTCACAAGAACTACATTATGGTGAAGATTTCAAAAGTACAAGCACAACCTGTTTTTCATCTGGGACCTTGTCTGTATCATCTTCCAAACCACAGGCCTGACCCTGGGCGTGGAAGGACTGCTTTCAATAAACAAACCTTGATTTTCCAGTTCTGCACCATCATTTACTTCTGTGCAAGTTGCATGGAGACATTACTAAATCCATTCCAACATACATAATAACTACTTTTTTTCATTGGTTTTCACAGGTGTAAATGCCTCCACAACACATGTGGCAGCGGAGAAACAAGTCTGATTGGTTTTTACTTGCAGAACAAAGAGGAATTATTTTTATGAGAATGGATTAGTCATGTATTACATTGTTGTAACGTGTGCTGCCACAATGGAAGAGAGCTGCCCTCTCCTGCAAATTTGGCATATCAGGGAACCTTTCTGAAATGTACTTGTCTGTAGCCAGTAGATGTACTTTGCAGGGCTAATGAAAGACAGTTGTATTTTGTGAATGAAGCCCTAAGCCAGAGAATGAAACAAGTCAATGACCATAATTTTCCTTCAGCAGGTCCTCCAAATAAGTCTGCATTTGTGAAATGGATGGGAGTGGTCCTAGCATGGTTCCCAGACAAAATGTCTCTGCTGCTACTGTTCAAGGAAATAAAGTTAAAATGCTGCAAGCAGCAAACATGTCTAGGCATGCTGAGCATAATTTTGCATTCAGTGTGGGAGGGTCCAAAATTCTTGGCCTCCCCAGTGAAAGAAATTAACATTCAAGTAAGGCAGAAGCTGAATTAACCCTTGATTACCAAGCACAATTTTACTTCTAAATATTGAAGGAAAGATCTTCATTTCTTTGGGGCAGTTCTTCGTGCACTGTAGAGCTTCTGGTGTTCACACACTCTATGAAGAGGCTGACAAGCACATTTACAAATATAGTACTATCCTGCTTCAGTTGTTCACCCCCTCCTTCAAGAAAGGCATATGAATAAGACACATTTCTTACCAGCTGACTTTAGCCTTGCTTCCACCACACCAGCGTAGTTTCTGCTTGGCTGTGTCTGGCGCCAGAGTGTTCACTCAGGGCACACGAACATCTCTGCCGCCGTTCCTGCACATGGTGACGCTAGTCTGCCACCAGCCGCTGCCAGGGGGCTCGGGAGCTGGGCTCTGCATCTGTAGGGAGACAGGATGGGCGTAAGGATGAGTTGGTCCCCGAGGCTTCCCGCCTGCCAAGCACACAGGTGCTGGAATCAACGTGCTCCAAAGCAGCGCCAGCAGCTTTTCCAAGCGGCAGCGTGCACTTTGCCGCACGAGGGCTGCAGTCTGCTGGCCTGTCAAACCAGCCCCTCCGGTTAACAAGTAGTGGAGCAGGAAACTGGCAGGGAGGCACAGCAAGACACTGCTCCCCAAAGCTTCACCCCCTTGAGTCCGACAGATTTGGCAATGCTGACTTCACGTGGCGAGATGTGTTTTTATTCCCAGTGCTCATTTTAGAGAAGAAAGGATATAGCAGGGCAGAGAAAAACATGGGACAGGGAGGCATATGGAGCTTGAGTCTAAGTTTTTGGGTTTTTTTCATTTTAAAACGATATTAACATTTATCTTTTACATTTACTGTAACAAACCCACAGGCAATAAAAATCCCACAGTGACTTAAATGAGACTAAATTTGTGAACAACAAGCTACCAATGAGAATCCCGATGCCCTTCATATGAAATAAATAAACATCAGTTTCCACCTAATATTTACTTCTTGGAAGTTCAAGACTAATCCCATTTGGCATATTTTAAGGAGGTGAACTCCTGACCCCAAATGTTTATGGGCTGTAACAGTAAGTCCAATAAAAAAAAAGGAAGCACATTTTAAAGTTGCTCTTAACATCAGATTGGTTTTAGGCACAATTTTGAGAAAGACAGCACTTCACCTTATGTTTCAAGAAAAGGGGTTAGTGTGACTGATACAGCCCATCCAGACCAGTGAGGTATTTCTGGGCTATGAAAGTTTCTTTTAAAAAGGATTTTTAAATATCTGTATTAACCCCCTGGCCCCCCCAAAAGACAGATAACATGGTACCACATGGGTTACATTACTTACATCATACTTCATACTGTAATAAAATGTTAAGAGAGCCTTCTAGGTGAAATGCCACAAAATAATACACCAACTGAAATAATGAGAAACAATTTCATCCCAAACTGGTTTGGAGATAAATAAGCCTTCAGATGCAAGTAATTAAATTACCTGCTGTCTGTAAAACATTCTAGATCAGCAGCTCATGGCACAACATTTATTTGATATTTTTCTGTAGATAAGTAAAAATGTAAAGTGGGCACAGAGGGGCTTCTATAGTCATGTTACTAATGTTTACTGTGTTTGTTGGAGCCCAGTTTGTGGGTCCTGCTCTGGATGCTGTGTGTATTGCAGGACTGCAGAAATAGACATAGAAATGCTTGTGTAACCCAAAGACCACAAGTCATGTTAGAGGTTTTTTAATTACATGGTGTAATTACATGGAACACAAAGCTGGCCCCAAACCGTGCTTTCCACTGTAGCAGCCTTTGCAGTTGTTGAGTTTAACTGAGTAGACTAGGAGAGGTTTTGAACAGATGAAGAAGTACTCTAGAAACAAAGAGTACTTCTTCAAACACTCAGGGTTTGACTCATAGCTGGTCAGGTCTGGAAAATGAGCAAGAGCAACTCACAGGTGCACCTGGCAGGCCCAGCTGTGTGAACCTTTCACTTCAGTGAGTCTGAGTTTTCCAAGAATTATAAAAGAGAAAGGTGGAGGGGAAAAGAAAAGAAAAAGGAAATTATATTAAATAAACGGGGTTCTTGATACTTGGTGCCAGAAATAACTGCGCAGTAAATTTCAATGGAGCCTCTTCTCACGTGTGAGGTTGGTTGACGCCATACCTACCACCTGCCCATCATAATCAGTGTCTTTTTTTTCATATATGTATATACGCATATATACATGAATTATCTTTTATATGCATGTATATACGTACAAAACGTCCTTTAGGAGGCTGAGCCGGTCGCCTCACGCCACCGCGACAACTGCGGAAAAAGAGCAGCAGGCGTTGCACTCATTGTCCACTAGATTTTAATTTCCAGAGGAAATTTGGGACGTTAACGTTGATCTCTTTTAAAATTTTATTTTATTTCCCTTTAAGGCGGCGGTGCCCGCCCGCCATGTCGCGGAGGGGCGGGGCCGTGCGGCGGCGGCGGCCGTTGCGCCTGCGCGGTGCGGGGGGTGCGGCCGGCCATGGCCGCCTCCGTGTTCTGCTGCTTCTCCTGGTGCCGGGATGGCGGCGCCGGGCACATCCCGCTCAAGGAGATGCCGGCCGTGCACCTGGACACGCAGCGCATGGGTGAGCGGGGCACGGCCGCGCCCCGGCGGCTCCCCGGCGGGCAGGGCGCAGCCCCGGGGCGCGGCGCGGGGAAACCGCTGAGAAAGTCGCTTTGGGGCTACTTTAGCAGGAATTGGCAGTTTTCAGGGGGAAACAATAAGTTTGTTTTTAAAAGTGGTTTAAAGCAGTTTGGGTTTAAACTGGAATTGATGGGCACGATGAGGATGTGGGGTGCCTGGCGGCGGCTGCGGATCGTGGTCAGGGTGGGCACGGGTGGTTCAGAGCCGAGGGGCTGCGTTCGCAGAACCGCAGAATCAGAGAGGTTGGAAAAGACTTCTGAGGGCACCGAGTCCCACCTGTGACCCAGCACCACCATGTCAGCCAGACCAGGGCACTTAATGCCACGTACAGCCTTTGCTTAAACACCTCCAGGGACGGAGACTCCACCTCCAGTTATGGCAGTGGAGATGAAGGAGCCAGGCCGTGCAGAGTCTTGTCCATGCTGCTGTTTTGAGGATTTCCCTTAGCACAAGCTATCCACAAAACTATGCCCAGTCTTTGTTGAGGGGAGAAGGGATCTGGGCCAGCAGCAGCAGCAGAGCGGGGGAGAAATAGGTACAGTCCAGTGCTCGAGCACAATTGCTAGCGACAGCCTCCCATGTGCTTGGCCATGACAACAGTGCCTAGAGATGAAGTCGTACAATGGAGAAGGAAAACTTAGCAGAGGATTTATTTTCTCTCTGTGTTGGCAGGCACACTTCTAATAGAAGAACTGTTTCAGAGACCAGCTAAACACCTTGCAGTTCCATCAATCATTTCTACCCGATATGCTTTTCCTTCTTGTTGCAGAATGCTTTTTCTCCGATGTTAGAGACAGAGTACAGGGCTTTGGTCTCACAGTGAACCCTTTCTGACTAAATTGTAAGTTATGCTTCTCATGTGGCTAAGCAAAGGTTGAGATCAGTATGGTGCCATAAAGCCTGAGAGGTGAAAATTAGATCAGCTTATAGATTTTAAATAAATAAACCCTAGTGGAAAGATGAACTAGCCTGTAAACAACCTTCCTTCTCTTGCTTCAAAGCACAGCCCATCGTCATAGTTCTCACAGACTAATGAAGCTTTTATTTGGGGCAGGAGGAACACAAACTGTTCTCAGTGTTTAGGGGTTTTGAGGGCTGCTTTCAGATTCCTAAAAATGTTTTGAAGTTCTGTCGGGTTTTTTTTCTTCTTGCAGGAACAGATGTCGTCATTGTTAAAAACGGCAGAAGAATATGTGGCACGGGAGGCTGCTTAGCCAATGCACCTTTGCATCAGAACAAGAGCTATTTCGAGTTTAAAATCCAGTCCACAGGTTGGTCAGCAAAAAATATACAACTTTAAACATGGGAGCACATTGCCTGCTGGTGGTAATATCTCAAATGCTCAGCACATGAATCTTTCTAATTGCATCCTTGAACGTGGTGAACATTTACAGAGATTTATAAGTTGTTACTTTGTGAAAGGAGTATTTTTTCCTTTTTTTAAATTATTAATCTAAAATATTAAAATGAATGGTAAGTGTATTACTAGAGGAGTGTAAATACTAAGCCCCCACGTTGTTTTGTATGCTGTTACAGGCAAGTTTTTCAGCTGGTATATTTTAGAAATTATTTTCACTCAATAAATGTTTATGACCACATAAAATACTGTAGCCATGAAGTATTTTAAATAGTGCAGTTTATCCAGTGATATTTCTATTTATTTGTCTGCAGTCATTTGCTCTTAACTGGCACTGTTTGCCCAAGAAAGTTTAACACTCCTTGTGCTACCCTTTGCTCTTCAGATCAAGTGTGCAGCACTTATTCTGACACTGCCTTATCCAGAGGAGCCTTTCAGCACCTTGTTCCTTTATTTGCTCCTACAATTACAGTCAGCTTCACTGCTACAGAGAGCACTCCAGGCTTGCCTGGATTCTAGCATGAAAAATCAGTCTGTGTTTTTAAAAGCTGCTAGCAGATGCTCTGAAAATGAAGCTGTGCTTTCCCTAAGTGTGTGTGAGGAGGGAAGAAGAAAGGAAGTGTTATTCCAGAGGCAGGCCTTATGTAGCAGCTGGAGCTTGATGCTGGCACTTTTTAGGTAAGGGTTGTTTACCTTCAGGTGGGTTGGAGTGCAGGCAGCATGAATGCAGATCTGCTCACAACACCTTGCAGTCCAGCTAGTTGGTTAGTTTTAGGCTACATTTAAGCCCATATCAATCTTAACTTGGCAATTTCATTATCCTTTATGTTGGGAAGATTCCATTGCAGATGTTGTTCATACATGGTCATTCTTCACGCAGAGTATCCGTGTTCTTACACTTGAGAAACATGGGAAATAAAGTCTCCTGTGAGCCTTTTTTCCTCTATTCGTGTGCCCCAAGGCAGGAGAACTGTAGAAGACTTAAAGTAAATCTTTGATTTCCAGAAGTATCTCTGCACAGTCAATTAGAGTTTATCTCTGGGGTCACCCTCACTGTTGTAAAGTTTTCTGAAGTCTAATCACACTCTTGTCCTTTTCATTCTTGGCATGTAAGTATTAGAATAAATTATTCCGTAGTTGCCTCTTTTGAAACTAAGTTTCTTGTATTTTTGCCTCATTTTAGTCTTCTGTAGACTAAACAGCTCCAGTCTGTTGGGTTTTTTTCATTGTCTCCTTATAGATGAAATTTTTGCACTTTTGATTGGTTTTGTTGTTTCTTCTGCAATATCTCTAGTCAGCCTAATTTGTCTTGAGGTACAGTGCTTAAAATGGATGCTCTGCTTCAGCTGCAGCAGCAGTAGATGACCTCATCTGTTTTATATATGCCACGCATCCAGAAGTTTTCCTCACCAGTCGAACACACTTGCACTCAGCAAGTGGTCTGTGATAACCCCCGAACCATATTCTGTGAACTGGTTACCAAGCTACTACTGTATTTGTGCCACTTACTGTTCCTAGTTACCTGCTGTTCTTCATAATTTAGTGAAAACAGGTAGACTTTTTTTATTTCTGACCAGTTAGTCAGGATCACTTTAAAATTGAGGGGCCTCTCAAGAGCTTGCAGTCCTGTCAGGTTGGGATTGGCAGCATGCTTAATCAGCACATCATCATGTCACTCAAGTAATTGATGGGAATACAGAACAGTATCTGACCTTGTGCATTCAATGCAAAACCTCAAACCCCACTTGAGTCATCTTTTTTGATTTGACAGGGTGCTACTGATGAGTAATCCTGGAATAGTTTTCTAACCACTCGTGCCTTCATATTGCTGTAACTGTCTAGACCATGTTTTCATCATTTGACTATTTCAGTGTTGTATGAGTTTCAAAAACATTACCAAATCAAGGTCTATAATATTAACACTTTGTTTTTTCCATAAGACTAGTCTAACTAGCTGAAAAAAGAAAGTTTGTTGTTTACAGATCCATGCTAGTTGGATTTAGTTTTTGTATCCTCCTACAGTCTTAGACTTTGTTTTCAATATTTTTCTGGGAATAAAAGTTAAGCTGAGTGGTTACAATTCTCTTTTTCAGAGATCCTTCTTTTTCAAGATAGATGCTGTTTCTCTTCAGTGTCCTGTGGCTACTTGTGCTGGGTCTGGTCAGGATAGCAGCTGCTGTGATGCTATGTTTTAGATTTGTGACCAAAGCAATACTGATAACACACCAATATTTTAGCTGTTGCTGAGCAGG
Organism: Eopsaltria australis; assembly: GCA_034509425.1. NCBI lineage: Eukaryota > Metazoa > Chordata > Aves > Passeriformes > Petroicidae > Eopsaltria > Eopsaltria australis. The sequence goes on along the minus strand of JAVTVJ010000091.1, from coordinate 1,106,170 downwards.
GTTTGCACAGCATCAAAACCTCATCTGTTTCTCAGTCTTCCCCTCCAGGGAATACAATTAGGGTTGCACAAGAGCTTGTGAGAGGACATAACCAGATGAATGACCCAAACTAACCAAAGAGGTATTCCATACCACATAGCACCTGTCTCATTCAGGAATAAATGGGAGAGGAGGGGATTTAGGGAGGTTAGCCATCTTTTGCTTAGGAATTGACTGGGCATCAGTCTGCTCATGAGAGGTGGTGTGTGAGTGCCATCAGTTTGTTTTGTTGTCTCTTTCTTTCACTTCTGCTTTACTTACTAAACAATTTTTACCTTCAGCCACAAGTTTTCTTGGTTTTACTCTTCCTTTCCTCTTCTTCCATTCCACTGGGACCTGGGGGGAAAGGGATTGACTGTCTGGACGGTGCTTAGTTGAGTACCAGAGGTAAACTACAATAGTTCTGGTATTTCCAGAAGATATTTACTGGTAGTACCATCATGGCATTAGTTAAAAAACGAATTCTTTATGCTGTCTTTCAGTCAGTCTTCAAAATACGTGTTGGTTTTTTCTCTTACTGTGTTAATGTTGCATTTTAGGGATTTGGGGTATTGGAGTTGCAACCCAGAAAGCAAACTTGAATCAAATTCCACTTGGTCGAGATGTCCACAGCCTGGTGATGAGAAATGATGGAGCTCTCTACTATAACAATGAGGAGAAAAATAGGCTACCAGCAAACAACCTTCCTCAGGAGGGCGACGTGGTGGTGAGTTTCTTAAGGCTTCCTTACTTCCTCACCTGTTCCCAAATGCCCCTTATTTCCAGCTCTGTGGTCAAACTGACTGTTTTAAGTCAAATTGTTCAGTTTGCATCTCCCAGTTTGAAAAGTGCTGATATAAATTCCTGTTGTGTTCGAATGGATCAGCAGCCTGGCTATGAGTGGACTTCATTCTTGGTGTTGATAGGTTCCTAATGAGGGATGGACTTGACCAGAGTTTGAGAAATAGTTTCTGATGCTCTATTGCAGCATCTGCCTGACTGATAACTCCCATCACAAGAATCTTACATTGTTTGAGATGGGACCTCCCTGAACAAATAACGTGCTGGAATGCATTGCATGGCTATGCACCATGCTCAGCTGAACTCAAGATCCCTTAGCCAACTGGTTAATGATTAGAAGGGCAGAGGGGGGCAGAGATGGGTCCTGGGTGATAAATTAATTGTATTTTTAGCCAAACTTCTTTAGTTTGTGGGGATATTAGGTGGGGAGGGGGGTAATGTTCACTGGAAAAACGACTGAGAATGAGAGAAAATGGAGAACCTTAAATATTTTTTTTGTACCTTACTATTTCAGGTTCCTCAAAATGTCCTTAAGTGACTTTGTTCAGAGTGTTGGTTTTTTAGTACTGTCATTTTCTCCATGTCCTCTTACATATTTTCAATAATACATGAGGGCAATGCAGTGAAATTGAGACCATTATCACCTCTACTTTTTCATGCTGGGTAACTTGCCTCTCTATAGCCATGGTTAGAAATACCATCTTTAGAAGCCCCAAACAGCTACGGTTGGCATCTCCACCCTTTACCCTCCGATACAATACTGTTCTTTTAATCGCCTTCTAAAATTGTTTTTTGAAGGGTTGCAGACTGTTTCTGGGTTTGGTTAACTAGTGTGGTCTGAACAGTTTCAACTAATCACAAAAAAATTACTGATGTGTTACTGCTAACTCCCCCATTTCCATAAATATCAATTTATTTTGTTCTGTCATGAAAACAAATTTTTTAAATTCTGAATGACCACACAAATTGTCACACTCAGACATACCAAAGCAGTGAGGAAAGTCCTTTAGCTAACAGATAAGTAAGTTACTATCTTGGTAGTGTTTGCTTTCTGCTCCGTGGTCAGCATATTTGTAGTGTTGAGTGTGAAACCACGGTCTGTTGCTGCCAGCAGAGTAAATGAGCTGAGAGAGGTTTCCATATGGAGATATGGAAGGATGAACTTGATTCATAGCGTCATTATGTAGTAAAGTTATTTGTGTAAGAAGATTGCAAACTGCCTCATACTCAAAATCGTTGAAAATCTTGTGTTTCTTTAACATGGTGAAGTTTGGAAATTTGTTCTGTGAACTCAGTAAAAGATGCAGTGTATTGGTGCAGTTCTGTGCTGCATCCCAATTGAATGGGCATTAAGGAATCCTGAGTATTTGAAAATACAGATGTAACTGGTCATTTATTAACGTCTAGTCCTTGGCAGGAATTTGTCAAGTGAGATTTTCTCACAGTGCTGTGGTTTGCATAATGGTATTAAAATCTGCCTGTGGCTAAGAAAGCTAAGTTAAGTAGCAGTCTTATGCATATAAACTTATTGATACTTTTTTTTTTGTTAATTTTCTGTACTTTGTAGGGCATTACATATGACCATGTAGAATTAAATGTATATTTAAATGGCAAGAATATGCATTGTCCAGCTTCAGGAATCAGAGGGACTGTCTATCCAGTGGTCTATGGTAAGTCAGAGATTTTCACTGTTTCACATTATGGACAATATTTTAATTCCAGTTCTGTTTTGTGAGCTGTCTATTCTTCTCACTTAAATAGAACACACATCAATCATCTATTCTTGGCAACTACAACAATTAATTGTATGAAAATGCAAACCTAGGAAATTACAAAAGTACATTTTCACCTCATTTTAAATGCTGCTTAATATGAAAAAAGCGCTGCTTACTGACTGCTTACAGTGTCCACATCCAGCAAGCTGGGGAGTTGCTGCACTCAGTCTAAAAGTTGCCAGGTAAAAAAAAATGAAGCAGATGGCAGGCTTGTGAGTTAATCTGATTTATCTATGAAGCTTGATATTTGTGCCTTTTAATTTCACATACTTCATAAATGCCTTCAGTGTTGCTTAGCAATAGAATTGTTGTTTGTATTTTCTTGAACTTCCTGTGCAGTTTCTGCCTGTTGCCTCTCATCCTATTGCTTGGCATCACCAAGCAGTGCCTGGATCCACTCTCTTGGTGCCCTCCCTTCAGATACTCACAGATATTGATGAGGTCCCTTCTGTCATCTCTTTGCGAGACTGAACACACCTGGTTCCCTCAGCTTTTCCTCATAGGAGAGATGCTTCAGTCCCCTCACCATCTTTGTAGCCATCCTCTAGACCTGCTCCAAGAGGTCCATCTTCATTTTATCTAGGCCTCATCTAAGTAGTAGCCAAATCATTTTGGTCTTGAGGATAACCCTTAGCTATGTGCTGGGGATAATTTTAAATTTCATGGTGGGTTCCTAATGAACCATTGACATGTTCCCATTTATATCGTGATACATTTTGATTGATCTGGAATTTTATGAACAGGAAGGAAATATTCCAGCTGTGTTGTAGAGTCTTTGAAGCCCATGGATGTAGCTGGTGAATTCCTTGAATCCAAGCCGTAAGGGTGGAATCGTTTCGTGTGGTCAAGTTGTGATGTGTCCTTGAGCCACGTGATGGCGCTGCTAAAATGCGGTGGCAGCTCCGGGGATCTCCTCGTGCAAATACTAATGAGCAGCAGCAGAAGAGTTACTGTGTGGCTGCATCTTCCCTGTATTTTGGAAGGGGTGTTACACAGCATGAAGATAGAAAGTTGCTTTCAGAAAATACTTTGGTGGTGTGTTAGCGTACCATTAATCTTTTTTCTCTGACTAAAGAAGTTCCATGCCTAGGGAATGCAGTGACCTTTTATTGCCTGGCCCTTTTTGACTCCTTCCACAAGTGGGCATAATTTCATCATAATTACCATGTCTCCTACATATAGCTATAACTTGAAACCTGCAAGTTGCTTTTGTGCAGTACTTACTTGATATAAACTTTGACTATACATGTCCTTAATTTAATGTGAACTTCTTCTAGTCCTGTGGAAGGATTTGGCCATAGAGAAGACTTTCTCAAACTTTTACCCTTTTCAGACTAGAACTATAGGTATCTTTCTAAAAGGAACATGATAGATTAGGCAAATGCAGTGTCAAGCTTAAGAAGATAAAACAAAGAAATGGACTTAAAGGTTATTTCCTACAGCAGCTGTACCTCAGGCACTCTTACGGAATCGGGACATAAACACTGCATAAGTACTACAGAACTGTACAAACACACTGATAGGAGTTTTCACTGAGCCTAGGAGGGAAGAATTCCAACCTTGTCTCTGAGATAGCTAAATTCCAAAATATGGGGACGAAGCTTTTCTTGTTTGCAGTAATGCTGATAGTCTGCCAGGTTCATTTCAGAAGTTGTCTTTGAAAGAGACCTTGCTTTTCTGACTAGGTGGGTGTTTCAGTTTGCTAGTGAAGTACACAAAAACATTGCTCTGAAAATACTCAGCAGTTTCTTTTGTATATTCTACATGGAAAGTACTGTTGCAGGTAGGTAGATTATGCAGGGGATCAAAAACTGGGAGAAGTTTTGTAAAAAAAACACATTAACTTCCAACTTCAGGGAGCAGTCAGAGAATCTCTCTTTGGGCAATATGCTAAAACTAATGGTTTGATACCAACCACTGCAGACATCTGAAACCATGAAAACCTCCAAAAATCCACTGTACACAGCTGAAACTCCAACAGAATTAGGAACAGAAAAATGTGCACATGAAGAGGTGACATCCCTGCGAGGTATATATGGTAGCATCCTTAATCTGTAGATTCCTGGAGAAATAAGAGTAGAAAATTTGGAATCAATAGCCTGAAGCTCTGCTAACACTCCCAATGAAATTAGATGTGGGGTTCTCATTGACTTCACCAGGGAACCATTACCAAGTAAACAGCTGAAAAGAGAGATAGTTAGCTCTCCTGGCATAGGGCCTTACCAAATTCATTGAAGAGATTTCTTTTAATTGTGTATATGTAATGGATGTATTGAGGAAGTTCTTTGTGGTTTGGACACAGTCTACAGTCTAGTAAGGTGGTGTAATAGAGGATCAAACTGTAAGTGTTCCTTCTCTAATTCCTTCTTTTTGATTCTCTTCTGCAGTTGATGACAGTGCCATTCTGGATTGTCAGTTCAGTGAATTTTATCATACACCTCCACCCGGGTTTGAAAAGATCCTCTTTGAGCAGCAAATCTTCTGAATGTCTTCATACTGAGAATTTGCACCCTGCACTGTTACAAAAGCTTTGTCATCTTGAAGCCTCACTTTACTTTTAGGAAACATATCTGTATTTTTAGTAAGTACTTGTGACTGTTGTCTGCAGAATAAATATGTTAACTGCAACACCAGGTAGATGTGTTGCAAATGAGAGTTTTCTGGCAGTGTTTTGTGGTTGAAAATGAGTGTTTCGGGGCAGGGTTTTTCTCCGATTTGTACTTGATGCATAAGGAGACTAAGGAATGTTGCTGTTGTCAGTATTACATTCAGTATTTTGAAGAAACTGTAGCTCTGTGAGGCAAATAGTTCTTAGGCATATGATAGCTATGGAGATGGGTAGTTCTCAAGATTTTCCCCCCCAACTTTTTTCTCATTCTCAGAAATTATGTAATTTCTTTAAAGGATGCGCTGTGTTTCTAGTCTGTGATTTGGAGTTGTGGTGTCCCAGTTGTGCTCAATGACTAATAATACAATGGCATAACTAGCAGCTAGATACTTTTTTTTTGGCAAGGTATAGGTTAATCCATTCCCTCACTCTTAGACCAGCAAATACAACTTACCTGTTTCTTCTAGCTTTTCATTTGCTTTTATTGCAACCAAAAAAATTTAGAATATTTTTTAGTAATATTTTTTTGTCGAACCTTACAAAGTAAACCCAAACACTACCCGTGTGTTTGAGGACCACCATGCTGTCTTACTCTGCTAAGAGAGTAAGTACAGATCACTCAGCTTGGGTAAGCAAAGATCCAGGTGAAGGATATGAGATGTTATGGTGCAGCCTTACATCTAAACTGTAAATCAGATTATTCTCTTATGGAATAGCATATTTAATTTCTTTGTGAATCATTTATAAATGGCTAAGACATTGTTCTAGAATGTGATGCCCTTGAATATACATTGTGAGATGCTATTTTTTCCCCTCTTGTCATATTTAATATACTTCCTAGAAGAATTTTTATTGTAAAAAAAATCTTCATACTGAATGTTTGTATTTTGGTTTTGGCTTTCCCTGAATTAATTTGTTTGCATAAATGATTTTATTTAAATATTTTTAGAAATTACCTTATTCTGAAATTTTCAAATACAAACAGCTTTCTCAAAGCCTTTCACCTTAGAATTTACTGCATCTGTCTTAATTCTGTGGCCCATGTTTTCCTTCCTTTTAGCCCTGCTGTCACGTGACAGTGTTGGGTAGAACTTTTCAACCTTGTCCGCATTATGGTCTAAAGCTTGGGAGATTAGAGTGCAATTCTATAATTTCCCTTTGAAATCTTCCCAAATCAGAGTAGGGTAATGGGAAATAAAACATAAATCCTAAAACACCTCCCCCCACTTCTTTCTGAGCTTAAATTTATTCCTGATTTGCTCTACCTCTTTCCCCCAGCAGTACAGAGGGACAAGGAATGGGGGCTGTGGTCAGTTCCTCACATGTCTCTGCTGCTCCTTTTTCCTCAGGGGAAGGACTCCTCACATTCTTTCCCTGCTCTGGCGTAGGTCCCTCCCTTGGGAGGCACTTCTCCAGAACTTCACCAATGTGAGTCCTTTCCATGGGCTGCAGTTCTTCATGACCTGCTCCGGCATGGGTCCCTTCCACTGGGTGCAGTCCTTTGGGAACAGACAGCTCCAGCATGGGTTCCCATGGGTCTGTTCTGGGTCACAGCCTCCTTCAGGCGTCCTCGTGCTCTGGGTGGGCTCCTTCACAGGCTGCAGATGGATCTCTGCTCCCCCATGGATCCCCCTGGGCTGCAGGGGCATAGTTGCCTTCCCATGGCAGGGGAATCTCAGCTCTGCTGCCTGGAGCACCTCCTGTCCCTCCTTCTCCACTGACCTTGTGTCTGCAGGGCTGTTGCTCTCATGTTCTTATCCCTCTCTCTGGGTGAAATGGTGCAGTTTTTTCCCCCACCCCTTTTTAATCTCTTATCCCAGGGGCTGTACCACTGTCTCTGCTGGGCTCAGTCTTGGCCAGCAGTGAGTTCATCTTGGACCCAGCTGGCATTGGATCTGTCAGAAATGGGGGAAGCTTCTGGCATCTTCCCAAGGAAGCCACTCCTGTAGCCCCCTGCTACCAGAACCTTGCTATGCAAACCCAATACATCTTCCACACAGCCTGGGCTTCAGATGTCTGATGGCTCTCCAAGTCTCAGGTTGCAGGGATTGCCTGTGACCTCTGTCTGAGGCCAAGAAAAATGGCCCTCTGTCCTTCCAGAGGTGTGCTGTCTTGGAGAAGCTGTGCTGCCAACTGGATGAGTTCATGAGGCAATGAGAAGGTGGCACGTCAGAGAACATGAAAGGGAGGCAGACAGGATCTTCTCTGAGCCTTAACAGCTTGAAGAGCCTCAGACCCCATCTGTAACAGGGGAAGATAGCAGTGTCTGCCTTGCTCTATCAAGGTAAGCAGAACCTCTGGAGAAGAGGATGGATGGATGCTGATGACTTCTGGCACCAAGAGGAAGGTTCTTGCCACACCTCAGGGTTTACAGCTGCAAAACAGGTTCATTGCCCTCTTAGCTAAAGAGAAGCAAGATGAGGTGGTGGACAATACCTCCCTGGTGAGAGGAAAGGGAGTGAGAAGGAGAGGGTGCTAATAGGACAAGTCAGTAATTAACTGTAGATCGAGTATTGGAAACATCCCTCAGGATGCTACCATCCCAATAGACAGGTTGTGTTGGGAGCAGACAGTGAGGTGGACTGAAAACTGGCTGAATGGCCAGGCCTGGGGGAAGGTCAGTGTCATGAAGTTTAGTTGGAGGTCAGTAACCAGCGCTGTACTCCAGGGTCAATACTGGCTCTGGTCGTCTTTAACATCCTCATTAACGTTCTGGATGATGGTGCAGAGTGTACCCTTAGCGAGTTTTCCCATCATCTGACACAAACCTGATAGGATTGATTGATATACCAGAGGATTGTGCTGCCATCCAGAGGGACCACAACGGGTTGGAGAAACGGGCTGGTGGGAAACTTGTGAAGTTCAGCAAGGAGAAGTGCAAAATCCTGCAGCTGAGCAGAAACAACCCCATCCCTCTGTATGGGCTGAGGACTATCCATCTAGGAAGCAGCTTGGCAGAAAGGGACCTGCGGGTCCTGGTGGACAACAGCTTGAACATGGGACAACAATGTGCCCTTTGCAGCAAAGAAAATGAATGGTATCTGTGGCTGCATGAGCCAGAATATTGCCAGCAAGGTAATGGAGGTGATCCTTTGCCTCTACTGAGCCCTAGGGAGGCCACACTGGACTCCTGTGTCCACTCCTGGGCTCCTTGGTACAAGAGAGACAGGGACACACTAGAGAGACTGAAGAAGGGCCACAAAAATGATTAAGGGTGTAACATCTTCCCTTTGAGGCAAGGCTGGGAAAGCTTGGACTGCTGAGCCTGAAGAAGAGAAGGCCCAGGGGGATTTGATCAATGCATATAGACACCTGAACAGAGGGTGAAAAGAAGTGGAGCCAGGCTCTCTGCAATGGATCACAGTTACAGAGCTAAAGGCAATGGGCAGAAACAAATGCAGGAGGCTCCCTCTGAACGTCAGGAAACATTTTTTACTGTTAGGATGAGCACTGGCACAGCTTGGCCAGACTGGTTGTGGAGTCATCATCCTGGGAGATATTCAGAAGCCAACTGGACGTTGTCCTGGGTAACTGGGTCTAGGTGGCCCTGCCTGAGCAGGAGGTTTGTACCACATGACATCTGGAGATCCCTTCCCAGCTCATCCATTCTGTGTTCATTCAAGTGCTTCACAATTTCTCATGTTCATGGGTAAAGGAGGAAGTATTTAAAGAAATTCTAATCACTGTACCTAACTGCATCCAGCAAACAACTCTCTTTGAAGACTGCTGTGGTTAAGAATATTTAACAGTAGAAGCTGCTACCTTGAGCTTAATGTAGACTTGCTTTAAAATAGAGAGGAGGCTGTCTTCATCAAAGCTGGTGTTTGAAATGGAAAACATTTTGGTAAATATAAAATACTCAAAATAGCTGCTGCATTCACCAAAAATATTAAGAGTCTGCTTTTGTGGCTTAAATCTGCTTATTTCTCATCTTAAACAGAGTAAGATGCATTTGTAATACTGCACAATGTAACTGTATCTCTTCTGTAAAAGTCAGAAAACTTGTTTTAAAATTGACTACACAGGATAACTCTACTAAAAAAGGAAAGGTGAATAAAAGCTTATTATAATCTATTCATCAAAATGGAAAGAAAGCCCAATTTTCTACTGAAAATAAGTTTTGTGGTCAGAGTTCTTAAAAGAAGCAAGACTAGATTTAACTCCGTCAGCTACAGAAATAGAATGTGAGTTAACCTGTCTCAGCCTGTCATTTCAGCACCTAGCAATAAGTCCAAGTGTTTTCCCAGATGTGTTCCCAGTCCCAACTTTGCCCAAAACAATTAGATGCAATACCCATTTGTAAGTTGCATTAGAAAGTAAATTTTGGTCACAATTTAGCAATATATTTGCTAGTAGCAAATTTATTTTAATGAGAATGAATCACATTTCCCAGTGAAATGGTTGAGGTATTTCCCCTAATTGTTTATACCTAAAATGTTTTCTTAATCTTTTAATGTCACAATTTTGACACCCTGTCTTTTTGAGCACAAAACCTTGTATTGACTAATGTTTCCTGAGTCCTTTTGGCATTATACAGTGGCAGCAAGATAGGAAGTCTGAAACAGACTTTATTTTCACATCCACAAACCAATAGAAGTGACAGGACTCATAATACAGGTTACATCTAGATCAGAGTTGTTTTTATAATACTGGAACTGCTTATGGTGCTTCAGGGATAGGTGAAATCAGGTAGTACTATTCCAACAAGATTAAAATCCTAATTAGATACTAGAAGGCGAGAAACACCTGTCAAGGATTTCCTGAAAAGGTGCTCTTCCACAAAAAATCAGGATGCAGTACCACAGATTCTGTGCAAAGAGAAACTTCATGCTGTGCATTGGGTCTCTTAAATGCCATTCAACACAGTTCTAATCCCATGCTTGCAAAGAGCATTCAGAGGTGGCAGGACATGGTATTCAGGTGCAAATGTTCATGAGAATACAGACTGCCATGAATATTCAGGCTGTTTTTCCTTTCCTCAGGCTTTCTTGGGAGTGCACTGCCATTCATACAGCTGTGTGCAAAAACAACAGAAGGAACCAAGTTCTGTAGTGGGAATTTATTTACTTCGTCTGAGTTCTTAGATTATTTTTCTATACTTACTAATCTTTCTTACCAGTTTGTGTTGATGTTGCTTTGCATACTGGCAACCAATTGTGCTCATGGTTGAGATAAGGTTCCACAAAGGTCCACAAGTAAATCAGTGAAACATTGTTTCTTAACTTTCTCTCCAAATCCAGGTTTTAAGGCCCAAGGATCTAGTCCCCCCAAGTTACCTAAGGTGTTCGAAACCACCGTTGCTTCTGGAAGTGGGGTTAACTATTACCTCTTGCTTTAGTGAAGAGCTGCTTGCATAAATGTGTCCAAAATTAAGCCACTAAGGTACCTACAGGAAGCCTGTGACAGAAGATTTGCAACAAATTTAAGTGCCTCTTCACTCCTCTTCACTGTTCTTTCCCTTGTCCAGTTCTGCAATAAAACACTTCAGTATAGATCTCTTGGTTGGACACTTAGGTTGGAAAAGACCCAACCATTAACTCAGCGCTGCCAATTCCACCACTAAACCTTGTCCCCATGTGGGACATCTGTGTCCGAGCTGCAGGAATGGGGACTCCACCACTTCCCTAGGCAGCCTTTTCCAAAGTTTGACATCCTTTTCAGTGAAGACATTTTTCCTTTTATCCAATCTAAACCTCCCCTGGTACAACTGGAGCAGATTTCCTCTTGTCTTTTGTTACCTGGGAGAAGAGACTGACTCCCACCTGGCTCCACCCTCCTTTCAGGTAGTTGTAGAGATGGATGAGGTCTCCCCTGAGCTTCCTTTTCTCAGGTAAAGATTCCCATCTCCCTCAGACACTGCTCAAAATACTTGTGCTCCAGACCCTTGCCCAGCTTTGTTGCCCTTCTTTGGATACACTCCAGCACCTCAATGATACCGATTTCTAGGCAAGAGTGCAAAGGATTAGGGAGGGCTCTCAGATGTACAGTGCTTTGTACTTTGCTTTTCTTGAGTGCTTCATGTAAGCTCTCTGTTGAGGCAAATCTTGGTGGCTTGAATGTTGAATTTTTGTTTGTTGAATATTTGTAAGAACAAAGAGTTGGAAGTACCAATTTCCACCTCACTTGGCTTGTGCAAGAGCCTTTTCTTATTTTCTTTCTTTTTAGTTTCCCCATCCAGACGTTTTAGCTTTTCCTAGCTCCTTTTCTAGCTCTGTGTTGGAGCTAAGAAAGCTGACCTGATCTGGCTGCCAAGATGAGTCAGCAGAAGAGCTCTTTGTCCCTCCACATAGTCCTAACATCTGACACTTCCTGGGAAGAGGAATAATTTCTTAGACACTGGAATTTCCTTTGCTGCAGTCAAGAGAGGTGGGCTGGGGTTTAAATGAGATTGAAGGAACATTCTCATGGGGAGTCAACTGCTAAAATGCCAGAAATTCAGTGTGAAGTGCGTAAATAAAACTAAGGTCACCATTTCCTAATTCCAGAGCATGACAAGAAAAGAGTTTATATCTTAGTGTATATGTATTTAGGTTGCATTGTGCCTGCAATTTAATTCAAGATAACGAAGGGAGAGCAAAAATTGAAGGCAAATCACATCCATGGAAAACTCTGGCATGTTTAGTAGACAAGACACTTCCTAGCTCCAGGAAACATGAAAACTTGAGTCATTTTTCTTGGATGTGCTCATTATATTGGCAAGCAGTACATGTTAAAATCCCCATTGTTGAGAAGTCTAAATTTCCTTTTGCCTTAAAATATCTGTACTCAGTATAGGAGGGCTTATGACCTTTGCATAAGTGAACAAGTATTATACTGAATAATGGTTGCAGTAGTTCAGTGAGGATTTTGTGTGGAAAAAGTGCTGCTCTTGGCCAAAGTAAATGCTGGCAAAATCGAGATAAGCTGGTGGAAGAGGCCTTTTTCATGCAAGTTGGTTGGTTGTTCCAGACAAAGTCATCTTTTCCTGTGTTTAGGATGGAAATTGCACTTCCCACTTTGGAGGGGTGTCAGGAGAACACGTCGAAGGAAGGCGAGGCAGCCAAGGCCATGTTCAGACTGCTTGTACCCTAATGCCTGTCACAACTCCATCTCTCCATTGTCTGAGGAATCAAGTCTGAGCAGTCTGAGTCACTCATGACTAATTTGAATGTAGTAGTTATAACTCCTAAATTAAGCTCCCCAAGTAGGGAGTGTGAACACACCTTCAGATGTTACAGTAAAGGGAGGGCCATCTAATTATCTTAAGAGTCTGTATTTTCGCAGAGATTTCTGTAAGAAAGGATTGGGTTGCTTGTAGTCCATTTCTTCTCAATTCTTTCTCAACTCATAACCTTTTTTTCATCTGCTCTAAAAACCCATTTTCTCACTAGTGTTAAAATAAATGATACACCAGCCATTTATTTGTTGCAGGCTGACAGTTCCCAAATTCTGGGAAACTTTGTCTCTATTCAAAAAGCAATGGTCAACATAATCCTGTCAGCTAAACTCCCTGTGGGAGATGCATGTCACGCAGCAAAAGATCTCTGCTGATGCTGCTTGAATTATTTCCTCAGACAGAGTGAGCAGTAGTGACAGATGGCCTTTTTTCCTTTTCTCCACATATTGCTGGAGGTTTTCCTTGCAGACCCACGCTGGTTGGGATAAGGAAGCAAACAGAGCTGCCTCGAGGCTTCTCAACAGCATAAGCACATTGAAAGTTGGGGCTCCGGAGACAGGAGTCAGAGCCGGGCCAAATGGTGAGGACAAAACCAAAATCCTCTGCATTTTCTGCATTTGCTGGTGCTGCTGTGGTCACAGTGGGGTGGGAAAGAAGGAATTGGTGACTGTAGATGGTGGGAAAGCACATCTGCCACATCAGCAAGGCTCTGGTAAAATTCTACACTAAGTATTTTCTCCCAGGTCACACAGTCTCAATCAGGTGAAACAGGCCAGCTCTGTCGGTGAGGAGAGGGAAGGGCTGATAAACCCAGCTAACACAGTTGTGCAAGTGGGAAGGAGCTTCTGAGCTAGTGAGTGTTAAACTGTCAAAAACACTGCTTGTAGCTGCATCACTGCTCACTGCTTTCAGGAGGGTGTTACACTGCTAAAAAAAAATAAAATTCCAGTTTTACTTAAATAGCTCTGTCCTTGCTAGACGTGCTTTTCAGAATAGCACACTGCTATTCCGGAGCTGATAAAGGCGCCCTGTCATGCAGATAGCCTTAACGATGGTGCTATTCGTTCTCCTCTGTGGAATGGCAATCATAATATTTCTGTTCCCTCACCCTTTGTCTTCATCCTAAGAGCCAGGGATGTCAGATCCATCCCAGGGAAACAGCCAGATCCCCCAGGTTTGGCTGTCAATTCAGCTCTGCATCCGTCATTCCTCAATGAGCCTCCCACTGCAGGCGGCTGTGGGGGAAGGTAAACTGTGACCTTGTGTAGCAATGAGCTGCATAGCTGTGCCTTATTGTCAGTGCCTGATTGTTGCTTTCAGGATTGGTCTATAAGAAAGTTCCCTTTTCGAGCCATCTCTGTTTCTGCCCTTTGTTTCTCTTCCTTATTTTCCTGTGTCTGAATCTAGCGACGCACATGATTTATACCAGTGCAAACCCTGTTGCATTGATGTGGAAGGATCTGCAGCTGCTGGCGTTAACTTGACTGGTGAATTGCTCAGTGGCTTGAACTCCTCCTAGAGCCTGGAGTCATTCTGCAACTCGACTAAGTTAAGCTTCAGCAGTCGCTGCCCAGTTCCTCTCTTGAGCTGCATGATCTTGTCCTCCTATGGAGTTGTGCTGGCCTGCAGCCAGACTACACTTCCTTGTGTCCATGTGCTCCAGAAAACATACCTAGCACTTTCCTCTAGTTAGCTTGATGCCCTGCCCAGGCCCAGGGCATGTTTTCACCTTGCTCTGTTTTCTTTATCCTCTGAGGAGAGGAATAAGCACAAATCCTGATCTGTCCCCAGGTTGCTTAGGCCATCTACAAAGATGTCACCATTGCAATGGTTGAGCCGAATTCTAGACACAGTTTCTGCTCAGTATGTCTCCTCAAGGCCTTTCCTTGTTTTAATCAGGAGAACTTTAGCAAGGCTTTTTATTTTCAATCTGTGTGAGTTTGAAAAGCTGTCCTTTATCAGCAACCTTTATCTGTGCTCTCTCTCCCAGTCTTTTACCCAAACCCATATTGCAGCAAGATACCAAATCCTGGAAGCAATGCCCCACACAGCACAATATTGAGACACTAAAACTTAATTTGATAATTGCCTAAAATGCATTGCAAACCAGCAGTAATTGCATAATGAAACTCGACGGTGCCATGAGACAATGGCTGGTTGATGCCAGCTAGAGTCAGTAGCAAACAAATGGCAGCAAAACTGCCTTTTCCCCTTTCCCAAGCTGGAAAACTTGGGAAAGACATCTGGGGTGTCAGGGGGTGCTGCTCCCCTGAGTAAGGGTAGCATGCATTTGTTGAGTCATTGTAGTGTAGGAAAGCAAAGGGACTATAGCACTTGTGCAGTAATTTCAGGGTCTTTGGAAAGACTCAAGAAATAGTCACATAATTGACTTTAAAGTCCACATTGGCAGCAATAAGGGTGGCCATGCTCATCTTCCTTGTGCTGGCACCAGGCTTCCATAAAATCTCATGAGCCGTCCAGACCAGGGAAAAGATCCAGCTGCAAAATACTGGGGAAAAAGTATGATCAGCAGTTATGTTGGCTCTGAGGGCAATGAGGAAAGAAAAAAAGGTCTTCTTTTTCTAGACAGACGCCTAAAATCCAGTCTGTACATTGCTTTTCTATTGACGATTCAGGAAAAAGGCAACAAGGATTGGGAAGAATGTGGAGTTTTCCTCTGAAACACACACAGAGGTCTAATTCAGGATGGCATGTACAGGTACTTTGACATAATATATTTCCCCCTTTTCCATGGACATAAGTTACATTACTAAAATGTTTTGGATAGAGTATCTGCTTTCAGATACTTGGAAGCTGGGGATTCCCCAGTACTGGAAGAATGAAAGCACAGAGGACGTAAGGTCCTACAACTGAAGTAATTTTGCTTTTCAATCTATCAAGAAAGTAAAAGTTCTTAATTCCAGTTTCAAGAAGCCACATCTTTAATCTCAAACAGGAGCAGGTGCAAGCTGCCTGCCTCACAGACTTGCAGAGCTCCTGTGGTAGGACATGTAATGCATCCATCTGTCTTGTCAGCCACATAAAACCACCTCTTCTTCACTGATAAGGATGTGGTTTTTTCAGTGCATAGGTGGAAACAAACCAAAAACCAAAAAAGAGAGATTTAAACACAGGTGCAATTGCATCCTTTTGAGGACTTGCATCTGAGAATCCTCAAAGAGCTGGCTGATGTCATTGCAAAGCCTCTCCCAGTGATTTTTGAGCAGTCTTGGGAATTCAGAGAGGTCCCACAGCTGACTGGAAGCTGGGGAACATTATCCTGATTTTCAAGAAGGGCAAGAAGGAGGACCCAAAAATTACAGACCTTTCAGTCTCACTTCAGTGCCAGTAAAATCATGGAAAAGGTTATCTGGGGGGCTTTGAAAAACAGCTGGAGAGCAACAGAGTCATTGCTCACAGCCAGCATAGCTTCATGAGGGGGAAGTCATGCTTTTGGAACCTGATTTTCTTCTAGGACAGGGTAACCCACCTACTTCATCTTGGAAAGACACTGGATGTAATCTTCTTGGACTTCAGCAAAGCTTTTGATACTTTCTCTCAGAGTATCCTTCTGGAAAAAACATCCAACACTCAGCTGGATAAACACATCATGGGATGGGTGAGCAACTGGCTCACGGGTTGGGCACAAATGGTTATAGCGAATGGGGTGACATCACACTGGGGACCTGTCACTAATGGCATTCCACAGGGCTCCATTCTCATCCCTATGCTCTTCAACATCTTCATTAATGACTCAGACACAGGACTGGAAGGGATACTAAGTAAGTTTGCTGACAGCACTAAGTTGGGAGGAACTGTTGACTCCCTTGAGGATAGAGAGGCCCTGCAGAGAGACCTTGACAAGTTAGAGGGCTGGGCAATCACCAACCATGCCAAGTTCAACAAGGGAAAGTGCTGGATTCTGCACCTGGGATGGGGCAATGTACAGACTGGGGAATGAGAAGCTGGAGAGCAGCCCTGCAGAAAAGTTCCTGGGGATCCTGGTCGATGGCAAACTGAATGTGAGTCTGCAGTGTCCTGGCAGCCAGGGGGCAACCCTGTCCTGGGGTGCATCAGGCACAGAATTGCCAGCCGGGCAAGGGAGGGGATTGTCCCCTCTGCTCTGCACTGCGGTGGCCTCATCTTGATTCCTGTGTGCAGTTTTGGGTGCTACAATGTAAGAAAGACATGGAGCTATTAGAGAGTGTCCAAAGGAGGGTAACAAAGATGGTGAAGGGCCTTGAGGGGAAGCTCTACGAGGGGTGGCTGAGGTCACTTGGTATGTTCAGCCTGGAGAAGAAAAGACTGAGAGGAGACCTCATCACAGCCTACAACTCCTTTGTGAGGGGAAGAACATTCTCACAACCAGTGACAGGACCCAAGAGAATGGCCTGAAGTTGTATCACGGGAGGTTTAGGTTTGTATTAGAAAAAGGTTCTTCACCCAGAGGGTGGTTGGGCACTGGAACAGCTCCCCAGGGACGTGGTCACAGCACCAAGCCCGAGAGAGTTCAAGAAGCATTTTGACAATGCTCTCAGGCATATGGTGTGACTCTTGGGATGTCCTGTGCAGACCCAGGAGTTGGACTCAATGAACCTAATGGGTTCCTTCCAACTCAGCAGATTCTGTGATTAGTTGTGGCTAAAAGCTGGTTAAAACTTGGAACCAAAACTGATTATTCATTTTTTTAGTACAGTCTGAACACTGGGGCTGTGCAGGATATGTGATGATCCATCTCTGTGGACCACCTTCAGTCCCGTAGCTAGAAAGGAGCTGATGTTGGTAACGAGTTTCTGTACCCGATAGTCACCTGTACAAGGACACCAAGCCTTTTTCCTGCCATGCAGGCAGAGGCCAGCCTGGGAGTTATCTGGAAGTATGATTCTTCATGCCAGCTTCACAAGGTGATGGTGAGTGACAGTAACAAGCAGGGACTTGCTTCTTCTCCATCACTTTGCTACGACATGAGGCTGCAGCAGCCAAATAGCAAAAGGCCCAAGGTTCATCTGTTCTCCAGGCAGTGCTCCTCCCAGGCACACCTTCCTCTGTGGCATCTCCTTGTGGGGCCACAGCAACATGACATACCCAGCATAAAGGCATTATTCTAAATAATATTTAATAGTCATAAATGTTATTGCATGTGGGTACTTTGTGTCATTTAGATATGTCACTGTTGAAATATTTTCTAATGCCCTAATGATGTTAATGAAGAAAAAAACCCTCTTTTTTGGTTTTTTTTTTTAGTTGCAGGAAACAAATAGCAATCCTGCTGCTTTCAGGTAGGTTGTAAGACCTGCAAAATTAGCTACTAGCAACACTCTGCATTTTCAAAAGGCATTCCTGCTTTTTTTTCCCCCAGTATAGTCTAGTGAATTTTTTTAATAATTGTAACCCCTTCATAAGTATCCCACAGCGTGGTAGTGGCATTTTAGTCAGCAAGCTTTGGTGGGAGGTATTCTGGGGAATAGGCTGTTTTGGAACAGGGCGACCTTCACAACCACATTTTTAGATGACCCTTGTGAAAACCATTTTTAAAACCTGTGTAAATTAAATGAGCTAATGGAGCAGTCTGCAGGAGACGATGGACTCACAGTCAGATGGGAACAAAGGCCACATGAGAGGAAATTCAACTTAGAGGATGCTAATTCACACCTATAAACTACTGTGCTGCAAAAGCAGCTGGGATTGAATTCCCTGCTCCTCTTTGGATATTAAGGACGCAAAAAAATTTGTAGCAATAATGGTTTAATTACCCTTCAAGAAGGGCTCTTGGGGGAAACTGAACAGGGGCAGGGAGAGAAGGGGAAAGCCAGGTTCTAAGTTCAGCAGCAGCACTCAGAAGTCTGGCTATAGATGCCCAGAAAGCTGCTACTGCCTCTGTTTCTGCTCCTATCAGTACTATGGTAGTGCAGCTGCTGGTAGTGGCAGAGTCTGCTTCTGCTCCAGCAATGAAATGGAACATTATCAGTGAGGAATCTTGCTAAATTTCCAGATTATTGTTATTGTTATTGTTATTATTATTATTATTATTATTATTATTACTCTCTGATAAACCATAAGCATGCCAGGCTCTGCAGTAAGCAAGCCCAGTGAATGCAGCTGATGTCAATCTTACGTGATACATTACTGGGTGTGCTTCAACCTTCATGCCTGAGTTTTGCCTGGAAAGGAGCAGGGTGCTTGAGAGAGGGTCAAGCTGCAGCCTGTTCCAGTCCTTCACAAAGCTCAGATGACTTGTGGTGCAGGGGTTCTCACCAGTGACCTGTAGGTTGGCTCAGCAACTCCTCCTGAAATCTAACTCTTCCAATCCGTCCTTTCCATCTTTCCTTGAGAGATTCCCTCTAACCGCTTCAGAGCTTCGATGCAAACACCTTTGTTTGAAATACAAAATGACAGAAGCAGATGCCTTCATAGACAGCAAAAGGCTTGGAGAAGGGCAGAGTAAATAAACAGCAAAAATTAAATATATAATATTGCCACACAGAGAGGAGCTTTCTCTTCAAAATGAAGCAATTAACATGTACGGACTCATTCTGCCGGGCTGGGAGGAAGCAGGAGGCACGTTATTTAAACAAATTGCCATGTAGCCCGTGATTATCATCAGGATTCATTCAAACCCAGGCATTCAGTAAAGCTTCTGCTCTGCGGCTGGCTCTGTGCTGCCTCTCTATCAGTACCTATTGTTTCATAATCTCGCCATACTCGACGCTTTTTTTATCCCAACCAAGTCTGCCTTGTTTATTACCCTCCCCACTGACTAAGCTGGAGCACGTTAACAATGCAGGGTTTCATTCGGCTCTTTTTCTCCTGTTAGCTGAAAGAGGGATGTCTTCTCCCCTAATTGCAGAGGATCTCTTCAGCTTTGCAATTTCTGCATTGAAGCTTGTTTAGGGGAAGGCATGGGGCTATACATAAACTTGAGAACTCACTGGCAGGGCAGATAATTGCTCTTTCCCTCCAAGCATGGCAGAGCCCTCCTAAACAGCTCTGCACAGCCAAGCTTCTGCATAGCAGGCGGGAACCTCGCACGTGGCACAGCAGCCACAGGCTCTCTCCCTCTGTCCCAGCCAGATGGCTTCCCTCTGCTCGCAGCAGCACAGCTCAGGTGGGCTATCCAGGACCCTTCCTGGCCATGCTCTGCCCAGGGGCAGAGCCCATCTGGGGTCTGAAGCTGAGCAGGACATGATGTGCTGCCAAGCGTGCCTCTTGCACAGGCACCACCACTGCATGCTTCCCACTGGGAAGGGAATCACTTCCCTTGTGAGAACAGGGGGCTTGTCTCAAATATTTCCAGGCTTTCTAATTTTTTTCCTCCCTCTTTTCTGATCCAGAACAAAACCAACACCTTTTTGTTGCTTTAGGAGTATTGACCTGACTGAGGAGGAACCTTGCTTCCTAGATGCCAGGGGAAGTGGCCTGGTCATCTCCAAGGAGCCCCAAACTTTGCATGGTCACTTTCCCCTTGGCACATCTGCCAAGTCCCCAGTGCCCACAGTGTTCTGTGGCAGATGAGCTGTAGCACCTGGAATCCATCCCTGCCCAAGCCTCGGCATGCTCCAACCTCCCTGGGCATCTCGCTCACCTTTTCTCTTCGTGAATGTCTGTGCCTCCCAGCGTGGGTTGAGCACATGCAACACCCAGGACCTCACTGGACAGACATGCAGACTCACCATCGTTCCCCTCTCTCCTTCTGCCAGGAACACATTGCAAAACCACCAGCTCCTGCTGCAAGGAAGTGGCCCCCTCTTCCACAAACCACTGCCTCTCTCCTATCGAAACCTCCAAGCAACGTTTACAGGAGGAATCTGGAGCATCACTCAGGGTGGATTAATCCAGTTGGAGGTGGGTTGCATTTCCCTTTCTGCATGCTGTGTTTCAAAGATGCACTAGCACAGCACCAAAGCCTCTACCCACAGCTGAAGGGAAAGTGCAACACTGGGTACATAAAATGCAAAAGCTACTGTAGCCAAGTACATATTTTGCATATGATGTGTCCATATCATGAACAAAATTTATAAAGATTACATAAATCTCTATATACACATGTAAAACATTTATATATGAAACAGATATTAATACTACTTAATGAACACAAATCTCTATTTCTATACTATATGCATTTATTTACATTTATAAAGATATATTGTGGCTCTACAATATACTTGAGCCCCTGGTTTTAGCTCAAATAAAACATTTTTCAGGCTAATATTTTCACACATGTACAAGAAGAGAAGCCTGTGCCCAGAGGCAGATGCCTGTGGTTCAGGTACTGCAGATGGGGATGGAGAGAGGGTCTTGAAGAAGCTTCAGTACAATGATCTAAGAGACCTTTAGCAAACACAGGCTCAGGGCTTTGCTTTAAATTGCAGCCCTTATGTGAGGGGAGAAGGTGCTTCCTCAGCTCACCCCCCTTGCTGCTGTCTGAAGCTGTTCCTCTGCAGTTCAGGGTAAACTGGTAGCCCAGGCCTGGCCATGACAGGAGGATGACCATGTTCAGTGGAACACGAAGCTGTGCTCAGCACAATGAACCATCACCCAAAGCAGGTCTCCAGCAGCACCCCTCCAGGTGGGTTTGGCTGGGCTGCAGGTCACTGGCTCCTGATACCTCTGCTTTCTAGGTGTGACATGTATTAATGCCATGTCCCCAAATCTGAACCCTCTCCAAGCTTCAGCAGCAGCTTGCACAGGATTTTGAGGTTCACATTTCTGGATTTAGGCTCAGGAACTGTGGGCTGAGCTAACCATAGCTACTAAATCACCTTCAGGATCAGGACCCTGGTGTGGTGCAGCCTAAAAAGTACCTTTCCACTGCAAAACAATGACTGGCTGCTCAAGGACCCTGAAGGGACCTGGGACTGTGCACAGCATGGCACCTGGAGAAAAGGAGGCTCAGGGGGGACCTTATCCCTCTCTACAACTGCCTGAAAGGAGGGTGGAGCCAGGTGGGGGTCAGTCTCTTCTCCCAAGCAACCAGTAAAGGACAAGAGCAAATGGCCTCAAGTTGCATCAGGGGAGGTTTAGACTGCATACTAGGAAAAATTTCTTTCCCAAAAATATTGTCAGGCATTGGAATAGGCTACCTAGGGAACTGGTGGAGTCCTGATTCCTGGAGGTATTTAAAAGATGTGCAGATGTGGCAAGTGGGGACATGGTTTAGTGGTGTACTTGGTAGTACAGGATTAACAGTTGGACTCAATGATCTTAGAGGCCTTTTCCAAGACAAACAATTCTGTGATTCTATGTGCTCACTTGTGCTAAATCAGCAAAAATGCTGAGCTGTAAGAAGCAAGAATAAATCCAGGCATCTAAGAATGGCTTTTTACCTTCAGTTTGAGCCTTGAGAGGGCAGCAAGCTGTGCCAACCTAACCTTCCTGTCCTGAGGCTGCTTGAGTTTGTACAGGCAGATGAAGGCCCTAAATAGTGAGAGAGGAAAATGTAAGAATCAAAGCAGAAATGTTTCGCAATTTCTGCTTTCTGAAGCATTCAGACATACTAACAAGGACATCTAAAGTCTGTACTCCATCCAGAACAGAAAGTCACAATAAAACACTAACAAAAGTGTCTTATCATCACCAAATGTTGGTTTGCCCACTCCACATTTTCTTATCTTTACCCCTTGTTAATTTTGAAGTTATTTTCTGTATTTTCTGAAATTTCTGTGCATCATTTGTAACTGAATTTCATAGCAACTAACTCCTCAGTACGTATCAATTGTGTGAGGGAAGCCTGAGTAACAAGCTCAGGGCATTCCTGAAGATGAACATTGAACAGCTAATGATTAATCATAATATGCATAATAATTAGGATGATGATGGCCATTTGAAGACTAACATATGGCAAATGATAGTGTAAGTATTCTTCACTTGGCCTTTTTGCTTTTTGTCTCGATATTTGTTTTTCTTCTTGGAATGTTAATATTGAGAAAGAAGTAACTAACAGTTTAAATTACAACTCCATCAGTGCAAAAGTATTGTGTTCCTGCAGTTTGGATGTGAAAAAGATACAAATAACTTCCTAGCTAGTTATTTTAAAATATTTAAAGTAAAATAGTAAACAGGTATTAAATCAAACACTCCAGTACTGATTGATGTTAGGTTATCCAGGCTCAAAGAGATTTTTCTTCCTCTGATGAAATGAGCACTGCAGTGTGGTGTTGCTGAAATAAGGGCTGACTATAGTTCCTTTGAAACAACTGATTTTACCTGAGTTCAGCTTTCAGCTTCCCAAATAACTTGTGCAATCTCAGCTCCCACAAGAGCTTGATCTGCCACTCCACAGCCCAACATCTTGCTTTGGGCTGGTTCTTGGTGTGAAACCCACAGCCCTGCACAAGCAATGATGTTCCTCATACCTGCACAAACCCGTCAGAGCTCACCCAGCCCGACATCTCAGGACCTAGCATGGCCTGTCACATCATTTCAAGAATCCATGTTTTCCCATAAGACTGGTGCTTTGCCCATCATCTCCCTTTGCAGCAGGCCACAGCAGTGCCCTTTGGGGACAGCTGTGTGGCACCTCACAGCCAACATGACACATCCCAAGCTATCATGTTGGTCCTAAACTGGCTACCCCAGAGGGTTGGCTCTCTTCCCTGGCACACTGGAGAGGACAAGACAGCACTGTAAATCCTTGGGGTGGAGGTTTCCAGCTCTGGGGCAATGCTCTATTGCATCCAGTTAACTGTGATTGGGACAGGATGCAGGGACTGGCCATGGGAACAAGCAAGACAGTGCAGGGCAGTAGCTGCCACCCCAGCAAGTACTTGGTGTCTGCTGTAAGCATCAGCCAGGCAGGAGTTGCTCCAGGCTCCCCGTGATGGCAGAGGCCTTGGAAAACCTCCTCCAGCTTAAACCAGATTCACCTTCCTCAGCACAAGGCTAATGGGATTATAAACAGTTAAATCCCTGTGACTTTTTCAGACAGTGTAGTGTAATTTTACACAACCTTGCCCTCTCTTCCTCCCTTCAACACCACAGCCTTAAGATCATACAGTTTTCTTTCATTTCAGCTTGGGTTTACTCAAAAGAAGAACAATTATTCTCCAGCCAGTTTAAACAATTGTCCAATAACCTGCTGTGACCAGGCAGAGAGAAAAAGTGTGAGGGAAAAATACCCTGCCTTCCCTTGCCAAGTCTCCTTCCAAAGCAATAGCTGCTCCTCCAGACGGTTACAGGTGTCAGGTTGCTCAGGATCTCTTGATGATTTTATGAAGTGATCCATCAAGGAAACACGTTACACAGCTCTGAGCTGATAGGTTTATCCAGGCAGCTGAGACAAACATGCATGCAGAGACACAGCCCAGGCCATGGCCCCTCTTCTGGCGGCAGAGTGACTTTGCTGGGGGCCTGGGATGGGCTCCATGATCCATGTCCTGCCTGGTGACCTGGGCAGTTGGAGCCACTGCCTGGGCAGAGGCACCAGTGTTCCTGGGGAGAAAACTTGAGAGGAGACAGGAATGCTTTCTAGGGCAGTATCTGAAGAAGGATGTTAATCCATGGCAGTGTGGAAATCTGGAGAAGATCCTTTTCTTTTCGGTAAACCGAAACACAAGTTCTCAGCTTACGGAAGATAAGAGATAGCATATAGTTATCAAATTACGGCAAATCAGTGTGCCTTTTGTATAACTTCATTTTTTGTTACTCAAAGAAGACAGGCAAGCATACAGTAGCTTTTTCTGCTTTCTTTCCCAGACACACTGAAATTTGCTGTGCACCAGAAACAAGTCCTGCTTTCCAATGTCTTCCCTGAGATTAGCTCAGCTGGTGGAAGCGTGGCGCTAACAACACCAAGGCTGTGGGTTTAAGTCCCGTGGGGGTCACTCTCCTAAGAGAGTTATTTGTGATGATCCTTGTGGGCCCCTTCCAGCTCAGCATGGTGTCTGTCACCAGGAGACACTCAGGCACTGAGGCAGTGGTGCTTTGGCGTGTAATTCAGCCAGCATTGCTGCTCATTTCACTTTTTCATTCTGCGTTGTGCCATAAGCCACGGAGAATTTTAAGAGGATGACTTGCATCCTTCAGCAATTTCCAAGGACATTTGTCTTTAAAATAATGGATTTGAGATTAATGGCCAATAATTCAGTTGTTTATATGTGCTTTTCTGCTGGGTCAAGGATATTTTAAGTCTTTGACCCCAGAGAGTGTGTGTCCGTGTTAAGAGGTTGAAGGTGATGGGTGCAGCCCACACCACCCATGTTCCTTGCTCAGACAGGCTGGCAGTGGCTAAAAGAGGCAATTTAATCTTTAATCTTCCTACTTTCTCCCCAGTTTAAATCAATACCAAAAGCAGAGGAGATACTCTTGTGATTTGGCTTAAATATGCTTCTGATCTGGGTAAGCTGAGTTGAGATCAGGTGTTTTTATGCCAAAGCATGTGATTTCTTACATATAGCCCCCATCATTTCAAGGAGAAGTTGGAGAAAGGAAAGGTAGGCCAGGGAAAAGCAACAGTCCAGTAGTGACAAAGCCATTCCTGTATTTCCTGGGGAAAATTGCTATGGGGACCCACAGCAGCCAAACTCACCACGGAGAGACCCAAGTGCAACTAAACTGGTTGCCCATGCCTTTTACAAGGCCTGGTAAATCTAAAGACAAAAGAAGATGTTTGGAAAATTAATTACTTGCTCCCTAATTGGGTTCTTTGCAATTCCCTGTGTTGGCTCCCTGCTCCTTGAGAAGCAATTTGTAGGACCAAGGCATGAGTTTGCTGAATCCTGCAAAAAAACCACTGTAAATGAGAATGGTGAGTGTGTGGGGCCTGCCAAGGTGACAAAAAGGGTCCCTGGTGCCACCAAGTTCATGGCAGATCAAGGACCAGAGCAGACACTGTGCCTTCAGAGACAAACTGTAATTAAAACCCATGGGGCAGCATTCAGAAAGGGACTGACACAGCATTACCCATTATTTTGAAGGGTGTAGAGGAAAGGAAAGGTGGCAGCCAATTTAGGTCTGAAGCAATCCAACTTATGGCCCCCAGTCTGTTAGCAGCAGGCATCTGCTGTGGTTCTCCTCCCCATTTTTTAGCTTCTCACTGGTGAGTTGAAAAGCTGCTCCTGGAGCCACGGGCAGGGCTGGCACTTTGAAAAATCACTGCTGCAATAGCCTGGTTTGGACCTGTGCTTGTGACAGGGATCCAGGTTGCTGCTGGTGTTTCACATGCCCATCACTGTGGCATCTTTCATCACCCTGACTGCCCTTTGTAGAGGTCTCCTGCCCATCTGCCAGAAATGCAACCTGGGTAGCAATTAAGGACACTTGATGAAAGGCATCTGCTCTCTAATTCATTGTTTCACTGCTTGGCATCCTTTGTGGAGTGAACTGAAATGTGCATGCCAAATAATACTCACTATGAGGGATTTATTACTTTTTTAATGCTATAAGTAACATCCAAAAACTATAGCTCCAAATAATATGTATATTGGTCAAATATGTCTAAGGACTGAAGTTTTAAAAGCTGCATTTGTCATCCTGGATTGCATTTCTACTAGTTTTTAAAAATGTAAGCATGTTTTACTCTGGTCCCTACCAATACAGGTTTCTAATGATCAAACAGAAATCTTACAATTTTTGCCTTAACTGTTTAATGTAAAAGTTAAATGTAAAAGGAAGATGAAGAGTGAATGGTCTTCTTTCCTCCTCATAATCTGCAAGGATTTCCCCTTCAGCTTTAGGACCCAAATCTATCTTCCTGTGTTTGATACCACTCAAAAATGTAACCATAACTACTAGCAAACCACCACCAGCACCTAGAGAGACTCTGAACAGAACCCCAAATGTATTATCTACCAAACCAGATATTTACATCTGACTGCATCTCAGTCTTCTGAGATTCTGTAGTAAGCAAAAGATGCTTATTCTGGCACTTTCCCCAAAGCAACCTACCAGGTTTCAGATATTACAGCCATCAGTCAATGCAGGTTGAGCATATTTGCAGCAGAGACCTCCTGCACTGCTGTCATGGCTGTAAGATTAAATTAAAAAGCACAGTTATCTTTTGTAGCCTGGAGCACTGTTATCTCTTCAAACACAAGGAAGCCCTATTCCTTTTACCTTACAGAGCAATGCTAAGGGCGCAACAAATACACTCTATGCAACACTGTTAAAAAAATTTAAAATCTGTGGCACTGAGATAATTATCTGAACTCTCATTTATTATGTGTAAGAAGAGAAATCTGGCAGGGAATTTTGGTAGATCTGGCACTGATTTTCTGCCAGGGAAGGAATTCCCCATAGCCAGCAGGGAGGTTTTCAGTGTCTCATCCACTTGGCCTCCCTCTTGTTTTAATATGAGCTTGCTGAGTGCTGACAAGGGATGTGGTGATGTACAGCTCAGCATTTCATAAAGTGAGCAGCGCTCCCGCCGAGGGGCAGGGGGAAGCACGTGGGTCTGCCGAGGGGGTCCTGAAGGGACCCACCCAGCATTCCCCACAAACAGACTCCCCTGTCACTGCCATTTTTCAAAGTGGATGGAGGAGGCTTGCAGGGTTTTGGGGTTTACCGCTGCTGTTTTCCCTCACTGCTTGTATTTACCTTGGCAGCTGGGGAAATACTGATCCGTGTTGCTGAAGGTTTGCTAGAGGGTTTCTGGGAGGCTCTGGTGGTTTCTCACTTAGTAGCTTGCTGAGGGCAGGAAAAACAGCCTGGGAAAAGAAAAAAGACCACCACAAACACCTCTCTCTCCCTTTTTCTCTGTTTCCCATGGATCAGTTCTCTGACCTGGTTCATAACAAGCCTGCCAACCACCCATCCTGGCACATGGCAGGGGCCTCGGGGAGCAGAACCAGCCCTTGTGCCTGGGGCTGGCAGGAGGGTCGCCAGCCCAAAAGGCAGCACCCTTCTCCTCACCTAAAACAATTGGTGTAAAATACCAATTTCAGCTAAATTTTAGTAGACACACCAGGCTGGCTGACACCCAGTTCAACTGAGCCAGATTTTACATCAACTGTGTTGAATCATCATAAAACTATCTGCAAACAATTGCTTACAAAAGGCTCCCTCCCCTCTCAATTATTCCACACTCACATTTTTTGTTCCTGCTATGTTGTCATCATCAAGCTTTAGCTTAGATAGTGCATTGCTAACACTCATCCTGCTTGAGGTTGCACTTTAAATCCAGTGTTTGAGAAAAGCAGTGAAGTAGGAACTACAGCTCTCCTTATTAATTTTCTTTTGCCTCCTCTCCTCTCCTCTCCTCTCCTCTCCTCTCCTCTCCTCTCCTCTCCTCTCCTCTCCTCTCCTCTCCTCTCCTCTCCTCTCTCTCTCTCCTCTCCTCTCCTCTCTCTCTCCCTCTCCTCTCTCTCTCCCTCCTCTCCTCTCCTCTCCTCTCCTCTCCTCTCGCTCTCTCTCCTCTCCCTCCTCTCTCTCCCCTCTCCTCTCCTCTCCTCTCCTCTCCTCTCTCTCCTCCCCTCCCCTCCCCTCCCTCCCTATTATTTTCCCTTGCCCTTTTTCTTGCCTCTGCCTGCTTTTTCTTTTGCCTTGACTTCCATTCCTTGTTTGCTCCTTACTTCTCCCTTTTCCTTGCACTGCTGAAGAAAGCTTAAAAATCCCTCCTGGGCTCACCCTGAAGACAAAGCCAAACTCAGGACTGGCTTAGCTCAATTCCTGCTGCTGGAAAACAGCAGCTGGTGAATCTGTTTTACCAGTGGGTTGAATGTCCCTGCCCAGGATGGCAGCGTGCACTGGTGCATGCTGGAGACAGGAATGGCAGTGATCTGCAGTGATGTGTCTCAGCTGAAGCCAGATGCCCCATGCTGAGCTTGGAGTTAATGGACCCCAATCTCCTCCAGCAGGGTCCTGGCAAGTCCAGAGCAGCACCTGGCATTGCCCCATCCTGGCCAGTGAGCCATGAGGCCTCAGCCACCTAATCCAAGTCCCATGGGATGCTGGGGGTGCCCTTGTCCCAGCTGGCCTGTGAGAGTCAGGCAAGGGGCTGAGGACACTTGCCTTTGAGCAAGCTCGCTCGCAGCTGGCGAGATGTCATCGTAGCGAGCTGCTGTCATCACCCTCTCTGCTGGTTGTGATAATAAAAAGAGACAATTTAGAGCTGTACAGCTCCAACTGGGAGTGTTTCCCAGCTGTGTGCACTTCTCAGCCATGCCACAGCTTTGCTCTGGGTTGAGCAGAGTTCGAAGTGCCTCAGCCTGTGCGACATGAAAAGCTCCTCTCTGGAGCTCTGCAGGCTCTTCCCTGCTCCCTGCCATGCTGCTGGGATCTCTTAAACTTCCATGCAACTCATATTGGTTTTGTCTTATTGCCACAGCCCTGCACCTGCAAGCCCTGTTATGACAGTCTGCCATGAAAAGTAATGGCCAGCAGCATAAGAATCACTTTCCTTTTCCATCTCTCTTCCTATTCCTGGGCTGTTGCTCTCAGCTTACATTAGAAACCACAACAAAATCATGGAATCATATAATCATTTATAGAATCATAAAATCATTTAGATTGGAAGAGATCTCAAAGATCATTGAGTCCAACCAGCAGTAAGTTTGAGTGGGTCAAAAAAACCCCTAAAACCCCTATATTCTTACCATGGGAAGTTTGTCATCAGAGAGGTGACAGATGTCAGCAGAGAGGATGCTTAGGGGAGGACTCTCCTCTGAAGACCTTCTGTACCTTCTCCCAGCTGGTCATGGGGGTGAGCTTTCCTCTCCCTTCTGTTTCTTCCCTTTAATTTTTTTACCTTTCCTAAAGAGGAGTTATCTCTGAAGCCAATTCATGTCACCAGCTACAGACCCTGTGAATAAAGCTTTGTGTGGGTCCAGCTGTCCCAACATCCTGCACACAACCTGGGTGAGGCTGCAAGCAGCTGAATACCAGCCAGCAGGTGAGCACCAATGGTAAATGGTGCCCATCTTCCTGAGGGACTCTGTGCCTGCCAGCTCCTGGCATTTCTGCATAGGGATCACACAGGAGGCAGGCTCCAGGAGTGATTCAGAGTTGGGCAACCAGGAGAGAAAGTCCATGTGTTACCTGGTGGTCTGCGGGGAGAGATTTATCCAGTCACAGTCCTGCTGGAACACCCTCAAGGGACCAAATCAAGGTCCCTCAGAACGGCAGAAAGCCATTCTTCATCCAAACTGAGTAAAGGAACTTACTGTGTAGTTGATTCTTTCTTCATCGCACATTATCTTCCAACACCTAAGGCAGCACCAAAGATGAAACAGATTTCTATTCTTAACCAAAGCAACTCACAAGGGTTCCTATTTTGATTAACAGCTCCAGTTCAAAGGGGGAACATACGATTTTCCAATATGAAGCTAGAATATGTTCTTCTCCCTCTCCTCTTCTGTGGCACCATTCCAGCGGTTCTTCCCTGGGAAGAGTGATGGGTTCCTGATACATGTACGCCACATCAGGTATCATTAGAAAGCCCTTCAAAGGAGTGAATGCAGGTCTGCTTTAAAAAGTGACAATATAAAAATGTCACTCTCTCACTTGATACATCTGACCAAGCAGAGCATATCTGTATGTTCACTTGGAAAACTGCTGTTTACTTTCACGACTGAAATGAAACCCTCTCCCCACAAGCACACACCGTTACGCTTAGCCTTGTGCATACATGGCATCTGGTTTATTCAGTCAAAATAGCTGTGCACATTGTTATTTTCAGGCTTTGAGAAGCTATTGCCATGGGGACTGAAGATCCAAATAGATCCTGAGATCAGATCACAGGAGGTTTTAAAATAAAATTGCCACTTCTGCCAATAATCATGTGAAACCAGCTTCAGTGTGTAAGCACAGAGACTCACCACCTTGGTGACTCCTTATAAATCGTAGTTACTGAAACAAGAAGAATATTCTATATTGTTCACAGCAGCCTGGTACAAATGTATCTTCAGGATTTAAATATGCAGAATGTCTCCTCAAAGGAGAAGGAGATGCTGGTAGCCAGCTGTAGAGGGTTTGTGTTGGTACCATAACCATAACTCCAGCTGAATTTTCTTCCAGCAAGGAACACAAAGGCAGTGTGTGAACAAATCTCTTGTTCCAGATTCGCATAGAACTGCACTTGTGACTTTGTTATCTCTGCAGGAAGACAAACTATTACACAGACAGAGAGAGAATAAATATAAACATGTACATATATAAAAACATGTCTAAAAATATACAAATTAACTTATAGTGGAGCAGAAACTAGAACTTGTTTTGCAGTACAGAAGTCACTGGAATCTGCCTCTACTTCTGTGTAATCTCTGCAGTGAGGCAATCTCAAGCTGTGCTATCAGCTCTGGCAAATGAAGCGATGTCAGAGCAGGTTAATACTTGGATATGAGAACGTGAAAGAAAATCCGCCTTTCTAAGGATGCTGTAATCAGAGCTGCATTAACCAGGGGCAGAAACAGCCTGCTCTGGCTGGGTGCAGGGAGGCACTGGTTGCACAACATGCACACAGTGTGCAAATGCATGTTGTGTTGATGGGATCAAGGGGTGAGGGGTGGTTACAGGGCAGGGTGGAATCAGAAGGCCCCCAGATCCACCTCAGTAAATTTTTGCCTTTTCTGTCATAATTATTTTCATTACATTTTCTTTGCTTGCGCACAAAAAACAATTCCTCATCTGAGTTAGTGAAATCCAAGTGAAGGCTTTGGTGTCACTGCAATTCCACTTTGAGATATTTCTGCCTTTTCTCTGCAGTGCAGATGTAAGTCCTTCAGCTCTCAGCAACTGTGTTTAGGGGAAAGAGTATATTGCTAACGTGTACCAAAATCTGAAACACGTCATCATGTTTGTGATGGTGTGGTGGGTTGGCCCTGGCTGGGCCCCTGGTGCCCACCAAGTCATTTTATTACTCTCCCTTCTCAGCAGGACATGAGGAGAAAAACAGGACAAATGCTCATGGGTTGAATTAAGGACAGGGAGGAATCACTCACCAATTACTGTCATAGGCAAACCGGACTCAAGTCAGAGAAATTAATTTATTGCACATCAAATCAGAGCAGAGTAATGAGAAATAAAACCAAATCTCTAAAAACCTTCTGCCCACCCTGTCCTTGTACATTGGGTCCACCTTGGAGCCGGCTGGCATTGGCTCTGTAGGACACGGGGGAGGCTTCTGGCAGTTTCTCACAGAAGCCACCCCTGTAGTCTTCCTGCTGCCAAAATCTTGCCATGGAAGCCCAGCATGGATGGTAATGTGCTGGCTCTTCACATCTGGACGAGCTAAACACATCTGACTGTGGCTGATCAAACTACTCTTTTCCATCCCTGTGCCAGCTATCGTGTATCACTCATCACCTCTTCAAAGCATCAGTGTCCCAGCACAGTGGTGTTTAGAAAGCTGTCAGTACGGCTTCTCATTATTGATCTGGAGCTGATAAAGATCACCCCAACCACAGAGCTCCAAACCTGCAGTAAAGTTATTTCAGAAGTGATCCTCCAGTGCTACCAAATCAGAGGCTACAAGAGAAAAGCCATCTTTTTCCCTTGTGCTGCTGGAATACAAGACCTTGTCTGATATGCAGAGCCAGCAGTTGGACTTGATGACACTTGGGGGTCTGTTCCAACTCAGGATATTTTCTGGTTCTATGAAACTTCTCATTGCTTGGGGTTGTCAGCACAAAGGAGTTTGCAAGTTGAGATCTGACCTCACAGTCTACCAGCACTCCAGAGACTTTATAAGTGCTCACTAAAATGAGGTTGTCCTGTCTGGATCCACTTTGAGCGACCAACCAGAGTCAGCCAGGGCTCTCCTGTGTTTCATGATCCAACTGAAGCCCTGAAGTGGGTGTACAGGCTGGTCTGCAGAAGCTTCAATACTTCTGGGGAGGACAGGCCATGGGCATGTGTCCTGCCAGCCGTCAGGAGTGGGCTGTGACAGCATAGCTGCCTGACCCCTGCTGAACCTCACCAACAGCAGGCCAGGCCAGCACACCCAGCTCTGAACTGTCCATCTTGTGCACACACTGTGACCACACAGAAACATGCAACACCAGCACCCTGCTGCAAGTGACGCTGATGGTTGTCTCTGTGATCCCAGTGGCCACCTCCTCATAGATGGAGAGCAGTAACCTTCATGTGGCCCATGACTCTTGCAGAATGCAGTACAGGGGC
This sequence comes from Eopsaltria australis, assembly GCA_034509425.1. Taxonomy (NCBI): domain Eukaryota; kingdom Metazoa; phylum Chordata; class Aves; order Passeriformes; family Petroicidae; genus Eopsaltria; species Eopsaltria australis. Next base: position 1,073,763 of record JAVTVJ010000091.1, on the reverse strand, counting down.
TTTAGGTAGTTTGTGAGTCCCAGGGCTCCCAAGACAGGCTTTCCCTCAACCACTGTGACATTCTCCACTTGCCACAGTCTCCATAGCTTCCATGAAGACTTTGAGGAGCCCTTCTGCCTAGAAGGTGCAGCGAGGCAGGGAATAGGAAGAGAGATGGAAAAAGACAGTGATTCTCACACTGGTAGCCATCATGTCTCATGGGAGAACATCATAGCAGGGCTTGTAGGTTCAGGGCCATGATAGTAAGACAAAACTCCCAATTATGCCAATTGAATTATCCACTTTGAAATATAAATTAAGAGTCATTCTGTGGACAGTCACTCCCAGGTCCTCAGGGACCTTTCCTGTAAACTGCATTCCTTTAATGTCTCCTTCAGCTGCAATATCTCCTGTGCCAGAGATTTCTTGGCCCTTTTTGGCTCTGGGACTGGGCTTCAACCAGTGCATTTCTGGGCTGCCTATGCCAAAGGCTCTGGGCCATGGGGAAGACTTCCCAGAGCCATTTCTACAAAATGTTTTTAATAGAAAAAACAGCGAGCCCACCAGGCTTTGCTGTTTGTGGCACAGCCCAGCCCAGCCTCCTGAGCACCTGCATCTCAAGGCCAAAGCCAAGTGGGTGGTGGATCCATGGTTCTGCAAACAGTATTTAAGGAGCCCTGCTTGGATCCTCTGGGCAGGATGACATTCTGGCTTCTGATCATCATCCACCTTACATTTGGGAAAGCTGGTGGGAATATCTGTGACCCATCCAGTTTCTGCAGCTGTCCGGAGCTCAGACATCAGGAGAAGGGGATGTCTTCAACTCCAGGTGGGTGCCCAGGCCCTGAACACATCCCCCTCCTCCTGGGGCTTGGGCTGCCTGGGCCCAGGGCCAGCTTTGACAGTGCAGCTGCCTGGCCTTGAATCAAAGAGCTGTTTGAGAACAAGCTGTGAGGAGCCTTGGCAAGGACTCACTCCCCTTATCTCAGGCACTGTTTTTAAGTAGGGCTTTTGCCCTTGGTGTCTGCCCAAGCTACATTGCAGCTATCCCTGTACCTGGCCATGTAACTCCCTGCTCTGGACCTGGACACGACCTGGGACCTGCCTCAGCTCTTCTTGCTTGGGTACCATAGCAGCTCACCCTGTTTCATGCACACCTCACTGTCACCCCCAACAGCAGCTCACCAGCTCTTCTGTGGAGCTGCCTAAAAACAGCAAACAACAGAAGATGAGGAAATATTGCATACTCTGGGATTTCCTCTGAGAATAGCAGAGGAGGAAAGTGATGCTCTGAACCAGAAGAAGCAGAACCTAATTCTCCCAGTCAAAGCATGGACAGAGATGCTGAGACAGCAGCTTGGCTCAGACAGAACACAGAGGACCTATGAATAACCAGAGGTTTTACGGTTCCTCCTTCACTAACAATGTCCCCCAGATTCTGAAAATGCTAGCAGACTACCCAGCTGCTCCCTCAATGCTTCTGTTCCTCATCTGCAGATAATGAGGCATTTGTAAATCCTGAGCCTGGGCTGTTCACTGGTTCTCCCAAAGCCAGCCTCATGCCAGCTCCCTCACCAGCTCTTTGTGTTGCCCCCAGAAGTGACTTCTCCCAGCAGAAAGGGCAGCTCTCTGGGACTGGTCCTGGCACAGAGACACTAAGGAGGGCCCTAAGTTCCCTGGGCCCATCACCAGTCTGCACAGCTCCTGAGAGCCCACTGGAGCTGCTTGTTTTTGCAAAGTGCCATTGACCATGCTGCCTGTGGGTTAGCAGGATAAGGTGCTCTGCTGCAGAGAAGTATTTCAGACTGCCAGGTCTGCTGAGACACTGTTGGAAGACTGGAAAATGACATCAGAAAGCCAATTTGATGAGAGGCACAGCCCCAGTGCAGCCAGAGACTGTTCCCTTGTGTGTACCATCCAAACCTACAGCTGGAGTTTCCTTCCAAAAAAGCAGCTGTTTTCACCCCAGACTGGAGTCTGGCACAAGGTAAGCTGCCTCCAGGGTGGGTGACCAGAGAAGGGACAAAGCAGCCACAGGACAACCACGTGACACCCATAACCAATTGCTTTGAAACTGGAGGACACTCTGCACTTTGGTGCTACTTGGGTGTCAAGTTCACACTGACATGGTTCACTGAGCACTAACTTTCTGCTGAGAGTGTCAGAACTATTGTGGGTGTTGTGGGTCAGACCAAAAGCATGACTGAATAAGAATTCAGTAAGACTGTTGCAACTCCAACAGTCACCAGTAAATGGATGCATTAAGAAAAACATAAGCTTTTCTTAACACAAGAAAAAAAGTGATGCTCCCCCCAGCACTTTACCAGTGTTTCAACTGTTTTCAGCTTAGGGATTTCCTGACCTGGGGGTTGTGAATCTTTCTACACAGCAACTTACCCCGGGCTTCTCTTCAGTGGATCTATCTCATCTCTCCTGGAGTGCGCATGACCTCTTAGCTCACACAGATTTGTTGGCAGCCTTTGACAAAGTTGGAGTGTCTACCAGGATTTAGCTCACAGTCATTACTAAGCCTTAGCTGTGATGAGGTAAGAACATAACTCTTTTCCTATGAAGACAAATTTTTTTACCTCCATGATGGAGAGAACTGCATACACACATTAATGGTCTCACCAAAACAATACAGGTACCTTAAGGTAAAATGAGTGTCAGAGGCATTACTTTAATTTGCTACATGAATTACTCATCCCTTTCTGTAAGAGAGCAACACCCAAGGAGACGCTGCTCATCCAGCTGCTGGAGAGCTGTAGGTACAGTGGGATAGCCACAGAGGGTCTGGGCAGGGACCCCAGCCATGCAAGGAGCCTGCGCCAGTCACGCTCATTCTAGAGGTACTAGAAGGCAAGGCATGAGAGTTGACGTCTGCTGAGAGTTAGAGAGCACATGAACAGCGCAGATTTTGTAGGGCAAAAAGGCTTCCTGTCACTCTGCCATGCCAGTGGTAACACATGGTTACAGCTGTTGTGCATCCCAGGTCAGAAGTGCTCAGGCATCCCATTTTGAGGTGGGCAAGCAAGGCAGGAGACCCATGGGTGCTTTAGGTAACAGCTTAAACTTAAGTAGCAATCCTTGTATCTTGCTGTGATTACAAGTTGATTTTTCAGACTGTCCTTGACATGTGGTTTGCGGCCAAGTGAGCAGCAGTGTTTCAAGGTGATCCCACCTTGCCAGCCACATTGCTGCTCTGCATCCATACCTCCTCCACCCCAAAAGTCTTGGCTTCTGCTGCTCATGGTTGTGAACAGAGACTGAGGAGCTGACACACGTTTTATTTGTCTCTCCTGCCTCACCTTCTAACATTCATTAGCAGGGTGGGACTGCATCTTAAAGCAGTGCACTTAAACCTCCCCAATCCTTCTTGGAGGGACTGTCAGCAAGAACATGACTCAGGTTCTTTACATTTTTTTTACATGCTGGTTTTCTTGCAGCTCTGCTGACTGGTGGATACAGACAAAACTGCTGACTGCAAAAGAACAAGTGACTGGCGACCACAGGGCTAGTGGCCCCTGACTCTGATACTGCAGGTAGACTCCCGAGCTGACCACGTGCTCTTTCCAAAATACAGCAATATTCATTGGGCTGATCCAGTTTTGCTGGAGCCAACAGGTCATCTCTGAAACAAGCACTACTCAACTCTGTTCAGTAATGAGACACCTGAAAAGTTCTTATTGCCCCTTATCTTTGAATTATGAAAGATCTTTCCTCCTCATAGCTCTTTAAGCCACAGAGTTTATGCTGACAGGGCACTGAAGGCTTCCACAGACCTTGGTGACACTAAGCACCCTCTTTTGCTCCCCTTCACTCTTTCCCATCTCTCAGCCAGGACACCAGCCCCCACATTTGGGCCAGGGCTGCAGTGGAGCTTGAGACTGGCACCACAGCAGCATCACTTGGGCAAAGGGCTGAAATGGAGCACAGGGAGGCTGCTCTGGGTCAGTGAGTCCTTTAAATGTGTTCATGGCCCCGACACATATCTTGCAGGTCTTGGCAACAATAACACATTGATATAAAGCTCATATGGTGATGAAGAACGGCCACCCAGATCCATACGGTTTTTTCTGTTTTCGAAGTACTCATTCCTTACATTTTATTAGTGTCTGCTAATTATATTGCAAAAAAGTAGTACTTGCTTAACTGTGTCAAAATGTTTTCTCTGAGTACATGCAACTTCAATTACCCAGTCAAGAGCTCTACCCCTAAGCTTTATTCAGGCAGCAAAGCCAAGCATGTAGTTCTGTCTAAGAGGTGTTCAATTCCTAAGTGTCTACTAGGACTAATGAAATGCACTATAGAAACTCTGAAAGGCTTATATCAAGGAAGAAATGGGAAAGAAAAAACCACTGAATCTATAAAGCCTATCTAGTGGAATGGGTATAGATTTATGGATTGGTAAATTGAGTTATTCCAGCCTGGGGACACTTGATTTTTTTAGTTGCAAGTTTTCCTTTTACCTCTCAGGTTACGCTGAGTGGTGCTGAACAATAATCTTTTGTTCATGGTAAAGGTGAGCAGCTCCTCCAGAGGAGAACTGCAACAGCCCTGCCTAGCAGGGATCAGATCAGCATTGCTCTGCTGTCCTACCAGGCCTGAGTCAGCCACAGCTGGCAGCTACAGCCACCTTTCTCAGGGGTAAAACAAAGCTCTCAGCTGCTGAATCTGCTTTAGGAGCTCTCCTGAAGACAGCTGGAGCCAATTTTCCTTCAAACATTCAAGTGACAGAGCCTAGAAGCCACCTCTGACAAGCAGTGACCACACTGATTGTGCCATTTGGGCTTTGCCTGCTTCTGCCTCCTTCTTCTCTCCCACTCCTAGCAACAATGGTGCAGCATGCCTGCATGAAGCCATTGGGAAAAGGCACGGAGGAATTGGGAGCTGAAACTACTTGGAAACGAGAGAGATGGAAATGCTGTATTGATCCGTCAGATAAGAACATTTGGCACGCTGCTCAATGACGGTGAGCAAGAGCATTAGTCTTCTTCCAGATTTTTACTCATCTCCACCAGGTTGCAAGCCTTGCGTTGCCAGAGCTGTGAGGTTACAGTCACTTGAATGATCCAAAGAGGGGCTGGGAGAAGGCAAATAAAGAGCTGAGCTGTCAATTAGAGGGAGAGACTCTGACAGAGGTCTGTGAAAAAGTTATATATAGCTATAAGGATCTGTTGCAGAACCTGATGTGGTGCAAGATGAGCTAAATTTGAACGTTACGTGCTTTCATTATTTTGGGGTTTTTGTTTTCTTGGATACTCTGCTTTATGCAAGGTGTTAGATCACAGCTTACCACTGTCTACAACTACATCACCCACATACATCCTCTTTTCTACCATGAAAATTCCCGCTGTGACTTCAGGGCAGTGTATTTGACCCAAACTGCTGTGTCCAGGCTACCATTGATCTGGAGGTCCTGGGTCTGTCTGCAGTCTGTCCAAACACCCCCAGAGCTGCACAAGAGGAGTAGCAGTGCAATAATTTTGGCAGTCTGGGGACAATTTGTTGGGCTGGCAGAGCCCCTTTGTGCTCTGCATTACAGTGGGCACAGGAGCCCAGCTGCCATGTGCCCATGTGGTAAGAAGGGCGTGTTGGCAAAGCACTGGATTTGCTTTTCCCAGGTAGGGCTTGCTTGCATGGCAGACTCACCAAAGGGGACTCGAGGTGTCCCAAAACACCTGGATTTGTTAGGTGCTTGCCGTGCAGCATTTCCCAGGCAGCGTACAGTAATGTTAGTGCAGCCATGAGGGTCAGAGGGAGGTGCAGAGCAGACCCATGACACAGCCTTGGCTGGCAGTGCTGCCTGAGGCCACTTTGTGCATGAGCCGTGCCAGTGGGGTCACCCCAGAGTGCATTTGGGGGGACAAACCCACAGCTAACAAGACCAATGCAATCCTGGGGTGCATGAGGAAGAGCATTGCCAGCAGGTTGAGGGAGGTGATCCTGCCCCTCTACTCAGCCCTGCTGAGGCCACATCTGGAGCGCTGTGTCCAGTTCTGGGCTCCTCAGCACAAGAGAGACAGGGAGCTCCTGGAGCAGGTGCAGGGGAGGGTAACAAAGATGACTGAGGGACTGGAGCATCTCTCCTGTGAGGAAAGGCTGAGGGAGCTGGGCCTGTTCAGCCTTGAGAAGACACGACTGAGAGATCTCATCAATGTCTGTGAGTAAGTGAAGGGAGGGTGCCAAGACGATGGAGCCAGGCTCTGCTTGGTGGTGCTGAGCAATAGGGCAAGAGGCAATGGGCAGAAACTGATGTACAGAAGTTCCACCTGAACATAAGGAAGAACTTCTTTACTGCATGAGTGACCACACACTGGAACAGTCTGTCCAGAGAGGAGACTCTGGAGTCTCCTTTATTGTGGATACCAAGAACCGTTTGGACACAATCCTGTGCCATGTGATACAGCCTCACCCTGCTCGAGCAGGGAGATCGGACCAGATGTCCCACTGCATTCCCCTCCAACCTGACCTGTTCTGCGATTCTGTACGCACAGCACCGCTGTGCCCTCCCCGCCGCTCTCGGGGGTCTCTCGGGGGTCTCCCGGAGCCCCAGCGCGCCCGGCGTCGAGGTGAAGCCCCGCGGCCGGGCCGCCGCTCCACGTGCCGAGCCGCCGCTCGCCGGGACTACACGCCCCAGAATGCCCCGCGGGGCGGAGGCGGGATCGGGGCGGGAGAGGGCGGGGCCAGAGCCGGGAATCCGCGCCGCGATTGGACGGCGCCCGCCCGCCCTCCGCGTCACGTGCGCTCGCGCCCCCGTTCCCCGCCCCCCCCACCCCTCTCCCAGTCACTCAGCAACGGCGCGCGCGCGCGCCAGCGGCCCCCCCTCCCCGCCCGTTCTCCCCCCCGCGCGCTCGTCACGGAGCGCGTCCCGCTTCCCTCCGCCCCTCGCGCGAGCCGCCGCCGGGAGCCGCCGGAGCCGCCTCGCAGGAGCCGCCGGGAGCCGCCATGGCCGAGAACGCCGCCGCCACCGGCCTGGAGAGCCACCGCATCAAGAGCTTCAAGAACAAGGGCCGCGACGCGGAGGTGCGTGTGGGGCCGGCGGGGCCCCGGCCGGGCCCGGCCTCCGCCTCCGCCGGCGGCCGCCAGAGGAGGGGCCGGGCCGGGCCGCGCTCGCGGCGGGAGGAGGCGGCGGGGGGAGCGCCCGAGGGGGGTTTTTTTTTTCTTCTCCGTCATGCGGGCGGGCGCGGCCGGCGGGGGGCGGAGGCGGCGGCGGGGGGAAGGGTTGGCGCGGCCGGGCCGCCCGCGGGCCCCTCCGCCGCCTGCCCGGCTCGCCGGGGCCCGGGTAGGGCCGGCGGGATGCGGCACCTTCTCCTCCCGCGGCTCTCCCCTCTCCCAGCCCGGCGGCCTCCCTGTCCTGCCGCCTTCCCCGGGCTCGAGGCTCGGATGGGGCCTCGGACAATGGTGCCGGTCGCCTTTTGTGCCGCCCCCCGGGGCGGTGGCGGCCCTTCCGCCGGGGCTCGGAGCTGCCCTGCCCTCGCCCCGCGGTACCGCTGCCGCACACGGAGGCCTGTGCTGGTGCCGGGGACCGCTCCCACGCTCTGGTGAGCCTTGTTACCGTGTGCTGTGCCGGCCCGTTTTGTTCCGTGTCCTACCATCTATCAACCCCTTTTTTCTTTTCAGTTTTTATATGTTATTTTCGAACGTTGGTAGGCACATCAGTAATGGTCTGCTGGGCGTCTCCGTCTAAATGGGGAGGGAGTGTGGTCCTCGGTTAGGCTAATGGGGTAGTACTTTACTCCCCCGAATCCGAGAGTTTCGGGGTTATTGAAAGCTTATTCCTTAGAGATGTTCCAGAGGTCTTCTAATCTGCGTGTCATTATTGGAGACATCTTCAGTTCTACTCGCAATTGAAAGAGGAAATCCCAAATCTCGTGTTTAAGTTTCTGTAATAGGAAAGGAAGGGGGAGGGAGCTCTGAAATTAGGCTAGGATTGAAATCGGCTTAGGATTCACTAGAGTGAAAATCTAAATATGTGTCAGATTACTTTGACTTCACCTGAGGGTGTTTTCTATGCTTCTATTGATTTTATCACTTAACTTTTCCAATCAGTAGACTGGAATTTTAGTCCTCTGAAAGCACATTTTGTATTTTAGCAGAATTCACACTTCTGCTGCTATTGTTTGGGTGGAGACAATTTTATGCAGGTCGGGCTTAGCAGCAGCAGTGTCTTTAAGATGACATTCACAGTGTAAAGTAATCTTTAATTTTTATTTAACTCTGCAACAGTGAATCTTTGTCACAGAAAATATTGCATGTAGAGAGTATGATAACTTCAACGCTTCTGGCTAACATTAGTAAATGTTAGAAAGTAACTAAAAATTGCCCATCCTTGTGTTTAGCAGTTACTTCTCAGGGTAAGGAGGGGGCGTGGTGCATTTCTTTTTCCCCTTCTCATCCAGTGAGGCTCTTCCTGCTGCTCCTCATTCATTTTGTCCTTGTCTCATCTCTCCGTATTGGTTACCGGCTTTGTTGCTGCTTTCTCAGGCACTGGCCTGAATCCATCAGAGCTCTAAACAGGGAAAGGTTAGGTATGTTCATGCCTGGTGCGAACTGATCTGTCATCCATGCCTGCTTACATTATAGCATGCCCAAGACTAGGGGAATTAAATATCTGCCTCCATGGGGAGGAAGGAGGGAATGGGACTGCCTAAGTTTTGATGAGATTACTTCTGCCAGACCAGCTAAGGTAGCTTAGCTCTCATTTCCCCCTGAAAGGGACTCATTATTTTGGAGTAGTGTGTTTGCTGTTATGGAGAAGTGTATTCCTGGGGTTGCCTTCCAGTATGCTGACTGATATCCTTTCTGCGACTGAGCCTAAGACTGGTACAGAGCTCCAATAATGGGGATGTAGTTAGAGCTGTCATATCTGCTTTTGAAAAGGCTTAAAATCTAGGTAACGTGTTTCCTTTGCACTAACAAATAGATAAAATGCAGAGGTATTTTAAAGTTGTATACCCATGGACATATGCTCATTTAGAGGACTTCTTCTGAAGATTGGAAATGTTTCAGTGTCTTTCAAAACAACTTAATTTGTATTAAATGTCTGAGATTTTCTACTAAACCTCCTTTTTGACTCTTTTCTGATCCGGGTATTTAAGAGTTCGTGTTAGAAGTACCCTTCTGGAGTAAGCTTTTTCTAATTGAAGTCTCTAAAAGTAAAACAATGTAAGTTAAGTCTAGAGTGGAGAATGAATGAACACAGCAGAGCTATATAATTGCCAGTAGTTACTGTGTCTCTCCTGAGGAACTGGTACACGGACTGACCTGCTGATTGCACAGATTGTCTCTGTGCAGTGAAATTTATTGGTTCTCCACAAAGTATTTGTTTTCAAAATCAAATATACCTAATTCCCAACTGTCAGCAATTAAATACAGTTGTTTTGCTCCCTGTGCTGCAATAAAGAGTTTTACATAGAGATCCTGTCTCCAATTTTCTGTACTCAGCTTTGGAAATCAGGAGGCATCAGTACTTTCATTGGCATTGATCTACATCTTCTCATTTTGTCAAATTCCCCCAAAGAGAGATGAAGTGTTTAGAATGATGGCATAATAAATCATGGTCTGATATCTAGATTATATCCTCTGGAAAATTTAAAATACTCAAAGCAATACAGTCTCAGCTTCACTTTGAAAACAGTGGCACTTGAGTCACCTTCTGCCTGGAAACAGTCATTGCCTTTGAACACATCAGGCTTGTAGACATTCTTCAGTAATCTTCCTTTGATGGCTGTTAAATACTTGTGAGTTACTATTGATCCCCTCTGGGTACAGACTCTTCTAGCAGACCAAAATACTTACTCCTTTAATTTGTAGTTAACTCATATTTTATTACTGACTTTGCTGGGCCATATAATTGTCTTTACTTTTTCTTAAAGCAACTTTAAGGGAAACAAAAGATGAGTAAGTACTTTTGGATTTTGTTATGACAGACCTCAGTACCCCATGCAGCTTCTTGTTGTGCTTTCCTAAGAGCAAAGGAACAGATTTGTTGAGCAGAAATCAAAGCTTCTGAACAGGTTCATTCTCTGTTTTCTGGTTTCAGGTTTGGGTGGAAGTTCCATACCTCTTTGTTGTCTTCCTCTTTTAAGGAGGTAGAGTTGTTGGTATTGAACTGGAATTCTGATCTTGGGGTATTAATACTTCCAAAAAATATTTAGCCCTCAAAAGGGATAATAGCAAAATCAAATGCCAGAAGTCAAGTGTTCTTCACTAAATATGAGTTTCTGTTCTTTCTTTTATTAGTGAGATTTTTCTATTTTTATAGGTACTGGCATGTGATTAGCAGCAGACAAAGTTAACCTCAACCTGCAGAGCTGATCAGTAAGGAGCCAAGACACTCATGGCTTCATCTGGACAAACAACTGCCAGTTCTCTCAGCCTTCTGAATTCTGTGTTCTCCTGAGATGTGAAAGAGGTTTTTGAATTGTTGCACATATAATGGGAATGCTTTCCTGTGTTGATTATGGACATGAGTCTTAAATCTCAGTGATTTTTTTTTCCTAAATATCCAGCACTGATTATTCCAATGCAGTTCAGGCCTTACAGGACAAAATTAAACAGTTGCAATCACTTAATTTGTGACACCCATTGTAACTGCTGTGTTTATTTGTTTATATTAATATCTAAGCTAGCCTAGCTTTTAGGAAACCTAATTTGAACCTTCCAGTTTTTGCAGTTCTTCAGCTTCGTTCTATGCTTAGTAACATCCTTCTTATTTACTCCTTCAATGTCTTCGATTAGAAGCGTTGCTTATTTTTTATTACAATAGCAGGCACCTATTTCTTGACTCACAGTTCTGATGTTTAAGGTGATGGATTGAACAATCAGCTCATTTCTTTCTGTCGGGATTAGTCAGCATCCCTGACTAAAACTGAGGAAAAATTCTTGATGAGCAGAGGTGTTACAATTTGTAGGGCTGTCTGCATGACTTGCTGGTGTTTTTTGTGTGTGATATGATGAGACTGTGTGGTCATGTAATTAGCAAAGTCCATACCAAATTAAAACTCCATGTGCAGCCATTTAAAAGGAAATCAAACAACCTAAGAAAGAAGCCCAAAACCTAGTAAGGAGTTAGTGTGTTATAAACTGAATAACTTTTTGTAAAAACACCTCAGTGACTGGGATTAAAATTTCCTTTTTGTATACTTGTCATACCCCTAGTCATAAGTCAAAAGAAGACAAGTCCTTGATCTTCTGTTGCTTAGGCTGTAGGTTTATCCTTCTGAAATTTGTTGAGGGCCATTTACCAAAAGGAAATATAGCCACACTGTCAACTTTCATCTACTCTATTTGACTTCTAGTTTCAGAAGTCCTGGTGACAGATGTCTTTTTCCCCTTTTTCAGGCAGTTGTGTCACCTTTTAGTCTGTATCACCTTTGGGATCAGGAACTTTGAAGGATACATTTTTATTCTGTACCTTCAGCATCCTCACCCCAAATGAGACAGAGAGTGGGCTTGGCCCAGATCTCCATCATCAGCTCTGGCAGATTCAGTGTATTTGCTGCTCCTGCATTGGTAAACATGAGGATCTAGTTTTTGAGGATGCTTGATTTCACTCCCATTTTTCTATTGTACTATGAATTTTTTGCAAGTAGAGGAACGTCATTCTGGGGAGGCCAAATCTGTGCAGTCTCTGGGCGTGTGGGAAATGGTACAGGTTGACTTAAAGCTGTGTTCTTGTCAAGTGTCAAAGGCTTTGTGCAGTGGACGTTCCATACCTGCACAGTGTTAGCGAATGAGAGGACATGCTGCTGCCAGCTCATTTCTGGACGCTGTTCTGTGCACTAAGTAGCGTTCTTGCTATGTCTCTTTACTCCCCTCCAAGGTTTCATGAAACAAGTAAGGGTTGTAGCAGTCCCAGAAATCCTGTTACTCCCAGCTACTTTGTACCAATGCAGCTTCTTTCAAGATTTCGCAGTACAGGTTTATCAGCTTTCTGCCTTTCACTTTGATGCAGGAATGAATACCAGAAGGGAGTACGGCTTTAACAGCTGATTTAGGTGGGTTTAAGGTACTGTGGACATGCTGTCTTAACAGGGTCACTGGCTTGTTGAGTCTCAGTAGGTAAAGTGAAAACACAGGTGTCAGGTAACTTCCTGTTGGGAACTGGGTGTAATACAAGATCCAGTAATCTCATGCAGAGTTTTTAACTCCAGCTGCTTCTTTATTACCTTTTAAACCCAGTATGTATACTCTTGGGAGAATACAAGTGTACATGTTTGTACTTTGGAAAGAATTGCAGGGGTAGGAAGTAAGATGCAGATGTGGGAAGCCTCTTTGGTTGCTATTGCTGCAGAATTTTCCAAGCTTTAATCTGCAGGTAAATAATACAATGCTGTGAGATGTTTGTGACTCTTGGCAGAAAGCAAACATCTAATAAGGCCACTTAGATGTACTATGTAGTGTTTTCCTTGAGGTTCAAAATCAATTGAATGCATTGCATTTTAAAAGATATAAATACACAGATACATTAGGAAATAATTGTTTACTTCCAAAATACCTGTGGAGAATGCAATTTGGAGATGCTATCTTGTGATGAACATAATCTTCATAAGCTGATTGGGATCTGTGCTTGCTGTATTGAGGCCCAATTATTGCTGTTTGCTGTTGTGATATACCAAGCCTCTGGTAATCTTCCTATAATTACAGAATTTGTTTTTCTTCATTCTTGTGTATTTCTAACACTACAGCAGTGACATTGGTATCTCTAAAGCTTCTTTTATGAAAGAATTGATTTTTAATTTGTAGAATATTGAAAACTGGTCACAGTTGGTAGCAGTGTAACAGTCAGACTAGTTTTAAAGAGCTCTTCAACTATTTTTTATGTAAGTTCTTTGAGGCTTTTATGATATTTGTACAGTTCCAGCACATATGCAAGCAGGATGTTTTGTCCTCTAAAACTGTGTTATATGAAATGACAGCAGTTAGGGGGATGCATCAGCTACAAGTAAGTGATTAGATTTGTATTTGTTGTGGGATTAGAAGTGGAATGAGGCTTCTAATTTATAACAGTCTAGAGGAGGCAGTGAACTAGTAGATAATGGGATGTGTCATCAAGTAGTAAAGACAAATTGTCAACTGACCTGATCTGAAAAAGAAATCCGAAACCTGTGTCTTTTTCAAGAACAGTCTGTCAGTTGTTTCCAAAATACATGGTGTGGGGAACTCTGATACTGAATTAATATTCCTGATTACTAATGTAATAGCAGAAACTGTGCTTTGTATTCCATTTCTCAAAATTTCACGTGAGTAGTCAAAAGCACTGCTTTTTTCCGAGATGTTAGTCCTGCACCAGAGCTGTCTGTGCCTTGGAGTGAACTGGTTGCAAAGCTCTTCATGTTTCTTTAATTTTCTGCTTCCTTAGCTTCCTGAGCCAGCCCTTCACATCTGGAGAAGACCAGTGGTGGCTCAAAGAGGTCAGTGTGAAGGGGAGAAGGTATATCTTGTCTAGTGGTATTTAACTGTTGGATTGTTATCCCGTCACAATCAGATTAACACCGTTAAATCTGCTGGGGAGGCTCTTTTGGGTCACCTGACACTTGTCTCCTTTCTCAGGCTCAGCAAATGTTGCAGTCAGCTTTGAACTTTATTTTGTTTGTATTTAAAAGATAGAGCAAGTACAAAATAGGAATATATAACGTAGTAGTGGCTGCAGAACAGGAGACAAATTTGTATCGTCTTCATTCAAACATCTGTTACTGAATTACTCATTTCCTTCGTACTCTGTCATGTCTCATCAGCTGAGGACCTCTTCTTGAGCATTTTTAACCTTGGTTATGTCAGATTCAGTAACAGGTGGACTTTGGAGGTGGTGACAGTGTAAGTGATTTGCAAAATGAGTTTAGAGAAAGTTTCCTTTCAAGACTTGTAAGCCTTGATGGAGATGTGTTTTATTGAGTGTTCAAGCCCTGCTGCAAACTTGCTGGTGCAGAATATAGAGCTTATCTGTATGAGGAGAACGTGGTCAGTCACACAGGGTGCTAGGGTGGCTTGTGCCCAGGTTTTCAGAGGTGCAGTAAGGGATTCCTAACCAGGTACAGTGTCAGACTGCAGGTTTGCAGTTCTTGTAGTCCTAGTCCTTGCCTTTTCTTAGTCAACTACAGTGTAAGTCAGAAGGTTGATGAAATTCTGCAGAGGCATTGCTGTGTCTTGCTGAGGTAACTGAAGTCACTCTAACCAGCAGATAGTCTTTGCATGCATCAGGGCCTCTCACTTCTTTTCATGCATGTGTAATGTTAGATGCAAAGTCAGTGGTAGTGATTTCTCTGCAATAAAAATCTGACTTTCAGCCAAGTACAGAAGGCTTTTCACATCAGGAGAGGGTCCTGAAATGAGAGCCCTGCTGCCATTCATCAGGATCCTGTTTGCCAGGTGTGCAAGAAGAATCTGTAGTGTTCATATCACTGATCAAACAGCACTGAGGAGCAACCTTCCAGACAGGAAGAGGCATTAAAGGAGCACTGACATGTGCAATCAGTGTGACAGCAGCTTTTTTTAATGGAAGGATGTATAAATTAGAATTTTGAGAAACTGAAGGAATCCTCAAGGAGAGAAGTATGATACCCAAAATGTTCAAGTCACGTAAGCACACTGATTCTATGTTTCAGTCACATTAAAAAGTGAGGTAGAAGCATCTAGAATTCAGGATACTGACATGATTAAATCAAAAGGGCAGCTGATAAGGTTCGTAAGATTGTGGGATGTTGCTAGAGTGTATTTTCTTGTATTTTCTGATTCCTAATGCTCCATCTTCTTCCTGCGTTGTCAGCTGGGTTTGTTGTTTTCTCTTGCATCTTGAGCAGAATGATGTCTTCATGGATTTAATTAGGCAGCTAGCACATGTTTAATCTTCTTTTTGCCTTTTGATTATATCTTTCAGAAAACAGCAAAGAAAGTCTGATTTCATTTGAGCCATGTAATATTATACCAGAAGAGTTTGCTGTGGTTGAATATAGCCTAGCTCTCTAGGGACTCAATTTTTTGGTTTTTTTTTTTCATGGCACCCTGTGAATGTATGCAAATTGCAATTATTTTCCCATTTTATAAATGGAATAACAAAACTTTTTTCCCCACTTCACAGGGATGTGCTTATAAATATATAGTGGATTCATAGATCGTCTGAGGTACTTTGATATTACAGTTGAAGACTGTTTAAGGATCTGAAAAGGGAGTGTCTTTATTCAAACACAGATTGCATAAGAAGGTATCTGGCTAGTATTTAGCCTTGTATGTTTTTGGTTTTTTTTTTCTTCCTAAAGGAAACTAGTATAAATATTTAGCAAGCTTAAGAATGTCTGGTCTTCTGGTGTTTGCCCCAGAAATCTATGAAGCCTTTCTGACCAAACACTTAATTTTGTAATGAATTTCTTGAAAGTGGTTATCTATAATTTCATTTAAGTTTTTACATTTGAAAGTATTTATGTCTTAATGTTGATCTGAAGAGCAAAATTTTAGTCAGTTGTTTGCACCTAGTTACTGTGAAAGGTCCTAATTTTGATCTGCTGCTTTTGTGTCTTGTACGCAAGTGCATATGGTGTTTTCTCTGTGAAGTATGGTGTTGGGTGGTGGGTTTGGTTTCTGGTAACACCTATTAGTAAAAAAATGAAACTATACCTGGGTTGGTCTTCTAGACTCTTCTAGTCTTCTGGACTGTGGAGGGGAAAAGGGCCTCCTTCTCTTTTGAGGTAGTCAGGTTTTCTGCTTGACTAGACAGATCTGCTACTTTCCCTGCTGAGTAAAGGGAGGGAGGGATGCTTGCTTAGAAACTTTAGGAGAGGGCAGAGGGAGTGTTGTGTCTTGGGTGATACCAAGGAGTTTTGTACGTACTTCATTTGTTCTCCCTCAAGGACAGGTTAAGCTTCTCTTTCCAGGAAACTCTAAAGCATTTACTACACTGCTCATGCAATACAGGAAAATTATTGTTATTAGAAAACTAATTACCTTTTTAGGAATTGGCAAAGGCATATTCCTGTAACAGAACTACCAAATCTCAAATCCTTGTACCTTTTTAATGTGTCAAGAATCCTAGTCTTTTAACTTTCAAAAGAAGTATGAATAGGAATTACTTGCAATTAGACTATCTTGGTTTCCACTAATCTTGGTATTTATTTGGCGTATTACAGTATTCAGGTAAGGCAGAGCTGGCATCTTTGTGAAATTCAGTAAACCCTTCTCTTTTCAAAGATACAGGAGGGGAAGAAAAACTTGATGCAGGTTTCCATCAGTTTCTTTTAGGCTGCAGCATAAATGGCCAAACGCCATGGTTGAATTTTTCAAGGTGGACCCTTGTCAAAATGGAGATGGCAAGTGACTGCATTGCCACTGCTTTTTGGGATGCTCTGTGGAGAGGTTCCTTGCCCTGTTAGGACCACCAGTCAAAAGTAGTACTTGGAATTAGCTGGTGATCCTTGCTGCCTGCCTGTTGGTTTGTACTGACCAGCTGTTGTGCAGTGATGGGTTTATCTTGGGATGCTGTTGGTTTACCTGGAAACTTGATTTTGCCTTCAGGTGGAGCCCAAATGGGTGCGTGTTGCTCTTTGCTCTGATATCAGTAAAAGTGTGATTAACAGTGTTAAGATTTACATCTGAATGGAAGTGCTGTAAAACTTTTGACAGGATATAATGTCCTTGATTCACATAACAGTAGTAACTGGAAGTCTAGTAGATTTTGTATTCCTTCCTTGAGTTTTGATGCTGAATAGAGAATTCCAGCTCTTTTATTCTATATCATACTAGCAGATACTGTGTTCATTGTATTCCAGACTGCTTCATGTCCTTCGGTATTGGTGCAATTTATGTTGAGTGCAGCCAACTAACTTGCTTAAAGTCTGGTCTCCTGAGGGTTGTTTGATAGGTTTGTACTTGTAAACTGGGGAATTGGTATATGGGAATGAAAACAGAAGTGCTCACTTCTCGCTTCTTTACTGGTCATAGCTCAGTGTGGAGGTTGAACGATTGCAGACAGCATTTCAGGACCTCGAAGAATATCCTTACAAAAGAGCTGGTAAGAAATAAATATAGCAATTGCTTTTATGCCAAGGTCTTTTGGAGCAGTAGAAGCAGACAATGTGGATGGGCAGCTGTCTACTTCCATGGGGCTTTCAGGTGAGTCAGCATCATGAGCAGTAATAATTGGAGGTTTGTGGCTTTCCATATTGGCTTGAGAGTCTGACTTCAGTGACTCATTACCCACCACTGAGTAAAAGAGTTAAGGTAGATGTCTCATTCATCCAGTTTGCCGAGGCTAGCCAGGTTCAGATACTTGAATTATCTTGCCACAGACTAGTTAACGAAAGGCAGCTGGGCTTAATTTTAGAGGCCCCCAAACTGGGGATTAAAAAAAAAAAAAGTGTGGCAGCTTCAACTGCAAAAGAACTAGTTTTCTTTCAGTGGCCTTTATTAACCCTGAGGAACATAGGTCCCAGACAGATCATGGCATAAGATACACTAGCATAAATACTGCACTCTGCTCCTAATGTACCTAGTACATTAAAAATCCCATTTTTTCTTAGAAGGACAATTTGGAGCTTTATATAGGAGCACTTGGTAATTAGTTAAGTCTCAAAATTGGGTTTGGGGAAGAGTCTGCTTGGAACATACATTGTTCGGGGAAAAAAGATGGGTTATGATCCATGATGCTTGTAAGGGAATAAACCTAGCTAGAAGGATTAATTTGGACTAAACATTTGGTTTACTTTGGCATGGATATCAAATCTTTTTGTATGTCCAAAAGAACTAGATGGGATTGGTGTGCAGAGCATCATTGTTTTTAATTCTTCCAGTTGTGATTAAGTAGTTGCATTCAGATCATCAAGATGCCATCCCAGAATTCTTCCATCCTATGTTGTGATATACTTGCAATTCTTGGAGTAAGGGATATGCACTTTGAAAGTGTGAGCAGGTAGAACAGCAGTATCACCTGCTGTCAGTGTCCCTTTGTCTCTTTGATTTTTCTCTGAAGCCAGCTGTTGTCAGAACAAGTAGAACAATATTGTCAGTTTAAGCCTCAACTTTACACATACTAATTATATGCCTATGCAAATTAGGAATATTTAGCTTCTAATGTTAACCAAAGATAGGTTGCTGACAATCTTAATCATCTCATCAATTGTATACAAACAGGCATTTTGATGGGTTTTTTTTCTGCCCCAAACCAGCCTGGCTCCTGAGGCTTCTGCATTTTCATGTGCATTGCAGTATTTTGTACTTGTTAAAAGGTGTCAGGGAAGGAATAAGGAGAAAAGGCCAGTAAAGCAGTTTCTAGGGAAGAACAGTGTTTACTTCTTCAGTATAAGCATCACCTTTCACTGTCTTGCACCCACACCTATGTTGTGAAGTATATAAATTGTACCCTAGGATATGCTCATATGCAAGAGGGAATGCATTAGTTAAATGCAATCCAGCTGTTGGAACTGGGCCAGTTTTTTCTTTCAGTTAGGCAGGTGGAAGTAGTCTGGAATTGACTTGTAAATGCTAAGCTGTTTGAGTACCCTGTATGTTTAATCAAGCTGCTTTACTAACCCAGCTATGTGTTCTAGGTAGCTCTTTCCTCTAAGCATGTAACTTCTGATTTTCCTAGACCTGTTTCTGTAATATTGAGAGGCAAAATCAGAAGGGAAGACTTCAATGATGTTTGTAGATGTAGGGAAATTAGAATTGGTCAGTGAATTTGCTCTCTCCATTTAATAGCAGAATTTTCAAAGGAATTAAATGCACATCTCACTGAAGTTCCTGGAAACGTAGCTTTTGTATCCACGGAATAGGCAAAGCTGACACTGGGCTGTGGTGTTCATCTTGTCAATATGATCCTGGCTTTCCCGCTTCCATCGGCTAGCTCAAGGCTGATGTGTGCTGGGCAGCCTGCAGGAGAGTGGGGGTGAGCAGCTGGCAGGATTGACATGATGGCTGGATAAAAACATGTTTCCTACCTCTTCATTTCTGATGTTTTATGGACTTACTTGCTCGAGTTGTAATGGAAGTGGTCTAAATGTATCGATTAAAAGATGACACTGCTGAGGTATCCCCACGCTGAGCTCCCTATCTTGTTACAATGGTAGGTAGATTTTTAGTTGTTACATGCTGGTTATGCTTTAATCTTCCTTCTGACACAATTGTTATAGCTAAAAGTAGTTAAAATTATTAAAATTCATACCACTTACTGTTGCAGCATTTGATTTTTCTTTTTTGTGCAGAGAATGTACATTAAGCACCTTGTACATGAAACTTAAGTTTTAATTTTGTTTAAGGATTCTGTATCCCAGTATACAAAATTATATGTAATGACCTGACCTTCTGACTAGTTGTATCATCCCCACATTTAAATAGTTTTGGTTTGCTGATTTGTACTGTAACTGGGGATGATGTAATCTTACCATGTGTCTAGAATTCTGTGACTCCAAAAGTGATAAACTTAAGGGACTTCAAGTGTTTACAATCAATTAAGATTGATTCTTAGCTATGAAGTAGGAAACTTAAAATTAACAGAAACCCTAAGACTAGTTCTGATATTTAATTGTGGATGAGGTTGAGCTTGCTTAAAGAAGTAAGACATTGTTTTAAAACATTGTTTCATAAATGGAAGACTATTCTGACTGCTTTGTCTAAGGTGTGATTTTTATCCTTTTGGATTGGCTTGATTTTTTTTTTTTTCCTGCAGCCTTGTATAACTATAGCAAGGTTTGGGGTTGTTTGCGTTTTTGTTCCCCTCCACTCTGGTACAACGCACTACATTATTACTGTATTTGCTACAGAGGATTTTGAAAAATATCTTGTTCTCATGTACAAGTACAGCTGATGGGTTTTGGGGTTCCTTGAATTTTTTTTAAATTTTTCTTTTTTGTTTTTGTTTACAGAAGCTGTATGGGTTGCCTTTCCAAGTAGTTTAATGTATTATGCAGTTAAATGTTTTTTATGTTAAACAGAAGTTTGAAAAGCTTGTTAGACTTACCTCCTTAGGTGTTATTCAACACTTCAAAGTCATCCTTTTTTTTCCAGAAAAGTCTGCATGGCCCATGGCTAGGCACCCAGTGGCAGTGTGACAGCAGTAGTATTGGCTCTTTAACACATAATGAACATCCTGTACACCCTCATATGCAGTGTCACAAATGGTACTGATGAGGCATGTGTGGTTCAGTGAAAGGTTCCCAAATATTTAGTCACTGAAAAATAATTCTTTGAATGTGCTGGTGGTACAGCTTACACTGATAATTCAGAATTTCAGAGGCCATTGCATTTTGATATCAAGAGTTTTATGCAGTTTTGTGTTCTAACATAAAACAAATATCAACTGAAGAATAAGGAAGACATTTCCCTTCTCTGTAGGTGGCTGAAACTGCACTTGTGAGTTTCTTGTCATCTTCTTGGTGAGACAAAGACACCATCCTTGTTGAGAGATTTGAAACACTGATCTGATGAGGGCAGCTGTATTCTGTGTTGCTTCTGCCCACTGAGTGTGTCAAAGGCAGTTTTACAGGGACTGTAGCACTCTTTTCCGTTTTTGTTTTTCCCAAGATGTAATGTCTCTTAAATCTCTTGTCTTTTGTCAGCTTAGCATTTTTGCCTTTTGTGTCACAGTGAAACAAAGTTCCCTTGCAGCCCTTAACACAGCAGCCCTAATGTGCGCAGTGATTTTCTTCTTTGGCATATGAAATTAATTTCAGATTTGAGGCAACTAGGAATTATTTTTCCTTCAAGTGGAAGGTGATAGGGAGAGATTCGTCACATGTAACTCTTTGTATCTGACTTCGGAAGAGTATTCAAAAATTCAGGGTGGAAGTGAAACACTAATTTATCTAACAACATCTGGCAGATCTTTTGGGTTTTTTTAATGCTTTATTTTATAAAATAACAAAATGCCGAAGAACTTGAAATTAGAAATACTGCTCAACATTTACTTTTGACTTGTGACAAGAGTTACAGTACCTGGTGCATTACTGTGGTTATGTCAGCCTATCAAACACGCTGTTAAGTAATTGTTCCTTGCATATGGTGAACTGGGGAGAGGGAAGAAATATCTTGTTACAAAAGTCTTATGAACTTAAGTTTGACTTGAGTCAATAACAATTGAGATGTTATGTTGTAGCACAGCTTGATAGGTCTTGTGTTCTTGTTTCTTTAGTACATGCTGTACTAATTTTTACTGTTTGCACTTAGTGCATGGTGCATTAATACCTTGTGTTTAGGAGTGTCCCCATGGTTCGGATTCTGCAGCTGCCATAGTTTCTGTGATTTGTGGGATTTTGCTTATGCCATGTTTTTCCTTTCTGAGATTTGGAGAGTATATTTTTAATTCAGTGAAAGAGTTCAGCCTTGGCTTAGGGGTTAGTGTTCAGAGGTGCTGTTTCAGTGTTCCATTAAGTTACTTGGTTGAGTACCTTATGCTGAGACGTGACCATAGTCAGAAACTGTGGATGTCAAGCCCTATGTTAGATCCATTGGTAACCTCTTGTGGTATCTATAGACTTCAGCAGATGTCCTCCCAGCCTGGAAACTGGGAATGAATCCTGGGTTAAGTTGCAGCATAATTTTGTCTCTTCTCTCTGTTTTATCTGACCTGTATTAGCTGGAGAAAATGTTCAGCCTTTCTACTAGTGTATAAATCCAGTGTAAATGCTTATCAGTCCCTTACATGCTGTGTCTTGCAGGTTGTGTAAAAGTGTGTTATTCTGTTTACAGTGGTAATGTTTCCTTGAAGGGAGGCTAGCAGTGGTACTTAAGACTGCTTCCTTTATATGCTGTTGCATTATAATATGTATGCTTCTTCTGAGGCTGTAGGAAGGTGCTGATGACCTGCTGTATTTCTAAAATGGTTCATCTGAAACACAAGCTTTAAATACTTTCCTTTCAAGAAATGCCAAATCAGGACAAAAAATTTTATGAATCATTTAAGTCTGTTTTTTGGGGAATAAAATCTGGGCTTTGCCAGTCTTCCTGTCCTATCCTGTCCCACTCTGCCCACCTCACCCCACTGGATAAGGTTGGAAATTGTGCCCCTTTGGTCTTTAAGTTTTATTTTTAAACTTCCAAAAGTCCAGCAAGAGTATCCAGAATATAATGCTATATGTATACCTGCATTTCTTGTAATCAGATGAAGCTGAAACATGTTTTAGGTCTTTCAAGGAAAGGATGACTAAATTGTGGACATTCAGAGTCTTATCATAGAGCAGTTTGTCACTACTGTATCAGTTCCAATGGTAAAGAGGAGAAAATCAAGCTGGACAACACTCTGAAGAAATCCTGAGTAAGCAGCATAAATAAAACTAGGTAATCAAGCCAAAGTAAAGTGCATTAATGTGTTTTTCATGTACAGTCTGTAATTGCCACCATTAATAAGTATGAATTAAGTGGAATCCATAGTCTTAAATACATTAATATGCTATGGTCATCTCATGTGTAAGGGACAGCCAGTGTCTGGCTAGAAATAATGTCAGCAGACTTCAGGCAAGGAGCACTGATCATGATCCAGCAATGGCAACCAAGTTTAACTGCCAGAATGCACCACAGACTCTTTGAGAACTTCAGTCCCATATGTAGGAAGACTCTATCCCCAACAGTGTATCACTGATTCTTGGATTATTCTGATGACCCTGACAAATGGAATTTTTAAAGATGCTGCGCTGGCAGGAGACTCTATAAGACTGGGAGCCCTTAATTTAGTGGGAGGCAGATAACACTTATTGGCTCCATGGAATTAAGGCTGATATCCCAGTTATCAATCTACTTGCTCTGTTGAATGGAGAGGCAGCACTGGACTTAGTGAGAATTGCCTCTTCTGCCTTTTGAAGGGGGAGGGTAAAAAAAAAATGTACCAGAGCTGCTTTAAAAGAGAAAACATTCATAGTAAGTTTAAAAGGAAACACAGAAGAACAGCTAAAAGGATAAAACCCAGGCAGTATGGAGATTGCCTTAAGAGTATTAGAGCTCAGAAAGTCTATGGTACTGGTCAGCAAAAATGTCTGCAGAGGTGATAACCTTTTTTATGGATCTTCCTAAAGAGTGGTAACTCTTTATGAGGAAAATGAGGAAAAGATGGAACAATCTTGCACATTAAATGTGAAAACCATAATGGAGTAGTGAAATATTTTGAAGATTGGCTTGATAAAAACAAAAAAAAAGGTAAAAAAATACTTCGACAGAATTGTAACAGGGTAGGATCAGAGGGGCTGAAGTAATGGAAGTATGAAACAAAGATAACACCCTAATGGAAAATCTGAGTGAATTATTTGCCCTTAGAAAGAAGCTCAGAATCTTTCCAGTAGAGCCTATATGGATGGCTGACTCTGAGTAACTGACTTTAGTCAAAGCATTGTTAGAGAAGGTTTTAGAATAAATTGATGAAATTAGTAGTAATGCCTTGCCTTGGACTGCACTGTATTTGGGGTTTTTCTAAACCAAAAATATTAAGCTGCTGAACTGTTGAGCACAGCATGTAGTGTTCCTTAAATCTGCCCTGCTTCCAGAAGAGTGGTAGATGATAAATAGTGTCGTTGTCTCCTAAAAAGCTTCAGATTTAGTCTGATTTTTTCAGTTCAGTACAAGTATTCTAGACTATTCTTGCATAGATAAAGGAGTAAAGTGTAAGTAGGGAGCAAATCTGAAAGTAAATTGTGCCTTGCATCAGTTAAATTGCTGAGACTTCAAATTTGGCACATACAGTATTGGATTTTGGAGAGGAAAATTCTAGTGGACACTCAAGTTGACTGATTATGAGGGGTACACCTTAAAATTTAAGATAAGTAGGAATAAGAGATGAGATTTATGGGGAAGGTGGGGTGGTGTTGCTAGTGAAAAGTTCAGTAAAGAGTTTTGATGTCTAGAGCACAGAATGATAAAGAAAAGGAGTCTTTACAGCATTAACTACATTTTTTTATTGAACTGCAGAGTTACAGAATCATAGAATGGTGTGAGTTGAAAGGAGCCTTAGAGATCTAGTTCCAACCCTCCTACCATGGGCAAGGATGCCTTCCACAAGACCAGATTGCTCAAAGCCTGATCCAACTTGGTCTTGAACACTTCCAGGGTTGGAACACCCACAGCTTTTCTGGGAAGCCTGTGCTAGTGCCCTACCACCCTCACAGTAAAGAATTTCTCCTAATATCTAGTCTAAACCTGTCCCCTTTCAGTCTAAGGTCATTCCCCCTTGTCCTATCACTCCATGCTCTGATAAAAGTCCCTTTACAGGTCTCTTGTATCCCCTTTTAGTACTGGAAGTCAGCTGTCATAGGGAAGAAGTGTTGAAAATCTTAAGGCTATATAATGTCCTTAAATTTGACACAGTTATTAAGATTATTCAAATATAAAGTTCTAATAGAACAAGGAATTTGAATGACTGGTCTTGCTAGTTGCATGTGATGACTTCTTGTGTTCTTGCTTTGTTCAGACAGATGAACCTACCCGATGCCCTCCCATTCCCCAACTATCCAGTCTTTATCATACGTAGCTGTTGCAGCAGGCTCAGATGGTCACAAGTATCAAATGGTTTACCAAAATGATGAGAGGGGGAAGTATGTGCAGTTCTGGTAGATGTTCTAGTGCTGGTGTCTTCTTACTGTCATGAGGACTTGGTTTGTTTAAAGCAGTAGAGCTCAACCTCATAGATGTAAAAGGAGAATTTTGTCCATGTTTACATGAGTGAGCTGGTTAATCAAGTAGTGGGCAGGAAGACAAGTCTTCCTTACTCTCAAGTGAACCCAAGATAGTGAATTTCAGAATGGAGACCAGACAGCTTCATGGAGACCTCATTGCAGCCTTCCAGTACCTTAAGGGGGCTTATAAAAAGGAAGGAGAGAAGGTAATTTTATGCAGGACAAGGGATGATGTTTTTAAACTGAAAGAGAGTAGGTTTAGATTAGATGTCAGGAAGAAATTCTTTACTGAGGGAGTGGTGAGACACAGGCACAGGCTGTCCAGAGACGTTCTTGATGGCAGTGTTGATCCCTGGCAGTTTTCAGGGCCAGGCTGGATGGGGCTCTGAGCAGCCTGATCTAGTGAGCAGCACCCCTGCCCATGGCAGGGATGTTAGAACCAGAAGATCTTTAAGGTCCCTTCCAATCCAAACCTTTCTGTGATTCTGTGAAATAAGTACTGCTATGCAAACTGGCTGAGAACAGTGAAGCTGTTGCAGTTTTGTCCTGTATATATTCGTGGTGTGAAATATGCTCATTTCTTCTACCTATGTTTCTTCTTTAGCATGTTTGGTGTTTTCTTAGCTGGCTGCTGGGGCATGCTGGTGTTTACTGTCTGCTGGTCTTCACTGGTACTTTTTTGCTCAGGGAGTTATTTGCCCTAACTCAAAAGGAACATGATAGTGACAGTGAAGGTCAGTAGCAAGGATAGGACATAGAAAGTATTTTAAAAGGCTAATTTTAGTTAGTGTGGGTGATCTTGCTGGACTGCCAGCAGTCATCCAGTCCTGTCCTCCTTTGAATTGCGTTCTGGTGATACATATCTTTTCCACTGAAAATGTAACTAAAGAGATTGGCTTCAGTAGGCTAAAATTGTTTTTCAATCTTCTGGTCTCTCTTAGCTAAGAGGTGTAGCAGCATTGTCAGGAATGCATTCTGAGTGCCTGGTATCTTAAACGAACTGAGATGCTTAGGGGCTGGTTTTCCTTTACATTGTTTGGGCTTTAGATCCTAAGGAGACTCAGTACCACTGTGCTACTTTGTTTCCTCTTTGCACAAGCCTGATTGGTCTTGTTGCATTGAGCTCAGTCATCTTCTGTCAGTCATGATTGATTTTGGCCAGGGAACTGGTATAGGTTGCGTGTTTAGGTTGTGAATGTGATTATATGGGAATATGAGATTGTCTAACCTGGATTTACTGCTGCCTTTGGTCTGCACATAAAAACACCTGGAGAGTCATTTCAGTGAAAACACCTGGAGAATCACTCTAGTGAAACTCTGTGGGGAAGTCAATATTTTGTACCCCTGGGATACTTACTGTGGTTTATGACAAAGCTTTCTGTAAGGTGTATAATAAAAAAAAAAAAAAAAAAAAGAACAAGCCAACCAAGCAAAAAAAAAAAAAAAAAACCAAAAAAATACCCCAAACCAAGCAAAACATCACAAAAAAACTTGTGCATCCTCCTAGGAAAGCTTGAATTATAAATTATGCACAGTTCTCCATGTCTTTTGATGAATAACTGCACTTTTTACCTAGAAACAGCTGATTCCTAAACAGAGTACTACTTTCTTGACATAAAAATGTTTTTTGGTTTTTTTTATTTACAGACTATGAGAAGACACAGAAATGAAGTCACAATTGAATTGCGAAAGGTGAGTCTGCTTTTGTTTCTCAACTGTGTTACTTTGCTAACAGTGCTCTGATATCTTAACGAAATACTTTTCCATAAGCTTTGCTTTATAACCCCAAACTTACATAGAAAAGATGTAAATTTGTAAAATACTAACTGTGGATTCTAATTTAGTTTTCTTCTCCAATTTGTGAAGCTCAGTACAACAGAACAGTACTGCTTTACTCCAGTGTATCACTTGGAAATAATCCATATTCAGTTTCTGTTCCAGTTATTACAGTGGAGCTGTCAGCTGTTCAAATGTTTAAAATCTCTGAATGGGAAAAGGGAGAGTTTTAGCATTTAAAAAGTGAGGTTATTAATTTATTGTTTTCTGAAAATTATTGCTTCTGTGCTGTAAAGGGAGTTAATTTGGGGGTCAAATTTTGGCTATATTGGGTAAATGTCAGTATGGCTGGGAAGATCATGAGTGTGAGAGCTGATCTAGTTTACTGCTCTGCCTAATTAGTGCATTTTTTACACCCTCGTCTTTCATAACTCTTCCAACAATCTTTCTAGGCACCTTAAAGACTTGCTTCTGAAGGAAGTTTTACAAGCTAAGAGAAGGGGTGAACTTCTATTTGCCTTTGGGTACCTTCAGTGTATTTGAGGACTTTATACTGGCCCCTTTTGCTTTATCCATTTGAGATACCTTCAGTTCTTCACCCTTTTCTTGAACATTCTCTTTCCTAGATTTGTCTTGTTGCTGCTTTTCAGATCCAAATTGCCGGTATTTTTTTGGAAGTGTGGAAATCTAAAAGGATGCAGGCTGCAGCTGAGGTTTAAATGGAGTAGTGAAAAACAATTCTGAACACAGTATTCCTCTTTATATTAAGTATGTTGTTGACAGGCACACAGTCTATGTGTGCTTTGTACACTTCTTAGAGTACCACAAAGCAAATGTAGTTGTTTGTTTTGTTTCTATAGTTAAATAAATGCAGATTTCTTTTATGGTTGACTTCTTCTGAATTACATCTGCTTTTTTTTTCCATTCTGTTCCCCAGTATGTTTCAGGGCCTCTCCAGTTTGGTATAACCTGTATTTTCTATTATTTTCAATAATGACCTGATAAGTGTTTGATTTGAATATCCTCAGTATAACCCAAGCTCCTTTTGGTCTCCCATTTGATGTCTGTCTCCACTTTGGCAGTTGAATCCTTGACAGTTTGAGTGGTGCTTGCTTACAAGTGCACACCCACCAAATTCCATCTTTTTTTTTCATTATTTGCAAATTGAGAAGAGAAAATCCTTGCTAAAATCAAAGTGAAGGGTTTGTAAATAGAAACTATGTTGATAGAAATCAGCTTGACTTGTTTTTGAGAAATTTTGCCTGCACTTATCATGTGATTGTGTAGGAGCAACCAAAAAATCTTGTGCTAGTATTTCCCTGGGATCTTTCTGTTCCTCTTAGAAAAACAGACTTTGTTTTTTCAGGTCTTGCAGAAAAACTTCTCTTTCTCATTACAATACAAAAAATAAATATTTCTAAGATTCATCCTTAGACTATAATATTTAGTAATGAAATCTAATTTGACCCAGATGAATGAAAAATGATCAGCAATGGAAATTTATGCTGACATGTTAGAGGCCCTCATTGTTCGCAACTAGTGTAAAACTCTCTGTATAACTGTGAAATCTGTACTGGGAAGAGTCATTCATAGCACTTGGGCAGCCTGTGCCTGCTAGCAAAGCTGTAAAAGATAGCTAATACAGCATATCTTTATACATCTCGTTAAGTTGAGATGGAATGTGAGCATTCCAGTACAGTCATTGGAGAGAGCTTTGCAGGGCAAAATGAGAATTTTATTTTAATTTAACCTTTACAGTTGGTCTTTGTAACAGGTCACAATTTCAAGGTCAGTTTATTACAGAAGCGTGGTGGGGAGCAAGTCAGACACTTAAGGCAAGGGATTGTCCTGTGTGGAAGGAATCCAGCATGTGCCAGTAATATGTGAGTGAAAATGAAGAGGAAGCCTATGAACTGCCAGTGACTTCTTACTGAAAACTGCACATGCAAAGATCAGTTACACATTTAGAGAAGCCACTGGATGTAGGTCAGACTGTAAATCAAGAGTGAACAGCAGCTGCAGCACTCTTAAATGCAGGAATTGGTGTTCTTCTGGAGTGTTGATTGAACATCTTCACTGCAGACACCAGAAAATACCTCTTTAGTAATAAATTCAGCTTATGTCAACTCAGCTGATGCTGGTGGGCACCTGGTTTGCTGTGGGAACTCTGTGACAGCTGAGATTCTGTACCATTGCTTCTGGTACAGAAGTGAGACTGAAATGTTAAGGGATGTATTCTATCAAGTTCCAGCAGTGGAAAGTTGTAATATCATCGCTTCGGTCTTTATCTTTGCAGTTAACACTGCTACTCTAGCATGAGTATGCCAAATTCAGGAAATTTGTTGGCATGACCTTAGTAATCCACCGGTGCCTCTTCAAAGCAAAGGAATATCTTCTCTTTACTCAGCTGCCCAGATGCTGCATGTACACCTGGCTTTGAAGAAAAGAGACAAATTGAGTATATTCTTGATCTATATGGTTGAAGCACTACATAGTCATGGGTTTGTCTTTTGACTCAATGTGGATATAAATATTAAATGAATGGATCTGATAAAATTGCTCACATCTCTGTTTAGTAAGATGGAATAAATAAAAAATCATGGCTTTGAACGGTAGTAAACAATTCCTGCATGCATCAGTATGAGGTGTTTATTCTCTTGAAATTACAGACATCAAGGTGCATTTGCAACACATTCTGTGTTTCAAGAATATATTAGCTCTATTCACTAGCTTCACATCACAGTTCTTAGTCAGGAAGAAACTCTATTTTTTCCCTGTTTTTTATTTCCCAATCATTTATTGTTTGTTTAGGAATTTAATTAACAAAGATTAACAAAGCTATCTGAAATGAAAGGGTAGCAGTAGTCTGGCAGATTCCAGGTTGAGGCATGAGTTGGCATCATGAGCCAGTCAGATGACACTCCTGATAGTCAGGTGCCCTTTTACTGATTCCATGTTGGCTTTGTGTTCTATGCATTTTGAGATTGGATCTAGTACATTTCTGGAAAGATAGTCTTGGTCTCTGGTTATATTGTTTGTACAACAATAGGTCTGAGACCTTAAACAATAGGCATATCCCTTTTCTGACAGAAAACAGTGTCAGTTTTGGTGATGGAGACTGCATCAGGATTGAGAATATAGAACTTCTCAGTGTAGTGTCTTGGTGAAGTCTGAGTGTTTATCACTTGGTTCCAGCATACCAGAAACTTGAAGGCTGCTCTGTTAGTAACAGGGGCCCTGGAATTAATTGGCTTAGTCTGTTAGTCTCAGTCTAAGGGGGCGTAGGGTGAATGAGCAATGGTTAGGATTGAGTTTAAGGTTCTGTATCTAAATGAATCCTGTAACTCCACTGCTCTGAAACATCCTTTGATTCTGGGTGCTTGGCTTTCTTTGAGGATGAAGTTTGACTTGGGCCACTTGTGTGCCTAAAGAAAGGTAGTCCTTAGCCAGGTCAATGATATGGTCATTGAGTTAGATGTCACCCTTCAAAGGAAGCCTTAGCACTCCTAACTTCAGCAGAAACACAGGATACTGGCCCGCTAAATGGAATCCTAAGAACTTCCATGATGTCTCACAAGGTTTATTTTTGGCTTTCTTGGCAAACTCAGCTGCCCCTGGGAGCTAATAGACATAAGCTTATGAAAGCTCTAATTGCCAATTAAGTTTGGTGCAAGGCAAAGCAATTATTTGCTAAATAAGTGGTGGATTAAAGAGTCATGAGCATATGTCTTTTTTTACCTCTTTCCCTGGCAAACAGTCCTTGTTTCTACTCTTGATCTTTCTTGAATAAGATTGCTTATGTCCATGATAACTCCTAAATAAAAGACTCAAGGTCCTTTCTTCAAGGAGTCTGTCTTCATGTTGCTGGGAGTGCTAGGGTAGGAAAAACCTTTTTCTGATTCTCAGTAAGTCTGAAAACCCAAAAGAACATCCTTTCGTTCAGTTTCAGGATAGTAAAACTTGGATCAGTTACATGTCTTTTCCAGTTCAGTGTATTTGTATAGCTTTTCATTCACTGTAAAGAACATATTTTAGTACATAATGTAAGCCTACCAGTTCAAAGAAATGACTACAATGACAAGGACACTGAAGCACGATTAGTGTGTTCTTCTGGAGGCTTTGTTATCAAGTGTTAGTGGCAGAAATTCTTGGAAAAGAATTTGCATTTACCCTGCCTCAACTGATTCATTAAAAAAATACTCTAAGAGGAAAATTACATTCCTAATGGATTCATTTAGAGGCTTAGTTGAAAAGGACTATGAAGAAATGCTTTGGAGGCTTGCTTGATTCCATTTTGGTGAGACCATGCTGTTCCCTGACTGAAGAGGCCTCAATCTTTGCAATCCATGCTTAGGGCTTAGGCCATACACTGGTATTTACTTATTTTTAGTCAATCTGCTGCTCTTCTGAGACAATGAGCACTAACCAAACAGGAGCATTGTGATGGCTCTCTGTTGTCAGAAAGGTGAATTAGCAGAACTCAAATGTAGGAAAGCTGCATATGGCTTCTAACTGTGTATCTGTAGCTATGTGCTTTATCTGAAGAAGACTCTTGGACTCTGACTTGGAATCAGTGGTACCTTAAAAGCGATGCAGGGGGAAGAGCTGCTTGTTGTCATCTGTGAATATATCTAATATTTGCTACCATTAGGAACTCCAGTTCTTAATGTTGAAATCTTCTCGAAGTTCTGCTTTTTGTTCTCAGAAGACTCAAACGTAATTATCTTAATGTTTGTGCCAGAAGAGCTTCTACTGGCTACTGAGCTCCTAAACTTTCCCCTGACCTGAAGAAACATTTTGTAATGGTGTTTGTTACCTGCAGCTAAAGATTTTCTTGTTAATTTCTTTTCCCTTTTGATCTTGAAGCATCATGACAGTTGACACTCTTCATAGAGCTTTCCTGTGTGTCTAGTGCTGAAAAATAAGTAGAAATTCAGATTTGACACCTTTCACAGTTCCATTAGAGCATCCCATTGGCCATATCCCACAGTACGAAGTGTAGTGCAGCACAGAGATTGTTGGATATTCTCTTTACCCACAAAGAGTCTTCAATTAATAGTGATTTTGAATATTTGAAACTTGCTTGCATTGCTATACATTTTTTTAAATCCTGTGACCATCTTCCAAGAAGATAAACAAAAGAAGTACCAGGATCTGGAGGACTTGAGTACTGTTCATGCAGCTGGACCATCCCACTGCCAATTAAGCAAATAAAGGGCATCTGTCATTAAAACTGGACAAGAAAGTGCACTCCTGGTATCATTACTGTTATCTATTCACTTGG
Organism: Eopsaltria australis; assembly: GCA_034509425.1. NCBI lineage: Eukaryota > Metazoa > Chordata > Aves > Passeriformes > Petroicidae > Eopsaltria > Eopsaltria australis. Next base: position 1,042,140 of record JAVTVJ010000091.1, on the reverse strand, counting down.
CATGTTTGCCAATGCCTTTTGTTTGTATGGACACCTTTGTAGGCTGCTGTAGTGGGGTCTCTACCAGAACTGTGGCAATGCTTATAACCAGCAGCCAGCAGCTGTTTATGAACTTTTATACTTAATGTACATAGCACACATGGTTCGGTCAGTGTTGAGGATCTTCCCTTTAGAAGGAGACCTGATGAATTTTGTTTGTGGCAAGCTTTTACCTTTCATCAGAGATTCTGCTCTGATGCCTCTACCTTTGAAAGGGCTCTCTCACCAGGCTTGGAACAGGACAGCTGTATCCAGGTATGTTCAATTGTCTTTGTTTTCACCACAGGAGCCTGCAGAAGAGGCTGGTGTTTTGATTTAAGCAAAACCTTTTTGAGTTTGCTACAGTGTGTCAAATTGCAAGCATTTCAGAGCCATGGAAGGCTGCAAAGACTCTTCTTTTACCTTGCCTAGGGGAGTGATTGGTCTGACAAATTACTGGAGAGAGGAATTTTGCTATCCAGGGATTGGACACTTTTGCTGATGGGCAGAGCTGTTTCAAATAACCTTAGAGACACTGTTTAGGAGTGGAAGGTTTCATGAACACTTTGACTTCATAAGAAATGCTAATTAGAATAGAAACTTCTAATATTTCTCAGTAAGTACTAGCCTCTCTGCCTCAGGCTGCTGTGGAAGCTCTCCTCTGTATTGGCTCTTGACTTTCTTTCCTTGGCTGAGGTGATTTTTTACTGGAGCCCATCACATCATATGACTGACAGCCTGAAGACATTGCCTGCACTCATAGAAATTTCAGCGTCAATCTGTGGTCAGTTATGTCCTTTGAAGTTCCTCTCTCTCTCTTAAGGGTCTATCTTGGCCTTAGAATATGGACTGTTATTCATATATATTTTGGTTAACATTAACAATAGGCTGCCACAGCCAGTCTAGGTGGTCTTGTGCGCTCTTTGAGGGTCTAGTTTCTGTACTTAAAACCTGACTTATATTAAACTATGCTGAGCCTGTGGGATGTTGTCTTCTGCATTAAAGGGTTATTCTGGTGTTTGTTATTCTAGCATTGTCTTACCTGAAAAAAGAAATAGATATTGATTGGGAGGATTTCAAACTTGTTTTAAGTTCTTTCTAAGATGTCTCAAAGGTAAGCAAGTCCCAGAAATTTTGGGCCTGGAATTGCTGTTTTTTATAACATTAAATAAAATATTGGAGACCCTTCAACACATCATTTTGTTTAGAGGCTCTTTTCTGTATCACAAACAAGGTGTGGTATGATAAAATCTCTTTAGTGAGTACTGTGGTTATCAGATAATTTGAGACTGGAAAGCCTATCTTTCCTTGCTAGTACACTAGATTTCTTCTAGATGTCAGAGCTGGCTCTTACTCTTTTTCAACATTTTGCGTCGTTAAAGAATGAAATCCTAACGTGCTTATTAAAACAACAAAACCAAAGACAAAAATATGTTCAGATATACATACTGGATCATCACCTTCCATTGCCCCTTATGTCTTTATACCTCTATACCAAACAAAATATAAAGTCTAGAATTTAGAAGAGACCCTTGCATAGTTTTGGTATAATACTTTTTATACATTTTAAATTCGTAAAAAAGTGTAAACAATTGATAATTTGTGTTCTTTTTAAATTATGTTTTTATGTCTTCATTAAAGTAGGAATGTTAAAATGAAATGTCAAATGGGTACTTCACCACTGAAAAGATAATTTTGTTCTTCTGTAATTCTTAAAGGAGCTAAGGCTAGAGAGTGTCTTGTTTTAAGTCAGAAATTAGGCTAACAGTGTGAGTGGGAAATACTGCAAGTGCCAGTGTGCATGGAGCATGCTATTTTACACACAAAATGCAAATAGATGTGACCAGGGAGCTTCAAAATAGGTTCAGCTGGAAAATAATCTTACACTGAAAAAGAGTTTCTAGTATGTGTGGCTAAATGTTAATGTCATGCAGAGCTATGAGTATTGTGAATGCCTGTTAGAAAACTGATCCCCAAACTGTAAGTTTTAATTAATTCAAATGTCATGGATTGTCATAGATCTGTCTGATTAGCAAGCTGCCAGATTCTTACTGTTGAAATACTGCAAATTCTATTTGCAGTGACAAATGCCTTTAAAAAAAGGCAGCCTTATCTATACTTATGTGTTGAAAGGGTCCATTGTGTATAACCACCCTGTACTAATAAGCATTTAAAGTGGCTTTATTTTTGTCATTCCTTTACAGAACAAAAGAGATGAACACCTTTTGAAAAAAAGAAATGTTCCTCAAGAAGAAAGCTTAGAAGATTCTGATGTTGATGCTGACTTCAAAGCAGTAAGTTCCTTGATTCTGGAATTATTTTTAAAACTTTAGTGATGTGTCTAAACAATGTATTCTGTTATCTTGCAGTTATTTGAAAGCAAGTTTATGAACTGATACACTGTTAAAATAAGTTGTTTTTTTTTTATTAAATGTTTAAGAAGCCTATAATTTATCAGCAAAATTACTGAAACTCTTTTTTTTTCTTTTCAAGCAAAATGTAACACTAGAAGCTATATTGCAGGTATGTTACATTTAACTTTTTTTTTTTTTTTTAAACTGGAAGGGTGTGTTCTATGCATTTTTAATTTTTACTGGGATTTTTAATTATTTTCTCAGAATGCCACAAGTGACAACCCAGTGATCCAATTGAGTGCTGTCCAAGCTGCAAGGTAAAAATAAATTAAGATACAGAAACATAATTTATTCATATCTTTCATTATGAAAGTTACTTACTTTCACTTCTAATTTCACAGAAAACTCCTATCCAGTGACAGAAATCCACCTATTGATGACTTAATAAAATCTGGAATTTTACCAATCCTGGTGAAATGCCTAGAAAGGGATGATAAGTAAGTATTCTTTTTAAAATGTTCATTGTTACTGGAAATTTGCATCCAAAAAAATAAATCATGATTTGAAATGAAACTGAGGATTCTAGCACCATACAATCTGACACAGTGGATCACATTCCATTATGATAAATCACAAGTTCTCCAGGAATATTTATTCTACCATTGAAATGTCATTTAATTTTTTAGAGCTTGTTTGAGCATATCCAGCTAATGGAGAAAACCTTACTACATTTCTCATTGGTTTTGAGTATTTCAGCCTTTTATCTGTAGTTTTTAAGAAACCTGCCCCAGATTTGTGTGTATTTTGGTGAAGGCAGAGAACATGCCTGGTTGTGAACAGGGGTCTTTTCCAGAATACATTTGTCTTTTTCATTAAGATCATTAGCTTCAGGTTTCTTCTCACTGCAAGGTGTGTTTCCTTCTGGCTCTCTGCTGCTCTCTTATGTGATGGTGGAACATGGTGAGTGTGCTCTCTGAGTCTTTATTAGAAAGCAAGAGCTTCAGTAAAGAAAGTAGAGAGCACTGAGCATGTAGTTGCAAGAATATCATGATGTGTGAGAAACAAAACATGCCATATTCAACAAAGCTAGAACCCCTGATCCAGATAGATGGGGATTAACACCATTGAGGTAAATATTTTACCCTGTCTTTGATCTCAGGGAGACATAAATATGTTTATAGTATTTCCATTTTCAATGTTTTTTCTGCAGCTACGAGAGCTAGGAACTTCAAAAATATGGTTTGGTATTTTTGATATATTTTGATGGCTGCAAAACTAAGAACTGTGAGTAGGATTTTTTCCTAGCTTGTTTAACAAAACAGTTGCTTAGAAAGGCAGCTGACAATAACATTCAAATCAGGAAAGTAATTTAAAATGGGTCATGAATGCTTGTCTGCTCTAGAAGTATATAGTTCAGTACTTTGAAAATTCTTTTAATTTGAATTTTCTGCTAGTTTTTGTTTGATTTACCTTTGTAAATGTTTAATAAATCTTTCGAAATTGAGCTCAACATTTTTAGCAGTCCTTTTATCGTGATTGCTGTATAATATTTAGTAGAATTAAACTCTGAAAAGACTTTGCATAACAAATCATTAAAGCTGTTGTTCATGTTATTCTTGAAAGCTTATCATGAGAGAAAAAAGGGACCGACCTAAAACTAGAATTTTAATGCACTTGTGTTAAGATCTAATTATTAAAGTTCTTTAGAGATACCTCTGCCCAAATTTAGGTACAAGCGAGACCATATGCCAATCAATAGTATGAGTTTTATTTGATTGTAAATATGAGAGAGAGAGAGAGAGAAGAAAAGAGAGAGTAGGGAGAAAGATGGGGGGGACAGAGAGGGACAGGGACAAAAAGGTATCACCACTCCGTGGGTCCCATTGGTGTTCTGATGTCCTCTTTGGGTGGTCTCGGTGGTGGAAGTCCCCCCAAAAGCACAGAGTGCCATGGGTTGATATACTCTCAGACCATGTGGAAATGTCCAGGCTTGTCCCCCGCAGGGGAGGGGGCAGCCTCTAGCAGCAGACTCTGCTTGCATCACGTGCACTCCTGTGGTGCAAGGCGTCTGGGGAGCACTTTGGGGGGTCTGTGATGGATTGTGACTCCCCCTCAGCTGCCTCTCATGTGAGAGTCCCGTGGATGTGGCTTGTGGGGTTGGGGGCTTCACAGCTGGGCCAGTTTGTGTACTGGAGGATGCGTGTGTATTGCCTCTGATCAGAGGTTACGCCTTCCTCCTCCCCACTTCAGCTGGGGGAGGGCTGTGCAAACTTGGTTTCTGTGAGCTGTGCTTTGTCCCCCACCCCAAACTCAGCCAGAAACGATTCTCACTACAGCTGGTGACTTCAGCTTCTGTGGACGAATTCCTTTCCCTGAGATGACTGAACAATAGGCTTTTCCCTTTATCTAATCTCAGCAGTTTGACTCAGTTCAAAGTCCCAGTCAGGAATCTTCAGGGAAGCTTCTCTGACCAAAACTTTATATCAATGTTTGAGGCATGAACTGTTTTCAGTCTCTGACAACTTGATTCTAAAACATGAAAGTTTATAGGTTGCTGCTGACAGGTACAATTTGTTTTTACCTCTTGTTTATTTCTTTTGCAATCCCATCCCCAACAAAACCTTAAATTGCTTTGGAAATGAATACACAAAAATGTTCAAAAGAAGCAGGCACTATGACTATTTATAAAACATGACTGATAAAGACACAGAATCCATGGAAATGAAACAGTCACCTAGCAGTAAATGTTCTCTATTCTTCCAAAATCCAGGCACTTAATGTTGTGCTAATGACCATAGGCCGTAAACTCTTTTGTAGCTTGTAGAACTCCTAACCTTTAGTATTTGCTTGAACAGCACAGTGTTCATGCAAACTGTTTTACTAAACTGCTGTTGACATAGACAACAGTTGACAGACATCTTGGAAGAGATGTTCTCCCAGCTGTTATGACATTTGTAACTAATTTTTTCTGTATTTAATAAGTCAGGTGTGATGCTGTCTTTTCATACTGATTCTAGACCTTTCCCTGTCTGTGATGGAGTAGAAAAATATCTGTGTCCGGGTATACCAGCTTGCACTCGATCTGGGATGTAATATAGGAAGAATCAAGTTTGATTTGTCGTTTGGATTTTTTTGTTGTTGTTACTAGTATTAATTAAGTGATGGATAGTTTGCAAAAGGTCATAGAATGCAATATCTCTTTTTTCTTACAGCTTTCTCCCTGAAATGTCAAGGCTTAGATGTTGGGGTTTTTAAAATTTTAACCCAGTGGTGCTGCCTAAATGTAGAGTATTTCAGATGGATACAGCTAGTAATACTGAAATGAACCATAAAATAGTCTTCAGATCATGCTTCAACTTACTAGTGTAAAATCATTTCATTACAGTCCTTCATTACAATTTGAAGCTGCATGGGCATTGACTAACATAGCATCAGGCACTTCTGCACAGACTCAAGCTGTTGTACAGTCGAGTAAGTATCACAACTTCGGGTTTTTTGAGGAGGAGGCAGTGGGGGTGCATGTTGTGGGGAAAAGGAAGTATTTGGATAATGAATACAATTTCTTATCAATACTATTAAAGTAATAAATATATGTTTGTCCTAAAGATTTATTACAGATTTCTGAAGGACTTCTACATTTGCTCTTAAACAGTAATCTGTTTGTCACTTACAATTACCGTTAAGGATCCCAGACAGAATTTTCCCATAAAGAGGATAGAGAATGACAGATGATACAGTAACTATGACAAAAATCTTAGTCTTTTCTCATTCTTTATTTGATTTCTGAAATCATGTACCATTAATTGCTCAGTGGCTAACACTTAAGTTAGGAATTAATTTTTTCTACCTCTAAGGTATTAAAGATGTTAAATGCATATAGTTTAGTAAGGTTGCACATTTAAATACATTAAGAAAATTACAATCCTTTCATCATCTGTATGATTAGTATCTCCTGTACATGTAAGTTTGTTGTGCTGCTTTTATTTCTTGTTTAACCAGACAGTGAGAAAGGAGAGAAACTAAAGTTAATTGAAAATAAATTAATCAAATAATTTTTTCAGAATTATAGCTATAGCTTGTATGGATCAGCATACTTATCTTAAAACAATCATTTTTATGCTAAGTACAATATGTTGTCATTAAATAGTTGATTATAGTAAAGGAAACATATAATAAACTGCCTTGACTTACTCATATGCTCATTTTTGTATGGGAAAGTGGTGTCGTAGTTATTTGATTTTTTTAAGTGTATGAACCTGTCTTTCAAATGAAAATGCTGGTTTGTATGTTTTCATGGCTAATAAAATAATGCATTAATTATAAGATTCTATATAGTTAAGATATTGGAGCACTAGAATAATTATTATTATTAACCCAAATAAGCTTTGGATAAAATGATCTTACCAAAATAAGCTTTGGATAAGAATCCAAAGGCTTTAAAAATATCAGTGTCTTGAATTTATTTCAAAAAATCCTGATGTGATTTGGGCACCTCTGTTTTTAGATTGCTTTTCTGGTGTCTAAGTACCTTTGAAAATCTACTCCCAAGTTTTTTCTTCCTTCTCAACTTGTTCATTGGTTAGTCATTGTTTTCTTTCTTTTTCATGTCCCACAGTGTTATCCTGGTCAAGTGAATATAACAGAAAGGATGTTTATAGTATTAGCTTTGCAGGAAAAAAATCTGGAAAGAATCTCAAAGTAAAAATTAAAAGTAGAATAAAAGTATGTATAGCACAACTAAAAGCATTGTTGATACCTGAACAATTACTAGAAGTTCAAGTTGGGACATGTCTCCCAAAATCTATTTAGTTAATGCTTGAAAAGAAGAAAATGTCCTAAAATTTCTTCAGAGAATCTATAAGCATTTTACTCATGAAGAGAAGGTGGATGAAGTTTAGTCTAAAAGTCTTGCTGCTTAAACTGGGAGATGACTGAGGGAAAAGAGTGTCCCAGCTTTTCTCCCTTTAGATAAGCAATGGTTTGATGAAACAAAGCAATAGACCCTTGCAGCTACAGAAGAGGCTGGTGCAGCCTCAATACAAAAGAAGGCAGCGTCCTGCAATCAGAAGGGACAGATGGTGCTTGGAAGGCCCAGCAAAAGAGGAGACGTACTATACACACAGAATAGCTCTTGGCAGGAGCCAGTTTGGAGCAGGAGTAATTAATTTTTTGAGAGTGGTAGGTCAGATAACCTCAACTCATGCACTCTCAGGTTGTCCTCCTGCCTGAGTGCTATTATGAAATAACTTCATTCCTGGTTTTGAAAGCATACCAGGATTGCAGTGTAATATAAACTACATAGTTGACCCTCAGAAAAATGTTGACTGCATATATGGCTGAACTGTAATCTCAGTAATTGCAGAGAAGGAAGCTAAAATATTCCACTTGAGCTAATGGAAGTGGGATGATTATTACAAGAGTGAGTGTTCTTAAGCAACAGTGTGTTGCTGTCCCTGGTAGCCTGTCAGTTATAGGCAATGGCTGAATCACTTATCTGGGGTGGGGAAGGAATTTCAGGTTACCTTTATTCTTCATCGCTCTGTATTTTCAGGAAAATGCATCAGAGTTTTTTGGCTTATTATATCACGTCACATTATCAACACAATATTGATTCACAGTTGCTCATAAACTGTGTTGCACTTCTAAAAAATTCTGAAGCTATTTCTGCAAGAAAAAATACTTTTTAACAGTATATAAATTGATCCAGTTTATTCAGACTATAGCATGAGTGTGATCATTTATAGATTTAAAAAATTGCTGCAAGAATTGCTGTCTTTCAAACAGTATGGGTTGTCTGAAGGAAAACAGTGCATGGGAATAGTAGTGGGATGGTTTCTTAGCTCTGTCAAATATATTTAATTCCACAGAGAATGATATCTATAATCAGTACCACTTCCTTTATTTGGTATGTTTGCCGGCATTATATAAGAGCAAATTAAAATGTGTCTTGGGACTGGCAGATGGATGTAAATCTTCACTGCATACAGAAACTAACTATAGCCACCTCTTGGGAGGAAGCTATTTTCTTGGAGTCAAGATACAAATAACGTTTGAACAAGCAGGCATGTTATTCTGCTTGATGTGTGTGGTGATACTGGATAAGGCGAAAATCTGAATTACTGCGACATGAAACCTCACACCTGCATACTTGAGGGTCTGCCTATCGCTTTGAGAAATACGGGCAAATGTTTAAATGTGAGGAGCATTGTTGTTTGATAATTCTGTTCTCAAGTCTTGTTTTCCCTTCTCTAGATATATATAGAAATGTTTAACTGAGGTTTTGTGCACCCTTTGTAACAGAAACATGTATAAGGCATGGTGGAGAATGTGTGTTGTATAAATCAGTGAAAATGTTGCTCATATACCAAGACCTCGTATTAAACAAATCCAATGTTTGCATTCTGCAGATGCAGTACCCCTCTTCTTGAGACTACTTCATTCACCACACCAGAATGTTTGTGAACAAGCTGTCTGGGCTCTTGGAAATATTATAGGTAACTTGTTGTTTTAATGATTTGAATTCAGGGAGCATTTCATTTTAGAACTTGACTTTTTGAACATTGGCATTATCATAAGAGACTATGTTTCCTCTGAATTCTGTGTCTTGATATAATTTTTTAAAAATATATAATGTGGCCAGAATGACCTATGTTCCTCCTGTTTTTTTTCTAAATAATAGTATCACTTGCTATGCAAAATATTAACAGGATAAATTTTGTGTTTCCTAAAATATACATACATAACTGTACGTATGTATATTTAATATAATATGACCTTTTAGTGGTAGACTATTGGTGAGGAAACATAGAATTTCAGTATCCCAACATGTCATTGCATACATTTCAAGATTTTCCATTTTTAATGTAATTTCTTTTGCAACAATTTTCATTTCTGTAGGTGATGGTCCACAGTGTAGAGATTATGTCATATCACTGGGAGTTGTCAAACCTCTTCTGTCCTTCATCAATCCCTCCATTCCCATCACCTTCCTTCGGAACGTCACATGGGTCATTGTAAATCTCTGCAGGAATAAGGACCCCCCACCGCCTATGGAGACAGTTCAGGAGGTAAATAAAGAATTTTGAGACAGATAACGTTTTATACTCTGGGCTAGAGGCCCAATGTTTTACACTGTCATATGAATTATTGCATGTTTTTTGTCACTGCACATGTGTTGTGCTACTTAGCGGTTGTTAGATGAAGTAATTTGAGCAATTTGGTGGTTCTTGCTATGGCTGTAATAAAGGTGTTTGTAACAGCTGAAACTGAGTAAGACTAAAGTGATGAGCTATGCAACAAAAAATTAACACTAGAAAGCATTAAAATACTCAGCATTACATGTTTTCACTAAAAAAAAAGACTACAAATGTGGTTTTGTATGTAGAAGAATTCAAATGTAATTATTTTCAGGAAGAGGAAGTGAAAGTAAACTATGGCATGTAGTGTGGTTTGTGTTTCGACTTGGTGTGAACATGCACTCAAAACCAAGTCCCAACGTGAGCAGAAATCCTGAAAATAATTTTAAATGGGAACAGAGCAAATGCTCAGTTGATAGGGTAGGGACAGTTAGTGAAATGGAGCTATTTGACTAGAACTGCAGTTGTAAGTAAAGTTCTTGATTTTAAGATAAATTCAAAAGTGTGGATATGGTTTTTGAAACAGTATGTTACTGTTAACAGCTAAACATAAATGAAATCTTTAAAGTGAAGGAGAGAGGGAAACTTTTACAAGTATTACTTTACTAAATAAAACACTGTTCTAAGCAGTATTATCAGAGCCCAGTTTTCTGTTTTCTCCATATGGGATTATAAAAAATGAAACCTTATACCAAGAGGTTTATATGTTGATATTAGGGTAATAGTTTTTATTGTGTGTGATAACAAAGCTTTTAAAATAGCAGCAGGGTGTCTTATCTCTGTGATTTGTTTGTTTTCCCTCAAAATACAGTCTACATTCTGTGTCTGGAATATAGTACTGTCTCCTATTTTCACATTTTGAAATATAATACACATTTTTATACATACGTGGAGGGAATGACCAGCTGCTGGAAAGTGTGTGATTGCAATATACTAAAGCAGACTCAAGCTAAGCTTTGTGATTGCAGTACTTGGATTCATAACTGTACCACCAGTTTTGTTCTGCTGTAATGACTGATGAACTTCTTTTCAGATTTTGCCAGCATTGTGTGTTCTCATTTACCATACAGATATAAATGTAAGTAATTTCTAAAGTTTTAGATATTTGGATGCTTTGTTTTCTCTAGAAAGATAATGCTGCAGGATTGTGTTAAAGTAGTAAACTTGGGCTTGTGTGTTAATTTATGTATAATTAAGTCATAAATGCACAATTAAATATGAAGACCAATGTAATTGTAGTCATTCAGAGCATGAAAAAGTACAAATAACGTTTCTGAAAATACCTATTGTAAAAAGATGGCATTTTTTATCCTGTACATTTGAAATACCTTTTTTAAAATCCTATCTTTTGGACTTGAGCACTAGAAAATTGAAGTGCCAGCTTTACCATCAGCTGCACTTCAATTCTGCCCCAATTTATAATTCTGCTTAGATGATATGTAATGTGTATAAAAAAAATTACATGTAATTCTGTATATCAATCCAGTTAAATATTGTGATCATAAGGGTAAATCTGACTTCTGTAACCTGTTGGGTGCCTGACTTTGCAACATTTAACTAAAGAAATCAGATATGAAAATACACTTAAATAAACAGCAATAAACTATTGTTTTGTGGCACCTTTGGCAACCTTCACATTTTTAATACTAAACCTTCAGTACTTCCCACATTCCTTATTCATGAGTTTACCTGTATTTTTCCAAGTAATGTCCTAGGGGATGGACTTACCTCATGAAGCCTTATATATTGGGACTTCAGAGCAAAGATCTGTGTAACTGAGGGTTATTGAGCTGCTTTTCTCCTTCTCTCAGGACTTTGTAATCCCTACAGTGATCCTTTAGTTTAGGGAAGAAGGAATTGAACCCTTGTGTTGGGTTTGGGGATAAAATAAAGCATAAGATCAGTGGGACTGACATGTGTTAGTTCAATGCTGTAGTAGTGCTGTTTCTGCTGCTTTTTTAATGGTGAAGTGGGCTTGTCTCCACAAAATATTTGTACAGTTTAATCTGGGATTTTGCCAGGGTTTTCCAAGTGTAATGTGAGTGGGAGACAGCACATGGTGACTTTTCAATGCGTAATTTGGACAAAGCTGAACAGAATTCATTGCAAAACCAAATATACTTCTAACCTGTAGGCTCTTTTTCCCTGCCAAATTTTAAAGCTTTTGCAAGCAATGATTGTATGAGAGCTTATTGATGTAGGTATGAGACTGTGATGCCAGGTTTTGACTGATCTCAATTAGGGTGTCCGTCATTTTGATCCTGAGAGTCAGGTGCTAGTTTGGAGGTACCAGTCTGGTCCCAGCCCCTCTGTACTGGAGCAGCAAACCTATCTTTGGAGATGAGTCAGTGATGCAGGTAGGTCAGCCCACAGTCCTGTCAGCGCTTCTGGCGGCTGCTGCTCTTGTCACCAACAGGGCTGTAGGGCAGCAAACTGGTGAGGCACCATCTCCCACTGCTTCTGCTGCCATAGTGGCTCCACTGCAGCACGTTCCGCTGTCCCTGCAGCACAAGAGGTGAGGGCAGCAGCAGGCTGTGGCAGGAAAGCCTTCAGGCTGTGCTGGCTGGCTTCTGGAGCTGGGTGGAAGCAGCCTGTCAAGTCCTTCCTATGTTCTAGTACTGCAGTATTTGGCTGTTCTCATAGCTGGAAATTTTAAATGGCTATCTGTTTTAAAAGTAGACTTGGTCTAGGTACCTCGACAGATTATGGCTTTAGTGGGGTCCAGATTTCTTTTCCTGCAGTTCCTAACATAATCTCTGTGATCTGATATCCCTCTCTCTGCTCGCTTTGTTTCTGCTTCAGGTACTACCTTTCAATGACTAACTTATGTACCTGTCTATTTTTGAGGGCTTTCTAATCATCCTTATCAAATCATCCGTGACTTTTTTTTTTATTTTAAGATTCTCAAATGGCCCTGCATGATAGGCATTTCTCTGTGGATTTTGCTTTGCTTGGGCACTTCAACAGTTGCCACATTACAATAGTTGCTGGTCCTTTAGTTGGTCTAAGAACTCCTTTCCTTTCCTTTGTTTTTTATTCTAATATGAAGGCAGGAAGAGGCATACATCCAGAATTGTTTGCAGTTTCACTTCAGAACTGCACTATGGATCAGGAATGTTAAGGTGTCAGATGGATTAGAGACTTAAAGGAATTTATGTATTCCATAATCATAAGACAGCACAGCTGATGAATTACAGCAGTGCTAAGGAGGCCGAGTTGGTATTTTCTTCAGAAAGTTACTAGCACAACTACTTACCTGAGCTCGTTGTCTATCTTGGAAATACAAATCAAGCCCAACAGTTTACCTTTGAGAGATGATGTATGCTGTCATTTCATGCACCAAAAATATGGTATTTAATTAAAAAGGAATTTGAGAGGACTTACAGAAATTACTCTGATGGAACAAATGACCCTGGTTTTCATAGTTGTACATAATAATCTAACATTTTACTGATTAGGTCTCATCATAATCATGTTTAAGTTTTTCCTATAACTAAATTGCATGTTTTCCCCTCTCCACCCCCAGATAAGTGGAATGTTGTTCACTAAATTAAGCCTTCATTATGCAGATTTTTCTGTTCAACGTGTAAACCATGTTCTCTCCAATTTGTAGATTCTTGTGGACACTGTTTGGGCTTTGTCCTACTTAACAGATGGTGGAAATGAACAGATACAAATGGTGATTGATTCGGGAGTTGTACCTTTTCTAGTTCCCCTTCTGAGTCATCAGGAGGTTAAAGTTCAAGTAAGTCTGATTCAGTTGTGTCTGAATAGTCCTTTGTATGCTGTTTGTTAAAAAAAATGTGCATTACACTATTTATTAGTGCAGTTAGTGAGATGAACATTTGCAGCTACATTTTGTGCTGGTAAAACTGAAGAAAAAAATGTTACCTACACTGGGGAAAAAATATTAAAAAGAAAGAAAACTCAAGCAAAACAGTACCAACACAATTTTAAGTAAAGTGACAGGTTAAACATTAACTTCTGTTGTGTGATTACCAGGGGTGCCTTCCTTTTGTAGTCCTAAAATATTTATTGACAACAGATTTTACATTTTCCAGAATTCAACTAACATGCATTCTTTTCTGTTGCTGCATACGTGGATGTGCATATTCTATCTGAATAGCTCATGGAAAAATCAGTATTTTGGAACTTTTAGAGTATTGGCATATTTGCAAATGCTGAGTCTGTTTAGTAAAGTAAATTTGTAATTGGCTGTGAAAGGTTAACTGAACTTCTTGATTAATTTTAAAGACAATGGGAAACTAAAAGTTAATGTGTACTGGGTTTTTTTATGAACCATCCACTGTAATACAGAGCTCTTCCGTGTATATTGTATATGTGTATTTGACATGTTTGTTGAGTTTGTACTTTGGATGAGATTTGGCTGTCTTGAAATTTGTCAGACTAGTTCACTTGATGAAAGAAGTCTCTCCAGTATTCTGTCACTTGTAAAGCATTTACTGACCTATACATAAAGATGTAAAGTCCATTTCTGAAAGTCACCTGAGGCCCAGTAAGTAGTCATGAGGTTTTGAATGCCTTAGTGGGGAGCTGAATGGAGAAGTGAGCAACCTCAGCAGATGTAGAGCCTAGAAGCTGTTATTGGAATTGTAACACAGATCAGGTACATGATGAATTGATCTTCTAAGGTTTTAATATTGTTTTAATTTCTAGTCTTTGCACTTTCTGAGTTGAGCTGCAGTGCATTTATTCTGTGATATACTGTGTCTTTTGATGAAACAGTATCCATTTTTCTGATGTAGCTCAGAGGATGAAGTGCTAAATTGTGTTTTGCAAAGTGTTTTTATAGAGAGACATCTTAAAATTATTTTTGTTATAGCATAAGTAACAGCAATGTCTTTAACATGCAATTTTTTTTCCTTCCCACTTTGGATATTCAGACAGCAGCACTGAGAGCAGTAGGCAACATAGTAACTGGTACTGATGAACAGACACAAGTTGTTCTCAATTGTGATGTTTTGTCTTATTTCCCACATCTCCTGACGCATCCAAAAGAGAAGATAAACAAGGTATGATTTGCTTCTTCCTAACTTAATTTTTTTTTTTTAAGAAATAAAACAGTAGCCTGTGGAATATTACAGAAGAATTTCCTACATCTGTTATTTCTGGTATGGGAGCAATTTTCTATAAAGATGCAGCCTTTGAGGCTGTTGCTTAATTAGGACTGAAACCAAACAGCCGTAGTGAGTATCTGTGCATTGGTGTTGATGCCTCCTGCTTTCTGGGAGAACTGAAGGGTTTTGCTTTGGAGTGTGATACTTTTCATTTGCAAAGTGAGTAACTGGCTAACTTCAATGACAGTTTTTCATAATTTTGGTTGAGTCTAGTTAGAGTTGCATAAGACTGATCCAGTTTTCCCACTTCACCTTTTCATAATGAAGTTTATTCTCTTGTTCATCTTCACTTTCAAGGAAAGAGGGTGTATCACTGTCCTTTCCTGAAAATTGTCCCTGCGTTTCATCTCCTTCTTTTTGGCAGAAATAACTTCACTGCTTCAAGGATTGGGTGGAATAGGGAGAGTTTGATGACAGTGATCAGTGCCTCCTTTTCCAGAGCTGTATTTCATGCTATTTGCTTTTTTTTTTTTTTTTTAGAAATTGTACCATCTTCCATTGCGAAGATGGTCTGGTTGAGGAGAAAGCTTTTTTTGTTTAGATTATGTGATTCCCCCGTGCAGTTTATCACTGAGGAGAAATCTGTTTGTGAGGAATCTCTGTTTCCTCAGGCCCTGTCAGCTGTGAACATCTCTGGAGAAGTTATCTTTGAGAGTCAAACTGATGTGATTTATTTTTGCTTGCCCCTTTAGCTCTCACAAAAGAATGATGAAGAGCTCTTTTGAATGCCAAGGAATTATTTTTGTACAAGGGATATCCAGCAATGCTTTGAGTTTTGTTTCAAGTCTGTATTGTGACAGGCAAATAGAAATAAAAGCAAGGTACACATCCCTAAAAAAGTGGGAACCCATGTTTTTTTCCTGCAGTGCTTCACAGTTGCCTGCTTGCCACATCTTTTACTTAAGATTGGAGCCTTTTAAAGATGTTCTGGATTGCCATGACAAGTATCCCCCTTTGTAACTGGGAATTTGTGACTGCCATGAGATAGGTGGCAGCTGTGTGGATGAACCTCCTGAAGGAGTAACTGCTGAGCAAAGTCACAGGACAGAGTGTCATGTGTGATGCTTGAATGAGCTTTGTGGACACCACTTCATGTTACATGAAGAAAATGGGAGGTGGAGTCTTCCTTTATCATAGCAGAAAGCTACCACTGAGCTGTCAGTAGTAGGATTACAGGACAAGTCCCTTTTTTATGATGCTTTACCAGTTTTCCTATTTTCCTTGCAAAACTGATTGAAAGTTTAAAGCTTGTCTGTGACTCCAGCAGTGCAAAGCAGATATAAGGTTTACATCAGTATTACTCCTGAGGTATGGAGACATTCCTTGTGTGAGAGAGAATCTGGCCCTATGAATCAATCATTTTAATTTTACTTTGATACCGTGTTGTCCTTCACAGTGCAATAAAAGTTTGTGTGCTAGAAATGCTGCTAAGGCCTGTTTAGTGATTGCTCATGGTATGATTTTAGGTTTTGAGGTGGTTAGGTTTGGCTGAGTTCTTTTTTTCATCTGCTGACTAGTGTTTAAAAGTGTTTTGCTTTTTTGCTTTATCCCACTGTAGGAAGCAGTTTGGTTCCTTTCCAATATCACAGCAGGAAACCAGCAACAAGTTCAGGCTGTAATAGATGCTGGGCTAATCCCCATGATCATACACCAGCTGGCTAAGGTCAGTCAAACTATCAGCTATGCAAGTTGTCATCCTCTTTTTATAAATCTGACATGAGGAGTTTGTGATTTTTAATAAGTTTGACAGATGTTTCCATGCTGATTTTAATGAGCTATTAATTTTATTTTTCAGGGGGACTTCGGGACACAAAAGGAAGCTGCTTGGGCAATTAGCAATTTGACAATAAGTGGGAGAAAAGATCAGGTATGTGTAGTGGGATTTCAAGCTGTCACTAAAATGTTGCACATGCAGCCATTTGTGTAAGAAGCACAATGTTGAAAGCAATTTTTTTGGTTTTTAATTATTTAGGTTGAATACCTTGTACAACAAAATGTAATCCCGCCGTTCTGCAATCTACTCTCAGTAAAGGATTCTCAAGTGGTACAGGTGGTGCTGGATGGCCTGAAAAACATCCTGATAATGGCTGGTGATGAGGCTAGCACAATAGCTGAAATTATAGAAGAGTGTGGAGGTAAGAGCTTACTAGGCTTTTAAAAAATTTAATTGGCTGGATGTTATTCTGTCTTCCCCGTGCTGCTGTTGATGTTTATTGCAGTGTTATTTACCATGGGCTATTTGAGTAAACAAGGGAGAGTTTTGTAATGGGAGATGTTACTTTTTTCTGTGTAGTTCAGTTTGGAGATGGCTGTGTAGAGGCAATTGTTGAAGGAACTTTCTGTAGCTGAAGTATTTTTTAAGCTTCAATGAGAATTGTAATTATTTTCATTTGGTAATTGCACATACTTTGTCCTGTGGTAAAGCACACATTCTTGCTCTAGGTCATTGCCTTGGAAGCAGTTTTAGGATCATAATTTCATTACAGACCAAAGCAGGATGAGGAGTCTTCTCGATATCACAATCCAAGTTGTAACATATGCTCATTAGTGTAGTGAAAGAGATACTGAAGAACATAATGCACTGGAAGCTTTTCCCTTGTGTTATTCCATATCCAGGTTCAAAACGGGACTGGTGTTTTAGCTGCTTTTGTCATCTTGCTGTTTTAAACTTACAGGCAACACACAAGCGTAGCCACTTCTTTTTAGAGATACATAGAAAGCACAATGACTAACCCAAAAGTTACGTAGTAGACAGAAATTTTTAAATATAGTGTTTTATCTAAACAAAAAGACTCCATTATCCGTTGTTCATAAACTGGAATATTCCCTGGCATGTAGTTCACAAGCTACCTCTCTTTCCTCTTAGAGACAAAGCTGCTGTGTAGATCATATTTTCAAACTGAGCTACATATTTCCTAGTGTGTTTCAGTAGCAATGTTTAATCATTTTTCTTACTTTTTTTAAAGTAGTCAGTAACTCCAGTTTAATCTTACAAAACTCTTCTCCATTTTCTTTTATTCAGGGTTAGAGAAAATCGAAGCCTTGCAACAGCACGAGAATGAAGACATTTATAAACTAGCTTTTGAAATTATAGATCAATATTTCTCTGGTGATGATGTAAGTATGCTAAAGATGGAAGAGTAAATGCATTGTGCTGTTAGCTTAGTAAGTACATTGTCACTGTTCCTCATTCCAGTGGTCCTGAACATACATTATCTCCAAAGTCAGCTTTTCTGGTGCTTGTTCGGTAGTTTCCCTCAATTTAAAGTCTTTGAAGAGTTTCTCAATACCAGGACTTTTTTTCAGCAAAATCAAGAGGACTGCTCTAGTTTTGCCTAACAAATTGATCGATGCTAACTTAATTTTGTCACATTGACATGTAATTATTTGTGATTTGAATCTAAACAGTTTCCTCTGGCTCTCCTTTTTATTTTCTCATACATCAGTCTTTGAAAGGGACAGTGGATCCTTACTTTCAGATACATTTTTGTATTTCAACTCTGTATTTGCTCAGTCATGATTCTGCAGTGAAAAGAGTCATCAAAACTATTAACACTTTCTGCAGCTGCTTGATCTAGACCATCCAATATTTTGTTACAACCAGATTAGGTATTTTGACCCTCTTAGGTATTTAGCTCCTCCTGCTACTAGCTGCTTGTGAGTTCCTGAGGAGCACTTCAACAAGGAATTTGAAGACAAATTATCTTTTCTAGGCCATCCAGGGTGTCTGTAGTTCTACAGCCTAGCAGAACTATGTTTTCAGTTCTTCTCTTAAATTGAACTCTGCAAATGCCAGCTCTAACTTCAGGGCACAAAAATTTTCAATTCATGGGCTTATCATGTGATAGGGAAGTTAGTAACAAGAGATTAAGATGGTGGAAAGTTCCCTATGCCTGTAGTGATTCTGTGAGCAGCATCTTAGAGTTTCCATAGAGACTCTGAGACTTCTGTCTAACTGAAGAGCACAGTCTGGTTGATGAGGGTGGAAGACTATACCTGTTGAGGTTAGTACTCCCTTTTGTGCATTTACTTCTTACATTAATGCAATTTAATCTATACCTGATGGGCTGAATATGCCTCCTTTACTCAAGAGCAGGACTTTCCTTCAGATTATTATACTGTTACTATGTTTTCTGGAGCTTCTGAAACTTAGAATTGTAGAAATTCCATAATTGCTCTAGGGAGACAAGAGATTGGTTATGTTAACCTGATTGGCAGTGTTAAGATGGACTTCCAGGAGTATTCCTGCCTTCTGTCACTTCAGGATCTTCTGTATTCCCTTTAGATGTTGCTGGCTGCTCAGTGTTCCTTCATTGCTAATCCCATTTACTCCTTTGCCCTGTAAAGGGCACAGGCTGTACTTAGGGACCAGCACTGAAACTTCCTGACTTCAGTTTCTTGTGTAAAAGGCAGGTGAGCTTAGGTGGGGTTACTTTGTGGTGTCCAAGCAGAAGGCAGAAGTGCTGATTTATCAAAACACAAACATTTTGTGGAACATTCTGAAACCACACTCAGTCTTCTTGTGAGCATGACATGCAGATTGTTGCTGTCACGAAGGGCCCCAATCTCTTTGCCCCAGTTTAGACAGTGTCACCCAAAGTGAAGAGAAGGGTTTTAGGTGAGTCAGTTCTGATGTGTGCACTACTGCAAGGCCAGTCTCAGAAAGCTGTTCAGACCCCCCCACACAAGGGCTCTTTCTCTCCTGCTTCACAATGACACACGTTCTCAAAGGAGGCTCAGAGAACAGGTGCAGCTGGTGATTTGCAGAAGGATGGGGAGGGTTTGAAGTTGTGCATTTTGTTGCTACTGACCGTGTTATTTGCTGTTCTGTGAGGCTGTAAATACCTAAATTCTAACAGCTCTGAGGAAGCTGGGTGAAGCTGGCTGCTAATTCCTTTCACTCTGTATCCACAGAGCAATGAAGTACTTCGGGTTTAAAACCAAATTCAGATTGTGCTTATGACACTTACGTAAAACTGCACTGAAATGAGTAGTTCTAAATCCTTCAAATCCTGATAGGAGATACTAAGAACTCTTTTAAGCTTTATATAAGTATTTGTATCAGCTGCTGATAAAAAAAATATTTTCATGTTGAGAGAAAATGGGAGAAAGTACAAAAGTAATTTTGGAATACACAACTAGTGATTAGGCAACTCCAGAAGTACTAAAAATTGGCACTGAAAATTAAACTGCACAGCTAAAATAGCAACTGCTTTGACCAAACAGCAGCGCTGTCCCTAACCATTACAATTTTCTAATGGTATTAGAACAGAGTTGATGTGTTGTTCTTTTTAAACATATTTGAGGAATTGAATTGGAAAAATTCTAATCTAATTTTACTGCAATAATATTAAAAAAAAAAAAAAAAAAGAAAACATGAGCATTTGTGGATTTCTTCTCTGTGTACCCAGTCATGAAGGGAGCCGGCCTCTCATGTGTCTCTGTTGCTGTGTTTTGTAGATCGATGAAGACCCCAGTCTCCTTCCTGAAGCCACTCAAGGAGGTACTTACAACTTCGACCCAACGGCCAACCTTCAAACAAAAGAATTTAATTTTTAAGTTCAAAAAAAGTGCAGCTTCTCTTGTCCCACACCAGTACGAAGCACCACCAGATGGCTACCAAGTGAAGAAACAAAAGGCTCCAAGACACACATGCCTCTTCGTTTTGATGCTTCTAAAGCAAGCCATGTATTGGTCACTTTGCAGTTGCCAAACATCACTATCACATGGACTGTAAATGCATATGCATGATCTCTTAAACTGTTTCAGAATCCTTTTTAACAGTCCCAACTACCTTTTTTTGCCTTTTTCCTGGTGCCACATGCTGACAACCGCAATCTGCAGTTTTGTTAAGAATATTCCATAGTGGTGGCACATCGGCTTTCCACGGAAAAGTAGCTTCTTTGGAAAATGGTGCGCTGTGGATCAAGACACTTTGGTATGATGCATACACTTTGGAAAACTTTACAGGGGCCCAATTTGCTCTGAGCCTCCATCATCGTCCTCCACAAACATATTTTCATAAACTTTATGTGGAAGAATAGATTCAAAAATGCAAGCCAAATGAATTTCATTGGTGAAACTGAAATAAAAGCAACTTATAAAAACACAACACTTGGCAATTGATTAAACACTTAAGTTTAAAACAAACAAAAAAACTACTTCAGCTATCAGTAATTGATGTGTGTTCATTAACTGCCTCAGAAACCAGGGTTGGAGAATGAACTATAGATTTGGACTGGTAAAGCTTTTGCCATTATACCTAATTTTTGAGAACAGCGAGCCCTATTTGACCACTCACTTCAGCCTGTGTGTTCCTGCTGTTTTGAAGTAATCAAATGCTGTGCATGGTATTTTACCTGAGCTACAACCTGTTATGGACTTGAACTTCTGTTTAAGCTGAAAGCAAGAGTCCCAGACTGTAGAAAAAAAATTCTGTCCAAAAATGTATTAGTTAAAAAGAATCTTGCTTTCAACTTTCAGTAGTCAATATCTTCTGTTTTAAATTGATAATTGGATATGGTTGATTTATATTGGGTTTAAACTGTGGAGCTTTCATGTTTACTGTAATTTAGTCTTAAAATATTTTTTACTTAGTAACCAGTGCTTATGATGATGTGGTTGGCAACAAACCAGCAACTACTTAGAAGCGTCATAAAAGCTTCATTCTTGGAGTATTGGAAGAGTAATTCAGAAGTTAGTCTCAAATCTTATTCATGTGATTAAAAACATACAAACTGGTTGACGTGTGAGGCTGTATCGAAGCTGCCATTACTCAGCATAAACCTGATGTGCAGCGCACATTAAATAACTTTATATAAGGTATGTGAAGTCATTGCTTTTGGAAAATCGCCTGACCCAGTCACTTTCAAAGGGATTTTGGTATTGCTGGGGCGAAGATCGGTAATTTTGGAATTCTGTAAGCTATCACACAAACTGGTTTTGTTGCTATTGTTTACTGGGTGTAATTTCCCAATGCATTGATGTGAAGGGATAGAAAAATCTAAATTAATTTAGTTATTGGATGTGGGTTGTATTTACTGTGATGAAGATAAGGACAGATGCCATCAGAGCTTTGTGGATCAGCTGTTTTTCCACTGATGAACAACACATAGCAGGTGTGCATTCATTAAATATATATCTGCCAAGGTGGAGCCACTTTAAAGAGTGAGTTGTCTTGTATCTCAGCTGGATACAAGCGTATGTTTAAACTGCAAGATTTTTACTTGCTAGATAATCTGTTTTAATATAGTGGTTTGGCCTCTGATTATTTATAGGTTTTATAAATTTTAGAATCAATTTCTCTTTAAGGTGGCTCAGATTTTTCAACTCTTGTGCACATAAAATTGAGTTGAAGTTCATTGTGCCTTTTTTCTTTTCCCAGAAGTTGAGTTGAAGCTTCATATGGTAACTGCATCCTATTCACACACTATAGTCTAAAATCTTGAAACTGTGTGGTGTTCGCTAAAAAACTAAACAATAAAAAGTCAAAGTTAGGTAAGGTCACAAAGGTTTTGTGAAATTAGAGTTCCAGCAGATGTTATTGTGAACAAATATTCCCCCCCTTCTTACTCAGTCTAGTCTCCTGTACGCCATATAGACTGATGCATACCCGGTTCAGCCTGCACTCAGTTATTCTAGAGATTACATACAAATTGATCCTGAAACAACAGTTTTCCTCTGCTGTAAAGATTCGATCCTTTTCTTGCACTCAATGCATTACAATAAAAGTGAACATCGGAGAACTGGGTAAGGCAGGACTAAGTGCTTGCTCAGTTCTTTCTGCTGTGACCTTATCAGCTTTTGATTGGGATTGCACCATTTCATAGTTAATAAAGGAAACAAAGTATATTGCTGCACTTTTACGTTTTCAGAACAGTGTTTAAAATTGCATTGTTTTTATTATTTTTTTAAACTATCAGTTAAAATAGACTAAAACGTTCTTTCAAAGAGGCATCTAAATGTGTTCCTAATTTTGTATATGGGCTTAGGTTTTGTAACCAATAAAAAGCTGCTATCAAATACTATAAAATCATTCAAGAACTTCTTTTGAAGGTTATGGAACTGCTTAGTCTTCATGGATTGACTTAGGGGTTTTTGTCTTTGACTAGATCTTAGTTAGCAGAACTCCGCATCAAAGTTTGAAGTATGTTACAAGTATGAATAAAGTAAGCTAATGCAGTCATCTCTGAAACTTTGGATACGGAGTTTTATACTTTGTATGGAGATGTTTCCCAAGTGTGTACAAGGGGTTGTCCTAAGTGGGCTGCAGCTACTCTGTGTAATTGTTGAAATAGTGACTTCAGTTCAAAGGCTTGAAGGTGGACCAAGAGTGGCTAGGAACTTCCACAGTTGTCTTCTACCTCCAGAAATGTCCTTTCAGGCTCCTGGTCGGAGGCTGGTTGCTGAGTCAGCACTAATTTAAGCTCAGGATGCTGCACAGGGTGGGGCCCACCTCCTGCCCAGTGTGGGTTGGGAGGGAGCGTGCACCAAAACTGGCCTTGGGCCAGACAGCCTTTCATGGGCAGCATCCTTCCCCCAGCACAAGTGACCCTTTTGGGATGCTGCTTGGGAACAGCTTGGAACTGCCAGAGACTTGCATTGTCCAGCAGCCTCCTAATTAGTACAGGCCTGCTTTAATTACGGGACAGCACCAGTTGAAGGAAACCACTTTAACTGCTTGAAAGGTGCCTGTGACTGCAACTGTGGCTTTGCCATCCTTGCTCTGTGTCAGCTGGCTGAGTCACCTGGAGAAACCCCTGTCCCCATGGGTTGGGGGTGCAGATGGGCTTCGAGTGCTGTATTAAACCTTTACAAATGTTCATCCCTGGGGATCTAAATGACGAAGATTTCATAAGAACCCAGTTCTCATTTCCAAAAGCTGTTTAATCCCTTTGGTTCCTTCAGCTTTCTGTTGACAAATTGAACTGTGTTGGGTTTTTGCAACCTGTTAATCATCCTCTAGGTCCTGCCTGGAGGACTTGAAAGACACTAAATTGGAATAAATAATGCCTTATTTTAAGACATGTCTTATTTAGAAAAGAGTAAAACCTACATGATACCTTAATGTTCCCCATACTTCTAAATGTACAGACAATTCCATTTTGTTTGCTTGATCTGCCGGAGAAATGAGTAAGAAGATCCACTGACAGGCAGATTTTCAATTGGTTTTTTTTTTGTCTCAGTGGTCTCTGATAGTTGAGGCCCACTTTGTTATTCTGCTCTTCTCTAATGCCCTCTAGATTCTGAATGTCTTTCAAGCTTGTCCTTTCCACCAAATGCAGTGTGTTGTGTTCCTTCTATTTTGTTGCATAAAAAGTACTCCTTTTGGTGGCATAATTATGCTTCTATTCAAACATATGTAGGACAACAAATTATGCCAAGCCATTAGGAAGCCCTTTTCAGGAAGAAAAGGAAAAAACCCAATCAGTAGAAAACTGTGGGCTCCAACAGGCAAAGCCTTGGGAGATTTTGCTGCAGGGTTTTGTGAGGATTGTCACTGTCACCTTGACAGCAGCGTGAGCTGGAGCCGCCTGAGCTGCGTGGGTCTGCTCCAGGCTGGGACGTTACTTGAGGCTGCTCAGGAAAACTGTATCGTGTCAAAATGCAGTTAGGAGCTGGAGCAGCTTTCTGCTTCCATGGTCCTGGTTTGTGTGTGCATCATCCTGCCACAGAAACGGGAATGGGCAGCTCTGCTCTGTGCTGCTGGCTCAGCCCCGGAGCTGTCAAGCTGCTGCTGCAGGCACACGAGCAGCTTCTGTTCAAATGCACTCATGGTACAGCTTTCCTGAGCAGCATCCCAGCTTACAAAGGAACACAAAAGCTGGTTTTTTTCCAACCTTAGTTGTAAGATTTTAATGTTGGAGAGATTGTGACCTTGTGTATCACACCTAAGAATGTTAATAACATGATTCTTTTGTTTTAAAAGGAAGGTTGAAGCCTTTAGGCTGCTCTCTGCCTTCATTTATAACAGGAGAACAAGTAAATGGCACCACACAACCTCAGAGGAAAAATGGCAAGTTCTGTGAAGGTTTAGATACCCTGCAGGGAGACTCTTCCCTGGACATGGTGGGGGAACTGCAGGAGGAGTTTGGTTGTCCGTTTGCTCAGCACATTAAGTAGGCTCCAGGGACACACAAAGGTGCGGAACATGGATTAACCATCCTCTTTCCTAAGTAGGGTCCTGTGGAAAACTGGTGGTTGGGATTTTTTAGTGTGCTGAAATGAAGTGTAAGGGAGCTCACGTCTACATCTGCTATTTGCAGGCTGATCATCTTTAATGGCTTGATTTGCTTGTTTGTAACCCTAACTCATGGAGCCAGATGATCACCCATACAAAACTGTTTGTACATGAAGAGGGAGGATTTTTGCCAGTGGCTCCAGCCAGTTCAGTTCTAGGTTTGTGCAGAGAAATGCTTAAGGAAAGCTGCAGCTCTTGCCCTGAAATTAGACCCATCACTGTTCCTTTCTGTTTGATGCAGTTTGCAGCTGGTTTCCCCTGCATTTCGTATTATTATATCCTGGTAGAGTTCCCTGAAATCTGCATACTGCCTGCTTTTTATACTATTGAAAATAAGGGATAAATTCTTTCTGCTCTTGCCATGATGATCCCAGCTTACAGGAGGTCTGGCCCAGTAATTGTGAGAGTATTTATTTGCCATTGGTTCTCTAAGAATGGTTTGCCTGGTCTTAGGTTTTGTCATTTTAAGCACCGCAGCACATAAATCTCAGGAGGTGATAGGTGTAGAGTGAGCCTTTGGACTTATCAAATTCTCATGTTTAAATCAAATACATAGAAAATTTCCAAAAATGTGTTGCTTTGTCAAAAGAAAAGTGCCCTTTCAGTTGTTTCACATCTCTCAGTCACTGCCTTTACTGGTTTAGAACAAATACTAAAAATTAAAAAAAAAAAAAAAAGGTTAACCCCCCACCTTTTTAATGTGTGTTTGGTTCAATTTCTGATAATATGTTGCATCTCACATGGAAAAAATTCTGTCCAAAGGGTTCATTTGTGAACACTTACAGGGAACTAGAGGTGCTGGATACTTATCAATAATACTTCCAGCTCTGCAACCTCAGTCTCAAATTCTCAAATTTCAGGGCTCTGTACTGAAATATTTAACCCTTAGGTGAGAAAAGGGGCCAGTCCAAGGGGAGTAATTATCAAGGTGGCACCCTGCACCTGCAGCAGCAGCATGTTCCTTTCTCCCTGCTCTTGAACTGCTGGAGTTTTAAACACAACCTCATTGCCAGCAGCGCAGAGCCAGGTGTTTGCACTGAGCTTTGTGTGGCTATCGGTATCCAGGGAGGTGTTTTTATGGGAACTCAACCAGAGGTCTGTTCTTGAAATACTAAAAACTGATGGAAAGGGAAGAATCACTTCTTGTAAAGGTCACAGTTTTCTTTGTATTTGATACCTTAGTCAACATCTAAACTTGAATTTCTCCAGTTTTACTGACCTCAGTTGTGTCTTAGCTTAAATTTAATAGAAGAAAGACTTGGCCCCTAAAGATGTGAAAGAAAATTTGAAAATGTGAGTCCTGCATGTTTAGAAATGGAAGTTCACTGAGGTCTTTGATTTGTCTTGATGTAACCTGGGGGCTGCTTCTCATGCATCCAGTTGCAAGAATACTGCTACAAGTATTCCTCAGGGCTTTTGTTTGCTTTTAACCCCAGTCCCAGTCACCTACTCAAAGAGAAGCACTGCAAGCACTGAAGTGTTAACACTGAGGACATGGGGGCTCTCTTCTCCCCCCTTAGAAATCATCAGACAGCAGGCTGCTGAACTGCATCCATGTTCCTTCCAACCAAAGATTGTGTGAGAGCTAAAAGTGGTGGCAGAGAAGAAAAAGCTCCTCGCTAGGTGTGCATCAGTGCCAGCTGCAGGCTCCGTGTCTGGGGACTGCCTTCCCAAGTCAGGCTGCGCCCCTCCATTACACCAGAGAAAGTTGGTGTCCACATAATTTGCTCCTCGCTTACTCAGTGTGTAGGTGCTTAGGGTTATAAAGCAAATGGCTGGAACTGAACGGCTGACTTGAGGCTGCCTAGCTTTTGTTTTGCAGTTAAAATTTCCTGCACTGTCCCTGTTTTTTAGGGTTTGGCTGTTTGTTTTGGTGGGGTTTTTTTGTTTGTTTGTTTGGGTTTTTTAAATGGCTGTTAATGGTGGAGGCGGCCAGTGGGGTCTTCAGCTCTGCCAGGGGACGGTACAACCAGGTCATTTGTCACCTCTGCTGATGGTGCTGGGGGAACAGATAGCAATGGGAGTGCTTTTATTATGTGGAAGAAAGGTAGGGTGCAGAAAAGAACAACAAAAAAACTGAGTCTGGGGTTTTTATTTAAGATAGAGTGGCATCTCATTGGAGTAAATCACAAGTGCTTCTTCCCAGGGAGGAAATACAGCAGAATAAAGGTCTCTCCAACGAGAAAGGCTGGGGGAACCAAGGGGTCAAATCAGCACCTTCCTGCCAGGCTAAGATGCTTGTATCACCCGAAGCCCTGGGGTTGCCTGCAGCCATCTCCAGCAGGACGTGTTCCCTGCCCTCCCAGTCATTCCCAGGCACTGTCGTTGCCTAATACAAATCTGAGGTGTAAGGGAGAATTTAAGAACAGTTTGTCAGCTCTAGGAGCTCCAGGGAGATTATTTCACACAGCAGTTAGCAGACAAGACATTAATGGCACTGGTCTGGTTTAAAACATTAGAGCTTTGGAGGGGAGAAGTGTCCAGGTTGGGTTGGAGCAGAGGTTTGTGCTTCTGGTCTGACCACAGAGAGGCAGAGGGGGACACGCTTGTCAGGTCTGGGTCATAGCAGTTGGTTAAATTATCTTCTTCTTTTTTTATTATTTTTTTATTTTTTTTTCCCCTTTTGGCAGGAGTTTTATGCAAGTCACACTGTGTGAGGTATGGAAGTATGAGATGGGGGATGATGCACTTCTGGCCATGGATGCATGGCTGAGTTCCTAACCCAAATCCCAGCCTTCACCTGGCATTTTTAACAATATCCAGATGGCAGGCTCAGGGCTTCGACTCAAGCAAATGCATCATGAAAAAATCAAGTGTGGGCCAGTTAATTAACCCTTTGAAGGCTGTGATGTATTGAACTGTAGTTTGTGATTTGTCTTAATCATTATTGCATGACTGGCTTTTAATACCATTTGGCACCTGTTTTGATTTTTTTAAGAGATGGCATCACTCATGGTTTTGCTTCTTTTTTTTTCTTGGTGAGTTACCTGTGGAGAATCTTAATAGGTGGTATTTCAGGGTTTTTTTAAGAGACAGAAATTACATCTGTTAAGTGTATTAAGCAAAAATTTAGACATTCCACTGCATTGTACAGCCTGTCTCCTAACTAAAAGGGGATTGGAATTCTTTTTTCCATGCTGCATTTGAAAAGAAAGCTCTTCTTAGCCTTTAAAAAAAAATCTTATTGACCTTTCTTCCCCTGAGCATTTTCCAGGTCTCTGGCTGCTGCCCTAACACTCTCCTCCTGGTGTTACATCCGGTCACAGATCCCTCTCATGCACTCTGTGCCTGCCTGTTCCCTCTTTAAATATTTTTGGCAACTGTCCATGCCCTCACCCTGCAGTCCTGGGGTCTCGTGGCTCCCCTCTGAACTCAGGCCCTTCAGCAATACTGAAACCCACCAGGAACTGCAGGACAAATGGCACGTAGCTCCATCTGAAAATACAGCCACAGTGCCAACAGCAGAAATCAGCTACTGTGCAAGTAGAAACTGTTTTGTGTCATGGACTGGCTGAAAAATGGAAGTTGTGAAGAGAGCAGGGAAAAGGTGAGTCATCCTTCCTGTGCTGGTGAAGAGGAGAAGATGAATCGTCCTTCCTGGTTTTAATGTTGGTTGTTTGGGTTTGTTTTTTTTCTTCACAGTTTGCTGCTTTCCTGCTCTCTGGAGGTGAATGGAAAACTTCTTGACAAGAATTAAAAAATACATCTGTGCCGGGTTTATACTCAGGAAGCTGCTTTAAAAACCAGTCCCACAGAAACGCTAGTAAATCAGTGAGAAATAAGCTGTGCCCTTTCATAAACAGTGTGAAAGAGGAATGAAGTGTCTCAATGTCCTCGAAAAAAGCAGCAAGACATGGTGGTAACTCCCACTGCAGTGATCCCTGCAAAACAGAGATGGGATGAGAGGCCCAGGGGCTGGAATTGCTAATGGACCTGGGCAGGGAGGCTGCTGGGACAGCTCCAAGGGTAGATACTGACCTGTACAGCTCATCTCAGTGGAGGGGGGGGCTGGGAAGATTAATGCAGAATTATGGATTCTGGTTACTGTGAAGGTTAATACACGCCAGAGTGCATCCAGAAAAGCTTCTAAAAAGCAATCTTGAGCAAACAGAATGGGCTCTGGGACAAATAACCTGAAGGATGCTTCAAATTTATGAGGAACCTGAAACATAGTCCTAAGGATTTTTCTTTTACCTGCTACTCAGAGAGAAGCTGTGTTATTTTTAGAAATCAATGCTGAAACTGTGACATCTATCACATGCTGAGGAAGATGGAAACTAAATTTGAGGGTGCTCTCCTGGCTGAAATCCTTAAGGAGAGATGTTTTAGGGATTAATATCACTCCATGTGACAGGGACTCTCCTGCAGAATTGCCAGGAAAAAGAGATAACAAACTTCCCTCCCTAGAGCTGGCTGCTTCCTGCAGACTGCCATGCTGCTCCCTTTGAACCAGGCAGGAGTTTTTGACACTGAGACATTTAAGTGCTGCTGGGTGCGTGTCCTGCAAGCCTTTGATTAAAGCAGTGCAGTGCTCATTAAACTGACTTGTTTTAGCAGCTGTCCGACCCCGGAGAAAAGAGAAATCATTAGAAGTAAACTCTGTGTTGCTGTTTCAAATATTATGACCCATCATTGTTTTGACAGTCTCTTAACAATGGCATAAATGGGCTGAGTAATGTGACCAAGCGTCCAGAAAAGCCTTATTCCAGAAAACAAGGATGGTAAATCACATGATGCCCCATGAGATGGGGTGTTTTGCCAAATTACTGCTTCAGGGGAAGTGATTACAATTTCAGTAACTGGAATGTTGCTTCATCAGTTTCAGACACTCAGGATTCCCATCGCCCCTTCTTCCCCACCTCCCACTTTGCTGTTTTAATTGGTGGTATCTACCAAAGGCTGGTGGTTACCTCCATTTGCTGCCAGAGAAGCCTATTTTTCATCTTTTTAAAGAGCTTAAAAATACTCAGAGGAAAATGGGAAGGCTTCAGTGCCTCTTTTAACTACCAGCAGCCAATCCTGTAGAGTCAAATGCAGCCATTAAGAGACACTTAGGAGTAACACATCACCAGAACAGCCTTTCAGCCTGTGTTGAATTTACCCTAAAGCACAATTCTCTGTTTTGTGCCGTGTGACACACAAGACCAAAACAGCAGCAAACTCAACATGGACAGTTTTTATTGGCATGGCAATGCAGCATGGAGCCTTTTGTGCTGCACCTCTAGAACTTGTGTCCAAAATGCCCAACAGGCGTGTTGGAGCCTTGCCTGCTGGAGGCAACAAATGACCACCTACAACAGGCTGGAGGTGGATCAACCAGCTCATGTCACCTGCAAAGATTTGAAGTTCGAGTTTGTCCTCCTTACCATGCACCCGTTGTGGGTTTTGTCATGTAATTAATTATATGATTCAGTGCTGTTTAAATACAGTCATAACCGTGATTGATTAGGCCACATAGACACTGCAGCACTGTTTTATAGCACGTAGTAGCTCTACATTAGTGCAGCTAAAACAGTTGGGAAGGATTCTTTTATTGACACCTTCCTATAAATATCTGACTCTGTTTCTTCATGACTGCTTGAGCTCTCTATTCCAGCTGCTGCCTTCTATGAAGTGTGGCTAATAGCAGCACCACTAACAGTAGGACAATTCCTTAACAGCTGTAAAATGCTCTGGTATGAATAGAAGAGGGTTTTGCCATGTATTTCTCCGTGGTTTTTCTAGGCTGAGTATGCTGTTCCTTGAAAGCAGCTGATTTCTGAATAGAAACAGAAATGAAAAATAGAAATAAAAATTTTGTATCCTATCTCTCCACCTCCCTCATTCATTTCATAATAAAGCAGGGATTACTATGAAATACTTTAACTCTGGATGACAGAATCTTGGATACAGGAAGCCGTCACACACACATTTTATAGATCTTTCCAATGGTAGGTTGAGCAGGATGGGACAAAGACTATCACTGACACATGGGACCTGCCAGGGGCGCTTTCATTTGCCCTGGACACAGCTGAGTGTGGAGAGACCTTTTGTCCCCAAGCTGCCTGTGCCCATAGGTGCCCATGGTTACCAACCATTGCATGTGGAGTGGTCTCAAGCAGTTTCAGAAGTCTGAGAGACAGGGTTTTGTCTTGGCTTTTTAGGCCACCATGAGGATATTTAGAGGTTGACTGGCCACAGAGATGTATTTCCAAGCATCTTAAAGTCAGGTGTGATTTCTTTATATTTAAACATAATCCAAGGAAAATGAGGGACCATTTTCATGAAATAATTATTTGGTAAAAATTATGAATGAAGAAAGAAAGAACCATTACAAGAAACTCATAAATTAATATACATCATCCTCAAAGTGCATTACACCATCAAATCCCAGCTTGCTTCCACGGCTTGAGTATTATTACACCCGTAGATGCCAAACTAAAACCAATTAGCTGCTTGGCCATTTGAAGTCCTGAACTTATGCTGCTCCCATTCAGCCATTCCTTTTAGTGCCTTCCTGCTTTTTCAGCTAATGAACACATGATTCCTGCTGAGAGAGAAGCAACATGGGGCACATCCAAGCTCCCCCTATGTGGGGATCACCCCATCTGGACAGATGCATCTGGGCTGGGAGCTGCAGAATGAAGAAAACTTCTGTTCCTTGCACACATCTCTGTTATAATTTGTAAGTGTCAAAAAGCATCCTTGCTGAACCTCTGGACACGCAAGTGCAGTGGATGAGCAGAAAACAGTGACAGTGGGACAAGCTGCAGCTAGTGATGAGAGTCCAAGAGATGCGGCCAAAACTGCTCCATGATGAGTCGTGCTCAGAGATCCTCCTGGTGGTGAGGAGCTGGGTGTTTCCCAGGGTGTGCCAGCTGCAGTTCTGCTCCTTGTAGGAGGTGCCTGGAGGCTGGAATCCTCTGTGACAAACCTGCTGGCAGCCATGTGTGGGAAGGGTCCATGTGAGGTTCAGGTTTGCTCTGGAGCTTCCCTCCTCTCTGCCAGCCCTGTGATGGGCTGCTCCTGGGATGGGGAGCTCTGCTCTGAGCCCCGCAGCAGCATTCCCAGGATGGCCAGGACTTCTTGCAGGCCCTGACCAGTGTGGGCACTGCACCCCTGGAGCATCCAGCGGTGCCTTGCCAGCCCCCCGAGCTGCAGCATCTCCCCCAGCTCGGCAGGAGCCAGCGCTCCTGGCACGTCCTGCTTGTTGGCCAGCAGGAGCACAGGGATGCCAGCCATGCTGGGGTGGCTCAGGGCCTCCTCCAGTGCTGCCATGGCTTCGGCCAGCCGGGCCATGTCGGTGCTGTCAAGCACGAAGATGAGGATGTTGATGTCATCCAGATAGTTGGGCCAGCTGGCCCGCAGGTTGTCTTGTCCGCCAACATCCCAGAGGTTGAAGGATACGCCACAGGGTGTTCGCAGAAGCTCCACGTTAAATCCCACCGTGGGGCAGGTCTCCATATCCTGGCTGCTCTTCAGTTTGTACAGAAGGGTGGATTTGCCAGCGAAGTCGAGCCCCAGCATGATAACTCGAGCATCTCTTTTCCGCCAGCCTTTGGAGATCAGCTTCCCCATCAGGATACTGCCGCAGCTGTAGGGGATAAA
Source organism: Eopsaltria australis (assembly GCA_034509425.1). Classification (NCBI taxonomy): domain Eukaryota; kingdom Metazoa; phylum Chordata; class Aves; order Passeriformes; family Petroicidae; genus Eopsaltria; species Eopsaltria australis. The sequence continues at coordinate 1,009,667 of JAVTVJ010000091.1, read as the reverse complement.
AAAAAATGCAGCCACAAAAAAATAGCAAGCAATCGTATTTCCTCGATGATGTCAGTCATTAACAGAGTGCTCAGTCCTGCCTCTCCGAAACAGCACCTTAGATTTGCTGAAGAAAGATGCGGGCAGCCGGCTTTTGCTTCTCTCTGTAGCTCAAATGAGGTGAGAGCAATGATTTATGAGGTGTGGAGCAGAGCCAGGGAGTGATGTTCAAAACAGCAGTTTCTACACTCCAGCTCCGCTGCCGCTCACTTCTTTTCATTCAGGACCCGAAGTGATTGGTGCAAAAGAGAGCTAACATTTTGCAGGAAGAGGTGGGGAGACTGTGGAGCAAGTTTCCTCCTCACCACATACATAAATAGATGAGCTTCTGTTCATTGGCTTGTCCAGGAGAAACCCACCCCCAGCAGGACAGGACAGGGAGGAAACCGGGTTTCAGACCCAGGGTTATGCTGGGAATTTGCTGAATCACAGCCCAAGGGTGGGGATTTAAAGCCTCCTGAGCAACAAGACAAGGATTTTTCTGCCAGTCTTTCGTTAAAAAGTACAAACCAAATCACTGTATCATCAGCATTTAACACCTTTTGTGCAAATGTTAACAACAGCAATTTTTAAAAATGCACACAAGCATGTTTTTTTAATGTCTCACTGAAATACAATGAGTCAAAATTACATTCCTGGGGCAAAAATCCATAAAATTCTTTACTTCAAAGCATTTATAACATTTTAACTTTTTTAAGTGAAGCAAAGTCAGTCCTCTGTGGCTGAGGGCACACAAAAATCCCCTAAAAGAACAGAAAGCTGTTTAACAAGACAGCACCCCTTGAACTTTACATGCCAGAGGGAAAAATGTGCTGCTGCAACAGCTCCCAGACTCGCTTGTGCAAGAGCAGCTGATGACAGCCAGCAGAGCCACAGCAAAGCCAGTATTGATTTACCTTCCTTATCGGTTGGGTTTTGCTCCTGAGAGGCTGCTCAGAGGTGTGCAGACCTCACCTCACAGCAGTAAGGCAGAGATGCTCTCTAGCCACCTTTATTTGAGAAGGAAACGGGATTCACTCCTGCTTCCCTGGGACCACGGGGGACTTTTAACACATCCGTGGGAGATGCAGCTTCCTCAGGAACAATCTCCACATGACAGGTCCATTTCACAAGGACTGCTGGGGATGAAGTTCAGCACAGCACATGGAAGGGACTGTCTGATCAGTTGATGGTCACTGAATGTCATATTTCTTCCTCGTGGGCAGGATACTTCAGTTTTCCATCTTTTACAGAAAGGAAGATGCATGAGAAACAAAAGAACACGAGGAGTCCAGCCCACAAAGGCTGCATGGGATTGCAAGGGGTCCTACAGACCACATTTTGCAAGATGCCTCTGTGATAAATGTCTGTCCCATAGTTAACCCACAGAGCTGGCTGGCACCAAGAACCTCCCCAAGATTTATCCAGCTTGTGGATGTGTAAGACGGGTTTTAGCAATCGTGGAATACCAGGTTGGAAGGATAATCTTGAGGATCATCTGGTCCAACCAACCTTTCAAGGCAAAAGTGTGATAAAAGAAGCTCAGCACCCTCTCCAGAAAAATCTTGAAAGTGTCCCAAAGTGCTGGGGAACACACCACTTCTTTGGGGAGATTATTCCAAAGGCTGATTGTTCTCATTGTGAAAAGTTATCCTCTTGTGCACAATCAGAATCTCCTCAGGAGTAAATAGTACCCATTACTGCTCATTTCTTCCATAGACTCCTTGTAAAAAGGGATTCTCTATCTTCCTTGCAGCTACCCTTTAAATATTGGAACATAGTGATAAGGACTTCCATAAGCCTTCTTTTCTCAAGATTCAACAATAAAATTGTGCAGTGTATGTTCATGTGTGATCTTTTCTAAAACCAGCCTGTAAGTGAAAAATTGGCAGAAAGCTCTCTAGATGTGGATAAAAAAAGAAAACTGTGATGTGCAGTGGATTCTGGCCCTTGAGGACACTGCTTGCACACCCTGAAGTGTGCATTGCTGTCCGAGGGTTGTCCTTTTGTCCATGTTCTTCACTTTTTAAAATAAATCCTTTACCTGCTTGTTCACCATTTTGGAACAACCTTCCTTCCCGTATTTCATTGTCCTTTAAGATCAGTAGAGTTGGTATTTTTAGATGTAACAGTGGGTCAAGTGAATTGTGTCTTATCTTTTCATCTTTGCTGCTGCTCATCTTCTCTGAGACTTGGCAGGTAGCTGTGACACACATCTGTTTCATCTGACCAGACTTTCATAGTACTGCAATTTCTGTCAAGTAAATTAAAATATAGGTACAGGAAGCAAGGGTGGAGACTCTACCATTCAGTGAAAAATTGCATATTTGAAATATGATGTGATGGAGTTTTTGATTGCATCACTCCCTCACATGCTACAGAAGAAGGCTGCTACCGAAAAAAAAAAAAAAGGAAAAGGAAAAGAAAGAAATAAAGCCAGAATAAAGGATGCAACTAAGCCCAGTTTTACTGATGATTCCCTTCAGGTTTGCTATGGCACAGAACACAGTATTTCATGGGCAAATAGAGGAAACTCTATGTTCTTTTTCCTTTTTTACATGCTTATACCCTATGTATTGAACCGCAACCTATTTTCTTTCTTCCTGACAATTATTCCAAATACAGGGTGCAAACTGTGCCTACAGAGCCTGTTCCACCCACAGCTATGTTACAAAAGCATAGTATTTCCAATAAATAATACATAGGAGCAATTACAAGTCTGTTTAAGATAGAATGAAAGAAAAGAATGCAAAAGGAGACAAGATGAGCTCTGAGTGCATCTACTGCTGGAACAGAAAGGCCAGGTACTAAATAATTCAGACACAGTGTTCAGAAACAAGGACAGCCCCTATTCAAGCTGTGTCTTTTGTGGACAGAATAAATGTTCTCGTCTTGTGTTTCATGTCCCTGAATTCTCAGGAGCAATGCTAATTCCATTTATAGTTTCACAGAATTTCAGTCCATTTATTTGTTTGCTGTTTTTTTAAGTATGCATTTCTCTGCTTCCTAGCTATTCATCCCAAAAGGCAATAATCAGTACTAGCAATACAGGAGAGAATCCTCCCTCCTTCCCATGCCCCAAATATTCCAATAACAGTGATTTTGTCCTGATCGCTCTATTCAGTGTCATTTGTACCAACCTGTGCCACCTCCAGGGAGACACTCCTTCTCTGAGCCAGGAATAACAGGTGTAGTTCTGGTCCTTACTGCGTGTGTTCATCCAAATGGCACCTGCTTGGAACAACAAGTAGATCTCAGTCCAGCCAAGGCAGGGTGTGCCTCCCCATCCAGACGTGCTTGTGTCTCTGAGAAAGGCCACCAAAGCCACCATGCATCCAGCCCTGCCCGTGTTTCCTGCAGGATCTCCTCACCATATAACACATGGAAGGACCACCCATGGAGGGCTTGTTCAGAACAGCAGCTGGTGAGAAAGCCCTCTGGGAGCTGAGAGAGGCCCTGGACACAGGCAGATGTCTTGACCTGGAGAGCCCAGCTATCTACTGCTGGCAGGCAGCTTGAAGGGGACTTCTCAGCGTTTGGCCTGTGAGAATTCCTTGTGGACCTGCAGGGATCACTGGATTTGACCTAGCTAGGGCCTCAGGCTAAAACCACAACAAAGCCAAATGCAATGATTCAGGCTTAGAGAAGTTTGGCCTTTTTCTTTTCTCTTGTCCTGCTCCATTCCTCTTGTTTTGCCCCAGATCTCTGGCGTGCCTGCAGGAAACTCACTCCTGCTAAGGGACTCACGCCAGTTCACTTGGCACGTGCCCAGGAAGCTGCCTGTTCCATCAGGGTCAGTGGGTAGCTGTGAGAGCTGGCAGCTGAAGGCAAGCTGCTTCCTCCCGAGACGAATTCCCAGAAGCTCGAAACACGGCTTAGCATAGTCTGAAGGTTACACAAGACAGCCACAGGCTACAACATGCCCTAGAAAAGCCTGCCTGCAGTGATGTCTCTTGACAAGATATGATTGCTTAAGGTTGTACCAACACCCTAAAGTTCAGAATGACAAGACCCAAAAACAACAAGACCCAGCAGATGTTAAGCACTTATCCTTCAGGTGCCCATCAAGCACTGAGAGGTGTTGGTACCTCCAGGGCATTCCTGATGGGGTTGGAAATAGGACATTGTTCTCACCAGTCCAGCTCATTCTGTGGTCTTTGTTTTCCCCTCATTTCCTGGGACAAACATTTGGTGAAGGAAAATGTTTTTTGGTAGCATAACCGGCAGCAGATAGGCCATCAGCTTTGTGCTTTCCAAGTTAACTCTTCCCAGTAGGGAATGACTCTGGCTGGAAAGCACAAAAGCTCACCTGCTACACCCTCGCTGAAGCGATGTCACAGTTTCCAAGGGAGGAAGGTTGGTCCTTGTCTCTTCTCAGTCCCCACCTGTCTGGGCTGCTGGGACCCACCCCTATGTTGGAGGACAGCAGCCACTAGGACACAAACATGCCCACAGGAGTGAGATCCTACTCCACACAGATGCCTGATGGCCAGGGCTGGGGGTGTCCCTGCATGTGCCCCAGCCTGCCTGCTCCCTGGCTGGGGACAGTGGGACAGGTCCTGACCACCAGACCCTGCCATAGCTCCCTGCATTGCACCCTGACAACAAGGTGAATATGGAGAAATATGGCACAGAGCAAAGACTTTTTTCCCTCATGTTCTCATTCCTTAGCTGGCAGGTACCTCAACAGCAGGATGGCATAGAAAGGAAAATTATTTGCCTTGCTTTGATTTCTGTTTGAATTACTATGTCTATCATATATGACTGTAGAATATTTTTCATAAATATTGTTTTCTAGTCTCTGAATTCATGATTTCCAAAGTTGTTTAGAATTTTATCAGGATGCAAGTCCTCTCTCTAGACATACATAAGTGCTACTCAAATTGTTTTAGTTTTTCCCACATAAATCAGCAGTGCTCTGTATTCTTCTGTCTACGTCAGTGAAACTCTCATTCCAGGTCCTTCTTCTTAAAAATGTCTTAAATTCACAGATCTCTTCCTCTTTGACTCCTAACATCTTTGCTTTGTCTCCTCAGGACAACTTAAAACTAAGCTTCTTTGGCATCCTTACCTATCCTTACACCATCATTCCCTTTCCTCATACTATTCATTAACTCTTCTTCTTACAGTTAGTCTCTATCCCAGCTTAGGTCATACACACATCTACACCATATACTGCACACATGCCATTGTCACCTTAAAATATTATTAAAATTTACCTAAAAATTTAATCAAAATACAGCTCTGACTATTGTGAAAGGCCTGAAGCTCAGTTCTTCATTATCATTAATGTTTCTAGCGGAAGAGAAAAAAAAAGAGTAAAAAATGTGTACGCTTACAAAAATATCAGTGTTATGTGTGCCAAAAAAAGGCTCCCGTATCCCAGTATTTGCTCCTCCATCTGTTGAATGCAAAAGCCATGAAGCAGGGACTGGCTTTTTTGGGGGCTTTCTTTAGTATTCCTTTGGTTTCTATCAAGAGGAAGCACTACAGAGACTATGTGATGATGCGTAACCTTACTCCCTACCTGCAATAAATATAATATAGGTAATATCTTATCTATTACTTCTGTGGGAAGTAAAAATTGTACCTTGGAGGCATGCTGACAAAGTTCATCTCTCCAGATCAACTGGAGGAAATTCTGCTTTGCAATACATAAATCCAGTTCCCTTTAAGGTAGCCTTCCCTTGTTCCAGTTTCAGTGGAAGAGAATGAGATTAAAATGACAGTGCAAGCATGGACAAGCTGAAAACGTACTTTGTGCAATTTGACAGGCTCCAGAGCTACAGTAGAGTCTCACTCTCAGTGCTCCTCAGATTCAGGAGGTTTGGATGCAAAGTTTTGTTTTATCATTTGTTTTTAATATTTGTCTTAGCTTGCCTCGTTAGGACATCTTATGCCAACAAACAAAACCTACTGAAAAGATACTGGAAATTATCAACAAGAATAAAAACTGCAAACTGTTCTTTACAGACATTTCTGTCTGGTAGAATGGAAGAAAGTGACAAAAACCCATGAAATTTCAGAAGTTGCATTTTATCTGTCTGGCCACAGAGTGTCAATGTTTTCCCACACATTTCTCAGTGGAGAGCCTCTACCTCCAGTGGAATCAGCTCCTGCCAAACAGCAGACGTCAGAGATCCTGCTTTGATTTAGGGAGAGGCCCTCGACACCTTTTTGCAGCTGGACCACTTTCAAACAGGTTTTGCTGAACAGCAGTGGTAAGTTTGTTTTGTGTGCCACAGGAAGCTGATGGTGAGCACTGCAGAACAGAACTGGAGTAAGATGTCAGCTCCATGCAGGTCACATTTAGCTCCAGATTATTTTCATACCAGATTTAGCCGGCATCATATCCTAGGACTCCACAGTTGGAGTGAAAACAGTTTACCTACTGATAGAAAAAAATAATGCTTAATGAGGAGAGAAACAAGAAACACTTGGAAGAATTTTCTTCCTTTAATATCCTTTAACAGGTCACTGATAGTTGCCATCATGACTCTTCACTGTTTGTGCTGACTTAGAGAGCTGCAGATACAGAAGAGACTTTTAAATCCACAGCTGACAAGATCATAAATTCCCCGAAACTCGGGTTTATCTACGACTGTGCACACCTTTGTGATCTCTGTCTTTAACAACGCATCATTAGGAATGAAGTTACAGAATCAGCTTGCGCTGGGGTTTGGGGTATAATTCCATGCCAAGCTATTCTCCATTTTGAATTTCAAATGTCCTCACTTTGGTCACTTGAGGAAAGCCCTTCACAGTCACCTGCTACTGCTATCAAGAGATGTAAGGTGAGGCTATCGGTGTAAGAGAACGGGATCAGCACCTGAGCTGACCCACCAAGGCCAGCAGCACACATTATTTGTGTGGTGTCTTGGGCAACAATTCCTTTTGTTCTACAAAACTTGTCTCTGAATAGCATTGCTTTGCCTGGTTGGCCTGTTTAATGCTTTCATAACATTTCCAGTCAGTCATAACTTTTCCAAGACGGGTATCAGGTTTCATAACCCTTTTCCTCGTAGAAAAAGAAATGTTAGAAGAAGGTTGCTTTTTGTTATTGCTGGCTTTTACAAAAAGCCACACTGAGAGAAAAAGAACTGAAACTAGGTATTTGCAAGATAATAAAATTATTTCTCCTCCACACAGAGCACTTTTGTAGCTGTTTCAGCTGCTCATAAAGCTCAGACACAATATAAACTGCCTGCAATTACTGTTTAAGGACTTACTGCATGATAAAATCAGTGTGAAAACTAACTAGTGATAACTAGTAAGAAGAAACATAAACCTGTGTGAATAAAAAAAACCCCATAACTTGGAGCTTGTCTTCTGGTGCTTGTTAAAACAACTGGGTTTCTGCATATGGTAACTAAGCAGGGCTGTCCTGCAGAACCAAAATCACAGCTCTGTTTATGCAGCTCCACCTTTGCACCATTTCCTAGCAATGTCAGGAAAGGCAGCTGTTCTTGACAGACAACTCCTTTGCGAAGCCACAAACACAAGCTGAAAACAAGTGTTGTGTATGTTCCCTTTCTGGCTCTTTTGGGCCTCCCATGGAGGCACTGATGACACTTTTCCATGTATCTTATTTATGCCTTTTCTTTCTGCTGCTCCAGAATTCCCACAATGTATTCAGCAGTACTTTCCTGATGCCGGCAGAACAGTAGGCAGCAACTTGGCAGGAAAATTCTCTTTTCACCCTAGACCGACCACTGTGCTTTCCTTGCCTCGTATTCCAGAGCAGAATTTCTTCGGCCTCGCTGATTCCCTCTCAGAGCAACCCGTCCACATTTGTTACTGAAACTGACTTTTCTTTTCTTTTTTTTTTTTTTTTAAATTTTTTTTTAATTTTAATTTTTTAATTCAAAGTTTCTTCTTTGAATTTATCTTTCTCTTATATTGACCACCTCCAAAAAGAGATTGATACTTCCAGTGGGCTTGACCTTACAGCTTTATGTTTCAGATCCACCAGCTCCCCACTCCCTGCAACCCCCAGCTGCCTTCTGAACCACTGTCAGGAAAAGAAATACATTTTGAGAAAGGAGGAAGGCATTTCCTGGTAATAACTCTGTGTTAACTAAAGACTTCTCTTAGGAAGGCCGGTTTCCAATGTTCCCTTTCCTGGATCCTCCCGCACCGCTCTGCACTTGATCTGCAAGTGTTGAAAGGGAACAGTAAAGGGACAAGATTGTGCCCATCAGCTCAGGAAGGACACTGAGGGGCCGGAGTGGGTCCAGAGAAGGACAATGGAGCTGGGGGAGGGTTTGGAGCAAAGCCTTACGAAGAGCATCTGAGGGAGTTTAGGATTTGAGGAGATTATTCAGTCTGGAGCAAAGGGGGCTCGGGGGGAACCTCATCACTCTCTGCAGCACCTTGAGAAGAGGGTGGAGCCAGGTGGGGGTCGGCTTCTTCTCCCAAGTAATTTAGTGGCAGGCCAGCAGGACAAAACCTCAAGCTTTGCCAGGGGAGGTTTAGGTTGTACATTAGGGAGAATTTCTCCATAGAAAGAGTGACTGGGCATTGGAATGGGCTGCCCAGGGAGGTAGAGGAGTCACAGTCCGCGGAGGTGCGTAAGGAAAGGCTGGACGTGGTCCGCAGTGCCGTCGTGTGGTTGACACGATGGTGTTCGGCCAGAGGTCGGGCTCTGGGCGGTGCCAGGGGCGCTTTCCAGCCCCGCCGTTCCCCCCGGAGCCCGGGCCCCGCCCCGCTCGGGCTGAGGGGGAATAGCGGGCCAGGGCCGCGTCACGCGCCCGCGCACCCGCGGCGCCCAATGGCGAGCGAGGGGCCGCCCACGTGACGGAGCGCGCGCGAACGGTCAAGAGCGGGAGGGGGCTCCCCCCCCGCCCCTGCGTCTCGCTCTCCGGCTGGTCACGTGATGCGGCGCTGCTCGGCCCACCCCGCTCCCCTCCCGCCCTGGTCACGTGCGCGGGCGCCGGCGGCGCGCGCGGCCCCGACGGCCGCGGGGGGCAGCGCGAGCGGCGGCTCCGGGCGGGACGCGCGGGGGCCGCGCCGGGCGGAGCGGGCGCGGGGAGCGCGCCGGGAGCCCGCCGGGACCGGCCCCGGGCACCGGGTGAGCAGCGCCCGCCCCGCGCCCGCCCGCTGGGGCGCTGCGGGCCCGGCACCGCGGCTGCGAGGCGCGGCGAGGGTGGCGGTGCCCGCGCGGAGCGCGAGAGGGAGGGCGTTCAGGTCTGGGTCCTCGACGCCAGAGCAGGGCTGGGCTGGGGACCCTCACCCGCGCTCGGTCTCGCCACCAGCCACTTTCCCCCCTCAGCCCTCTGGAAAACTCTTACTGCATGTCCTTAACATTGCGTGTTCTTACGGATTTTTTTTTTTTCCTTTTTTATTTTCCTGCTTCGTGGTGTTTGGGTTGATCCTTCCCCTTTGTCGCCGGCTTCCTGAAGGCTGGGTGAGATACCCGGCTGGTCGGGAGGAAAAAAAAAAAAAAAAGGGACAGGAAAAACTCAACGCTTTTTGTTTTAACTCGCCCGGGTTTCTATGGTCATTTACAGCGTTTGTTCCGTTTTTTAGCGCGCTTCTTCTAAGTTGAAGGGGTTTTTGTTTTGTTTTGTGTTTTAAAGGAGCTTACAGGGTTCCGATTTAGAAAGCTCTTGTAAATGAATGCTAAAGGAATATTTACCTGTTTTATGAGGAACTTGCAGGGTTCTGATTTAGAAAGTTCAAGTGACCCGTTTGTGCTGTCCTCTACTGACGGAAGGTAAAATGGGCTTTGAATCGTTCCGGCAATCCGACAAGGGGTGGGCTTATGAGAAAAGGGTACAAAGCATCATAAATGGAAATATGTTTGGAGTACAGAGTTTTTTCGGGAAAACTTCAGAAGCTGTTTGGAAGATGCATTCATTCTTTAGTGCCTTATTAAGAATATTTTCCCTTGAGTGCTTATCTCTCTATACATCAGATTGAAAGACAGGCGTTGCTTCAAAAGGTGTCCTGTCCTCAGTGAAAGAATTTGATAATGGCTCAGCGTAGGGGGAAAAATAAAAGGAAAATAATGCATACTGTGGTTGTAATTACAGTTTTGTAATTAGAGGTTTGTTGTGGTGGGTGGATGACTGTCATCCTCATAAGGGTGATTTCCTCTGGCTAAATCAGTCGCGTTCAGTAGTGTTCACGTGCATTGTGGTGCTTTTTGCTTGCTTATCTCTCTCAGCTGGTTGCTCCAAGCAAAAAGGAGCTCTGGTTGTCAGCCCTTGGATCAGCCGTTCTTTCCTCCCCTGTATGGATCATTAAAGGCATCTGAAAATAAATTGTGTAGAGATTTGGAGCACATGAATTTTGCCATAGAAATTTTGCTTTCTCTAAGGTCTGAGGAAAGTAACTTAAGGCACATGTTTTCAGGGAGTGCGGTCTCTTTTCGTGGCAGGGAGAATGCTTCAGTAATGTCACTTCGTTCATACATCTGATTAATGTCAATAGTATTGTTAATATAATAACAGTATATTGTTTCCATGTTCCCTCTCAATGCTGAAATATTAAATAAAAAAAAAAAACACACGTAGACTTGGGGAAGATCAGTTTATATGAAAGATTTGGTTCTTCCATGGTTAAGGTGTACTTCAAATTAAAAAGGGATTAAGTGTGCCAGTCACTCTGTGTTGTTCTAAAGTCAGATATCCCAGCTTTTGTGTTCTCACTGCTGTTCATAATTCCCAAAGACAATTAGGAGAAACGAAGGCCTGAGCCTGCAGTTTTTCTGTGCGGGAGTAAGTCTGCTCAGCTGGAAAGAACTGCAGCATTGGAGCCCAAGGAAAGAGGGAAACAAACAAACGCGATTGTGTTCCAGCAGCCTTTGCAAATAAGGGGATAATCTTTGAGGAGTTAACTGTAGTTTTTTGTTGCAAGTACAATTGGTGCTGTTTTCCCGGTAGGATGTTGTGTTAGGTTATTGTTTTATCCAGCGTGGATTTATTTAGCTGAACTTTTAACTCTGCAGAACGGTATCTAAAATAATTTTAACAAAGCATTTTGTAAACCCTGTTTTTTGTTGTTTTTTTAAGGCAGGGATTAATGTTTGTCTTTTATGTGCCACTGTGAATCGGCTTGCAGGTTTTTTATTTAGAAAGCAAATTACTGAGGAGATGAATGTGTAGGCAGCAGATTAGCACAGAATTTTTGAGGGGCCTATGTCTCCAAAAGTGTGTGGTTTTTTAAAATTGTGAGCAGACGTAGATGTTTTTCCCCTAATGTTGGTGCCTACTCCGAGGTCAATTTCTTTTTCATCACAATATGTGGCCAGTTCTGTTTCCTTTTTTTCCTTATTTTTAGCCTAAGTGAAATTCAAGCAGTGATCTATTTCTGTTCCTGTTTGGATACTGAGGTTGTTGGATCATTTCGGAGATGTCAGAGCCGTGGGAAGAGGTGGTGTTGATGTAAAGTCCCTCTGCTGATTGATTTTGCAGCAGAAATAAAGCTTTGTGTTGTATAATTGTTTATCTCTGCATCTTGCAGCAGAAATTAACAGTTGAGAGGTGGCATGTGGTGTTTCTAAAAGCAACCAGAGCACCCAGTTTAAGCTCAGGGGTTTTATACTCATAAGGTTTTTAATTGCAATTAACTTAAGAGCTGTGTGTTGATGTATGACAGGTACTCCTCAGAGCCACTGCTGCTTTGTTGCACGCAGAATCTGAGCAATAGCTTGAGAGCTGATATATTGAGAGAGCCATTAGCATGCAGATTAAAATACCTTGACTACTTGAGGCTCCATCTGGGACTCATACAAACTTCTCAGCAGAGGTGCAGCCCTTGCACAGTGCGTGGTGTAGCAGGGTTCTGTCAGGTAAAGTAAATAACCTGAAGTCTGGGACTGACGCACTGCAGGAAGGGTGAGTGAAGGACGCTAGGTTTCTCTGTGCTGCTGTTTGCAGTGCCATGTCTGGAGTCTCCTGGATTATCAGCCTTTCATAGCAAGGATTCGCCCAGAAGAAACTCTGCACATGCCTGTCCCCCCCACCAGATTCCAGCAAATGCTGCACAGGGATGAAGTGTGAGTGTGATTGGTGTGAGGGGTCAGTCATGGGATCACAGAGCATCTGCCCTTTTGGAATGTGTACAGTGTGTCTTACAGGATGCTAGAATCAGTTTGGTTTCAGTTTTGATAAGGCTGAGTTACTTTATTGATACCTCCATTTACAGTCCTATATTTAAAAATAGATTCCTCCAATACTTTTCTCCTCACTGTAGGTTTTTTTTTTTCCTTTCCTGTGACTGCCAGAACTTTTATTGGAAAATTAGGAGATTGGCTGAGATTGTTAAGGAATCTGTCATTAGAGAGAAAATAGGTGGTGCTTCTACCTAGATGCAGCATTTGTTTTTTTGTGGAAAATGAAGAATAAGTAGTTAAATCAGCTTTCTATGCACAGTTACAGTTAAGAAATAGTAGTCAGTGTATAAGGCCCAGAACTTTCAGGTTAGTGTGTAATTTCTCTCGGACAAAAGGATAAAGGAAAACAGCTGCTCTTGCTGCCATAGGAATGTTGAAAGTCAGTGATGATAGGTACTCCAGCAAATGGCAGAATCTATGGACAGTAATTAATATTCCAAAGGGAGGGAAAAGTGTGTCTTTGAGGAGAAGCAGTGCAACATATTACATAAAAGGCAAGAGAGGATTTTTTGTTGTTTGTTTGGTTGAAGGGTTTTTGTGAACCTTCATTGTTTGCTAAACCTGGATAGACTTTAGGATTGAGATTTATTTAAGAAATGAACTTGCCAGTGGCAAGTTCAGAGTTGTCCTTAAGAATCTTTTGAGGAAAACCCCTGAAATAACTGTGGAGTTGTAGTAACAGTTGAAATGGCTGAAAATATACAGCATTGTTTCGGTAACGCAATGTTAACACCTGTTAAAAATTGTAAGGATCTTCACCTGTGGATGGAGTTTGTTGCTCATAAGTCCAACTTGGGAAGTCTTGTGAGCTTGAAAGCTTTAATCTGCTGATATTAGTTTGTCTGACAGGTTGAGCTGTGAGGTGTGGGAAGTGCAGTGTAACTTGCATAAGTTTTGGAAGTGCTTGGAAAGGTTTTGTCAAAGAGCAGTGATTAACTGAGTCATACATAGCAGAAAAGAAGTCAAATGGATTACAGACCTAGAGCATAGATCAGGAAGGGCGAAATAAGGCAGCACATTCTAAACTCATTACTTTTAGAGTAGAATAGGTTCTCTGGGTGCCCTAAAACTTGTCAATTTGCTAGGATATTCTCTAGCAAAATAAAATGTTGTCTCAGTGTCTTAACTTCACAGGATCTGTTGAAAATTACTTCAGTGAAGAAAATTGTTTTCTTAATATCCAGGTTGACAAGCTTGTGCTTTGGTAGTTGTATATTATACGAGGCAAGTGAAATAGGTGAAGTCAGAAGGGACACTTACTTGGTCTGCTCAAAAGAACAAGTCATTGCTGCCTTGTTTTAATTGATTGATAGTGTCATACATTAAAAGATTTGCCAAGGTGAGGTAACAAATCTTAGCAGCTGACTAGCTTGTGCTTGTAACTGGACTAGAAATTAAGAAGGCTTAAATGCATCCAAACCTGTTTAGCTGTGTAGAATGTGCTGTGCCTTGGCATCAGGGACACTTTTGAAAAAAAAAAAAAAAGAAAGCTGTTCCACAAATAAATCTGTTATCAATTTGCCATCTGGAGATTTCAGGTGTTTTCAAGACCTGCTTCAAATGTGAAATTGAGAGTTCAGTCAGGCTCTTAGTAACAGAGGTACCTCTAGAGCAGAGCTGGGTTTGTTGGATCAAGGTTATGAAATCTGATAAGGAAGCAATCCTGCCTGGGTTTTGTTTGTGTTAGAGTTCTTTTTGTGGACATAATTCCACTGTGACCTCAGTGTTTCTCAAACTTAATTTTTTAATTTTTATTATTACTACTTTTTTTAAACTCCCTTCTTCCAAGAAACATCTGCACTGAATAACATTTGACTGCTGTTGTTAAATAGCTTTCTGAAGCTATGGTTGTCAGCATGGTTTTTGAGAAGCAAGCGTCAGAATAAGAGCAAAGAGGCTGTCTTGTGTTCTCACTGTTCTCCATATCTGATACCCAGGCATCATCAAGAAGTAGCCTGACTTGAAAGCAACACAGCACAGAATAGGGGGATTGGGTTGCACTGAAGCAAACAAATGAAAAGGGACAAATTGTTGATGAGAGGATGGCATCTGGGTAGAGACTGCAATTCTTACCTGTGAAATAGCTCCCTACCTTTTTGGCTTTTACTGTTTTATGATGATTTGTCTTGCCACTGACATTCTGTGGGATTCTTTGCCTAATGCTCTCCACATTTCACAGCACTTCCCTGGGCATGTATCATAGGTTGTAAGTGGCAGAGTTCCTTCAGGGTGTGAGCGACGTTGTGTGCAGGGTTGAATGCCTCGATCAGCTCTGGATGTTTGTGCTGTCAGCTTTGCTCTTGAGCTGCTGCAATTGTCCTGAGGAAACTGGAAAGAGGGAGCACTGGAGAAGGATGGATTGTATACATCTGTGTTCAGTGGCAAACATCTCTATACTCAGTCCTGTTTCCAGCTGTTAATGTGATCCACCTTGTTTCTAAGTAACAGATCATGACAATTTTACTTAATTACTATCCTCTGATGTGTTTCACTGCCTAATTGCATAAGCTCTTACTTTCCTGCTCTCACAAATATTTTTTTGACCATAACAGCTTTTGATTACACAGGAGATGGCAGATTTGGGTCATGTTCACAACAGTCCCAGCCTTATTTTTATTTGCACGTTTCACGTATATATCAACTGCTTGCTTACATGGCATTTGTATGACTACAAAAAAAAATTCACGATAGTTACATGCCTCTTTTCTCCACATAAAGGAATTTACCTTATTGTCTATTAATGAAAGCGCAAAATACTCTTTTTAATAAGCTTTTTTGTTTTTGGTACAGCAAAGTCCTCTTGCTTGTAGAAGCGTGATGACCCACAGCAGCATCATGGTGGATGTAGGCAAGTGGCCAATATTTACCTTGCTGTCCCCTCAAGAGATCGCCTCCATTCGGAAGGCGTGTGTGTTTGGAACGTCGGCCAACGAAGCCATTTACATCACGCACAATGACGAGGTGAGCCTGGTGTCCAGCTGGGAGGCTGCTCCACAGTTAGCTGTTTTCAGAATGGTTGTGGATTAATAGCTTCTCAAAAGCATTGTGTGAAATTTGTGTTTTCCAAAGCATGGTGGATGTAATGTTTGATTTTTTTTTTTTTTTTTTTTTTAAATTTTGTGTGGGGACAATGTAGATGGACTAATTGTCCAAAACTAAACTTTCAAATGGATAAGGCCAGGATGGATTACATGCACTTTTGAAGACAGGCAGAATTTAAAAGACGTTGTGGGAGCTTCAAGTTAAGTGCAAATGCACAGGCATGAAGATAGAAAATGAGGTTATGGCTTGCTAAGGAAAAAATACAGTGGAAGATTATCTGTAGATTTTAATGATTCCAAAACTCATTATGAGTTAGCATAGTGCTGCTGAAAGAAAACAAGCCAGGTGTTCTGGGATGTTTTAATGGGAAGGCTTCTCATAAGACTGGGTAGAGAGGGTTTATTTTTCCCTAATTTCTATCAATAGTGCCTGTAGGATGAGCTTCCCACAGTATAGCTCTTTTCATGCTTATGCTTTGCTTGCTGTTTACAAACTGCTTTTTAAAGAAGGTGATGTCTTCCACTTTTCACAGTTTTAGACTTTTTATGGTGCAGTTCCTGAAAATAAAAAACTTAACTTCCAGGACTCTGTGAATCTGAATAATTCAGACTCCTCAGTTAGCATCCAAATGCCCTTGTGCTGCCTCTTGAGGTTGTTAATTTCCATGCGGGAAGTCTCTGGCCCCTGGGGGTCCAAGGTGAAACTCTGTTGCCAGTTAATGAAGACCTGAGTATTACACACCTGTGAATACTTGAGTACAAAATATTTCAAGTGAGTATTCTTTTGTTTTTCAGGTATTTGTTTTTGGACTGAATTGCAGTAATTGTTTGGGAACTGGAGATAATCAGAGCACAATAGTACCAAAGAAATTAGAAGCCTTATGTGGAAAGAAGATCTCCAGTCTCAGTTATGGAAGTGGACCCCATGTTGTTCTTTGTACTGAAGGTAGAAAATTAACATTTAGTAGAGAAACATAAGTTAGAGATTTTAAGTTCTACTTGAATTTAACAGGAATGGATTATGGTGTAATTGTATTAACTTGTTAACTGGCTAATGTACACTAAGAGGTTCTTGTTGGTCTTAAGTGGAAGTAAATGCATTTTGTAATAGGTAATGTTTCCATTTCCGTTTTGTTGAGGTTGTAGCATTTTACTCTGTCACTTATGATGTACTTCATCTTACCTGTGCACTTCCATGTATTTCCACAATCTAGAGGATATGCTGTGATATGTGAATATAAAACAAAGTATATAATTTTTTAGTATACAGATGATTCTTGTAATAGTTCCACTTTTTGTTAACATCCTTTCAATTTCATGTTGGTATTTGCGAATGTCTTAAAATTCTGTCTTAACCTTCCTGGAATTTTCAGTTGTTTTCATCACAAATGTTTTTGCAGATGGTGAAGTGTATGCTTGGGGACATAATGGTTACAGCCAACTTGGAAATGGCACAACCAATCAGGGCATTACTCCTGTTCAAGTTTGCACAAATCTGTTAATAAAGAAAGTGGTGGAAGTAGCTTGTGGCTCTCATCATTCCATGGCGCTCTCATTGGATGGGGATGTAAGTTGAAACCTGGTCTAATCTCTTAATCTCCTTGTTGAAGTGAATAGTGGAGGTGACCTTGCAGTTTGAACTTCTCTCTGTTTCTACAGTGTAATTACAAACATAACCTTTTCTCCTGCTGCCTCAAACTAGGGTGTGCTTTTCTTCAGAGCAGACTTGAAAACAACTAAAAAAAACCAAACCAAAAAACAAATTACTAACCCCCCCACCAAAAAAGAGCAACCCCAAAAACAAGGGAGATCCATCTTAGTAAACTTTTGTGTCTCTCGCAGGGCTGAGACTAGAAAGATGTGCCACTTACACACAAAAGAATGGTTTGTGAGGTGCAAAATATAATTTATTTGCTTGCAGTTCTGTTAGTTAGGGGGTGTGTTGAGTTTGTACTTACTGGGTTAGAATTTAGTCTCTTTCCTGTAGAAATGTCTTGCGTTTCCTCACTAGTACTGCGAAAGAATGTTGCTCTCCACACCTCTGAATACCTTAGTGTGTAGCTGATGAAAGAGCACTTGGTCTATATCCAAGTCTGCTTCATGCTGTTTGTTTACGTGGCTTCAGGCTACGAGTTGTGGGAAACACATACAATTAGTTTCCAGTTATGCAGATTTGACCAACGTGTGCACAGTGGAAAATCTGGTTTCAGCTGTGCACTAACAAAAGAAAAGCTCTAATTTTGAAACCTTTTAACGATGGAAAGGGAGACTACAATTCTTCTCATCCTGGTAATCTGAGTGTGTCTGTGTTGTGATCCTGTATGGAATAATGGTGCAACAGTAATACAAAGTATCCTAAGGGTAGGAAAGAGATTGGGTTAAGTGGTCTGTGTTTCATCTGAAAGAAGAGCCTACACTTTTAGGAAAGATTTTGTGCTGTCATGTTTGACTTGGTTAAGCTATAAAATTTGGTGAGCATGCAGGAAGGAGCGGGCATTCACACATTACTTACACTAGAGGTGCCAGCTGCTTTGTGGTAGCTGCCTGTGAAGGCCATGCTGTCTCTTGTCATAAATGTCGCATGCTTGAAATCTCAATGAAAGCAGGGAAATTTCTATGTGTTGACCATGGAGTTGGTGTTTGCAGCTGGCTCACCAGTGTGGCTCATTAATGTACTTCAAATCCATCCCTGCTGTACCTTGCAGTAACTTGGTCTGTTTGTACGCTAAACTTTCACCAGAGTCCACTGAAAGCAGCAAAATGTGTTAAGCGGCTTTATTTACAGAAAGATTTGGTTGCCAACCACCTTGTGACCTGATATACCTGAAGCCTCAGGGGGACATTGAAGTTGAACTTTTGAACTGGGTGAAGCACCAGAGAATGAACCATCAGGAGCAGTTCTATGCCAAGCTGTGGGCATGTATGCATGGAATAAAAATTAGAGGGACTGAAAACAGAAAGCTATACAATTTTTTTAATAATAAACTACTTCTGTGTCTTCCAGACTTTTAGATAAAAGGAACTAATATTTTTGCTTGAATTAGTACTGGTTTGGCACTGGAAGCTTTAAACTGACAGAAATTGTGGGCTTTTCATTAATACCACTGTTTAAGAGAATTTAGCTACTGTGAAACATGGGCTGGCAAAACCCTGTTCCGTCACAGCTCTTGAAAGATGTAGAAGATATCTGATGAGTGTCCAGCAACACACTGGTTTAGAGTTCTGTGAAGAAAACTATATAGCTCTAAACTGGGGAGTTAAAGTGTGTCTGGGAAACAAATGACATTCTGGCTTACATTTCTTTTTCCAACATCATGAAATTGTAGAGACAATCACCATGGTCTTTGTCTTACAGTCTGACTCATATTTAGTATGGAAAGATGTTCCTTTTGTTTTCTGTTTTAGTCAGATGCTCTAATTCTGTTGCAATAAGCTCGATTTGCTAGATGAGTCCTAATACTATTTAAAATTTTTATCTGTTGAAAATGAACTTTAAACATTTCAGGGTAAAATATGTTAAATAGGGTAGTTTACCCAATCTGGTGCTGACTGTGGGAAAATTATCTGTTTCTTTCATTACTATTATTAAGGTTTAAACTGTGTGGTTTTATTTGTTTGTTTTCATGGACAGCTGTATGCTTGGGGCTACAATAACTGTGGTCAAGTTGGATCTGGATCTACAGCCAACCAGCCAACTCCTCGCAGAGTTTCCAACTGCTTGCAGGGTAAAATTGTGGTTGGCATTGCTTGTGGCCAGACCTCCTCCATGGCTGTAGTAAACAACGGTGAGGTAAGTGCTGCTGCTGCTGCTGCATTCCCTCATTCTCTCTTACCTGGACCTACCAAGTTGGTGTCTGAGAAATGCTGACAGGGAGTGCTCAGGTTAGGGCTGTGTTATCCTGACAACTTCTGTAGACCAGCTGAAGGAAAATGCTGCAAGTAACTGGAGATGCAGTCTTTAAACATTCTTTCTTATGGCAAGGACTGTATTGGACCACAATTCTTATGGAGTCTGCAGCTGCAAGAATTTGAACAGTTGTATTAACAGTGTCTGTCTTCATATTGCAATAGATTATTTAACATAAATAATGTTAAATTCTTTTAATTTATTAGATTAGTCTCACTCTTTCTTTAAAGCATGCACAATTAAACAGTTAATTTTACTGCAAGGATACATTGGCTGATCCTGTTTTATAAACACATTGCATAATTACCAACAACAAACCCAAAACATTCTTTTGAACATTGCCCTCCCATTGTGCAACTGTTCCACTTGACCCAAGTTTATGATGCTGTCTTGCTTTTAGGTATGAACTGTAACCTCAGTTTTACTACATTTCACCAAACTCAGTGTAGCATCTCCTCGTGAATGGAAGGACTCTAAAGTCCCTGAGGCTGAGATGAGCTTTCATTGTATACATATGTTGTGATGTGTCCACTGTAACAGAACTAATGGAAGAATTAGTGATAAACTGGGGACTTCCATTTAAACTGATCAGCTCATCAGAATAACTAATTCCATGTTCTCTTTAAAAAAAATGGAAAAATAATAAGGAGAAATGATTGGTAAAAGTCAAAGTGTTGATGCTATGGGAGAGATTTTGGTGTAGTGTAAGTTTATTGCAAAACTCCTAGTACTTCAAAGACATGGTTTTTAGCTACTTTAGGAGGTAAATGCAGGGCAGAAGAGTTGAGTGCAGCAGGTCATTGCAGTTCACTTAATATCTTCCAGCCTTCTCTGTAGTGCTCTTCAAATAGCATACAGTTTTTTAATAATTAAGTACTTTTCCTGTCTTGTGCTTGATACTGAGTCTTAAACGCTCTGTACTGCTGGAGAAGAGTGGCTTAATGTTGTTTCCCTTGTGCACTCAGGTTTATGGCTGGGGCTACAATGGCAATGGCCAGCTCGGCCTGGGCAACAATGGCAATCAGCTGACGCCGTGCAGGGTGGCGGCGCTGCACAGCGTCTGTGTGCTCCAGGTATGCCCAGCGTGGGAGTGAGAGTGCATTCCTGCTGCTAGCTGCTGCTGGAACCCTCTCTTTGGGATATTATACCAGCTTCTGGATTGCACGGGTTCCAATGCTGAATTTTTTTTTTTAGCTACTGTGAATTGTATTTTGCTTATACAAAGTGCAAGTAAGCTGTAAAATGCTTGCTTCAGTAAATACTGGGAAAGATTTAAAGTCAGCTACTGTAACAACTAGGAATTATGCTGTGGATACAAATTGCATTTTTGTTACGAAGCTGAATGAAATGTGCTAGTCAAGGACAAGAAATGAAGGCGAATCTGATGTTCAAATTGGTTCTAAGTACTCTATTTCTAGTGTTCTAATTAGTGCTTTAGAAGCAATGGGAGGGGAAAGACAAGAGTCATGGAGGTGGATTTGATTGTTTGGTGGTTGGGTTAAGTTTGGTTTGTTTGGATTTTGGTTTTTTTTTTTTTTTTCTAGCTAGAGAATCAAACTAAAATTTGGGATTTCCTGGGTTTTTGGGAAGGTTCTGTAGAGTTGAATGTGGTAGCTTGGGTTGAAGGGTTGTTGGCTGTTGAACAGCAGCTCTACTTATTACAGAGTACTCATACTGCATGGTATTCAGAATAATCCAGCTCTGAAGTACTTTCAGAGTATTGCAAGATGTGATGAAGAAGTTCAGTGTTCTTCATGTGAAAAGAAAGCAGGTAGCATCTAAGGAGACTTGGTCAGCGTGCAGTAAATTACTTGGGAGAAGCCAATCAAATTAATGAAGCTGGGATTTTGCAGTACCTACAGCTAACACACTTTGTTAGCTTTAAGTACTGAGAAGTAACACATTGTTGTGCTGAGTGAAGAATGCCTGAGATACTTACCATGAGCTAGCCGAAGGTAATGTGTGCGATATTTTGTTTCTCATCTGTGTTTGGTTCAGGAGTAACACTTTATACATTTACTTACAGATTGCCTGTGGCTATGCACACACTCTAGCACTAACAGATGAGGGCTTGCTCTATGCCTGGGGAGCTAACACTTACGGGCAGCTGGGGACTGGCAATAAAAGTAACCAGCTCAGCCCCGTGCAGATCATGATGGAAAAAGAAAGGTAATCTTGCTGAAGCTGTTTCTGGATTGATAAAGTCTGAGCATGTGTTATGCGGTCTCTAGCACTGGGAGCGTGCATGTGTAGGGCTTGGTGGGTTGTTTTTCTATTGCTAATGTTAAAAACATAGGAAAGGATGGTTACTTACGGTTTACAATAGGCTGCATTTTGCTGTCTGTAATGGTTATTGAACACAAACATACTTTGCGTTTACCTGATACTGAAAGACAATGAATAAGTGTTATGCTATTCTATATATGGTTCCTTTGCTTAAAATTGGAGCTATGAAGTCAATAAGCGAAGCCATGAATTGAGGCCTACATTAAAAAAAAAGTGGGGAGAAAGGAAGCACCCCCTTTGCAAGAAGTGACATGTGGGGGAAAACCAATTTTTGAAAGATTGAAAGTGTTCCACCATGAAAACAGAATTCAGTTTGCAAGGTTGCTTGAGCTAAGAACAGTTAGTACCCATTTTTATTACTCATACTGGTTGGTAGTTTGTAGTTTTTTAGTTTGTTGGACTCATAAAAGAATGAAATTAACCCTTGTCAATCCTCTTTCATCACCCTTTCATCATCCTCATATTTGGGGATAGCTATTTTGCTGCTCACCTACAAATGTGGAACTCAGTCCCATTCTCTGGACCCCTGTGTATACCTACAGATTAATGTACCTTGTCATGGTGTATAGATCTCTTAATTTGCAATCTTCTCTTAACTAGGAAACACTTCTGCTTGGTTTTTCTCCTGCATCTGGGAAGTCATTCCGATTTTTTGTTGTTTCTCCCACTTAGCATTATATTAAAAGCTTCACAGTACTGAGAATGTTTAAGAGCTTAAAAAATGGTAGGGGGAAAAGAAGAAAGGAACCATCACAATAAAAACCTGAGGTGAGGCTGGTTTGTCTGTGAAGGAACTGACACTAGCAAAGCAAAATGAAATATTCTTTAAAAAGCAGTGGAAGAGAAATGTGTACATTTGCAGACAGACCAGCTTTGTTTTGTTAGTGATTTATTTCATGAGTGAACTAAGGGGAGCTGTTGCGTTTAGAACTGTATGTGAACTCAAGCATGGGGTTATAATAAATCTGGCATTTGTTCAGTGGTGAAGGAGGGGGAAAATACCATAGAACTTCTGCTTGGAGTCTGAGGGAGAGAGGAGTCATTTGAACTTACTCATCTTGCTTGACTTGGCTGCCTTGGAAACAGCGCTAAAAGTGGGTGGGCTGTCATTTCCCATGAAGCACATAACTACTGCTCCTCATCTTTTAGTTTATGTGATTGTTTTGTCATTTATATTTAATGCTGGCAACAGTTACTTAGGAGGTTCCATTTGGTGCTGTTTTGAAAAATATTGCACATACAGCTTTTAAGGACTATTTAGACTTTATTTTGTGTTAGCTTGGAGGAACAGCCGTGAAGGTCAGCTTCCTGAATTTTCATGTTAAGTGCATGCCTAACATGTTACCCTGTGCATGTACTGTAAGTATATGTACATGTATGTAAAAAGATGAATCTGTTCTGCTAAGGAAAGAAAGTTTGGAGAAGGAAGTAGTTTAGCTTGATAGGTCTGATAAAAAGTAAGTTGTCCTTAAAATAAATTATCTATGATGTGTCTTGTAGAGGTGTGCCATAGAGGTTCATAAGCAGATAATAATGTAAGACAACCAATCAGTTTTCTGTCTGCCAGAAATTATTGCTACATACCCTGAAAGTGATGTAGATTCTTTGAGTTTTGTTTTGAAATAATTTTTGCACTTAAAATATGAATATTGTGCTTAAGAATTTTTTTTTTTTTTGCCTAAAAATCTAATTCTTCATGGCTTCTGTAAAGGAACACATTTTTGTATGTATATTCTTAGATTGCTTGGAAAGGTATTTCTTTGTCCTCTTGATGTGTTTCTGGCATAAAAGCATGAAATTCTCTGATGTGTTTTTACCACAGAGAAAAGACAGGAAAGCATAGCTTTTAATTTGAACGTGGGAACCTCCCTGTTTTGCTTATCACATGCACAGAAACTCTGGCAATGTTTTTGTGGTGCTTTAATTGGAATTGTGTTTCTTCTCAGTTCTTCCAATGTTTCAGATAAGAATCTTGGGATTGCTTGAGCAATGGGAGAGCAGGATAGATAAGTGAGCATCAGCAGCTTTAGTATTTTAAAAAACTGTGTGAGGTGGGTGAAAGGACCATGTAGACTTTAAAAAACAGCCATAGCTCTTAAAGGATTCATTCCCCTTAAATGAAGCACTGTCTGTGTTTCATGTTGAATTTCAGTGTTGAGGAAAGTAAGCTTCATAGCAAAATAAGAAGTCTGAAGTACAGGCAGTGAGTCAGATCTCTGTCAACCTACAAAAATCAAATTAAAAGGAGGTACAAGAAATTTCTTTTTGAGAATAAGTTTCTGGTGTGTGTTGGTTTTAAAGGAGAAAAACAAAATTTGTTTTTCCTTTACCCCTTTTTCCATTATTATGAAAAATTAGGAGGCATGTCAGTTGATAAGTGACATAGTTAAAGCAATATCTGATTACAATAAAATCTACAAGCAATCTGAAAATGTCATTGTGGGATTTTTTTAGTACCTGCTCAAGCAATATCACATTTCGGCAGGACAAAAACCTGAGTACAGGAATGTTGCTGCATAGTTTGATTGGCTGCTATTTTGGTGAGGCCTGTGGGAAGTCCCTGGGTTCCGTACTTGTGAGTGTCTGACCGTGTTTCTCGTGCCTGCAGGGTTGTGGAGATCGCCGCCTGCCACTCGGCGCACACGTCGGCGGCCAAGACGCAGAGTGGGCAGGTGTACATGTGGGGCCAGTGCCGGGGCCAGTCCGTGACCTTCCCCCACCTCACACACTTTGCCTGCACTGACGATGTGTTCGCCTGCTTCGCCACCCCCGCCGTCATGTGGCGCCTGCTCTCCGTAGGTGAGCTCCAGCTCCCGCAGTCCCTGTGTCCATTAGTGGTTAGTACGGGACGCCGCTTCCCTGGCAGGCTCCTCTTTCAAGGAGGGAAACTTGGCAACTCGGCACCCAGTTGTTTTTTCCTTTAGAAGAAAGCAGTCTATTTCAGCAGCTGAGGACCCAGGGGAGGGTTAACAAGGTTGTTTGCCAATGTACATCCAAAGCAAACCCTGTTTTACCATTGCACAGTGTATATTGTGTATTTCTTATGTTTGTGTTGTTTGAATTCCAGCTCAGGTCTGGGAAGGAATCCTGAGTTATTTAACAAAACTTTTTTTTTTTCCTCTTAAAACTATTCCTGCCTGGAAGACTACACCTGAGGCTTGTTTTTTTGGTATCTAACAGCTTTGGATTTTAAGTGTAGTCTGTAATTTTCCCCTCATTAGTATTTGCCCTTCTAATATAAATATGAAGGAGTGAATCTCTCCCCTATGTTTCATGTTTTGAAAGTAACAGAATTCCAAGTTCTCATTTCATGAGATGATTTGTCTCAAGTCTATTTAGTCTGACTTTCCTCAAAGACAGGCAGACCTTGTAAATAATAATTCTTGTGAAACAAGACTCTCATATAATTGCTTTTCCTGTTGGAATTCTCTTCTTATACTGCCTTGGACTTTTTTGTGGAATGCAGTCTCTGTGTCCAACAAATAAGCCCCAACCTTTTTTCTTGATTTTCTTTGATCCATATGCTGCTAATTCTTATTTGACCCCAAACTGGATATAAAGGGCTTAGCTTGCACTTCCTGGAAAACATGAAGGTGTTTTCATGTTCAAAAATAAGAATGTTTCATCTTACATCTGCTACCTCAGTTCTCAAGATCTCTTAGGACATCTAATCTATTTTCATATTGATAACAGACCCTAATTTTGTTAGTCCCTGTATGGAATAGTTTTTGGTGAATGATGGATCATGGAGCGGTGGAGAAAGTAACATTTCTCCAGTAAAGTCTCTCAGACTTTCCTGTTGCATTTGGCTTGTCCTATCCCAGCTTCTCTGTGTTAACTTCTCATTCAGCCTGTTTCCACATTTGTAGAGGTCCAGGTAACAGCATCTCACCTGTAGGAGAGGACTGAGTAGAGTTACTGAAGAGAGATTAGCTTTGAGCAGTCTGCTCCTGAGTAAATCTAAGTCTGCTTTTATCCCATTTGTCACTTTCTCCATTCTCTAATCCCCTGCAATATGTCTTGGTCATGCTCTCTCTTGTTTCCACCTCTTGTGGAGGTCTCATGGTTGTCCAGTCTGTTTTCTTTTGCTAATAGTGAGAGCTGTTTAAATGACATCTCTCCCTGGTTTCAAGTTCCTGTTTTTTATGAGGTGTTCCCAGACCGAGTATAGCCAGATGTCTGACTTCTACACCTGCACTTTATCTCCTCCTAGCCTTTGGGGATTCTTCCCCACTTATTCTGAATATTTAAATCAAAATAATTAATTCTGTGGGCATTTTTAAATCTCCATTTTCCATATGCATGTTTTCCTTTCCCACCTGTTTTAATCATACAGGAGTAAACTCCTTTTTTCTATTTGGGTTTTTTTTGGTGTTGTTTTGTTTTCTTAGGAAGAGCTAACTCTGTGTAAAGGTTATTGTTCTACTTACAGTTGTGATGGCTCTGCCAAAAAATGAACCAGCCAGTCAGGATTGGCTGTGGTGAAGTACAAATCTGCAGCCTTTTTGCAGGACTGAAAGTATTTGGAGTGAAAGTTGATCTACAGAGCCTAAGCTGAGCTCATGACTTAGCAAAAGGAGGATCACATGAGCAAATGGAGAGGGATTGGATCATGGTTTAGCTAGGCCAGAGGAGATGCACTTTCTGTGGGGGATTTGTGTAAGTCAGAGGAGTGCAAGGTCTTCTGTGGCACAAGTGTGACTTGTCAGTTCTGAGTAGTTTGTTCCAGCAGTGTTTCTTTTTAAATACGAAATAATTTAGTGTCCCCAATGGTGAAGAGTGGTTTGTGGGTTGTATGTGGATGAGCACTATGCAGTCCTGTGGGACACAGGAGACAGATTACATTGCATTTAGTGGAAATCCATTTGTTTTTCTTTACTTCATTTCTTAGAAGCCACATGCTTTGAAACACACTTTTAAGAGGCATCAAAATAATGGGTTATATTAGATTTTCTACAACTTCAGAGGCCTTGGTTTACCAGAAGCCTTGGAGAACTTGTGCTGCAACTCTTGTATGATTTCTAGAGACACAAGGACCTCTGTGGCACTGGTGCCATAGGCCTCAATAGAGAGGACTGTAGTATCTCTGCTTTAATCCACTTCCAAAGTTGTTGAGGTGCTCTGTCCTTGGCTGTACCAAGAACACAGTGTCTGCTGGATTTTGTGCTGTTATAACTGACTCATAAACTGAGTAATTGGTGTCAGTGATAGTTCATGTTAATGAGCCCTGGCAAAGACCTCATCAGCCTGCAGGCTATATCCAGTCTGCCAGCACAGAAAGCTCACCAAGTGGTGACCTGTTTTCTTTTTAGGCCCAGCCCACAGCGTGTCAGTGTGGCTGGAGTGCTGCAGCCCATGTCCCCAGTGAGTTCAGGAGCACTGCAGACTCCTGTTAGCAGCACTGTGCAGGTCAGGAGGCAGAGCTGAGCCAGCACAAGCACTGAGCTGCCCACAGGCTAGGAATCTCATGGGTAGTGCCCACATGGGGATGGAATTCTCCAGGTACTTCCCTTAGTGCTGTGCTACCTCTGTGCAGTGGGATGGAATGGGAACTGCTGACCACTGCTGCCTGTAGCTGTTGTGGAGCAGCCCTTCCCAACAGGAAATGCTATTGGATTCATTAATCCTTCCCATTTTCCTGCTTAAGCCAGTGGAGCCCTGACATAGATCTGTTTTCCTTGACATGCTCTTAGTTGAGCTGCTAGCTTTAGTTAGTGATGTGTGTTCCATTTAAGATGCTTTTAACATCTTGTTTTGTTTGTTTGTTTTGAAATTGTTTCTGTAGAGCATGAAGACTTTTTAACAGTGGCAGAGTCTCTGAAGAAAGAGTTTGACAGCCCCGAAACCTCAGACCTGAAGTTCCGTGTGGATGGAAAGTACATCCATGTCCACAAAGCTGTTCTGAAAATCAGGTAGTGGTCACGTTTCACAGCTCTTGTTTGTACAGAACAAACCCTTGGTGTATCATCAAAGGGGCAAAAAAAGGGAGGGAGGGATCCTTAAGCCTGTAGTATCCATGTATCCATAATAGCTTTAAATGAAGTGATTGTAAAAGGGGTGGTCCACATTTGTTTTTCACTGAGCCTGTTTTTCCTGGATAATAAATTCTGTTAAGTTGGTCTGGTTGCAATGTGTACTCAGATGTTTCTGGAGCATGGACAAAATAAGAGTTTTATTTAAATGCATAGCAAAGTCTACAGTATTAGGAACCAAAATGTGGACCTCTGGCCCTGATGGGGCATGGTCAAACATTAGTGAGCATTGCAGAGTGCCCCAAATATGTGTTTCAGGGGGGCTATAATGTAACATTTGTGTGTGTGTAATAGTGTTGCAGATGATGTCTGTGTCTCCTAGGTGTGAACACTTCAGAACCATGTTCCAGTCATACTGGAATGAGGATATGAAGGAGGTGATAGAAATAGACCAGTTTTCCTACCCTGTGTATCGTGCCTTTCTTGAGTACTTGTACACGGACAGCGTTGACCTCCCGCCTGAGGATGCAATAGGTACTGCTGATGGGCCAATTGTGTCAGAGAGCAGCATCCAGAAAAACTGGGGCAGGGCATGTGAATAAGTGACTAAATACAGGCTTCTAGTCTAGCCTATAATGCGTTTTACTGGTGATTAATTAAGCTGCCTTTAAAATGCTGTTGTAGCAAACTTAACTACAGCAAAAGTGGTGCGTATTTACAAATAAACTATGAGCAATTTGGTCAAGGTTGGGAGAGAAAATATTTCTCTGGGTGAGAATACTTGCATATTTTACTAAATTGAGTCAATAACTGTTTGGCGTGCTATCAAAGAATCTCAATAGATCTAATGAGGGGGAAACTTGGACAGCAGAGCAATAACAGCAAGCTGTAATTCAAGCCCATATCTTGATAATAGTAGTTTTTTACTCATGTTGTGGTGCCTGCCATTAGGGATGCAAGTCAGTAGGACAGCTTTCATATTTACAGAGATGGAGTGCAGCATCAGGTAACAAAAAGTCTTCCTTCACCTGTAATCTGCATTTTCTGAGTACTGACCTACTTGGAAAAAGCACATTATAGAGATACAGAGCTTTGCAGGAGCAGAAGCTGATGCAGAGATCATTTTACACTGACTATGTTTTAATTGCAGGGCTTTTGGATTTGGCTACTTCATACTGTGAAAACAGACTGAAAAAACTGTGTCAGCACATTATCAAGAGAGGAATTACTGTGGAAAATGCATTTTCGTTGCTCTCTGCTGCTGTCAGATATGATGCAGAGGTAAACTTCTAAAGTTCAATCTCTTAAATGGGTGGCTGCTTCCTGACTTAAACTATGGAGAAAAGCAGCCAGTTGCATTTTCATATAAGCTCTCTTACTTTCATTTAATACTATTTGCCACTTTCAGAGTTTGAGAATGTTGGACTTAAAAAAATTGTATTTGCCATGAGATGTATCTCCTTTTTTTATTTTTGTTTTTCCCCATAAACCAGTATCGGGAAGGTGAACTAGTATGCAGACATTTCTGAGGGATGGAAACACTAACTCTGAAACAAGGGGAGGGTTTAAATACAAAGAAAAAAAGTAACATAATGAAAAGCAGTCTTTTAAGCCTTCAAGTTACTTATTTATAAGGCTGTGTGTTGTGTGTGATGACATGGTGGTAGGTTGGGGATTGAGTGCATTTGGGATTTTTTTTTTTTTTCGTTGGTGGGGTGGGGTTTTTTTGGCTTTTTTGTTTTGTTAGGTACAAATACACTTCCAGTTTTCAGAGTATGCTAATGAAGTGTCAGGATAAGAACTGCTTCATGGGCCTTGTAAATGTTGAAGACAGAGCAACAGTGTGTGAAAAGGGGAGTAAAACCTTAATGTGGAATGTCTGACTTCACTGCTGGATCCCTAACATGCTGCTTTGGGAACTAATTGGGAAGTATTCCCAGACTTTCTTTGGCTTTGTGTTCAGTAGTATCTGTGCATTGTGTTGGCAACTTTGCAATTGGTTGGTTTTGAACTTGCTACTTATGCTTATAAAGCAGTTTTTTGGTACTCAGTAAATCAACTCATTGCTTTTTCTTGTACTTAATTTCCAGCAACTGGCATGCAAGTTGCCCTAACTTACTTCAGAGCCTTGAAGTGTGTTGCTTGTTTGATACATTTTACCCAAAGGCTGTGTTAGTGTCTGTAGTGGCTTCTGATCTACTGTGAATAGTGATCTCTTTGATAGAAGTTCATCAAAAACAGATTCCCATATTTTAGCCTCCGAAGATGGTTTGCAGGATGGGTTTTCAGTGTCACTGATTCTGCTTGTAAGGGCTGTAAGAAATCCAGTTACTCTGCCTTACCTGTACCTCACTAGCTCAGTGAAGTTAGAACCATAGGCTACAATGCTGCTTCCAGGAGACAGTGGGTGATGCTGAGGGGTTGGGCTTTAACAAAAGTTGGGTTTACATGCTGCAGTGCTGGCAGAGGGCTTGGAATTGCTTGGCTGGTGTAGTTCATTGAGGGGGGTGCGTGCCTGGAAGACAACACTTAAAAGAAGCTGCTTCACTAATTCAAAATACCTCCATGACATGAAACTCCTGCAGTTTCTTTTCGTGACTGACTGAAGTGGCTAAAATTAGGTCAGGGCTGGCTTCTCATTGTAGCTTTTAAAATAATCCTTGGCTGTATCTTGTGCCTTTATTCACCTAAGTCTATAGTAAGTGCAGGTTGCTGGGAGCTCATCCATCTGAAAATGAAACTCAGCCTTTCTTTTTATACAGAACTTCAGATTTTTTAGTTACTTACTAATACTACAATAATTGTTTATTGTATGCTTCTGTTGCATTGACTTGGAATATGAATTTTTTAATAAAGCAGTGCAAAATGTTGTAATGTGTATGATGTAATTTTCTTTGACGTGCTAGTTAATTCTGTTATTAAAAAAAACCCAACCATCAGTGCTCAGTTCTAATAAGCTTGTCTTTTATTGTTGCACAGATGCCACACAAGTCAAGATCTCCAGCTTCTGAATGCCTGGTTTTAGGCCAGGATGTATTTTTATATTATTGTTGTGTCAAGAACTGTCACTGGCACACACAGTTGCTCTAGCTTTCAGTATTGACCTTTAGAGAAAACATTAATATTATTCAGTCTTTCACACCTCATGGGGCTTAGAGAACTCTGCGAATTTGTTATGCTTTCCTGCAGTGCCCAGTCTGCTGACCAGCCAAGGAAGGGTGTGTTCTCACATACAAAGAGTCCTACAAACTTCTAACAAAGAAATGAGAACAGTGTGGGGAGTTGCCGTTTTGTCAGGGCTGTGGCATCCTCCTTACACAGCAGCTTAGATCTGCACCACAGAGTAGATTTCCTCCTCAAAGGGGGAGCTGGAATTAATCTGGGTGGGAAGTGTTCTGTGGGGAACCTTACACTGACAAGGACTGTGCCTTGTGTTCTTCAAGGCATCCTCTCTGACATCACTTGGGTGCAATTATGGTTGTGAGGCTTTTTAATTATTATGTGGAAGGCACTTCCAAGTGAATTCAAGTATCTGGAGTCCACTTTCTGCTAGAATTGCTGTGCTGCACTGTGCTCCGGTACTGCTTTTGAGACACATTTGGGAGACCTGTGAAGTACTGTGTAACATGAGTCCATTTCTAATGCACAGAAAGACCTTCTGCCTAATCTCTGCTGTACAAACTATCCAGTCAGGATACATGTGCACTGAGCCTGGGGACATGGAACTTCAAGGTTCTAGCTAAGCCTTTCAATAAGCAGGATGGAAGTCAAGCAACCTTACAAATAAATTTGTTTTATGTTGTGAAATGAAAGAGCTGAAATTTCTTTATCCACAGTATTGGGTGTACATCATTACCCCAAGATCTCCTATTTATATTGGAGTTTCAAAACTCTCAGTGAATACAGATAAAACTCTTCAATATATTTAAAATATATATTGCTCAGAACAGCGGATTTTTGTGACTGCTGCTATATCGTGAGAGGCAAATTTTGGTTACTTCCTATTGTAACTGCATTTACATAGTGATGTATGTGGGTAGAATAATTATTTTCTGTTGCATTTACATAGTGACTGTTGGGGGGAAACACTGAGAGCCACTGGGTGTGT
Organism: Eopsaltria australis; assembly: GCA_034509425.1. Classification (NCBI taxonomy): domain Eukaryota; kingdom Metazoa; phylum Chordata; class Aves; order Passeriformes; family Petroicidae; genus Eopsaltria; species Eopsaltria australis. Next base: position 978,217 of record JAVTVJ010000091.1, on the reverse strand, counting down.
TTGTCTAATTCACTGCAAAAATAAAACATAAACAGGTATTTGTGCCTCAATGAAACTTTCTGTGATTGAAAGCAAAGATAATAACATTTTCTCTTTTTTTTTCCCCCCCGCTTTAGGACTTAGAGGAATTCTGCTTTAAGTTTTGTGTCAATCATTTGACAGAAGTGACACAAACTACAGCATTTTGGCAAATGGATGGTGCCCTGCTAAAGGAATTCATTGCTAAAGCCAGTAAATGTGGAGCCTTTAAGAACTGAAACAATGAGGCCGTAAGTCACGATGTTTGTAGGGTTTTTTGCAGCTACAATGTAACTGTATGGGTCCAGGCAAGTGTTACGTGGTCTCTTCCACCAGAGGACCTGAAAGGCCACAGTGAAAACAAATGTTTTCAGTGCTCGAGAGTGAACTGTTGTAAAAATGTCAAGCAAAATACTCACTTGCATTTAGCAAAGCCGGACGGTGGAACCAGCTCAAGATTTCAGGCAGAGAGGAAACACTGCAGTGTGCGAAGGATTCCGGCTGGTGTTCCGGACTTGCCTTTCCAGCCTAGGAAATCATCGTTCTAGCACCGCCTGCTCCTATTTCCAATTTACTTTTGGGGTTGGAAAATAGTCTGACCTGAGCCACTGAATGACGTTACTTAAATCATTAACTCCCTGGGATTATAGAGAAGCAAATGGCACGGTTATCTCTTCCTGCATTTGCATGATTGTGAATGAATTGGCCATTTGCTGTGTGTCATTAACCAAATGTATCCAGTGCTTCAAGTGTGCAAAAATAATGCATCCTCAAAGCCTACACAAGTGACTTTGATAAAAGGAGTTACTAGGAAAACTAATTTGAAGTAAATCTCTGGGTATATTTTAATATAAATTGTAATGTGTACTTTGTGTAATCTGTCCAAGCAATATTTATAATGCTTAATGGAAAGAATTCCCTCTTCAGTGACTTCAGATTACATTGGTTCCCTTGGAGGGGGAAGGGAAGGCTGGGTGGGGTTTTGCTTTTAATTATTGTCTAAATTTAAACTACATGTAATAAAACTCACTTTTTTTGTACCTCTTTACTAGCAAACTCTGGATTTTGAACATTGCAAGCTTTTTGCGTTACATACAGCATCTAAGTTGCTTTGTTTAAAGAACAGCATCAAAACAACAAAGGAAAACGCAAACAAAAAATTGAGCCAAAACCCAACTCACCCCATAGAATGAATCTTGCTGATTTCACTGTACCTGACAATAGTGGTGATCATGATTCCAGGGACGAGCAAATTTCTTTGTAGGCACTAATTTCAGACCTCAGTGACTCACTCTGTGGATCTAATATTGTATACTAAGTCATCCTTAAGTGACTGTAATCCTTCGGAAGGTATGTATGGGCATCCTTACCATTCTGACTGTGTTTAATAACAGAGCTCCTCGTTAAAAGCATTTTTGGTTTAGGGGGGGATTTTTTTAGGCAGAATAGCTCTGAGTGGCACCCAAGTCCTGGGCTTGGGCAGTAAACTGGTGGTGGTTCTAGGCCCAGAAGGGCAGCAGACTTGAACTGTGGAAGCAATCAAAATTACTATTATGTTGCTGTATGGGGCACAACTACTAATTCAAGAGCTTGTTTTGAATGCTGTTATTCTGTGCTTATCAATCCCCACCTTTCTACAGAAAAAGCTCAAGTGAGGAATTCTAAGGGGTCATGCAGAGAGTACAGCTGTTGTAACAGGATCTCATGTGTGTCACACCAAGTGCTCTGCCTGCCCCTGAGCCAAGGGCTTGATAAAGCATGGCCTGGCAGCATTCCCTCTCCTTGGCCATGTCCTGTGCAGAGACAGGGAGTGCAACACACAGCTCCTTTAAAAAATGTTTTATTTTGTTAACTTCAGCCACAAAAGGCTAACAATGCTTTGCTGTATTCAAGCAATATTTTAAAGACAAAACACATGAAAGTTGAATCCTTTCTTAATGGAGAAAGGAAGATCCAGTTCACTGTTTTGCTCCACTTGACATTGTACATCGTCTAACGCCCAACTCTTTCTGGTCTGCCTGCAAACACTGCTTTACCACTGCCATTACAGCAGAAACAGCTACACCTTGACCAGTCAGTAAAGAATAATCTGGCTTTTTAAATTAAACTCCTGTTTATAATCCAGAAGGCTTCTTTGAGTGCAAGTTCTGCTCATTTATCTTCTTTGGGAAAGCCAAAGCAGCACTACGACCTCACTGTCTAGATGCAGACAGCGAGGCAGCTACTGCCCAGCCAGAAGAGGGCTCCCACAGTTAAAGTAACATTTTACTTTAAAATATGTGGCAGCTGAACACTCCCTTGGCTTTGAGAAAAAAGTCTTCACTGGAGGGTTCTCTTGAGTTTTTGCAAAAGCTAAATTTAGTTTATAACACTCATTTATATTCCATTGTAAAATTCAAAGATGAAGATTTGAAAACTTGAAGAACTTCCAATTATGGTAACAAGTGAGGTATAAAAATGAGTAGAACACTCCATTCTTGCACCCTTTCAGCCCCTGTCTTGGGGCTGGGGAACTGGACACTGACCAGACTGCTCTATAGTTTTTATCGTTAGAAATGCCACCGTCACAGATGGGTTATTCAGACACCGTACTGGATGTACTGGCCCTGTTCTCTACAGTAGGAAGGATGGCTTCTTTTAAGTCCTGCAGTAGCTCAATCTTGTGATCCAGTCTTTTTCTGTTTTCCAGAAGTTTCTGGATTTTTTCTTCTGTTTCTATTATGAAAAAGGGATAAAAAGCTTTTATTATTAAGGGATAAAAAGATTTTATTATACATAACTATTACTAATATAAAATACGTTACATATTCATTAACTCTGCAGAGATTCCCAATGCTTGGTTTCACCTACAATAAAACCTCTGCCTTTCTGCAGCAATGCCTGTAACCCACCACCCCACACACCTGGTGTCTTCACAAAGAGTGGGACTCTGTGTCTGGTGAGAGCTTGGCTGGTGTGACAGAGAAAGCACAGAGCAGGAGTCCCATACTCTGCCATCCATGTGCTGAAATCTATAACAGAGCTAGTTTTGAGATTAAATTTCAAATATCTTGGCATATGCAAAAATTACTACTTTAGCTACTGCCCCTATGTTAACTGGCATATGAGCTTTAACGGTTCTGTTTTCAGAACCCAGTTGTGTGAGAACTCCTTCAACAATGATGTATTTTAAATCTTTAAAGATACCATCTCTAAATTACTCTCCTAAAGCAAATTTGCAAGCCTAATGGATTTTAGCCAACAACAAGATTAAACCTAAAAAGAGATGGTTTGGACAACTGCATTCAACAGCTTGATTCTCAAAAACACAATTCAATAGCATTTATTCTCCTGCTTCTGGCAAAATCATTATTGACAGTATCCTGATGGGATTAACCAAGTTGTTTAGCTTATTTGCAAAGCCCTGCTTGACTGCATTTCTGCTTCCCTCTGCTGCTCCGTTTCCCTAATGTTAAAGATTACTGAAGTCAGTGATAGCTCAGTAAGCCAGTATTCAGAGGCATTACCACAACCTTACAGTGTTAATTGCAAGTTTTAAATTAAGCGCCTGCTTTGTTCAGTTAACAGGACACACAGAGGTGTTGGTGACCTCTGAGCAGCAAGGCTGGTCTGTGAACAACAAATGACTTTCTCAGTGTGTGAGAATGTTGACAGATCAGATTCTAGTAAGAAGAAAAAGACATTTTGTACAAACGGAACATATTTTTCCTCTTTTTGGGGAGAAGATGTTGAAGGATGTCTCCAAAGCTGCAATGAGTAGAGTGGAGAAATTCTCTCCAGATGTTTACCCTATGCCATTCAGAATGAGAGACCCTTAACTGATTTGAAAAAAAATTTAAAAAAAAAGGAAAGGACAGGATAGGACTTTGGCCATTTGCCTCCCTGCTGCTTCCTCTGTAGTGAGGAAGCTGCCTGGGGGTGGAGGTGGAAGGTGATGGACATGGACACGTTTTTAAATACATTACCCAGAGCTGGGTGTGGGTGTTGAAAACGGGCAGCCAGAGCAATGCTGGTGCCTGCTGCCCATGGGAAATTCTGGTAGCATTCACTGGAGAGGGACCTAGTGCCCCAGCCTAGCTCTGGCTGAAGAGAAGATGCCCCTTCCCTCTGCACTCAGGTAACACATACTTGAAGAAGTTGGACATGTACAAGTGGAACCAGGGGAAAAAACCCTCTTAGAGAGTACCTGGGTATGAATTTATTATCAGAAATAAACAAAACAGCTCAGTCGGTCAGAGCATGGTGCCAATAATGCCAAGGTTACAGGTTCAGTCCCCATAAGGGCCACTTGCTGAAGAGTTGGACTCGGTGATCCTTGCAGCTCCCTTCCAACTCAGAACACTCTGTGATCCTGTTGATTCAGCATTTGGGAAAGCTACAGATGAAACACACACAGCTCAGACACAACTGAGTTCCTCTCCTGCCAAAAGGATGTGGCAGAAATAGAAGTAGCCCAGAGAAATATGCCAGTGATGGGAATGACTGGCCTACAGAATGCTTCTACAGGACGACAGGTAACAGATTGGGAACCCTCCACCTCATACAGGAAATTACCTGAAGGGAAAGAAAATATATTTCTGTAAGATCAGGAATGGCCTGAGGGACGTGGACCTGCAATGACTGCCCCAAGTGCTGTAGGGCTCTCAGTGAAGGAACTGCACAACAGTTTTAAAATTAAGTATCATGGCCTTTGTCTCCACAACTTTTGTCTGAATTGCAGAATTTGCCCCTTCACACCTCCTGAAAACAAATGCTATCAAGGAGCTCAAAAGCTCCTGGCCAGACTGCTGACCAGCACAGAGGAGAGGGATGCTGATGGAGGCATCCTGCCCAAGCAGGACGCACAACAGTACTGAAAGCAAAACCAAAAGAAGTCACTTTTCCTTGGAGGAGAGAAAAAGAACCTCCAACCTAGAAATCTGAAACTGCTGCTGAGGCAACTGCATATCCTGTGTGGAAGGTTTTACATGCAGCAGAGTTTGCAGTAAAGCTGCATGCTGCAAAAGGTCTGTGGATCCCTGCATATAAGGAGATTTTATAAAGCCCTTTCAACAGTTACAGTTCAGAGTAGCCTTGCTGTGCTGGCATGTAAGGCTTCAGAACAGGTTTTGCATGGTAATTTAAGAAGTGACAGAAGATAAAATGCAAAAAAGGATTGAAGTTAAAGTATGGCAGATGACCCAAAACCATCAGCTTGAGACACAGTATTTATACCAGTCGTACTTTATGTAGTTCTTGACTTTCTATGTCACCACAGGGACTTCCTAGCTAGAGCTTGTAAGAGATTACGACAACAGTAACAATAACCAAAAAAAGAAGTAAAAAAAGAGCAGCTGATGATGTGCTTCCGTCTCTACAGCTTCACTTGTAATTAACATGGTTTTCATTCCTTTCTCACTGGTTCATTTTAAGAGCTCCTCTTGGATCAGTTTTTGAACCAACCTCATTACTGACCTTGAAATTAAAAGGTCTCAGGAAAGAAGATTGTGTGGTACAGGAAGAATTGAGCTGCTTGAGTTGTGGGGATTTGGAGAAGGGACAACTTGTACCCATGAGAATCACATGGCTGTGTGCAGGGAGGTGCCAGTATCAAGAGATTTTCCTGTAAGCTGAGAAGAGGATGAAATAATTGATGCAGCAGTGAAAGAAATAAGTGTGATCCAAGGTTGTGAGGAATTCCGAACAGAGATGTTTTAATGTCCTCAGATGAGGCACTGGTGGAACCCTGTGTCAGACAACTGCAACACTGGAAACACCAACTGCTGGAAAATGAATTTAAATGCAAGAACAGGAGGCTGAAGGGAGAAGCCTGGCTTTTTCAGTCAAGTGAAGGGGAAACAGCAAACATCATCTTCACATACCGAACCTCAACATGAGCTAATTAAAACCCTTTTCACCAGAATAAATTAAAGCAAAAGTTAGAACAACTGCTGGAGAGGGAAATGGGAAGCATGAGACTTGCCTGTCTGATAAACAGCTTCAGCCTTGCTGCTTCCAACAGCTGAGAGTCCAAGCCCCAGAATTTCCTTCCACACCGGTGCTCCCAAGCAACTGTTCCTGCCTTTCTTAGCATTTCACTCTGAGCATTCTCATCTTGTTTTTCAAAGCACAACTGCTCCCCAGTCCAGTGAGTTCTGCTGGCCTTTGGCTGCTGTGTTTCAGTGGAAAGCATTACTCTGACCAGCACCTGGCAGCCAGCAGCAGAGCTGTAATGCTGGCAAGCTGCTGAAGAGGCTGTGGAGAAGGAACCCAAATAAGCTGCAGGAGAGGGGAGTTCCCCTGGGGCGGAGACCCTTTGGCCTTTTAAAGCTGTGGAACTGTGAGTCGCTTCCTCCTACACGTCAGCCAGCCAAATCTGACATACTGTATTTTTTAAAGATTCAGGTAGCCATGGCTTTTATTCAACTGTTTATCTAACATTGAGAAAATCAGTTCCTTGGAATTTTCATTTTAAATGACTGTTCTGTCAAAATTCTCATTAGAATAACTTCAATGCCAAACCCCAGACCAGCTGCTCCTCTGACAGCTTTTCTGCACATACCTGAATGAATATTTGTCAGTATATTTTCAAACAGTCCACAGTTAAACAGTGCCATCACTGTCTCTTCATACTCTGGGGAAAGAGATAATTTGATGTAATACTACCGAGTAAAGGTTTACAGAGTCCTACATTAGAAGTACCACAAAACAGTAATTACTTATTTTCCATCATACTGACTGCTTGAGGTTTTAAGATGTCTTCTCATATAATCTATATTGAGAAAGAAGGATCAAGATGTCAGTTCTTTCTTTTTAGTTTCATACAGAAAATTATTCCCATTCTGGGTCTGCACCATATGAACAGTCCATTTAAAGAAGAGCAATATACTCATATTTCACTTCAGTTTGCCAGGACTGTGTGATGGCAGAGCTGACTGTACCAACTCCTCCTGACAGACCACGTGTGGGACTGCTCGCTGTTAAGAAACATCCAAGAATTACACCTCAACTTCACACCTGAGGCTTCTGCTGAAGCAAAATACAAAACACTCACAGAATTCAACTGGCCATTAACACACAAACTGCTCATGAAGGAAGACTTACCCAGGTGGGACATTTCACTTTCCATGCATGTGCTTCAGTTACTTTGCACAAAATAGCATTCTTCATGCAAAGGTATTACTCCTAACTTTGTAAAACTGGGAGGACAATTGGAGAGGAAGGTTTGAAATTTTCTTTTAAACTGTGTTGTGGACAAAGCAACATTAGATTGGAATTCTTTAAAAACAAAGTACTTCACACAAGCTGATAAACCCATAAAAACCCCGAACAGACACTAACAGCTGACAGTACAGTTGTAACAAATCATCCAAAGCCTTAAAATGTACATACTTAGGGATTTTCACTCAGAAGAGAGTGCTGATATTAACAGACAGATGGTTCCTCTGTGAAGCTGCAAGAGCAACACAGATTTACAACTTAAATAAATCTGGTTCTCTTCAGGACCTCTCTGCTCTCCAGTGCCTGGGAGAAGAGGCTCGACTGAACCTCCCTACACTTATGCCAACACATAAAAGGTGCTTCAAAAATTCAAGTCAGAAGGTCTCAGTAGAGATACTGAATTGGCAGCTCTTACATAATTTTGAGAAAGAAGTTCCTTGGAACTTCCATTGTAAGTGGTCATTCAAAAGGGAAGGTCATTCTCAACCTCCTGCACAGCTGCAGAAATAAGGACTGAGTTATTTAGCACCCTGGTATCCTCAGGAAGGTGGCACAGGGCCAAGTACCCAGGATTCAGATCTGCACCTCTGTTCTGACAGCAGAGTCCATGCCATGGGTCCCCTAGGAAAATACCTGTTTCTGAAGTGTTGTCATTCATCAGTTTTTCCTGAGCCAGGTGAAGTGTGTCCAGCATTTCTTCAAATATGTCATCCAGAAGCCCAGCTTGTTTGCACTTCCTAACAAAGTCTATTTGAACTGTTAAAACACAACAAGCATTCTTATATAGAAGTGATCTGTAAAGTGGGCTTTGCTCCCTCTCTTCAGAAACTAAATCTTTGGCTAAAGCCTCTTCCTCCAATAACAAATACTTTCAAACCTCTGGGTCCTCCAGCCACCCACACAGCCCTTTTCAGTGGGAATAAAAAAAGTAGCCAGGCAAACGTAAGCACTGTGCTGGGTGTAAAATTCCCGAAGCTATAGATTTGGCTGCGTTCATCGAAAGCAAACAGCTCCTCAACTCTGAATGTGCCATTCCTAAAGCTCATGATACCCTCTAGTGATTTGTCTTGTTTGCATTTCCACCAATCCTTAGGACCACACCATGGACTGAGCAGGCTGAAGCAAAGAAAACAGTGCAATAAATGAATCAGTATTTGATTTGGTAAAAAGTGAGGCTACTTTTACCCCAAGTGATCCAGGCAACTAAACTTTTTTATTACAGCCCATTTTATATATCTACTTTATCAGATTTGGATTGATAGAGAAATAACAATTTCTTTTTTATCTCAGAGCAGCAGGTCAGTACCTAGTTTTAGTAAGATCATTTTCATCTGAATCCCCAGCTCACATCACACAGCAAGCCTCACTCAGCCAAACCACAGGCATTTGTTTGCTGCAGTTACTAAAACCTGCAACCTTCTGCAAATCAGACTTCTGCTGCCACGCCAGAGCACGCAGAGCCACTCGTCTCAGGAGAATCATAAAGATACATTTGCAGCACAACATTTGCTACAAGCCATCTCCAAGCTCTGCACTTCAACGTAACAGATCACAGTACCTTCTAGCTGTTCCATAAAGTTGTTACCAAATGTCCAAAATATCAGTGTAAGGCTCCTTAATACTGAAGTTGTGTTAAAGACGTAATCAGGCCCGAGGTCCAGCAGGGGACACTCCTAACCTTACGTGGACACCCGATTCTGCATTAAGTGTGTTGCTTATACACACTCCCTACACACATATTACAATTTATCCATTATCATCAATCCCACCCCAGGCTCCCAGAGATTCAGTCCTTTGTTCCATCTATCACTGCATTCTTGAGCCACATCTCTTCTTATCTTCCCACTGTCCTTGCTGGAGGAGCAGTGTTTGCCTACCTTGTTGCTCTGCTAAAAGTTTCACAGGCACAGTGAAAACTGAATTAACCATTCTGATATCAAAGTGAGTCTCACCTTTATGCCTGTTGTTTTTTCTTTTTAGTATTCGTAAATGGTTTTCTTGAGCTGTCTCTTCTGTACTCTGTAAGAAAACCAAACCAATGTATTTTTACATCATGCTGATATTTACTGCTGTTCTCATTATCATACTTCTGTCTTAGCAGAGAGATAAAAAGCAGTTCACATTTCTGTGAATACAGTCAGCTTCTCTGCGTGGCTAAAAATATTCCTGTCCAGACATTCCATTTTGAAATGGAAGCAAAAGCTGCTTCAAAGCAAAAACTTTAAGAAAAGCCCAACACCTGGGATACCACCTTCCTTAACCATTGCAAATGGCAGAGAAGTTAACAAATGCCTGCAGTGAACTGCCAGGGCAAATGATGTTTCGTTTCCTAGACCTGATGTAATACTAGAAACTATTTGGGAGTAAAGGGAGGGGGGAATTTTTATTTTGTTTTGAACAGGATGCAGCCATTCCCTCCTCTTCCATGTCATATGACAGCACTACAAATAATTCTGAAGCTCTGTCACAGAACTCCACCAGTGTGAAAATGCATTTCTTACACAATGGTAAACAATCTGTACCACAGTGATAAATCCTGGAGCCCCTCAGCTTTTTATTTATAATATTTGTATTGATTTCTGAAATTGCTGCCATGAGAGAGCAGCAGAAACAGAACAATTCTGTGGGCAACTGCTCAAATGAATCTCAGTTACAATACCAGGACTATACTTGTATTCACAGCTGAGAAATTCTGGGAGACAAATACCCTCCCACTGTGACAGTACTACATAAAACCTGCTAAGATCATTCATATCCACCCTTTAATCTCAAAACCTGGGAAAGGCAGATTTTTTTCCCCAAGGAAAGCTGGATGCCAATTCCTCTAGGAAGGATAAATCCCAAACCCTCAAAATGTCAAATGGAATTCCCGTGCATGCTTCCATAGAGCCAAGAGAATCACCTCAACATTTAAAATAAACTGTATTTATAGGTTTTCTAACAACAGCCTGTAAAACAACTGCCCCTGCAACCAGCAGGATGTTTGTTTGATAGCTCCAAACCCTTGGGAAGGCCACCTTTACCAGAAGAGCTGAGAACTGCCTGATGTGCAATGGAAGTCTGCCACACTTGCCATGAGCACAGGCTCACAAACAAGGAAGTGAAGGTTTAAAAAGCCAGGGGACTCATCAAAAGCAGTTTTTTGTGGAAGCCATGTCAAGCTCTAAGCAAACCTGAGGGGTGTAATACTTCCAAAGAAAAGGAGCCCCAAAGGGAAGCTCTTTCTGTTCATGCCAAGATCACAGCCACCGAGCCAGCCTGGTTTGGAGCTTCCGACTGCATTTGTGCCGTGCTACCCGAAGGCAGCGCTGGCCCTGCCTGAAGCTGCTCCAAGAGCAAACAGGTTTGGTTTGACTGAATGGCAAGATCCAAACAGGCAGCTGTAAAGGACAAGGAAACTGCTTCTGTGAGGAGCACTCTTTCTGAACATTATCGGAGTGTTTTGATAAGTAAGCCCTTTGCTGTAGCAGGTGTGGGTCCCCAGTTTTAGAACTGCTGAAATTCAGAATTACCATTTCTTCTGTGATGGTGGGAGGTGCCAGTGTACGTCTTCTTTTCTTATTAGCTGCATCTAGGAATCAAGAAACAACAAAGTAACAAAAGTGACAACCTCAGACTGACCATCACACATCATTCAAATTCCTTCTTTTCCCAAAAGGCTACAGAAGTGAAGCACTTTGGGTGACAAGGCAAAAGTATGCTTCAGCTTCCCCAAACACCTGACATTTCAACAGAATTCACATTGCATCCATTTAAGAAAATTACAAGCATGACCCAACCATTAGGAAAAAGTGCAAATCATTACAGCATTAGGATATCATTTAACCTTTTCAACTCAGTGGATTTTTAATTGTGGCAGAGTGAAATTACTCCTCCTAGCAGCAGCACTCCCTCTAGTTGGTAAAAAACTGTTTGGTTTCTTTTCCAAACAATTCTTACTTATGTTAATACATCCTCAAAACTAAGACTACATGAAGAATTACTTTAGGTGTCTCAAAGACATACAAATGACATTAAGTTTTCCATCAATATATGGACCCTCACAGAAAACCTCCAGAAGCCATTTGACTTGTCAGTTTAATATTATTTATGCTATGAAGAGTTTGTAGAGATTTGGTAGGAGATCTCTGAAAAATGATCTGCTTTCACTGCGTCCTTTCCATCAACATGCACCAGACTGTCGCTAACATCCTAACTGGCAGCTTTTGGAAACAGCTACAGTATCACAAACACAGCAGGATAGCTCGGGCAAGGAAGACATGACAGGAGCAGAGAAAGGCAGAGACGAGTTCAACCACCCACCAAAACCTGAATGTTTAAAGTACAGTGGGGTTATACAACCCCTTCCCTATTTAATTCCAGAACCTTTGGGCAGCACTTAGTAGGGTCTTTCCTGTTTAGAAATCATCCTATCAAGAGGAATGAGGAGCCACTGTTGTACAAGGAGGCCGCAGAAACAAGACTGGGCTTTGGGCACTGCTGCCGTACAATCATATTTTTCATGGCCTGTGGAATATGGGGTAACATTTGTTAAAGTTGTGAAGGCTGATGCTCACCAGAAGGCCATGCGGAAAGGCCCCGCCGCAGCCGCACGGGTGGGACTCGCTGAGGGTGAGAGGCAGCGAGGAGAGTGTCGCTTGAGTGAGAGCTGGAAGGGAGGTCGTGATTGGCTGGAGGGACGCATGGACAGCGAATGAATGGGATGCTGATTGGGTGCTAGGACGCCTGGGCAGCAGCAATGCAGCCGGGCCAGCCAATGGGTGCCCTGCTTCTGTTAGGTGCTGTTAGGCTTTGGTTTGGTTTCTGTCCAGTGGAGATTAAAGGTATAAAAAGGGGGCGATTTCTGCAATAAAGGGATCTCCTTTGGATGCACAAGGAGGTCCGTGTCTCTTTGTTCCCCATTGCTACAATGGCCTGAAAGGAAATTGCTCTCTTCTTCCAAATAAACCTGTAAGGCCTAATTGGGGGCAGGCTGGGAGACACTGCTGTAGGTACCAGCGTGGTATCTTTGACACATGATGGGATTTTCTGAGTTCTCCCTGATGTCTGCTGTAAGGATGCCTTATACAAGAGGAACACAGTCTGAAGAGCAGCCCAACTCCTCCTGCACAGTCTTGGCTGCTCTCCTGCATTTGTCAGCCTTTACTCTGTCCACATCCAACTTTTCCAGTTAAACAGAGGTTGGAGCCTGTTTCAAGTGCAAGCTGCTCTCCCATCCTTGCTGCATGGAGCTGCAAGGAGAGTTCTTGGCTCCTAAGGCACTTTATCCCCTTCCAATCACACAGCAGAGCCCTGACATTTCAGCACAAGAATATTGTATAAACCAAGAATAAGGGTATCTTCCTTGACCCCATTTTCCCCAAACTACTGGGGAAAACAGGCCTGGAGAGGCAGCTCCTGATCTCACACAATCCAGCACTGGCTCAGCCTGCCCCAGAGGAACAACGTAGCCACAGCACTTCCACCCCAGCATGTCTCAGTCTCCACCCCACGCGGAGCTGCAGATGCTGCAGTGTCTCCTGCCTGCCCAGGCGTGGGGCAGACAGAGGCCCTGCCACCCCAGCCTCCTCCTCCGCTGATAGTCCTGGCTGTTCCAAGAGCCACGTGTCCATCCAGGAGCTGCTATGAAGCAAGAGACACTGGGCTTGGAGAACAAGTGTCTTTTACTCAACTCTCCCACTTGCTCCCCACTTCCCAGGGTACAGCTACTCTCAGGTGAGAGAAGCTCATTCTGGAGGTAGGGGAGATACTGCCAGCAGAATCCATTTACCCCTCATGAACAGAAGGTCTCTAAATGAAGTGCCTCTGGAAGAACTCCTCTAGGAGAAAACTCTCTTCTCAGGAACATTGTTTATGCAGCATCTGAAGACACAAAAACCACCCAGTACCTAAAGGGGGCCACAAGAAAGCCAGAAAATGACTTTGTAGCAGAGCACATAGTGACACGACAAAGGGAGATGGCTTCAGATTGAAAGATAGTAGGCTTAGGTTAGATATTACAAAATTCTTTACTGTGAGGGAAATACTCTAGAACAGTTTGTCCAAAGAAGTTATGGATGAAGTCTCTGGAAACGTTCCAGGCCAGGGTGGATGAGGCTTTGAGAACCTGATCTAGTGGAAGATGTGCCTGCCCAAGGCAAGGGGGATGGAACTAGATCATCTTCCAAGTTCCTTCCAACTCAAACCATTCTGTGATTCAGCCTCATAAGACTTAAGCCCTCCTTATGAACAAGATGGTCTAGAGGGCTGGACCTGATACCTGAATATTATCTGGTACTGGAAACAAAGCAATCCTGGCCTGTCCAGTACTTGGGCAGGAGAACAACCGGGACCCTGGGCAGACCCAACAGACACTGACAACCATTAGACCACAGAATCAAATTAATTTTGGAAAGGGAAGAAACATCAGGACTCAGAACTATGGATAAGTAAAAAGCAAAGCTACTAGGTAAACAAGTAAGATGCATTTGGTTACTGAACCACAGCAATATCAGATATTAAATAGACTGTATGTCTGGCTAAGAAGCCCCAGCCCTCATGACTAAAAGCTTAAATAATAATCACCTAACCCACCCTTTAAGTGTCATCGGGGTGGAGCAAGACTCTGTCAGCAAGATTAGCCAAAATTTGCTAGACTTCAGCAAGAGCACACCACTGTCAGCACAAGTGCTCACAGTTCAACTGAGCTTAACTTCAAGGTGAAGGCCAGTCTAGGACCCACTACACTGTGAATAGAGTTGTATGCCTTAGGCTAACAGAGTCCAGCTTTGGCTGGTTAATTCAGTGAGACTCCCAAGCACCTCTGAATCAGGAAGAACCAAGACCGCCAAATGAAGCTGCATTTCTGCAGTACAGGAAGCAACCCTTAAACAGGGGTTGTATAACCCTTTTGTTACACTTAGAAAGCTCTTTGGGATCCTTCAGAATGAAAGGCCCTATTTTAAAAACTACTGTAGTGAATACAGAAGATGCAAATGTGAATGTCTGCAGAACTACAGACAAAATCCCAAGGTGACCCCTCCTGTAACAGCCCTCTCCTTGCTAATCTGGTGCAAACTTATGTGCAGCTCTCCTGTCTCACATGGATTTTACAAGATGCTTGGGACTACTTGCCCAAAGAAGAGTGATTCCACAAAGGATTGAGTCCATAGTGATTTAAGTCAGTTTTCAAGGAGATTTAAGGAGGATTAAATTTTAACTTTTCCTACTTCAAAAAGCCTTCTTGATTTTTGTGCATACATGTGGATCTCAACCAAACCACTCCTGCAAGATTAGAAATCCACCACTCAGTATGAAGGTGGTAATATTTATCTTGTTCACATGAATTATTGACTGTAGGATGCAAATTTTTAAAACAAATTAAATCAATGAAGTCATTAAAGAAACTCACCATAGTGATTGGTCTTATTCCCTGGGTCATGTTTTGGGCAGAACACTCTAAAATTTAAGTTCAGTTTCAAGAAAAAGAGAAAAAGTATTAATGAATATGCAAACAGAGTTATGTTGATCGATTTTAACATATTTTTCCCCACTTTTCACTGAACATAAACTGAAAAACAGTCAGAAAAAAAAATCAGGATTTTTGTTCAGCATTGCCCACCCCAGAAACCACCCGCTTTAAAGTCCCATGCATGCACAACCTTGTATCTGTACCTCTAGAGCCTCAGTGGACTCTCAACACCGAAGCTGTGTGTGATCAGTTCCATCAGCCCACTGTGTCTGGGACTGTCCACTGCTCACACCCTGAGGTGCGGCAATCACTGTGTCAGAGACACTGGAATGAGATTAACACTGCCAAGGTGAAATGCCACAGTCCTGACACTGCTCCATCACAGCCACTGCAGCTTTGCCCGCTGGCCCTGCCCCACGCAGGCCAGGAGCCTCCTCAGACACATCTGCTCAGCAACACCTTCCATCTGCCAGCCCTGCAGGACATGCTGGCAGTGCCATACGGCAGACTGTTTCTTTGATTAGACAACTTTTTTTGCATGAAATGCACCTTGATGCACAAAAAATCAGATTTAGGTATGCCTAACAATGCAATCAGAAAGCCATGTAATGAAGACACTTTATTTACATCCCTGAATTTCTAAAACTGCCCTTTGGAGAATGTTTTTTGTTCTTCCTCTCCCTTTAATTCTAGTCTTTCGTAGTTAAAAACAACCCATCCTAAGCACCAGAATATCTTATAAAGAACAGACAATATATTTTACTACACAGGCCACTTTATTTAGAAGCACTTCCCTACTATCATTTTTGCAAGACAGCAGTGAAAATTGCACTTATTTCTCCTCCTCTGCTCTTACTGGCCATTTCCAGAACACTGTAGCCTTTCTCTTTTTACTCTGCTCGAATTGTTTTGATGATCACTACTGATCATCACAATAGCAACTCAGAATTTAAAAACACCAGCTCTGCCTCTCAAAGGAATTCTCTCTTTTCAGTATGTTGTATTTCACTGTGAAAATGTGCAGGGGCTGTCAGTCCACATCCACTGTATTTCAAGTCTATTTTCCAATAATTTTAGCTACATACAATTTTTTACTTTATTTATGCCACTGCTACTGTGCAAAAGTCCTTAGGTTCAAATCTTTGAAACCTGTCCTACTGTCTTTCTCTAATCCAGTCCTTTCCCAGCTCTTCAGTACAGGTGGCTATAGCCTAGTTTCCCAGGCTATCAGTGTCACACAGTGACTTAAAACAAAGCATTTTAAGCATCCCTCTTCCAAACCTCCAAGGTCACAGCTCCAAAAAGCCACCAAACCAAACTGTAGATGCAAGCACTTCTGTACCAGTTTGTATCAAGGCTGCTGTCAGCCCCACTTGTTTTTCAACATCTTGAGTTAATTCTTCTTGAGCCTGAGTTATCCCTTCTAAAGCTCTAAGATGAAAGCCATTTATCCTGTGATCATAGAAAGTTTCCCTCTTCTCAGCTACACTCTTCCATGAGCTTTGCAGATTCATGCAGATTTTACAAGCATCAGCTAAACATCCCATCCTTCCCCTACAGCTGGGCTTACAGCCTTACACAGATGCATTCATTTTAGATGGAGAGCACTGTGAAGCAGCCAGGAGTGCGTCTTGACATAGAAGGACCCATCTTCCACCGCCACCAAGGACTACACTAGTCCACCCCCTTCTGAAACAAGTAGTTATTAGATGATCCCCAAATCAATCTAAGACAAACATGACCTGTGATCTCTCTGGCCTTGCACAGAAACAAGCATCAGGGCCTTTATGCACCTCAGACTTCACAATAACTTCAGCATTTCAAAAGGTTCCTGAAGCCCCAATTTTTCAACCCCTTCATCTGCATCCTCCAAACAATTTGTTCCATCTGTCAACTGCAATGCAGGCAGCCCAAGGGCAGTGGACACCAGGACAGAAAATTTACTTAGAATCCATTTAATTGTATTAATGCTAGCAGCAGACTTGAAATACATGGTCTTTGGCAGGAATCAAAGTTCTTTGCTAGCATAAGGAGGGAAAACTACCCAAATTTGCCTAACATGAGCAGACCTAGAAGTGCTATAACCTGCTCTGTGCTCAGACCACATTTACTGGAGCTTCTGAACCAACAAAAAATTTAGAATTTGAGTGACTTTAATAAAAGTCTTGGTCCTTGAAGACCAAGCTTGAGAGTCAGTAAGGACTGACTTTCTCAGTTTTGGCCAAGTTATCTTCCAGGTATGTTAGAGGCTCAAACTCTAAACAGATTCCCTTCCAGTGCAGTGAAGTTTCCCTGTGAAATGAAAACATTTCTCCCATAGCTTGTAACCAGAGGATCAAGCATCACTTTAAGAGAGGAGAACTTCTTTCCTTCCCTAAAAGCCGTTTGAACCACACACAATGAAGTCAGAGGAGGCTCGGTGTGGTACCGGTAGATGCCTTTGGTCTGGTCGGTCTCCACGGCGGCGTCATCGCAGAGCGCGCAGAAGAAGTGGTAGCTCCGGCGGCACGCGCGCTCCTCGCAGCCCACCGTGGCCCCCTTCTTCTGGCAGAAGCTGCACACCTGCAACAGGAGGGGGTTCACCGGGTAAGTGTTACAGGCAGATACTCCAAATCCTGCCAGACAGGGCAAATGCCAACCTCTGTGGGAAAATCCAGTATTCCATTGCAAGTCAACTCTGTGTAATTCATCAGGCAAGTTCACTCCTGCAAACTCCTACCCTGGTCATTATTTCTGCCACCTTACCTCTATTTCATGCTGATAACTTTGTAAAATGAGGCAAAGAACCACGTAAGGGTACTGAGCAACTTTCCCAAGTTATTTCAAGATTAATTGGTATTAATGTTTGTATTTATGTTTTCTAGGCTAACTTCATAATGAAAAGAGTTTCACCCAGGACGTAGAGAAGGAGGGCAGCTAAAGACAAAAGCAATTTTAAAAACCCCTCATTTAAATAATCTTATTTCTGCTGAACTCAAAGGTGTTTCCCTTTACAACTGTGGATCGTATTCTTTTGTTTCAGGCACTGGCTTAGTTCTTTACCAAAGTTTCAGGAAACTTCAACTAAGGACATAAAGACCAGAAAACACCCCACCCACATTTTATTACAGAATGCACTAAATTTTGCCAAACCAAATGTCAAATCAATGACTCTAACATTAAACCTGTAATTTCCCTAATCTTATTAGATCAGAAGGACCAGCTACTTTAATGCCTTTTTTTAAAGCACAGAACAGGCCAGACAACCTTCAATACTATATGACAGGACTAAATGCAGATTCAGAAACATTTCCTTACCAGTCGCTTTCCTCTCTTGAACTCTTTTAACACTGATTCCACATCAAACCTTATTTCCATATTTTCTGGGTTATGATCTTCAGATTCCACAAATCCTGAGGAAAATAACTAAATACAAAAGAGACTGTTTTAAGAAATAAGAATGACGCAGTCACCAGGGCAGAAAAGAGATAAGGGATACATCTTTTCTTCTTACACTTGCCCTACCTAAGGAGGTTGATTTTTCTCTGTGTTTTTAAGGGGTTTCATCTACACTGAACAAGGAGCTGTGCTTAAACATTCTGCAGTCACAAGAAGTTTCTCCTTCCACAGAGGAGATTTCACATAACTTGAAGACAAACTACAAAAAGATAATTAGGTGAGAAAGTTAACTTATTAGAAACATTAACAAAGAAAATCTGAAATTCCAGTGTGCCCAGGGCAAGGATGAAAAGCTCTTCTCAAGAATTCCACACTTCAGTTGTTCAAACCTACAGCTGGATGCAACATTTCTCTGTAGTAATACAGCCCAATGCTGACAACATTCCTGACTGCAGGAGAAAAACAGAAACATTGTACGCATCCTGGGAGAAACCCACTAAAAATGTACACATGCACACTCAGGCCACTTTAATTCCCATAGAACTTCTGAGCCATGACAATGAGTGAGGAAGGGGAAGTTCTTGGCAATTATTTCCAAAGCATTATATGTAGCGAATTCCAAACAAAAGGGAGCTACCCTTTCATCAAATGGCAGGCACAGCCTGTATACTGAGAAGGTGATAGCTGACTGCAAAAAAACCCGAGCAGTGCAAAGAAGCCCAAGGCAGAGAAATGAGTAAAGTTGCTGAGAGGAGAAAGAAAGGAGAAAGAAGAAAGGAAAAATAAAACAGAGAAAGAGAGAGAGAAAAATGTTTTAACATGGAGAAATATTAAAGCCATAAAAGAACCTGTTCCAAACAAAATATTCAAGTAATGCTGTAAAAGAGGTATCAAATGTTTGTGAAACATTCTGATAAAAAAAAATAACCAACCAACAACGGTACCAGAAAAATACAGATGTAGACATAACAGTTGTGAGAATAACAAGGTTGGGACAGTGACAGCCAGAAAGCTGTTCTAGCAACAATCTCCTGCGCTAAACGGCCTTCAGCTATATTCTCCTTCTGCTGAAGGGAGAATACAGCAGCTGGAATTGATTCTGCACTCCAAGAACCAGCTCCACCAAGATTCCAGAATAAAGGGGAGGCAAGAAGAGTGGAAGGATTGCAACACGCTTAGATATTTTTATATAAACAACAGATTATTATATAGATATTTTTATATAATCAACTTCTGATATTTTTATTCCATATTTTAAATAAGGCACAGACTGGAAAATTTTTTAACCATCATGTATCAAGTGATACGGAAATTCTCCTGCAAAGGTTTAAGTACACAACTTTCTGTGGTCTGAAAATCCTCAAGAAGGCCTATTCCTGTTGCTAGACCATCTCTGGTCTTTGTGGTGTTTCCATGTGTGTCTGGGACCACTGATCAGCAATAGACACACATGAAAACATCACATATCAACAGCCCAGCTGTGCAGACACGTCCCCTCCCACTCCAAAATCCTGGCCAAAGCCTGTTGCTTTTCACAGCTTTTCAATCTAATATAAACTTGCTGGTTTGAGTAACCAGCCTTTCAATCCAGACATCATTGCAAAATCAAGAACAGACAAGCACTGGAAACTACCCCCTTCTCTTGTCTTCTCCACTCCACTTCAGTACCAGCTAAAGGCACTCACCAGACAATCCTGATGAGCTGCAATATCTCTCTCTGTGGCAATGTACATCACAGAGCCAGCCTCCCCTTCTGCACAAAAGGCACATTTTCTTCTCACCATCATCGCCATTATCCAGAAAGCACCTGGAGCAAGGAAACTGGGACAAAACACAAAGCAATTGACAACTTCCATAGGCCAAGCAGGACAGAAGAAAGCAGAGTCTGCCAACACCTGCCCTCTAACTGCTCCTTCACCTACATCTCCTGACCCTCAGTGCTTTGTTCCTCCAGTAACAACAACCAGTAGAACAGGCAAAGCCCACTCTTGGCACAGCACCGGGATGGAAACCAGATCCCAGGAGCTACAGCAATTAGAGCAGGAGAAAGAGTGGTTTATCTCCTCTTGGAAAGTCACTAACAAGTCATAAAGGATAATACAAGAGTTTTCAAGCTTGCTTGGCAGTACCTGCTCCAAAACCAGATCCAATGGCAGCCCAGCAAGTCATGCCCTAAGGTGTGAAACTCCTTTTATTTGGAGAAGGGCAATCACTCACAGCAGTGTTTTCTTAACCTACTGCTGCCACATGTGGGTCTGCGGGTCAGCAAAGGACAGAAAAACAGCTGCCCCCAAACTTCACCAGTGCCTTCCAGGAGCTCACAGAAAACAAGGAAGAAACACTGATTTGTTACTGTGAGAAGGACGTAGCAAAGTAGTGTGGAGAGGTCTACAAGTAAATTGGGGCACAAGAAAAAATCCTAAATGACAGACTCAAACATTCTCTCTCAACAAGGTAAAGTGTTAACAGGAGTGACAGAATTTTCCCTGAACCCTGGAAATTGCCCCAGGGACACCTGTTATCTTTTTCTGGCCATATCCACTCAAGTCTTAATTGTTCTTCACAATTGTCTTTCTTTTCCTCCAGCAGCTGCAAAATTTTGAGGCCAGCTACTTATTTCACAAAAGAGGTCTAAGTGTTTCTGGACAAGCTTTTATGCACATCTCCCACCAGCAGGTTAGAGCATCACCCCACAACATTTGTAGCAGAAGTTTTACTTGGTCTGTGTCTTTTGTGCAAGTCCACCGCAGGAATCTTCAACAACTTCCCACTCCTACAAGGTGTGATACTCCAAACTATCCTCTGCTGAAGACGTCACCGCTGACAGCACAAACTCCTGTGTGACAAGGGGGAAGAAAATTCTGCATTTGCTTTCAAGAAATAGGAAGACCTGAAGTTAAATTATTCTAGTGAGAAATAGTAAGGCCCAAGTACAACACAGGCAGGAAACCTCATATGCCAGCAAATCTTGCAATCTTTTTATGTCTTTCAACAGACAAACTGTTTTCATTAGTTCCCATCTCCCTTGTATGACACAAACTGAGCAGCCCCAAGTGAAAATACCACCAGAGTAGAAGAGGATTTTTAATCTGTTTTCTCCCCTCTGGCTCACACTACTGACAATTTACTTTTAATCACAACAAGTCACTTTGCTTTTGCACACAGCTGGAGTTTTTGCCCCCTCTGTACTTTTATCTCTTGTAAGCAAGGCAGGGTAGAAACTGATTTCCAATACCCATCTATACACTGACCATCATATCAGTTTCAGAACCTGAGCAATAAATAAATACAATAGAAAGAAACAGAAACACAAAGACATAATAGAAACCAGAATAGAAAAGAAAGAAATTAAAAAGCAGAATGAGCTAGAGTTTGAATGGTATAGAATACAGGAAAAGGTCAGCAGCAAACCAATACCTGGAATCGATGCAGGTACATAGGCCCTGCTCAGGCTCAGTCAGAGGATCCAGCTCTAAGAATTTTGTAAGGAAGGGGCTAAAGGTGGAGTCTACAGTCCTTGGTGTTCTTACAGGCTCTGGAGAAATCCTGGTGCGGATGGAGAACAGAAGACACTCGGTCAAGGTCAGCCTTGGGGTTACTCCAGAACCTTTGAAGGAATCCAGAAGCAGTGGAAGTACAGCTCTTGGCCATCCCTCTGTGCAGAAGCAGCTAGTCTGCACCTACTACCCCATTTATCCGTGTATCCTGTCCCCTTGTGGTGGGCTGGCCCTGGCTGGATGTCAAGCACTCCCCCGAAGCTACTCCATCACTCCCCTCTACAACAGGATGGGGAGGGAAAATACAATGAAAGGTTCATGGGTTAAGATAAGGACAGGGAGAGATCCCTCACCAAATACCATCATGGGCAAAGCAGACTCAGCTTGGGGATAATTAACTGAATTTATGACTAATGAAGTCAGAGCAGGATAATGAGAAGTAAAATAAATTCTAAAACCACCTTGCCCTCACCCCTCCCTTCTTTCCAAACTCTACCTCCTACCCCCAAGAGGCACAGGGAGATGGGAAATGAGAGTTATGGTCAATCCGTCACTCATTGTTCCTGCCATGCTCAGGGAGGACAGTCCTTCCCCTGTTCCAGTGTGGAGTCCCTCCCACTAGAAACAGTCCTCCAGGAACTTCTCCATGAGTCCATCCCATGAACAGCATGGATTGTCTCCATGAACTGCTTCAATATAGGTCACTCTTTCAACGGGCACAGTCCTTCAGGCACAGCCTGCTCCAATATGGATCCCCTGCAAGGTCACAAGTCCTACCTGCTCCAGCATGGGCTCCTCTCTCCATGGGTCTGCAGGTCCCTGCCAGGATCCTGTTCTAGCCTGGGCCTCCCATGGGCTGCAGGGGCACAGCTGCCTCACCATGGTCTGCACCAGGGGCTGCAGGGGAACCCCAGCTCCGGCACCTGGAGCACCTCCTGCCCCTCCTTCTCCACTGACCCTGGTGTCTGCAGTTGTTCCTCTCACATACTGCCACTCCACTCCTCCCTGCCCACAATTATGTCTGTCCAATAATTTTTTTTTCTTTCCTTCTTAAGGCATTACTATCGTTCCTGGTTGGCCCAGCCGTGGCCAGGGGAGGGCCAGTCCTCGAGCCGGCTGGCATTGGCTCTGCCAGACATGGGGGAACCTTCTGGCAGATTCTCACAGAAGCCACTCCTGTAGACCCCCACCAGCCAAACCTGGCCACGCAAACCAAACACATCCCCACAGGAGCCTGTGCTCTTCCTGCACACTACCAGGAAGAGGATGCAGAGAACAACAGGGCAGTGGATCTGGCTGACTGCTCCTATGCAAGAAGGAAGAGGCTAAGGGCAGGTTTCCAGTTACACAGTTTAATTACATTTCATCTGAACAATGTTTTGCTTTCACAGGCCTTAAGCCTGTCACTCAGGGATTCCAGTGGACACCCTTGGATCTTTTAGTAGCACTCATATCAGTATTGCTCTGTTACTTTTTCTCCTGCTGTCACTTTTTCAAGTTGAGGAATCGGAACCTATTTAGCTCTTCTTTGTACAGAAGCTGGTCTGCAGTTTTTTTCACCTCTGTCACTTCTCCATCCCTTCTCTAGTCCTCCGGCTACACTCAGAGAGGAGCAAACCACCTCAAAAAAAGGATGGACTACCATTCACACTACAAAGTCACAACGTCACTCTGTATTTTTCTTCTTTCCTTAATAACTCTTACTATTCCAATCACATTTTAGCCTGCTTCTGAGCGCAGAGCTGACACCTCCATAGAATTATTATTGGAAGCACAAAGTAGTGAAGAAAACACAAAGCTCAACATGCAATGGGGCCCACAGTGATCAGAGCACACAAAATTGGGTGGAGGGCTGGTGGTTTGTGCTGGGGAGGAACTTGAGGTGGCATGGGAACCATGTGGTCTTTTTCTTCCCCTTGCTTAAGAGGAAATGTTTTGCATCAATTGCACCTCTGGAGTATTCCGTGCAATGAAACCACAAACAATGGAAGGTAGGAAACTACCCTGATTTGTACCTAACTGGAGGGTGAGAACTGGACACAGAAATCATAGGGACATATGCACAGGTTTGTCCTCTTGGCCCTCCCAGAAGGGACACCTTTCAGTGAGAGTCACATGCTTGTCACAGAATCAATTAGGCTGGGAAACACTACTGAGACCATTGAATCAAACAATGACCCAACCCCACCCTGTCAACTAGACCAGTATTACAGAGTATTACAGCTCCCCAGATCTCTTTCTTAAGAGGCATCAGATGGTAGGGAGGGCATCAGCATTATGACTGTTTCTCTGACACATCCATCATCTTCCACTTATCAATGCTGGATTTTCACCTGCTGTTTTACAGTCAATCCCTTGCTCTCCCAAAGTCCTTCTGCAACCCTCCACTTCCACTGTCACCACCACAGGGAACCCAAGGGGCCTAACTCAGCTGTAAGATTTGGGGGCCCTTCTGCTGCCTCCACTTGTGACAGAACAAATGACGCTGCAGAACAGAAGACAGAGTGGCAGCTGAAAGGAACAGTCACACCAGGCTGCTCCTCCTGTACCATTTCCTAGAAGCAGGGCTGTTGGTTTCGTTCCTTTATTTTTTCACAACAGTGACTAAAGGGGAGAAAACAGGAAAGGAAACAGAAAGTAGAAAGGGAGAAGAACATTGCTGGCAAGAGTACAGGGCTTGCGTCACTTTCAAACGCAGCAATTCTGCTGAAACATTAACGCTTTCTCTAAGTACTTGCTCTCCAGTTCTGAAAGCATCTTTGCATGTGAATATATATCTTTTACACAGGATGAGGCTAAGGCACAGAATCTCAGTATATCCATAGGGGAATAAGGAAAACAATCCAAGTCCCCTGACTTCCAGCATGCTATTGAAACCCACTGCCCCAGCTCCTGCTCTGCTCTCCTCTTCCTTCCAGCGCACTGCAGGATTGGATCTATGGAAGTAGGAAGAAAGAAAGAAATCACACACCTTTTACCCACACTCACTGTGTCCCTCATTTTGTGCTTTGTGGGGAAAGAAGCACGGCTGGAGATGTCACGGCTAGACACGACCGACATTCCCTTCCCCATTCTCCCCAAGTCATTACAGAACAAATACATTCAGATTTCGCAAGGACCAAGGAACAAACAAAGCTGCCCTTGCTCACCACCTTTCACTTGTGACCATCTCCTTCCAAGACCCCAGCCGTGTGCAGGGCACCTTTCGCTAGACCGGGCTGCTCAGAGCTCCATCCAACCCGGCCTTGACCACCGCCAGAGACCAGACACCCACAGCTATTCTGGGGAACCCGTGCCGGTTCCTCACCACTCCCACAACAAGGAATTTCTTCCCAATATCTCCCCGGGCCCCTCGGTGCCGCCTCACGACCCCCCCCGAGCCCCCCCCCGCTCCGCCCGAGCCCCGGCAGGGTCCATTCCCTGGCAGCGCGGGGGGAGCGGGGGTGCTGAGGGGATGCTGAGGGGGCGCCGAGCCCCGCGCTCCCCCCGCCCCGCGCGCCCCCGGTGGCACTTACCGCGCACTCGCGGCCCGCGCGAGCCGCCGCTGCCGCTGCCCCCTCCCCCGCCCTCAACTCTCCCGCGCGGAAGTGAGCGTACCCGGCTGGGGCACAGAGCATGCGCAGTGGCGCCCGCCGAGGCCCCGCCCCGCGCAGCCGCCCGGCGCTGATTGGCCGCGGCCCTGGCGTGGCCGGCTCCCGTCACGTGACCAGGGAGGCGCGGCCGGGGCGCCCCCCGCGGTTCTGGCCGTGCTGGGGTCACGGAGCCGCTGTTCGGGTTCGATACCCGCACCGGGCACTGCCGGGGCCGCCGTCAGCCAGCCGCTTCCCGGGGGCTGTCACCACGGGAATGGCGATATCCTGCATCCTCCCCAGCCCCGTGTTCACTTTTCACATGTTAAAAACGGGTCCAGGAACAAAAATTTTAGTAAAATAATACTGAATATTTATTAGTAGAACAAAGGCAAAACCAGCGCTGGGTGCATACCATATCTGCTAGAGGCACGCTTTCGTTCATTTTACACTGTTACATTAACTGTTACCTTAACTGTTACATATTCATTAAGCTCAGAAGAAAATTTACAGTTCAAACAACTCTTTCCCCCTGGTCTCTGCCCCCCTCCTTCTTGCCAGAATGTCTCTTCAGGTGCCTGGACAGTGTCAGCCGAGAGCTGAGATTTGGCCTTATCTTCTCTTGTTTCCCTTGAAATTCCTTTGCACTGCAAATAATCAGCTCAAAAGCCGTTTACAGCTATATATTTATGACTACATTTTTCAATATATCACACTTATCTCGAGGTTATAATTTTACTACAATCTTGTTTCTACTTAACCATATTTTATCCTAACACTATTTTTACAAAGCCAACATTTATTCATCCATTACACACAGAATCACAGAACTGCTACACAGCCTAAACTGCCACGGTGCAGCTTCCTGTCACTTATTGCCAGGGAGAAGATGCAGATTCCACCCTGGCTGCACCCTCCTTTCAGGCTATTCTATAGAGGGGTAAGGTCACTTATGGGTGTCCTTTTCTCCACACTAAACACCCCCAGCCCCCTCAGCTGCTCCACACAGAACCTGTGCTCTGACCCTTCCCCAGCTCTGCTGCCCTTCTCTGGACACACTCCAGCACCTCCATGTCCTTCCTGATTTGAGGAGTCCAAAGACTGAACACAGGATTTGAGGTGTGGCCTCACCAGTGCTGAGTACAGGGGCACAATCCGTGCCCTGGTCCTGCTGGCCACACTATTGCTGATACAGGCCAGGATGCCATTGGCCTTCTTGGCCACCTGGGCACACTCTGGCTCATGTTCAGGCACTGCTGACCAGCACCCCCAGGTCCTTTGCTGCTGGGCATCTTTCCAGCCACTCTGCCCCAGCCAGCATGGGGTTGTCGTGACCCAGGTGCAGGACCTGGCACTTGGTCTTGTTGAACCTCCCCCAGCCAGCTCACCAGTCACATTACCAGGCATGTTCTGGCTCATCAGGAGGCCACACCAAACACAACATGGAGCTTTTAAGATCAGTTCCCTTTTACCAGCTAGAGCAGGTTTGGCTTTTCAACACTGCTGGCATCATTCCCAGCTAGTTTCCAAAATCTCTTTGCACCTGCCAGATGCAGTGTATCAGAGCTAAGAACCCCGTGTCCAGGCTTGGAATTAGATTATATCTATTAGCCAAATGCTGCTACAAAATTACAATTCCCAGATCTGCTACCTAGATAATGCTCAAACGAGTCAATATGATTCAAGCACCCACAAGTGCATAACTCTTAAACTAGTAAAATCTTCCTAACAGAAGTCTGTTCTTCAACAAGGGAAAAAATACTCTGTGGAGGAAAATCAAGTCCAAAACCCTTGTGATCTTTTTGTCCAAACTGCTGCACTATCAAGTGATGTAGTTATGCTGAAGTACATAGAGCTGGAAATACATGCTCAGGAATTTTTTGGCAAAAAAAACGAGTTAATATGCTCCAGCCTGGTTTCTTTTATACTTATGCCGTAAGTGATCTTCAGTTGTCTCTGCATTTGTATGCTTGAGTGCTAATATTTATTTCCACAGAGCCCTTATACATCCTCACATCCCTACTGTCCCTCTGTTGGGACCATCTTGCTCACTGTCAGAGCTGCAATTCACATCTCAGTGCAAATAATTCCCATTAGGGACTCTTCATTTTTGATACCCACAACAGGCTAATGAAAAGTCCCAAATGTGTCATTCCACAGGCGCTTCACTTGGAATATCTTCACCTGTTTTTCCATTAGTGCTTGTGCTCAGTGCTTTTACACACTGCTCTGCTAAAGCACGGGTGACATGAGGGGCTGTGCTCAGAAACATCCCCATCTGCGAGCTGTGACAAGCAGAGGAACAGACAGCAGAGCAGAGAGCTCAGGTGAACACTCCTGTGGCCATTACCTGCAGAGAACACCTGCAGGACACCCTCAGCAGAACCTGCTCTAGTAATACTACAGAAGCAGGCAGAAATCACATCTTGTAAGGTCATTTTGCTCATGGATACATTATGACCTCTGGTCTGGAGGAGGAGAATGAAGAAGCACCAGCCTGGAGACAGACCTGATAAACCCAGCTAGCCAAAAGGCCCTGTCTCATACACACGCCTTCTGTAACATCTACACTCACAGAGGCTCACCCATAGCTGTAGACCACATGGAGCAAGTAAGTGCTGCAACTTTGGAAACATCAGGTCTGTTTTCCTACATCAAGAAAAAGGGCTTTTCCTCACCAGTCCAGTATCATCAATTCCTACCACTGATCTGGAAAACATAGTCAATAGCAGTCAACCTTTCTCCCCCGCCTCCCCCCCCAATGCTTTAACAATATTCCCATCTTTTCAAGTAAAGCCTAGACACAGATGTCTTCTGCATTTTCACTTTGTTTAAAAGGCTAATACCACTCCTGGGTGTTACCTGTGGGTTTGTCATACACTTTGGCATGTTTCTGGTTAACACTGAAAGATGTTCCCCCAAGGCATATTCCCTCTGAGTACACACAGATCTTCAATGAAGCAAAAAGCAACTGGGCTGAGTGCTGTCCCCAGCTAACACAGGGGCTGCAGTGACAGAGGGGCTGATCAGGGCAACGGTGGGTGGCTCTGACCTTTAGAAGAGGTACTTCTACCAACACTGGGGTAACCATGCTCTTCTGCATTTTTCCCTGAAGACGGTGGGGAAAGCCCACACAAACACAGAATGCGATGACTGAGATCAAAGCCGAGGAGAGGTTTGCTTGACGGATGTGTCAAACTCTCAAACAGAGAGTTTGAGAGTTTGACGGATGTGTCAAACTCTCAAACAGAGAGTGGGAGAAAAGAGCTGAGGTTCCACTGTAAGCAAAATGGTTCACAGGTCCATTATCTCTGTTAAAGGTCCAGTTTCAACACACTGAAGCTCCTCATGCATGCTGAGACTTGAAAAATTCAAGAGCATCCTGTGTTCCAGCAAAACCCCATGACTTTTAATCTTGAAGCATGCAAAACAAACTAAAAAAAAAAAGGCACTTAGAGCCACAGATACCATGTTTGTGTACAGTTACACAGCACAGACATAACCCAACTAAAAGAGGACCCTAAGCCATGTGTACATAAACTATCCATTGCTTCTTGGCCTCAGGACTGAGAACTGGTTCCTGCTTCTCCGTCATTCTGCAGTATAGGCTTGGACACAACCAGGCCAAGACCTTCATCTGATCCAACCATTTCTCTGAAAACCCCCACAGGAACAGGGTGACATGGTGAGCACTGATGCATATGGGCTTAATCTGGGATACCAACCATGCAATTAACACATGAATAGTGGGTGGTTCTTCCAAGACTCATTTATCAAAGAACAAAGAAAAGTGCAGGTGCAACACTTTCATGTTTACCTTCTCCAACAAAGGTAATTTGACTTCAAGCCAACCATTTTATTCCATAAATGACGAGCCTTTCTTGGGCTCTCGTGCTAATCAGCTGGCAGTATGGCAGCAATCTCCCTGTGAGCTGGGATGCTCTCAGTGCTACTCCTCGAGGCTGAGAGACCCCTGATCAAGTGCAGGTCTCTGCTAAGCAACTGATGTCACACACAGCCTTGTACTACAGTACCACTAGATTTTGTATTGGTAACTTTAAATGATTATAATATCCTCTGCAGTAACAGAGTGAACTTTGCTATCAAACTATGTTAAGTCTTACTTTTACAACATTTTTAATAAAATCACTTTTTTTAAACCTTTGGCAGTGGTTCTTCAAGCTTCTAAATTGCTCATCTGTGACACCTCCTTGCTTGCCCAAGGCTCCAGCACATTAAAAAGCCACACACCTGCACACCCTTGCTCCATTCAGAGCCACCTGCAGTGTGTATCTCCTAATGTAGCTTGTTTCTCACCAACAAACCATGTGGTAAGGAATTCTGGGGCCCACCTGTCCCACACTACACAATATGGCACTGAGATGAGGTACACTGGATTTCTCAAGGATTTTTCTGTGTGTCACAAACGCGGAGAGGGGTGCAATCCAACAAAACCCAGTCATTTCTCTCCTGCTGCAGCAGGACTTGTCCAGCTCACTTTGTAGCACAAACACAGCTCTGCAGAGCTGCTCTGTTTTATTCCATCTCTGTTCAGGACTCTTTGTCCCACCAGATTCATCAGGCTTAGGCGTATTTTAACAATTCCTAGTGCCCAGACAGGCGGTCTTGCATTCATAATGAGTTTCAGAAACCGAACTTTGCTAACTCAGCCCCGTGAAAGGGCAGAGAAAGCCCCAAGGAACTGTTGCTCTCATCAGTCGCGTCTCTGCTGCAGATAGCATGGAGCAGGAATTCTTCCGGTGCACTGTGAACTTTGCTCGTGGATTAGAAGCAGGGAGGAGGAAGACCAGGAGAACAGAAATTGTCTAGGAAAAGTTTGATTTCTGTTTTTAGGACAAACAGTTCTGATTCTGTAAACCACAAAAGTGGCATTTAAATGTAAATTTAAGAAAACATTTAGAAGGCATTTTAGTTGAATGCAATTAGCACCACAGACTTGAGGGCTGTTTGCTGAGTAGTTATTCCTTCCAGTATATAAATCCCCAGGTGTGTTGACAGCAGGAAAGCTTTGCCTATAAGGTTTTTTTCCTGCACTTCTGAACTCCACAGTGACAGGAAATCTCTGTCTCTGGCATGCTTCCAGCTTCATAACCATAATCCCATGTGAGCTCGGTTCCAGCTTTCACATGCCTAAGAAATAAAACAGTCAATTTGTTTGGACTAAGTGAAACAGAACTGTGCTTACAATTTGTCACCAACAACACACATGCAAACCCAAAAATTGTAGGGCAGGGAGCATCATACAGGCAGCTTGTTGGAAGAGAAACAAGGGATACACAGAGTCCCTGGCATACTCATGGTGCTTTGCCTACCAAAGCTATGGAGATTGCAAATAGGGTTGGAATCTAAACAATGTGCCCTAACTTAGAGGGAAATTCTGGGAGACAAAAACCAAGCAAACAAAAACCTGAAAACAAAACAACAAAGAAAAAACAAACAAACAAAAACCCCAAAACAAAGAAAAAAAAGTAAAACCACATAAGTGATACATCTAAATGAATAATAGTGAATAATGTGCAGTGCATCACTAAAGTTTGAACAGATCTCTAGATAAATTGTTGAAGACTGTCATCTTTGGTCTGACAAGCTACATTTTAATGCAATTGCACTATGGGCACAAACCCCAAGACTCAGAATTAAACACATGCTCCTCATGAACCAGCTGCTCTGGTAGTACAACAGAAGAAATGTCCCAGGTAGGAAATTCATTGTCCAAAATTAATGCCAAACTAAATGTCTGAGACTAAGATGCTGAGGGGCAACTGATGGAAAAGGCAATAAAATATGAATATTGTAATGAAGAGAGTAATTCCCTGATGTTTCTCACTGGATATGATACAGGAGACATCCAGTGAATTCCTAGGCAGCTGACTGACAACAAACAATGAGGACTTTTCATACAGCACATAATTGCAGCCTGGAACTCGCTGATTTGAGATGCTCTAGAGGCCAGACATGTAAAGCAAATAAAAAAGTGACTGGGTAGGTTCATGGAAGGCACACAATTAAGCTCAATGATCCAGATGAAGGTCTTAATTTAGAAAAGTTGTAAAAGAGTGATGCCCAGAAAATGGAAAAGCCAGTGAGGGGAACTCTCCTTCAATCAGCTAACTTCACTCATACAATTCATCTTTCCTCTCCTGGGTTGAACTGCTGCCATCTTGTGTCTCACTGGCACCAGCTCTCTGTACCTCTCTTTCTGTTAGACACTAAGAAAATATCTGCACCTTTTACTTTCAGAACAAAGTTTCACCTATGAGTATCCTATTGCCACATCCTCAGGACGTGTTGGGCGACACTAGGTCCCGCTTGTCTTGACAGCTGTGAGAAGGCCTGAAGCCAGCTTGTTTGGCCTACAAAGTGTCTCAACTTTAATATTCTATGGAGTTTAATCCAGCCCTATAGAACCCAGGTCTGGTGGCCATTCCTCAAGACACAACAGTGGGATGATTTGGCTTTCCAAATAACCATTCTGAGTTAAACCTATTTCTTCACTGAAGATTATCACTGAAGTGGACACATCAAAATTAACCTCCCCTACTTTACATTTCAGTGCAAAACTGAAGAAAAATTCATTAGTGATAATCAATGAGCTGTATTTCTTCTGTCTTTAGTGCACCATAAGAAGTCACCAATAAGAAGGTAGTTTTGTGCTTTCACAATCTAAGCATCACCACCCCTCAGTGTAATTATGCCCTAATAACTAAGCACTACTTTTTCCCCTAGTGCCTTGAATGAACAACATTAAACTTCCAGAAATTCACCTGTTTGTGAAGAATGCCACCCATGGAAAACTTCTGTTGTGAGTTTCTACAAACACACTTTGTGCAAAGAGATTTGGGCAGCAGCTATGCTGTAAAACAGAAAATCCAAATTAGAAGCAGTCCAACACCGCATTGTTGACTGAAAAACTATTTTGTGTCAGGTATCTGTCACTAGTACAGGTAGGTTCTTCCTTCCCTTCTCCAGCCCATGTGGAATGTTTATTACCCATTGCCAGGGCAGCAGTGCTAGGGAGCATCCAATGGATTAAATGACTCTGTGTTGGCAAAGAACAAAATGTGAAAGGTCACTCAGGTGTGTGTAGGAACATGTGTATGCTCAGGGGTGCAGAAGAAAGGTTTCTGCAAGATGCACTACTAATATTAACATCATGTTACCTATGCAAGGAAGAACAGCTTAAATATATGCAAGGGCTTTGCTGTAAGACATATTCATGCTAATGAAGATAAAAAAATTATTTGCAGAGTACCTGCAGATGTGTCTATGAACCATTTGTCTTAGCTGGAGGTACCTGGCAATTGATTGCTATTTATTTCTTGGCAAGTCAGAATTGAGAGATTTAGTTAGTAGCTGTACACAGTATGACACAGCAGTTTCTGAACCTGTAATTGAACAGTAGGGAAATTTTGTACAATAACACACCACCTCTCCTAAACTAGCACTAACTAGAATTTACAATGCCTGGGGAACAAAGTAAACAAAGCTGGAAGAAGGCATGTGGCTCAACAAAATGTGCTATTTGCTCTCTGAACCTCTAAAAAAGGCCATCACAAAAGAGGTATCATTCATTACTGGGGAGTGTGTCTCTCAGGAACCCAGTGATGCCAAAAACTGCAGCTGGTATAGCATGTATCAGCTTATGGAGGCATGAACAGCTGCTGTGACCCACCCTACTGTTCTGTCACCTGTGATTGCAGGGAGCACCACATGTGCCTCTCTTGTCATGCACCTACCACGCATGCTGTCTTTATGCAAAAGCTTTCTAGTTTAAGCTTAAACAAGTAAATGATGTATTTGCAAAGACAACAAAGAGAACTCATGCAACTTGGTACTTACATTTAGAAAACGACCCACATTTCCTTCTTTTGTGGCATCCAGTACATAAATATTTTCTTCATTGGCATTCTTGGGAAGCATCCCATCACCATGAGCCTCCTCACAAAGCGCATCTTGTTTTGACTGCCTGCTACTTTTCTCTTTGCAGTCAGCTTTTAAGGGTGCATTGTTGGATGGCCTCACAACACGTGTGTCATCCAGCACACCTGACTTGCCACAATCAACACCCTGCAGTGACAGACTCTTTCTTTTGCATCCTGCACTGTCCACACCTGCAGAGTCAGTCTGTCCAATTTCCACCGGATGTTCTTCCTTCTGCTGCTGAGTGGATTCTGTCAATGGACATGTATGTTATTTCTCAATACCAATTTAAGGCCAAAGCCTTTCCCTTGTTTGGCCCTGAACTCTTACCCACCCACCCTTTCCTGCATCCTCCTAAATCTAAGCAGCTTCCTTGCTACTTACAAGTCTGTAACACAACTGCCCTTTTCCATGTCTCTCATCAGTCCTCCCACAAATGACTATTTTCTGCTGTGGTGCCTAAAGCAGTTGCTCAAGGTGCCTATGAGTGACCTGGTGTCTCACTCTTCTCAAATCCCACTCCAGACTGATTTCTCCCATATAGCATTTTTTATCATTTTCCACCTTAATTCCCAAGAGAATCACAGACTGTAATTAAGACAGAAACAAGATGCATGTGCAAATAGCATCAGTTTCACACTGCCTCTCCAGCTTGAAGTCCTCCCATCCCAGAATTATATCCTATTCAATTTTTGTTGGCTGGAACAGGGTGTGACACAGCAAGATCTGCAAGACTGACTTTCTCACAACTGCACTGTATTTGAGAAGCTGCTGTTGGGACAGTTCAACATGTCTCAACATCAGCGGACAATGTTGTTCTACTCTAAGAATAGTCCTGTCCACACTGTCTACATTAAAGTGTATCACCTGATGGGATACAATTGTACAAAGCATGCAGTATGTAGAGCTCTGCAAACCTACCTTCTTTTCCTTTCTTTGTTCCACTGGTTAGTTTTGTCTTGCTTGACTGATGAACCTGAGAACTATCATCTTCATCCGAGCTGGCACTGTGCACCTGAGTATCAAACGAAAAGGCTGTGATGTGTTGCTGCTGTATGCAACTCTGGGCCAACAGGACATAGCAAGTGACTTTTGGAACTCTAGAGTTGAAGTTTCAAACCTATTGTAACATGTAACTGTGGCTGAATTTGAAAAGTTAATACATTTACTCCAATGCAACATTTATCTTAATTTCAAATTATCCTTCAAAATAACCTGGACAGAGTCCCCCAGTCATTAACATGTAGATAAGTGCTTAAGTCCTAAGAATTTCCCCAGAATTGTAAGTTGCTGAGCCAAATCCCAAACATGCTTTTTACACAGTTTCAATGAAATGACCAGATGTGGCAGTGTTTCTCCTCTCCCATCACAAAAAGGCAATTAGTTATGGGAGCTCCAGAATGGACAGCACTGCAAAATGTGAATGTGAAAATCCCACATGCATTTCTTAAGGGTAGTGAATCCAGTAAAACCTACAGCGTAAGTTCACACTACTTTTCCTCCTTTGCATGTATTTGCAGGCAACACTTCAGACCCATGAAAGGTCAGGAATCACACTCAGGTCAGTTCTCCTAACTCTGCCACTGTATGAAAAGCTGCTTAGACATCCTGAGATTTTCTTCTCCCCCTGCTATGCATTCTTTGGGGAGACATCGCAAAATATTATCACTCTGACCCCCTAACCCTGTATACAAGGAGTGCAGGGGGAGAGTAATTACTTCAGGCTCTTGAGGAGTGTAAGTGAAGGGTGCAGAAAGGAAGGCCGTGAGAGTAGGTAGTGCTGGTCTGGGGGAACATGTTGAAGGACTGATAATGGGAGAGGAGATGCGGTCCAGCTTCCAGCATGGTAGCCTCGCTCACAGTGTAACACACTCTAAGGAAAAAAGGTCATTAGAACTATCTAAACATACAAGATAAAAATGTCAAAACTAACATACATATTCACCACAGTGAAAAATTAATCTATTAAAGCCACTTATTACCATTTTTAGCTGGTGATTGCGAAAAACAAGCGCTCTAGTTCCAGGCCTTCTCACGACTGCATTACTTGAGTTCTTTAGATGAACCCTGTACAGAAAGGCCAAAAGGTAATTATAAAAGACAAGCAGACCCATAAGTAACTTTCACAACACACAGTTCTCTAATAGTCTCTAGTTCCAGTCTCTACTAGAAAGAACTGCAGCAGAGCCTGCAGTCTGCCCTTACCCCATGTTCTGTGAGTATTTTGCTTTTAAGAACTGAGAACCTAGGCTAGGTTCTCTATAGTATTTGTAAGAAAGTAGTTGCTCAAACTTTTTTGAGAGATCAGCAGCTGCTTTTACATCTTTTTCCAGTTGTCCTGCTGAGAACCAAACTGTCTATTGCTTTACTATTATTATATCAGATTATCTCAAAATAGAGCACCTACAGAGTTTTGCCTTTTCCTGCTACTACTTTCAACAGTTTTGACAGTACAGCTTACAACTAGGAAAGCAAAGATGTTGTGGAGACAAAGGACAGAGAAGGAGACAGGGAGAGAGACAATATATGACAGATTTAGAGAATGCTTTCCCGCAAAAGGACCTCAGTCCCTCACATCAGGAGAGGGTTGAGGAAGGATGGGAAGCAGTTACCCGGTATAAACATTGACAAACCTTTCAGTGTCATCAAGTATCTTTAAATTATTTATCTCAAGTATATTTTATTAATTCTTTCAAGTTAGCATTATGATTAATGCCCTGAACAGATCATGTAAACCCAAGAGATGAACTAAATTTCTAGAAAAAGCCAAGTTTTACACATAAGTAAAATTAATATAGAGGAAAAACTCGGTCCCACTAGAAGAAATGGGAATTTAAAAAAGAAGTTCAGAAAGAAAAAACCACCACCCTCATATGAGGACATACTCTAAGTTATACAACAGAATTTCTAGAACAGTAGAGTATTAGTTTCCTCATGCTTAAGTTTACTTCGCTAAACTTACAAGGTTGATTTATTTTCATTATCCACAGTCTGAGACAAAGATTCCCGATTCTCAAGAATGTCATTTTTGTCAATCTGCACTAGTTCAATCACTGAGTCTGAACAATCAATGTCAAGTTTTCTTTTTTTGGAAGAAAAGTCATGGCCTCTGTCATTCGCTGCACTTTTCTCCTTCAGCTCTTGCTCAGCATCTCCTAATACTTCAGCTCTGGTCATTAATCTGCCTGAAAGAAAAAGAAGAGTTTTCTTGGCTTTTTTTTCTTTTTTTAAATGCTTGTTTGGTGAGTCACACTCACTATCACAGGTCAAACTTACATTTACAAATACAAGAACATTGCTTTGGAAAGCAAAATATGAATGCATAATTCTATGACGTCGATATAGGCTGACAGACAAACTGAATTAGTCAAGGGCATGTAGTGATAAGACAAAGGACAGTGGCTTTAAATTGAAAGAGAGCACGTCTAGATTAGATATTAGTAAGAACTTCTTCACCATGAAGGTGGGAGGCACTGGCACAAGTTGCCCAGAGAAGCTGTGGATGCCCCATCCCTGGAAGTGTTCCTGAGCTTCCTGGTCTAGTGAAAGGTGTCCCTGCCCATGGTGGGGATGCTACATGTTCTTTAAGGTCCCTTCCAACCCAAACAATTCTATGATTTTGTGATTTTTACTGAAGGAGAATTAACCCCAGCATAGGACACACAGATTTGTGAGGAAAAAAAAATCAGCAGTCTGAGAAGGTTTAGCTCCATATTGTTTTGATTGTGTGTCTGTCACCATCTCACAGCAGAGCTCTTCAAAGATCATATTGCAAGTTAAGATTATATTGACACACTTCTCTTCCAACCCTGTATTTCCCTGTTCTCAAAAAAAAAAAAATCCAGGGCACACACCACGGGAGAGGGAGAATTATGCTACAAGTTGTCCCAGGTCCGCTCCTGCTACCTGAGTAAGTACAAACAAATGTCCCCTTGTCGATGTCATCCAGGCAGCGGACACCCCAGCCCTTCTTCTCCGTGTTGAACACCTGCAGCCTGACTTGAATGCCATGCTGGACAACTCTGTTCTGACACATCAGCTTGTCACACCTGCACAGCACACTGCACTCATAAATCCTGTTAAGAGGAAAAAACCAAAACACAGTATAAATGGATGCATTACCATAACAAAGTTCGTATTATTAATTCCCCTTCTAAGCATCAATGAGGCAGTGGACTGAAATATGAACACTCTGGCTAAAACTGGTTGTGCAGCAATGCTCTGAAGCTTGTGACTTTCTTGACTGCTGATTCATAAATTTTAAGAGTCTGTCTGGCCAGATTTTGGTATAAGTATGCATGAAAAACAAATGCTATATTTTTGTTTTATGGGAATAAATCACACAGAAATAGATATCCCTATGAAGCACCTAATTCTATACTGGAACAGATTTTAGTAAGACAACCTGGACTTCACTGTAGCTGTCATGAATTTCAGGATTTAATGAAGCATTTACAAAAGAACATATAATTGTGCTTTTTTTTGCATCTGTTTCTGGGTCCTCTGACAACTTTGATTCTGCATATCAGCCATAAACCAACATTACACAGAGGACTGAAAGGGGCTCCTTAAGCCTGTAAATTCAAGCCCTTGACTATTGCAGAAAGCTACCTTGCACAATTCATCTCCTAGGTACCTGAAGTAATTGGCACCTTCTCCAGGCCACCTATTAATCCACAGGAGCTGAATAAGAGAAAGGGCAAACACTTGAAGCATGGGATGGCTTTGGAGATTCTTGGAAGAGTCACCTACAACCAAGTCTGGCACCAGCAGCTGGCTGATGCATCTTCAGGACTCTGGTCACTCCTCACACTTTCCTTGGACCTTGATTTAAGCTGTGAAAATTGTAGGATCTGCAATACGAAAGGTTTTTTTTCTCTGTTACTCAAGTCACATTATTTTTCATCATCCTGATCTGTCACTAGAATTGTGACAAAAATTGAAGGTTTCAGTAATCCAAAAACTCCAGTTATTTTAATCCTGTGGCACTTAGAATTATTAACTGCTGTTTTATTTGTATGCTCTTGTTTTACTCCTGTAGTCTTTCTTACCCACTAGGAACAGGTCCCTCCAGTCTTTTGTAACGGTATCCACAGGATCTTTTACTACCTGGAGACAGAGAAGTTTTACTACGGCCTCTTGCTGTTAGCTGTAGGCATGCACATTTTGACCTAAAAATAAGAGCAAAACATCTCAGAAAGGATTTGAAGCAGCATAAATCGACCATAAATCTAGGTAATGTGAAAAGTACTTGACTATACACACACACTCTTCCACAGATACACCTGTATTCCCCCTTCCTTTTACTCCACTAGGCTGTTTCAGGCACCCTACCTTTTTCCCTAGACTTTTAGCTGGTTACACGTGCTTTACAACAACCATGTTCTCTCCACCCCAACCCCATTCTTCTGCCAAGCTCCTTAAATGGCACATGCAAACAGCTGAAGTATAACAGACACTTATAATAAGCAGGACACTGTCAAATGGATCAAATTAATAAAAATCACCTCTTCTGGCACAGCATCCCAGCCTGTTTGCCACTACTTGGTTATCTTCCTCCCTCCTTAGCCCCCAGGAAGTGAAGAATTTTACACTATGGAGAACTCAAGCAACAGTGCTTGACTTCACCATTGTACATCATGACAACTCCAAAGAGTCACAGCGATTGTGCAAATGCTAAACCCCAAAACTGCACATCAAAAGCATCTAAAGTCTTGTGGGACTTCAGTGCAAAGAAATGGCACACTGTGGGCTTGCTGTTTCCCACCACTCAGCTGAAACTAAATTACTAAAATTACTGAAGCTTCATTATACCAGGCTGTGATTTCAAGCTTTTGTTGGGTCATGAGAAACTATGTTGCATAGCAGCATGTGCAAGTGCCCTAGCTGTCAATAATACAAAATGGATGCAACACCAAATAACACCTACAGAGACCAGACAAACCCCCTTCAATAAAGTAGACAAAAATACCACCAAACTTGCATATGATAACTGTGGCAGGTTCCCACATGGTATGAAGCTCAGAGTTACTGGGATTTAGAAAAAGATGAAAATGAGCAAGACTATTGGAACTGCTCAGACCACAAACGTATTCTGTAACCACTGAGTTGTGTAGTTTCTGTTTAGACAAAGGGAAGGACGACATGTAAAGGTTGGGAATGGGGATGTTTCTTCGTCTGCCCTCAGTAACTCTCTAAGTTTCAAATTATTTGATCCCTCAAGGCTGTAACAGCCCATCTATAGGATGCCATTTTACAGTAGCAGCTGCAGCAAAAATTGTCATGCAGGATTCTTCCCAACCTGCCATGAAAACGAGCCTGCCTCTGATGGTAAAAGACTCCCTTTCCTACTCTTTTTCCAAAGCCAAGAGATCTGCTTCTCCTCCACTTGTAGGAGAAGCACTGCCAATTTGGGAAGAAAGGAAAAGGAACACAATAATCTGCCTGTTGATCACTTCCTTCCCTACAACAGAGGGTGGACCAGTAGGAGGACCCAAGTTCTGGAGAAGAGAAACACACAATGGTGTCAGTCAACACAAAGCATGGCACAAGACATTCTAGTAGCACTGGTCCCGTCTGGCACTGTGCCTTCATACCCTACCATCCTGCGTTGAGGCATTGTGTGCCACCTGCCCAAGGTGAGACCTTTCTACCTACCTATCGATGCAGCCATCAGTGCAGTCACAGGAATCAACAAACAGGCTGGAGAAATTGTTGAGATAATATCCACGTGGCCACGATGACTTCCGATACTTGAAGTAAGGTAATATTGCGTGGTCGAGGGTGTTACAAAAGGAGATGGGCACAGACTCGGCTCCACTGCTAATATCGAACTCAAACACGAGGGGATTAGGATTCATGATGTTCCTGCCCAACAGCACATAGGTGTTGAAGGAAAAGTGATCAACAAATAAGAAATTGCACTCTGTTTCAAACAAGTAGTTTCGTACATCTTGAAAGCTTCTCAGACTCCGACCGCAAGGAGCTTTGTAATTCACATCCAGTGATTTAGAAAGGCAGTCTGCTTTTGCATGGCGTCTTTGGAAGTCAAACAGGATTGGGATCTTCAGAGGATTTTCACCCTTGTAGGAGCCCGCTGCTCTGTTGGTAAGACATGCACTGGAGCACTTGTGGTTCTGATACTGCACGTTTAAAGGTGGACCTTGAATTATGCTAGGTGTTTCTTTACTCCCTGAGTGGGTTCTTTCCATATCCTCTTTTTCGCTATTTGGAGTAAAGCAGGGGAAAAAAAGAAAGAAGAGCAGCATCTTAGACAACCAGTGAAGTGTTCAATCTTTTAATAGTTCAATATTTTTAGCCCCATTGCTAGAAGGCCCAAGGTTTCACAAGCTGTAACTGTCATAACAACATCTAAAGACATTCAATTGCCTAAAAAAAAAAAAGCTTCTTCCCAGAACTTACAGGCTAAAACACAGCAAGGAAATTTTTTAGAAAAAGGAACAATGTATTTACCCCCATCTTTCAAATCAGTACCTGAGGCTAAATACTAAACACAGAGAGACTAAGTTACACACCTGACAATCAGCACAGTAAGGAAAGCGTAAGAACTGATGCTGAAGTCCTAACCCTGATAACACTCATGAACCTCTATTCACAACCTAATGCCCTATTCCGTAATGTTCTCAGGTGGGAAATTAGACAAGTCTATCCAAAACCTCAGGTTTTCCACACAGGTCAAGTTAAAAACATTTTCACTTTGAAAACTGGCAGGATTCAAACTGGGTTTAAAACACTAACTTTAGAAATACAAATTTGAGAACTCTCTCAACTGCAGTAAAGAATATGTCAAATAAGGAATTGAAATGAAGGCACTGACCTGTCAGATGCTTCCACATTTGTGTCTGAAGTGCTGTCACTTACAAGAAGAGGCTGCAGTTTGGGTTTGGTTTCCTGTGTGCCATCCCCATTCAACTCGTCACTTACTGAAAAAAATTGAATGCGAGCAAAAACTTCATCAATCCACATTTCAATTTATGACTGAATTTACTTTAGTAATTTAAGAGATAATTAACAAAACACATTACAAACAATGCATTGCTATGAACTATAGCTAACAAAAACCTTGTTAGCAAGTGCCCTGCTGAAAAATCTTCCATGTGGTTTTCAAAGTGACCAGAAAGAACATGCACATAAAACACATTTACAGATTTCCCTTCCTTATTAGAGATGAAAGGATGCCAAGCTATTACAGCCAGTGGAGCTATAGTGGAGCACAAGATAACTGCTCACAGGCAGCTCGGGTTCATAAGGGCTTACTAGTTCAAACTATCTTCCTGTGGTACAAGTATTATACACATATACACAAACCACAAAAATACAAACCCAGGTGAGAGTTCACAGTTCAGTACTTGAGGAAATTAATAATTAGGTTTTCCTCACTGTAATGTTAATGGCCTTCTCAGATCTATTTTACTGATTTCAAAGAAGGGAATTGAACTTCCCTTGAGTAAAACAAGACAAATTTAATCCACATACCAAACACAGTGGAGATGCACATACCATTTGCCAAGGTCAAAAGATCACCAAGATTAGCTTCATTCACCAGTGCCCAAGCCTGCCAGTATTCTATATAAAAAAACCAAGCCAAAACAGATACTAAGTTTAATTTCAGTAATGAAAACAGGTAAAACAAAGTATTAAATCCTTCAGAGACACTTGTTTCTCCTCACTGTGCTCATCTAGAGCATCGCAAGACTGATAGTACTAGAAACATGTTGCACCACAAACCTTAGCAGACACGTCTGGGAATTACAAAATTATTACAGCTCACGGTATCAGTTGTGCATTGGCACTAAATATCCATCAGCTTTTGGAAAGCTGCTGTATTGTTTCCAAACACATAAACTGGTGGCCTACTGTGGCAGTAATATATATAAAGACAACTCAGTGAAAGCTTCTATCTTTGTCATGAGACTGATCATCTTCAGGCTGAGAAGGGCTGGATCTTGGCAGACCGAATTAATGCTATTTCTAAATTGGTGGGAATGGCTTTCAGATATTAAGAATGCAAAAGATCCTCTTACCCCATGCAATAAATATTACAAGCTGGCAGAAAACTCCTAAAAAATCCATGTTAACATTTTAGCTTGAAACTTTTACAGAAAAAAGGACAGAAAAATTCAAATTGAACTTTATCACAGATTCATTGCATTATCTGGGTATTCAAGTTCAATGTTTATCTCTGCACTGCTTTAGTATTTTGTCATAACAGTCAAGATGTTGGAGCTCAAGAACACAAAAACTGCTCTTCCAGTTTAGAGGAAGTGTTATATATAATGCAGAGTGTGTGGCTATGTTAGTTTAAAAGCATCTTACACTACTGTACATTTTCTTCCATAAAAAAGCCCCCAATAAGATCCACAGATTACATTTCTGTGGGTGACTTAACAAAAAGAAGCAATTTTATTCAAATTAAACCGGTAAAATGAAATCTGTGTACTGCTCCAAGCTTATCAGAATTATGATTTTAAAGTATTTTGATGTAGATAGAGGAAGCTTATTTCCTTGAAAATCAGGAACACTCTGAAATGCATTAGTGTCACATTTTTCTACTATTGTTTCAATGTATAATGGTGTCCCTGACACAAAATAATACTGAGATGATTATCTCACCCAAAATCACTCAACTCACTGAGATCAGCTTGAAAGGCTAAATATTCTGATGATAAATGAAACATAAGGCACTGCAGAGATTTCATTACTTCTCAAAAATGAGTATTTCAGTTCCATGTGCTTAAGAGCCATGCATTGTTTGAAAAAGTATACAGGCAAAACAAGAAAATAGCGAATTGCACCTGAAATTACTTTAAATTTTTGAAAACTAAAATACTTTTTTAAAAAGTGCTTAAAACCACCAACAACTAAGTAATTAAAATTCAGAGACATCTGAATTATGGCAGATATCACATAGACCTACACAATGCAGGTGCAGGCCACAGATACCCTGCAGTCCAGTTTAACTACTACAAGGATTTCAAACCTTGGTATGTGGCAGTTCCATTCTTGATCTTTTCCTTCAGCAACGACAGCACATTTTGCACCTGCTCAAATATG
This sequence comes from Eopsaltria australis, assembly GCA_034509425.1. Taxonomy (NCBI): domain Eukaryota; kingdom Metazoa; phylum Chordata; class Aves; order Passeriformes; family Petroicidae; genus Eopsaltria; species Eopsaltria australis. The sequence goes on along the minus strand of JAVTVJ010000091.1, from coordinate 935,090 downwards.
ATATCCACTGTTCTACCTCCCAGTTGCGTCCAAAACATCTTCACATCACCTGAAATGCAAATTTCCATTTACAGCTCCTGAGAAGTCTAAAAACATGTGTAATGCCAACTGGACTATTCAAAGGCTCCCACTCATTTCATTTGGAGGCACTTCTGAAAAAATAATCAGAACAGCAGGATGCATTAAACCGCCAGAAGTCCATTCCTAAACCTAATCAAGAAAGTGAAACAGAAGTCAAGTGATGAACTGGAGTGGCTTCCAATGGTGCATGATGCTCCCTCAAGCAACTTTTTAAACAGGTCACAAAGAGAGCTCTGGAAGCCTTTCTTCAAACACCAGCAAATGGGTCCCACTAAAAAGTAACCACTGAAACTCACAAAAGTGACACAGGAGAATATTTTCAACTGAATATTTTACTCAACAAAAGACACCGGGATCTTTTTTTATATTTGTAATCTCTCTTAGCTGTATAGGATGACTATCCTGTCCCATCATTAGTTTTGGTATGTTTTGTAGGGGGGAAAACATTTAAAATATTTTCAGATAAAAGTAGTTTGATAAATTTTGTTCATCAAGGGGTATTAGTTGAAATAATTAACACACCCCATATATCATGCCTTCTTCCTCCACTAGGAATATTTATAAAGAACATTTAGTTAAAAAGATGTTTTTTAAGCTACTGGTTTAGAACTTCTCCTCTTCCAAAGGTATGTACCTTTAAGGTGCTAAGCTCATTCATGACAGCTCTTGTTAAAACATTAGCTGTGCATGTTTGTCAAGGATGGCGAAAAGGAAATACGTTTCAGTGTGTCCAACGATGATGCCAGAAGAAAGAACCAGGTCTTTTCTCAGTTAATGCTGTTCTTCTTCAATAACCAAGCACAAAAGCATAAGCGAATCTGTTTTCCTACTCCATTTCTAGAGGCGAAGTCCACTGTCACCACACTAGGTTTACATTCCACTTGCAGACAGCAAACCTCTGTTGGCAAATGTGCTGGGGTGATACTTTTCCAGCAGTCAAGAAATACTGCATTCTTTAAGGCTCACAAAAAGATTCCTTAATCTTTTGACTGAGTAAAGAATGACTTCTGTTGCCCAGGGCACCAGAAGCCCAGTGATGCTATGGCAGTGTGGTTACTCTCAAATGCACCATGACAGCAGTGAAAGAAGTAACAATCTTTTGTCACCACAACACCTGCTGCTCATGTCACCAGCAGCTAAAGGCATAATACTTAATATCAGCAGGCAATGATAAAAGTACTTCATCCTGTGAAATAGCTGATTTGGCACTAAATATCAACAAAATTTAAAGATCTCTTATATTCACAGATTTTTTTTTTTAACATGTGGAAAGGTTAAAGTCCAATTACAAAAGAAGTCACAACAATTTTTGGAAACCTACACTACTGGTCCAAGGGATACCATCTGCCCTGTGCCATTCCCATCCTTTTGCTGTGCATGATAGTATCACAAATTTAAAACAACAAAAAGTATATTTAATATTTGTGTTTGAAATTAAAAAAAAACCAAAAAACCAACACGTTCAATTAAAAATATGCACTTAGAAGTTCTAGTAATAAGTTTCTCCACTGCAGGTTAAAATCGCTGTCCCTATTCATTACCTAATTTCAGATATTTCCATACATTTGCAAAATCTGAATAGCACTGGTGGATGAATTACTATAGAGGATGGGTGACAGAACAGTTTCTTGTTTCTGGGTCCTCAACTTTAATAATGCATAGGCTGTAGGGAAATAAAACATATACTGCTCTGTGTAGTGCTCACTCATCTTGGAAATGCCTCCGCAGTTATCATGCTGGAGTGCCCTGAAACTCCAGTAGCAAAAGCTTTGTTTTGCATGGAGAAGCACAGATCGCATTTGAAGTTCATAGTATTATTTTCATTTCAAAAAAGACAGATGTCCGCACCACTAATCTCTCCAGTGCAAATGCTGCAATCACCAACCACAGTCAGAAGGACAGGGAATGAGCAGACATTGGATACATCCACCTTGTCAGCATTCAGAGCCATCTCTCCAGCCGTTGAGTCAGGGTGTGCACTGGCATCTGGCTGGAGGGATTTTCTTTTCCCTGTGTAGAATCCTTGTGAGCACATATCTCTTTTTCCCCAGCATTGTGCAGGGGAATAATGCTAGAGCAAGATACAAGCAGCCAAGCTCAGGGCTATTTACTACAGCTACCAGAAAAACAACGTGGGTGCGCGTTTCCTGTAGTGCTGCTGACAAACCTCTCACACCATAAAAGGCAAAGGCATTGCCTTCCAGTTGTAATTTTCATACCAGAAGCAATGCCAAATACACACTCTTTTCCTCTTTCCCTCCATAAATCCAAATTGTACTACCTTCAGTGCTCTCCTCCCTGGAACTGGTAAGGTTCTCCTCTTCAAAGAAGTCACACAGCACTGCAAGAGATGCAGAATAGACAAGTAAGTAAGAGATTTTGTGAGAAATTAAAATAGTTGTAGCTACTTAGCCTTTCAAAATTTATACAAGTAAATACTACAATGGGTATCAGGAGGAACACTGTGTGAGAATATGTGGTGTTGAAATAGTCATTCTCCTTTCAAACAGTCATCCCACACCTTGTCAAGATCCAGCTGAGGAACACTCAAATTGCAGAAGCAATGTGAGGAAATTTTTTTACGTAGGTCATTTCTTACTGTCCCTCAAGCATGAAGCTGTCACAAGATGACCCAAACTTTCCAGCATATTCAGCTGAGCTTACACAACCCCCCTGCCCATTAACTCAGTTTTCATTTTTTTTCCCCCTTAATTGATGTGCTCGGTACAGCGTTACTACGACTAAACTAATTTATGTAGGGAAAAAATTTTAAAAGAAAGCTTTTTTTTAGGCAAATAGATTACTGAATCTGTTTCTTGACAAATGCAAGATACCCTTCACTGTAAGAGTATTAAGGAGAAGTAAGGCAGAACTCTTCAACCACATTGAAAATTCTAAATTTTTATCTTCATGAATCAGAGAATCAAATAGCTTGGAAAAGACTTCTGAGATCATCCAGTCCAACCTGTGACCGAACTCCAGGATGCCAACCAGACCATGGCACTGAGTGCCACATCCAGTCTTTCCTGAAACACCTGCAGGGACGGTGACTCCACCACCACCATGGTGGGCAGCCCCTAATGACACAGAGAATGTAAAACACGCCTTATTTACGTTAGCTACTTCATCTTTTCTATGCTGTAACTGAAAAAAGAGACCAACCCCAAACCTTTCCATTCATTCTGCATACTGTATTTAGTTGAACGGGAAAATAGGTCAAGACAGTTGACTCCTAGAAATGTTTCTTACAAGACTAATGGCTGCCCCAAACATGCATGTATGCATACACGATTTTTTAAAGGCTTACTTCTTTTCCCTTCCATCCTGCGGGGATGCTGCTCGGAGAGCTGTCACCCTCGCTGGGGTGGCGCCGAGCCCAGCTCGGCTCGGGGTCTCGCTGCGCTTCGGCCGCACGGCCCGCGCCGAGGGCCGGCGGGCAGGGGCCGGGATGCCTGGCGGGCTGGGAGGCTGGCATGAGGAGTGCCGGCCGGCAGGGGTCCGGCCCCAGGTCACTCCCGCACCCCTCGGGGCCTTGTCCCGGCCCCTGCCGGCTTCTCCTTCTGCTGCTGCTGCTGCTTCTTCCCTCTCCCTCTCCCTCCTCCTCCGTCTACCCCTTCTCCTCCTCCAACGCTGCACCCACACTGCCGCCCGCCAGGGGGCGCAACCCCGCCGAGCAGCACGAGCGACTGGATCCGGGGGCGAGCACCGCCTTTCCCTCTTTTCCCGTTGGCTGCGGTGGTGGGCGGGGTGGCGGCATCGGCCAATGGAGAGCGAGAGAGGGCGGGGAGGGGCGGGGCCGTGAGGCGGTGCAGAGCCGGGGACTGGAGGTGCGTCCGCCATCTTGGAGGGGGCGGGCCGGGGGGCGGGCTGTGCCCGGGGCTGTGGGGGCGCCGGCGCCATCTTGGGGCCGGGGGGAGAGCGGGGGAAGGGGAGGGGCTGGCGGTGGGCAGCGGTCTCTGCATTAATGTATCGTAAATTAAAGCTTTTGCTACGTGAAAAAGTTGCGTAACTTCATTGCTGGCCTCTGCTCTTCCCTGTTGCTGGCTGCGCTGCTACCGTATGAAGCGCTAAATTATCGCTGCCCTTTTCGCAGTGTGAAAATAAAAGTTTATATCTCCCTTCAGAATTCTCAGCTGCGTTGCCTTTGCGAGTGTCGGTATTGTGGCTATGTAAAGATGTTTTTCAGAAGGCAAAATATAACCCCGCTCTTAAAAAGCAGGGAGGGTGGTTCTTCATTGCTTTTTTGCCACCACTTTAAAAACTGTAGAGATAAACACGATATGCTTAAATTATTGCGAAAATAGCTCCAGTCTTGTAGATACTGCCAATCTTGTGGCGGGGGTAGAAATGTCATTATTCCGAGGGGGTACTGCTGTGTTTACGTGACTCGGAGCTCTCATCTGACCCAAGATCCTCCAGAAGATTTTGATGTCCAGCATCTGCTTTGTACTTCCATAAAACCTTTTACATGTTTACATAGACGTGCGTGCATCTGTGGCTGAAGTTCAGCCCGTGAGAGCTGCCCAGCTCCCCAGACAGGAATGAGACAACTCTCAGTAACATTGCTGGGAAGAGGGTGCCTCAGCACTCCTGATGTGCTGGCAAATCTCTCAATAAAAACAGTAGTTTATTATGTTTTTAAAAAGAGACTTCTCCCTTGTAATTGTCCATTTAAAAATTAAGCACAAGCTTTTCTTGATCTTGGAATATTCTGCATTATGAGGTGATGCTTGCAGATTAATTTCGTTCTGCTGAATTATTAATACATGTGCTCGTGAATACTGAGTGTTAGGAAACACTTGTGGCTTTACAATCGTATATACAGAGTAAACCAAATACAGAGAAGATGGAGCCCAGTTTTGGAAGAATCTGAAAGAACAGGACAGCCTGCCTCGGACAAAGGAGAATTTATGAATGTATTAAAAAGTACTGATAGATTTTGCTTGCTATTTGAAGCAAAAAGAATGGGAAATACATCTTTTCTAAAACAAAATTAATGAGGCATTTTTGAGATGTGCTTGAGTTTTCTTCATTTTGCTTTTAGCCTGGAACTGTAAGATAGGCTTTCTGCAACATAGCAGCACATTCTGCCAGGGAGCCAGTAAGCTCAGTTCTTCCCAAACTTGTTAGGTGGCAGAAGCTGACAAGCGATGCTGATCTGACAGCCCAGCAACCTGCCTGCAGCTCTCCTCCAGCAGCAGTGTGAGCTTCCTGGGGCTCTGCAGTCTGGACCTGGACTGACTACGTGTACCCCGAGGTGAGAGCAGCACTCCCACGTGCCTACACGTTTGGTGGCACCTTTGTTGGGGTGACAGTGAAAGGACTGAGTGTCCTGGTGAATGGTGCTGTTGAATGAGTTGCTGAATTAAGCTTTCATTGCATAGTTCTGGTCATATGTGGAGAGTTAAGATGAACAATTGCATAGTTCATCTTAAGGCAGAGTGCAAGTAGCTCCTTGGAGTGGGAGGAGGTGAACCTGGTCCCAAAGAAGCTCATCGAGTTCTCCAGGGATGGTTTTTTCATCTTCAGTGCAGTGGGGATTTGGGTTTTTCCTCCTATGACCAGATAAACTTGGGTGAGGAAGAGAAACAAAAGTCAAACTCCACCAAACAGCAAAGTAGTCAAAGCCATACACTTTGGAAATCCATAGGCATTCAGAAAATGTTTTTTAAATTCTGATGTTTTTAAATCCTTTCTGTTATTTTCTGGTGAGTTTGGCTCCTGTTGTACTGACTCTTTTCCTCTTAAAGTGCTGTCGTATCCATTGAATACTTCTACAAGCTCCTGCTCTGTCACATCCTCCCTGTTATCCTTGGTGATTTAACTTGCTCCCTTACAGATGAGTGTCTGCACTTCATTCTTTCAAAATGCAACTTTAACATAACCTTCTTTTCTGTTACATTGATTAGTTTGTATTATTTATATGTAGTCTCTTGTTACTCACAGGTCTATCCTCAGTAAGGTAACCAAACAGAGAACAGGCATTTCTGTGCTGATCATGGATCATTCCTACTTTACAAATTCATTGCCAACAAAATGTTTTTAGTGAGTCAGCCTTTGGTTTATCTTAGAAATTTTGCTGTAACACATCATTATCTATGAAGACACGGGCTAATGTTCCCCGTAGGTATGTTGCTCACTAATAGGACTCATCTCAGACTATTTACAGACCCTCAGTATGTTTTGTTACTATGTTTTGTAATTCTTTTGCTATTGTAGATATGGTAGAAGGTTATTTGGATATTATTTTTTCCAGGTATTAAATGAAAGAAAGGGGAGATTATGGGTCTGTGAGAAGCCTGTAAATTAATTTTGTTCTACCTCTGGTATAAGCATGTTTGCATTCTTGGCAACTAAAAGTCTAACAAATTGTCTGTTTGAGAAGTGGAGCTTCAAAATCATAGGCTGTTATAGTCCTAAGGGAATCTTAAAACACAAGCAGAGACTGGCTAGGAAAAGGAAAGGAAAAATTTGTGTCACTGTTTTAACAATAGACTTCTTTCATGTGGAGGACCTAGATGTCTGTTAATTACTAACTGGCTTGAGGGTTTTGGAATCTGGCCCGATATGCAGAAACTCTTAACCGTCCACTGGCTGGCATTTTCTTCAAGGTCTGCATTTGAAAGCTGGTAATGTAATGGATTTCATCTTTACTGACTGTTTATGTAGGAGAGATGTTTTCAGTTTCAGCCATATTTCTGTCTTGTAGTCTCGGTGTTCATTGCCAGCAGAGATTCCAGGCAGCTGTGTGAGCACAGAAACAAGGACTGGTTTGGATGTTAGATAATGTTGGACCAAGCTGAGCAGCCTGTGTTGTCTTTGCTGTGCCACAGCCCCACCACACTGATCAAGACCTAAAACTCTGCCCTCTAATTTTGGGTGACGTGTATGAATTAACAAAGTCTGAAAGCCTATGATTACAAGTGCACTTGAAAGGGCCTGAGATCTCTGGAAACCAGGCAGTAGATGTATATGATGAAAGGAATCCAAAATAAATTGATGCCTAAAACCCTTTTTATCTTCATTTTTTCCATGTGAACACAGCAATATATTTATCTGAAATAAATGTTCACTGGTACTTTCTGAAGTAAGGCTTGTGGTTGTAAAGTATTCTAACCCTTTTGATGGCTCTTTGTGGGTTTGCCTGCAGAGTAAAGTATGCAAAGTATTTTCATTAAACGATCGCGTAGCAGACATTAAGCAATCTGCAAGAATTAATGAATTTGTGGTGTTCTGAAGAGGTGACCCATGGGGAGCCCCACAACCTCCTGATTTGCCTTTCAACTTTTAAGTCCTAGTGTGGAGGCAGCTTCCCTCGTGGTGCCAGCTGATAGAAGGTGGATGGGCTGGTGCTGGTCTTGGTCTTGGTAGCTGCTGTGCAAAGGCCAGAGAGGCAGTGCCTGGTGTAGAATCAGACTTGAACTAATAAAAATCACCAAAAGGAGGCATAGGGCAACAACCTGAGATCATTATTGTGTGTGGGTGAAATAAACACTTTCAAACAAAACTGAAACCTGTAAGGTTTTGAATATACTAAAGGGAATTTGACTAAAACCTTAGAAAACAGGGTAAATATGTGTTGAGGTGTGGCGGCTCAACAATAGAGCTCTACATAAGAATATTCTGGACTAAACAGTCCTTAGTCCCAGCTTTCTGTGGGAAAATTAGTTTAGTTGATGAAAATTCTAATTTTTAGTTGATTTTTTTTTCTTGATCCAGTTCAATGTGCTGCATCAGCACTTGGTTTGACTTAACTTTGTAGAGGTGTGGAACCAGCAGTAAGATGTGAAGAACAGGAGGAGCAAGAATGGGAGGCAGTATTGTGCTATTAATATTTATTTAATTTGGTTTTGTTTATAAGCATTTTGAAGGGTCAGGGAAGCCACAGTCCCCTGAACGTTCAAAATTGGCACTGTCAAAGAAAGAAGCAATCCAGATGTCCCTGTGTTTCTTGGACTGTCCTTTTCCTTTGTGTTATTACTCAGGGGACTGGTTAGGGTTAAAAAAAAAACCAACCAACAACAAACTAACAAAAAGCAAAACAAAACTTATTTGGCTCAGCAAATTTTATCTGAATAATTTTTCCCATCTAATTTGTTGTGCAGCCACTTGGTATTTCTGCCATTTGGAGGTGGCCTAGGTGCAAAATGAGCATCTGGAAATCAATGGATTGCTTTCTAATTTTATTGTTGAGTCATTTATCCCAGTTTTAAGTGTTTGTGCAACTACTTCTATGGTATGAGCAAAGTGGTGGTATTGGTAGAATACTTACTGTATCTCGGTTATTTTGGATGGTATTATCACACAGCAGAGCCTGGACCTCTCGGTATTCTCAGCTGTGCTGGATCAAAATCTTCTCTTCCTTTTTTACAGACAGTGGGGATGAATGGGTTTCTCTTGTGAGTGCTCGCCTTTAACTTTGTTATTACCTTTTTTCCCTGTAAAATTCTTGAATGACTGGAACCAAAGATGTGTTGAAAATATGTATGATGTTCTTTCACTAAGTGAACTGTGGGCCCAAATCTTTGTAACTCTTTTTTCTTAAGAAAAAAAAAAGCCCTTTTTCTTAAGAAATCCTACTCAAGTGACTCCACGTATGGATTTGGCATTCCTCTCACAGAAGTGGATACATATGCTATTTGTTACAAAGTAATCACAATTTAGATTACATTCAGGCTGGCATAAAAAAAGCGCTTTAATTAGATATAATGGTTCTAGACACATAAATTACTTACGCATTTAAAGAAAACGTCCACCAAACACTGCTGTTTATCATAGTGAAGCGTGTAGAATTCATTTCTTTCAAGTTTGGGATGAACCAGTTACTTGGGAAGTTGTTTGGTAGCATAATTTTCCTTCACTCCAAGCGAAGGATCATTTTTAAGAATGAAATTATTTTGTTAACAAATTCATAGCAAAGTGTTCCAATCCTTGCCTTAGCAGATCAAAATGAGTGGTTTCGAACTGCGTGTAGAAATCAGCAAAAAGGGACAGGGCTTTTTAAAAACTGTTTTTGCTACTACATATTATAGAAATATTATAAAATTGCATCCCCCCTCCTCCAAGAAGACATTAGTGAATGGATGGATTAGGTTTTTATTCCTTTTTTTCTTTTAATATTGTCCATATTGATAGAGGTAGTTCCAAAAATTTCACACAGTTTACATTTAGTAAGTCCACCACACTTCTCATTTCTCCAAAAGCTGCACTTTTAGGGGAGGTAAGAGGGGTTTGTTTTTTTCTGTCTGTTAAATTTTCATGGTGCCCAGCAGGCTGATCTGCCTCCCTCTGCACTCGTGTCATTCCTAGAACTGATGCAAAGGAGGTGATGGCAGTAAGGGCTAGAATTCTCATTTTGACAGCAATTTGTCCTTAGAGCAACTTAATAAATTGTGGAACAACATTTTAAATTATTTTACAGCATGAGTTAGAAACGCCCCTTCTGATAGCACAGTAATATTTGTACCTTGTTTTTCCTGCTGCAAGAGACAGTAATTAAGATGGAAGAAAGTAATGCTACATAACTGGACTTTGAAATGTGGGGACAGTTGTGTGACAGCCATCAGATCTTTGGGTGACCTTTCTTAAAGACCCCGCATCAATCTAGCACAAAGGCCCTTGTACAAATTTATACATACAGATTTATTGCAGCAAAAATATAGTTTGTTTGCTCTTAAGTGTGGGAAGGAAGTCGTGTGTCAAGGCACTGGAGACTGTTGAATATGGAGAGGTTAATATTACGTGGGAAGAGCTCACTTCCAGCAGCTGTAGTGTCTTGAGCATTCAGCTCTTTTTTTTGCTCATTTTCATATGTCAGCAGGGAGGCATGGCTGTATCAGCTTTCCCTCTTCAAGTGTACCTTTTAATTGTGCACCCTCACTTTCTGCACTTCACTGGCAGTCAGACAGCTCTCTTTCACTTCTTCAGATAAGCAAAACTTATTTTGGACTACCAGTTCATGGTGGTCATTCACTACCTGTTGCTTTTGGCTACAAGAGAAGCTGTCTGCAATATATGATTTATTTGTTGTTAGAAGTAAGCTCCAGATTGAACCTTATAGAGTGAGTGCAGGACTGCGTGCTGGGTTTAGTCCTCTGCTAGGGCAAATATTGTGTATATCGTACAATCCCTGGGAAAAGCCTATAGGGAGTGGGGGGAGGGTCATTTTTTTTCTTTTTTTTCTTTTTTTTTTACAGATTTGTTTTAAGTAAGTGAGCCAAATAATGCTGAACTTTCTAAATAAAAGCTTATTACATAGAAATTGTGTTAACCTTTGGCCCTACTTTTCCTTATCTGCAGGCCATTAATAGGTCTTGTCTTTTACATTACAATCCATGTTTGGGTCTGTAGCTGCTTGCAACATCTGTCCTGCTCTGTTTGCAAGCATCACACACAGCCTTGGGCAAAATATGGAAGTAAAAGATAAAGTGCTTTAGGTCGAAGGCAGCTTGAATGAGGATGGGTTTGAATGTACTCTGAGGTCATCAGGCGGGTCTCATCACAGATCATCAGGCCATGGGAGAGGACTGCTGCAAAAACCTGAAGGACTCAGCAAAGCTCCTCTGAGAGATGTGACATCACTGATAACACTTATTGCCCAGCCTACAAGGATGTCTCCCAAATCTGGGGAGCAGCTGAGGATGTGGGAACACGTGGCTGTCGGGAATAGCTACAAATACAAAAAGAGGGTTTCAGCAAAGGGAGAGTCCCATCTTGATTTAGCATTTAAATTGTTCCACAGCAGCAGTCAATATGTAGGAATAAGTACAAGTAAGTTTCATAAAGATGAAACTGATTACAGAAAACTCACTGGATTTTCTTTGGGATTTAAGACTAATGAAGAGAAGTTTAAACATACCAGGAGCAAAAAAAAAAGGGTGATGTTTGTCTGGCTATGCTAAGATGCTGAAAATACAGAACTGTTATGTATATCTGTAGAGAGAATGAAGCTGAATATTACAAATAATCATATAACTGTGAACAAATCCATCATATTCCAGCACTAAATAAAGACTTAAAGAACACTTTTGAAAATTCATGGAGCCTGAGAATTCTTTTTTAATGGCTAGTGTAAAACTCCAAAATTTTAAGGATTGTTATGAAGCAAAGTTATTCAGTATGATTAATAGAAAACATGTAATAAAATGTCTAGTATTTCAGTTAGATTATAGTTTTGATGTATTCTGGCTAAGAAACTCATTCTTGAAAATAGTACAGATGATAAGAATATTTTAATTAACATATAATTTTTGATGTTCAGTCATTGGATGTTTGTTTGCAAAAAAAAATCCCCAAATGAACACACAGTTGAAAGAAAATGCACAATCCTTTCTGACAGTTTTATCTAGGCCACGCAGAGCAGAAAGATGAAAAATGATGGCATAGCCTCATGTATTTGATTGAATAAAAGAGCATGTTGGCTGACTCTTTTGAAAGATGGATTCAAAGCTCTGTGGGGGTAATAACTATGGAAAGAGGCTGGATATGCCTTAAAAGATGAGGAACAGTATCTGAAAATACTTCAAGGTGTCGAGACTCACGGGCAGCAGGCAGTGGACAAGACACTCCCTGTAGAATAGAGGCAGCCAAAAGTTGATAGGAGTTGAATACACTGAATGCAGAGTGGGAGATTTCTTTTGCAGTATCAATGATCTCACTTCTGTGATATAATCAGGTTTGATGGGTTGTCTTCAAGACGTTTTTTAACTGAAGTCAGTAATGATTGTAGGTGTTAGAAAACTGTATCTATACACTTAATATAGGTAGTGAAGATGTTGTTGAAGTGATTTCATCACATACCTGTGCATTAATAAAATGGAGAACCTTCAAAGAGGACATGTTTGCAAACAGAGGAATCACAGCAGAAGGAAGCAGAAAGTAAAACAGGATATGAACTTACAGAAAAGGAAAAAGCTCCAAAACATTGAAAGGGGTAACTAATTAACTGTTGCACTATGTTATTAATAGGCTTCACAGATTCTCCAGCATTTGAAATTAGTGTCAAGATACAAAATCTTTTTAAAAGTTGCTCTTGTTCAAGAAGCTGTTAAGCTTGTGAAGACCAGAGTAAATCTTTGAATTTTTAAAACTCCTTTGCTGGCAGTAACAAAATTCATTTATTGTTTTCATTTTTCATTTTCATTGTTTTCAAATTTTCATTTCTTGTTTTGAGAAGAACAAAAAAATCTATTTCAAACTTCTTTTAAATCTAAATAAGGTCTTATTTTGTAAGTGTAGGAAACATATAGAACCTGTCGTTAGTTTTGAAAGAAAAGCCAGTCTGTGTAAACTGTCACAGCGTCATCCTACTTGTTACTTTTGAACTTCCATGTCATCTGTTTTTAGGGGTTTTTTTAATGGAAAAACATAAAAATAGGTAATGTGGTTGTTGGGTTAAATGACAAGGTATTAAATGGCTTAGCTTCACATCTTTGGTTACCTGGCTGCTATGCAGCTCTCTGGATACAGGCCTTTGTGTGCTGAAATGTTTCAATGGAAGTTCTTACGCTTGTGAAAGTAATTTCATCCCATGATGACAGCTAGGAGAGACTGTCTTGCTGTGGTCATGGAAAGTTGAACTGATACGACTCTTGCTGGGTGGCCTTCTCACGGGATTGTGCCTGCTCTCAGAAAGCAAGCCATTTCTTTTCAGCAGTACTTGGGTGGAAACTCCAGAATTGGCAACAATGACAGACATAATTTTGTGACCTTATGAGCACTGCAGTTCTGAAAGAAACAGTTTTGAGACTTTTCTCTCTGAATTCTGCTATTGGGCCTACAACTCTCATAAATTCAAGGTGCTGAATGTGTATATATTAGAAAATATGTTTTGCAGGTCATCAGGCTCAGATAGCATCTAGCTATAAATATTTTTTTGCAAAGATAGTAGATAGTTCTCATGCCTGGACTGATACAGTTTGAGACTGTTTTTTCATTTGGGAGGCATACACCTTACTTATTTTCAATGCTAAACATAACTTTTATAACTGGACAGTAGTGGTTTTTTTACCCTTCAGAAGTGTAGATTTTGATGGCAGATGAAGTTATTTTCTGAATGAACACTGCGAAAACACACACAGAGAAGAAAATTATCAGTTGCTTCCATGGGAATGGAGCAGGTATGTGAGCAACCATTAGCATGACAAAACTGATTTATTGAACTATTTTCAGAAGGTGTGACAAACTTTGTGAGTATATATCTGTGTGCAGTGTGATATTGAAGCTGTCAGATTTCATTGGGAGATGTCTCAAGGAATGATGTTGGCCAAGATTTCTGTGAGTATATTTGACCTGTTACAACCCATAAATCTAGAGCTTGCCATTTATGGCATGTGGCAAGTGGTTTTCTCCCAGATGTCCAGAGCCTGTCAGGGATCTCCACGGTTGAGGCTGCACAGAAATGGGGTCCAATCAAAGCACACCCAGGTGCCAGAGCTGCTCTCCCTTCCAAACTGAGATTGTCCTGAAGACGAGCACACTGCTCATGTTGGTCCTTGTTCAGGACAGACTTGGCTAAAAAATGCCAGCCTGCTGCATGTCTGCTGCCATTTAAGGACTTCAAGGCATGACCCTGGTTTATTAATTAAAACAAAAGGAATTCAGCCCTTAATTGGGCACTTTGTAGTTGTATGTGTCTGACATAGTAATTAATTTGTAATGTCAGTTGTTGGACAACATGCATGGGGAGAACAGGGATGGCTTTTTAGTAGTGTGGGAATGTGCGTGGATAGATTTTCCCCACTGGGGAGTAACACTGTTGGACTTCAAAGAATAAACTGTAGGTTAATTTGCTCAATATAGTCAACTTTTGGCCAGAATGGACTACAGAGATCTTTAGGGAGGCACTGAAGACTTCTTCCTGGGACCAGAAAAATAAGTTACTAAAATCTGTGACAGGGCCTTCATGACAACAGGGACTGTTCACCAACCACCTAACAGGAAGATAACAAAGTTATGGTAAGATACTTATTGTGGAACAGAAAAGTGCAAACAGCCTGTGTTGCATTGACTGGTTGTGTATCTGTAACATGAAGGCAAATATGTTTGCAATCTGACAAGTGATGAATATACTTAATTGTTTGTCACGAGGAATGACTTGGCGGTACTTGTGAAAACAGTCTCTCCTTGTGCAGTTTGAGCTTGATGAGTTCTCAAGGTTCCCCATCCTTTTCCCATCTATTAAACTAATGTTGTTGGAGGACAAAACTGGTAAAGAGCAAAATGTGAGAAGATGTGGGTTCTCTTTCTCCAGGGCAGCATTGTTGGCCACCAGAGAATTTCTTGTGTAACTTTAGGCAAGTCAGTCTGGGGCTACACTTGCTTAAGTATAACAGCTGTTTTCCAAGAATTATAGTAATGCTTGGGTTTCATTATTTGACACTGGGCAAAAACTGTAATTCTTCATCTGAAAGCAGCATTTAAGACTTTTAGCGTAATATCATTCTGGTTTTGTTTCAACTATTCTGCTTTAGTAGGATTATTAACCTGCATGAGAAGTTAGTTGTGTCTATGGGCATGGTTTCTGGAGACCTGCATCACACAAATTTTAGGACTGTTATCCCAGTCTGCAGGAAAAGGGCACAAGTAAGCTGGGTACTGCCTGCTGTGTTTGTTTGGGTTCCATCACTGTAAGTGTCAAAGCACCTTATGGTTTTAAATGCATAAATCTTCCCGTGGGGAGATTGGCTTTTCTGAGATCACACAGTGTGACGTAAATAGGAGCTGATTTCTTCTGAGGTCTGAACTCATCTTCTTCATTGGTATAACAGCCTGCCTCTATATGGGACTTTCTGGTAGTGCTTGTTCCCTTGTCTGGGAGTGACCACCTGAAAAATGCAATGGTTCTGCAGATAAATCCTGGCTTTTCTGCCTTTAAGAAGGAACTAACTGGAATGCAGTAAATGGCTGCTGGAGCTGATGTCTTGTTTGATCCCTCATCTACAGGAAATAGCAGTCTCTGAGCTGACTTGGCTGCTCAGTCTTGACAGTCAGAAGCAATATTGAGCAATCTGTTGTATCTAAGTGTTGCAGAAGTGATTTCAGAGTTGTCCTAGAAGGAGAATAGTGCGCTTTTGGGATCTTTAAAGTGAGAGGCATGTAACTATTCATTGTGGTGATTTTGGATGATGCTTCAGGAAACCTTGAAGGTGCTAATTGCCAGAAGCAGAAGAGTAGAGTAGTCCTTCCTCTGGTATATGTTTCTTTTTCTACTTTGCTCTTGGTGTCAGCCTCCCTTAAGAGATGGGATTTAATGGAGCTTTGTCTGATACAGAATGATGATTCCTATCTTCTGATATTTTTAACAGTACATTTTAGAGTGCACACCTTTGGGTGTTTGCTTGGTGCCCCCTCAGTTTCTTCATACTAAATTAGGTGTTACACTGAGTGCCTCACAGGAGCATTTAACTTGTGTTTTAAATTTAACTTAATTTTGTTTGTCTGCAAGTCATCTTGAAAACATCTGATGAAAAATGCTTTAGCCCTCTATAGTAGTGGTCAGTAGAGGAAAACTCTTAAATCCCAAACTGCCTTCCAGCTTGTCAGAAACAGCCACACACTGTGTATTAAGAAATTATTGGCATCAAAGGGCAGTTGATCTGCCTAGCATTTTCATTACATATCACCATTGCTGAGGTGAATATGCACTAATACAGCTTTCAGCTTCAAGCACTCTTAGGAAGTTTAAAGTTCTGGTTAAGGGTGCTCCGTTGTCTTTGACCAGCAAGGAAGTTGTAAGGAACATCTACAGGGTTTTCTGAGCAAGTGAGCGTGGTGGAAGAGGATGTCTTAACCTGCAGTACCCCGTGCTGCCTAACATCAAGAAAAGTGCTTGGTGAAGGTATGTGGAGACCAGTAACTAAATTAAGTACTTTCAAGAAGACTAAACACTATTAATATTATTTGACTATTTTGGAAATGGGAGATCACAGATAGATGGTCTTATGTACATAAAAGAATTTTTCAATCCCATGAAGAAAAGTGTTTTTTTAGTGTGCTGTGATAGAAACTGCAAGACTGGCACATATGTGAGAAGCAGTTTTAGGTCTTCAGCAAAGCTCTTTTTGTTGTACCTCTTGAAGTGATCTTTCCTCTTCCTGTTTTTAGTTCTGTGAATGATCCTTAAAGAAACAAACAAACATGGCCACTAAAGTGACTCTACAGAACTGGGATAGAAGCAGTTTGGAGAGGAGAAAGCTTTAATTATTTTAAAAATACCTGCTTGTTTCTTCAGGCAGTCACTGATTTTGGGGAGTTAGTTTCTGTTTGCATGAATCTGCAGGTAAAAACCATAATGTCATGAGTTTAGTGTTCCTCTGCTCATACATGTGGGAGTGCAGGTATGGTTCTTTTTTGTGTTTTATGTTGGGACACAGTAGGTAAGGGGCACAATTAACATTTTATAAGTGACTTTAGGGCAAACATGAAATTTTAATATGTTGTATTTTTCAGCTGTTGGGCTGTAGTAACCTTCTGTTTAGACACAATTTACTTGGGAGTGGGAATGTGCAAGGAAAGGGATTAATTTTAATTGACTTTCTCTAACAATGGAGCTGGATATCTTTAAAATGGGTAAACTTTTAAATACACTGGCCTGTACATAAAGTTTTAATACACAAAGGTTTCTGGTAGAAAGGTCAATGTCAATGCTTGGTTTCTGGAGAGATTGTACACATGAATAACACATTCAATAAAAACTCATGAGCAGTTTATAAGAGCTACTGCAGATCTTAAAAGTCCCCAAGACCCCATCTAAAACAAACATGATCTTAGCAACTGTATTTGCATTAAATAAATCAGGAAGGAATAGGCCGTATGTACTTAAAAGCGCTAGAGGGAGCTAGGAGGAAGAAGAGGGGAAAATAATCGTTGAAGACATGTTTGCATTTTTAGGAGTAGCTTATATAAAGCATCCATTTAAATCCTTCCACTCCCTTCAGCTAAAATGCAGCTACAAGTCAGCCACTGCATCTTGCTGCTCTCTGTTTTCCACACTTCACTGAAGAAATTTCAATTTTCTAGTCCCAAGAGAGGCCAGAAGCTTTGCTGCTTTTTACGTGGCTGTAGGGGAGAACACCTGCCCCCCCATAGCCTGTAGCCCATTTTTTGCCTTCTTTTGTATTTGGATGAGCAGCCAAATGTTAATTTGCATTTTGGTGCTGGTGACTGTTTTGGGGGGGCTGATATACAGGCTCAGTTCCAAGCTTGTCTCCCTCTGAGGTTATATGGAGAGAAAGTGTGAGGGTTGGTGTATGCCTGTATTTGGGATCTACTCAATGAAGAAGAATTTATTTGCATTAATCTGAAGTGGCCACATTGCTCTTGCAGGGATCTGAAGAAATTGAGTATCTGTGCACTTGCAGAATAACACAGAAGTATGAAGTTACTGTAAAGCATCTCATTTAATGAGGCTTTAGAAGTGTTGTTGGGCACTTTTTATATTGCTTTGTCATAAAGCTAAATGCTCTGAGTTAAAGTGTAACAGCTTTACGATGTAGATTATATAAATTACTTGTTTTTAGTTCCCCTCACCTCTGTAAACTGCCAAAATGTTGGTGTCTTGGGATTTGTAAGAATAACATGAAATCCTGTGGGGGATGTTCTTTAGTTTTCATGTTTTAGAGGGTGGGGGAATCTTTTTAGTATTCTAAAGCTTCTCTTGATATTCGGCATTACACAACTAAACCTGTTGCTGTGGAGAACGGAATTTTGATGGCCTGGGGCACTGAGCAATTTGGGGGGAAGGAAGGATGTTGTTGTTGTTATTATTATTAGAGGCTGCTTAGGGCTTTGGAATGCTGGAAGTAATCTCAGAGGAGGTAGACAGACTGGAAGTGGATGATTAAATAAGCAGAATTAATATATATACGCCGTGTGTTTATCATCTGCTGCTGTAATTTATTGTGATTTCACTCGCTGCTGAAGTTGCCTAATTTCTCTTTTCCACATTAGAAAATAAATGGAAAGGGCAGGGAAAATCAACCAGGGTTTTCTTCCTTTGGTCTTTATTAGATAGAATGATTTTAAGTTATGAAAGCAAGGACAAACATTTCTCAAAAGTACTTTAACCATGCCTTAGCCCGAGGACTCTGCTCTCTTTAAAGGAAACAAATATAATGAAATTTAAATATGTGGAAGCTGGAGTCTTTTAGCAGTGCAGGGATTTTTTTTCCATGTACTTTGAGACTGTAAAGATTTTTTGTCTATTTATAATTACATGATTCTAGATTTTAGATGGCTACAAATTAAGAATTGAAGAAAACATTTTTTTGAAATATTTAATAAACTCTCAGCAGCAAAAAAAGACCCCACAAACAGATAAGAGCACCAAGTAATTATAGCCTAATTCCTATTGAATGGTTCAGGGCCTTTTCCTGTCATCTGAGAATTAACTCTACTTAAGATGAAAAAGAGTATTGGAATAGCAGAGAATCTTCTTTTCCTCTGTCCCTTTAGCTTCCTTGTTCTGCACAGTTTCTTCTGCTGGGGTGGAGGCAGGTGGGTTTCTTGCTTTTCCGCTGTGTAGAGGGCTCCTATTAAAGCTCTAGAATATTTCCTCAGGTAGAAAATGGGCAAAGTTGAACTGTAATTGATTCCATATTAAATGTATTCCTCTGAATCATGAAAACAGGCATATTCAGTCTGAAACAGAGGATAGGTTTTTTGTAGATAAATTTCTTATACTTCTAAAAAGCCAGGATACTCAGAACAGCCTGTGAATACTTTATGGAGCGCAATGTTACACAGATTATCCCCACTGGGGCCCCTTAATGTGCAACTAAAACAGCTTTTTTGTGATAGTTCAATTTCTGCCATTTAACTCCATGGTACAACAAAAAGGTGGGGTTTTACCTGTTGAAGTGGTGGTGGATTCACAATAGAAAAGATCTAATTTCTCTTGGGGCAGGTAGAGGAAAGAAGTTATTCTCTTAAAAACACACAGTGGAGGTAGTGATGTACTTTGCTTGTTGTGTTGCCTTAGGAAAAGCCAGTACCTTCAGAAATAGCCCAAGGGCAGACTGTTTATCATTTGACTTTCACTGTTTACCCAAAGGCCGAGGTACCCGATAAAATGAAAGGGCCAACACCAGGGTGGGTGTAAGGTACCACAAAGCCCAGCACCCCTTCCCTCTCCCCACCCAGCTGGGACACAGCAGGGCACCCATGGAAAGGTGGCTCAGTGCCAGTTTTTCTCCCCATGTCCTTCATGCCACGACACATTTGTGCAGCTTGTCCATGTGCCTGCTAAGCTTTATGGAAAAGGAAGCTGCCTCGAAGGGCAACTCATCTCGTTCAGAGCTTGGTGTCCACAGTGTCCCTTGCTGAGCTCTCTCTGGGGGTGGCCTGGAGAGGAAACCTGGTCAGTGGTGGCTAATGTGAAGCCTTTTAATTTGGTGCTGGAAGACTATTTCATGAGGGGTTTGGAGCAGAAATTGCCACTTGGTGTCACTTGTTGCTGTGCTTTTTGGTGCAGCGGGAGCAGCACTAATTAATGCCTGTTCCCAGTGCTGTTCAGGGCAGTCCAAAAACACAGGGCTGCAGTATCTTGATGATCTGTAAGGTAAAGTGTGAGCAGAAATGTTGACATGCTTTACAGATAAGTTGAGAGGACAAATCTGCTGATCTGAGGTTGGCTTAGTACCTCCTGTGCAAATGCAGGGAGGGCTTCTCTGAGCCCAGGAGGGACAGGTAAGTGGCTCTCCAAAGTGAGGATTTGGGATACTCCTGTGTGCGTCAGTTCAGAGCCAGAATTGCAAGCAAAGGATGGTAGCCCTTTAAAACTTATCTTTCATCTGTATTCCTCAGAAATGAGGTTTCTCATGCTTTTTTGGCTGCCTTTAATGTAGGGTTGTGAATAGCTACTGCAGGTGAGCCTTAAATCAAGATCTGATGCAACTGTAGTGCTGCTAACTGTGAGATCAGGTCCCCAAGCAAATGTAGCATACCAAATTATTTTTAATAATGTACAACTTTGGTTAGGCTGTGCCCTGAGAAGAAGGGATGGGAGGTAAAGTTTTCCCCCCAAGCTGGTGAGTTTGGCAGAAAGACATGCTGGGCACACATCCCTGCCGGGACTTGGCCAAGATCCAGATGAGGATGCATTTTAAATCCCACCTTGCTATGCCCATGGTAAAACATCCTTCTTTCCCTGCTCTCAGCGCATGTAATACAGCTGGGGGCAGAGGGGACAGCACTTGTCATTCCCTTTGGGAATGTGTGGCGCTTGCCAAACAATAGTTGCCGAGGGAGAAAAGTGAAGCACTAAAAATGTCTTTAATTACATTTTTACTGTATTTGTATGCTTGATAATAGCTAGTAATACTTGTTTCAGAATACTTTATGATTTTTTCCCCATCACATTAGCCTTTCAAAAAATACTTTGGGCTAATGTTTTTCTTCATCAGGATTTAAATTTTACTCAGAGTATACTGCAGGTTGGGATTTTTTTTTTTTTTTTTAATTCCCTCAAGTATTGTTGTGGAAAAGTGTTTGGATCTTTGTGTAATAATATATAGTCAGGCAGGAAGCAGCTTAACTTCAGCTTTTCTGGACAGGACTTTGCTGAAAGATGTGGTGCGTGAGCATGTTGATTTTATTATTATCTTGTAACAACAACCCGCTGTTGGGCTCCCTTATTTGCATTCCTAGCAGGACGGCAAGGTGAATAATTTAATTCCAGCAGCCTCCGCCACGTGATGGAGCGAGGACCCGTCAGCGATGCCTCCCCCTGCACCGACAGACTTTGGAGGGGAATGGAAACTTACAGAAGTGATGCGAAATCGTCGCATGTCCTGCCTTAACCCTGGGGAAATCTCTCGGCGGAGCGATCGCTTCATCCTTTGCTTTTCCACGCGTTCCTCTGACGTGGAGTTTGGGGTGTGTGTGTGCGAGCCTGTGAGCAAGACGAGTGAGGGAGTGGGAAGCGGGGAGGGCAGCGGGGGAAAACGCACACCCAGGCACAGAGCTCGTCGGAGCAGGAACAGTGAGGAGCTGGAGTCCAGCCGCAGGCAGCGGGGAGTGGAAATTTACAGCTGCTTGTGAGCGCCTGTGCATGTCCAAGTGATCCTTTCTGCTCACGCTTTTCCAGAGGCTGACGGGCGCTCGACAGGAGGAGAGCGGGAGGCCGAATCGCGGGATCCCTGGTCTCTGCCACTTGTCGGTGATCGGCGGGGGGAATAAAGCGGAATTAATGGAGGATCACTGAAGGCGGCTGCCGGCGGCGCGGGCTGCGGGAGGCGGCAGAGCTGTCTTCAGCACCTGGCCATGGGGCTGCGCTGGGCTGCCTAGGAGCCCCCACCTTCCTCTCACAGTAAGTGTCAGCCGAGGTGATGTCCTCCGAGCGACGGAAAGTTGAGCGATTTAATGAAACTTCGCTTTTTTCCGGTTAGCACCAGCCCTTTGGTAATAAACCTCTCGCCTGCTTGTTCTCGATAGTTACGCCGGTAGCTTTTTATAGCTTTGTAAACTGTGTTACCAGGAGTGGCTCTTTAATGCAGGCAACCCCTAAACAATACTCCTCCTGTTACATAAGGCGCTGGCTCTGCGACCAAGCACTCCGTGTCCATGGAATATCTCTGGAAATGGCTTTATTTACAGTGTGGTTTCCAAAAATAAAATATCTGCAATATATCATTTCTCTCGCTCCTCTCCGCGGGCTGCCTGCAGCTGCGGACTGGCTCTTGAGATGCGGAGGAATGAGAGCGTGGCCACTTGCATAAGGCAGGGGGAAGGAGATGAAGGGAAGATGAGCTGCCACAAGGAACAGCGTATGGAAATGAACCGGCTCCTCGTTTGCAGCCCATAGGTCTCGTCCGCTTGAAATGCTGATTCTGTGCGATGGGCGGTTCGTGAAGTCTTTATCAGCACAACTTTATTGAGCTTAAGGGAGATTGGGGTTTTTCTTAAAAGCAAAACCTCTTTCTTGGGCTAGTATTAATTGTAAAGTGAGATTACTACTATAGAAAATTATTTTAATCCTTTACGAAGCTATTGGAAGTAACACGAACTTGCTACGAACTTGATCAAGTGAATGCTGTGTGGAGAGGTAAGTTTAGTAATACTGGACCAAATGCAAAAATAGTATTCGTGTTCCTCACGAATGGATTTAGAGGAAGTCCTATTCCCTCTTGGCTGCTGCCTGTGTTATTTAAATTATGTTACCAGCTTCCATTATTTCTACAGTTACTATTCCTACAGAAATGGGTATTTAACTTGGTTTCCCTTTTACTTAAGTAAATGAAAAGCTGTTAAGGGCTCTTCTGTTAGAATTGTGTGTACTTCAGAGACATTAGTTAAGAGAGCTCTTTCTGCATGACTGAGTTTGTGAGAGTTTTGCTATGGACTACAGTTAGGCATGGAATTGAATTCTTAATCTTTTAGGTTAGAAAGACCTAAATTGATTTGCTAATTTAAATTAGAAAATGCAAATTGGGATCCCAGATATTCTTGTCTCATCAATCCTGCAAATTTGGCGGCTGTAAAACCTCTGGTTTCGTGTCTTTCTAGTTTTATTGAACATGAAGTAATAACCTACCACTTCTAGCTGGTTCATTAGCATGATTGGGAGAGCCTGTGTGATCCTGTGATACAGAGATAAATGATGCTGGTGTGCATATGGTGCCACAGGATGCCACTTCTGCATGGGTTTGGAATCTGAATGTTACGTGTCATTGCAATGTGCAAGTGCTGTTCAATAATAATAATAATAATAATAATAATAATAATAATAATAATAATAATAATAATAAATGTAAAAACACAGGAGTTCTAATAGTAGGACACAATGTAGCAAACACCTAAAATGCCCTTAACTTCAATTCTGTTCTCTGTACCCTACTCATGATAGATTTAGATTAGATACTAAAAAGAAATTTTTTAAGATGTGGATGGTGAAACTGGTGCAGGTTGCCCAGAGAAGTTGTGAATGCCCCATCCCTGGCAGTGCTCAAGGCCAGTCTGCATGGGGCTCTGAGCCACCTGGTGTGGTGGAAGATGTCCCTGCCCATGGCAGGGGGGTTGGAACCAGATGATCTTTATGGTTCCTTCCAACCCAAACTATTCTATGATTAGTACTTTGCTTGTATTACCACGCATTTATACCCCCTTTATGATAATCACTGCCTCCTTCTGGGTTCGGTTGGTGAATATCTGAGCTGTAGCATCTGCTACAGCAGCCCTGTCCATGTACCCTCCTTCCATCCCCTTCATCCCCTCTTGTGCTGGTACAGCTCTAGATTGTTCCGGGCAGAACTGGACTGGAAACCTGTGTGACCTTTCTTTTCCCTCAGCAGGCTATTTTTTGTTAACCTGGGTCACTTCCCTGACCTGGCTCACCATGTGGCCCTGCAACAGCTGAATGGCTCCCACAGAGGCTGTAGGAATGTGAATACATGTGGAGCAGGGTGTCACCATCACAGAACAAAGCATTTCTCAAAATATTGCCTCAGTGACCAGATTATTTTCAGTATTTCATTTTATCCCCTGTGTTTACTTAAAGACTATACATGGTTTTTTGTTTCTTATTAAATTGGCATTCAAGCACTCAATTCAAAACAGAGCTAATAATTTCTTTGAGTGCTTCTATAGAGCTACACAACAGCACTTGAATGGAGCATCACCATGAGTGCCTTCAGTTTCAAAACAGCATCGAACAACTGTGTGATATTGATCTTCTCATTCTGTAGAGGTGATCAGATTAAGGGTAGAGCTGCATGCTTCTTTTCCATGTGTGATCTTCAGGATGCTTGCCATCTGCTAAAAAAAAGGACATTTGTGGAAATGGTAGGCATTACTGTGATGTTTTGTGTGTTCAGGTGAAGTTTTGGCTAATATCCCTCTTCATTTCAGGTAATGCAACAAGTAGACAACATCAAAGCTTATGATGAGTAAATTCTTGAGTTTTTGGAATAATTTTGTTGCCAAGCAGAGATGGCATTCATTCACCCTAACCATTCACCTAACCCTGTCTTCTGTTAATCTTTTGTCTCATTTGCAGTGCACCTTCCAAAATCTGCAACTCGTTGAGAATTTGCAGAGAAGTTGCTTGTTCCACAGCCCTGGTTCCTTCTGTGTATCACATAAAACGTGGGTTGTGTGAGGGGACTGCTCTGGGGAGGGCAAAAGGACAAACTGGGCTTCTCCGGGTGCTCATCACACGTAGGGGCTTCCATCTCCTGGTTTGAGTACATTGCTTTGTCACTGCAACAACTTCCCCAAATATGGCAGCAGGGAGAAATGAGGACCTCTTCCATTATGTGGGGACTGAATTAGGCAAAATGATGAAGAAAGTGTGCTAACTCAGGACCCAAATATATGGGTCATAGGCACACTGCAGTGAAAGGGAAACAAAGGTCTTTTTTTTCCATTCCAGAAACTCTCACATGATATGAGTTACTGAAATGTTTTGATTCTGCCCAATAACTTGGTGAAGGTTGGGAGCTAAGGTAGGAACAAATGTCTGGTACTCCATGGGAAGGAAATTTTTTTGCTCATTTATTTTTGAAGACCAAATGTTTTGTCCGGAGGGGCATCTACAAAGAGTGCATGGATGGGCTCACATGCTCTCTTCCATTCTTGCTTTCGTGGGCAGGAAGAAGCCTTTGTTACTGAGCTGCTTTACTGAGTCACTTCATAGGTGGGCTGCTGAGCAGGGTGGTGTTGCTGTGTGCATTTTTCTGTCATCGTGCTTACAAGTTCAGTTGCACTGTAATCTTTTGAGGAAGTATATGACTTAAAAGCAAAGAAATTGCAGAGAGTGCCTACAATCAGAACTAGATCTCTGTACTTTATAGCCGTATTAAATTTTTTTAGTACATTCTCTTTATGAGCAGATAAACTGGCAGAAGAGATATTTTGAAGCCTGATAAAGCGTAGGCTTTGTTGTCAGATGATCTAGGTTGCATTCCTGACACAGCCACTGATTTTTTTTTTATGTGGCCTTGGGTAAGTCTTGTAATCTCTCTGTGTTTCAGCTTCCTGCTTTGCAGAGGAGACTGGAGAATAAAAGCAGGTAGATAGGTTTTCTGAAATTGTGTTTTCCGTCTTGGTTAAATGTGTGTAGAGTTGGAGACCTTTGAGAGACTGTATGCCCTGAATATGAAGGGATGTTAACTTTGACAGGCTACTGAATACCCTAAAACTCATGTCTTGTAAACCACATCCAGCTCTGGATTCAATTTGCTACTATAATCTGTGTGGGGTTTTTTTCCATTTTTCCTGACTTGAACAGAAACAGGCCGACATTTAGAAAGTGGTTCTTCAATGTTGCCTTTTGGTGTTTCTGTTGCTTACCTAATATAAAATCAGTTCCATTTTTTTCTCCCAAACAAAGATGGAATGATATTCCCTGAAAGTATTTTTGTAAAAGTAGAGTTCCTAAAATGCTGACACTCCAGCTCTGGTGTCTGAAATGTCATGTTCATGGTGATGGAAACAGCGGACTTAGGAAACCTCAGTTCCTCCTACAGCACTGCCGAGGCGTTTTCCTCATGACTGGGAGAGACAACCTCTGAGACCAGGAGACTTGGTCTGGTGAGATACAGCTGTTTCTTTCCTTGGTCTCATAAGCTCCTCTCAAGAGCTCCAGTGAAATAACATCATCAAAACTAAATGTTTCACAAATTGGCTGGTTCTACATTATGAATTCAGGAGTGTCCACAATCCATTTCTGATGGTATGAAAACATATGTTGAATAGCCATTAGATGGAAAAAGTTTTCCTAGAAAGTAGAAAAGAAAGGGGTTCATTCAGTACTGTCCCTTGCTGCCAGACAGCAGTGTCAAAAATTTATGAACAGATGCTCTGTAGTGTGCCTAGTAGACTAGTAATTTCAAAACCTCAAAGCTCCAATGGGTGGAAACCTTTACATTTTCAGTTGAAGTTTATTCATCTGCCGTTTATAGCCATTTGCTTCTGCATAAATAAAGTGTTATTGTTATTTAAGCTGAAATAACTTTTTCAGCTTTCCCGTATTTTTATTCTAAACTTATGAAGGTGAGCACTTTCAGCCTCCAAGACATGCTGGTCTTCCCATTTTTCTGGCCATCCAGTGTTCTTCTCTCCACCCACTCTAACCTCTGCTGATTTTATTTGACTCTGGGTGTTCAGGGCTGTGTATAGTGTTCTGTACAAAGGTCTATCAAGACTTTGTACAAAGGCATAAATATCTTTGGATTTCTACTGACGTTACTTTTGTGATTCATGACAGATTTTCATCTGTCTTTCTCACATCTGTAAAGTACTTGCATGTTTGTACATGTCACCAGTTGCCCGTTTTTGTTGTTTGTCATGGTAAATCCTCAGATTGAAGCAGATATTCATAGAGTGGTTTGGGATGGAATGAACCTTTAAAGGTCATCTTGCCCAATTCCCCGTGTCATGGATGTCTTCAGCTAGATCAGGTTACTCAGAATCCTGTCCAATCTGATCTTGAATGTTTCCACGGATCTGGAACATAGACAAGTTGTGTCTCATCTTCCATTCAGCATTATCCGATACTTTCTACTCTTAACTTTTATCCCATTTTTATTACCTTGGTTCTTGACTCCATCTAGTTTCCCAGGTAGTGATATTCCAGTCCTGTTATGTGTTGATAATATCTTTCTATTTGGAGTCGCCACAATTTTTGGATAGGCTCTTAATTCCTATGCCTCTCTAAATATGATCCTGTCCACAAATTGCTCTTCCCTTCTCAGTCAGATACCATAATAATTTTCTTCTTCAACTATTTTTTGGGTACTATATTCAAATTAGTGCATTTCCATGTTAGATACATGGATTCTACTGCTTTTTCTCTGTTTAAAATATATTTATAAGGGATTGTAGTATGAGCTACCTTTAGTGAGCCTGTGGTGCATTCTTTTCAATTGTCATTCATTTTTGCTTTTCAGTTATTTTTAGACTGGTTTCTTGAGAAAATGAAGCTTATGTGGTCACACTGTCCATTTCTCATCCTAATGCCCTTATCATGGTACCTTTTGAACTTACTATGAAATTTCAAGAAACCTTGAGGTCTAGATGCCTGGAAAATACCAAGTTCCAAAAAATAGACTGAAAATAAATGCTGTAAAGAATAGGGCCTCTAAACCAAATAAGTGCCTCTACTGAACAGAAGACCTTCCAAGAAAAAGCTTAGAGAGCAGAGAGCTGATACAAAGAGGAGGTCAGGACCAAAATGCCCAGCTGTGATAAAAGTTTCTTTAATAAGAGCTTGCGCTTTCTTTGATTCTGGAAACTCCAGGCATGAGGAGCAAAGCTGGAGGAGTCCCTGTTTTGCCACTTGCCTTATGGGATAGCCAGCTGTAAGACTGAGGAGTACAACTCCCAAATTTCAGCAGAGTAACTTTACCTCCATGTGCTTCTACCTGTAATTGTGAATAGCACATGTCCCCCTGGAAGATTCCTGCATGCAGAACCAAAAGGGACCATAACCTGCAGCTGCCAGGATGTATTTTCTGAAGTGATGGGTCATCTTTTTCCAGGTTAAAAACCGTATCCTGAGAAGGGATAAATCCAAAAATATTATTTCATGCACATCTGTGGCTCTTCCCCCTTTTCTCTCTGGCTTCCTCCACTTGCATATAGCAGAGGTTTTGCTTTGTATATAAGAGTTTGTATATAATGAAGTAATGTAGAGATTTGGCTCTGTTCAACAAAGCAATGAATTCAAGTTTCTTAAGTCCCTTTCTATTATTGGTGTTTTTGCTATTGTGATTTGGATGCTGGTAGGGTACGTAGTGAAAAAAATGGTGTTTTATCACTGAGCAGTGCTGGGGTAACTTGGTGGTGATACTGGAACTATGCAGTGGAAAAGTGCTGGTTCTATGGCAGAATTAGTGATTATTTTAAATACAGACACCTACTCTAGACATCTATGTAAGTTACTTTTTGGGAGGAAATAATAGTTTATTGTCAGCATTTCAGTTAGAAATGTGAACTTCATTTTTTGAAAACCTCAGGACTTTAGTAATCTGAATATATTTACCCCACCCTGGATGAAAATACTTCTTTTCTGAAATGCAACTTGCCTGTTAAGCTCCTGCTTTCAGACTCTCTCTCTCTTGCATCATCACATCCTCATGCCATGCCTTCAGGATAATAAAAACATGCAGAATCAGGTCCTTCTCAAAGTGTATTGTGAATTATTAATCTTCTATTTGCAGCACATGTGGGATTACAGAGTGCTTGGCACTTGCTAGCAGCATCTAAACAACTTTATTGTGTAACACTGGCATCACAGTCTTTTCCAGAGCTTGTGTGTAGCTGGATGTGCCCCAGAGGGTGAGTTGTTGTTAGTACAACCAGGCTTCAACCTTGCATCTTGTCAGGCTGAGGTGGGGCTCTGCTCTGGTGGCTGGTGCTGCCAAAGCTCGCACCTCTGAGCTGCATGGGAGCAGGACTCTGCAGCTGGGAGCTCAGCTGAGGAGCTGAGGTTACATAGCCAAACCCAAAGGAATAAAAATGAGTTTGAACACGACTGTGAGGAGCTTGAAAGTGGGAACTCAGAAGTGGTGATGTTTCAGATGCTGAAATATCCCTGTAAAACTGACCTAGCAACAAATGAGGAGCTATATACAAACTCACCTACTTTGGACACTATAAAAGAACTTTTGGTTTATATAAGACATTTAAAAATATTTCCTGTGTGTCAGAGAAACTCTCCTTGTAAAGATAACCTGCAAAAATGTTTTGAAATGTTTTTAGTAAGATGTTAGGACAAAGTCTGTGTAGATTTTGGTTTTAAAGGTTGAATTTTTTACTTGGCTGTTTTATATGCTTACTATTTATAGCTGCAGTAGAATGTATGTCTAATCTGGGTATTAATTCCATAGGATATTTGGGGATTAGTAACACATGGATGTATGGCTCAAATGGGATCATATTTCCTGATAGACTCTGTAGCTTGCCCATAGTAACAACAAAGCATGAGAGGAGTTGGTTCTTTGAGCCACTGGGTTTTCTTCTTTATGCTGTGTGTATTGTGCTTGTTTAATTCTTTCCTTTGAAACCTCTTGTATAAAGCTTTTTTAAAATTGCAAATGTTGGAGAATAATGGGATTGAAGTGGTTTGTGTGTGTATTTATGTTTTCACAATTAATTTTATAAATCTGTAAGTGGAAGAATTGTGATGTTTTTCTTTTTTTTTTTACCTCTTTTTTTCTATTGTACAAACTGGAATGCTGTCCAGAACAGTGCTGAGCTTCTAACCAGATCATATTCACATCTGCAGTCAGTCATTGACTTCAGCTGATCATTGTATTGGACCCTCAGCAAAACCCATTAGAATTCACGGCCTAAGGCTTTGTAAGATCAGGAACTGAGCTACTTGGTTTCTTTCATATGTGAATACAGTTATGTGGTATTTGCCTTTCCAACCATACAGAAAAAGAATGTTTTAAATTA
Source organism: Eopsaltria australis (assembly GCA_034509425.1). Taxonomy (NCBI): domain Eukaryota; kingdom Metazoa; phylum Chordata; class Aves; order Passeriformes; family Petroicidae; genus Eopsaltria; species Eopsaltria australis. Next base: position 905,612 of record JAVTVJ010000091.1, on the reverse strand, counting down.
AACAAACAATCCATTTTCCTTAAAACATTCAGTCTGTCATTTAAATGTCATGAAAACATTTGTGTTCATATTTGGGCCTGATCCTCTGTTCCTTATTTAATTCAGGCAATGTTTTACGCAAGTGAGATCTGACCCACAGATTCTTGAAGTCCGTCAGACTTGGGGGATAGCTTTAACTGCTTCCTCTCAAGGTCTCCTAGGCTGAAAAAGCAAAGCCAATGAAGAAGGAGAGATGGCAGAGAAGCTGGGACTCTAATTTGCAGTGCTCTAAACAAAGGATGCTTGGTGTGCTGCTGTCTACAGTTGGTTTTTTGCATTTTGATGGAACTGGTGAAGTCTGACAGAAACCCCTGTGTGAAATCTAGTGGAGTCTGCCAGACATGCAGTGTCCAAAATACACTGGACATAAGCATGGACTTGCTGGAGTGCTGACCTGTAGGTCAGAGCTTCCTTCAGGGAGCATCCAGCTCCTGTGCAGGTGCTGAGCAGTTGCTTTTCATGTTCTAATGGTGACTTGCAAATCCTCGATGAACTTGCAAGAACTACACATGAGAACTTTTGCTGCTCCACTGTGTGGCTGAAGTAAAATGTAGTGCCTGAGGCACAACCTTTTCTTGTTTATAATGTCCCTGTGTGTTTTTATTGCGTTTTTGTGTAAACCTTAAAAGCTGTTTTTGTTTGTTTGATTTAAGGCAGTCCTCTTCTATCCTGAAGGAAGAACTCCAGGTGAAGGAAGACCATGCCTTTGTTTAGTAAATCGCACAAGAATCCTGCTGAGATTGTGAAAGTTCTGAAAGAAAACATGGCCATATTGGAAAAACAAGAGAAAAAGACAGACAAGGTATGAGGTAATGCTGTAGAAGACCAATAATGTTTTTATGCTGGGAGAACAGTAGGATAAAGGGAATAAAATTGTGTTTGCTCCCTGTCCTGATTCTATGAGTGCTTGCCCACTAAAGTAGCTGTGTGTTTGAATGGTTCTGCTGAAATCAGGGGGCTTTTACATAAATAAAATACATCAAATCTGGGGGTCAAACAGAAAATGCTGAAATCCAAGAGCCTCAGTCAAAACCAAGGGTAGTCTCCTACTACTTCAAACAGTAATGAATCTAGGAAAACAGCTTGGAAGGCTGTGTGAAAACTATTGTACTCTTAATGGTTTTAGCAGGATAACAAATGAGGTTGCCAATTAATGTGTAGGTACTCTACTTCTGATGAACATTGTTTGCAGAAACCAGGAAACCTGTATGTGTCCAGATGTGTATAAAAGAGATCTCACTCTGCCCATCCTTTCTAGGTGTTAGTGCTTCCTAAAAGAGCTGTGCTACTCATTTTCTATTTATAGTGCTAGGCTTTTGCTAATATTACTGCTATCTTCTAATTCCATGACACAGACTCGAGTTACTTTTGCCGCTTTTCCAGTGACTGCTTGGTAAGATTCACCCCAACACACATACTCCCAGTTAGGAATTTGTTCTTGTATAAAATTAATTTCTTTAAATTTTATTTTTTACATCTGAGACTCTGGCCCTCTACACTGTTGTTGTAGTAGAAGTATGTGGTTTTAGTTAACAACAGACCAATTTTAAGTTATAGTTGAATGTCAGTGGAAGCAGAAATAGCTGATAAGTGACACTAACACATTTTTCATGGAGTGTGCATGTAGTGCTTCCCCCATCTTGTGCAGGAAGCTGTAGGAAAACAAACCCAACCCAAAAGGTAGGCATGGAGCCCTTTGCACCCTTAGTGAAATCCTCTTGAAACTTTTTGGTTCAAAGCAAGTAGCTCAGAGTGTGTTAATTATGTAAGGTAAGTCACATGGATTTCTGGGAGGTCTCTGGTATTTGATGTTTCATTCTGAAATACCTTCAGTAACCTGAAAACTGAGACAATTTGACTCTGAACTAAAACATAAAACAAGTTAGCTAAATAAACTGACAGAATCTGTTCTCCTCTGCTGAATTAATCCTTTGGAGCCTGATTAAAGAAGACATTCAAAGCAGAGGCTCCATACTTGGGTTTCTTTTCAATTTGCTTTGCAGCATGACTCCTCTGGGTTGTGGTTTTCAGAATTTTTGGCTTTGAGCTGGTTTGTTTGTTTGGGTGTCAGTGACAAGGAGAAATTCAGACTTCTTAGAAAATTGAGTCCTCAATGTAAATTTTTCATAAAAGTCAGAACAGCTGGTGTGTATTTTCCTCACAGAGCAAAAGATACGGAGTGTTTCCCTGGCATCTTAGAATGGAAACAGCTCATGAATTTAATGGTGCTTATTTTACAGGAAGAGGCTGGTTTTCACTTAGTTTTTATGTACTTCATTGCTATGGGGTTGAGGCTGTTCCTGGGGTGAGTGTGGGTGATCAGAGGAGAGGAGAGAGGGGCACAAGGCGGTCCCTTCAACAGCAAGGCAGAAGGTGAGGAAAGCCTTTTTTTGGATTGGTATAAGCTTACATGGCCTGTTGACTCAGGACTTTGTGCTGTGATGTCAAGGAAGCACATAGGGCCCTTTTCCTTGCAGAAGGAAGGGTTTGAGACTCCATGGTAATTCTGCCTTTCATCTAAAGTGTTCCACTGAGCTGTCCTGAAAAAATAGCTAAATTTATTCTCCTGAGTTTATGGAAGTAAATCATAAGGACTATCTGTAGTACCGAGATGATGATAAACTTCAAAAACTGGCAGGAAAAATAGCTCTTGCAAAACCCATCAGCCCAATCACACCTGCTGCAATCCATTTAGGTTTGTGAAGTTAGTAATGACATTTCTAAGTGTTGTTTGCAGTTTGAATTGGAGAAGAAAAGATAATGGGAAGACCTTCAGTGGCCCACATGATTTCAAAAGATACTCAGTAATGCTAATGAATAAAGTCTTTTCATAAGTATGATTAGAGAAATTTAACTGAAAACAAAAGCAAAGAAAAACAAAGCACACTGCTGTATTCTGTGCTCTTCAAAACCTAGCAGGGTTTTTACTTTACCTCCAATTTCATTTACAAAGGGAGAAGAAATTTGTGAAACTTTCATGAAAGGGCCTAGAGGTTTAGCTACTGCGAGAGCCAGAGACCCCAGATGCCCCAGAGCTGGATTTGGACCCTGTGGCCCTGTGACAGAGAAGTCTGCGACTCAGGGATGTCCAATTTTTCAGATTTCTAGCTCCTAGTCTTCTGTAAGGACTAGAAGAGTACTGTTGTGCCTTCACTCATAAAGCCAAGGTTCCCAGCACTTCCAGGGTACAACTTTAGAGCGTCCCCGATTTTGCGTGCAAAGTAGTTTCCAACTAAGACTTGCTTCACATGCTTAAACAAGAAGATTTATCCTGTGACAATTAAGCTGTTATTGTAGTACAGCCAATGTGGTATGTGGGCTGAGACAGCTAAAAGCTGCTAATACAGCCAGAATTGGCAGAGAAGTGGGGCAAAGCCTGAATTAACTGCAGGGCTACCAGAGAACCTCGTTTCCTTTCCCAGCTGAGAAGTCATAAGTATGAGGTGAAGATGCTGTGGGCAGCCAGGAGGGCACAAGGTCAGACAGAGAGGAGCTTGATGCTTCTAATACAACTTTGTGCAACTTTCAACAGGAGCCATCTGTGTCTTGGAGGGAATGTTTTTAAATAATGCAGAAAGGATCATTCCTGCCAAGCTATGCAGTACACAGGTAGAGGGAACTTTACAGCAGAGCAGTCAAGACTTCTCAGGTAATGGGAAGAGGGTGGAAGATATTACTTGATAGACACGATGCAGATAAGCCAATTGTAAGTGCAAAGGGAATTATACATATTTTCTGAGGCATTTCCATGTGCACACATAATATACAGAGGCTTGCAATCTTTTCTCGTGATGCTTTTTGTTACTCATGGAGTAGTACCCATTCAAGCTTTAACTAAACTCTATTGACTGCACTGCATCTGTCTCCTTAGATAAGGATTGAATCTGACCCACTTTCTCCATGTGTCTAATTTTTTTTAAACTATTGTTGGAGGTTGGAGATTAATATGTGTAGTGTTGCCATAGTGTTTCTCAATGCTTTTTAAACACTCCCATCTGAAAAATAGGCTAAGTTTTGATTTTCTGTTCTTACTTTTATGTGTGGGTTTTTTCATTTGTTTGCTTGCATGGATACATGCATGCTTAAAGCTTTGCTATTTTCTCAGCTACGTTCTGATGGTTGATAGACCACAGGTTGAGAAGTGCCAGCACATCTGGCTCCTTTTCCTCTGAAGTGCTCTTTCTAATATCTTGTTTTTACAAATTTTAAAAAAGAATATCTATTTTAAAGAAGGGATTGCAACACTGGCAAATTTAATGCAATAATTGGGAGATTAAGTAGGGTAAGACAGAGCTGAAAAAGTGGACTAAAGCCTTCTTTATCAACATTCCTCCTCTCTTCCAGCATCTCAAATAAAATAAGATGTTCTTGGAGCATATACAATTGCTGACATCCTGTTTGGGCTTTGATGTGGTGAAGAACAATTAATTAATTTTTATTACAGTATTGTATAAATGTCATTACAATTTAATCTCAGTAATATAGAACCAATCGGTCCTTGAATTTAATGAGAAATGCCCACTCTGGAATTAACTGGAAAAGCAGGAAAGTATTTAAATACATAGGAAAGGAAGTCTTCAGAGTTTAGACTCTCTTCCTTCTTTCTGGCACCCTCCTTCTTTCATTTCTCAACCTGAGACTGAAGTGCCTGGCACAAACTTCTATAACATTTGGAGCATACATGTAAATAGGGACAAAGAGAAGCCACGATACCAAGGGGTCATATCTGTTGAACCTGAGGAAGAATGGACAGCATGTGACACTCAGGTCACACCGCTTCATTTATTACTGATGCGTCACCGTGTCTTTTGTTGATGGATATTGTTAAAGGAACATTGGTAGAAAGGGTGCCTGACCCACCTCACGAAAAAAGGGGTGTGACATCCTGACTCCTCAAAGCCTTGTGTTCAGCTGCTGAGCTCAGTGGGCACAAAGCAGTGCGGGTGGCATCCAGTTTATCACTGAAGGGCGTCCTTGAACACATCACCCCTTGCTGCTAACCAAACACCTTCGGGTGCGGCAGCCTGACTCAGTGCCATCTGCGGTGCCTACAGGTTTGGTAACATTTTCTGAACCTGCCCTGCAGCAAAAGCCTTCAAAGTGTCACAGGCTTTTTAATTTAGTACAGCAAACAGATCTGAGGTCAGTTGAAACTTGGTCTAGTCTTTGCATGTGGTCTAGATGGGCTGGAAGATTTGCAGTTTCTGGTGTAGCTGATCCAAGACAAGGGTTTATTGCGGAAAATGAATGCAGATGCATTAGAGCAGGTTCAGAGCACTGTGCTGAGTGCTCTCCTGTCAGGCAGAACTGCAGGCTGCAGTGCCTTTACTCCGTATTCAGAAGCATAGTGAAGTGAGATGTAAAATAACCTGAAGTGTTGCACTTCTGCCCCTTCCACTTAAATCTCTCTAACAAGACTGCTCATTCAGGTAGGTCACTGTAATCTGTCCTCTCTTTCATCTCCATGTGCTGTAACAAATTTGCTGCTGTTCAGAAGGGTCAGGAGAGCAGCATTTTATTAAGGCTACAATTAAAAGACTTCAAGATATCTGGAACAAATACTTCTATCAATAAATCCTGTTTTTTTACATAGCAACAAGGAAGCCATTACTGGCTGCTGTTCACCTTGCTGACTGCTGTGTGGGTAAAGCTCTGGAGACTGGTGTGTCAGACGAGGTGCATGCAGAGGGCTCTGTGTGCATTTTCAGGGAAGAGCAGTTGCGTGACTGCCGGGAACGTGCATACCCATGGATGTGATTCTGCAGCTGCCAGAGCCAGTTGCAAAATTGCTTTCCATTTCATTGCTGCACACTGAAACCGAGGGAATGAGATAAGAAGGGTTTGGCACCCCTTCCCCCTAGCTCTGCGTGTCCTGGGGTTTTGTGGAGCGCTTCATGTTTCAGCTTCCCTGTTCTGCTAAGGCCTGTTATTGCTCCAGAGGTGGGAGAAACTCCAGATACCATCAGGTTCTGGTGCCAAGAGTTTAAACCTGTCTCTTCTGGTTGCTTTTATTTTTTAAGGACCTTTCAAACCTTTAGTTCTGTCTTAAGTGCAGGATTAAGTGGGAAAGGAATTTATGTCCAGGTGGGGCAAACCTGTCTTCTCCATTGATCACACATCCTTTTAAAAGGCGTTTCCCTGTTGTGCTTGCTTGGCCAAATTGTCTTTGCCAGCTTCCTTGAGTACTAGTCCATAATGTTTTGCTAAATGACAGACTTCAGGCCTCCTGATCCAAAATATCCACAGTTTGGCCCTGTAGATCCATTTAGCATGAAATTGCATCAAGAATGAATCAGGTGGGGTGATTCTGAAGTTACGTGGTTGTTGGATTCAGGTTCTGTTAATGACTCTTCTTGGGAATCCTTACAGTCGCATGTAGAGAGAGCAGCATTGGCACTGTTTTTTTAGGAGAAAATCTGGTTTGAATCACACAGTGAGAATATTTTTAAACCAGATAAGACCGAATCAAGGAGCTTTATGCTTTTAGTTGCAATATATAGCATGGAGTACTGGCAGATCACTGAATCACACATTGGAGTATTTAACATCGTGCTGGCAGGCATCTCTGTGTGTTACAGTCTGCTGCTGTGCAAGACAGCAACAGTTTATAGAGAGATTTTCTACCTGAAAATGTGCTAGGTACTCAAACAGAAGCTGTATGGTCCTATTTGCCATATTCTTATGGCTCTCCTCTCTGCAGCCTATCCCACACATGAAGATCAACCAGTCTTTCAGGGAGGATTTTTTTCATGTAGAATTTCAGGGAATCATTTCTCCGTAAGCTCCTTTCTTTGAGTTATGTTCCTGTTAAGTCAACAGTGACAAAACTTTGATGTGTGAGGAACATAAACTGAGACAAGAGTCTTCAACCTATAAAATTTCCATCTCTGATTGAAGCTGTTGGTAGGTTTAGAAAGACACACAAATACTGAAAAAAAATCAGCTTTATGAGGAGGGGATGTTGAATATGTTTATAGTTTAACATAGAGAAGTTATGCAGGCTTATCTATGCTGTCTGTTTTCCATCTCCAAGGCTGTTACAGATCATCTAGTCCAGTAGGGTTAGCAGAGTAATCCAAAGATTGTTAGACTTCAATATTTACACAAAATCCTGTCTTTCAAAATGGACCCAGAAACCTTTTATGGGTTGTTGGTCACTACAAACCATACTCTGTTGATGCAGAGTCAGTTCTTGTTGGAAAGAGACTTGTTGGAAAGACCAGAAACTTGGCTTAGGAGGTTGAGATCCTGACATCTGTGCAGGGACTGCAGTGCAAATGCTATACTCATGTATATGCTGGGCATCAACTTATATTTCATCCTTGCTTTGTTGTCCCTGCCTGCAACTTTTGACTGTCCAAAGTTCAGCATATCCCACTTTTGACAGTTGTTTCTAATATGTATAAACTGTTCTGTTTAGGATTATCCGTTTAGTTTTCTCCTTTCCTCCTTTTTCCCCCTCTATTCACAGCAACCTCTCTAAATATAATGGCATAAATTCAGTCATGATAGAAAGGACTTGTACCTAGAGGATAAAAGAAAAATCTGCTGGAAATAAGATTGTGCCTAACTGCAAGAGTGAGGTGAATGGATGAAATGCTTCGATATTTCATGAAACTGTTTCTTTTGCACTGTAACTTCTGCTGGAGTGATGGTTGCAGCACTTTGCTGTTGTTGCTCTTGCCATTGATGGAAAATAAAAAGTAACATGGAAATCATTATAGATTTAGGGGTTTCTAGCAAATAATTTTTATTTTTTTGTCACTGAAATTCTGTTTGTGACCTCATTGGGGGAGGATGTCTTGCTGAGGCTTTTTGCTGGTTTTTGCAATTTTTCCTAAAGAGAGTCAGGACCGGTCTGACTTCTTATACATCTGTCATCTTGTATTTTCTGTGTATTTGAGTGAATAAATGTGTTTTGTTGTTTGTTTTGGACAGATCTGGGGTCTTTGGATCTTGGAATGTCTTTTTTCTCTGAGTCTTAAGAAAGTTTCCATCCCAGAAACAGTGTTTATGTACTTAAGTTATTATTCTAAAATTGCTGTGAGATTAAGTGGAAATGTCAAAATAGAGACTGTTAATTTAAGAATCTGTGTTTGGGATTATGGTTTTCCTGCAGATACGTTGTGAGGGATAGGCACTGAGGAGTGGTCCTTAGCTTTGACTGGGAATAACTTTTGGTGACGAGTATCACATCAAAACACAGACTATGGAGAGGCTATGAAGGGGGAGGAAGTGACACATGAAATGTGAATTGCATGTGGAAAAGATGAGAAGCTGAGAGGATGGGATGGCAGGTGACTAGGGCAGTGCAGCTGTGGTGCCCACTTCTGCCCATCAGCACCAGTGCTCTGTGTTTCATTTTCTCACACAGCACTTCAATTTTTGGCCTCCTTTTTAGAAATAAAGCTAAAGTTGAGTCTTGCAGACCTCTTTTGTGCATATCAGAAAGGAATACTTGTACTTGAAAGGAAAATTATTAATGCTTTTTTAAACTACCAAATGCCAGAGATATTCACACCCAGCCCAGCAGAAAGGGTGGAAAGCCAAAAATGTATGGGCTATTCCTTTGAGATGAAAATATTTCCCTAGCTCTTACAAAGATTTAGAGCTTTAGTTTCTAAGATAGTGCCCCTGTTGTTAATCCCATCTGCACCCTGTGGGATATGTCAAGTGACACACCACTAACATTTGAGGTAAAAATAGGCTCTTTTGCTGAGTGATGGGAAGGAACATCAAGACTTGTGCTGTTTGAAGTTATCACATAGTCATGCTCATTTACACGTTGCTCATACTGACCTATCTCAACTAGCAGAAAACTGCAAGTAGGTGCAAAGAGATTGGAGGAGAGCAATTCTTTCTACTGAGCAAAATCAATGCTTAAATCATCCAGGTAGCTGCAATGTAAAAGTGGCTTTTTGCTGTGGTTGGTTTTGGTTTTATTTTAAGGGTTTTTTTTTAGACTTCTAGTTTATTTTTATCATTTTTATTCACTAATGTGTATAAAACCTGTGATTAAAAGTGTTGGGAGATCAGCAGCAGGTGAGAAATGCCTCTTCAGAGCACTGTGGGGTTATTTGATGCAGATTGATGGGGGGGTATTTGAAAGCATGATGTTTTTCCTTTCAATATATGTGGGAGATATAGTGAAATTATTGATCTGGCCTTGAACATCCATTCATTTCCAGTTAACTTTTACAAATCACTCTTGGGTTTTCTGTGTTTGTCTTGATTCTTTTTCACCTGCTATGCTAACAAAAGGGTTTTTCAAAGATGTGAAATGCTGTCCTATCTTCAGCATCCTGCCTGGCACTTTGCTGTCATTCTCAGCTTTGCTTTCAAGCCTGTTCCTGACTTCTTTCCCACTCCCTGCCAAAGAATCCAATTGGCCTTGCTGCAGGTCATATGTGTAATAAATATAACCTGGCCCAGAAGGAGCCACTGGCTGGAGCAGGTGGGATTTACAGCACATACACCCACATGAAAAAACTACTCCTTTCCTCCACAGAGTCTTTCTGTGTTCATAGTGGAGCAAAGCTGTGAGGAGAGCCTGAGCCAGAGCTGCCACGCTGCAGCCAGTGGTCATTTTCCTTGGGAAGTGGGGTATTATCACTCACATCTGATTTAAACCTGCTGTCTGCGTGAATGCTAAGGTGTTGCCTGTTTACAGGCGTGCCTCTTTCCTTTCCCTGTTGTGATCCTGCTGGTCAAGATACTTTTTAAGGTAATTCCCAGCAACCACCCCTCTGGTGGGAGCAATCACCTGCTTTGGTACCTTCATCTGGCACCTCTTGCCCCACGTGTGCCATGGAACCCACTGGGGAGGATGGGGGGAGCACCAGTGAAATTGCTGCTGCTTCTGCAGGGCTGTGCCTGTCTCCAAACCTGTTAAAGGATCTCACTGGCACTGGTTGGGAACTGCTCTCTTAACCCTATTTTATGCCCATTGTCTGTAAGCGATGGTATGCTATGTTCAAATTGAATTTATCTTGTGTAAAGCCTGCAGGGTACAGTATGGATGCTCCACCCTCATGATTACATAAAATTATTAAATCATTTTGCAATAGATAATGATCAGTGTAAGTACATTTAGAAGCATTTGTTTTGAAATGCATGTCTTTTAAAATAACCCCTTTTTTTTCCCTGTTTCATGTTTTTTTAAACAAAACCCATTTCTGCTGGCTAAAAGGCATCAGAGGAAGTGTCAAAATCTCTGCAAGCAATGAAAGAAATTCTGTGTGGGACCACGGACAAAGAGCCACCCACAGAAATTGTGGCCCAGCTGGCACAAGAGCTCTACAACAGTGGCCTTCTAGTGACACTTATTGCCAACCTGCAGCTGATAGATTTTGAGGTAGGTCAGCATCCATAAACTTTTTTCATCTCCTTGGTCTTGGTGTTGTCAGTGAGTAGAGCTGTATTTTTCTGAAGTCTAAATAATTTAATTGCATTCAAAACGGTTTTTCACAGGCTGAAGAAAGATGCTGCTCTAGATTGGTTGGTGTGCTGAAAGACATGCTCATACACTAGCAGTAAATCTGATTTTTTAAAAATTAAAACAGAAAACAATAAAGAAATTTTGCCATGTGTATCCAAACAAGATAGGACATGGTGCTGGGAATACTGTCTAGGACCAGCCTTGTAAACTTCAGGGATGATCTTTGGGATAGTGCAACTAGAGCTACCTGCTGTCTCTGAGGAGTGTGTCCGATTTAGAAGCGGTTCAGAACATGGAATAAAAATAATTGGAGCATGGAAAATTTCATGTGACAAAGACTGAAAGAATTAAAATGGTTTAGTTGAGAGGAAAGGAGTTGAAGAACATGTTAAAAACAGACAGCAGGTCACAAGGTAATTTGGGTCCTCCATTTAAGTGTTTGGATTAAAAGAAGAAAGGAATGTAACTTTTTTTTCCCATGGAAGAAAGATGAATGTGAAAGTGTATGTATATATATTATTTACTTTTATATATTTATATATAAAATTATATATTCTGTGGAAATTCTTGCCAGCTTTGTTGTTAAAGCCAAAAACCCAGTAAAAAACTTGTTTATAAGTAAGGAGAAGAGTTATAGTATCACAGATTGCAGTTATTTTGGATAAATATAAGCCTTTTAATTTACTGTTGCCTGGTAGGTATGGGAATAAACTCTGTCACTGTCAGGTCATTGTCATATTCTTGTGGCTTGCAGTCAGCTGGGACAGTGGCCCCCAGGGACTGCTGTTATGAGTTCCATTATTTCTGTGGCTCCTGGGTGCTGGTGGCTCCTCACAAGTGTCTGACCATCAGCAGGAAATCCCCAGCTCCCAGGAGCCAAACCTCCACTGCTGAGGTCTGGAACAGGACCAGTACCCAACATATGGGCAGCTGCTGAAGAGAAAAATCAGTTTCTCAAAGCGATCTGATGCTCTCAGAGACATCTTTTGTGTGAGTCATGTATAGAAATTATTTTCTTTCAATTTTATAAGCCAATGAAAGGGAGGAAAATGGATGATTTATGTTTCATTTTTCCCCACTCTGTTCCCTACCCCCAGAAAATCCAGGATCAAGGACTGATTTATTTATTTTGTATTAATTTTTGAAAATGTTGTTGGTGGAATTCTCTCACTCTTGCTTGGGTCTTAAGTTCAGGAGGGTTTTCTTTTTAAAGCTAGACTTTCCTTTGTCTTCTCTGTGCCTCCTCTGGTTACTGTTAAATGTCTAATTTCAAAAATACTCAAAACCCAACAACCCAAGCCCTTAAAAAACTCTTTTAAGAAAAATGGAGAAGAGGGGAGGAGAAGACACTGTTAGCACAGGAGGGACAGTTCTGCATTTTTAGTTACACGACAGTCTGTATTGCTTCTGCCAGAAAAAAAATTCTGTATGATCATATTGAACACACAGCCTTTAAAAGCAAGCACTGGATGAAATACTTAATCTGTTGTTGAATTGCTGTTGTTACAGACAATTGTAATAATTCTTATTGCAAAATATATATTTTTTTCATTGCAAAACCTTTCCAATCATTTAGCCAAGCTGTTAGACGTGTTTTTGGACAAAACGCTAGAAAAGAAATGTCACTGAATAAGAGGACAGGAAGAGCATGTGCTGCTTTGTCTTCATGTTCCCACTGACTTTTCCAGTTTATCAACTTTTCTGTTTCCATTTTGTTATATTCATGGCCACAGCTGGTATTTACGTTTCTTTGTTGAACAAGCAATTTCATCACTCTGTAACATGAAAATTAATTTTTTGATCCATATATAATGGTAGAAAGCAAATCATAAACTACTGAAAATCTGATTTCTGAAGGAAATAATGTTACTTTGCTTTGTCCTGACTCCTTGTGTCCTCCTCACCAACCCTGCTGCTCACTTTGATCCCAATTTTTCACAGCTGAACTTTTCTTTGAAGATGTGTTTTCAATGACTGTGTAGGGGAGACTTGCACACATCCATCACACATCCGTAGAAAACACAGGTTTATTGCTTCTGCCACTCAACAAACAAGAGATAGTTTCAGTCATGATATTGTTATGAAGCATTAACATCAGGTTTAGGCAGGGGCCCAGAATCAAGATCAGACTGGATTTTTAGAAATTTAAAATAAGAAATTTATTTTTGAACTTTGAAGAACTGAGACAAGTGTGCAAACAGAAGAAGTCAATGAAAAATGTAGATGTTACTGTGTGTAAGCCTAAAGGTTCACAAACTGGAAAGCCCCTAAAACAGGCAGTAAATGACTACAAGCCCAGGACTGGGCTTTGCCTTGAAACAGGGGCTAAGTTATGGTATAGGTATTATACAATTTGTTATTTATATAATGCATCCTTGGCAGGGTTTTTTTGCTCTTGTCTAGCCACTTTCTCTTCATGCTGCCTTATCTTGTGCTTCAGTGGCCATACGTATTTCATTATAAGGCAAAATTCAATTGCAGAGCCAAGCAAGGAGTGTTTCAAAAGCATTCCTACAATTTTAATGTATGTCAGGTGGTGAGAAAAGTCTGTTGTGGTTCCCTCCTGTCTGCTCCATTCCCTCCTGGAGAACCCATGGAGATCAACTCTGGCTTTCACTACACTGATCTCTAGAAAATTAGCTGTAATTGGATACATATATCTATAAACCTATATCTATCTCCTCTCTGCTCATGGATATTATGCTGCAGTGCACACAGTATTAAGTAACCAATATAAAATTTGGCATAGCAGAGAGGATCACTTAATTTCTGGCCATCTTTACCTCACCCTTTCAACAGCTCTTCTCTGTCTGGATTGTTTTCATCTTGGAGTGACTGCTGAAGCCCGTGGGGATCACAGGATTCCAGGCAAATGATCTGGGTGTTGTAAAGATAGAGGAGAATGGGATGACTTTATACAGAATTAGCCTATTTGAAAGGATGTCCAAGGGTCAAAAAAAGTGTTGCAGACAAAGGCAGATGGACTGGCCTGCACTGATTTGATTCTCCTGTTTAATTCCCCGAGTCTCCAAGTCTCCAAGCCAGCTGGGCTGGAATGAGTAGGAAAGCAGAATATTTTGTGTTCCTCAGCACTGATTTATTTGTAGAGGTGAAACCAGGGAATTTTCCTCCGTGTGAAACTATCTGCTCCTTGGCTTCAAACATTCAATAAGTTCTCTGCCAAGGAATGTTTGTCCTCCCAAGACAGATCAATGAGCATGTACAGATTATAAGTGACCTTTTGCTTTAGCTTGCCCTGTGCATAGTGACCTGCTGTTGACTCAGTGCCTTGGATACTGGTGCTTGGTGCAGCCGTCTTCCACCTCCCTCAGCTTCACACATCAATTTGTCTGCTGTGCCAGGGGAGAAAGCGGCAGGGGAGAAAGAGCATTTCTAATGCAAGATGTATTGGTGAACCCTGTGGCTGAATAGAACACGATTTGGAAAGACCTTCTGGAAAGCTGTTTGCACAGGGAAGCGCTTGGAGACAAAATGTGATTGTGTAGATAGGTGCACACAGCACAACCTTAGGACAAAGAGAAGGACCTTAGTTTTAATTAAAGCAGAGACATGTATGTGATGCAGCCATTTCATTGGTCACAGTTATGTCATTTTTCATAATAAATAATGGGCACAGTTTAAATTTAACCGTGATTTTCAGAAATGCAATCACACTTGGAGTTGTTTGCATTTGACTCATGAAAAGCTTTAGCTGTTTAAGTGTAGGCAGTGTGGCAGTGGTTTGGTACCAGCTCCATAACTCACATTTGGAGGCTCCAGGAGTAGCAGCACACATGGCAGCAGCACGCTTGGCTCAGGGTAGTGGCTTGCTTTTATGGTGCCTCAGTGTTGCTATTTGAAATAGCCAGGGACTTGGAAGAGGAATGCACATCTTTGTTTAGGAAAAGAAAGGTGCAGAAGGCGACTGGGGCAGTCAGGAGCCTTCAGAGCCACCCAAAGGCATTGGAGAAACAGCAAATAGGAGGAGGAGAAACTGGAGAAAAAATAAAAGACTGACCTGTTCTGTTTTCAGTTGCATTTGTACTTTAAATAGATATTATAGTAAATGGTCATTTGCTCATGTTTTTCTCAGCAAAGATGTATTTTGCTTCTTTAACAGGGCAAAAAGGACGTTTCCCAGATATTCAACAACATCTTGAGAAGACAAATTGGCACACGCAGCCCTACTGTGGAATACATTAGTGCCCATCCACATATCCTATTCATGCTTCTAAAAGGGTAGGTGCTTTAATTTGTGTTTCATTAAAGAGCATTGCCTGGAACATGCTGGCATTGCAGTTCATCTACTTTCTCACTATTAGTTTAAAAAAAAAAAAAGGATGTTCAGGTTTTGTTCCAGATTTCTTACTTTTTTTCATTTTGACTTCCTTTCTGTGAAGGAAGAATGATTGGATTATTTCATTTGGTTGTTATTTCTTCACCAAACTTCATGTTGGAATAATTATGTGCTGTTTGTTTTTGACTGCTCCCTGTGTGATGTGTACTTCAGTTCTCACCATAAGCTCTTGTGTAGCATTGTTGGTGATTGCTCAGGTTCATTTAGAGCTTCTTGCATTGCAGGACTGACCAACAGTGGTGTCTGTAAATAGCTGGAATCAAACTGGACCAAACTGTGGTAGAACAGAGAGAAGCAAAAATGCATTAAAAGAGTAGTTGTGCCTGTGGGACAGACTTCTCCAAGGCTTGTGGCCACAAGTGAACTTCAACTTTAAATTATTTCTGTGGTTAACTCCACAACTGTCAGCATTAATTTTTATTTTTTTTTTTATTTTTAACCTCAGAGAGTCAGTGCACAGCTGTAACCTGGTGGGTCCCAAGATAAAGTGGCCAGGGAGGGGGAGTAGATTCCTATGTGGAGAGGACATCACTTATAGCTGCATTCAGGAGTGCACAAGTGTGGCCTAAAACACTTGAGGTTTCTGTATCCCTTACTTTTGACAAAAGCACCTTCTGTTCAGTGGGCAGCTTTGGTTTACCAGCCCTTGAAGTTTACTCTTTTCTGCTCAATTTTATTTTGACTTTGGGATTTTGTTTATTTTTTCCTAAGGAAAGGAGAATATATACCACTGGGATTAAATAACTGGTATGGGAATAAATGCATTTATTAGCTAATCAGTATGGAACAATGTGAGCCCTCATAGCAGTTGTATGCTCGCACTGCTAACAGCCATTCAAAGCCATGAAATCAGCCTTTTAAACTAATGGTTATTAAGAGAATGAATTTTTTAAAGTGTCTTTCTTGCCCTTGAGGCCGAAGAGTTGCATTTTTACCATTTGCTCCATAGCCAGGAAAGTACTTAAACACCATCTAAGGTTTGTGCATGACAAGGCTGCAGCCCCAAGGGTGAAATTCCCTTCAGACAGCCTCCCCCCTCTCCCAGGGACAGACGCAGCCAGGAGAAGTCTAAGCACAGGAGTCCTTTAAAATAGCCATTTCCTTCAGGAGTGACCACATTCCAGCACAGATGAGTGAGGAAAAAGTAACCAAGAGAACTAAACAGTACAAGGGATTTCAAGAATGGAGAGCTTGTGGTTGAGCTTGTGGCAAAGCTCGTGGTTGCTGGGGTTGGAGGAGGTGTGGACCTGCTGCCTTCCTGGCAGGGCAGAGGTGTGGGAACCCAGGCAGGGGTCTGGGCTCAGCTGGGTCTTGCTCTTACAAGGATAGTGGCCTGTAGTGATTTAGCTTTAATTTTGAAATTCTTGCCTTGTTTTTTGTTACTAAATGTCAGCTTCTTCAGAAAAGAAACCAGTAAGGGAGTTAAAGGCATTTTGGTTTCATGTGTTCATTAAAATTCACCATTTATATAAACCTCAAAGTAGTAGTTTCGGGACAGTGATGGTAATTCTCCCTATCATTATTACAAACTGTTTTTAATTTCATGTGTATATACAATCAGTTTCTTCCCTTTTCTCTGTCTTTGCTTTTTCAGTTTTTCACTCATTTTGATCTTGCATGTTGTGCATGTATTGCTACCATATGTCTGGGCTTTATTTAAAGATAAGAAATATTTTTGGGTTATGTCCCAGATTTTCTTTGGCATCTGTAACAAGCAAGAATATTAAGATGATAGTGAAGTTTTTATGCATATAGGCTTTATATGCTTTTGACAGACGTTTTACTGTAAGTGACCTGAGTCAGTGGATGAATTTAAATGGCATCACTTAGAGGCTTTTTTTGGAAAATCCTGCTGCATGCAGCAGCGTGTCTGTGGTCCTCAGGCTCCTAGTTCATGATGTCCTCTGCAGCACTGCACTGGCTCAGAATTGCCATTTCTGGAATGTCTTGTTAAAAAGTGCACTTGAATCCCTCAGCAGAAGTCCTGAATCAGTCCTGAGCAGCTGCTGCAGAACAGCGTAATGATGTCAGATGTGGTGATGCCTTCCCTGCCTGTGTCCTGCTGCTGGACCTGTCTAAAAATGAGACCTAAAATCTGTGCCTGCAGCTAGGGCAGGGCCCTGAACACAGAGCTCACTGCGTGCCCACGGTGTGGGGGGTGTGTGTGTGCAGTCAGCTACAGCACTGGGAAACAAGCATCTTATTAGACACCATGTGAAAATGTGACTTGAGGACACGTTTTCTTTTTATTTAATGCTGAGTGGATTATATTATTTCTATTATATAGATATAGATTTATATAATGCTGTAGAAAATATAGGAAATCAAAATCTACTTAAAGGAAAGTGGGTTTGGCTGACTTGTGTCATTCTGTATTTGTTACATGACATCACAACATTACCTGGAGAGAAAAAAGAACCACCTCTATCATGACTATAAAAGAAATGGCCCAGGACTACTGTGATTGTTGTACTTCTAATGGATGCAAAATTTCCTCTGCCCCCTGTCAGTCCCCAACAGCAGAAGCCTTCTTTTTTGTGGCTTAATGTGAGATCTGTTGGGTGGGAAGGATCTTCAGTCAGAGCTCCCGCCCAGTGTTTCCTGTCTCATACTCCAGTGGAACTGCCAGCTTGAGATAACAGTTCCTACCTTTTAGGCTTCATTTTACTTGTTGCCTGCTTCCTTCCAGCTTCTCAGCTTCAGAAAACACACAGCACATAGTTCACTTGTTTTTTTCTTTCTTTCATTTGTGTAGGTTATTTGACTTTGCCGCTGCATGATGACTTGCTTTAATAGCATCTTATTTTCTGTGTGCAGGACTTCAGATGAGTACAGTATTTGGTGTACATAGAGAACCAGTTTTATTTCAGCTAGTTTTCTTCTCTGGTGTCAGACTATTGCATTAGCCCAGAAATAACTTGATCCTTTGTAATTTTAAATATTTTCCCTCTAGGACAGTGACTGTTGAGGACTTAATTTATGGCACTTGCATTGTTTCTTTCAAGTAACAAATTTAGAATCTTCTTTATGAATATGTATATCTATATATATACATATCTTTAATATATATATATATATATATATATATATATATATATAATGCCAAATGCTATCTCCACCCTAGACACTGCCCTAACCCTTCATATCACAGTGCAGTTAAAGCTTTAATGGGATATTGGCTGAGGTTGCAGAATTCCCCTTGAGTTTATCCAAGGATAAACTCAGGCTATACAAGTAGTGTAAAATCAAATCAAAATATATCTTTTTAAGACCTTGTGTCTCCCAGGCTTGATGCCTTCCAAATCTCCTGCCTTTGCTCCTCACCTTGCACTAACCATGCAAGAATGATTCCCTTTACACGGAGATGCATCTCTGCTCTCAGGCTTGCCTCTTTCAACCTCCACAATAAGTGTTTTGAAATACTTCAAGACCATTGTTCCATTTTCTTGTTCTCTCCAGTATTCACTGTGTGGGTGTTTCTTTAGGTTGTAAGTTCATCCAAACAGAGAAGAACTCTGTTTTTTTCTGCTGTGGAAATACATCAACATAGAGCACTAATTACTCATTAGAAGTGATTTCGAAACACATTTCAATCATTCCTGCCTGGTGGCTTTGCATGTAAGCGTGGGTGCAAAGGGCATGCTAGCTATGACTGGGCAGCTTGTAAACTTCTTCCAGGTATATTCCAGGAGCCAAACCCAACATCCCTCGCTTATGTGAACAGCCAAAGGTCCATAACCCACTTCCAGATAAAGGAGCATTTGACTAAGAATGGTTCTGTTGATAGTTAATGTTGTAAAAAGTTATTGTGCTGGAAACAATGTAATTTGCTTTTAGTCCAACCAAAATATTCATTAGCCAACTATTAAATATTTTCCTGGCTGCACTCCTAGGAGCAGCTCTGCCTCATTTTCCTTTAAAATTAGTATTCCTGTTAATGGAGTTGATGCCTCGATGGGAAACATCAGTGAATTTCTGTTGTCTGAGGAGTTAGAAATTCAAGTTTGCAAATGCTTCCTCAAACCAAAACAAATAGGGGCTTGAGTGCCTGCATTTCCTTGAGGGTGGGAAGCTTCATTTGCCTGTTTGGAATAGCAATCCATTTTTCATTAAGCCAACTATTGTTGACAGCAGGTTGAAGTATGCAGCTCTGGTATGCCTGCAGAACACTACTGTTCTTTTAAATTGCAAGCTGGTGGTAAATTTGAGGGCCCACTCACAGCACAGATGGCATTTTGTGGTTTTCTTTTTTTTATATTTCTTTTGGCCTACTGATAGGAATTAATTGTGCAAAGGAAAAATGATGCTGATAAGCTCTGGGTGATAATACACAGTTCTGATATAGTATAACCAGTTTATTGAAACAGAGAAGACTTTCTGTCCCCTTGGACTTCACTGCTTTCACATGATTGCTGGCAGACTGCTGGAAGAAGTTAATTTGAAGTCCTTCTTGGCTGTTGGATTTCATCCTTTTTGTTTTTCAATGTATTTCTAGCAGTTTTGTTTCAGATTTGTTTCAGCTTTAAAGAAATCAAAGCTTTATAGAAATAGAAGGTGATCTGAATTGCTCCCTCCCTCCCTCCCTTCCTCTCCAAGGGTGAGACATGTGCTGGCTCCTGGCTATGGCAATGTGCATGCCATAACAGGATTGTAACTTGAGGAATGGGTGCTTGTGTCCTGAACACAGCCAGAGCCTCTGCAGAAGAGGAATTGAGCAGAACTCCTCCTAAACCAGAAAAAAAAAAGTATTTTCAGAGCTTCAGAAAGCTTAAACCTGTGTAGACTGCCTGGAGAGACTCTTTCTACCTTCCTCATTAATACTCCAGAGTGATGTCCTCTAGAAGAGGAGTGGGAGGTGATGGATGGTCATGAGGAGTTACAGGTTTCCTAGGTAAACTGAGGAGCTCAGAATTAAATCTGAGAAAGGAGGTTATTATACTATATAGGCTGTGCTTTCTCACAAATCCAAAAAGGTGAAGGAGCTCTGTTGAAATGTTGCACGCTCCCCATGGTCTTTCCACAGAGAGGAGGTGTAGTGCAAATTTACACTGAAATGTGTTTTGGCTTGGGGAGAGAGAAGTTTGCAATGAAAAATTCTGGCAGCTTTCTCTGTGTGTCTGCCTCTGAGCTTTGGGATGAGGTCCTGCAGCTGGGTACAGCACTGTGGCTGGGAGCTGCCTTCCATGTGTGGTGTCCCCTCTGGCACATGTGTTCCCTGTGCTACAAAGCTCCCTGTTGCTGGAAAGGTGCCTGCTTATCTTTGTTCTTCTATGCTTTGATGTTTTCTGTTTCTCTTCATTCTCCAGGTATGAATCCCCAAATATTGCCTTACGTTGTGGAATTATGCTGAGAGAGTGTATCCGCCATGAACCCTTGGCCAAAATCATACTGTTTTCAGAACAGTTCAGAGACTTTTTTAAATATGTGGAGATGTCAACATTTGATATTGCTTCTGATGCCTTTGCTACATTCAAGGTAAATTATTCAATACTTGCATCATAGTTTGTGTCAAAAGCAGCACTCCATCAGAAGTTGTCGCTGAGCACTGCTTTGAACTGGGTGGCTTTTTAATTGTTCAGTAAAGAATACAATTAATTAACCCTTGGTCTGATTGTAGTAGAATTCACAACAGTGATCACATCTGCAAAGAATCTTTAGAGAAAAGTAAATCTGTATTTAATTAGCATTCTTTACCTTGTTAACCCACAGTCTTTTATGCTACTATTTAAAACTCAAATTGATCATGTATTACATATAGTTCTTGTAGAATGCATAACCTTTTTCTCTCCCTAACTTTCCCCAAGACAAACTCACTGCCCAACATGAGCACACCAGTAAATAGAAGGCATCATTTAAAACTAACATTTGAAATCATTGTAATTTTTGCTGTCCCTTCTGAGCTCAGCAGTGAAGTTTAGATTAATGCCAAGCCTGCTGATTATTTTACAGTGTAGTCATAGTCTTAGTTTTGTGACCCATGCTTCAGTGTAAGGACTGTAGTGCTAAAAGCTAAGTAGGTGGAAGCACTGCATAGGCTTTGTGTAGAGTTCGTGTTGTATTAAAAATGAGGTTGGGTGAAGCTGCCAAATTTATTGGAGTTTGATTGTGACCATCATCATTCCCACCAAGTGCTAGTACAGTCTTTGAGGGAAAAAAAATCAATGCCTGTGAACTTCACATACAGGGAAGATTAATTTATTTTTTAAAAACAATTTAAGAAAGCTGAGGGAAAATCGTTTTAGTTGAAGACTCTTCTAAATATAGATGTAACTCCTTTTTTCTCCTATCACTGAGCTCCCTGCTGTCATAGAAACACATCGTTTATTCTTTCCCTCAAAGCTAATTAGAAACATGATTAGATAGACCTCTGGAGTAATTGTAACGAATGTTAGAGCTCGGCTCAGTGATTCAACATACACTGAAACCTGGCTTTTTACTGGTGTTTACTAACCCACTGAATGGGATAAAGATTTGCATAATGGAGATAACGTTGCATTCTTCAGTAATGACTTGAACAGGATTAGCAATTCAAATCACCCCTTAATCAATTGCAGCATCTTTTCCTTATTTGAAGAGTCGCTGTTGTGGTGTCCATTAGGTAAAGGTTATGAAATTTAAAGTAGCACAGAAACACAGACAAGGTATAAAAATGCAACACAACTGAGATAATTAAATCTTCTGTTGCTGGCATTTTACCCTGTACTCAAAAGAATATTTGTCTCTGGTCAGAAAAAGTGCTCCTGGACTCAGTTCCCAGCTTGACAGAAGAGATTTGCATCTTCTCCTCAGGTCCTGCTTTGAGCAGGACAGCAGAGTGTGTTGGTGGTGATGGACAGTCTTCACCCCAGCCAGGAGGCAGGATGGGGACAGGGATCACTTAAGCTGTGGCAGGGATTGCAGACTGCTACAACCCTCCCCACAAAAAGAGAGATTGATGTTGTTCGCAGATCTACAGCTGCAGAATGTACTTCTGTCCCCTGTGAACTGAGTGTATTTTTAGCAGGATTTAAAAATAGGATTCTGCATCCTCACATGCACTGGAAAGAGAGGAGTACGAGGGCAGTTCATCCACAGACAAAGGACAGAAATCGCCTTTTAAAATGCTTGGGGAAATGTATAAATGGTATTTTTAAGTTTTTTGAAATTGCCTCTTAGCACCTGATACATGGTCAGTTCTGGAAATAAACCAGCTGCTCATCTCCTCTCATCTCATCTCATGTCCTGTTTGTTACCCTGAATAGCTGGAACAGCAAGAAGTGATGTGGAAGTGATTGAATCATGAAATATGGAGCTACCTCATTTCTACTAACAGTGGAAAAATAAGTGCTATGATTGTTTGCTGGATGCATTACTGAACTCAGGCTTTTGGTTCTGTTGCCCCCATGTTGGGTTTGTAGTGCTGTTACTGAGGTATCTGGTTCAGAGCTGAAAGCTTTGGATAGTCTGTGGACCAGAGCAGGGCTTAATTAAATGTGCATTAAAGTCTGAGGATATTTATAGTAGGGAAGTACTGGAATTTTTTATGATCTGTAGATGTACTTCTTAATTAAAGTTATCCAGGTGCACTGCAGAGAGGAAACAGAACTGTTAAAAATGCAGAGGAAAAGGGCTAGTATTTCAAGACATAAGCTGACTGTGGAGGGTGCAATGCTGCTGCTCCATGCTTCCTCATCATTTCCTATGAAAAACTCATTTTGGATTATATTTCATTTGTGCCCCCTATTGAAGGATGCTGTACTTGCCTCCAAATGCCCTGCATAAAAGCTCCTGAATCACGTGTTTCACTCAGCCTTTAAAACTGCTGTCGCTGCAGTCCTGCTAAATGAAGGGATGTACTTAAAACACACACTGGATTTTGTAGTGCTCTGCTTTCCTCTTATGATTGATGGTAAAAATAAATTAAAGGATTAGTATGTAAAGGATTGCTTTTATTTGTGAGGATGTGTCTGTGCATCTGCTTGAGCTCCTCATCAGATTCAGTCTGTGCCTGGGTAGGGAAACCAAGAAAAAGATTATGAAAAAGAGCAGAAACTGATTCACTGAAAAATACCAACTTGGATGGACTTCATCGGGCATTTATTGTGATCAATGTTATGTTTTAAAAGAAGCAGTAAGATAAAAGTCATACTTAAATGCCTCACACTGGCCACTCATTTCATAGCTATTCATCTGGTAAAAAGACTCAGTTTCTTCTGGAGCTGAACATTTGCATCTCAGTCACTGAACACCAGCATCCCCATTCTGTGGGATAGGTTCTTTTAAATTAAATTTTAATTAGTTGTTCTTTTATAATGGGAAGCAGCCCATCCAGCTGTCTGAAAGGTCTGCTACTGCTTTGTGTCAGAAACCAAACTTGGGCAGAAAAAGCTGTACAGAAGGGACTCATCCTTCTGGGGTAGGGAGTGGAGGTGGTGGGAGCCTGGATGGCTTAGCTTAGGTTGGTGCCTAGGTTTCATTATTAAATAGTCAAGAGTATATACAGTGGTTGAATCTGAGCTTTCCTTGTATTCTTGGAGGTGAGCAATAGCAGTTCAGGCTTAGCATCATTCCCAGCTCTGGGGTAGCATGTAGATCACTTTTGGCTTGGAAACCATAGCTCATCCTCCATAAATGTTTAATTTACTTTATTCGTTTTCCCCATCCCTGTTTAATGAGAGTACTGTGCACTATGACCTATCAACAACAAGACAAAGTGGGAGAAAAACAGGAATTAAGAGTATTAGAATAGTTCTATATTGATTCTGTTAGTATTACAGTAACTGAGTTCTCCCTAAAGTCCTACCAAACACATAATAAATGCAGTGTTGTCTATGGAAATCATGTTGTAAATGCCTTCTGGTCAAAAGTACTGAAATACTTTTGAGAATCAAGGGACAATCAAAGGAGTGTGCTCTCTCAGGTAACCTTTCTCTGTTCTTCCCCAGGACCTGTTGACACGACACAAATTGTTGGTGGCAGAATTTCTGGAACAAAATTATGATGTAGTAAGTATCAATGCAGAAAGACTTTAAAAAAAAATCTATATATGCTTGGCTGGAAAAAAATGCGCAGCGGGTTTCGTGCTCTGCATAAACTGCTCACATGGGACTGCAAAACCAAACACTGCTTTGTACTGGAGCAGAATCCATGCCTGGCATGTGAAATACAGATACCTCCTCTCCACATGCCAAGGTTTCAGGAGAACTCATAGTTTAAAAGCAGGTTTTATTCCTCACTGTGTGCCTCAGATCTCCTCACATGTGAATGGAACTGAAACTTTACATGCAAACAGATCATGGGGGAAAACCTGTGCATAGTTTTGAACAGCTTTGTGATACTCCAAGACTGACAGGGCCATACTGGTGGTATTTATTGTACTTTGGGACAGAGGAGAAGAGTTACTGGAAAAAGTTTTAGCATTACTGGAAATTACATGTACCTCAATGAGGGACTTGAGGTCTGAATATTCCTATTATCTTCCTAAGGCAATTAGTCCCTTGGTTAGCTGCTATTTTTCACTTTGATTTTTTGGCTCCATTTTGGACCAAATGTGAGTCAGAAAAATTCCATTGGATTCAACTAAAATTGGATTGATATAGATCATGGAATTAGACTGTGGGTTATGTTTTCGTGTTACCTGAGGTATTCTTTATTTCACTGCCAAAATGAAAAGACAAATTTCTTTCCTCCTGGTTATCACGAAGGTTAAATAAAGAGCAGGCTTATTATTGCTGAGTCACAGAAGCAGCTTAGCTGGAACAAAATAAGTGTCTCTGCTAATCTTTTCTCTTAATACTGAAGCACTGCACTGGAACAGTCCCCATGCTACATTTATTTAATGTTTTAAATTTTTAAGTATTAATTGCCTAAGCAAGCTTTTTCTTTTTTTTTTCTTTTTCTTTTTCTTTTTTTTTTTTTTTTTTTTTTTTTGTGACTATTGGACAGCAGTGCTGGTTTTTTCCGCTTGTTTGGTAGATGGTTTGAACCTATTGCATCCTTCTCTCTGAGTCTTCCCAACCACAAGATCCCTTTGGTCCATCCCTGCAAAATCCAGCACACACTTTGCTCCCAGTGACCCTTGCTGGGCAAAGGGCTTTAAGGAGAGAGGGTGCTGAAGGCAGGCGAGGTGGCACCTCACAAAAGGAGCATTTGGGATGCCCCATCACCATTTTGGGGTGTTGTGTTAGGTTACACAGCCAGGCATGACCACGATATGAGTGAGTGGACATCATGTGCTGGACCCACATGTTCTGGCGGCGGAGTCACCCTTCTGCAAGAGAAGGCTGTCCAGGCACTGGCTTACTTCTGTCCCAGTTGGCTCACACCAGCTCTGCTCCATCCAGTCCATATGTGGTATTCCCCCTCAGCAGCACTTGGAAGAGGAGTGTTCCTGGGCGTTAATTCACTGCATGATAACCAGCCAAGAGAAAAGGCCACGAGAGCTGGGCCTGGCATTGCAGTGAAGTGTTAGAGGGTGGCACTGCTGTAGCCTCTGCTGCTCCTCTGCAGTGAGAAGGACCAAGAGAAGGAAGGATGGACATGAATCTGATGCGTTTGTGTTTTCTTGTTACTCTAGATCTTTGAGGATTATGAAAAACTCCTTCATTCTGAGAATTACGTAACAAAGAGACAATCTTTGAAGGTAAAGTCTCGCAGCACTTTCCTCCTAAATTTGTACTCAGTGTTATGCAGATTATCAAGGTGCATGTATGGCAATGAAGCAGCCATTTTTCTATCAAAAGAAGAACTAAGGGCTTGGGATGCTCTTCCTGAAATGCACAGGACCTCACTGTGTCTTCTTTCCTGGACCTCTAGTGAAGCACTGGACCATTTCTATGGAACGAGCACTGTCACTTTTTCTCTGACCTCAGATCTGTGCTTTGGTTCAGAACGTGGGTTACAGTGAATTTGGGAGTGACGTGGCAGTCTCTGCCTGGTGCACCAAGTGTGCCATGGCCTGCACATGGGAGCAGAGAGGAGTGGGAATGTAGCATGGGAATGAAATTAAATGAAGGTGTCTTTGTGGGACAGCTACACTGCACTTGCTTCTGTTCCAGCTGCTCACACCAACCCCTGTTACACCCAGCCCACACGCAGGATCCCTCTCTGTAGTATTTAGAAGATGAGCATTATTGGGCATTAAGTAACCCACGGCAGGATAAGAAGTCTAGTTCCTTTTTTTTTCAAGGTAGTGATATTGAAATCTCTTAAACAAACATTGAAATAGGCTGCTGCTTTCTGTGCATTCAAAAATGACGTAGTGAACTAGAAAAGAAAGTGTTTTTTTAAAAATTGTGCTTACAGCTTCTGGGTGAACTGATTCTGGACCGACACAACTTTGCCATCATGACGAAATACATCAGCAAACCAGAAAACCTGAAGCTGATGATGAACTTGCTGCGGGATAAAAGCCCCAACATTCAGTTTGAAGCATTCCATGTGTTCAAGGTGAGCCAGTATGAGCTGTAGACTTTGTGGCAGACTTTCTCTTCTCCTCATAAAAGTGTCTTTTAAGCTGGACAAGAAGAAGCTCAGGAAATTAAGGCAAAGGGTGGGGTTTACAGTCACTTGCAGTGTTTGAGAGTGTCATAATTAAACAGGTTTCTATCACTCAACCTCCGATTTCTGTTTGCCTGCCTTCAGGTGAGACCTAAAGCAGCATCATTTTGGTTTGAGCTGGGAGTAGTCAGTCAAATAGCCATGAGCTAACAAAATACAACAAAATACACAACTTTTAGGTAGTATCCAGGGGACCTTCTCCCCACTTCTGGATGATTTTACCATGTGATTCTGGGTAAAGATTAAAAAAAGGTCATCAAACTCTACATTAAGATTAAAAGTAGGTGGTGCTGGTGCTGGGCATCAGTGCAAACACAATTTGCTTTTAAAGATATTAGAAAGGTTTGGTAAATCTGAGCTTAAAATGAGTTTAATCCATGCATCATTTTGCTGTGACATTAATGCAGTGTTAAACAATTACCAGACCCAACCAGTGTCCCTTTTTTCATGATGATCCTTGTCAATAAGTTAGAAATTTACCATTTTCCTATCAAAAGAGTTCTCTGCTCTGGGACAGAGGGTGAGTCAGACTGTTATGCAAAACTAACTCTAATTTGGAATAAACATGTTAATTTCAAGCTATAAATAGAGTTGTTAATGATTATCAGAAGAGGAATTTTGAGCCTTTAAGGATATCCCTTCCCTGGGCTGGCTAAGAAAGATACCAGATAACACCAAATGGCTGTGGAAAGAGGTTACATCACCCTCCAAAAAATTCAGGGTGACTTGTTGAGTTTTGTACTTACGCCATTTCTGATTTGGAAAAAAAAGCTTTCAGATCTTCAGTGTGGAGACTTTGAGAATGTGCAGCTTCTCCAAAAAGCTTTTCATTTTCTAAAAGAAAAAAAACTTCAAGGAGGATTAAAAAAATTCCTTTCATGAAATAAGCAGCTTGGTAAGCTGCTCCCTTGCTGACTTCCTCCAGTCAACTGAGGCACTGTGAGTAACTTGTACTCCTCCTCCTTATCAGGAGGTGTGTGGCTCCAAGATAAGTGAGCAGTCTGGCTCCAGACACTTGCAGCCTTTGAGATGTCAGTGGGGAGAAGGTATCAGAGGACTGGGCTTTCTTAGCTACTCTGTGAATAAATGGAAGATTTTTATTTATGAAAGACATGAGTTGCTGTCCCTGAATTAATAATAGGCATGGACCAGGCCTTGGGAATGGCTGATTTCACTTATTTTAGGAGGCTTTCAAAAGGACTTGGAATAATGTGATAGGATTCCAGTGTGTAACCATGTCACACATTGCTGTTCCTCCCATTCTGCCTTCCCATTCCTTCTTTCCAGTATGCTGGATTCCCATTTCGAGTGGGGATATTGCAGGCTCATCCTTGCTTGACCACTTGCAGTTGCTGCCATGTGGACATAATGCTTGGACCTTGGAATGCCAGCAAAACAAACCATGAGCGACAGTGGTGTTGTGTCTCTTCAGTTCAAAGGGCCAAACTGTCCTCGGATACCCCCATGGGATGTTGTTGGTCTTTTCCAGGGGTACCAGTCAGCAGCATTTCAGCAGGGCCAAGGCATTCCCATGGCATTCCTCACACTGCCTCACATGCACAGTGCTTGTTGTGGGGGAGCTGCAGACTCAGAGCAGCACCTGATCAGCTAGAAATTGCTCACTCACAAACATCAGCAGCACCCTAAAGAGTAACTGCAGAGGTGCAGCAGCTCTTCTTTTAGGATCCTCTTCAGTGAGGATTGGGGTTCCCTGGATGTAGCAGCATCCAGATCCTCCCCAGAGGGCAGGGTCGTTACAGGGTATGTTACAGAACAGTGTGTTGTGAATTAGCTTTGTAAAGATGGTCAGAGAAGATATTTTCCCTCTGATTTCACTTCTTAAATTGAGTTCTAACTTCTTGAGAACTACTGAAATCCATAAGTATTTAAGAGACTGGTTGGTTGTGCCCTGTTCTGCAGTGTCCCTGCCTCCTGTTTCTGTGTTTGTGTCCCTCAGCCCGGTTCTCTTGTCAGCTATAATAATTCCATGTCAAAGTAATTGGGAGAGGAATCTTGTCCTCAGCTTCTAATCTCATAAATTTTAAACTGTGCCTGCATTTTTAAATTGTGCTTGCAAAATACCTACGCAGTCCTGGCTGAAATTACAGTAGACTAACCACAGTGATTTGGAATCAAAGGTCTGCTGAGAAGTGGATACATGCTGCTCTGTCTGAGCTGCCAAAAGATTTGGGTTTAAATTACCTGATTTAGATGTTTCATCAGTTAGACACAGTTGAAATGAAAAAGTGTTTGTTTTGTAAGCATTCAAATTCCAAGTCCCATGCCCCAGCTGACCCAAAAAAAGGCTTATGACTCTTACTCCCTGAGGCGATTTCTAATTATTGCAGATTTGAAACTGTGAGATAGAGATTAAAGTGATGAGCACTTCTAGTGCTAACTTATTTTGCAGGAACATTTTGTGTCTGAAAATGCCAATACCCCCGAGCTCAGAAGATTTGATTCCTTCAGCCTACTGTGAGTGGGAAAATGAAGACAGAGTGCCCACTTGCAGTGCCTCTTTCCATTCTCCATTTAGGAGACGGTTGATCTTCCTCCTAACTCCAGCCCCTTCTCTTCCTTTTGCCTGAAAATAATGAACCTTCTGCCCTGCAGCACCATCCTAAAGGTCTGCAGCTGCTTTGTAAAACTGGATGTCCCAGGCATCGTATGCATAAGGATTATCCAGTATTTAATCATGAGGAAAAGCTAACACACCTCACCCTTTCCCTCCTCCTTCATAAATAATCCAAGGGGATCACGTAGAGTTGTAGGTTTTGAGAGTCACCAGTTCTTCTCTGCAGTGATTTCAGTGCAGAGATGTCAGTCTTGAGTGCACACACTTCGGGGATCAAATACGGGGAAGGGCTCTCCAGCTCCTGAGATGGGTTTGTGATGTGTTCCATTACTGGAGCCTACTTTGAATTTGCCTGTCTGTAGGGGAGGCCGTATCCTTCAGACATGTATGAGCATGGTGCAGGGATTCCTTTGACCTCACGTATTCCCAAGCAAAGGGCAGGAACAACTCTTCTGGATTTCACATAAACAATTTGCTGATTTTGAGGAAAACACCCTGTAGCAGTGAACTGCGATTATGTGACTTTCTTGCTCTTAAGGAGACATTTAGCAAGATACATTTTACTGTTTAAATCTAAAAATAGAATGGGTACACTGTGTTTTGTGACCTCAGTTTCATTTTTCCATTCTCTTTAAGCACATTACGAGCTACCTCCTGCAGCTTGCTCTGCAAACGGCCTCACATGATGTGACCGTACTGACAGTTTGCTCTTGGTACGAAGCTGAGGCCGTGTTTGTGGGGATGTGTCCTCTCTGTTTCTCAGCTGGATAATCTAAAGAGCAAAGATGATTATGTGGAGCACTGTGCCATAAGGAGCATGAACCTTGTGTGTGTTCTGTGTGTGCAGTGTCCTGACAGTGACAGCGTGCATGACCCCAGAGTAAGTCTTAAACTACTCAGTCCAACCTCTGCAATCACTTTTGCTGTGCTGTTGCCCCAGAGTGGTAATGCCTGGTTATTAATTTTAAGGAAATAAGGTCAAATTCTCTAATCAAGTAATTTTGATGTTTATTTGAAGAAATGCATTAGGACTTTTAATGGAGAAGGTAGCAACAATTGCACTTTGGACAACTTTTGAAGCTTCAGAGTTGATTTTCATTCTGGACCTTTTGCAAATACTCATGAAATGGAGCTGTCTTCTTTTGAGAGAGCTGTATTTAGAGTTGGAATTTTTATAGAGGTACTGTCTTCGTTTTGGGTCTCTGTTTCATCTATCTGAATTTAGTGCTCTAGAACATATATCCTTTCATAATAAAACCACAGGTGAAACCAAGTTCCCTGTGGTTCGATCCAACTTCATTTTAGTTAAAATGTTCCAGTTCGCATTAATAATGTTTCTGTTTTTAGGGGCTGATCTCCTTCTCTATGACAATACAGAGTTCTGAATGAGAGGGACCTTTTCTAACATAAAGTCTTGTGGTGGTCCTACTCCAAGGCTCTGTGAAACTGGTCAGTTGATACTGGAAGAATTGATTTTGTTTGCTTAGCCAAAGTATTGAATAACATTTCAGGAATTTTCTGGTCCTTGAACTGAGCAAGACTGGCAGTTGAGATGATCTTTGTTTGAATGCTCACTTTGCCAGTTTTGCAAGGGGAAGATTGTAATCTATAAATAACTGAGCAGGAAGATAAACAGGATGTGATGGCTTCTATTAAAGTAAGTTCTTTATTATTTGCTATGGTAATACCAGTGGTTGGATCAATATGAAATGCTGTTTACTAGGTTTACCACCTACCTTTCAGTTCTGTTTGCAGAGCAGAGAACTTTTACAACTAGAATTATTTCAATTTCTTCATTTTGAGAGTAACAGTTCAGACAAATATTAGGAAGGCCTAATATTCACTGAAGGAAGATGTTTAGCACTTCAAGGTCAGGCCTTCTTTGATGGCTTCCATTTGCATTGTCATCAGATGATTTCTGAACATGTGGGTTCTGCCAGCGTATTTAATGATTTCTTCTCCTCGTCACCAAGGGGAAACTGGACTCCAAAATAAAAATTTCTTATGAAGATCTGTAAATCGCTGCCTGTAGGCTTACATCCTGCTTTTCCCCTGGGCAGCTCATCCAGATGACTGGGGGCTTATCATAGTCCAAATCCTGGAAGTATCCAGCTTCCATCAGCATGATCACCTGCTGTAGGTCAGCACACAGGGAGCTGCATCCTGGGGCTGCTCCAGTTGAGAGCATGAAGGGCTGCAGCCTCATCCAGAGCCAAACGTCCATACTCAGGACATCTCAAGATACAGGTTTTCTATACAAAGCACAGACTGGAAAGCTGTAAAGTACATTCAGTAGTGATTTACATCCCCAAATCCTTTTTCTGCTGGTCTTAGGGGAACCAATACATCAATAGCAGCTGTATCAAAGTTACTTGCAAAGGAGGAGATGCTGCTGTCAGATGCTGCAGCTGTTGGGAGTCCCTCAGGTATGGTGAGAGCTGTGAGCTGGCCGTCCCACCCACAGGCAGATGTGTCCCTGGTGCGAGGCTGTCCTGTGAGTACTTCAGGCATTGAGCAGGAAAGTGGCTGCTCAGAAGGGATCCTTGGGAGTGGAGGCAGTTAGTGCTGCACTTGAGAAGTTTCAGGTGCCAAGTGGGAATTCAAAGGAATCATTTAGGATGATAGCTCAGGGTAATTAGAGAAGAGCAAGGTGGAGGCCTGTGTGAATAGTTGTGGATGGTGTACTGTCACTGGGACCATGACCTGGCCACTAAATCAAGGAAAACTTTGTAATACACTTGAGGAGTGTTCACCCAAGCGTGGCAGAGATTGCAGCTCTTTCTGCACAGCAGAGGGCAAAGTACCTTGTAGCAGGGACTCCTAGGAGCAGCCTGAGAAAGAGGGATCCAGAGGAGACAAAAGCAGAGAAAGAAATTAGGACTATTCTGGCATGAGGATGCCAGGGTTAAAGAGCAGCTGCTTTGCCTCATCTTTGTGAAACAAAAAAGTACTTTTAGCTTCCTGTTTGGGCAGACATACTCAGTGGAGTACTGTTGATGTGTGTTGAACCCCACTCTTTCCACACGTTCCCCTCATGTGGAACTTTCCCCACCACTTGTATAACATCTTTGATTGTGAAGTACAAAGCCTAATGGTGGGTCCAATCTGAACGCTGCCCCAGGCTTTACCAGGTGTTGTCTTAGGGACAAAAGGCTGTAGCACTGCCCAGGACAGAGTGTGTGTGATCCTCATTAGGTAGCAGAGCTCCTCCCTGAGCAGCTGGCTGTGGCCCAGGTTTTCCAGTGGGCACAGCCTCAGAGGAGACAGAGGGACCTGCAGAAGAGTCCCAGATTGGGAGCCAGCGGTGGTGCTGCCTGTGCTCGGCAGGACAACATGCCATTCTGTACTGTCAGCAGATGTTTGTTTTCATTCTGGTTTGGACAGGCTTGGAGGGAAACTGGACGCTTTCCAGTTCTGTCCATCCTTAATTTCTTCTCATCGGGTACAGAATAACTGGAGTTATTTCTGTCGTTGCACAAGCGCTCAGGCGCTGTTTGTTGACCAGCCATGGTAACCTCGGTGCGAGCCAGATGTGGGAGCTGCTGCTGGGGTGGCCGGGGTGTCCTCACGTGTGTTCCCACCACGAGTCCTGTGCCCCATCTGCCCCTCCTGGCTGACATCCCCAGAGTCCCACCTCTGTGGCATCCCAAGCTCCCTGAAAAGAGCTTTTCACTGCTGGCCTTTGCAACCAGCCTTCAATTTGCACTTAACCCAGAGAAAATGTTAAAGAAACGGTGTTGTGGCAGGAGGGGTCATGTTCAGAGCTGGGAAACTGCAGCTTTAGTGATTACAGTAGGAAAAATCAGAGCATGGATAGGTTTATCCTTAAAACCTACTATTGCAGAAGCCCACTAAGCCCACAGTGCTGGGCTGGCTGTGCCAGGTGAGTATCTGTGTCTCACATCACCTTCCTGCATTGCCACCCTTCTCTGGTCAGCAAGGGCTGCAAAAGTGCTGGGCACACCACAGCCCTCCTGCTCCTGCTGCTGTAAGTTTCCATGCTCCCATGAATGGATTAGGCAGAGGGAAGTGAGGCCTCTGACATATTTTTCCAAACCAAAACAAAGCTGGCAAGTCTAATTTTAGGCCTGGTTTAATATGGAAATGATATCAATACTGACACAAAGCTTTTTCATTCTCCTGATAATTAATTTCTGTGTATTTGGGTTGTGGGTGGGAAGAGACTGAGAATTGATAGCTCCCTCTCAACAGCTGGGTTTACAGTCAAAAGTTTTTATCACCAAAAAGCAAAATGAAAGGGAAGCGATACCACACGTGGGCACAGTTTTTCTTCAATTTGCTGTCGAACCAACATGTTTGAACTCCTCTCTTCCTGCCTTGGGACAAGGTGTGTAGCAGTAGAGCGTCTGCCTGCCAGCCTTCAGCTGACTTGTTATAAAGTAACTTATAGGGATGTTGTGACTGATGTTCCTCTCTCTCTCTCTCTCTCTCTCTCTCTGTTCCCACCCCCTCACTGTCTGTGCCTGATTTTGTTTGCATGTTAGGTTTTTGTGGCCAGTCCAAATAAAACACAGCCTATTGTGGAGATCCTGTTGAAAAACCAACCCAAGCTAATTGAGTTTCTGAGCAATTTCCAGAAAGAAAGGACGGACGACGAACAATTCACTGATGAGAAGAACTACCTGATTAAGCAAATCCGAGACTTGAAAAAGCCAACGGCATGAAGAACACCTCTTGTTTTCCACTGTAGGCATTAATCTCAGTTGTTAAGTTCCTCTGTGTCCCTTAAACACCACAATAGTGCTTGAGAAGGCACAGCAAGTGCCTGGTTTTTATTTTGTCTTTGTTCCTAGATGTCAAGAGTATAGGGGTTTTACACAAGAACTAAAAAACCAAAAATCTAGAATAATATATTATTTTTAATCAAGACCATAATTATTTATGTCAGTTTAGAATCTCTCTGTAATAGAAGCTGGTTTGACAGATTTTTTTTGTGCTCAAGAAGAATGAACCTCTTTGCTTAACTTTATCAGCGAACTCAAGCTCTGGTAAGTGCACAGAACAGGTCTTTTGAGGACTGTGATGTTGTTCCTTCACACATGTAGTTGTGACTTGGTTCTAGCACTGCACACACACAAGACTGTGAAAGAGTACATTGGTCTCTGGAGTTAGCTGCACTTATAGATCAGGTTCTTTAGTCAAAACTATGGAAGATGAAAAAGCAGTAAAGGTCACGTTTTTGCTTCATTTTTTGTTCTTTCATCTTTTTTTCCCCCCTAGATCAGAGGTTTTCTATTCAGTGCTAGGGAATGGATAGATATATCAACCATCTGAGCTGTTTCTGCCTAACTCCCATTTCTCTGTATGTGATCTATCTTGTGCTAGAGCACAGGCTTTTCCTGCCAGCTCCCAAGCAGTGTCATGAGGAGCAGCCCCACGTACACGGTGCTTACATGCCCCGTAATGGGAAAAGGCAAGGGCAACCCCCTCCATCCAAGGCCATGCTGTACTGCCTGTAAAGTGATCCCACACCTACAGAAACCATCCACAGTCAAGAATATTGGGTGGTAGCCAGAGCTACTTGGCTGAACTGTGACAAGGCCTGAGCCTCAGCACTAGAGTGAGAAGAGGGTCCTTAGGGTCTTTCCATCTGAATTCCAGTCCTGGCTGTGTGAGGTGGGGTTGAGCTGAGTTCGGCAAGGGAATCATGAAAAGGCCTCAGCCAGATCTGCTGCGTGGGCTATGGTTCCTGAGCCTGCAGGTGCTGTCACAGCTGAGAGCATTTACTGGATACTGAGCCCGGGAGGCCACTGAGCAGCCCCAGGCACCAAAGGCCACCCGTAGTTTGGCATTTTATGTCCTTGTTCATCCTGACATGAATCCAGGCTCTGTGTTAAAGTTATAGAAGAGGAGGTTGTTGCATCATTAATGTTTTAAGTTTAATAAGCTCTATGGTACAGACAGTGTTTCCTTGGTGTGTCTGAAGAGGTTTCGGGGCCTTTAGTTTTCTAACAGGAAGATGTTATTCTGATGCTTTATTAGGAAGTGGAGTTTGAGAGCCAGGAGTGGAAATTTCTTGAATTTTTCTGGACAGCCTAAGTTCTGAGTTTTCCTATTTGCTGTAAGAAAGTTCTCTAGCTAAAACTCTAGCTAATGCTTCAGGTAACAGGTGACACTGAATTGTAAAAACAGAACAAGCCCTTTTCTGTCATTAAACTGTTGTATATTGAGGTGACTGATACTTTAATTTATGAGCTTTAGTAAAGGGAAGAAACAACAGATTGTGGTCTCATGTTTTTTTCAGATGTCAGATGCACACAACCAATGTATATCTTAGTTGCCTGGAATTTTTAAAAAAAATATTTACAAGCTATTAAAGGCATGATTACTGATCACCCTTTATTTCTGTCTCTGGGCTTTTTTCTCTCTTGCCTTTCTGGACAGCTAGACTCCATACAGTGCTAAATTTCTTCTCTCCTTGGCCAGCTGGTTTCAGCAGACAGAGAGGGATAAGCACTGCCTTCGGAGCTAATGCTCTCTGAAGCATCACCTCTGCAGCCCTGGCTGGCAGGGGTCCGGCAGCCCCAGCCCCAGCCCAGCTTAGCCTGGCCATGAGCCTCAGCCCCACCCCGTGTGTGGTGTTTGCTGGCAGTGGTCACTTGCAGGTCAGTATGGGACCGTCTCTGGAATCGCAGTCCTTGGAGCCAGTCATTTAACTCTGATCCTCTGAGATTTGGAGCCTGAATCTGAAGGGCACTTGGCTGTGCTCTGAGCTCCTGAGGTGGGGCTGGTCTCCAGGGCTGGATTAACACAGAGACATGTGTCCATTGCCTCAGCCTCTGGAGTCACATGAGAACATTGGGCTTCCAGCCCGTGCTAGGAAAAAGTGCCTAATGGTGTGTTGCTGGGGCATGCCTGCCCTTGACCAAGTGAGCGTGACTCGCACAGAGGTGTCCAGAGAGTCTGTGAGGGGTCATGCTGTGAGCGCTTTGTCAGCGTGGTCTGGACACAGAGAAGCACTTGAAGAGATCTAAATGAGGAGCAAGGTTACACCCAGTGTCTGTGTAGGCAGAGATGTGTTAAGCCAACAGTGAACAGTGATGGGCCCTGTCCCTGCAAAGGAAGCCTTTTCCAGGGCAAGGAGTCTTTGGACCACATGAGAAAGTAAATGGTAAGGTCCTGCAGTAGATAGTGCCAACACATCTCAAAGTAACTGAGTCTTCCCCAAGCTCAACTTGCTTAGGTCTTCGAAAGAATAAAAAGCATAAAAATTGGTGAAGATGAAATTAAGCACCATAATAATATTTCACAGCAGGTGGGGACACATCCCTAATTAAATGAAAATGAGGTCTTCTCTAATGTGACTTTGAAATAATGACAGAACTCCCAATTTCCTTTGGTGAATTCAGTCAAGGTGGTTCTTCTGCCTAAGGGAGTGTTCCCACCAGGAACTCACAATTTATCTGAAATTACTAGCTGAAAGATCTGTGTGATTGCAGGACATGGTTCATCAGAGTGAGGACAGGAAAGAAGATCGTAAACTGGAAAGATAAAGAAGCTGGAAGAAGCCTCTCCATTCCATTCCATACACAGCATTTGAAGGGTTTGGATCGCGTGAATGAATCTCTGCCAACATACGATGTATGATCCTACAATGTCAAACTTTATTTGATACAGCAGAGTGACAGGAATCTTTGAACCATAAGCTTCTGTCATGGGATTTGGGCAGCTTTTGCTGAAATCAGGAAAATCTGATTAGAAGCAGTCACAGGCTCCCCAGAGTGTCCTGGTGTGTACAGCAGCAGGTGTGAACCTGGGAGAGGCCAAGGACTCTGGCCTTCCACAAATGTGGGCGTTAAGAGCACTTGAGCCTCTTAATCTGCATTCTGCAGAGACAAGATCAGATAAGGAAAGAATTACTTGGGCCTCTGCTCTTATCTAATGATAACAGCACTCACAAGAGGGAGAGGAGATCCAGATCCCATTTGTTCTCTAGCACGTGCATTGCTCTTACTTGTGAAGTTGGAGAAGGGCTAAGAGAACCCAGGCCTCTTTCCAAGGGGTGCAGTGGTGTTTGGTCAGTAGAGAAGCCTTTTGTCTGGGCCAACAAATGCTTCATTTTTCTTTCTGAAGCAGAAGCACTTCAACATTTTGGCTGAAAGCACCTTCCTCCAGAACATCTTATGCCTGGCAGTGAAAGTTGTTGTGAGGCAGAGAGGATACAGGTTTTGGTCTGTGACATAAAAGGGAATTATACGCAACTCTCCCACTCCTTGACTAAGCATTCTTGCATAAAGATGCTGGTTTCCATGGGCTGAGTATAATGTGTCCCAGAGCCTCCAGTGGGAGGTTCAGCCCCATGGTAAGAGATAATCCTGTGAGCAAGAGCTGCTGTGGCCTGGGGAAGAGAAGGAGCTAAAGTCCTTGCCATCCCAACCCATGCTGAAGGAGAGCCTTTCCTCCAGCAAAGGCTCCAGTCCCTCAGGGTCTGATGTGTGAGGCCACAAGGTACCAGCAGTCCAAGCCAGCTCTGAACACAGTTGGTGCCAGGCAGGCAACATGGGATCAGGCTAAGGGGAAACCCAAAACAAGGTTAGCAGTTCTGGCCATGTGGCTCAGCTCTAAGCCAAATGTCTCACAGAGCTGTGACTTGGCCCAGCTCCCCCAGGAACCCTAGGGAGAGGCAGGCGGTGAGCCCAACCCTCCTGACTCATGGTCCTGCTCCACAGTGCCTGCCTTGAGCTGTCCTCTCTTTCCAGGAATGGGAGAGGAGGAAAAACCATGAAACAATCCTCCCCCTTCCTATGGCACTGGTTGTGAGGGGCTTTCCAAAGCTACAGTAAAAATAACCTTTCCCACCTCAGGCTGTGTCACATTGAGTGGCAGCATGGGGACAGCCTGTGCCGGGGGTGTAGCGCCAGCCATGGCCCGGCGGGGCGGCAGCTCCTCCCGCCTGGCTCGGTAATGACTGGGGACAGGGACGGCTGGGGTGCCAGCACACCCTGTGAGACAGCAGCCTTGCCCCATGGCTGTTTCTATCACCCTGTGGGCACTGGCAGCTGCTGGGAGGGCTTTGCTGCTGAGCATTGGCCCAGGAGAGCCCCGCACTGCCCTCGCTGTCTGTGAGACTGCAGAGCACGGCTGTGGCAGGGCACATCAGGCATG
Organism: Eopsaltria australis; assembly: GCA_034509425.1. NCBI lineage: Eukaryota > Metazoa > Chordata > Aves > Passeriformes > Petroicidae > Eopsaltria > Eopsaltria australis. Next base: position 867,539 of record JAVTVJ010000091.1, on the reverse strand, counting down.
GCCAGGTGTCCCACACAGTCTCAACCTTCTCCCTTCCTCGCTGTACCAGTCTTGCACCTTGGTAGTGATGCCCACAGGGCCATGGGACAGGGTGTGCTTCCCTTCAGAGCCTCTCCCCCAAACACAGATTTAGGACTGAAATTTCCAAATGTCATTGTCCCATGGCCAAAAACAAAACCCATGTATTTTAACTGCACACTGTGCCAGCAGGCACCTCCAGCATGTTGAGCTTGGACAAGCAGTTGGACACAACCAGCACCTAATTACCAAGGTGACAGGTAGGAACAGTTTTTTGGCTGCACGACTGACACTAGCCCAGTCTCAGCACCATAGCCCAGCCCCTCACAGTTAAAGAAACAAAACCCACCCAAATCCCCGGTGCAGCTCTCCTGGGGAGAGCTAACAGTCTGCCAGTGAATAGAGGTATTTCTTCTGAGTGCACAGACAAGACAGCACCGTGTCTTTGGGGCCATGAAGTGCCTCACTCAACTCTTACGAATAGAGGCCCTTTATTCCAAATTGATGGGTACGTTGCCTCTACTGGCGCTCAGCTTTGGCAACGCCCTTCAATTCCCTTGTAGAACAGCTGGCTTGACAAGTGTTTGGAGCGGATTTAAAAATACCCTTGTCAAAGCAGAGCCCGCTGCATCTGTTTGTGCAAACATGCAGTCAGGGTTGGCTTTTGGGCACACCCTGGCACAGCCCTGCCCCGGCAGCCAGCAGGGAGCAAACAAACCTGGCCTTTGCTCGGGCAGATGGTCAGATGGCCAACGGGCTCTGTGTGCCTGGGACAAGCGGGAGCCTGCAAGGAGCAGGGCTCTTGAAATCCCATGGGGGAAGTGGAGACAGGCAGCCCCTCCCCATTTTCAAGCTGGGTGTGGGGGAAAATTTATATTCACAGATGAACTCGCCTTGTGCCCCAAGGAGTGTCAAGGGCAGAGCCACAATTAGCTCATAGCACAGCACAGGTTCTTGCTGTGGGCTGACAGCCTTCCTGTCAAAGGCTCAAAGGAAAGTGATACTGGGGACTAGCAGGCAAGAAAGCAGGTTGTCCCAGAGGATGGTCTGCATTGCAGAGGGAGGAGAGACATATGTTCATTCCAACAAAAGACCCAGCTCTCCAGCTAATACATACCACTTCTAGCCATGCAGTTAAGTTCCTCTGCTTCCTGCTGGCTTTTGTTTCCTCTAGCTAAATCTGTCTTGCCCCACAATAGGAATGAAAGACTAAGTGAAGGTGAATGTACAAGCATTCACAGTATCTTACACGTGTCTTTCAGGTAATTCTGAAATAACACCGGGGAGGAGGAAATGTGTCTATGCTGGCATTTATGTGACATGTCCCTAAGGCCTGGCTCTTGCTGAAGGTATTGTTCAAGTGCTTCATGGTTTGCCCACACTTCTTCAACCCCTTGTTTTTCCTCCAAGTTATAAATTTAGCTGCCCTGGAGGAAAATTTACTGGCAAAGCAGTGAGGTGACCTCACTGGAGCCAAAGTACAGATAGTTGAGCAATAAGGGTGAAGAAGGAGGAAAAAGTCAGGCTTAGTTGTTAGGATACCTGTCTTGTGCCACTGAGGAACATGTTGAAGCTGGAACAGACCCCATCCCTTCAACAGTGGTCCTGTAGCTACAGGAAGCCACCCAGTCCTGAGGCAGAGCCTGGTTCCCAGGAAATCAAAGTGGAATATTTCCTGTACAAACAGTTGATACTTGGGGTGCAGAAGATAAAATGTCACGCTGCAAAACACCCCAGGGAAAGAGCCATGCTCAGCATTTTCCTCTGCATGTCTGTTCCCAGCCCAAGCACGGTGAAGCCTGTGCTGCTGCATGCCAACGAGGAGGCCCCTTACCTACACAGCAGATGTGCCAGCCACGATTTTTCCTCTTTCCATTTATGAGCTTTGAGCTGCCTTGAGTGTTCTGACATTTACAATGAGCATCAGCACACCTTTGTCTTGTTCCATCTGCAGCAGCAGGACTCTCTATGTACCGGTCACAATCACAGGATCATGGAGTGGTTGGGGCTGGAAGGGACCTCTGGAGACCACCCTGTCCAACCCCTTTACTAAAGCAGAAATAGGTTGCACAGGATTGCACCAAGGTGGGTTTTGAGTGTCTCCAGGGGAGCAGACTCCACAGCCTATCTGGGCGGTCTGTTCTCGCAAAAGAGAGTTTCCCCTCATATTCAGATGGAACTCCCTGTGTTTCGTGCCACGCGTCCTGTCACTAGGATCCACTGGAAAGAGTGTGGCCTCACCATCCTTTATGCATCCAACCCTAAGACATTTGTTGCACTAATATAATATATATATAGATAAATAACACAATATAAATTTTATGTGGCAGACTAGACCCGCTCACTCCTGCCCGCTCCTGAGGCGGAGCCCGGCAGGCCGCGAGTCCCGGCATCCCGGCGGATCCCGGCACTCCCCGGGTTGCCTCGACGGGCATTCCCCTGCCAACACTGCCCTCTCCCGGCCTCTCTTTGCCGGCTGGCGGGGACGGCCGCTCTGGGGAAATTAATTAAATTTATTGCCAATAAAATCAGAGCAGGGTAATGAGAAATGAACACATCTTAGAACAAGTTCCCCTTACCCCTCTCTTCTTCCCGGGCTCAACTTCACTCCCGAATTCTCTAGCTTCTCCCTTCCAGCAGCACAGGGAGAAGAGGAATGGGAACAATGGTCAGTCACCAGACGCTGTCTCTGCCGCTCCTGGCCTCCTCAGGGAGAGGACTCCTCACACTCTTCCCCTGTTCCACCGTGGGGTCCCTCCCACAGGCGACAGTCCTCCATGTACTTCAACATGCATCCTCCCCTCGCGCTGCAGTTCTTTAGGAGCTGCTCCATTGTGGGTCACAAATCCTGCCAGCAAACCTGCTCCAGTGTGATCTTCTCTCCCCACTGTCTTCCCACAGATGCTGCCAGGAGCCCGCTCCAGCACGGGCTTCCCACGGGGTCACAGGCTCCTTTGGGCATTCACCTGCTCCAGCGTGGAGTTCTCCACGGGTTGCAGGGGGATCTCTGCTCCCCCATGGCCCTCCATGGGCTGCTGGGGCACAGCTGCCTCCCCATGGGCTGCACCGGGGGCTGCAGGGGAATCTCTGCTCTGGTGGCTGGAGCACCTCCTGCCCCTCCTCCATTGACCTTGGTGTCTGCAGAGCTGTTCCTCTCACATATTCTCACTCCTCTCTCTGTCTGATACGGTGCAGCTTTTCCCCACTTCTTAAATCTGTTATCCCACAGGCACCATCACAGTGGCTGCTGGGCTTGCCCTTGGCCAGAGATTTGTCCATCCTGGAGCTGGCTGGCATTGGATCTGTCAGATATGGGTGAAACTTCTGGCAGCTCCTCAATAGAACCAACCCCAGCAGCCACTCACTACCAAAACCTTGCCCCACAAACCCAAAACAACAGTAACCCAGACCTATTTGAAACCAGCACATACCATCAGCCTTCTTTGCTTTCCTATTCTCTAAGCAATGTCACTTACTGGATCCAACAAATTAAAGCCAGATATTTGGAGTTTGGTTTGCAGGCACAATGGCTGAAACAAAAAAAAAAAAATCTATTTAGCGGACTACAAACTTTTCAGAGTAGTCCCCACATTAAACATGGCTGTGGGAAGCCTGTCTCTTTGCCAGCCTGGCTGTGTCCCACTGGCTGCTCCCTGTAGTCTACAACAGTTCAGTTCAAGAGCACTTCTGAAACACATCTCCCATCTGTCCCTACTTACTGGATGTGGCTCTGTGACATAAGCCAGTCTTAGAGGGCACTGAGTGGATTCCTTTCAGCTTAACAGGAAAACTAATTGTAGGAATAGCCATAATGCATTCTCCCAGCTACCAGGCCCTCGGTCCATATGCCTGGGTTGGAACCATATGGACGTGAAAGCCCCAGTGGGGCAGAGCCCCAGCATCACCACCTTGCTGCCCCACAGCTGCACCAGGGACTGGCACAGCCCTTGGTGTCACCGCAGCAACCCCACTCTGCTCTGTGGCTCCTGGGTGTGTCCATACAGGCAATCCAGAGCAGCAAGGCAGGAGGTGAGCAGGGACCAATTTTACTGCTGGATGGTCAAAGCTTCATCTGCTTTGACCCTCTCTAACCAAAGAACAGGCTGTGGAGGTGGCAGCTTGCAGTGCTCCCTGATGCAGTTCCCCTTCTCCTGAGGAAGAGGAAATTAATCCCCATGGGGCGAGGAAGGGGATCCCAGCCCCTTCCCAGGGCTGGCAGGAGGCACAGTCTCATGTTGAGACAAATTCTCCAGGCAGAGCAGAGCATTCCAAAGCACTCTGTGATGTTCCTAATAACCCAAAGCACTAAAAAATACACTTCAGTACTTACTGTCAGATTAATTTATTAGCAGGAAGCATGTTTTGCAGTAAGGCAGACAATTAAAAGAGAATTTCTGTAATTCTCAGTCAGGAGGCCAAATTATTACTTATAGTTAATACTTGCAATTAACATGATTGTTCTGAAATGAATGAAAGAGTCTCAAAATGCATATGAAAATTTCATACAATGTATAAAATATATACCTTTTACATTTCTTGAGTAAATACTTTGCCATTTTATGTAAGAAACAAACATCCTAGAGTTGATTTGCAAAACAAGCACTGCAGGAGATGTCCAGTATTCTGTGTCTCTCCACGGTAAGCAGACAAGCAGAACAGAGTCCATAGGCTGAGAGAGAAACTCCATTTGCATTGCTCCTGTCGGCCAAGATAAAGTCCCTACTTTGTAATTCCAGTAAAAATTAAAGAAGTAGGGTTATACTGACAATCAGAGCCTACAGAAATTTTTGAGCCTCTGGAAGAATCTGTAGGATATAGTAAGACAGAAATAAAGCCAGGCTTCCAAGCCTTCAGCCTTACAAGGGATTCAAAGTTTCACAGAAAGTTTTGTAAAAAAATCCTCTTTTTAAAAAAAGTAATTAAAAAGTAGAGTCTTTACTCCTCCTGAAGTAGAGATTACCAGCAGCATTCACTGCAGTGTAGTTATTTCATGTGTGTGATATTTGACTTAATTTACTTCTCTGTGTACGCAGGCCACCTATGATGTTTCAGGGACTTTGCAATTTCAGCTTGTTCCTATGAAGACACAGATTTTACCAGTTTTGATACCACCAAACTGATCACTATAAAACTTGAAAAGGCCTTAAATCTGGCTCTGTTTTTTCCCTTGTTTCAAGTAGAAGAGCATTGCCAATGGATTATGGAAACAAGAAGGTTTCAGTGGGTGGACTAGGACAGACTTCTTATTCTAATTTGGACAGTGTACACTATCCAGTCACAGCCCTGCTATCCAGTTCCAAGCTTTCCCAGAACCTAAAAGAAACAAAAAGAACCTACAGATGCATCTTAAGACATGATTCCCCTTCCTGGACTTTAAGAAGGGCAGCAAAGACAAGATGCATGAAAGAACTGGGAAAGGGCTGTTTACATATCCTACCAGCAAGAGCAGAAAAAGATTTAAGGTATTTGCACTTGAGAGCTCAGCAGAGGAGTGAACAGAAAGTCTTGGGACATCTGCTAAAACAAACAGTTAGAGGTCAGACTCAAACCAGGAAACAGATGGGAATCAAAAGATTCTGGGTACTACTCTTTGTTCTGGTTACACATTACTGACCCCCTCAAAACTAGCAACAATACTAGACTGCAGTTTCAGTGGCTGTTTCAATGTCACGCTGGTAGTGTAGTCATCCAAGAGATTGGCACCTGAAACAATTTGGGCTATTCCACTGATACAGATCATCCCATCTAAGAAACAACAGGACATTGGTGATTTATTAGCTTCTGCAGTCCTGGAAACCTGCTAGTGAAGATGAACAAAACCTCAACACTAGCAATCTTCACATGTGTGTAGGTGCCAGTGAGATGCATACAGCCAAATGCTACTACGCCTGCCTCCAGAAGCTGAGAAAAAGCAAAGCTAATCTTTGTCTTCATTAATTCAGATGGACTGCATGTGGGGAAACACACAGAGCAGAAAGGCAAGTACCACAAAACTAAACAGCTCTGCTATGGTAGGAAGTGTGTATGAGAGGTAAGATTGGTATCCAAATCATTTACCTAGCAATGACTGCTATCCCAATGGTTTTGTGTCCATTATACTGAGAAGCAGACTGAGAAACAAAAGCCACTTTCAAGAACAGAGATGGATGCTGGTTATTATTTAACTACCATTTACTAGAAGATTCCCTTGACGATTGTATTTGAAGAACTATGGCTTATTTCTGCCATTTGCTAGCCCAGAACTTGTAAATCCATTCCCTCAATTCATACACCAAGCAAATAAGACACCATTTTATTATTACTCTGATCTATCACCACTAAACTTTCAGTATATTTTTTTAATATGTTAAAAATAATCAGCCACCCAGTTACTTTCACAGAAAATACAAGCAGCATTTTTTCGCCAGGAGCTTCTAAATTAAAAGGACCTTCAGGTAACTCTGTAAAACACTAAAGACATCATAAATAAACTTATTCTAAAATTCCCTTTCCAAACAATAAATAAAACTCTTCCTTATTTGAAAGTGCAAACAGGCTGTATTATAAAAAGTACGAAGCAAGACTGCAGGAAGTGCTTAATTATTCAGTAATGACCAAGACACAGTTTCTTGCTTTGGTGCTGCTGGTCATCCAGTGATTTTGTTTTCTGGACCCCATCTAAAGAAAAAAACATGCGTGGAGCATTAGTACAACATCAAGTATAGCCTAATACTCAACATGGACAGGCACATTGGAATAACACTGGGGATGGGGAACGGTGTGGAGATTGTCTTCTTCCCCTTACAGAGGAACATGCAATAGTCATAGCTAAGAGGAATACACTGAGGAAAGAGAGGAACTTAAACCAATTCAGTATTGAAAATGCAGGCACACCACATTAAAGAAAACTGTTAGAGAAATGAGCCCTGTCAAAAGTTGTCAAACAAAGTACCTCAAGATGAATCTTTCTCCAGCTGGGTCTAAAAACCATTAAGAGAGAGAGGGACAAACAGGCCCTAACATTTTGCAGTGATCACTAATGCCATAAATGCTGCTCTGAGCCCTTCCCTCCCTCCCCCTCTTCCTCCAGCCCATAAGGAAGTAGCTAACAAAGAGACTTCTCCACTGATATATCTCAGTACATGTTAGGAATTTACTTGGAGTATGTGGCTATTTGTGTGCCACAAAAACTCCCTTCAGTCTTTTTTATGCTCCTAGCGTGGTACTCAATGTATCTTTACACTGCACCTTCATGCTTGAGGCACAAAAATATTTAGCTGCCATTTTCCATGTTGTTTTCCCCTCTGGATGAGTAACATTTTACGGACTGGTAGCTGACAGTAGATGCCTATGGTGCGTCTCTTTTGTAGCACAAAAAGGCTTCAAAGCAAGACTTATCTAAACACTGTTTTGAGAAGATGACAGCTCCCTTGCTACAAGGGTGTGTGTCAACAAGGATTTTGTGACCTTCATATTATACATGTGCATATACATACACAAATATAAAAGGACTGAAATGTTCTGCAGAACATACATAAATGACTCGAAGGAATCCTGTCCAATTTCTCTTGAAATATAATAGTACTCTTTATAGAACACAATTAAAAAGTCTTTATAGAACAAAATCTAAAACATGATCAAGAAGTCTGAAATTATCTACACGCCAAACAGCATGTTGCTGACCTTCATAATAGCATTGCTAGATTTTGTAATGTGTGTCAATGCCAAGCATTTTGTTACAAGTTAGTATTACAGATAATTACCTATTACTATTAGCTCATCTATTAAAAAAACTCAGGAAAGTTTTCACAGCAAAATTTAACTCACTGAAATCAAGACTAATTAAGACTAAACAATCCCAGAGGGAATCGGGTTTGTTTAAAATGTGATCTCACTTATGGATGTCAGTCATAAAATGAATTAATGAAAAAATACTTACTTTCCCTGGCTGTAGGGTCATGGAATTCGAGGGCATTGCTGTGCAATGGACTTAGCTGCCACTGGTAAAAGAAGAAGAAAATATTTACTTATTCCTGAAGACAGAATAAGGAGCAAAGAGAGAAAGGAAAAGTAGCCTACAGGCCTTCAGTGACAGGCATGACTAGGGGTGAGGTGGGAAATGAAGAACTCCCTCTTAAACACACGCTTGCTTTGAGGACAGGTAACTGTTACGGGCATGCAGAAATGAACTCCCTTGAGAAGGGAATGAGGTTGCTCATGCTGACAGTGCTGCAGTTTGTCATGCTGAGTGCCCTGACAGCAGCTGCACTTGGCCACATCCAAAACCCACCGCAGCTCTTTTGGGAGCTGCTGGAAGGGCCAACAAAATCCCACAGTGCCCTCCCACATCAGCTGCCATGCTGTGACAGGGGAGGCTTGGAGAGAACTTCACCATCTGAAGAGACCACCTCCAACAACAGCAAGTTAGAGGGAAATCCTCCATGTAGATAGAGAAAACACAGGGGCTTGGCCCCATCACCTGGCACATGGCACAGCACTGTTCTCCAGAATTGTGACAGAGCAACCTCTCAATTCCACTCACCTGACTGAACAGCACAGTGCTCCTCTATGCTGGCTGCAGATGACTGCTCACTCTACTTTCCCACCAATGCTGCCCCCAGTTTTCAGAATACAGTACACTTAGACACTTACTGTAAATTTGCTTACACCCTCAAGTTCACCAAACTTCATATAGGATATGTCTGCTTTCTTTTTTCCAGCATCAACATCTCCTGCATAGATCTGCTTGATACCAGCTCCTTTAATTAAAGGGACACATTCATCACATGGACATTTTGTCACAAATATCATGCTTCTTTCATCTGGCTTTATTTCTCGACACCTACAAGCAGGCAGAAAACAGAATTTCAGAGTCTGAATCTTGATAGTTTTGAATTGTGACAAATTTGATACCTCAAAAAGCAAGCAAAGAAGTATTATTTACTCTCAGAAGCAACTTACTCCTAATCAAGCACACAAGCACACAATGGAATCTGGTTTGGTTTCACTATCTGTGAACAACACCCATCCCATGTCTCCACACCTATTATTGTTGGAAGTTTCATCAACTACCACACTTCTGCATTTTGGGTTATAGCATGGTCTAGCAAGAAGCAGAGCCAGTGGCTTGTATCAGAAGGGTAACTGAAGGAGCCAATATTCTTTAAAACCCAAGTTCATATAAGAAATCTGAAGAAACCCCAGGAGCTGACTCTGTTCATACACATCCAACTTCTACATTACAGGCATAAAAAAGACTGTGATTGCAATCCACAGTTCATCACAGTGACATCACACATTGTTCTAGTTTGGGCTGAAATACAGTTACTTTCTTCTCAGCAGCTGGTGCAGTGCTGACTTTTGGATTTACCATGAGAATCATGTTGAAAACAGAGTGATGTTTTAGTTATTGCTAAGTAGTGCTTACTCTGAATCAAGTGCTTTGATTCATATTCTGGCATATTCTGGCAGTGAGGAGCTGCACAAGAAGCGGGAAGGGTGACCCAAACTGGCCCAAAGGATATTCCATGCTATAGTGTCACACCCAGTATGTTAACTGGAGGAGTTACCTGGAAGGGATATTGATCAGAGTTCGGGGATGGGGTATGGCATTGATCAGTGGCTGGTGAGCAATTGTATTGTGCATTACTTGTTTTTACCTTGGGTTTCATCTTTATTATTATCTACTATTATTAATAAATTTTAATTTGCTTCAATTATTAAACTGTCGGTGTCTCAACCTACAGGTTTTACTTTTGATTCTTCTCTCCATTCCATTGGGCAGGGGGGTGATCAAGAGGCTGCCTCATGTGTACTTCCCAGCCGGGCTTAAACCACAACATGCATTTGTCATGGAATTGTTTCCCAACTATCTCATTCTTCTCAGTGGTAAAAATAAACCCATTACCTGAATGTCAGGGCGTTCTGCTCCGCATGGATAATGTATCTGAACTTTCTGATTTCCCGATCTTTTTGCTTATCATCCATGTGTGGAAAATCAGCATATTCAGATCCAACAGGAAAGGCATTGTAACCACAGCCTACAAAATACATTGCTCCCGTTCCATCACAGCCTCTCTGCAACAATAAACAAAGCATCGAATTTGGAGGTATTTTAACTGAGTTCTAATTCAAAGTGCTGTGCAATTTACACTTTTGTATGATCAGACAGCTCAGCTCTTGCCAACTGCACCATATCTGCATGGAGCTTCTCCACTGAGCCCTGCAGGAGCTGCACAGGTAAAGTGTAACACCTCAGTTACCTGCACCAGGCTTTTGAGGCTTTCCTTTTGGCAAGTAATACTGACAGCAGGGACAAGAAGTCTGAAGGATTTAGTCCTTAACAATGTACATGATTAAATACAGCTGGAGTTCATCCCTGACGTGCCAGAGATGGTGTTTTGCCTGTCTTTTAACAGACCCAGTGACCAGTGGGCTGACAAGAGGCAATTGGCAATTGAAATCAGAAAAAGAAACAAAACAGCAATAGGCAGCTGATGACTGAAATTTTAAAAACAAATTAAGAGTATGTTGCAGCTGCATGAAGAATGAGGTTTCCTGGGATTGGTAACATGCATAAGCAGAGATATGAAGAACAAAAACTTTGTGTTTGGATGAGAAAAAGCACAGTAACAATATTCATACAAAAATACCACTTTGATCCAAAAAGGAATGTGCTAAAGCCCATACAGCATTTCAACTGCAACAAATATCCTCAGGAGATTGTCAGGCTATAACTGCACTGAGACCTCTCCTAAAAGAGCTGCAAAGAGGGACCATGCTGCTCCATCAGCAGGTGGCAAAACCTTGTAGCCATGAAACCTGGAATAACTGACAATGACTGGGGAAGCCAGTGTTCTGAAAATCCAGGTGGAGACATGGTCGGAGTTACTAAAATCATTTATACTTCCCCTTCATCTTCATCCATAACAATCAACCAGTCATTAACTTAGTTACTAAAGCTCTGCGTGTGTGCCTGTGTGTGTGTGTATGAAAAACAGAAGTGTATAAACTTCAAGGAAAATAACAAGCTCAAAGCCAGTGTATGAATTGTGAGTGCAAGAAAAAGTAACTTTTTCAATACTTACTGATTTTTCCTCTGCCCAAATAATAGCTCCAACTCCCGTTTTATGATCCTCTAAAATACATAACATTTTAGCAGTAAATAACAAATAAAGCACTTCTGAGTTACCTATACATTAACATATGACATCCTAGAGTAAGGAATAACATTTATTGTTGCTTTGTGGACAGGAGGAAAGAAATGCAGAAAGATTAAAAGCTTTGAAATCATTTGAGTCTAGTATAAAAGCTGGGTGTGCTCTTACTGCAAGGCAATCATTCTAAGACTTTGCTGTGTACATTTGTTCACAAATGCAACAAAGCAACCAGCATGTAGATAAAAAAATGTGTGCCAAGAATATGTGTGGACAGGTTCACTGATGTAAGACAGCAAACTGATAAAATCCTTGTAGTTTACTACTCAATGACTTAATTTCTGCCATTCTTTAAGTTTATGGTTCTGTGGTCTGAAGTCCTATCAAAATTAGTTCTATTTGATACCAAATTCAGAGACAAAATATTAACAATTGGATTTTGAGGGTGTATTCTATCACCACCATAGGAAAACTGGTACAGAGCTTTCATTACATTACTTGGATGGTCTTTATGGCACTTGAAAATCTTCCCCAGTAGCTATTGATGAGAATCTTGACCAGTTAAAACAGAGAATATAAAGGAGAAAAACATGCTTCAGGCTTCCATTGATTAATATCGCAGCATACACTGTTTCCATTAATCATTTCCATCTTACTTAGTATCACTACCATATGCAATCACTCAAAGAGGGTCTTTTCTGCCAGAGATGAATTCTATCAAAGCTGACTTAATTTATATTTAGCATATTTATTAGTCACTGATGACGTGAGGAAGATGACAATGACTGATTAAACCAGTCCTATTTTCTTGGTCCCTTTATATCCACCTATATAGCAGTGTAAAGGACCTAAATATGTGTATGAGCTGCTGTTTATTTTAATTCCATTACAGTGCAATAAGAGTTGGCTCAAAAGCCAGACCTGAGTCCAGGCTGAATACTATAGATAAACCTGAACTTTGCTGCCCCAAGAATGAGTATTCAAGCTTGGTCATTCCATCTTGTTCTGTATAACAGTAGCTGTACAAAGAATTCATAACTGGTTCCATGAAACTTCTGAATTACATCTAAAAAATGTGCTTTCCTCTGCAATTTTTGGAGACAAAATTTGCTGAGAGTACCTGACTTAATAGGTTGGGTTTGGATATGTGTGTTGGGGGATTAGTTTTGGTTTAAGCTTTATACATGTAGTATTTATTTGTTTACAATAGTTTAGAAAAAGCAACTATCATATCTAGAGTACAACATCATCACTATGGAGTACCATCAAGTTAAAAGTCTTCATATTCTATTCTCTGGAAGAACTTATCAGTTTCCTGCATTGCTACCCAGAGGCAATAAAGCAGCTAACAGAAGTCACCTTTATCAAGAGAGAGTCAATAACTATCTTTCTACTTCAGAAGCTGGACATAAAACTCCAGCATCTGTGCAAAGAAAACCCCCATCAGACATATAAGCTGATACTTACAGACTACCACTAATAACATTAGGACTAGAAGACTTAATGTAACTGTACTTAATGTCCTACTGAAGGATATTATTTCACTGCTTTTTTCTGAAGTGTACGTAATCTGCTTGAAACACTGACATTTATTTAATAACAGAAGCATCTTGTGAGACCTCAGTAAAAAGAGCCTCTGAGCAGCTTGAAGAATTTAAATGTCATTCTGTTCTATTTTCAGTAGGGTGTTGGACACGTTGGCAGGGCAGGGTTTACCAGCACTGTATGTGAAATGCCTGCACTGATTTCCTCATGGAAAGCTTTCACACACAATACTGCGTGCCCCTGTGGAGTCTTTACTATTACTGCTGCACTCATTTCACACATGTAGGAATGGAACTGAGGAGGAATTGAGAACTCCTTGCTCAAGGAAGTATTTGGAAGAATATGACAGCAATCAGGAACTTGCTGTACTGATGAGACCCCACTGTTCCGGCGCTCTGGTAAAGGACTCACCTGTGCGATAGGCAAGGAGCCTGGCTTGGATCATGCAGTGCCTTGCCACGTCCTGGGGCAAACACTGATCCTCTGCTTCACTTGCTCGTTGGGATCCACTCTTGTAAAATCCAAAGTATCCAAAGACAGGGACGCTGGCAGCCACTGATGCCAAGACCAAGACAAGATCTTTCATATTCTGCCTAAGGTTGGTGAAGTACGGGTTTTCACAGAGGTTCTCCAGTCCTATTGTCATCAATATTTGCTTGTGCATTTCCTCATTTGAAATTAAAAATAAACTTTCATACTCTTTTATTCTCTCTTGCCTGCATGCAGTATAAAAGTCAGTGTTATAGTCAGCCTGTGATTTTGCTATTTTCTGAATAAAATCAAACTTGGTGGAAGTTTCTTCAATAAACTGCACCATGTAGCACACCAAAGGCTGAAGCAGCACACACACACGGGCACGACTGTTTGACTTCAGTCTTTCCACTGCTTTGGCATCTAGCTTTGCATCCTCAGTGCTTGTTGGATTAGACACCTCGTTCTGCAAGCTGATTTCAGGATCTGCAGGCCAGTAAGAAATCCTGTTCACCCCGGCTGGAAGAGAAGATAATGCAGCAGAAGGAACCATGCAAGTACAGTGGAACATAGAGCTCATATTCAACATACTATTGCCTAACCCTGGTTTTGTTTCTTTAAGGCCCCAAGTGCTGCCTAATGAATGTCAAGACAACAAAAATGCTGGTAGATACTAGTACCTAGGGTTATCCAACTTGATAATCAGACTACAGAAAAAAATTGAGTTTCCCGAGTTCTCAGATCTTTGTGACTGCCTAATTTTGCATCTTACATCCAACAGAAAAATTAGCAACACACAAAAAGAAGTTAGCACTGACAGACATTGCTGCTGAGATTAAAAAATCAGTATTTGCAGAAGGGCTGTACCAGCAGATTCCATTTCTGGAAGTGAATGATCTGGTTTGTCTTCATGTCTTGTGGGAAAAGGAAGCCCTTAAGTACTCCCTGTGATTTCTGCATATAACCCACTCTTCCCTGGTGTCAGTGACAAGCCATGGGAAAGCAAGGAAAAACACAGCAATCTAAGCCTAATCATCAGGCATAGGGTTGCTCTGGCAGAGTGCAAAAGGACTGTCAGAATCTGAGCAGTGCATCCCAGCCAAGGGACAACATCACCAGTAATAATGGTTGCACATAACAGAGAAACAGGGTCTCGTAGCAAACCCCAGTTTCTTGATCATCAGCTCCAGGAAATGTACATTCACCTTTACAGAAAATATCAGTGCAGGCTACACAAGTTAGGGACTGGCATTCACTATTGGGACAGTCCAAAGAGAAAATGGGCTTCCTGTTTTCAATCACCAACACAACATTTACTCCTGCTCTAGTACAGTCATTGCTTACCATTTACAATCATTTTTAAACAAGTTGAACATGGTTTTCTGGAAAAATAAAGATCACAGTTTTTCAGTCTTGATCCGTGTTTAATGAGTGCAATCTGGCCAGCATGCAAGTCTGTACTGGAGCAATGAAGACCAATAATCTTCATATTTTTCACCACAACTAGACCACTCTTCTTCACCTACAGAAAAAGGCATTATTATTATTTTACTTTTTTTCAACATTGAGTCCATAAAGATGTTACAGCTCTTCCTTGGATAACAATAACCACCCAGCAGCAGAGCATAGAGTTCTCAGTACAAATGAATCATTAAACAATCTGCACTTTCCTAAGCATTTTTTGTTGTTGGTTTGTTTTCACATATGCCTGTTAATATCAGGGTGTCGTGTCTCTCTCAAACTCCAAAGAGGGACTTGTCACAAATTTCTGATTTTTTCTAGTCATTGCTTTGCCCATAACAAAATCCAGAAGCAGCATAGAAAATTCCATCAATTACAGCTGAAACCCTCTCGGAATCAGCCAGCATCTGGAAATGCTCATGAATTTAATTTCTCTCTTAAGCCTGACCATCCTGGGAGCCAATGGCTTCTCTAGCTTTATTTCTGTCTCTTCATTTATGTAATGAATCCTGGTTCTAAAGAATCTTCCATGGAAGAAGTCTGCATACCACAGATGAGAGCTATTACATCTGGATTCCCATGCATTGTGAGGAAACTGGATACAAGCTAGTCTGATGAAGCTGGTGAAACAGATCTCATTATGCAATCCAGCTGCTACTGAACAGTGTTGCCTTAGATCTGTAAATTACTCAATTGTGTTGTGGTTACAGAACCGAGACTTTACTACAGCCCTACATACAAGCCAAGTGTCATTTCCAACTGAATTACTAAATTTCAAACTGCTTTTGAAGGCTGTAGATGTTGCCCATCTATCCCTCTTTTGGATCTAGTTTGGGACATATTCAGCTCTGAAAACGAGGCCTAATTTTCACTCAGATTATTTTCCCATCATTTCTTGCCCTGGCTGATACATGTGCTATGAATCTGAGCACATGGGTAAGCTCTGCACAATGCAGTAATCATTTGAAGAGCACAGTAACAACTCTGATCACAAAAGGAAACATCCTGTTCCAAGTCAGTCTGAAAATGCCTCTTCACTTTGAAGAGTAGCTGGCTACTGTTTAGAAGACCCATTCTCAAGGGCAGTTTCTTGTCCTTGTCACTAAAGTAGTCACCTACAAGTTCTTGATCAGCAAATATTTCAAGTACTTGTGTGCACCTCCACTGTATAAAAGAACTCATCTACAGTCATGAACATAGTAACTCTGAAAGAGTCCCTCTATACCAGCAACCACATTGACTTTATACATAGGGTTTCCACCACGCCTCCTTTGTCCTGCTCTTTAAAACACCAGCCATTTTTTAAAGCCTGCTTCACCTCTTGGGGTATATACCTTGCCTTTCAAAGTTTTTCAGAAATTGCATGATATTTAGCCATTTTGCTATTTTTCTCTCACCACCAGAGATTTTTCTACTTCTAAGAAATATTTGAAAAAAGTTTATTACATTTGGTTGGTTTTGTTTTTTTCCTCTGGACTATGTGTCATCTAAAAAGCAGCTGGGCAAAATTCACTGAGGGAGCTCTTCAGAAAGACCAATTAATAGTAAGCACAGACATTTTACCTGGGATTTTTTCGGTTGTTCAGCCGAGGGAAAGAGCTCCATCCACAGACTTAATAAAGTAAAAAGATTGACCTTAGAAAGTCTTGGCATTTGACCTGTTTAGAAGAAAAAAAAGAAATCTTTATTACAAAATACTTGTAAAGAAACTCCACATTGCTGAACATCATTTTTCAAGTCTTCTACACCACAGCTGCTACAGAAGCTGGTTCATCAACCTCTTCTGCTCTTTCAGCAGCTACATCAACACTGTCCTTTTCATGGCAGTCATTGCCAACTCAGGATGCTCACATCTGGGCGCAGAGATCGGATTTGTGCAACAAGAGGAAACGGAGAAACTTTCACTGAGATTCAGTGAGTTTGTTCGACTCAGAGGTGTGAAGCAGAAATCACAGATCAGTTCATCAGATCCCACATAGCTTAATGTGCCCAAATGATTCACAGATGGTTACAGAAATCCAAGACAGTTTCTAATTCAGCTTCAGGCTCACCACAGAAGAGGGCAAAAATATCCAGGCACACATCCTGATCTTGCACTGGTGCTTGCAGCAAGAGTGGACGAGCCATTGTGAAACCTTCCAGTTACATCAGTTCTGGAGATCCTGCTTATAGATTCTTACAGTCTGCTTAGATTTTGGCTGTTTTTACAAAAATTTAAACCTTTTGCTCAGGTCGTCACTTCTGACAAAATATCCAAATGCAAAAAATCCCTTCTTGGAGCACCACCTTGTGCTGTGTTGTGTTTCTATTCAAAATCTGGAAGTTGTCTTGTGAGGGCCAGGGCTTAGCATTACTGAGTGCCCCACAAAGGAAAAAGGAGGAAGCCCTGTGCTGCTCAGTAAACCTTGCACTGTTCCAGATGTAAAGCTATCTTGCCTTACACTTGGCAAGAGGTTAATTAAGTCTTTTAAAAATCTCTAGTCCCTATTTCAGGGGTGCTTACAGAGAGCTGTAATGAACACATATTCCTCTGCAGGTCTCACAAGTGCTGTCTGACAACAGCATTATTTCTGTTTCTATCTTTCCCCACAAATGTTACTGTTTTCACAAAGAAGGAAAAGGCAGTGGCAAGAACGGAAGAGAATAGACAAAAACATTCTTTAAGCAGTTCCAGCAGCTTGGGAGAGATATAATCAAATAGTAAGATTACCTGGCTGGGGGAGAGGGTTAGTTTAATGGCACGTCTATGAACCCAAACAATTAGGACAGCAGATAAACATATGCAATCCATGACTGAAATACCTTTTCATACGGTATTTCAGCAGCTTTTTTCACACTTAAGTGTGGTTTGGGAAAGCAAATACAGGTCTGTCAGCAGCACTATCCGATGCCACATTGTCCACTGTTCCTTAGGCTGCCCAGCTCTGCTACCCTACTTGGCACAAGCACTGCAAGGGACACCTGGTTAGCACCGTCAGATACCTGTGCTAGAAATGTACACGGCAAGCAGCACACACCAAGATTTGTTGTCACTTAAACTAAAAGCAAACTGTAAAAGGAAGTCTACAAGCCACATCTAAAGCAGCAGAATCTGCTTTGTTAAATGGGCATTTGGGTTTATTCTCATTACAGCCCCTGTTTACTCCTGTCACAGCACACACATGTACAGTTCCCAATTGTCAAGTTAAAACAAACAGTGCAATTTATACCAATGCACATGCACACCTTTGTGTTTTCTAAAATGGACTACAATTTGGCACACAGAGTACACTTAAAACTGCATGGACCACAAAAAAGTTTTAATTACTCTTTGTTTTTTTGCACCTAACCCGAACATTCGCATCTTCACTCACTTTGGTAGTTAAACACTCCCTTAAGTTCAACAGGGTGAAGAGAAGGCTGATTAAAGTGGATTGGGCAAAAAGGCAGAAGATGTCTTACAGAATTAAAAGCAACTACAGAAGACTGGGGAAGTAAAGAATCAGGTTCTCTGCTACTGAGAGCAAAGCCACATAAAAAAAGAGTGCTCTTTCCAGGTGCATCAGGCCCACTTCACACAAAGGTATGATTTTATTCCTCCTGGTTATGGATCTTGCTTCAGTGAGGTGAGGCATGCTCCAGGGAAAGCGTGCTGAGAAGGCTGGTGCCAAAAATCCTGCTGCATCTGGAAGCAAAAACGAGCAGGGCACTGCCTACCCGGACATGGCTCAGATCCAGGATCATGTCCTGGCTGTAATGCAGGAGTTCCCAGTCCAAAGTCTGAAAGGCTTCTAACAAGTGCTTGACACCAAGGAGGAGGCTACCAGTGTCATCACTCTGCTGCCTGGGAAAAGGAAACTAAAACCCATTTTCAGACTTAATCAATTTTGCTTGCTTGGAAGCAGGATTTCCTTAAAACCAAGATGAAACAAAACTCATACACCCATCCAGGAGACCTGGCAGCCTTGCCATGGTGTCCAGTCTGAGAACCATATGTACAGCACATCTGTATGCACACTGCGCTCCCTTGGGACCGCAGCAATAGGATCTGTGGAATCCATCAGCATCTGCTTCACCTGGGCACCCCCAGCCTGTGAGAAAGTTGCTCTCTACCAAACCCATGCCATGTGCCTGCTGTAAGGACACCCCTCAGAAGGCGAATGTTTTCCTGCATATTAAATATATGTGGAATACGGATGGAGAAAGAAATTGCTGTAATTTCGGTGGGAGCGGGGAGCAAAATACAAGCTTATGTTATCAAAAGGCCCTGATGGAGAAGGGCACTGTCAAGCAGGGGCAGGGGAGGATGTAGGATATATATCTATATATCTATATATCTATATATATAGATATATAGATAGATATAGATAGATCATTTTAAAATTGGATGTATAGATATATGCTCATAGATACTATACACAGAAGTATATATATACTTATATATATATACACATACACTCTGTATATATAGCATATATAATACACACACTACATGTAGTGTAACATGTGCATATATATGTATATACTTATATACTAGAGATATGCCACACATATTTATATATGAAAGCACACTTACATACAGTACATAGATACATTATATATACACACACTTACATAAACGCACATATATATGTGTATATATATATATATATATATATGTATATGTAGATATACACTTTATTGCACTGTCTGTGAGGGGCAGGAGCACTCTGTGAAGCATCCCCGGAGGAGGGGGAAGGCGCAGGCTCTCTGAACAGCCCCGGGAAGAGGCGGGAAGAGTCCCCTGAGGAGAGGACAAACCGGGCGGCCCCTGAAGGAGCCGCTGGGTGAGCCGAGACCCGCGAGGGGTCGGTCAGCGCACGCCCCCCTCACACTCGCCCGGCCCGCCCGGCCGTCAGCGCGGCGGGGCCGCGGCTCCCTCACGGCGGGGCAGGCCCCGGCCCGCCCCCAGCCCCGCAGCCCGGCTCACCGGCCATGCTGTCAGTCTGCGTGCTCGCCGCTTTGGCCCGCGGCGCTCCCGCCGCCGGCGCCTCCTCCGCTCCGTGCATGGGTGCCGGTGCCCGGAGCCCCCCGCCGCCGGCCGCGCACCGCCCCCAGGGCGGCACCGCCCCCACGGCAGCTCCCGCCGCTGGGCGGGGCGGTCGCCCGGGAACGGCGCTGACGGACGGGCGCCTCGACCAATGGGGCGTGCGGGCGGGGGCGGGGCTCGGCGGGGCGGCAGCTCCCCGCGGGATCCACGCTCCGTACCGGGAAGTTAACGGGGAGCGGGGTGACGGAGGAGCTGCTGTGGGAGTGACCCACGGGCACCGACCTGTGGGTCCAGTTCCTGGCCCTGCACAGCACCATCCCCAAGGGTCACACCGTGCGCCTGAGAGCACTGTCCAAACGCCTCTGGAACTGTGTAGGGTTCCAGTGGCCAGCCACCCTCTGGGTGAAGAACCTTTTCCTGATATCCAACCTAAACCTCTCCTGGCACAACCTCAGGCCGTTCCTTCGGGCCCTGTCACTGTCACCACAGTGAGATCAGTGCCTGCCTCTCCTCCTCCCGTCACAAGGAAGTTGTAGCTGCAGTGAGGTCTCTCCTCAGTCTCCTCCTGGCTGAACACACCCAGTGCTCTCAGCCGCTCCTCACACGGCCTCCCCTCAAGGCCCTTCACCACATTCGTAGCCCTCTTTTGGACACTCTCTAATAGAATCACAGAAGGAGACTCCCCGAATATTCTGGGGTGGAAGGGATCCACAAGGACCATCAAGTCCAACTCTTGCTTGAATGGGATCCCAGAAAGTTGTTTTCTGCAGCAGGCGGCTCAGCTGCAAGTGGTGCAGGTGGAGGAGAGAGCAGAACCTCTGCTGCTGTGCTTTACTTCTAGTGTTCTGAGGGATTTGGGGGCTGTGCTCTGACACATTATTCAGCTTTCACCTTGGGTGTCTAGAGGGACCAGTCCTCATTAATAAGCTCTGTGGGGCATCGTGGTCTGTATAAACCAAGACATCTGCTCATGACCTCTGGGCTTTTTGTCCAGAGCCTCTGGGGTGGAGTGTTTAATGTCCCTGCCACTTTTTCTAAATACCAGGGTATGTAAAAGCTTCTCTGTGGATACATTTTTGGAGATATATCCATAATCTGCTGTCATGTATAAAAGCCCAAATAGTTATTCAGCATCAGTGACAAAAAAAAAAATCCAGTCTTGAAGGGTTTCAGAAGTCCTAGACCATCTAGACTAAAAAGACTAAGGACTAGAAGGACTAAAAATTAGTAAAAGAATTCCTGAGGATGCGACCTAAAGCAATACAGAATTTGAGTCTCCAATCAAGTCAATTGAAGCCTAAAAGCTGAATAAGAGCATGAATTGGGTTATAAATTGTTTCTTGTTAAGGATCCTTTTGTTTTTGGTATGGCCTAAAATTAATTTTTTTGCTGTGCATGCATTACTATCTCAGAAGAATTTTTCTTCTGTTTGGAAAAATTCCCTTCTAGACACCCTCTTTATGAAAAGCTACAAAATTGATTTGTGTATTTTCACTTACCAATCTCTCAAATGTGACCAGACCATTGCCGAATTTTCTGTTAAAATAGACTGCATCAAGCAAAAGGGTAGCATCTTTCAGTATGTTTTTCTCCTGGTATCCCAAAACCAAACCAGGACTTGCAAGAAGTCTCTCTGCTCTGTTATATCTTGAGGTTCC
The DNA here is from genome assembly GCA_034509425.1 of Eopsaltria australis. Taxonomy (NCBI): domain Eukaryota; kingdom Metazoa; phylum Chordata; class Aves; order Passeriformes; family Petroicidae; genus Eopsaltria; species Eopsaltria australis. The sequence continues at coordinate 846,243 of JAVTVJ010000091.1, read as the reverse complement.
CCCCCCCCCACTGTGTTAGAGAATCTTCTTCTCTCACCATTAGCTCCTGCATCTGTGTCTTACAAACCAAATTAATTCAAGTGATTGATTGCTTAACGCCCCTTTCCCCCACCCCTTTTTTCTTTACTTAGCAGACCTATTTCCTTGGATGTCCCAGAAGTGTCCCAGAAGGCTCTCATTGCTGATATGTTGTGTTTGGATCTGGCAGATGGGGCAAGCGAAATCTCTCTCTGTCACAATGTGTTCTCAGACCCCTGATATGTTCCCATTTGTGACTTACAGGATTTTATCCTTTGCAATAATTTAATAGCCATTTGGTATAGCAACAGTACTCACTCAGAATTTACTGAGATGTTTTGCTGGGCTTTTCTGGTGCTTCTTGTACTGCTGTTAGTACATTTTTACACCCTTGTCTTCATCAGTGGACTGAAAATCTCATTCCCCATCACCATCTCTTTTGGGGTTGATTTGCTGAGAAAACTTATTCCTGCATTGCAGTTACCTACTTTGCAGTATTTTTCTGTGTCTGTGCACTGCAGGTTTTAGATCCTGGATCCAGGTTTCCTTCAGTACTATCAACTCTCTTAAGGTAGATGACTTTACACGTACCTCAAAATTCTAGCTAGAGTGTAATGATAAACAGTGAAGCTGATATTTTGTTTAAAGACTAGTAAGAAGAACTTACAGTGCTAATTCTTGGGGTTTTAGATATTTATTAATCTCTAGGAATTCTACTCTGACCTTTGTTTTGCCTTCTGGATTTAAAAATAAACCCTCTCCTCTTAGAAAGTTTTTTCTGTGAGCTATTAAGCATCTGTAACAGCTAGGCCCATCAGTTCGTGTAGGAATTATCTGATACTTGTTAGTACCGTGCCAATACAACAAGGTTCTCTTTCTATCTCTTAACACCCCTTGCATTAATGACCTTGGAACAGATGTACTTGCTTTATAAAGCAGCGTGCTGAAGTACATGCAGTGGAAAGGGAAATAGTCGGAGTGTGTGGTGGCAGGAGTGTGATTTGTGATGGCTGTGAGGCTCAGCAGGGAAACCCGCCCTGAGCAGGAGCCCTCCAAGAGCCTCTGTTTTTATCATTCGCTGCCTTTTTCAGGGCTTTGAAAACCAGCAAGATTAGGAATCATGTAAAAGTCAGTTTGACAACAGTGAAGGCAGCATCTGTCAATTCTACGTCATGGAGGCAGAAAAAATGGTTTTGCAAATCCCCCACCTGTCTCCTGCTGTAGAAGTTGCAGGCCCCAGTCTCTGCTTTCTGAGGGGACAGTTCAGTGTCCTGCCATGTTGCTGGTGCATGGCACCACTGATACTTTTTTTATGAGCAGCTTTTTCCCCACTGGTCACTGAAAGCAGCCAGTGATGCCTCTTTTTTCCTTCCTTCCTCCTAGCAGGGCTGGGTTTGTGTGGACAGCCTGGAAGTGATTGCTTCTGCAGTTACCTATGGATACTTGGTGTCAAACACTCACCTGCTTACACCTTCATGAAAACAACAGCCACTAAGGTACAGCAGAAGTGTTTTGAGGGGTGGTAAGTGAGCATCCTTTGGCTGCACCAGGGTTCCTCCTGCACCAAACACTATCAGGATCCTTTGTTGCTCAGTGTCCACTTTGAGTGTCCTCCATTGACTTCAACATGAGTGTGAGGTCCTGGTCACTCCACAGCACCCTGTCCCGTGGGTCTGTGACCCAAACTCATTCATGGTCCAGCTTCCATGAGCGCAGGTGTGGAATTTTGCTCCCTATCATTTGTGCAATAAAGCTTGTGGTTCTGTTGTGTAAGTATCCCAAGGCTGCCCAGCACAAAACCAGCCTCCTGTCTGCTGTTCCAGTCTGCAAACCCACAGAGGCAGTTTCTTCTAAGGTTGTCTTTTTTCATGATCATCAGTTGTAATGCACTGATGTGTGCTGTCAAATGGTCTAACTTGGATATTTCTCCCTTTATGTAACAGAAATTACCTGTCAATTTTTTCTTACTGGCATGTGCTTCCTTTGACAGCCTTGTCCCATGTTTTGGTGACAAGGAGGCAAGAAATCAGTTTTGTTTCTGTATTTAGAAATAAATGCAATATTCCTAGAGCCCAGACTAAAATGTAATACATTTGACATTTCCACATAGAGACATATTACTCCTCACACACACTGCACTTCACAAAGCAAGAGGTGTCTGAGAAGAAGGAAACCAAATGAAAGTGAGGACTCTGGCTATTACAAGCTCCTGATGAGCTGTTGTTTCTCACCAACAGCTGTAAAGTGGACTCTGAAGACCAAATCAGTTAGTGCAGGGAAAATATGTAAGGAGGGAAGACATGGATCTGGGTGGATCCCATCTCTGTGGTAGGGGGGTTCTGCTCCATGGGACCAACTCCTGCTGCTCTTCCATGTTTTCCTTTGCTTTTCCCAGGCTTGTCTCAGCCAGGGCTGTTTTCAGCCATATCCATCCTGCCCTGCTTCTTTCCCGTTCCCAGGCTCTGCAGGAGAGAGCTCCCTTCACAACAGGCAGCATGGAAAGGAGCAAACATTTCTTTGTTGAGTCTGTCCCTTCTGCATCTCTGTGGTAACTTTTCAAAGGCAGGCAAACTGGTCTGCCACTCTGTGTGGGAGCAACTTCCCTTGTCTCAGCTGCCTTAGCACACAGGCTTGCTCTGGAGGAGCAGAATCCTGTGGGCAAATGGATAAGATGATTCCCTGGCACAGATATGGCTTGTCCAGGTCAGTCCAGCAGACTGCTGGAGTCTGTTGAAGTCTGTAAAGAGTAATGCCTACAAGCCTCAGATAAAGTCCAGGGCTGGGAATGCTGCCTGACTTGGCAGAATTGAAACCCTGGAATAAAAAAATGTTCCCTATGCTGTGCTCAGCTGCTGCAGGAGAAGGGGAAACTCAGCCTCTCTTCACATTCCTCTTCTTCTGTGGTTCTGGACAGCCTGTGCTTCCACAGGTTCAAAACACAACTTGTCTTTGGGGCATATTTGCACAGCACAGACAAAAAGCAGACCTATATTCAAATTAGGGAACTGATTTCCTTGTTAAGATGGGGCAGATCTGTTGCACAGGAGCCACACATTCGTTGGGCATATGCTTCCCTTTATAATCAGTTTAGCTGCAAGATGGGCAGTGCTGGTATCCTTGATTTATAGCAGATGCCAGGTAATTTTTGTTGCTTTCAAGGTTTCCTGACATTGCTTTTTAACCTCAGCAGAGCTTCAGAGTGCAGAAACACTATGCAGAATTAGACAGAGTATTATGAGTTGAGAGGGACCCACAAGGATCCTTTTGCTGCCTTTTCTCTCTTACTCTGGCCAGGGTAGCTGTCACCTCTGATACAGCAACTGCACCAACCTCCACAGGGATTTGAGTGCCTTGTGTTGCATCAATACCACTGCTGGTAGTTCTTCCATTCCAGGTAAATACACCCTCCCATCTGGTTTGCATTCCTGTCACTTCATACTGGTTTTAGTGATTTCCAGATGATGCATCTCAGGCTGGTTCGCTGTGCTGAATTTGGGCTCTTGGCTCAGGACGGTGGTATTTGGTGGAGTCTCAGGTTTAGGACACCTGACTTCAGCCCACGCTGAAGGTTGACCTTGTGGATACATCGCTGGTTGCATGCAGGGGACATGCTGGGGTTGAGGGGAAGCACTGAATTTCCTCTCCTGCCCTGCCTTTTTGCCTGTGGGCCCTAGGACAGTGTCCATGAGGGGCTATGGGAAGTGATGGAACCTGTGCAAGGGCTTTACATGGCCTTCATATCTTGGGAAAAAATTGACCCAGCCCTTCTTGAGGGTTAATCTTTTTTCAAAATCAGCTCACATAGAGGTGCTGTTAAAACTTTCAACAACTTTAACATGAGCTCATATAGACTTATGGCTGACAGGGACAGGCTGTGGTCAAAGCATCTGGCTCCCCACCAATCCCTGGCAGCCTGGATGAGCAACTTGGCAGAGATATTTCTCACAGGCAACTTCTGAAAGAGAAATAAATGAATTCATCCAGTGAGTTCTGGCTGGGAGAAGGAAAGGGAAAAGGAGGGAAAGCAGATGGCATTATCCATTCTCTGCAGCAAGGGAAGGAAGATGAAATCCGAAAGTGGAGATAGAAGGAGCAGGGACTCATCTCGGAAGAGGGGTGGAATGCAGATGGGGTGATCTGAGGGGAAGATGAGGCAAGTGAGAGGCAGGACAAAGTTGTCAGCCCCACTGCACTCTGTTCTCTCCCAGGGCATATGCCACCCCCATCCTGGGTGTATACCCTTGGAGTTCTGCCGTTCCAGCCACTGGAAGGGAGATTGAGATGATGTGTAGGGCAGCTCTGATCCTGGCTGTGGGGGACTGAGGACATTGACTCTTGGATGTGTGCAGCCCCAGGAAAATCAAAGCAGTGTTGCTGCTCAGAACTGCTGCAGGAGGAGGTTCCAACCTCATCTCTGTTAGGTACTTTCCAACCTGGACAGCCATTTTCTGGTCCAAAATTTGCTTTGCTAAACACTCTGGAAACCTTAGTCTTCAGTGGCATGCTTGGAGATTTGTGTGGCCCATGGAAGCACTGGATGACATCAGTCTCAATATTTTGGGTCACCAGAGGGTTCCCACAGTAGGGACACTGAGCAGAAGACATCATTGCTTTTGCTTCCCAGTGTTTTGGGGCTCAGTTTGAGGTTCCATCAGTGATGTCTGGGCAGGCACCAGAGATCCTTGGTCCCTTGATATTCACCCAGATGTTCCAAGCCCTCGTCTGCCTTATTATGAGAAGCACCGAGCCTGCCTCAGCAATGAACAACAGTGCAACAACTGGACTTGAGCCTTGGAAAATGCTGTGCTTTGCCTGATGGGAAAATCTTTTAACATCTACTGGTAACAAGTGCACAAGTGGTTTAATTTTGTCTCTGCCCCCCAACTCCTCAAATGCAAACCAGCTGCAGTGTTTCCCCCCAGTTTTCTTCTGAGTTCCAGGAAGTTCCCACCAAAGCTCAAGTGCAGCATCACAGGTGACCAGGAGTATTTAGCAACAGTAAACCAGTTTGTAAATAGTTCCCTAAAGCATTGAAATATACTTCTGGATACTAATTTTATCATAGAATTGGCCTATTTTTTGGCAATATTAAGCCTGCTCCTAAATCAAATAGGAAGTAGCACCCCAGGGATTCTGGGGCTTGTTCCCATCAGACTCGATTGATCCAAGGCCAAGACCATGTTAGTTGGTTTAGCTAATTCAGAGCAGTTTGGGCCATTTTATACCTATTTGTTTTTCCTCTTACTTTGTATAATCCCTTTGTTTGATTGCTGAGATGGCCTTAGGCTTCGTGTTCCCTGTGGGAGTGATGCAGCACAGTGACAAATGGAATTTTAAGGGGATGGCTGTGGGGAGGAAATGTGTCCTTGCACCTCTGCTTGCCAGGCCAGCTGCACATGGCCCTTGGAGACAGCATCACTTCAGCAAGAAAAAGAGCAGCTTTGAACTTGAGAGGTCTTTGTTCACTGTGAGTGCACCAAACCTCTCTAAAACAGCGATGGTGCCCAGGCTCTGGTGCCCCTCTGGCTGTTGTATTTTTTTAATTATTACTTTTCTAATTCATACATACCATAGAAAAACAGGCAGCAAAAGCACTTTTGATTTTCAGGTCAAAGCCAGTGCTATTTGAGAGCCTGCCATACAAAGAGGGCAGGTGACTCATGGAGGCTGGGCAAAGAGGTGACAGTCCCCTCACCCTGCCCTGATACCAAAATCCCCCAGAGAAGGCCAAGCAGGGAAGGAGTTGCCTGATGGGTGCCCCAGGGCAGCTCTGGGCACCACTGAGTGGGTCTTTGCTGCTGTCTTGGGCTCTTTTCAGCATTTTGCTTTATTCATGGAAGGGAAAAAAAGCTGGTGCTGCTCTCTAGTTTCTGGAAATTTGTTTTTGGAATGGCAGCATTTGGGGATGACGTCTAAACATTTCAATTCCTTGCAGGAGATGCCCTTGGAAGAAATCTTAATTTCTTGTTTCACCTGACTTCCAGAGAGACAAGAAAAAGGAAAATAGGACTGGCTTGTCTTCTTTTGTAAAATGTTTTGGTATAACAGTTGGTAAAAAACCAAATGCAGACGCTTCACGAGAAGGACCAGAAGAACCATTTGTTTCCCATCCACAAAAAAGTTTTAGTTTAAACTGAGGAGATCATACCTTTGTAAATATTTTGCTGAGTGGAAAATGAGTTATAAGCCATGAAATCTCAACTTACTGAGTGTGAGAGGTGCTTTAACTCCCTTATGAGGATCAATACATGCAGATCAGGCTACATCTGATTAAATAAAGGAGAGAAATATTAGTTCTTACAGTAATAAATATTGGTTCTTACAGTAATAAATAACTAGTTTCCCATGTTTATTTTAGAACAGAAATTTCATTTTTAGAATAGATACAAAATAGCTATTGTCTGATTTAGATAATCAGGTATGTATTTGATTTGGAATCATGCTCAGTGAAATGGTGACACAGTGCTGCCCTGCTGAAAAGTGCAAATGAAGTTCTGCTGGAGTCAGGGCTTATCATACCCCAAATTTATTGTGGTAAAAGGGCATATATACACCATGTATGGCTGTTTAATGGAAATGAAAATTAGATAGTTAATAAGAAGAGTGCTACAGAGTGACTTTCTGATGCTGGCACCCATGCTGCCCACTGCAGAGGCTGCTGCTTTCCATTTGACTCTTGTCAGAATGAACCTGAGTCTACCAGCAGGAACACTTGGCTGAAGTCAACAGAATATACAAATGTATTTTCCAAGTACCTTTAGCAGCTTTGTTCATACCTACTCAGAGGGATGGCCTAATGGGTGTGATGAGTTACTGACTTAAAAGCTGATATTTATAAACTTATTAAGCAGTTGCAGCTCCTTCCTTCCCTTCTCCTGCTCACCTGGTGCTTCTGCTACCTATGCAATTGTTTCTGGGGAAATTTCTGATGAGCAAGTGTTTCACTCCCAGTGCAATTTAGTAGCAGCTGATAAAGGAAAAGGCATTATCAGGAGACTGCAGGCTCGCAGAAGCCGCTCCACAGCCACATATCAATGCGATAAAGCTTTTTTTTTCCCCCTCGGTCTACATACATTTACAAAGATTACTGTTCATAATAACTTGTGTGAACCCTCCAAAAATAACAGCTGTTCTTTTATGATAACTGAACATCTTAATGACACCCCCCAGGAAAGCAACCTAACCCAAGCCTTGCAGACAACTGTTGTTCATCAGTATGAAGCTGACAGAAAAAGAAATCTTAATGTGTATACAGTGAGATAGATTTTTTTCCTGTCTTTAGATTTTTTGAGATTTTATTCACTGAGTTACAGACTCTTTAATGGAGAACTGGTCATATTTTTAAAACCTGGAGAAGACTTGGGTTCAACCTGTTGTCCTGAGATCTCTGAGCTGGTTATTGAATTCTGTTGAATTGATCTGGACAGCCTGGATTGATGGGCTGAGGACAGTTGTATGAGACTTGATAAGGCCAGGTCCTGCACTTGGGTCACAACAACCCCAGGCAGTGCTACAGGCTCAAGGAAGAGTGGCTGCAAAGTGGCCCACCAGAAAAGGCCCTGGGTGTGCTGGTTGACAGCAGCTGAACATGAGCCCAGAGTGTGCCCATGTGGCCAAGAGGGCCAGTGGCATCCTGGCCTGTGTCAGCAACAGTGTGGCCAGCCCCCAGTGTGGGCAGGGATTGTGCCCCCTTCACTCAACACTGGTGAAGCCACACCTCAAATCCTGTGCCCATTTTTGGGCTCCTCACAAGAAGGACACTGAGGGGCTGGAGTGAGTCCAGAGAAGGGCAACAGAGCTGGGGAGGGGTCTGGAGCACAAGTCAGGAGTGGCCAGGGGAGATTGGGGTGTTTAGCCTGTAGAAAAGGAGGCTCAGAGGGGACAGTATCACTCTATATCTGCCTGAAAGAAGGAGAAATTAACAGAGCACCAATTGCAAGCATGGACATACCACCAGTACTGCTTCTGTAAGCACAGTCCCACATCACTGATTTTGGTCAAGAGCCAATAAAGGAACATGTAAAATGCACGGAGGCGATGATCCTCCAGAGAAAACAGTGCTGCAGCTTCTTCTAGCTTTTCCTCACAACTAGCCTCCTTCCTAAACTGTACAGTTGAAGTTTGCAATTAAAATCTTTTGGAGCAGAAGCAGTGAGTTGATTTTTGACTTGCAGTGCAACATTATGCAGCATGAAGTCCTGGGCATAGTCTAGCACATTCTATGATGGATCTTGTTTGTGGCAAGGTGGGTTAACTTGGCGTTTGCACACGATGTGACACAGTGGAGACACACTGCTACCATTTACCAAACACTGCACATCTATCCCAAGGAAGTGATCTGGGATATCTCAAGTTTTACAGATACAGAGGACAGGTTGCTAACATGTAAATAAAAGACCTTATTTGATTGTGTTGTTCAGGCCGAAAGGGTTAAGCCCAGAGACTGCTGTGTGCAGCAGATGCTTTCCTAAGGGAAATAGGTGAAATTGTGCAGGAAAGTCTCCTTCATGATGACAAGACCAGCTACTAAAAGCATACACTTCTTTTTCCAAGGCGGTTCAGGTTGGTGGGTGATTTTTTTGTGTCCATCTCCTTGCAAGTCTGTATTTTGTAAAATCTCATTTATAAGAAAACCGTTTTAAAATGGTAAAGGCTGTCTGGGAGTTTTACCCATTACAGCACCCAAGAAGTGCTCCTTTGCAGACCTTGGTGTTATGACTTTTAGAAAATACTAGAAATGGCACAGAACACATGCAGTGAGGAATACGTAATAAAGTAAACCCATAGTTTCACTGGCAATTCACTCCAGCTTTTCCTATTGACTTATCATCTTTCACGAGTTGCACATCATTCTCCCTACTTCATGGTGCCTGCTTGCTCCCTTAACAAAAATACAGGTGCCCCAAAATACAGACAGTTATGAAACACCACACGCCCTAACAAATGTCCATTCTTTTGTGACTCTCCTGTGAGAAGGAAGTTCCCTTCCTTAGGCAGGAATGCCTGCAGAAGTGCAAGGTGCAGTCTCAGAAGGTGGTGGTGTAGTCGTTCCTCGTGCTGGCGCTGGTGTCTGTGTAGCCCCCAGCGTCCTTTGTTACTGTGAAAGCCCTTCCTGCAGCCCGGCGAGGCAGCAGCAGCTTGCAGGCTGCTGCCCTGTACTTCTTCGAAACGAGGTTGTAGAGGACAGGGTTGATGGATGCGCTCAGGTAGAAGAGCTGCAGGGCAAATATATTAAAGTACTGGGAGAACAGCATCGTCCTCATGTCCCGGGTGTTTATAAATATGATCCTGCCAATGTGGAAAGGCAACCAGCAAATTACAAAGGCCAGAACCACCACAGCTATAAGACAAAATAACACATGCGGCAGTTAAGGAGTGAGTTAACTTTTCAACCACCCAGTAAACTAAATTTTACGTGGCTGATTTTGCAGGTTCTTCTAACTGATACAAATGATACATAGAAATAATGGCATTAAATTGTTGGAAAACCATGAAAATGGGAATAGCATCAAGTCTGCCTATTAATCTTTGAAGTAAAAGGTAACTGGTAACATTTTAAGCTAAACTGTGAGATGAGGTTTGCTGAGAAAAATGTGAATGATAACAGTGGCGTAACATCTGTATAATAACATCAGGCACTACAGAAATCCCCCCGGCTATGTCTGTAATGCCACATATGAGATAGGAAAACGAAAGTGAGAATAAGGAGTTTTTGTGGAAACTCCACAGCAGCTCCATTTGTTGCAGAGTTGTTTACCTTGTCTGCATCACCGAAAACGACCTGGGCTGCACCTCGGTCACCCAAGCTCCCACAGAATTCGCTCTGTTGTGACGGGATGGTATCGAACATAAACACAGTGTAGTTGGGCTATTGATTTTTTTTCCACTAAAGCTTTTTCATGCACCCGCAGACAATTACTGCTGGAGACAGCTATTTGCCCAGATGAATCTCTACCCTGAGTCACTTCAGCTGCTCGCCTGGTCCTGTGTTGCATTTCAGCACAGTGTGAACAAATGCAAACCCTCTTGCAATGGCAACACAGCAGGAGCAGATGAGGAACTATTACACAAGTGTATTACTGTATCCATACTTCTAATTATTTTTGTTTATAAATGCATGTGAGTAAAACAAACAATCATTTGTGGAGCATCCTCCGTGTTTCTCAGAGCTTGAATAAAAGGGATGCAGCTAAAGAAAGTTTACATCTGAAATACACCACACGCATTGTGCTGCCAGATCTTTGAGATAAGGGGGCACTGGTCTCATTCAGTGGGTTCTGAGATCATGGACATGGGTGTTTCTGTTGGAAAACCTTGTGCCCAGTTCGGTGTAAGTACCTTCCTCAAACAAGTCAGCAAAATTCTCCCAGGCTTATTCGTTTCTTTCCTTTGTGCTACGTTATTTCCATCCAGCTGATTACACTCTCAGTAAAAGAAGTCTCTTATGTGACATGTAGGAGCTAAACTAAAGGTAGGAAAAAATAATAATTGGGGCATTTTGTTTTATGTTCCTCAGTCAATAGTTGGATTTTTTTTCTTTCCCTTCACATTCGTCACTACTTACAAACATTAAAGCCTCAGAGCAGACGAGGATCTCTAACTTTCTGGAGTCTGATGCTGGGTTAATGAATAGTACGACTAAGAAAATGAACTAAAATTATCAGCATCCTATATCTGTAGGAAGTGCTTTGGTATTTACGGGATTTGTCTCCAAACAGCTCGTAGGGGTTAAGTTGCTGTTTTTCAGCCTCCTTGGGCAATCAGTGGATTTACTCCTTGCAGAGCTACAAACGACCGCTAAGAATTTACTTTTCAGAAGCAGAAATTTTCTATGCAGAGGTGTTGCTGCCCACTGGAAGAGACTGCTGATGTTGCCACAGTTTTTCTGAAGTTGCAGGCTACCTAGTACTTGGTTCTGCCAGGTAAAATTCAGATAAAGGGTGTTTCTACGGAAGGCAGTCGTGCTGCTGGATGTGCGATGCCAGGCGGGTGAAGCCTCAGTCACGAGGGAGTGAAATCCCTGCCGTGGCAGTTCCCGGGATGGGCTCGGCAGCGCGGCTGGGATGTCCCCCCGTGCTATTCCCTATCCTGTACGGGAGCTGCGAGTGCTTCAGCCCTGCCATGGCCCCCCAGCCCCGGTCCTTACCCCAGCCATAGCCCCAGGGGGTTCTTAAGGAGACTCACCCAAGATCCTGATGGTCTGGCGGTGCCCCTTCTCCCGGAGGAGCGAGCTGGGGCCCCGCAGGCGGGTGCTGCTCCGCCACAGCTCGCGGCCGATGAAGCCGTAGAGGACGCTGAGGCAGGTGACGGGCAGGACGAAGTAGCAGGTGGTGACCCAGAACATGGTGGCCAGCAGGCCGGACTGCAGCGCCTGCGGGGTGGGCTTGCACTCGCGGCTGAAGTCAGTGTGGTTGTCGGGCTGCTCCACGCCGACCAGGAAAAAGAAGGGGCTGGCGGAGAGGAAGGCAAAGGCCCAGAGGACGCCGATGGTGGCTTTCACCCGGCGCTTGGTGACGACCACCTTGGCCTTGAGGGGGAAGCAGATGGCGAGGTAGCGCTCCACGGTGAGGGCGGTGATGTGGAGGATGGTGCAGTAGGTGCAGCCCTCACTGAGGTAGTGCGAGAGGCGGCACAGCAGCTGCCCGAAGATCCAGGGCCGGGAGCGCCAGAGGCGGTAGAGGTCGAAGGGCAGCCCCAAGAGGATGAGCAGGTCCGAGACGGCCATGCTGCCCAGGTAGAGGTTGGTGGTGGTCTTCATGTCGCGGTATCTGCGGATGACCAGCACCGTGAGGACATTGCCCGCCACGCCGAGCACGAAGAGCCCCAGGCAGACGGCCGTGATGGGAACGAGCACCCACATGGGGAGAGCCAGGCACAGCCGCTCGTCGCAGGGCGGCCACGGCCACGGCCACTCCGGCTCGCCCTCGCTGCCGTTCCCGCCGCCGCCGCCGCGCCGCATCCCGCCGGGGGACGCGCCGTGCCCGGGGCAGCGCCGCTCCTTCCTCCGGCCGCGGCCCCGCCCCGGCCCGGCCCCACCGCCCGCAGGTACCGCGCCCCCGCCCCGCCCCGCCGGCCCGGCCGCGCAGAGGGAGGGGAGAGGGGCGGCGGCCGTGCGCGCACAGGACTGACCACCAGCAGCGAAAAAGAAGGTACTTTTATTGTCCACAGACTCTTAAAGGTACTTTGCTACATCGTTTTATGTATTTTCTATCAGACTATACAGGTTCGTCTTCATGGAGCCCGACGTTGTACAACCGTAAAGTGATATGTTTGGTAGTGTATCTATAGCGTTTTAAAAACTTTAGAGTTTCTCTTTTTCTTTTATTTATTTATTTTTGGAATGTACAGTATATGAGGTAAAATTAAGATTACATTAAAAACTGTCTTCAATGCAGTAATATGCACTGAGGCTCAAATGGCAAATACACTATTAAATGACTATCAAAAATAGGAGCTCATTTGAATTTTACTATGAAAAACGTAAGTCACTGCAGGTTACCTGCAGTAACAAATCTTACCGTTTTAGACATTCAACTGTAAGAAATCTCTGGGCTGTGACACGCAACCTCATTTGCACTGCCAAACATGGCACTTTTAAGAAGGTTCTAGAAAACATCAGTTATCGCGGTATCCTGCGGGAAGGTATCAGCCTATACGTACAAATGACAAATTCGAAATAAAATGTAAACATACAGTACATTTTAAAGACAGATCGTTCTCTCCACGTGGAGGCCAAGTTCTTCGCCATTTCTTTTTTTTTTTTTCTTTAAAAAAAACGAAACTCAGCAACATTATTCTACAGCACAGATCATTGGACGTATAAACAATTACAATACATGCCCGTTCTAATATAAGAGAAATTCTTCAGAGATCTTCAAAGCACAAGACAGAGGTTCCTTTTTTTATTATTATTAAGACTGACAGAAGTGTTTTAATACTATTAAAAATGCTAAACTGAACACAACTAGAAGTCATTAATGATCCACTATCTTGTAACTCAAATAAATTAAAAGTAGCTAATTACAAAGTGTATAACAAATAACATAAGTGTGATGAGACAAGGATTTTGTTTTAAAGATAGTTTCACTACAAGCTTTGTGTCACTGGCAATCATTGACATCTAGCAAGATGTTCAATGGGATACTTGTTAAAATTCAGTCTGGTCATTCAAGAACTCACAAATGCAAGCTCACAAAACATTGATGAGTTATGCAATTGCAAAGTGCTCTAATGCAACATTAACTACATGCAATCAACAATTTGGTACAGTATCCAAAGAGACATTACATTAAACATTAGGATCTCAAGAAAAAAGCAGCTTTAAGTTTTCTGGTGCAAATTACTACACTTCGTCTTCTGATTTGGTGCCCCAAAGAAAGTAAGAAGGAAAGAAAGAAAGGAAGGAAGGAAAAAGAAAGAAAGATAGAAACAAAACAAACAAACAAAAAAGGCAGTGCTTGTTTCTGGTGGATATGGCAAGTGAATGTTGGGGAAACAGCAAAAGTTCAATAATGAATTTTATCTCAAAATTCTATTGACTAGCCAAAATCAGAGGGCACAGACATCTGTATAAACTGCATCCAATCAAAGGTCAACTTTGGAAACGTGTTTTTCAATTTAAATAACAAATCTAAGAAGTTCTCTCACACTCTCCCTTCTATATTCAGAAGAAGTAAAAGAGGCATTTTTGTAAGTAAACATCAAATCCCGGGGGTGAGATAAACCACTTGTGCCATCTCCTTGTAGTCTTTCATAAACATCTACTTGCAGTGAAGAACTCCACATTTATCAGATAAGAAGCTTCCTTCATGCATACTCTTCCATCCAGTTTATTATTTGCTGCCTGAGAAAAGCCCCTTCTGTTTTTCAGCATTAATCCTGCTTCCCAAATAATTAAGACAAATGAGGAGGTAGAAATACAGCGCTAAATTGCTTTCACAGCATCAGATTAATATTGTGTACAGCACAAGTTTGTTAGTGTAAGTTTTAAATGCGATCTACACATTCTTCCCTGTTATGTTAGCAACCTTTAGAAGTGTGGGCCAGGAAATCATCTTTACACTTGTGTTTACTGGTCAAACCCTGTTCGTTAAACACTGCGTGCCTGCCCCGTATCGAGTTTGTACTGCAAGAAGGCATATAAAGAAAAGATTATATTCCTGTGGCTTGCATTTAATAACATGTGTCAGCCTATACCTACGAGTAAGCATTTTAAAGTGGCTGAGAAAGTTTGCATCAGTCCCAATGCCGGTGCTAAATGCCTGGTTTTGTAAAAGCAAGAGAACAGAATTACTTTTAGATTATGAGAAAGTAAAATGTAATGGGCAGCATTATAAAATAGATCTCTTTTCTTCACTTTATGACAAAGTACTGAATGATAACAGCAATCAGAATGGAAAAGATAGCAAAAAGTGCAAGGATGACAGCAGCACACACTTGGTCGCTCTGTGACCATTGTGTCCTTGTGGTTTGCACAGTGTCCTTGTTGGTGCTTGCCGGTGGTTCAGTCCTCTGAGAGATGAATAGCACTGGGGCGCTGTAGGGGCCCACCAGGTCCTGGTGACCCGTGGCCTCTTGGCACTGGCGAATGGCACATGCGCGGAATCGGTATTCACAGTTCAGCTGGAGGCCTGTGTACCGGAACGACCAGTCCGGGCCCTTGTAAATCTGGCAATAAGGGGGAAAAAGGGATACATCAAGTAAAAAAGTCCTGTATACACACATGTATTTCTATTTGGTTTTGTTTATGGAGAAGCTAACTAAAAAGGATGACAACTCACCAATGTTTTCACCCATGCAAAAGAAAAAGGACAAAAAGCTCAAATTAATACAATAATTTAATGCAATTTAAATACCAGATAAAGTTTCCAGCCCTTTTGGTGAAACACAGGAACTACGCCTGCTTGTGAGGAATGATGCCTACACACCAAACAAACTCTGTCACAAGCCCCAGTGTTCAGGTGTTTTAGTGACCACTTACAGTGGGGTGCAATATACAATATTGTATCATATGATTTCAGGCAGTCAACTCTGTATCAACCCAATTCATTAAGTCTAATCCAATCCAACGTACTTTGTTGTAGTTATCTGTATTTAAAATATTATGATTTATCCCAATAAACACTGTATCAGGACAGTACTCTTTTTGATTCTTAATCTCATCGTATTCCCAAGACAGAGATGACTTGTGAGGGTGTTCTCCAGAGATCTGTCAGTTGGCAGGTTAACATGAGTTCACAATGCTTCAGCATGGAGTGCCTAATTCAGTGAAGTCTGAATTCTGGTTTCTCAAATTAATTAAATTTGCAGGTACGTAAAGGTTCTGTGAAAGCCAACAAAACCTCACAAGGGTGCAGTTACAGGTACATCAATAGGTTCTGAGTACCAAGTGGGTAGCGCAGTGCAATTTGATTTCTCTCTTTAAACCCCTTCACTCTCCCACCTCCAAATATCTGGATTTGCTTTATTTAACTGGTAGCACAATACAGAAATATCATCAGGAGCTTTCCCTACGGTTACCATATTGTTAGACAGTTTTCTGAAAATGCAAACTAGAAATGTAAAGAAGCAGGAAATCCCTTCTGATTCTGCTGTTTGAAGAGCTCTTGCTGTGCCTGAGGCTACTCTTACACTCAGAGTTCTCTGATAATCTGAGCTTTACTGGAATCTACAACCTAGAGACTCTTCTCTCTGAGACAGGGCAGGCCATTGGAAGTGCAGCTTCCTCAAAATTCTGCTAATTTGGATCATGCATTTGGGAGTGAGCAAACAGGCCACTGACACACATCCTACTCCAGCCTCAGCTCTGCCAGCTGGCAGGGGTTACTGTCCTCAGCTGCTTGTCCCCAGAGCCTATCCGTAAGTTGCCTTCGCCTCAAATGTGTTTCCTGGGGTATTTATATGGTAGGTTCCTAGCCCCTTTAAGATCTTTGACTGATGTATACAGCTCAAACAGCACATTATTAACTTATTTTGTCTGTAGCATGGAGGGAGCAATGACATGAACAATTTGGATGATGGGTCAGGAAGAAGGAGAGGAGAGTGAAGTTTTGGCAGTGAAACAGTAGGATACAGTTTAGAGCAGACTTCCAGGCAGTTTATTTTTTGTACATGTCAAATAAAATTGCCACCATCATGTCTAAGTGTCTTAAAAGCTGTTTTCATTGTGTTTATTTCTTGATTGTTCCAATTATAATTTTTGCAAATTAGTTTTTTCATGTTATTGTAAGGTACTATGCTAAACTGTTCTGTAGAGGCAAAAGCAATCACACACCTCAGTCTACTTTGTTATTATCATACTCAAAGAGCAAACTTTATTTTTTTGCCCAGCACATTTGGCAATACACACTGATAATCAAAGTGTGATTTGAGTCCGTGTCTAAAAGCAACACAGACCACGTCTTACATAGCTAATGTTGCATTAATAATGTTGAAGTTACAAAAAAGAATATTCACATGACAAGATAACAAACATCTCAGATTATGGTTCATCTTTTACTGAAAAATTTAACAAATGGGCATAACAAACACAGTGCTACACTAAAAGTTATGGAAACGTTAAGGCATACAACCTACAAAAGCACAGGCAAAACTTATTTCATACTGAACTATAATAAAATTGTAATATACTAGAATTAACTTTCTGTTCTGGAAGGAAAGTTCCTTGGCTTAATAGTATGAAACAGTTTTCAGGTCTAATTTCATGTCAAGTATCAGGCAGTTTATAAACTGTGAAGCAAAAGAAACAAACCTGGGAAGCAAAATTAGCACTGAATGCAGGACAATTTGTACCTTGGCATTTCAAACTGCATCTTTGCTCTTAGTGCAAAGAGAACCCTTTGCTCTTTTTCTTCTCAGTCTCAATTCTGTACCATTAGGTAAAAGGTTTCATTTTATCAGTTGTTCCAATAGTGGATGACTCCCTCACCACTTGAGGAGTCAAGCTGTATTTAGTGAACATCAGTGTAACCCAGAGAGGCTGCAATTTAGTGCAGAATCTCCTTTCTGTGTGAAGATGGGTTTAGGAGATACTACCTTATAGTATTTAGTAACAAAAAGTTAACATGGTGACTAAAATCATACTGGAATACAATAAGCTTTACTAAATCTAAACTGATCTCAACTGATTTTACTAAACTAGTTATCACAAACAGTAATCGAAGAAAACTACAGTAGCTTAAACACATCATACCTGTTTGAATTCTGAGTCTTTTCCCACCATGACCTGAAGACAGTAGATAACTGGATCACCCTTCATGGGCTGCAGAACCTCCCATGTGATTTCACAAGTGTGATCATTTATTCTCTCTATCCTTGGTGCTGAAGGAAGGAAGGAAGCATAAAAGTGACAGCTAGCTCTGCTTTCTCCATCACACACTGCTATATTCTAATGACCTGTAAAATTCTATATTCTACCTCCTATTTTGTCTCAGAGAAACAAAAGATTCAGATTGAAATTTATTCTTCCTCCAGTGTTTTCTGGAGCAACAACTAACAATTCATATAGGCCTCTCTTCCTAGGTTAGGTATCATCCAAGAGAAAGCAAACAGCATTTAGTGACTGTAAGTGTGCATCATATATATTAAAAGAACGCCAAACAATGCTTCAAACTATTCTAAGCACGCTAGCAAGCATTTTCACCTTAACTTGCCACTCTCCTGGTAAGCAGGGGATTCTAAGTACAAACCTCTCATGTCAAAGAATGCATAAACCCCAAGTCTTTCATTTTTGGAGCAAATATTTTAAGCAATTACATGAAAGGAGCATCCTACTATCCTTACCTGCACTTGAAAAGGGCTTAGTATTGTTGATATCCCAAATACAACATAATACCAAAACCAACCTGCCATCCTCCCATGCCCTAAATGGAAAAAGAAGTCTTACCTTTCAAGGCAGCTGGAACAGATTTGGGAGTAGTGAAAATATATTCTTGAGAAAGGGGACCTTCACCAGCTTCATTACATGCCTGAATACAAAATTTGTATGATGTTGACTCACTGAGTCTTTGAACTTTGTATGTATGACATGGTCCTCTGTACAAGGATACAAACCTGAAAATGGAACGAGTAGCTTATTTTGAACACAGAAAAGGACTTCCGAAGCAGTTAAAGTATTGTCTTGAAATCTGTTCCCATAATTTCCCAGAATCTAATGAAAAGCCCAGAAACACTTATTTCAGAGTTAAACAGTGTTCTGGCTACTATAAAACAAGAAGCTCATTTTCCAGGGCCAAGTTTTTACTTCTCATGTCTTTGAAATAAAAATCTCTTGCACAAAGAACACTACAGATTCTCTTTTACCAGAAATGGTCCTAAGCATTTTAAGAAACTATTCTGCATTTGAAACAATGGGAAAAGACAGTAATTGTGTCTCTCAATGAGCTGCATTTTTTTTCTTGGCCATCTACTCCTCCAACATCTTTACCTTTTCAAAATTAGGGAACTAGATTTTAGCTTTTTGCCCCTTTGCAACTCTCCCTTACTACACCTAAAAAAAGTGCCATGGATCCTCCAATTGCTCTTGTACATTATCGCTGGAGATGGACTCATGCAGACCTGCACAGGAGGGCAGTCACACTTGTAGTGCGCACCCAATCTGTTTCTGAGAGTTTTGTACTCTGGCACCTCTCCTTCCTGTGGCAATTCTTGCACAAACTGATCACGGCAGCTTGTTTGACTTTCAGTTCTGGTGTCCCCAGGACACAGCACAAATTTCTCTCTTCCTGCAGGGGTTGTCATGTACTTTGGCTTTTTCTTTTCTTTTAAAATTAAAATAGATGGTACCTGCACATGACCTAGTTTTTGGTAACGGCAATGAATTTCCTTCCAGTTAGAGTCTAATTATTTTTTCTCCTTACAGCACAGCAATTTCACATAATAGATCTCTTTTATCTTTTTGTCAAGCTAAAGCTACTCATCAGACACAAAACACTCTGTAGCAGTACTGCTCGTTTTACCATTTAGGCAAGAGTTCTTGCTATACCATCTCAGCTGACATTCTGATTTAACATGAGACAAGGGATCCCTTAAAATAATAATTTGTATTATTTTCCACTAAAAACATTGCTTATAAGGCAACAGAGAGTAAAGCATTCATCCCTTGCAATATTAGGTATACAAAATTCACGATACTGATTGGACTTGTTACTTTGACAAAATATTAAACCAAAAGTAAGAGAAAAAAGTGTGCTGGTACAAAACACTGCATTAATCTCTTCATGTTGAACTGTAAGTAAAAAACAATGAAATTTTTAATCTTGTACTTCTCATCACAGAACACTACAGCCCTTCTTGCCTTGCCAGATGAGACGACCTCCTACATCTGCTGTAAATTCAGCAAAGCATATGGAATTCTGCCCTTTGCTGCCATCTTCCAAGCATCAAACCACAGCGGCACTGGGCAGATTAAAGTGATGCCAAAACCAACCTTCCATTCTTATCCTCCATTTGAAGGTGGTACTGGATGGAGTCAGTTAATGCTTTCGCAGTTCCCTCTCCCCACTTCAGCTTGAGAGTCTGAGAACTGTATGCAGCACATTCCAGGCGAGGTGGATCCGGGGGGAGAGGCTTTGTTTTCAGTTTTATGGTGTGGCTAAAAGGACCCGCTCCGAGACTGTTAAGGGCTTGAATTCGTACTCTAGCATTTGGAAAAAGAGAGAATAAATTAACTTGAAATTAGATTCTAAAAATAACTAGTCATATTCACCATTCTCATTAAATACAGAATAATGGTACTATCTACAATGAAGACTTTTATCAATATTATGCTTTGATAGACTGTCAAGAATATGCAGGTGCGTCACTTTCCTTCCATTTTAAGAAGCTGGCTTGATTAAAATTAAAAGTTTTGAAAATAAATTCACATTAGTGAGAAGACGCAAAAGCTCTGTGAGTTACTGCAAGAGTGGTCCATCTTTCTGACTGTGCCGGCCTTGTACCAAAATCTTTGATAGCCACATTGAGTGATAAGAGAAGGTAAAAAACCCACCCCAAAGAGGGGAAACCATATCTGTGACTGTTTTATCAGGTGAGTTAAAGGATGACTAATAGACATTTTTATAGACTTTTTTTAACAGATCCTATTCATGTGAAAATGAAGCAATGGTGCCCAGCCACCTCTCTTGCTGTTTCCACCAGTAGCACATCTCTGGGCACCAGCAAACACAAGCCCTCTTGGGGCTGCCTGCAAAGTGAGACGGGGAAACCTGAAGGCACCAAAGGACACAAAGCTGAGGAAGTTGTAGAACTTGATACTCAGGGATAAGGTAGGGTTTTGTTTTTCTTCTTTGATACTCCAAGGAAGACAATGCTGGCATTAGATTTGTAAATAGGAATGAAAAGATTTAGTCAAGAAATTTATTTCTGAAAAGGAAAAAGGAGAAAACAGCAGCTCTTTATGTATTTCACAGGTAGCCAGAGGGAGCAAAGTGTGTTTAATTTGATTTTGCAGACTTAACATTTGCTTGTCCAAAATAGTATCTAGGTAACTGGAAAAAAGTAATCACAGTAATTAAATTTTGAAGCAGTCAACCACACAACTGCAAAATGTGGAAACACAAATGTGTATGCAGGCTAAAGAATAAATATTTCTCCTTCACTGCAGTAATATTTTACATTATGCTAATTGATTATAGCCCAAAACTAAGGTTAATATTGCAGTTTGTTATTTACAGAAGGAGTTAACAGGAGTTAAATAAAAAAAACTTATGTGGGTAGAAGTATATCTCTGCAATAGAAGCTTCTCTTTTTTTCAATCTACTGACACAGAGAGCAACAGCTCTTCAGATTGCCAGCATTATTGTTAAATAATTATAAGGCACACAGAAACTCTGTATTCTGACATAAAGCCATAAAAAAGTAATTAAGGATTCAGAAAACTGCGTAGCCAGATGATATCCTAATTATACTGAAATCAGAGTGGGCTACAAGTCTGACTTCAGTGGGACTGCCATTCTCCTTTAACACTGAGGACATGTTTTTGTAACAGGGATGTAGAGTGCCTTCAGGCAAAACTACTGATTTTTGCATTTATATTTTTCAGTAACCCTTGGACCAAACAAAAGGGATAATTTCAGCAACTAAAATTCTCCAGAAGAGATGCACAGTTGGCTGATTTTTCAAGCTGATACTGTTCATGCTGACTTCCACTTTTTCTCCAGACAAGGCATTCCAAGTTGCAATGAACTGCCATTAGATCAGACTGAACATAGTCCTTCCTTGGATGGATTTTATCTTAACAGAGAAGCGACCAGTCCAAAACTAGTTAAGAATCTGAGTATGTAATGTGAATTTAGTTAAACTGACATATTAACCAAACAGGTACAACAACACTGCAATAAACTAACATAAATTATTTTTGAAAGAAAATAAAAATAGCACATCCTTTATGATGATCATCACTGCAAAACTTCTTTTTGCTCCATGGCTGTGCACTAATGTGTCTCTAAGAGTAAAAATGAAGACAATAAAAAAATACAAGGAAACAAAGCATCTGCCCTTGTGGAAGAAACAGTAGACTGTCAAGTAGCTGTGTATCACATACCTGTAGGTAGTATCTGGCTGTAAGCCATCTATAAAATAGGTCAGATCCTTCCCAACAGTTACTGGCTGCTTATCTCCAAAGTCTATGCTGTAGCCAAGGATTTCAGATCCATGGTCACAAGGTTCTTCCCAGCTTATAGCAAGGCATGTGGAAGGAGAATAGTGTGGACTTTCAACTTCATCTTCACTTAGTCCACGAAGACAGGTCACAACTGCAGGTACAGAGGCTGGAGTCATACATGCCACTACTTCACTGAAAGGACCTGCACCTGCAACATTCACTGCCTGCAAATTCAAAGTAGACCGTGTTTTCATGGCAGAATGAATTCCTGTTTCCAGATGTCACTAATAATAGTTTTACATCTTTACCTGAACCCTGCAATAGTATATAGTGGCAGGCAAAAGCCCTTTCACTTCACAGCTGAGCCCAGGCCCACAATAGGAGATCTGCATGCATCCTTCCACACCGCCCCACTCCAGTCGATACTCCGTGACATCAGCTCCGTTACTTACGGGTACCTTTAAAATGGATATCAATAATTAAAAGTTAGATATACTGACTTAAGAAAAAAAAAATCAACCAAACTCACCAGATCTGTATTTTTTTCTTGTTCCAGAGGAGTCTTATGCTCCCATTTCTTTGCTGATTTTTAATTTAGTACAATACAATTAACAGACAGAATCTGATACAAACTTCAAGAAGTTCAATTAAGTCAATGGCAAACACAAAGTCCTGGACTGGGACACAAAAGTACAGGCTGAGGAGCAACCTTCACCAAAAAAACCCCTGTGTGTCTTGGTGAGGAAGCTGAATAAAAATCAGCAGTGTGTGTCTGATGAAGGTGAACTACGTATTGGTTGTATTAGCAAATGAGCAGCAAGAAGGGTAAAACGGTAATGATTCCCCCCTACTCAGCACATGTGAGGCTGCTTCTCCATGTCCTGTCTTGGGACCCCCAAAAGGAGATGGACATTGATGTAAGGGAGTAGGTCCAGCAAAGGATCATGATGCAGGAGTGCAACACACAACAAAAAACAAAAAAGTAAAGCTTACTTGAAAGCTTTACCTTACTTGATAGCAAGGTAATACAGCTAAAGGATCCTTACTATTGCTTTAAACTACTTACTGGGAGGGTGTAAACTTTATGACAAAAATTTTTCTTGAAGATGGCATTGTGCCAAGACAAGAGTTATGATTTGCATTAAAGGGTATTTTGACTCGACATAACCATGAACAATCCTACAGAATGAGAGTTTACCCAGACAGTTTTACTTCAACATCTTAATTCTTGGAGATCAATAAAATTTCACTGGGAAAGACCCTGAGAAACCTCACCTATTTGAATAGAAGGCTGAACTAAATGGCATCTAGAGGTCTACTTTTGCCTTAATTATGTGTGACTCTGTATAACAGATATCTAACATCACTCAAATTAATTCTTACCTGAATGTTTTAAGAGATTTTTTTAAACAGGCTTTGCCTTGTAGATATATAAGGAGTGCTCCTCTGAAATTCCTCCAGTAGGAAGCATGAACACTACTTTTCAGGTAAAACAGTTTAATTTTTCTTTTTCTGTACAGTTCTGTGACTCAGATACTTCACCCTATTTCTAAGGCACTAAAAAGCTGTGTTTAAAGAGTATTCCCAGAGAGAATCTTTCTTTTTACAATCTTAATTTTTATCTATTGCATTTTTTAATCAGATATCTAAATACTGTGGGTTTATAGGAAGTCTGTGAGGCTTTTGCTACATTATTACTGATGTAATTATATAAAATTAAATCAGATTATTATGTGGATACATTGTCTCTGAGGAGCTATAACTACGTTAAAAATTTTAAGATGGAACTGCATCACTCAGAAATGCAGAGCAGCAGCTGTGGCAGAACTCTTAAACAAAAGAACACAGTAAGATCCAGTACCTGCAGCCGGCCAACTTACAGCTGCCTTATAATGGCATGCTGAATGACTAAGGTTTTACCTATTGGATAATCAGGTAAGTATGCTTACAAATAAAGTGATTAAAATACAGTATTAGACTTCCCAAGCTGAACTCAAAAATGCGTAAGACCATCACATTAAGACAGGTGTTACCATAGCATTCTTACCTCCCATGACACTTGAGCACATGCAGCAGACCTGCACGCCACTTGAGGAGGCTTGCACTGATCTGGGGGTCCAGGTGCTGTAGTTATTTCACATTTTTCTGAGTAAGGTCCAAACTATTAAAAAGGGAATTGATACAACTACATTGTAAAAATGAAATTACTACTTTTTAAAAAACAGTTTACCATAGCACAGACATGTAACAGCAACCTGAAACTTTGTATCACTTCTTTATAAAATAAATTTCTGTGGACTGTGGATTCAGGATTTATTTCAGTATCTGACTATTCTCCAGAAAAGCTTTAAATTTTTCTTCACTCCAGCAAATGCAATGTGAATAAATTTGACACTTCAAACTCTTGGGAAAACCAGGGAAGTACTATCCAAAGCCTTATTCTGAAGTTACATGACGGCCGCACTGGAACATAAACCAATTTGTACTGCCTATTTATACTGATGCCGAAAGGATTTTTGCTTTTTCTTTTATATACTTTTTACACAGTTCTCTGTATCCACAAGTATTAGCATGCATGCTTGTAATCCTTTAGGTCTGATAACTTAGCCTGGTTTCCTGGTGTCCAGTAGGCTGGGAGACTAAACACCCCAGAAACTGTAGAGCCAGGAAATGCAAACATTCTATTATCATAAGAACTCAAGGTCCCCTAGCAGGACAGATTGTGTAAACTAGAGGTTAGCCCACCCAGCCCCCTTATTGGGCTCTCTTATTAGATATGCTAATGTGTAAGGTCTTTAATTGTGTACTTGACTGGGGGGTGGAAGGACATTGTGACGCTGTCACCTGGGTGAACTGAATACATCGAATGGGATCCTATTAAAATACTGAGGTAAATGACCCCCAACCCTCTAACCGTGTCTAGCTTTTCTAAGACCAGGAAAAAGGCATCAATACCTATTTAAAAGAAATAAAAGATTAAAAAACTGCAGAGCTATGAACCATTCTTTGCTGGGTGGAGGGAAGATAAAAGTTAGAATAGTGCTTTAAAGCCTTAAGCTGCAGACCTCTCCACAGTCAGTGTCGACTCACTCTGATAGTTTTTTATGAAGTGTTCGTTACTGAACAAATCAGGACTTTGGGTACATAACTAAATAAAGCTTGCTCTACAGCAACAATTGATTTAAACACATTTAATACACCAAAGAGGGAAAATAGTCTTGTATATGACAGAACATGTACTCAGAAATTAAACTAAATATAAACATGGAGAGTCAGGAAACACTAATTATTATGTTCTGAACAGCAACAGCTGTAAAAATAAAGGTCAATCAATTTATAAAGCTGTATGCAAAAAATAATTTGATACTATACTTCACATGAAAATACTGAAGTTGTAACAGTGCTTTAATAAAGTACTTAGCATTTCCTAATATTACTGTTCAGATAAAAGACATAATTAGCTATTTTCTCTTCCCTTCATCTAAAAATGCCCTTCATCATAAACTGATGTTTAACTATCTGTTCCCACACAACAATAAGCTATGTAACTCAAATAACTCTACATTAGGAAATCCTAATTTTAAAATTACTGTTAAATGCTTCTTTTGAAATAAAAAATCCTTAATAGTGATTGCAGTCTCTGGAATGAATTTCATTTCAGACTGCCTCCTTACCCCAGCCTTGTTAGCTGCTCTCAGTCTGAAGCTGTACATCCTCCCTGGAAGAAGGCTGCCCACTGTGCATTCAACATCAGAACCCTGGTAAACCTCTCTGTGGTCATCAGTTTCTGCCTGAAACATTTCCAGACCATAACAGGTAATGGGTGAACCACCATCTACCTGAGGTGGTCCTAAAAATAAGAAAGAAAGAAAAGCTCATTTAATTTTAACACATAACACATTTGGATCCCTTACAATCTCTAACACTTGTAATAGAATTACCCCAACGCAGCTGAATTTCTCTTGCTCTTGGTCTACCCTGTAGCCTTGGAGGCTGACATGGACCAGGAACCACTGCTGGTGTCTGAACCAGTAAGGAATCAGATACCTAAAAAAGAAAGATAGGTTAATGAAGTTATCCAGGCCAAATCAGGAACTATTAGTTATGCCACAAGAAAAGGCAAATACCAGAGTCAGAAACAAGATCTTCCCCCTCTTAAATAACATCTTCTAATATGTGAAGATGCTGAAGTGATCTGGTATGTATTTCTCATAATATAAACCATGCCAAAATAATCACACAATATGCAAAATTTGCTTTAGTATTTTGGTACATGCAAGGAGTAGAATTAAAAGCAGGGGCTAATTATCAGTACAAACCTAATATAGATGCTTGAAATATGACTTATTCAATGTAAACTCATTCTCTTTTGCATGAGACTGCAGTTTAATGAGTTCTAAACACATGCTCTAAGGGTTGTATACTCTCTGTGGAAGAACCTCTCAGAAAGCAAAAGTGGGAAGAAGTGTCAATCAGAAGAGATTTAAAAAAAAGCTTTTCAACTTTTTCATTGCTTAGCAATATTTAATGTGCAAGAGGTTTCCACCTTTGATTTGAAGTTTGGGCAAAATTAACCTAAGAACATAACAACATGCCATCTGCTCATGGCACTGACTGTTTTGGATGCAGACAGAAGTGAGCAGAGACAATGAGCGGTTATTAGCTTCAGCCTCATACAGAATAAATAGGAAGTTGGAAAGCCTTTAGGTTTACAGAAGAAATGAATCTCAGAGTCTCATTTCACAACTGGTTTCTATGTATGTTCAAGAAAGTGGACAGGACGATCTGCTGCCTTTCAGTTCCTTTGAAAATGTTGCACTGAACAACTGCTGCTACTTAAAAGGCAGAATATTTCACATATATTAATGAGAAACTGTGTAAGAGTTAATTACATCTTTCTTTACAGTTCTTCTGTTGATTTCTGACACCTTCAGAAAGTATCAGGACTTCCTCTTTGGTACTTAATGTTTATTCTAAAATCACGGGGTTGGTCTGTAGGGAAGTGGGTTGGCAGAGTAAAAGTCTCCAAGGACTTGTGGTCTGGTGACTGGGAAAGCACTGCAGCCAAGCCAGCATTGAAGGAGTCCAGATTTATTCTTAGGACAAGGTGGCTATAGTCAAGGTTGTCTTTGCAGGAGACTTCCATATGGAGGAAGAGCACACACATTTCATGTCGTAAGGCAGGGCTGGGTAGTAAGGACAAATACCAAGAATGTGAGGCTTTAAGATTTTCATGAGGGCAGCTTGACAGTGAAGCCCTGCTGGAAGTCTGCAGAAAGCCAGGGCTGGCTTTGTTACACTCATTGCTGAGAAGGGAGAGCAAATCCAGCAGAACACTTTGGCACTGGCAGCTGAACTACACCACAAAATTGACAGCGCGCGTGTGTATGTAATGTGTGTTTATAAAGAAGCACAGTATGGCACAGCAAATTGTTTGGGAATACTGAAAAGTATTGTTCTTGAGAGAGCATGGAAAGCATAACCCTGTAAAGCCTGAGTGAAGACTTCCTCCCTTGCCTGCTGGGTTGACTTGGTTACTCAGACAAGGCACGCCACTGACTACAGGAAATATATTAATCTCATAGAATCACAGAATCTTCTGAGTTGGAAGGGATCCACAAAGATCATCAAAGTCCAGCTCCTGGCCCTAAGACAGCCCCAAGAATCACACTATGTGAGAAACCACTGTCCAAATGCTTTCTGAACTCTTATGCTTGGTGCTGTGACCACTTCCATGGTTCAAGTATTCTTCTTAAGCAGCTGTATTGGGTTAGGCCTTAATAAATGACATTGTATAAATGTATCACATAGGAAAAGTATCTGTTTCTGTAAATAAGACAATCATGTCAAACAAAATATAACAGCAGAAAAGAATATTCAGATATATTTCTTTAACAAACGAGCAGAAACTCAAACCACTGTGCATCAATACTGGAACTTCTCCGAGGTTCTAATTATGGCTATCTTGTTAGGCACTTCTGCACAATATTTGCATAAATATCTACTGGACCAGATTTTCTTAGAGAAATTATATAAAAATATTAGCTGATATTACCGTGCTTTGACCTCCTTCCCCAACGCAATATACACGTAACCGATAGGAAGAGCCCGGATTGAGTCGGTCACACACATGTTCCCTAGCGGCTCCGCTGTATATTGTATCCCATTTGTTTCCTGAAAGGTTAGGAATAAGTGTGCAATGAACCAAAGTGTAATTTGCCACACTTCAGTACCAGCATCAGCAGGTATCCTAACTTCACTAAATAAGTGTGTGCCTGATGTTTATTTAAGAAAACAGAAATTGAGACTGCTTTGAATTTCCTGGAAGATCCTGTAATTTCATAAAGATTTCATAAAGTTTCCTAAGTGTAGATCTGCTGAAGTGAAATAGCTTTCTTATTTGATATTTACCTTAAGTAGGAGAGAACTTACTGGGTCAGCAAGCACATTCAACATCATAACCAAATAAACAGGAAAGAGACAAAAGTAACATTTTTCACAGAAAAGAAACTTCGAATTATATTATCATTTTGCAGGCTGTAAGTACAGTTTAAAATTGATGAAGTTTGTTCCTGTGTTCTTGAATGGCCCAGCAGCATCTGAAATACTGATTCCATTATTTGCTACTCTTAAATCAGAAACTCTTTAGCATTCTCTCTCCCTTTTTAAGAGATTAAGCAGGGAACCTAGGGACTTTTAATTAAATCTCCAGCAACTCAATACACCACAGAATTTAGAGGGCTGGGAATAAAACGTAATGCACAGCTCACTAAATTTGCATGAAAGGCTTTGGTGCATCATTCCAAAAGTGACTTAATGTGGACACATGTGGACAGAGAGAGGAAAGCAACAGACTAAGTATCAAATAAAACCACAGCTGAGAGCCCTGAGAGGACTCCCAACATATCTGGGAACAGTGCTCTGTCTTAATCCAACACAGCATTGAAGAAGTTTAAACTTTCATTCTCAATGTGACTGTGTTTCTGAACTCAATAAGGCTACTGAAGAGGTCTAGATTTTTAATTAATTTAGCAAGATAGGTTTATGTCCAATTTAGAAATACTGTCAGTTTCCTTTCTGTATGAAATAACAGAAAGTTATCCCAGCTGCATCATTGTTCTGTTTTAATAGTGATAAATGGAGTGGTAGCTGTTTTTTCAGCTGCCATGCAGACAACAAAGCTACATGTCCTTGTCTTCTTGCCCTAAAATGTCTGAAATGTGTCATTTCATTTCCAAAACTGAATCCACCTAATTCGAAACATAAACAAAAAACATCTCTTGCATCACAGAATTTTGTGGCATCTTTTTTTTGTAATTCAGAGAAAAAGAACTTCTTGTATACAAGCATCAATGTGGCTCTATTTCTTATTTTTAGTGTCAGTCCCTGGCAATAACTTTCCCTGTCATAATACACATTTTATTCTTCCCACATGCACACAGAGACAGGAAAAGAACCCCTACACAACTGAATGCCAATGTATGATTCTAATACTTACCACTTAGGCCTTCAGACATTTCCACAACATACGTATTTATTGCTGCTCCCCCACTGTCTTTTGGTGGATCTATAAAAAACAGCAATATTCCAAGTAAGCAAGGTAAGTTAAATGGCTTTATAGCTTTTGGGGAGGACTTCCCAATGGCAAAATCAATGGACAGCTGGAGATGGGTGCTTATTTAGACAGAGAGCATCCTAGTCCAGGGAAGTTGCAAATCACTCCAAGACCTGCTATGGGACAGCCAGCTCTCAGCCCTTCTGTACACTCTATACAGGAAAAGGGACAAGGGAGTTGCCCCTGGGAGATGCCACAGCAAACATTTCAGTCTCAAGTGCTGTGGACGACTGCCTGAGTATGGATTCAGGGACACAGACTCTAATGGTCCCGTAATTTGGACTGCAGACAGGAAAAATTATCATACTGAGATATATATAAAAATATTTCAAAATCATTTAAGGACAGAATTTCAAAAAACCTAAATATTTTGGGACAGAATAGAAGTCAGGAGCTCTACACTGAAAACTTATCTCTTAACTTCTAATATATCACTAGAAATTGAGTGCAGTATCATCCCTGGTACAGTATTCATGTGCAAGATACAAATCTACAGATCTTTCTTTGACATATAATCCTAATACTGTTTCTCAAAGATGACTTTGAAAACAGCAAAATTAAAATAACGTGAAACAACATTTTTAACAAATATAAAGGCAGCATTATACTTCATCATAGAAGGGTACTCCTGCCTAAACAACACATTATCACATGGATGTGCTGGATGAAATGGATGTTGGCTCTTAGGCAAGGGTTATGTATCATAAAATGCCAGCTAAATATAATGAGACTTAGATGGCAGATAGCACTTCTTTGGTTGGAAGGAAATTACTCCAAATAAAAAATATAATCGTCACATTAATTACCACATAGAAAGAGTATCACTGTTCCAAATAAAGACTATTGCAAGTTTTATATATCAATAGATATTTTAAGTAGCTTTTGATATACAAATCAGGTATTTTTAATAACTTCATATATTATGCATCATACATAAAAGATCAAGTATCAGGTCCTGATGTACTCTGGGAAGACGCAAGACTGGACCTGCTGAGTATTATTTATACTCTACAAGTAAATTTCTTATTATTGATGCTAAAGAATTAAACACAGTATTTAATGGAAATAGGCAAGAAGCGTCAATAAAGGAAATTTTTAACTGTTTGATTTTCTGCTAAAGTACTGCATCGCACAGTACTCTTTAACCTTCTCCTATTTTACAGCATAAGGCTAAAAATTCCTGTGCTTAAGGAAAAGTTTCTCAAGATCCTTAGCAAATAAAAATATATCTATCAAAACCAGTTTGAAGATACAGGTTGAACTTCAATCTTCTCTTTCAATAAGAACCCAGAATGCCATGCACCTACTTTTTGTGCCAGAGAAACAGAACTTCTTAGTACATCAATTAACCACACTTTTTAAAGTGTTGTAGTCCTCTGCAATAACAGTCCTTACTACAATTAGCATATTATTCTTCCCACGTAATTAATTCCACGTACTGCCACACTAAGTATTTTGAGTCAGTATTTTTCCAAGAAAATGGATCATAATAGCTCGGTTGACTGAAGTGTTACTGAAGTAAAACCTGACCTTCTGTATAAAAAATATTATATATATATATATATATACATAAAATACAGAAGAAATACTCTAAACAGAGCTGGACAACATTCTTACCCCAGATTACTTTAAAACTCTGTGCATGAATTTTTCCTTTCACTGTGGGTTTTGAAGGTACACCAGGTTTGTCTGGACAAGTAACATACTCCACTGTCTCACTTGGACTGCTTTTCCCTTCTGAGTTATAAGCAATGACCTGCAAATATATATAAAATACTATAAACACATTGGATAGTGGTATGATATTCATTGTTTATGGTAAGGACAAATTAATTCACATGTATATATAGGCAGATACATAATAAATTAGCACAAGAACTAAAGTTATTATACATATTCATTTTACATTTTCATTAGTTCCATAGTTACATAATCACTATACTGAAAAAATAAATGCATACAAATTGCCAGAAAAAAAACCACATCCTTAAAAACATCCCTCTCATAGCATAGTACCTTCTTTTACAGAAATACATTCAGAGATAAGGAAGTGTTTATATGGGTAAGTTGTGGTAACAATAGCAAACGGGATATAAACTCTTCAGCCCCAAGGATAATTATGGCAAAGGTTGACACGAAAGTCACGTGAAGGCCAAGGAATTATAATTGTCAAGGGTAAACTGTGTTTAACCAACCTGAGTGCCTTCTATGATGAAACAACTTGCTCAACAAATGGGGGAGAGTTGGGGACATCATCTACCCTAATTTTAGTTTGATCTCCACAATATCTGTGTAGACAAACTGGTTAAGGTAGGACAGATGGACCATAAGATGGGTGTAGAAGGGCTCAAAGGGTGTTGGCTAATTGTTCGAAGGCAAATTGACAGCTGCTCATGACTGGATTTCCTCAGCAGCCAATCCAGTATCAGATTCTATTCACTGTCTTTAAAGTCATCTGGACGACAGGAGTGAATGATGCTCACAGATTTGCATATAGCACCAAACTAGGAGAAGACAGATATATGCTAGAGGGAAGAGCCATCATACACACTTTGACAGGCTGAAATATTGCATGAACAAGAACTGCATGAGCTTTGGACAAAGTCTTGCACCTGTGATGGAATAACCCCAGCACCAGTGCAGTCTGAGGTCTGACTCTAGCCAGCTTTTCTTTTGTCAGCTCTGCTGAGAAGGACACTGGGATTCTAGGAGGAGCAAGCCAAATGAATCAGCAAAACATCTTGGCTGTAGCAAAACCAAATACTTTCATGGGCTGCATCAGCAAGAATTTACCCAGCAAAACAAAGGATTTAATTATGTTACTTTACTCAGCACTTTTAAAACCATGCTTGGAATACTGTGTCTAGTTTTGGTCTTCCCAGTTGAAGAGACACTGGGAAACCGGAACGAGTTTAGAAGATGGCCAGCATCACGATCAGAGGATTAGAGAACCTGACATAGGAAAAAACCCTTTGTTTTATTCTGCCTGAGTAAAAAGAAGTTTCATTGGGAAGGATCTAATCACAGCCTTCCAATACCTAAGAGATAGTTACAGAAGAGGTGAAGACGTTGCCTTCCAAAGGATCTGTAATGACAGGACAAGAGCCAGTAGACAAAAAGTGTGTTAGAGAAAATTCTAGCTGGATATAAGAAAAGAAATTAATTACCATCAGTACAGACTGCCCAAAGCAGTGGTTGAATCGTCCTTGTGGGAAATACTGAAATCTCAGTTCAACAGGGCTGGGACAGGGTTGAATTGCCTAAGCTAAGGCTTGGCTTTCTACACAGATTTGACCCAGATCATCACTAAAAGTCCCTTCCAACCTAGACTTCTCTGTGATTCTAGGAAAACAAATTCTTGCTATTCTTTATTTTGCACTTTTTACTTTAGTTTAGCAAAAAGTTAAACCACCTAGGAAAAAAAAGGAAAAAAGAAAGAGGTTTTTTTTTTAGCTTTTAGATCTGTTTTAAAAATGAGCAGAATCAAAATGACAGCAGTGATGTTAGTACAGACTGAGAAAAGGAAATGCAAGCTAACATGTCTCTCAGACATTAAGTCTCCCAATACAGTTTACGAGATTAATAATCATCTGGTTGTCTTTGTGCCCTTACAAATGAAGTTAAACAGGCAGTTAGCATTTACGTATTATAATAAAGTTTCGAATGGTTATAAAGCTTCTTTCAAAAGCCTTAGGGAATATTACTACTAATTAAGTCTTTCCCCTGTATAATAAAAATTAAAGACCTGATTAACATAACATTTGCTTCTCCTTTATGCCCCATGAATGACTGAACAGAGACTTCTGTTTATTGTTTTGCTAACAAAAACGGGGTATAAATATTGGGGTTTATTTTAATGAGAAACTTAGGATGTTTAAGTACCTATACATTTACTAGTAATGAGTATGATGAATGTGTAGTATTACTTTAAAAGGAAAACTATGGTCATGTCCTGCAAAAGCTAGTTTCAAGGCAATTAGCTATTCTTTAGTTCATGTGTAGCTGTAATAGTGCTAGAAACATACTGTATATTTTAAATTATTTAAACACTAAGTTGTGCAAAACTCCCAACAAAATCATATTCAGAAGTGCAAAATATCATCTGAAAAGGAGTACTTACATGTTTAGTGCTAACCCAAAATAAACCAACCAACCCTTAAACTATTACCTTTCATATTGCAAAGAAAAGCTGTTCTTCAACAGTTCCCAATACTTCCTTAAGAAAAAGTATTTTAGGTGTATGCTTGAAAATAGCTATCAACATTTTTCACTTGCAGACAGATGAGGTTATTCTGACTGTGCCTCCAGTTGCACCAGGGGAAGTTTAAATTGAATATTAGGAAAAGTTCCTTCACAGAATGAGCAGTCAAGCATTGGCAAGGCTGCCCAGGGAACTGCTTGAGTCACCAGCCCTGGAGGTATCTGCACATTCAAAGATGTGCAGATATGCTGCGTAGGGACATGATTTAGTGCTGGGTTAAGAGCTGGACTTGATCTTACAGGTCTTTTCCAACCCAAATGATTCTGTGATTCATACTGTGGAACATGTCTTTAGCTTTGTTCCAAAACTCAAGCAACTATTCAAGGGTGACTTAAAACATAGAATGGCCCAGGTTGGAAGGGACCTGAAAGATCATTTGGTCCAACCCTTCAGGGAAAAGTGAGCCTAGATGAGATTATCTAACACCCTCTCCAGTCATATCTTGAAATCATCCAGTGATGGGGACTCCACCACATTTCTGGGGAGGTTATTCCAGTGATTACTTGACCTCGTGGAAAATTTCTTTCCTATACCAAGATGAAACCCCTTTCAGTGCAACTTGTAACTCTTGCCCCTTGTCATCTCCAGGTGGCTCCTTGTGAAGGGAGAACCTCTCTCTTCTCTACAGTCAGGTTTTAAGCACTGGTGAAGTGTGATGAAGTCCCTCTGAGCCTTCTCCAAGGAGAAAATATGTAATTCCTTTAGAATTTCATTAAAGGGCAGGTTCTCCAGCCCTTTTATAATTTTTGTGACCCTCCTTTGGACCATCTCCCAGTCTGCCTGTCTTCTCTTGTAGATGGGGGTATTACATTTGCCCTCTTCCAGATGCCAGGGATAACCCCTGACCTGCATCACTTTTCAAATGTTATAGACAGGGGTCTTGCAGTAATGTCACCCACTTCTCTTAACATCCAGAAGTGTACTCAGCCCTTCCAAAAGACCAAATCCCAGCCTTGTCACAGCTACCTTATCCTGTGATCTGGGGTCCAGTTATGCTGGTAAGGCAGAGGTGAAGAAGGTATTGAGAACCTCTGCTTTATTTGCATTAGTAGTAACTTGCCTCTTTGCCCTGTTTAGGAATGGCCTCTGTATGTCTTCCCTGTGTTTCTACTTCTCACATATCTGAAGAAGTCTTTTATGTCATTCTTGTTATCTTCAGCTGATTTTAGTTCTAGTTGATCCTCAGCCTTACCGACTTGAACTCTGCCTGTCCTGGCAAAGTTCTTGTAGTCCTTGATGGCTATTTGATCACCTTCCCATGGTCAGTATACTTCTTTTTAGCTTTTAACCACACACAAAAGCTCATAGTTAGGCCAGACTTCTTCCTGAACTAGACGCTCAGTCCTCAAGCTTAGGCTCAGCACCATGGTAATATGACCATGGATGACTTACTAACAATTTTTTTTTAAGCAAGGCTACTCCTTACCCCAACACTTTCATTGTGCTTACTATCAAAGAACCCATAGCTACACTAAGTAATATCACTCATGTACATGAAACAAACCAGCCAAATAAAAAACCCCAGCTGTTAAGAACATGTACTTATGACTTGGAATTTCAAGATACCTGCAACTGTGTTATGCCCTTGCAGAGGTTTTTATTCCTTCTGCAGAAACAAGAATGCATGTATTCAGCTGACAGTTTTAAGAGACTGAAATTGTAAGAAATTCGCATAAAATTCAGTTTTCCTTAAAAAAGGCCCTCCCCACTTCTGAGTCAATCTCAAGCTAGTCTGGTGCCCAAATATATGAAGAAAATCTTACCCTAAATTTATATTTTGTACTGCGCCTCAAATTCTTCACTGTGTAGGTAAGATCGTCACCATCGTATTTTGGCTTGAAACCGTATCCCTGCAGAATTAAATAGGGTTATTTGAAACATCATCTTTGCAGACCAGAGGATCTAACAAACTTCATACAAATAAATCACTGTTTCAAACTGTAATTGTTATGCTTCTCTGACAAAGTAATAAGTGCACCTTGTTTGTGTAAACACAAATTTTTATTTTTAAGAGGTGTGAATTCATTAACCATTTTCCAATCAGGAGAGGAGTAAATAACAGTAAGAAAGACATATACAGTGTCACTGGAAATTTTACCTAACACTTTCAAAGGGTAGAACAGTACTGATTTTAAAACAAACGTTAATCTGAAATGACATCTAGAGGGACCACATTTCATGATGCCATTGCTTTGATCCAGCTCTTATAAGGCTTAACTTTCACACACTATTTCACGAAGTTATAAGCAATTTAAAAGTCTTTGCAGAAATGGGGCTTAATAACACTAAACACAGTTAAAAGAAGAAAGCCAGGTGGCATGGTCACAGCAATGAAAAGTCATTCGATTAATTTCAGAAAATAGAACTCCCTGTAGAATATTCTAGCAAAAATAATCATTGCTACACTTAATACAGTAATGTATTAAACAAATTGAGAATAAGTATTCTAAACTTACTGAGTTCTCATCCTCCATCTCTAATATATATGAGATTCCTTCATCTGATGGTGTTCCTGAGGGTTTTGTCCACTGAAGGGATAACCAAGTAACTCCAGCATTAATCAGCAAAGGACTTGCTGGTGTGGTTGGGGCAGTGCCTGAGGTATGATACAGGACTTCTTCACTAAAATCACTGTTTAAAACAGACAGTATGTAAACTAACTAGACACAATAATTAATAGCTAAAATCCGAAATTCTTACTAAATACAGCTATGACAGTTTCTGGAGATATGCACAATGGGAAATTGCAAGCTGTTACATGCAAACAACTTTACTTGCCCATGACTCTGTCAGTAACAGAACATCTGAACAAGGTTACCATGTTCATAACTGAAAGATTCCTTTGTATGATATAATTACAATGTTTTGCTAACCAAAACATTTTGCTTTTTCATATTAACTCAGTATTCTAAAACACTAAAGCTCTATATGCAATAATATACCACAGTGTCCTTCCTTTTCAAAATGAAAACATGAAGGCATAAAAACATTTATGGTAAGACCTCAAAACAAACTTTGCTTATGTATTTCAAGCTTACTTTGAAGCACTGGTTTCTCTAGTGATTCAGAAAATAGCAGAGTAATAGTCTTCAGCTGATAAAATGAAAGTCTTATTGCAGAGAAAGAAGTAGAGTGTATACCACTGAATCTCCTAACAGAACTTCTACCCTTATCCGATTCAGATTAGCTACGCCTTGTGGTGAAAATACAAATAAATGACATAAAAAGACCTACTGTGAAACAGAGGGATGCAAAAGTCAGTGAACAGGTACTATCCTTGCCCAGAAGGTCTGACATGCATTCAGCTAGACTAAATAGCCTCACCTGCTCTCAGCTGGCTTTGCTACTTCTACGTCAGATCTGAAGAATCACTTACAAGCCTAAAGCTAATCTAGTTTTTTTAATCATATGAAACTGATGTCAAAGATGTAATTTGAATCTAAAAGCTAAGGATTGCCTAAGTGAGCATCAGGAAGCCCTGAAAACAAAATCCTCTGTATAACTTAAACAAAGATACCAGTTAAATGTCTCATGTGTTTTGAACCTGACTTGCCTGAAAAATCTCGGTAAGAAGATAACTCAATTTCCCTTTCTCTCTTACTCAACCTATACTATAGCAATGCACGTTAAAAATTTTGGTCTGCATTGAGGTATTTTTGGCATTTAAAGGAAAAAAAATCTTACAGACAACACATTATCAAAAATGTTGATAGCACAGAAAACAGCCATACTGCTGTGAGGACTGTCAAAGAGATGTGAAGCGAGGAGGGAAAAACTACAAAACAAGAGAAAACTTCCAAATTTGTGGGAATAGTAATTCTTTTTCTTTTAAGAAGTCACAAGCAAGAAAATTTCTGGAATGGAGATTATGTGATACCTACAATATATTTGCTGAAAAAAGGTCACCATTTTATAGGTAGCCTGGAGAAAGAATAAAGAAAGACTAGATACAAGTAGTGTGTCTAACTCTTTTCAAAACAAGCTACTGTAGGAATTACCTTACAAGTAGACATAAGGGAAAAAACCCCACATCTTAAAAAGATTTAGTCTTTAAACTTGCTTGAACCATTCCAAAATACACTGAAATAAACTAAAAGAGTTCCAGCCATAGCCATATTCGAATGACTATTAAACAATTCCCTCAGAAGTACAATACTATTTTTGAAAATAGATTGTATTTTTCCAGTTTTCTTTAACCACTGTTTCATGTAGGTTAGAATTAAATTTGAAAATTAGTAACTCAGAGATAAAATATCTGTTCATGTTGGTAAAATTATTTCGACAAAATTCTGTCTCCAGATGCCTAATGTTCCTCATAAGGGATAAACAGGCACTCTACACTAATAAGTATTATTTCAAGAGACTTCTTAATTAAATAATACCATAAAGACAATAAAGCACATCTTCACAAGGCTATGAAATATTGATTTAAAAATCTATTCAGTGTGATTAGTTTAAGAAGGGTACTTAACTGATCAGTGTCTTCAAAGCTTATGCAGGGATCTGTAATATGTGCAGCTATTCCTAGAGGGTACATTTACATTCCGATGTAAAAGGGGAACAGGAAGAGAGCCCAAGCACTGGACCCTGCTTAACTGCCAGCTCCCTCCCTGTCTTTATTTTTAACAGTTCCAACTAAATCTCATCAAGACAAAGTCCAGGAGCAACTTAAGAGAATAATTAATTCCAGGAACATCATCCAGAAGGCAGTAATGTAATAAAGACTATTGGAGCACACCAAAAGTCATTTTCGTCCACTACAATGTCCTCTGACAGAAGCACAAAGCAGGTGTTTAAGGAAAGATATAGGAACAGGCACTTCATGCAGTGCATTCCCTGAGTACTCTTCAAAGCCTCCCAACACATGCCTCAGATCTCCTGAGCCAGCCATATTTTTCACATACTCAAGAGTCTGCAGAAGATTCCTTCTGCCCAGCATGAATTATGACCCTGGGTCTGGCTCCCTACTCTCTACACTGTTCTTCAACACTGTCCAAGCAGGCACTGTTGCTTCAAGCACCTCCTTCTGTCAGCTGAAGGACACAACACACACATCCTCCATTTCCTGCCATAAAAACACCACTCTAGTGAGCTGCAATAATATTTGAATGAAAAAAACTCATACAAAATAACAATTTTATGCTGATGGTGAGGGAAACCCTATTTTTATGCCCCATAGGATCTCGAGGTCCAAGTACTACTAGCTAGTGTGGACACCAGGAGTCTGCTCTAGAGGAGATGAGCTCTGGTAGTGTGATTGTTAGCCAGGTGCATCTGCTTTGCCTGATGACCAAGAAGCACACTCAAGAACTAATGCAACCAGTAGTGCAAGCATAATTTAAGAAAACATTTTTTCCACGTTCTTACTTATATTCTCCGCTGAAGTCAGATGTCATTCATTCAAAAATTCAAAATGAAGTTTGGTGCTCTATAATTTCTGCAAAGTAGTAACTAAAAGCATGAACCACATATCCTAAGCATCTAAAATAAGCTCTAAAACTTCCAAAGAATTCATTGATATGGCAATGTCATATAATGTCTGTTTCCCAGGGTAACAGAAGACTGATAGACACCTAAGATGAAAGGACAATATCCCAGCACGCAGGCTATCTGCAAAAAGAATAATCCAATCACATACTGTGAGTTAACCAAGCAGTTGGACTAGATCACTGTAGGTCCCTTCCAACTGAAATATTATATATTCTATAATCCATTTCACACCATTTGGACAAAAGACCTTTCTCTTTAAATGCCACCGTATGTTTTTCCTAAAGAAGCACAAACATGCATGCACATGCATTCCATATTTATATATGTAATAGTGTTTACCTCATTCCCATGTCATTTTTGGCTGCTAGCCTAAAGGTGTACCCCATTGCTGGTGATAGTTTAGTGATCCTATACTGCTTCTGTTGACCATAATAACACTGGCAAAACTCTCCATTTCCTTTTCCCTAAAAAGGAATAAGTTAATCATATTATTCA
Organism: Eopsaltria australis; assembly: GCA_034509425.1. Taxonomy (NCBI): domain Eukaryota; kingdom Metazoa; phylum Chordata; class Aves; order Passeriformes; family Petroicidae; genus Eopsaltria; species Eopsaltria australis. The sequence continues at coordinate 806,763 of JAVTVJ010000091.1, read as the reverse complement.
CCCTATTATATATGCATCCATCAATTAAAGCATACACAAACAAATGAAGTAAAATAATTTTTTGAAATTAAATATAACTCAAGAATCTCTACATAGTGAGGCAGTAGTATATGAAACTTATTATTAAATTAGTGGCTATTTTCCTTCCTTTCCGTTTCCCCATTCCTCGGGACTGAAAGAATAAAAGCCACGAAGATCCTGCAGCTCTGCCATCTCAGGATAGCTGTCCAGATAGAAACTGCAAGATGGTTGCAGGGCCATAGTTGATCCACCCACTTAATAAAAAAGAAAGACTGTTACAGGAAAAAGGTCCTTCTGTGTCACCTCTTGAACACAGTAATGGACTATAAGTGAAAAAGCCACTATTAAGAGTGGCAGAATCATGCAATTAAGATCCTTTTATCTTCTATCCCATGAGAAAAAGATTGAGCAGTAACCGTATTTTAGTAATTGCTTCAGGAATTACGTATTTGTCATATGCCTCTAAGCAGAAGTCTTAATTTTCACACAACTTGATGCACACAGTCACATACAGCTACTTAAAAAGCTGCAAGACTAAAAGTACAGGAGATTAACTTGCTTACTTCATCCCATTCTAAAAGGTAACTGTGGATTTTGGAACCATTATCACAAGATGCCTGTAACAGGAAAACGAGAAAATTAGAACTCTGAGTACAAGACCACCTGAAAAATGCATGTATAGGCTAAACCATGAGAAGAACACTGGAAGACAAATGATGCTCCCCTTATATGATTGTTTCATTTGCCAAGACAGTCCTAATTCAGTCTCCATCCAGTGAATGCTTGTTTCATGTTTATGGGCTTTTTTCTAACTTAGACCTTGAAATGCATTGGGTACTGAACTGAGTAATTTTACCTTGAAAGATTCCTTGCTTTTCTGTGAATCCTTCTCTTTTTACTCAAGCCCACATTTAACCCAGTACATCTGTTTACAGGGAACTGTGACTGAAATGAGTAGGTTTGACAAAAATTTTCAGTTTCAATGAACTGGTATTTTATTATCCACAACAACTTATTTTATAAATTCACAACAATTCTGAAGCATTTAAAATATTTATTTTAAAGGCTGTGAGGCAATCCTTACCTTCCACTGAAGAGTAAGAGAATTTTTGGTCCGATTAGTTATCCTGGGCAGATTTGGAGTATCTGGTTCACAACTCGCTGTGGTAAAACTCTCTGCTTCTGAAGGGCTCCCCTTTACACAGTTACATTCTACTTGGACTCTAAAGTGGAAGAGAGTCAATAACATTTTGATTCAAAATTGGTAGAGTTTCCAAAGAAAACTGAGCATTTGGAATTAAGTTGCTGCCTTGCTGCTTCATTATTAAAATATCACCGTTCTAAATAAATAACTGGGGGAAACATCTCCGCCAATAGAAGCAATAGGAAAGAAAAGAGTCCTTTACTTCGGATGTACATCATTACCATCAGTCAGCTTTAGTCTCACAATTATATTTGAAATATGTCTGTTATTAGCTGTACTTTGGTTGGCAAATAATGGTAGCATTTTGCAGGCTCACTACCTGTTGTAGAGATACTAACTTATACTAAGAATAATTCTTCTGCAAATGCTTTCGTCAGATGAGCACAATGAAGCTGTTGATGTATTTTCAGAGTATCCTCTGCACTCAAATGAGTGTCCTGCTGAGTGTGTTCACCTTGTCCTTTCCTTTAGTAAGGCTCTCCACATACCTCAAAAGAGTGAATTTTCTTCTCTCAAAGAGAAATGGCTTGTTTTACAAAACGCTTGTCTCCAAATGGAAATACATGATAATCATCTGGTCTCCCCCTGCCCCCTATACTGTGCAGCTATGCCTTGCCTCTTCTTTGGGTCAATTGCACACTACTTTCTTCTGATTCATCTGTTCCTTTGAAAAAAAAAAACCCAAATCTAATGTCTCCAAAATCCCCTTTCCTCTGATCACTAATATAAGATCTGGGTTGCCAGCTTGAGAAGATACAAAAATCCTGATATATTTTTGATGCATGAACAGCAAATCACAGGAAATTTGGCTTAATAGATTCCACAAACAGTGAGGAGACATTCAAACAGTGACTAAAGCTGAACACAAAGTTGTTTGTGTTTGCATACGGTTGCAAATATGTAATATGTCAGTTATCTTTGTGGTTGAGTCGTTCCAGTCTTTGTTGATTTTGTGCAGTGTTCATACTGGCAGAATTCTGTTTAGGAAGAGCTTGGATGGCCAAGCCACCAATTCCCATGCATTTCCTACAACAGCCAGAATTAAGCAAGAAAAAATCTGAACACAGCCTGATTGAAAAGGACTTACACAGAAAAAAAATTTCCAGGCACTGACCCTTATGCTCCATGAATTTTCAACTTCAACCTTGTTGGATAAAATATATAAATGCTACTAAAAATAGGAACAAAATCACAGGGAAACACTTCACTATGAAAGAGCTTTGAGCCAACTTACTGTTCATCCTTCTCCTGCCCTTGTGCTCCAGGCACTACAGGGGCTCCAATTAAATGAGGGCTGTGTTAAGAACAGACCAACCCTCTTCTGCTTTCAGTTTGGCAACCAGGACAATACTCTGGAAAACAGCTCTGGGAGGGGTAGACCCCTTCACACCAAGGACTGGGAACCTAGCTCTCCCACTTGAGCAAATGTCAAAAAGGCTATTACATAAGGCAAATCCTATCCTAAACCTGATGTGAAAGGAGGCAGAACGTTGCTAACTTGAACCCCTACTCTGACACCCTTCTGTTCCCTGTGCTTCCTACCTGCTGCCTCTAAACTGCTTCCCTTGGTCAGTACACAGGGATCTTGGGGTTCTCGACAGTTAAGAGAGGCAAATCCCTCACAGGCTGGACATTCAGTCTTGTCTAAGAAGGTCTCTATACTTGCCATTACCTCCTGAAAAGGCACTTCTTTTAAGGAGACCTTCATTTCTGCCTTCACAATGTTACTTATTTGTAAACTGCTGTGTTTCACACTATTTTTTTTTTAAACTAAGAATCACAGAGTAGTTTGGGTTGGAAGAAACCTTTAAAGGTCAACTTGTCCAAATTCCCCTGCAATAAACAGAGAAATCTTCAACTACATCAGGCTGCTTAGAGCCCTGCCCAACCTCTCCCTGAATGGTTTTCAGGGATGGGGCATCTACCATCTCTCTAGGCAACCTGTTCCAGTGTTTCACCACCCTCAGTGCAAAAAATTTCTTCCATATATCTAGTCTAAATTTACCCTCTTTTATTCTGAAACCATTATCTCTTGGCCTATCACAACAGGCCCAACTAAAAAGTACGTCTCCATCTTTCTTATAAGCCCCTTTTATGCACTGAGTTTTCTTCAAGCTGAACAACTTTTATGGCCCTCCTCTAGAGCTACTCTAACAGGTCACCATTCTTCTCATGATGGGGACCCCAGAGCTGGACACAGCACTCCAGGTGGGGTCTCATCAGAGCAGAGCAGAAGGGCAGAACCACCTCCCTTCACCCTGCTGGCCATGCTACTTTGAATGCTGCCCAGGACACAGTTGACTTTTTGGGCTGCAAGTGCACATTGCCAGGTCATGCCCAGCTTTCCATCCTTCTTGGCAGGGCTGCTCTCAATCCCTTCATCCTGCAGCTGGTGTTGATACCAGAGTTGCCTCGACCCAAGGGCAGCACCTTGCACTTGGCCTTGTTGAACCTCATGAGATTCCATGGCCTCACTCCTCAAGCTTGTCCAGATCCCTCTGGATGGCATCCCATCCTTCAGGTGTGTCAACTGCACCACTTGGTGGTTGACACTGCAACTGTTTGGTGTTTTCTGCTGGAAGCTCACTTGATCCCACTGTCTGTGTCACTGATGAAGATATTTGACAGTACTGGTCCAATACAGGCCCCTGTGGGACACTACTTGCCACTAATCTCCATCTGGACATTGAGTCACTGACCACTATTCTGTGAATGTGACCATCCAACCAATTCCCCATCCACCAAGAAGGATACTGTGGGGGACTGTCTCAAAGGTCTTACAAAAGTCCAGTCAGGTAACATCTGCAGTCCTCTTGTCCACTGATACAAGTCACTTGATGATAGGCCACTTGGTTCTTCAGGCAGGACTTGTCCTTGGTGAAGCTGTGCTGGCTGTCCCAAATCACCTCCTTGTCCTTCATGTGCCTTAGCATGGCTTTTAGAAGGACCTGTTCCATGATCTTCCCAGGCACAGAATTGAGGCTGACAGGTTGGTAGCTCCCAGAGTCTTCCTTCCTACCCTTTAAAATAATGGGTGCAGTGTTTTCCTTTTTCCAATCACACAGGACTTCACCTGGTTGCCATGACTTTACAAATATGATGGAGAATGGTTTGGCAATTACATTAGCTCATTCCCTCAGGACTCTGGGATGCATCTCATTAGATATAGACTTACATACAGGTTCCTCAGGTGGTCTCAAACCTGTTCTTCTCTTACTGTGGGAGGGACTTTCCTCCCCCAGTCCCCATTCTGCTGTCCATCCACTGGAGAGGTGTGAGAAGAGAGCTGCCAGTGAAGACTGAGGCAAAAACGTTGTTGAGTACCTCAGCCTCTTCCTCACCCACAGTTTCCAGTTTGCCAGGTGTGTTTTTTTGGGAGGATATGCTTTCTCTGACCTTTGTTTCTGGATGACAAAGCTATAGAAGCCCTTACTCTTTGTACCCCTTGCCAAGTTCAGCTCCAGATGACCCTCCAATATTAAGAAAAAAAAAAAAAAAAAAAGGACAACACCTAACCACATCTTCCCAATCCTATGCTTTTTCTTCTGACCTACTGAAGTAGTCAATTCTGCTAGAAGGGTAGAATCACACTAAGCTGCCATGCATATGGGGGCAGGTTCACTGATCTACTGGAGCAAAGCAAAAGTAGCATAATGTGACTTTCAGGTGGCCAAGCAAGTGCCCATCTTCCAGGGCAACGTATTTTCCTCTGCTGCTTGTGGAAAATTGCAGCATCTGTGCTTGGCACCAAGGACAGAAAAAGGTCACTGCGCTGGCATAAAGGAAAGAGCATGAATGTAGGATGAACGTGCACCAACCTTGTCTTATGTTGTCCAAAATGGACTGAGTGGTCAGCCAAGCCAAAAATGTTGATTTGTGACTTAGAAGAGGGTGAGAAGTGATAAAGACCATCTCTGAAGACTTAGGCAAATACACAATGAAACTTTTAAAACATTTCCACTGAATTTAATGAAGAGAGAATGATACTCACTTTGCATGGTAATCAGTTGCTGGCCTGAGATCATTTACAGTAACTTTATTTTCTTCTCCACTGGAAAGAGATACAAGTTTGTTTTAAAGACTGTTTCAGAATTCCCTACATTTATAAAAAAAGACATGTATCATCTAACTCAACACATCTTCTATGAAATGTATTTGCTAGCAGTTTGTCTTTTGCTAAATACAGCAATATGTAAATGCATTGATCTTTGAATTTAAGACGCTTCTTGTTATTCCTGTTCTTTTACCCTGGCGGTTTTGGGGCACTTTTTTGTTTGGTGCTTTCTAAAAAGTAGCAATTTTCTTCTTTTCTTAGTAAGACAAGCTGCATGTGTGTGCATGTATGTTATTACTCAAAAAAACCACTGAAGTACTGGAGCCTACAGAAGCTCAGTCTAGCCTTGCAAAAACAATTATCTAAAACTGTACCTGAATGCACACACCTACTTGTTAGAGCCTAGGAAACAGAAAAGGCACCAAAATAACATCTATTAGTCTGCTTTTGCTGACATCAGCTTATCTTAGCAAAGGTCATTTCTCTTCCTCTAGCTTCTTGGATAGGGATACTCAACTTGTAATTACATAAAATCCACAGAAGGTGATATAGATAAACTAGCTAGATACAAAGGTTTGTAACTATTAGAGATCTCTATACCCTTAATTCTAAATTTTACTGCCATATTTCTCCAAATTGCAAAAAACTGGCTGAAAACCATTGTGTTGGGAATTAAACAATTGTAGAGTTTTGTTTACTTTGCTGCTGCTATGCATTGTGTTCTGTGTGAATTTGCTTATTTTTTTCGTATCATAAGACTGTCTCTTACCGAGAGTAATTTTAGGGAAGGAAGGGATAACCTTACTGGGAGGAGGAGTATGTGCTGACATAAAAAATAATAAATACAATTTATTTTTCTTACTACTTGTATGTCTCAGTATTTGGTAACGCATGGTGTCAAGTGCAGCTGGTTGAAATACAGCAGAAGTGGTATTAAAATATGCCTCCAACATGTAGTAACAAAGTCTACATTCCAGTTGACAGCAGAGACTTCAGTAATAAAATGAAACAAATTCTACTGAAAAAAAGGTAGTTAATTTCAAAACAGAAGGCACAAAAACCTGCTGATTGTTTAACTTTCTGGACAACAACATTATGTTTAATGAAGTTTTAAGCCACATATTTCAATGCAGCAGTGATTAAATATAAATAGCCAACACCTACATGTACACAGTTCTGTACTTTCCATCTTTTCCAGTGCTTGAAATCATCACTTCATAAGTATAAACCTCTGGTATGTCATTCTTCTCTGTGTCTTCTGCGGTATCACTGGATGGAGGGGACCACATCAGCAATGCTGTTCTGGCCTGAATATCTGATACCTGTAGAAACACAAAGTTTTGAGATCTCTGCCATTTAAATGCTATTGTATATGAACGTTACTTCGCCACATAGGACCAAAGAAGAGAAAGGAAAATCATATACCATTAGCAAATCAGAGTATTTATACTGATACACTAGCTACTAATGAGTTTTTACAGATGAAATCAGTCTGGAAATGCAAGGAATGACATCAGAAAAATGCAGTGCTGGGCAGGGGGCTGAGGGCAGACACCCGTCGGTACCAAACGCCACCCAGTGGGCTGCTGAAACATGGACCAAATCACTGGTGAGGCACAGGAGACAGCAAAGCACATCCTGGGACACCGGGCACTTCATTAAACCATGATTCGGACACCTTCTTCTTGGAAGCCACTGGTACTATGGCTTTTTTAATACCTTCTTGTTTCTTATGAAATACAGAGAGATGAAAGCATGTTCACAAGGTCCACGTACATACACATAGAGACAATATCCTGAAGAATTTCTGTGGTGGTGTTTGCCTGAGCACCCCACCCACTGCAGAAAGGCCTGGATAAGAAATGTTGGTGTGATAGAAGTAAGAGTATAACCAGTGTGTGTGAATACAACATGTCCAAATATTCAACAAGTGTTGGTCCCAGCAGACAAATCATGCTAAAGGCAGTGACCTTCAGGCAGGTTAAATGGAAATGGAGAATCACAAGACTCCTGAAACACAGAAGTTATCAGCTTCAGAAGTGTAGAGGTAGCATGAAAATTTTAACAAGGGGCGGGTAAGAGATGCTGGAGTGGAACAGAGCAATGATCAAAACCTGGCCTGACAGTGTAAGAAATGGCCCTGCCAACCACTGCTGCCTCCATCCAGGCCTGACGGACGCTGTGAGTAGCTGCACCCCAGCTGGTGATACAGCAGTTTGGGGTGCAGCAGGCATGGATTTGCAGCTCAGGTGAGTGCAGGTGACCTAGCAGATTTCTCAATGGCCTGTGGATTATCAGATTGTAGGGAACAACAGATTCTAGGGAACAATGCAGTCACATACAAAGCTACGGAAGCAGCCACGTCTTCCAAAGGAGACACATGAATAGGGGCACCCACATTCTCAACAGAGTGGGCGCTACCTGAAACCCATTGGTGCTGCAAGGGTGCTGAGGATGCCCATGTTTTTGCAGGTGAGTGCACAGGTGCATGCAGGTGATTACAAATTTTTAGGATCTGTTGTAGAAGAATGCCTAGAAATTTGTGGTGTTGATAAGTATTGCACATCTGCTATTGTGGTTTATATGTTGTACCTACCTACTGTTTCCAATAATTTATAGGAGAACTCAAAACACATTTCATTATATGAAATGACTAGTTTTACAATACGACCGTAATATATGTCTATTTTGGAAATAATTGTTTTTGACAATCTATTACCAGAGTATCAGAAGAAAAAAGCTATCTTCACAACTGGTGCTCTCAAATTGCTATAACCTACTGAACTAAAAACCTGAATAGGTCAGCTTCAAGAATGAAGCAGAGAGGATATGACTTACTGATAGCAAACAGAAAGGAAGAAAAATCACACTCTGTGAGCCTCAATACCTTAGAAATAATGCCACTAAATAGTTATGCACTAACAGGACTCTACATCATACTCCAGAAGGGATCAAATGTTGGTAGGACTGAACACTGAAGTTTCTCTTAAAAATCTGGTAAGAAAAATTCCACTAATACCTTGATGCAATCACAAACTAGACTAACACTATCTATAACCACTGCAGTAAAATTCTAGCAATTCTGGAAGTCTCTGGAGTTGTGGGACTCATCTGATAAAGTCCCCTCCTGGACAATCTTTATCCCACCCTCCAAGCTGCAGCAAATGGCAGGAGATCCTGAGGGAAAAAATTGCAGGTTCCTTGAAGACCTACTGTACTTCAGGACTAGTAGATCCAATTTAAGATGCTCTGTTTCTAGGTTTAGCTGCTTTAACAGTCGAATTTTTTTCCCTAGTGTCCAGGCAGTGTCTCCCTTACTACCAGCTAAGCCTACTAGTCCTAGCCATCATAGAGTTGAACATTACATCTTCCCTTCCTTTTGCAGCTGTTTCTTATGTATTTGAAGACTCTTAGCATTTGAGTTTTCCCTCAGCTATCCAATCTGACAATTCTTGCTGTTCTCCTTTCTCCTACTGATTCATTTTCTTTAGTGCTTTGCCTAGAACTGCCCAGAACACCCCGTCTAACACCTTGCTAATGCCAAACTGCCACCTGACAGATTACATTTCCTTAATTCATAGGATATTTTTAAAAAAAACCTCTGTGACATAAGGAAAAAAAAAAGTATTTTTGAAGAATCAAGATTTAAGCTCAGAAGAATTCACTACCATTATGTGCTCTGAGACACTTGGGAGTGGCTTTTTCAAAACACTTGGCTTCACTTATTACTTTGTATACTTATGCAAGCAGCTGCAATTGATTCTGGCTGCAACTCTGAGCACTATGTGTTTCTGCAAATACTTGGGCCAGGTTCTAGCACTGTGGAAACAACAGGTGGGCATGTCTTCATTAGCAATCAAGCTTGCCAAAGTGAATGCCCTCATTAAGTACGTTACACATGCTATATGGGTCAAACAAAAGAGCAGTTTTAGTACGTGCAATCTGGATTGCATTCACAGTAACCCAAGATACTTAACTGGGAGTGAGGTGCATCACATGCCAGAAGTCTGCAAACATACACAGAACCAAAGGGATTTACATGCTATGTAACCAACACTCAGATTCTGAGCTCTTATTGCCTCTTCTTATTAAACAGTCAGCCTTTTGCATCATTCTTTATTTTGCTTTTGCCTTTTCAGGTTTTCTCCTTGCTTTGTTATTTGGTTAACAGACATGACAGCTGGTGAAGACTGCTCAAACACGGAGGTGCAATCTGCAGAACCACTCCAATTTACATCTGGGTATAAATAGTTCAAGACCTTCCCAAGTAGGAGGGTCATCAGGTGTCAGTATCGTGTTATCAACTTGACTTAACACTGCCATGTATGAAAGGATGAGGGATCCATACAGGGAAAAGTTCAAGGAAATCAGAATCCAACAGGAGTTTGGAGGTAGCAAAATAGATGCATCCCATTCTGCACAGAACTGAAAGGTATTTGAGAATGAAAGAACACGATGGAGACCACCATCTGATTTAGATGTGCACGCCCTAGACCTGGGCATTGAGACGGTACAGCCCAGGACAGGCCATAGCTTTCAACATTACTCCAGACTTTCTGGAGCAGGATATGGTGCAATGGACACTGCACTGGACAGCACCCTGTATGATCATCTGATCATATGGCCACCACCACAGCCAGTCCTGCCTGTGCCAGCACGATTCACTCAGGGAACAGAGTACTGATGATCCATCAGAAGCCACAATCCTCATAGTAAATGCTTCAACCAAAATATTAATAAAAAACCTGCAGGAATATTTCTGATGAGAACCACAAAGAGCAGGTGTGGAAAAACAATGTCCATGTTCACTTGAGGGAAAGTGAGGAAAACATTTCCTTGATGAAACTGTGGGAGAGTTGCCTGTGATCCTGCAAGGCCCAAGTAGGTAACACAGACTCCTATCATATCACACCACACATACCCAAGCTGCAACATCAGCTAGACTTCCACCCCCTCACAGCCCTGACAGTCCCCTGCCTTCATAAAGCATAAGCCTCTCCAAGTGCTGGAAGTCTGGCTTTTTGCCTTGTGTACACTCTGTGTCTGTAGCAGACTGCCACTGCCTGTGCCTGTGATGTCTCCTGAGGCCTCCAGAGATCACTTGTTGCACACAGTTACAGGCAATGACGTTCAAGTGAGGACATGGTGGGGAGAGGAAAGAGGGCGCTTTCCTAAAAGGCACTGATGGTTGAGTGTTGAGGGCAGAAGGAGGTGAAAGAAAACAGTAGTACTGGCACTGCATTGCTTTTCCCCATGTCATTAGCAACACAGCACAAGACCCCATCCGTTGATCCATCTCACAGTCTCATTCAGAGAGAGTTCAGAGCTTCCCTTGGCAATGCAGCCATTGCTAACACTCCAATTTCAGACAGCTCCCACCTCCTCGCTGTTTAGCCACCAAAGACACAGGGGCACTGAAGACATGTCAACCCATTCTGATGCTTGGACACAGCAGGACTCCAAGTGTTCAGGACTTCCTCTAGACAATCCCTGCTCAGTGCCTGAAGAACCATAGAATCACAGAATGGTTGAAGTTGGAAGGGACCCCTGGAGGTCATCTGGTCCAACTCCATTGTTTAAGCAGGGCCATGTAAAGCCAGCTGCCTGGAACTATGTCCAGACAGCTTTTCAAGTATCTCCAAAGAGGGGGTCTCTACAAGCTCTCTGGGCAAGTTGTGCCAGAGCTGACATGTTCACAGTACAAAAGTGTTTCCTGATGTTCAGAGCGAACCTCCTGGATTTCAGTTTAGGCCCATTGCCTCTGGTTCTGACACTGGGCACACTGAAAAGAGCCTGACTCCATCCTCTGTGCACTTGCCTTGCAGATATCTATATACATTGATAAGATCCCCTCTGAACCTTCACTTCTCCAGGCTGAACAGCCCCAGCTCTCTTGGCCTCTCCTCATCAGGCTGTAAAGAAACATATGAAAGAAGAATTAAGACTAGGGCACTAAACTGGGGTGAGGCTGCCTGGAAAGTGAAGGGAAGACTCTACGTGGCTGATGAATGGAGGAAGTAGCTGACAGGAAAAACCCACGGCAAGCTCTTTCTGGAGTTTCAGTCGTATGGAATATGCTACAATGGGGAACACAGGCTGTTTTTACTCAGACAAGATGGTGGACTCAGGATTGTGGTGAAGATTTTTGGAAAAGATCTGCAAATCTTCACAGAAAGGTTGGGACCAAGGAAGGTCCAGACAATGAAAGAAAAAAACACAAGCCTGCTCTAAAATGCAAGAAACTACTGGATTTGGCAACAATGCTTTAAAGAGTATCTACACAAATATATGTGTTAGTTTTACAACCTGAAAATATATTGGTAGATTTTCATCAAGGTAGCTCAGAAGTCCGCTGCTGACAGTCACCTTCTTTGGTGAATTTTATATCTCTCTTCCCTGGAGGTGCCAAAAACTCTTAAAGAAAAACAGGTCATATTTTTTCTCTACTTTGCAAATAAGGTTTTACAAAACCTCATTTTTGGTGATGTTTCCAAAACCTTTCCAGGTATCTCTCATGCCTAGAGAAATGTAGTATGTAAAATTGTTTCCTGAACAGCTAAGACTAAACAAAGTTGCAGGAAATTGAGAACAGATTCTGCAGTAAAATATTATGTTAAGCATCATATTCCATTAAGCAGCATCATTATGCTACTGGCAATGTTACAGTCTCTCTCTATGTTTTTTAAATAATTCTGTTAATACTGAGATTCACAGAATAGCCAGGAAGAATTCTGCATAATAAGTATCAAGGCAGTTTTAGTTTCATAAATGTTAATACACTAAAAATTGCTTTGGTTGCTTACAGTACACTGATTGGAAGTTAAGTGAATTTGCTTTAGGATGGAAAGTTAAAGACCCTTTAAACTTGGGAGAGAGAAAAGGAGGTGTAACTGTATAAAATAGCAACAGATATATTCTGATTTTATGGAAAGCTTTTGTTACTTACCACTGGCTTGGCTATATTAGACAGAAGTGCTTCCAGTGCTTTTGTTTCTTCATCCTTTTCTTAAAAAACAAAATCAAAGCAAAAAAGAAGTACCCATGAATATTGTGTGGTAACTTTACAGTGAAATAGCTCTTCAAATTCAGCAATTGCATGCAGAAGAAAGCATTTATAAAGTAGAACATCTTGCTTACTTGCATTCACCTAGGGCAACATAAAACCAAAAAAGCTTCTGAAGAAGTTGTTAATATAAAACTATTTCTAAAGCACTTCTATGCTTTATGGAATACAGAAAGCCTGGTTATCATTTATTAATGTATAACTTTAAACCAACTGCTGCTCTGGAGAGCTTAAGATCTTTGATATTTCCCACAGATTTCTCTTTGGATGTAGATGCAGTCAAGTTAAAGTAGTTTAAATATGTTATTGCACATCCGCTGGAAGCCTACTGGTAACACTGTTGGCCTTCCTCAATTGCAAGGGAAACAATCTAAGGTGTTTTGTGTCAGCTGAAGGTATAGCTGAGCTTTATAAAGGATTTATAGTTTACAGAAAGCATTTTATCTGCTTTTCTTACATAATATTTAAATTTTATTATCTCAGTAGTGTAAGTGAACAGCCTACTCAGTTTTGGAAGTGTGGCCAGGCATTTTTGACTCATTTAACCTGCCTTAAACTAAACACAAAAGAAAAACAAAGCCTGACAAAAGTCTTTAAAAAACACAGTTGAAATCTATTTACAATTTTGTTTATATGATGGTTTATGCTATTGAAACAAATCAAATGCTTTTCTGACTTGTATGACAACTCTAAGTCATCGATTTCTGCTTGACAAGTCTAAGTCTTAGTACATAATTTTCCCCAATGTCTCCTGAAAAAATTTTGAAAAGTGGATTTTCCCATATTTAATATAAAATACTTCTAAGGAAACATCACCATAATTTTTTTAACATGTAAACAACAGTACATTTTATCACTTGTGCTTTGTTAAAGTCAGCTCACAGATAAACACCAACTAACAGAAAGTAAACTGAAGCCGAGACAAGATGCCACTCTGAACTATAGTGACAAGTATTCAAGTTTGGAGTAATAGTTCCCAACTTCTGATTTTAGGTTGTATCTCAAATGTGACCCTTGGTACGAAGCTTTCACAGGGTATCATCTCCAAATGTTTTTAAACACCTCTCATAGGTTGAGATTTATTGATTTTGATTAGATTTACTTTCTTCACAATTCTTCTGGTTTACAGCAATCTAACATACATTGGCACAAAATTATTATCTCAAAGCAAACTTCAGAGAATTAAGAAAAATTATGGTTTATTTCCCTTAGCATCACCAGTTAGAGTTTCTTATTCTGAAAACACTGCTCTTGGCTGATGACAAGTCTTTGATGTTTTGTTCACAATCTGAAGGACTATGCCAGAGACCTCAAAGTGGCACAGTGACAACATCATCAGATTTGACAATGACTGTATGACAGAGTGAATTGAGTCCACCTATGAGATCACAAGCTTTCCAGTGAAATAAAGATATTAATAATAAACCCACTCCCTATGGTAGTGTCTTATAAAACATGAATTCACAGGGACTAATGTGCGGTCCAGCCTTTTTCTACAAGGGCCTTTCAACAATGACTGGGTAGGCATAAATCAATTTTATGTAACAGCAGTATCTCTTCTACAAAATATTCTTTATCAAGTTGGATGTATGTTTCCTGATTCAGACACTCGATTCTTTCTGTGTTTTCTACAATATCAAGCAGGCCATCAACATTCAGTGATTCCTTAAAACGCAAGCACTCCAAACAAAGCGGAGATTTTTCTTTAAACAGTGTCATGAAGCATGACTCATACTATTTTCTCAAATTTACATGGAGACTTCAATACCAATAGTTTTTGTTCTCTTAGGCCCACATTCCCATGTGATAAGCAGGTTGATCAACCTTAACTCCACTCTGTGTAAGTCAGGGCAGTTATAGGCTGCTACTCAACCTCAAGACTGTCAAAGTGTGGCGTTCTACTTAAAAATAGTTATGCTCAGCCAGACACTGGACTTGCATTATATATTAATATGTGTGTATATGGAGCATTTTTGATAACACTTACCTTCTACTTCTGTGTCTGTCTGAGAATTGCTTTTTCCTTTACCCAAAGACTTGCATTTGGTAGAACCTGTGCTTATACCAGCTGCATCTTGTCCTTTTGTAAGTCCATTAGGTTCACTTGTAGGAGAAGGACATTTCTGAGGAGATGACGGAGGACTGTTTAACTTATCCTTCTGAGATCCATGTCGATCTTTTAACTTTTTTTGTAACCTTTCATATGTTTTACTAGACCTTTCATCTCTAAAGTTGGATCTTCCATGAGCAGGCAGAGTATCTAAATGAAGGAAGGAAAATAAATCATTAAGAACAGAATCTAATTAAAAATCTACCTAAAAATGCTCTGTGAGTTAAATGTGTGAGTGCACCTGTGTGTAAAATCATATCTCTACTCCTATTTGAAAACTGAAGTGTACAGCAGGTAAACTGATACACACTAAATGGACCTTAACAATAGGTTAGGGAAGAAAGTGTAATCTTTCCTTCCCCCATATTTTCTCCACTTAAAAATTATTCTTGAAATGTTTCTATAATCTTCCTTGAGCTGTAAGGTACAAAGCAAAGTCTATACAGAAAAAATGTGCTACTTGATTACACTGGAGGAGGTTTGATCTAATGTCAAATAAAATTAACTTAAGCTTTGGAATGTAACTAGATCTCTAATACTTTAATGATGCTTCAGGCAGGAATCAACAGGGAAAACATCCAAAAAAGCACAAAAACATAAACCCTATGATCTACGGGGCAATGCAAAGACACCAAAACACTGAAGACAGTGTGGCCAGGCCTTGTAAGTGCACTATGCCTGTTCACAGTAACCCGGGGAACTGCTGCAGTAGCGCCACAGCCTCATCTGTAAGTCAGAATTGGCTTTGGAAAAAAGCCAGTACCAGACTACTGACAGCATTAAGCTCCAAACTAGTGAACTCTTCTGTCCAGTCCTAAAATTTGTATTCATTTCACTTGTATGCTTAGAAACACTTCACTGACTCAAGACTTTATATACCAAGTCTTTCCTCAGTGTAACCCTGCCTATGATATATGCTGAGAGCTTAAAAAAAAATACATCCTTCAAAATCAGCATAGAATTTGCTCACTTTCAGGTAAGTTGGATCAGTCAGTGTGAAGAATACATAATTTGTTATTCCTTATGAGATAGGAAGCATTGAAAATAAGATCAAATAAAAACTTCCTTGCAACGATAAAAATAAAAAAAATAGAGAACTTCTCCATTTCTGTTTTTTTTTAAAGTCTGCTTAATTCACAGAAAGTCTGACTGGTAGTTCAAACTTTCTGTAGTTTGAAACTTTCTGTAGTAAGCTTCTAGATACAGAAACTTACTAGATAAGCTGTGTCTATTTAGAAATGTGATTTTCACTACCTTTAGAGTTCAGAGCTCGTGTCAGGAAACTACTGTGCTCTATGAGCATCTGGTTGTTTTCTGTTCTTTCTTTTGTGTTTCGTTGGGTTTTTCGTTGTGCTTTTTTTTGGTGTTTGTTTTTCTGGTTTGTTTGTTTTGTTGTTTTTTTTTTCTTTGTTTGTTTTTCTGTTGGTTTGGTTTTTTTCCCTTAGATTCCTGAAATAGGAGCCTAACTGTGGGTTTTGACTTTTGAAAACTATAGCCAAAGTCAGAGATCCGGAATTAAACACCAAATCTGTAGCAAATAAATAACAAATTACAGTATTAATCCTTTAATTTCCTAAACCCAAAAGCATTTTACATATATACTGAAAATAAAGCAAACATAAAGAATCCCACTTTATCAATTTTTTTACATTAGCAGTTTAGCAAATCATCACTGAATTCATATTTAAAGTGATACAATCTGGCAGCAGAAATCTAAAAAAATATTATTCCATTAAGAAGCATCATTTATCTTTTATGCATGCAATTATCACAGTCCAATTTCTTAATTCAGCAAACTAAAAGCAAACAACTGCCATCTACAAGAAACCAAGAAATTAATAAAACTACAAAGAAGCACCCAAAGAGCATCTAGCAACGTACTGTTATCAAAGTAGTGCAAGAAGAAATAAAGTACAACATAAGAATACAGAAACATTACGGATCCCAGGAAGATCAAGACATTGGTATATTCTTGTCTGACTGCTTTGTAAATTCTGACTATTTAAGCTCAGCAAATAGATTAAGGCCATTTTTAGATTATTTTAGTAGTATCATAGAATGTTGAGAAGTTGTGCTTAGCCTCCCTTTCCATAGCTTCTAGCTATCTCTAAAAACAGCTCTCTAGAATTGCTCTCTGAAAGTCTTTCAAGGTCAGCACCTGCCTTATCTAAAGAAAAGCAAGTCTACCAGAAATGTAAATATTAATCAAACAACCCAGTCCCTGAGTTAGAACACAAATACACTTTGCCACCAAACCATAGCAAAGGCAGATGTCAACAGCACTACCAAAGACTGCTTCAACTACTTTATTAAGTTTAGGTTAGTGGCACCTCATTACTCCAACTGGACTTCAAATGGACATTCAATTAAATGCATAGTTTTATGAAAAATGGACCACTTTTTTCCTTAATACTAAGAATTCCTATTTCATGCTTCAAACAGGACGTTTGCAAGACATGAGATCTCCAAACAGTGTTCAGGCATGGATTTAAATGCTGAATCACTACAAACACTTTCTATATTGCTTTCCTGGGAAAATCTGTAACTTATACATGTAAGAAGTAATCTCTACATTTAGTGGATCACTGAACAGACAACCAAATAAATTAAAAAGTACTTCTGGAAAAATAAGCTTCAGCCAAATCAAGGCTGGTATTCACATAAAATTTTTTGTGCATGACTCCCATTCAAGCTATAAGTCTTGCTTGACAAAGTCCACACAACAATGTAACAGATGCTGGAAATGAGCAGAACATTATTCCCTTTGATAAAACTTGCAATATTTGACAAGCTACTTACCCACATCCCCATAGACTTGCGAAGTGTGATACTGTGGAATGTACTGCGTTGCCATGTCACCGGCTCCAGTCACAGGTGAGTATATGTGACGGGGTGGAGGGGGTATCATGGCTGGAAGAGGAAGGAAGCCAGGCAGTGGGGGATGTGGAGGCCTGTGAATCACTGTGTGACCACCAGGATGAAATTCTGGAGCCTGGGGAACCACCACAACCCTTCGAACACCGTTATCCTCAATAACCTGTACAGTGAGAGACACCACGCAACAAAAGAGAAATGACAGTCTAAAAAACATGTTTCTGTAGATCCTTAAACAAAATCAAGAATAGTAAACCCCTTAAATCTGACGAAAGGAAAACAGGAAATAGCAAGAAAAAAAGGGACATTAAAGGGCTTAGTTAAATATATTAACTGCGGCAATGTCATTAATTTCTCAATGTGGTGGGTGGGGAAGAAAACAGCTAAAAATCTGACTGTAAGAGTATCTAACAAACAACCTGGTATATTTATGGCACGAGTCAAACTCCTCCTAAGGGTCCTGTTTCCACCCTCATTTGCACTGCTTGTATGCTACACTGCTGTAGGATTTGTTCTACAGCTAACAGCTCCTTAGAAATTAACTGGTGAACTGAAAGTCCTCACTCTGCATCAACAGTGAGAGAAAAAGCAAGAAGTGCCTGGCTTTTGCTGTCCCCAACTCAGCCCACCAACACTAACCCAGGAGACACCTGCTATAGTGGCCCTGCAGCAGCCATCACCTGCATAAAGCTGCTAGCAAACAAACTACCAGGATAGTGGTCAGCCCTCTCAAAACTCCTTCACAAGTCAAGTAGTTCTAAAATTTTTGTTTTCCTCCTCCTCCCCCTATCCCTCGACCTGATAAGAGGTCTTGAACCCTGAAGGAAACCTCATGCTACTCAGAAAACAGGGGCCTTTGTGGTAGTCTCTGGCACACTCTGTAGTGCAGGGGCTTGTGAAAAATTAGCAAATGGGAGATGTGACAGCAGCCGTTGTGTGAGGTACCAGAGTGTGGCCCTTAGCAATGCTGCCAGAAGTTCCAAGCAATAGTAGTAGCATTTGCAATCCCATGGTGGGAATCTGTAAGATGCACAGAGCTGAGGTGTGCTGAGCATAGTACTTGTAGCATGTCTGGGCTGCACAGCATATGGGGCTCTGGTGGAGAGCTGGCACAAGGGCACAAACTACGAAGTACTGATGCAGAAAATGCTCTTCAGTAAACGAGAATGGGCCATCAACTAGACCAGGAACAAGGGTCTGTCCCTGAAGCACCTCACATCATTACCCTCTCCAAATGTAAATTCACACACATGACTGTTGGTGACACCTAGAGATGATCTTGGCATAATTTGACTTGCGTGTATGGTGCTGTCAGTAACTTTAGCATATGGGATGCCAATGAATAAACTGCTCTTCATTTCCTAGTAAAACGCTGTAGAATAAAGTCACAGCAGAAACTGCAATGTAAGGTTTTAGATGAAACACTTAACCAGAAAAGAAGAAGAAGAAAAAGAATGGAATAACTTGACTACATTCAATAGCAGGGGACAAAACAACCCTATGAAATAAGTTTTCACTGACATTTGAAATGAGACAAGGACATGTACACATACACTAGTAAACATCCTGGTGCAACAGGAACAGATCAATACATCAAAACACTTAGTGCCAAGCTGCTTTCAGCTCCACTGTTTAAGGTTAATGGAATCATGCTTGGCTGGATTTAGCCCTGTGCCCTAGAGTGAATGCTTCCATCAAGTCCATGACAGAAAGCTGCTTGGAGGATCATTGGTTTTACCATGTCCCCATTAGGGGTTGGTGTGCATCTGGTACATTTGGAACAGAGCTTCTGATTTTGTTTTCTCTGCCAGCAATCTAATTTGTACAATCCCAAATTATCCTGCTAGCTGAACCAATGCAAGGTAAGTGAGATTGGTACAGGAAATTGTTTCAAAACTTCAGCACTGTGCTGAGAGAAACAGTGCTGTAGATAGAGCTGCATGCTTCTGGTACTGTAGAATATGCATATGCAGCAATGTTCAGAAGACATAGAAGTGTGTACACAATGGAGCTGACCCCACTTTACTTACAGAGACAGCTGGAAATTAATTTTACTTAAGTGAACACATCTTAAAAAAATATGCATACCATATGACTTTAAAAAATGGGTTATTTTCAGTACACAGAAATTATCCCTTATTGGGAAAGAGTAATTAAAGACAATACTATTCAAATCTGTGTAACCATAGCAGTGTGGTATCCTAAAGGCAGAATATATTAGCAGTAAATACAACTAGAACTTCTGCTTTCCAATGAAATTCTCTAAACACTGAAATGCACTTTTAATTATTAAAGTCCCTTCTGGTTACAAAATCCCCAAAATACTGCAACTTATTATGATTTTACGAGTAGACTCAGACTATATAGGAAGCAGTTTCCATTAAAAAACAAATGAGCTACTTAGTTTATAACTTGTTTCCTTGGGTATGCTAATAGCCTAAGTAACTTCGAAATAGTCACCCAATTTTTAACAGCAGGGACCTTATGTTTAACAAGTCTGTAACTGTGTTTCCAGATCTAACATCTGCTCAATGGTAGGCCTCTAGCAGACAACTACACAGATAAAAATGCTCCAAAAAGCAGTCAGAGCATCCTGCTTAGTCCATAATTTAAAGTTTAAAAAGTAACAAGCTCTCTATTATCCCAATTGTGCTAGCAAAACGTGGTTCTGGCATAGGTCTGTTTGGTTGAGTGAACCAACCAAACATTACTGGAAAACTCACTACAGACAGCGAAATAGATGGCTTAAGACAGGATGAATAAAGATGTGCTTTCTTTCAGTTTTACAACTACAGTTCCAAAAGAAAAGTAAGGGAAAAGGAAATCAGCTGATGAATTGCTTTTTAGTTATGTGATATAAGTAAATCTTTTATTCAGTGGTTATCCTCAACTTCTAACAGAGGACAGTACTCTGTATCACTGCCAAACAGGAACTGAAGCAAAGGCATAATAGAACTAAATAAAAATGGAGAGACAAGAGATGGTTATGTTGAAGTTCTTCCGGGCTGACAGCTTAGGACACTTAGCTGGTTTCCTACTGAACTCAAAATATAGCTGCAGCTGCTGACATTTAAAAATATACTATGCTTGAAGAAACCATGGAAGTTTGCTAGGATTGCAGTAGTCAGGGAAAACTCTTAGCTCAATAATGTTAGACTCCTGTTTGCAAGACTACTATCAAATCTGGCTTATAAGAGGAACTCCCATCATAAACCTCAAAGTCTGGTATGTTTTGTGAGCAATAAACACTTCAGAAGGCTTACAAACTACAGGTTGTTCTGGACTATGGTACTTGTACTCAGATGAAAACAGCAGATGAGCTCATTGCACCCGTACTCTGAGCTGGAGAGATGTGAGGCACCTGCAGTTGAAAGGTCAGAGGCTGTGCCAAAACAACACCTGCTTGGACTAACAAACTCCAGTGAAAGGCTAATGAATGGGCCTCAGCAAGGCCCAGCTCTTCACCATCTTTGTTTCAAATTGTCCTCATAGGAAGGATAAACTAACTAAAAAAAATATTTTTCAGATTGGCACATTACACAACGGTTAAAATATGTACTTCATCAACTGAAAACAAGTAAGAAATATGGCAAAATTCCAATTTTCATTTAGCTCTAAACTTCTTTCAGTTCTTTAAAAACGAATTCTAATAAGAATTGGGATTTTTTACTATGACCTGAAGATATACAGACTTAAGTGATTTTTCTTCTGGCTGTTTGGGCACTCAACTACAAAGGATGCATAGAATCAACTACCAGCCAACTTCCAAGAGATGAAAGATAAATTCAGAGTAGTAGTCTGTCTGCCCTAGCAGCCTTTTCCTTTGCTAGAGGACAACTTTTTAAATGTTTTTCAGATAATTTGTCCAACATCTGCTGAAACTGTGGGCCTTTTTGTTTTATTTAATGTGTTGTAGTACCTTCTCAGTGTACACCATTGGATGCACACTAAGTCAGAGGTAGACTGGTCACAACAACAGAATGTCTTGAGAGAGACTCATATCATGGGGACTGGCATCCAACTGCTCCAACTTCCAGATCTGACCTACTAAGCCCTAGACTTGTTCTACAGGTGAAGGAAAGACAGAGGCACCATCTAAAAGGCCACACATCTCATTATAATACACATGTCAGAAATAGCCAAGAGAAATCGTCCTTTTAATCTACTTCAAAGGATGTCCAGGTTATCTAGCTCACATTTAATTTCCAGGCATCTAAATTAGGACTCACAGCAGTGAAAAAACGAGAGCCCCATTTTAAGATAAGTGGTAGAAACACCTCATATATGATAACCTAGCCCCAATGGACAGCTGACATTTTTTCCATGTTTGCTGCACTTTTTCAACTGACCTGTTTTTCTCCTTATCTGCAGGGAACTTCCCAGACATGAACTATGTACACGTATAAATTATATTGCTGCCAAGAGAAAATATCCACTAGCACAGGTATCAGTACAGGTCCTGCACAAGCAGATATTTGGGTCATGATTGCATTTTATATTCAGAAGGCATCTAGTACATTAGGATTCTGAACTCAGCAAGGAACTGTTACTGCTTGTTATGTCAGGTACACGGTTAATACATAACTGAACAGGCACATACACAGCATGAGAAGTCTCCCATCTCAGAAATACTGGGGGACATCTCCTCTTACCTCCTTGCTTGATTATAGTGACTGAAACCTGACAATTTATTTTACTGAATTAGCGATTATGGTTCCAATTCCAAAATTCGCACGAAAAGAAATATAATAAGAAGCAAGTGAAGTGACATACCTGTGGGGCATATCCAGGAGGCACATAAATAGTAGGCACTGAACCATTTGGGGACATCATTGGAACCTGAGCAGGACCTAAGTGGGTTACAGAAATATTCAGTACAGCACCATTTAATAATTTGAGAAAGCTGAAAAGACATACTAAACTCCAAAGTCTCTGTGAAAAATATACAAGATAACATGGATAAACAAAGGCAATGAACTGTACAGATAAAATTACAGCAAAGGGCACTCTGAAATCTAAAAAACAGTTGAACAAAACCAGAAACAAGCTAAAAAAAATCCCCAGCAGATATTTCTCCCATCTCTGTCAATAAGCTCACAGAAGAGCTTGTGTCAAAACTCAACAGATGACAAATCAAAAGAAATGCCCCAAGATGAAAAGACAATAGAAGAGACTATAAAACAGAAACAAACAAAAATATTTTAAACGAACTGCTGAAACCAGATAGTATTCAGTTAAGAGAAATTAAAAGAAAGAAAATTACTTACAAAATGGCTGGTTTTGACTATGGTCTTATCAACTAAAGTAGTCTCAGCACCACAGCAGCAGGAGGTGGCAAACAAGAAACAAACTTAAGGTCCCAGGGAAAAGCCAGTGTATTACGAACTAGTTAGTCTGCTCCAGCTAATGAGAAAATTCACGACACCATGGTGATCCTTGTACCATGCAAACCATAAAGAAAGGAGTTTACAAACACTTTGATAAATATGACACAATGGGAATGTGTTAAGGTGGCATTCGTAGATATGCCTGGAAAATAAGGTACTTTCAAAGAGCACAGGGATGCTGTCACATACTTGGATTTTCAAAAAGCTTTTGACAATGTCTCTCAAAGACTCTTAAAGAAGTAATGCTGTCTTTGGTAAAAACGGAAAAGGTCCTTCCAGAATAACTGATTGGAGAACAGGAAACAAAGAGAAGTAAATGACCAGCTTTTGAAGTGCTTCGAGTGACCAAAAAAAGAGTCCCACAGGCACCCAAAGAACCTGTTCAGTGTATTAAACAAAGCTTCCAGAAAAGAAAATGAACAGCAAGGTGATAAATTGTTGCTATGTTCTCAGAGAGCTGTAAAGCATCTCACAGTACTCACTGATCAGATGACAAAACCCCAGAAGGAATAATGTTGGTAAGTGCAAAGTAATGCACCTGGACAAAACCAGAAGTGTTTATTTACAGTGATAAGCCATAAATCAGATGTAAACAAATATACAATGCAGCTACTACATGGATTTCTAGAGAAATACCAGCCAAGTGTTGTTTAGTGGCATTCGCAGAAAGAAAGAGAACATTAAGAAATCATTACTAATGGAACAGGGAACAAGCAGAAAACAACATTACACTGGGGTATAAATTGATGCTGTACCTCAAATCCTTGAGCAACGTGTTTGACTCACACCTTTCAAAAAGAACACAAGGACTCGAAAAGGACAAAAAAAAAGTTTATAGTGGCTTTCCACCTGTTTATCAGGAAAGATTCAAGAGACTAGGATTCTTCCACCAGAAGATGGTTAAAAGGGCTGGCAGCAGAGTAGCAGTAAAAGATCTATTTTAAAACAATTAAAAATGGAAAGACAGATAATTTATAGTTTCTCACTTGCAAGAACCAGAGATGGTAAACTAATTCACCAGGTACATTTTAAAACCGATACGGGAATTTCTCACAAAACGCACAGCTAAATTGTGTAACTCCTTGCTTTAAGAATGCTGTAGAAATGAAAGATTAGGTTCAGATTGGGAGAGATAATCCATTAAGAGCTGTAAAAAATGTAAGTACTACTTTTGTTTCAGGAACAAGCAAGTTTCTTCTGTGTGCCTGCCCTATTCTTCTGCTGTGCCTTTTACATTTGATACTGGCCTCTACCAGAGCAAGCACATTGGTATAGGCTCAAGAGGGATGTGTGTACATTACATGTCTGTCTGTGTTTTAAATAGACAAGGGAACAAACACTGAAGTTTAATAATGAAAGAAATACTGAAACATTATATATATATTTTGAACAAGTTTTGTGACAAGACATAAGGTTGGCATTTAGACACTGTAGGCTGCATTCTCCAAATTTCCAATTCAATATATATTGAAGCTACCAAAAGTACTAATCCAGATTAATGCAGCTTCAGTAATGCAGTTCAGTAATACTGAAATAGCATTGTAGCTCCACCTTAATGTTTTTTAAAACTCTGCTCGGATCTGCAAATGGAAAGGAGTAAGTAAATGCAAAGTACAGTAAATAAGATTAGCATACCTCATTCTGATATGTATGGACTTGACAGAAAAATAAAGGTATCTCTGTCTGAATGCCAAGAGCAAGGAAAAGGAAAAAGGAATGAAAAGCACTCCTTAGAAAACCACTGTGCAATCCAACTTGATTACACATATTATAGGAACTCCTTTAGAATAAGACACAGAAGTTTGCAAACATGTCACCTAAAAAGAATTACAGCTCTATTATCAACCAAATGCTAACCCACAACAGGAGGAGGGGATTAAGATACTTTTTAAGAACAAGGTCTTGATGCACTGAACTGCGCAACAGTGAAGAATATAAAGACCACAATAAGTTATAAATTGAGAAGAACATTCTTACAGTGTTTTTGCTCATCTGAAACCCAAAAATGTTTCAGCAAAAATTTCTCCTGAGTATGGAGTGCTAAAAAGAAATGCAAGTGAAGCAAAAAGCAGCAAGAGAAATTTCAAATAGTGCATTACCTTACTAGAATAAATTCAAGAAGGTCAAAAATAATGGAAGCACATTTATTTCAACTTGCCATTGAAACAAATAATGGTTTAAATTCTTACATAAGAAGGTTGATTTTATACAACTTGTATCTTGTATTGCTTCCTTGCAGTTTTTCTAAAATGAGATCAATGACACCTCCATTAAACTCACAATTTTAAACTATGTAAGTTTCAAGTAAATGGAAAATTAAGACCACGTTTACTTGAACTTCTTACACAACACAATGTCCTTGGGGGATGACGAAACTCACATGAGCAAGTGGTTTCTTTGAGAACTGGTTTGGCTTTTTTGTTTTGTTTTGCTTTAAGCATCTAGAGAATATTGTCTAACAACCTTTTTAAAGCTTACTTATTTACCACTTTAATCTCTCTAACAAACATAGAGCAGTTATCTCCAATCCAGTACAAAGGTTGATTCACATGTATTTTTTCTTTGCTAATGTGAAGATCTCAGCTCTCCTTTGGTGAAATGCATTGTAAGAGGAATTTTCATGCTTTTAGGTATTGGCTGGACTGCTGCATAACAAAACCAGTGTGTTTTACCATGAGGTGAGAGTTCTTATAAAGTATCAACAAACAACAGCATCAGGAATTCATGTTAAGGAAACATCTGACTTTCCGCATTGCACATAAACAGAACTGATTTCATCAAAATCACTGTACAATGAATATTGATGACTTGATTGTTGGTAAGGGGAGGTCTCAAATCTTTGATACATTTTCAGGTATACAAGTTCTTTACATAGTAAGTGGAAAAGAAGCGTTGTGGGAGTGGAAACGAACATATAACTGCGTTACTTTATTATTGAAAAATGGCTCATCAAACTCACGACGGGCTGATTTAATGGAACTGAACCCAAGAAACAGATGTTTCACCACACTCTCAATTTATTATTGTCCTAAAATACCACCAACGCGAGGAATACCTCCTTCCCCTAGCAATAGCTGATGAACTTCTCCAACGTGTCTATTTGAGCAGACTATAAAAACCTCATTATGCTCATCACAGCCACCATAAACGTGTAGCAAAATTACCAGGGCTGCATCATGACTAGGATCGTGACAAGCCGATCTAAACATAGTAACACCTGAAAACCTGAGAATACCGCCACCACTCGCCTAGCAGATGCACCATTTTTTTTTATTTCAACCATGAAGCATCGGTCCATTACAAGTGGCTCATAAAAGCCCCGGCGAAGGTGCACACACCGGATTCCCAGCGCCGGGGCAGGGAATGCTCTTCCGGGGCACCCAGCGCCCGGCCCTGCGCTTCAGCACCCGGGCTCCTACGGCCTCCCAGCGCTGGGCGTCCTGCTGCCCTCACGGCTGCGGGGCTAGCGCGGCCCCCGGGACCGCCGCCACCCCCTCCGAGAGCGCACCGCCGACAGCGGGGCCTGGCAGCGCTCCGACTCCTGCCCCACGGATTTTTATTTTTCCCCAGCCATTGCAGCGCTCCCCCATCCGCCACTGCCGCACAGCCGCGGAGGCCGCCGGCCCGCAGGTGTCGTGTTTCACCGCGGCGGCCGAACCGGGCAGGCGGGAGTCCTTACCGCTCATTTCGGGCCGGGCCGGGCCGGGCCGGGCCAGGCGGGCGAGCGGCTGCTCCCGGCGCGCCGCGGCTGCGGGGCGGGGCGGGGCGGGGCGGCTCCCCTCCGCTCCCCTCCCTTCCCCTCCCTCAGGTGCGCGGCCGGGTCCGCTCCGCTCCGCCCCGCGGCCTCTCCGCGCCCCGCGCCCCGCGCCCCGCCTGCCCTCGCCGCCGCTTCAAGGGGCAGCGTCCCCGCGGAGAGACATCCTCTGCCGTACCGCGGGGCTCCGCTCTGTACTATAATCTAGCCACTGTCATTGCCTAGTGTGATCCGAGTCATTTAGCTGAAAGCTTTTACATTAATTAGCATAATTAAGTGCTGAAGAATTACTTAGGCCCAGTCCTTCCAGAGGATTTTCCTTGAGCTGACCTGCTAATCAGTTTGCACCTAAGAAAGGGGGTGCACAAACAGATCTAGCTGCAAACAAACACTTCCCAGCCCAACGTTTGGAGAGCTGCAATGACTTTGATACTAATCTGTGTGGATACTGCGGCTCATGAACACTGCTATACTTAGCATTAGTCTAATGTGAACGGTGATGAATCACTGCTGTCCCCAGGAGGAAATAGCATTCAGGATTTACTGCAGCACATTAGGTTAACTATGGCTCTATAACCGAACACCCACACTTTGACATCACACGGGCGATGATATGCATCACTGACGCAAGCACTGACAGGATCAAACACAAAGGCCACAGCAGCTGAAACAATAGAGCGCCAGCTGACGTAGCAGCACACCCCTCCAACACTGATGGGCTGCAGTAAATCAATAGTCCCAGATGCCATAAACAGTTGCACCACTCTGTCTTTTACATAAGGGCTAAGACTTCAAATTTTAATTTTGGGTTCCCAACAGCTACAACTAACTAAAAAATCCAGTAACAACAACCACGATCAACTGGTCTACATTTGTCTTGTAAGCTGTGCCTGGAAAACACTTCCAAATTAATACTTTAAGTTAACCTCAACAGCTTTACACATACTAGGTACAATATCATAAAAACAGTAAGAAGAAAGGAAAACAAGCACAGAACTTACTGTTTGGCCTAAGCTGGAGAAGAAGCACAAGAAGGAACTGGAATTGCTGCAAGGACACAGGTGATCAGAAGACTTCAGCTTGCAATGCTGTCAATTTAACGTATCCCTTATGCTCTAAATTCATCCTGACAAAACAATCCCTTCCCTTCCCCCATCCATCTGTCTACTTTTGCCATCAAGACTGGGAAACCGCAGCTGACAAAGCTGCAACATCAACTGAAATGTATTAACTGACTAGGAAAAAAAGGAAATCTATCAGTAGACAGCAGGCTGGCAAACAAAAGGAAAAAACTGAAGGTAAAACATTATCATAGTTCCTTTCAAAAGCGGTGAGGGGGGAGAAGCATCAGTTTCATCTACAGAGACTTTGGAATAATGGATAAAAGAGCAGAAAGCTACGAAGCCTAACCAGCGCATTTCTAAAGATTACATCCTAATGAGATCCTGATCTTTCCCATGAAACCACACATACATATTCACAAGAAAATCCCTTCTCAGGCAAAGTGCAGAGATGACAGGTTCCTATAGCACTTTATCATGAATGCAGCTATCAGTTTTCTTTTATAATGGCCTGATATACTTTCAAAGGAAAAAGGTGACAATAGTTTCTATGTTCAAATGGTAAATGTACTTTTATTCCGCCTGTTTCTAAACAATGACCATGGTGCAATTCTGTAATTAAAAAAAAGACTGCAAGTCCATGCCTTTGAATGGCACAAACTTCGTTACACAAGGTTATACTTGGGAATTTGCAGAAGAATTTGTAGTTGTTTGAGATACTACTATAATAGTTTTTATACCTACTTTCTGAAGCAACTGTGTGCCACAGTGACGAACTGTACTTCACTAAAAAAAAGTAACAGTGATTCAAAGATGTTAATGTGGAAATACAACACACACTGTGTACGGTGCAGCCCAGACTGTTAAATTACTTTGTTTAGTTTGCCAGCTTAGGACAATGATTTAGTAACTATGTGTAAGAGTTACGTCAAAAAATTGTTCACTCCCTCACAGAGTTCCAATTTAAATATTGGGTGAACCATAAATCGCTGCATTTCAAAGGGAGTCAAATGTGATATACCATACAGAGAGGCTTTGATAAAAATGTTATTATTCTTAGCAAGAAAAATAATCTGCAGTCATTCTAATCTAACTGCACTGCGTATTTGCTTAGCTTTTTCTCAAGGACAGTTTAATTTCCCAGCACTGATGCTGAGCAATACAGATCTGCAACTTTTTCAGACTAAACTTTAATATTTGTGCATGCTGCCTAATCATGTTGCACTTGATTCACAACATTCAGAATAATCTACAATTTAACAGTTGTTACCACTAGAACTGGTGTTTTTCTAATCAGGTGGGTTTGGGGTTTTTTCTCCATATAGCACTGCAGACCAGGAAGTTAAGAACGTTAAGCACTGCTACCGACAGCTGTTTGTCGTTAAGAGTGAAAACAACAAGTGAGTCTCAACAGTTGGCAGCTCTTGGTGTGTAGACAGTGTCTTTACAAAAGACTGTGTTGATCCAGAGAAGACAGATCTTGGAAGGAAGAAGCATTCACTTCAGCTTCCTCCCCCTGCCTGCCTGATTGTGCTAAGAATAGTATTACATAGTATAATTACTTTTAAAAGCCTTTTCATCGTCCTGATATGCAACTTATTACACTAATGAGGTTTTTTTTACTTACCTGGATACATTCTCTTGAAACTAGAATGCAGAATCTGGCACACTCTGCTGTCTCAACTGGCATTCAAAGAAGCCTCCTTTCCTTTGTGGAAAATTCTTAACATTACCCCTCCCCAAATTATTATGCATATACACACAGACACACAAACACATGCACACACATATATGTACATAAAATGACATGACTTAATGAATGTTATTTATACAAATCTAATGTATTGATTAAGAAAACCAACAGCATTCATAAAAATGCTGCAACAGTTTTACCAGAATCTAGGGTAAGGTATTTTAAAATTATGGACAAGAGAGAAGAGTCCATGGATATTAAAAAAAAAAAAAAAAAAAAAATCTGTTTGAGCAACCTGGGATTAATACATCCTACACAGTTTCAGAAACCACAGCAAAAAGTCATATCAGAAAAGGCTGCCAAGAAGAAATGCCATGCTCAACTCAAAGTTTTATTTCTATCCAAGGCAGACATCTCTAAAGACATACTACTC
Source organism: Eopsaltria australis (assembly GCA_034509425.1). Taxonomy (NCBI): domain Eukaryota; kingdom Metazoa; phylum Chordata; class Aves; order Passeriformes; family Petroicidae; genus Eopsaltria; species Eopsaltria australis. Next base: position 777,109 of record JAVTVJ010000091.1, on the reverse strand, counting down.
TGAGTCTCTGGAATCTACTAGTAACAAGTACTTTAATTTGAAAACCTTTGAGTTGTCTAGGTTTCAATATAATTATAAAAATGAATACAATGCAGATTCATGCTGCCCATTTAAAATAAAACCACAGCAGAATAAAATTTATTACGATTATAAAAAGCTGAAATCCTCCTACTATGTAAAATAAATACAAAACACATCTCTCTTTAAAGGAACCAGTTTGGGAGTGATCATTCCTAACTAGAACATATAAAACTAAGTTAGCAGGATGTGGGGTATTTCAGCTTTCCAGAAATCCCATAATCCAGGATTCTACATGATTTAGCAGAAGAGAGGAAAAAAGGTAGATCTACAAAGACATTGGCCCCTCCACTAGAGTTCTAGGGTACAAAAACAGGGCTAAATTTTTTTCTCAGTATAAGGTAAAAAGTAAATGTCAACTGCTGATTTTTAAAAACCCTCCTACCCAACAGCTCTGTCTCACTGAAATTTTACTCTCTTAGATGTGATTCCTGTATTAGGTGAGTCTGCTGTTCTGATCAGATAAAAAGATTATTTGTAACAATAAGCAATGGAAAGAGTTTGGTCCTACAGTCCTACCTCTCTTCACACTCACTGCATACTATTATTTTTATGTCTCCATGTGAGGTGTTCACCTGAGTCCATCAACAAACTTCCTGGCAACACTACAGTTCCACAGACGAATGATCAGATGAAGATTTCTTAACCATGCAATAGACTTTGAAGTAACACTATTACACGAGTGGAGAAAACGACTCCTGAAGCTGACAATTCAAAAGATGACATTTGTGATGAGAAATCCTTCTGTCACGCCACAAACTGTAGGGAACAAGACCTGGGCAAATTATACAGAATCATATGACAAAAGAGAACCTTGAGACCAAACTGAAAACATCTGATGTCATACACCTTACACTTTGCAGCATCTAAAGCAAACACTTGGCTTCAGCAGCATGATTCACTGGCTGCCTCCAGAGGACAAGTCTTTGCTTCTGTACATTTACCACAGCTTGCTCCTATTTAGAAGAATGCTATGAACACCAAGTTAAGAAATAACCTGGGACACTTCTGCTGGAGATGGACCACTAGAAACTGGAATGAAACATGCTTAACTCCTTTAATCCAAGAGCTTCTAATTGGAAAATTCAGAGCCAGCATTTAAAACAGGAAGCAGAATCCAGGACTTCACCTAAATCATAGAGGAATCCCCATTACATCAATAGGAAAAGGCAGTTTGCTTTCCCATGTATTTTCCCTCTAGAATCTTTTTTGAGGTGAAGATGTCTATCTCCAGAAGCCAATAAAAGGAAAGGCCAACTCAGAATATTCCAGACACTGCTGGAATCAGGGACCTACAGGTTTAGATTCTGTGGTACTTGCAGAGCTCGGATTTTTTTGGTTGTGGGCAAGAGCTTTAAACAATTTCCTGCTGATGATACTGTTTGCATTTCAGGATAAACTTAATATAGCCCAAGTAAACAAGCAGCCTTTTTTTTTGGAGAGACACAAAGGCAACATTTATATACTGTCTCTGTCTTTGATGTCTGTCTTCTGACTGTCCCTTGCAGTCTCATGTTTTGTAAAATTAGAAGCATGTAGGGAATTCCACAGTCAGAACAGAACAAGCAATAGATTCAGCATGCTTGCTGGGATTAGATTATTATTTAGTGGGTGAACTGGGTTGCATCTGAGATTTCTGCAGCTAAATCTAAGTTACAACTAAGGTGGAACCTAAGCATCTTAAACACGACCCCTTGCAATCACAATTCTTCTCATAGGCATATTTTTCTCTGTGTTCTCACTAATAACAAGCCTATGAATGCAGCTACAAGAGGGGATGCTCTGAAGACAGTGGAAATAAAAGTGTGACTGAAAGAGTACTGATCTTGAACATTGTTATCATTACAACTGACATGATAAATACTTAGACATTTAGACTAAGATTTCTGGTTCTGCTAATGACTTAAGGTCCACACACAAGAATTTTCATGTTCAAAAAACTTTGCAGAAATTTGATCCTAAATTAATTAATCCCAAATCAGGATACACATAAAAAAAAGCTGAGATTGTCAGTTAAACAAAGCAACACAGAAAGGTGCTATGCTTGCTACAAACATCTGCAGCCTCTTCTGCAGTGAAATGCTTCTACTATCGCACAAATCCCTTAACACTATCAGCCAATTTGCACTGCAAATCTCACATTTTATTGCTGAAAGTGAAAGTGTTTTTCAGGGTCTGCAATCTAACTAATAACTAATAAAGACTTTTAAATCTGTATGTCTTAAACTTGTTTTGGAATCTGAAGTTTAAAATTTTGTCTTTTTGGTATTTTATGTGACTCAGACTCCTTGATTCTCCACAATGAACTCTTTACAGATCACTCCAACGAGGAATTATTTTCTACAAATCTCAAGCAAGTTACCAAGTCAAGGAAGTATGTCAGCTCAAATACTAAGAGCATCTATGACAAAGGCTTCTCTTGATAAAAATAGCTTTCAGCAATGTGAATAAACATGTATTACCAGAAAGAAAGTATCTGGAAAAGCAGCAAGCTTGGACCAGAAACAAAGGTAAGCCTATACCACTGCAGTGTTCTCTTCAAATTCAATTTGCTTTGTAACTAAATATGCTTTGGAAAGTAACACACCCACTGCGTTGGCATCCAGAATGAACCTGGAGCCAGAAAGAACTATGTAAGGAATCTACTTACCTGTGTCAAACAAGAGGCCAGGGATGAAACAACTAACTTGGCTCAGACATATAATGGATGTCATTCCAAACCAGAAGAAAGGAAAAAAGACACATGCATACAGTGGAGTTCCTTACCATACATTATGTATGGATCAATATATCCCTCCATGAAGGAGCTGAGACAAGAAAATTGCTTAATAGCTGTAAAGTAAATGTGCCCTTTTTATTGCTTTACTACTGTCTGGATGCAGGAGATGAAAACTTTCTGTTGTTGAACCATGAGGGCCCAAGGCCTGAAAAACACCTCGTGAATCAAGTCTATTCACCTGCAATTGCAATTTCATTCCTCTCCCTCCTTATCATACATCAAGATCCGCAATAAATGGATACTATGTAGAAGCATGAAGACCAATTCCAAAGCAGTTCTTTTACTCACGTCTCCCCACTGGACTGCTATTCTAGAGGACAACTATGCTACGTAGCCAGAAGGTTTCTTGTAATTATATAAAAGTATTTCACAGCCATTTGACAGCCAGCTGAACTCTAGACTAGCTCTGGCATTAGGTTTTTTTTAATCCCTGTTGTTTTCTACCAAAAAGTCATTTTCAGCTAAGCAAATCAAGCTCTTCTACTTTCTTTTTGTATTTTCTCCTGAATATCACAACAGTTCTTTTTCACAACACCTGGAATCAGCTTAATTTCATCTTTTGTAAACATCAGTAATCAAATTACAGTTGAAATCTCTGCAGAATCCTGTAAAATGCTACTAAACATGCCAAGTTATACTAACAACAACTGTCCTGATGCAGTTTATGATCACACTAAGCTTTACAGATACATTATAGTGGAGATAATATTTTTCTTGTGAGTCAAATCACTTGCCTGCTTCTTCCTCCTCCTTATCAAGTTTCAAGTGAGGAGATCCCCATCTATAATTCATTAATCTTATGCATGACATTGCACTGTATATAATAGCATTTCACCCAGTTCAGTGATACCATTCTAACACCACTCCTTTAGATAACTTATGCATGTTCTTGTTCATCTTTTACTACTTCTGGAATACGGATTTCCTGTGCCATTAGAGTTGTCTGGATGATCAGCTTTGCTGAAATACCAAGTGTTTCTAGAATGTCTCATTTGCTGAAAGACACCCGAGTACATTGATTACTGAGAGATTAAGGAGGAATATATTTACACCCTAGGCTAGCTGTGCATGATGCTTTAGCACTCAATCTTTTCCTATTTCATGCACAATTTAGAACCTTTTAAAAAAGAAAAGGTTATATTGTCTCTGCGGAAATTCTTTGGAAAGAGTGATCAAAAACATTCTGTGCTATGCTTTCAAGGAAGTAGGCAACATGCAGGTACCTGGCCTCAAGACTCCACTGCATACCTGCAATTCTTTACACCTGCATTTTCTAGTCCTACCTGCTTCCCACTGGCCTTCATATCCACCAAAACTATATCCTAAATAGAAAGAACCTTACCCAACATTAAGCCTCTTTTTCTCTGTGGAATGTTCCCAGGCACTTCAGACCTTTTTCCTAGCTCTCTGAAGCTGCAAAGAAACATTTACTGTACTACTTGCCCAGACCCAGCAGCACAGTAGCACCATGTAAGAAGATGATCCAGCAACATACATTCATGTGCTTCTGAAAAGAACTCCAAACCCAATACCCTTCCGTATAACTACTGTCACCAACATGAGACTAGATTCTTTCCCATCAAAAATAATGGATCTGGTCTTCAGTAGAGAAGAGAAGGCTCAGTAACTAAAAAAAAATGACAACACACTGAAATTCTATGAATGTAATGCACAATTGGAAAGCTACAATGAAGAAATCAGTGCTCTGTATGGCATTTTAAAGACCTGACAGAGGATGAACAGAGAAAGCTGTGCAGGCATATTAATAATCTCCTATGTGTCATATCTTTGCTGGAAACTGATGCAAGGAAACTTTGATGTGTATATAGTTGCAATTAAAATAAAAGATAGGGCATTTCCAAGGTACAATTCCTTCTGTTCATGCAATTTTCTTTGGCGTAAGAGTTAAAAGGGTGTAGTAAGCATAAAACTATACATTTGACAAATATTTTATTGAAAATGCTACACAGATATCATGTCAGATTTACAACCTGTGTAGAAATGCACTGTTCCAATGCACATGGGCCAGAAGTGAAAAAGTGATCAAACCATCAATAATCAATCTCAAAAACCTCATGCTTGACAGTCCTCTTGTATCCACTTGTAGTACAAATCAGGGAAATGAATGGAAGTTAGAGTTACACTAGCCAGTCCTCTGCACCTCTGATCAATATTTGTTGATATTCGCTCTTATTTTTCATCTCTCTTAGCAGGTGATTTTTAAAACTCATTCATGTTGGAAAATGTTTAACTGGTTCCAGTTGTTTCAACTGCCCTTGTAACTTACTATCTTCACTCATTAATGCATTGCATAGTCACCAGACGGCCCTCAAAATTGCACCACCAGCAGTGGCACACGCTAATGGGAGATGGTCATTCTGCTTTTGATCCCAACTCAGAAAAAATACTCTTTCAGAAAAAAGACAATTTAGTTTCTCAAATTCCCAAACTCACCTTGGGCTTCAGGCACCCCAAGGATCTGCCTGCAAGGTAGCTTTATTTGTATGTGCTATCATTTGAAAAATTAGAGTAAAAAAACAGGTAAGATTTCAGATTTAACTGAATTTTAAATCTAGGTAAGAGTCAAAGTACTTTTTTTTTTTTTTTTGGTACATCTTACAGAATCTGATCCACAATCTTTGCCAAAAAAAAAAAAAAAGAAACAAAATATAAGGTATATGGAAAGCAGAACAAAAAGAATAAATGCAAACTGCAAACTTAGGTATGTTTCATATAATTTTCCAAATCTACCTGCTGCTTAAGAGCTTTACTGAGATGACTCTTGACTGCATAAACCAAAAGAGTTAACTCTGTCCACAGAGTGGTGCCTTTTGGAGTACAAACCCCTCAAGTCTAAAGTAGCTGAGGATGAAACACAATAGCACTTCACTTAAATGCTGTCTTACAAGAGACTACCTTAAAGACAACTTGTTGGAAAAACAAAGAAGAGAAAGGCTGACCACTCTCTGTAGACACATTTTCCTCCTATCTGTCATCTTCAACTTTCATTCAGACTCATTCTTCTTTCTTAGAAAAGAAGGCTGCAGTATCATCAACTTACAGCTCCTGGACCTAACAGCCTGCCTCTTCCCCTGAGTTTGATTGTCTTAGCTTTGGTTGTTTGATTTGTTTTGGAAACTGGCTTGCTAAAGCTGTGTTTTATGAGTAGAGCTTTCTCTGCTTTGGGGCTTTGTCTCAGCCCACAGTCCTGTTGCGGTCTTTGTTCAGCACAGTCCATCTACGTTAAATGATCTTCCCATATTTCGTAAGATTTTCCTAGGATTGTTGCCAGACTTTATTAGGAAGAGGTCATCATGAGGAATATCTACTCTCTTTCTCATAGTAACTTACATTTTATTGAAACTACAATTTCACATTAACTCCTTTTAAGAATTATTAATGAGCAATAATATATACTACTGGTTTGGCATGTATAGTTCTTAACTGCAGCTCTTTCTTCAGTTGCCTTGAAAGGCACATCAATTCAACCTTTGAACTGTAAAAATCATCCAAGGGAAACACATTATACACAGTATTTATGAAAATGGCCCATATATAGAGCATCAAAGTGAAAGGATAAACTTTTGCGGAACGGGCTACTGGAAAAAAAAATCAAGAACAAGCAAAGGAGATAAACCATAACCTCACTGAATAGTTGATTAATCAAGGGAAGGTGTCATTAGCTTTTCTAGTAGCTCCAGTACCCTTAACCTGAGACCCATCTACAAATTACTGGATGCTATACAGTCACTTGAAAAAATCTGAGGCTCTTTGGATGGTGTCCTAGAGCACTTGCTCTAAACAATTGCGTTTTCTAGGATAACTGGAAAGCCCTTTGCAATGTGAGAAAGAGCTTCGCTTTGGCATAAAGAAGAACAGTAGTGTGGATAGCTGTATTCACTTCCAGTGAATTTGGCCCTTTCACCTTTGAAACCCCTTATGATTACAGTTTCTTAATGGCTTTAAGTGGCTGAACTTACATGCTTGTACACAGGAGCTGTTTATATTTGTGCACAGCTAGCCTATAAGAAATGACCTTGTTATCTTCTGTCTCTTCTTCCTTTCCCTCATTTGGATAATAAACTGCTTTAGATGTAAAACAGATTGCTGCATGTCTGCAAAAGGAAGAAGGGAAGTGATATTACCATGATTTTAAATAAAGTTGCAGAGTGACATGATCATGTAAGTCATGCAAGCTGACAAAACCTTAGTCATTTCACAGACAGTCAAAAAAGGACAGCTATTAATTTACTATTAATAACACATGCACAGCCACATCTATCAAGCCATGTGCTGCTGATTCATCTATTACTACAAAAAAATAGCAAAACTAAGAACAGAATTAAAAACCCCTGGATTCAAAGTTGCAGCATTTAGTTAGATATTACATTCTTGCAAGAACAGACAATACATTAGCCTTGCACAAGCAGAAATGAAGGAAAGGGAGACGAACCTCCTGGGTACCCAACAACTTCTGGCATCAGAGAGGGCTTGGAAGCAGAGCAATGTCAGGCCCTGTAAGCTTGCTGGCATGCTTGTGACAGCCTGGGCATGTATGAGGAACTGGCTCTGTTTTAAGGAATTCTGGAAAAACAATGGCCACAAGAGCTGCTCCAGAATCACAAAGACTGTTTTCCTTCTCAGTGTGTCTACAACCCTTCACAACCACCAAGGGCCTGACAGCGGCAGTGGCACGAGATAAGGTAGCCATGACTACTTTTTGAAGTACAAATAGGACAAGAATAAACCAAAATTCATTCAAAGCTATTTCTTATTAACACAGTAATTCTGTTGACAGCTACAAATACACATCAAGAATTCAGCAATACAACCTGAATTCCACAGGGTGGAACTATAAGGAACTCTCGTGAGGTCTCTCTAAGAACGCGCAGCATTTTCCAACAGATAACACACCAGCCTGTATTCATACTGTACATAGTTGTGAAAGAGCATACAGCAAAAGTCCTTTATGCACAAAGTTCTAGCTCTTCCATTTTCATGAAACAAAGTCCATTTAAAAACTCATGTTTGAGTTTCTACAAAATAAAAGCACCATTTGTTTTTAAATAATCAAATTAAGGAAGTTCTTCCACTCATAATGTTAGATAACTTCATTAATCTTTATTATTTCAGTTAATCAGATTGCATCCAACTAAGACAAAGAAAATGCTAACAGTTTAAGGTATGCTAAGATTTTGTACATTAACTGAAAATACCAAGTAAAATGCCCACAGCTCCAATTTTTTTATTTAATTCAAACTGCTTACATTAGACAAACTTTCTACTTACACAAGAAACCAAGAAGAGATCCTACCAATTTTTCCCCCTTCTTTTCCCCTCATAAAACAAGTAATATAGGGCTATTTCTTTCCCATCAACAGCATAATCAGAGAAGAAATCAGACCACCTGATTGCAGTTCCATAGCAATATAATAATATTTCCAGACACAAATCTGTCAAGCTTAACATGCTTCATACAAGGCTCATACAACTGATTCCAGACTCAGGCAATAATAACACCTGAATATCCACAGCTTGAGTTAATACTTCACAGCCTTGGGAGCTAGATATGTCTAGCTAGAGTAATGGAAACCAAGTTTTAGGGGAATTCTCTAGCTGCAACTTAGGTGCATTCCCAACATGCACCTCCAAGAACCAGTACCATCCTTGTAAAATGTGATGTTAGATGCTCACGGAAATGGATGAACTCAAAGAGTTCAGGTGCTTGAGGACGACGACATTCACTGAGGGTACAACTGTGAATCAACACACCTAAATGAGGCACTTTCAGGATGTAGCCTTATTTATTTCACCTTGTAATAGTCAGGCTTTAGTTCCAAAATGGAGACATCTCATTTAGGTATCTAAAATTATAATGTCTGCGTGCAAGTTAGGACTTTAAACTCCCATTATAGCAAGTGGAGACCTAGCTGGTACAGACAGTGGAGCCTGGAGAGCTATTGAGTGCAAACTGATGTCAGCTGAAAAGCACTGAGTGTACTACAGCTAGTGACTAAACCTTCACTAGTTTCAATGGGAGCTTAGATCCAAGGCCACATATAGAAACACACATTTAGACACCTAAAATTAGATGACTTCAGTATGCAGCTGAAGCACTGATATTTCAAACAAATGTCTCCAGAACCTTCCTACAGTCAGGCTGAGTTTGCAGTGTGGAGATTGCAGTGTAGTGAAAAGAAGGAATAAAGGAGAAGATTAAAGAAGGCACAAGGGAAGATTAACTGATACAGGAAAATCAAACAGAAAAAGGAGAACCTGATTGAACATCTTACAATGAACATAGTACTTCATGAACTCACATCTTAGAATGCATGAAATAAGATAAAACAAAAGTTAAAAAAATATCTATTAGAAGAATGAGAAAATAACCAAGGCAAAAAATGCTACAGACATGTTTTGTCCATATAAAGATACTGACTCTATTTAACACATTTAAAACAGAAATCAATGGTGGACAAGTATGTTTTTCCTGGGACACACTACACTCAACATCATGACAGATATGAACTAATGCATTCCCTTTTTTTTCCTTTAATTTGCTACTGCAGAAGAGGATAAAACAAGTCTCGTTTGCTTTTTAATCAAACTTCTACCAAATTCACTTTGTTCTGGGAAGAGAATATTTTAGAAGTCTATTATTTATAACACTAACAAAGCAGGCACAACAGTAATGCGAGCTGCTCTGGCAGAAAAGCAGCATGATAAAGTAAGTTTTTCCAATAACAGCTCCTTGTGTCATCCCTGACTGCTTCTTTAATGGCTTGATGAGACTGGGATCACAAAGACCTGGTCAGTCATCAGAATTAATGGAGGACAAGGTCAGGCAGTTCCCAGGGAAGGCTGAGGGAGCTCTGTTATGAGGTTAATTCTCATGGTCACTCTCACAGCAGAGAGAGGCCAATCTAAAGAATAGAATTCTGGATTGCTGTGTTTTATTCTTGTCAGGAAAATGGCCTTGTTTTGCACTACTTTCCAATTTTCATTGAGTTAGCACAACAAATTTGAAAGACGGTTGTGACAAGACTGAAGACTGCCTCTGCCCTGCTGCAGAAGGGCCTACAGAATCAAGGAGATGTGTCTGAATCCAGCTCTAATTCAGTAGTTGTACCAGAAGAGCTGCAGTAGCAGGGCTTACAGGCAAGTTTTACCTGCCAATAGTACTTGACTTATGAACTGGACTTGTGCTATGTGTCAAAATCAACACATGAGCATTCTACCTGCACTGCAGTGAGGGCTTAAACCCATTATTTTTTCTTTACCTTACCGCAAGGGTATTTGTGATATCTCAATCCAATTTTTAGGCCAACCTACCTGTAAAAGGTAGAAGGGTTAAATCTTCAACTATTTGCAAGGGCTTTCACGCACCTTGTTTATCAACCTAAGCTATAAAAAGAGCAGCTCCTACTTAAAATTATTTTGGAATGAGACAGCTCCAAATCAAGCTGCTACAACCATGCTCTGTGACCACTTTCCCTCATCATCTGGTTTCAATACAAAATGGAATTATGTCTCCTCTGCCGTCATACTCCCACATAGCTGGCCAATACTAATAGTATTTTGAGTGCATATACCTAGAAATAAAAAAACACCTCAGTTTTTAAAAAGATTGTGTATATTGAAGGTCATTCCCAAACAGAAGTGCTTTAGAGTTAAGCTACTCCTAAAGACTCAGCTCTGACTCTATACATCCTTAATCAAGAGTTAATTAGCTGCAAATCAGTGTAGTTTGTTCTGACCTCCTACTTTCAGTTGATTTGTCTTAGTTTCCCTCAATGCCTTTTATGAAGGCCCTCTAAATACTTCCAATGGAGATCCTAAAATTAATACGTAGAAAAGGATGTTCATCTAAGTATCCATATCCAGTTTCAGCTTCACATACTATCTTTAGTCTTCTACATGGAAGGAATGGAGATGACAACTGAAATCATTCTCCATTTAGGGTGGGGTTGTTTTGAGGGGTTTTTCAGATTTTTTTTAACGAACTGATACATAAAGCCTTACATCTGTGTTTACAGAAGGCTACTGGGCAGAAAAGCTGCAAAGCAACACTGAAGACAAAACGGAAAGCAAATAAACTTACACATCATCATGTAGCATTTCAGTATTTAGAAATGAGAAGCAGGTAGATGAAAACAAGGATGAAAAATTAGTTTCTTCTCAGGCTACAGAAAGAAAAAGAGCACCCAGAGCAGCTTCTCTGGCTGGCTTCAGTAAGCTGTTCTTAATGGAAGCAGGAAAATCAAAGCACTAGACCTTTGTAATACACATCTGGGTTTACCTGTAAGGGGTCCATCACTCAGGCTATTAAGCTACCTAGAAGACTAAATATGCTCTAGGAGAGAACTCTTGTTAATAGTGTTTTATTGCTTTTGCTAGTTTGTTCCATTACTAGAGCGCTGTGTATTTAAATAAACATTCTTTTACTCCTAAACTTTGCCCAGTGCTAATGTGGATACAGAGTAATTTAACAAACAAGATATGGTATTTCTAAAGCTGCTGTCACCCTTTAAGTCTATAAATGCGATCACTACTGCAGTGCCAGGCATCCTTGTACATTCTAAAATCACCACAGAATGACAGCATGCACTTCCTCCACTTAACACAGCCGTTTAGGATTTGATAATAAGCTATGGTGGTCTTGTGAGGCAAGCATCTCATAATGACCATTAGCAACTAACAAAGTCTCTTCTCAGGGGTCTGTGGCAACTTGTACTTGAATTTATGATAGGTCTTTAACCACTTCCAATATTAATAAATTGTTTTTAAATAAAACTCAACACCAAAGCACAAGATGATATTTGAACAAGATAAATCTAGGGTTTCTTGCTTCAAATATACTTCAACAGCAGTTACTTTCAGATTTTAAGATGCTCAGTTTGGCTGCTCTAACAGTATCTGTAAACAATCAAAACCAGGCCAAGCCTGACAGCAGAAAAGAGTAGAAAATAAATTAAAAGCTGTGCTGCAGAAAACTTGGGGATACTGGTGGATGAAAAACTAGACACAAGCTGGCAGTGTGTACTTGAAGCCCAGGCAGCGAACTGTATCTTGGGCTGTATCAAAAGCAGCATGTCCAGCAGGGTGAGGGAGGTGATTCTGCCTCCCACCTCAAGTCCTGGATTCCTCAGCACAAGACAGACATGGACTTGCAGATTGTCCAGAGGAGGGACAAAAAAATGGTCAGAAGGTTGAAGCATTTCTCCTGTGAAGACAGGCTGAGAGGGTTGGGGCTGTTCTGTCTAAAGAAGAGAAAGTGCTGGGTATACTTTATTACAGCCTTTGATTATATAAAGAGGTTTATTAAATAGATGGAGAAAGACTTTTTACCAGGGCCTATTGTTACAGGCCAAGAGGCAACATTTTAACCTGAAAGAGAGTAGGTTTAGCTTGGATAGAAGAAAGAAATTTTCATGAGGGTGGTGAGGCACTGTCACAAGTTGCCTGAAGTCTGTGATTCTGTAACAGTTTTATTCACAAAATATTGTGGGTAACAGGCAGGTTTTGTTTTGCAAAGCTCAAGGTGATCTCAGAACAAACTAAAATTTGTGTTTCACTACTGTAGTCTCAGAATTGATGTATCTTCTTTTCCTCTTGACTCCCTTGAAAACACTTTTCGGAAGTATTTTATTTCTTATTTCAAAGAGAAAAAATTAGGTTAAGCTTGCTTAACTTTTATCCCAGAGTCTAACCTTAATACTGATACTTCATTCAATTTCAAAGCATGAAGCATTTATGACTCATTCTAATTTACATAAGTCTTCTTATTCTATTATGAAAATGGCAATTTTCCTTTGCAGAGACATATAGAACATGGTCTCTCTTATTGTGTCAAGTAACACTTAATAGCCTTTAGCTGTAACTTGGGACTGTTACAAAATGTCCTCAAGATGAGTCATCTTCATTCATTTATCCTGCAATAGGAAGAATTCATGAATGAGTGATCTGCAGTAATTCACTTCTACAAAGAGAACCCATTCATACATTTCAAACCTGGTTTTCTGAATCACTGTAATGTAGCTGATTATTTCATATTAACAGAAGAAAATTTTTGCTTAAGGAAAGTTTCCACAGAAGTCTGTGTATTTCTAGTATATCAAAATTTTTTCATATATTTAAAAGACCTCTTTTGAAAAGAAACATTTTGGTCTAACACATGGATACACAGACAGATATTTCCTATCTATCTAGCAAGAAAAGCATGGTGTTTTTGTAATGTTAGAGACTGACAAATGATTTGAATTGAAGCTGTGTCAAGGGGGAGCACAAATTGTCACTATTAGACAAATCACTAGGCAGGCAAAGAAAATATTTTATAATGTCTGAAAAATATGGCCATTGGCACACACAGAAGTGCTCAAATCAAAGCTGCATTTAAGTCAAAATACAGACAACAGAAACCCAACTATGATCCAAAACAGCTAACTACAGAAATATAAAGTAACCATGCTTCTTATTCTACAGAAATAAAGAATATTATTTTAATTCAGTAAAAGGTCACCAAACTAATGGAATTCACCAAAGATAAAGGGTGCCTTAACCAAAATGCTCTTTTGCCATCCTTAGGAGATTTCAAACCAGGAATTATTCTTAAGAGTCTTTTCACTCAGTATTAACTGCCATGGAAGAGGCCCACATTAAGAAGCTGCTTCTCACTTAATGTCATTCCAAACCAGTCAAAACTTTACAGATCACCTGTGAGAACAAATACGTGGTGAGTCAGTACAAAGACCTGTGTGTAAATGCAGCATTTTCTTCAGAAGCGCAGTTCACGGAAAATGCATTGCATGCTTTTCCATTAATTAGTGCTTTAAGTTTTCATTACTTCATCGACTCAAGGACTGCTCTAAATAGGCACTTTATTCACACCTCTCCTTTCTCCTGGAGAGACACTAACTCTCATCATTTTCAGGTGGAGAAGTTTTACTGTATGTACAGTGTTATCTAAGTAAGGACAGTTCTCTTTAAAAATAGAACAGATGACAAGAGCAGCATGAAGACTGACAGAGCATCTCAATATTTCCAAAAGGCAAATATTTGATGCAAGACAACACAATTAACATTATGGTTAGATTTATTAACAATCCACATTGACTTCAGCAGACAGCACAATCTCAAGGTGAACTGACCAGCAGTAAAGCAAAAGAGAGATTTAGAATTATCCAAGGAAGCGTGACTTAATAAATCATTCAAACTCATGTATCTGGTTATCTGCATTGCTATCTGGGATACATAAGAAGCCTGCTACTTCTCAACTTCCACTCTTTCATTTTAGTATTATATTTACATAATTTCAACTTTTTATATCATTCATCACTGAAAAAACTGCATATGTGTCCTTTGCAGAGACTTTTAAGTCAAAGAGTATAGAAATGGGCAAATATTTACAGGAAAAACTAAGATGGAAAAAAATTTTATTAAGAAACATTATCATGACTAAATTAACTTCCCACTGATTGCATTTCCACTAAATTTTAGCCATCTTGTCCTTCTTCATGCCTTACTAAAAATAAACATCTCTGTACATTTATTCAAACCATTCTCATTATACATTTCTGCATCTTTAACTATGATTTCACCTAAGAACTGAGTGCATACAGTGAAAAAAAAACCAAGAAACTGATGTGATGTGAGCCTGCTTTCTTTCTTAGTTTCAAGACAATGCAATAGACTCCTGCAGCTGTAACCCATTTTGCAGACTGGTAATCCATTTTGTAGACAAGTCAAGGGCAAGCTATGTTTGAGAAGTTGTGGCAGAACAAAAAGGACTGACACCAAATCACACTCTACAGTTTACACCATCTAAAATTGTTTCGTTTATACAAATCTCTACCCAGAAAACCAAACAGTAGACACTGCTCATGAACTGCAATACATACAATGAAAAAGGAACAGCATCAATTACTAAGGGATTTTCTTCTTTAAGGCAGACAGACCAAACAACCCAAAAGGTAGAAAGTTCCATTGGCATAGCACTCAAAACCACAGAAATGTCTCAGAAGTGGCAAGAACAGACCAGAAAAGCAACATTCAAAAGATCACGTGCAACTCAGGTTCTTTACTAAGATTAGTTAATGCACAGATATGAAAAAATCTTTATGCCCCCTATTTTACTACCAACAATAATCCACAATTTCATCATCAGGAAGGGGGAAGGACAAGAAGAATATCTGTGTGACAAGAGGTCTGCAAAAGCTGTGGAACTGATTTGGGATGTAGTTTTCCCGACTGCAGTGCTGTTTTTCAGGGAAGCTGTAAAACTGTACCTCAGCTTACACTTAGTGAGTCCCAGAAATAATGGGCTAGTAACTTGCTCATGCTAACTTTCCTATTTAAAGGATGAAGAAGTCACAGCTGAATCAAATCACAATAGCGAGCTGCCTACTCCAAAAGCAAGAAGGACCAGGAAAGGATAATAGCTGTACCATGGAAGGTTAGAGCCTTATCTATAAAGATATAATCTTAATATTTTGCAATTCATGTCCTGCTTTGAAGACAATCAAGCAAGGAAAGTGTCAATTCATTCTCCACCAGTAAGACCATTTGCTAAGTCAAAAATTAGAATCAAACATGCAACACATGCCACTCCCCTCAGTATTTTGTGCAATAGAAGCAAAATAAATCTTATCTGTTCTTTAACTTGAATTGCAAGACAAAAATCATTCATTATATTCCCCTCAGGTACTGTCAAGTAATTATTACATGTTATGTTTCAAATAAGCTGTATAGAATGGTGAGCTGCAACACTGATCCATTGGTGGCTCAAAGGATGCAAGAATACCATGCAATCAGCACAAAGCTTTGAAATATGGTGCTAACAGACTTGTAAACTTTAAGAACCGTCAATATAAACTTAATTAACACCTAAAGCCTCCTTTGAATCAGTTGTTTTGTAGCCAAAGGACCTGTCTATGGCACTGGAAACCAGACCTTTCGTCTCTTCTCAGACTGGAGAGAAGAGGGAAAGGAGCTGAAAAATATTTGCTTCAAATTCCCAGAACAGTATCTGTTGGAGCTGGGCCAAAATCCAGAAAAAAAAAAAGGTAGGATTCATTGGCCCAGATGATGACAAGCAAAAATGTGACCCCACAGCTGAGTCTGCGGATACTCTCCTACAACACAGTACAACGGTATTCTAAGCAGCAGCAGTAGCTGACTGCTCATTTCTTGCAGTATCTCCTAGAGATGCTTAACTGGTAGCTATGGTCATTTGGGATAGAAGCCAACATCCAAACTGAACATTGCACAAGGGGATGCAATGCTTATATGAAACATTTCTATTTTGAAGCTGCACTTGTTAGAACTCAGAAGTAATGCAATTTGGCCCTAGAGATAATGAGAAACTAGATGGGATAACCGACAGGGAAACAATGTCCATATGACAGCAAAGAATAAAAAAGACTAAACTCAAGCCATATTAACAGTTGCAGGTTTTAATTTGAGGTCTGTGAAATAAATGAGGTTAAGCAAAAGTTGCTACAACAGCCTTTCCATGTTTGCTTTGCAATCTGAAAAGGTTCACCCCCTTCTCCTCTCCAAAAAATTTATTTTCATCTAATATAATACAAGAAAAAGTGCTTGGTTTATGGTAGTGAAATCTAAATCCCAATGATCCTTAGCACATAATCTTTTAGGTCTTTAAACAGCTCGTATATATAAAATAAGTTCTATCTTTGTTTTACTTTCATCACAAATTGCCTTTTATTAATCCTGATTCAAACTCAGAAAATATTAAAATAAATTTATCAACTTTACCTGTAATGCACTGAAACTGTCCATCTTCTCTTCTTATTGTAAATGCTTCCCCTGGATTAACTTGCACAAGAATAACCTTAAAAATAAAAGAGTGTTTACAACCATTACACAGGAATAGGTTACAGAAGTCTGGTATGTGCAAAAACAAGAAATTTTACTAGGAAAAAACAAATTTATTTTCTGGTTAGTAAATACATTTTTTTTTCACTTCACACTTCTTGCTGTCTTCATCCCACAGAGAAAGAGATAAAAGCAAGAACAAGAACGGACATTTTTAAACAAACATTTTTCAAAGAATGAAGGAGAGAATAACAACTAAGTAAAACAGTACCTCAACAAATTTTATTTCCTCAACTGCTTGGTATAATTAAAAAGCTATTTGTACAGCTTAAATTATTTCAACAAATTGCATTAACTTTAACATTAATCAAACCATTACAAAAACTTTCAGAAGGAAGTCTAGAATTACCAGTGTTTGATATCAACCACTTGACAAACAGTTTTCAACATGAGGGAAATACTGTGTCATGTCCATCTTTAAATGACCCAAGCATATTTGTACATTTATTAACGATAAAAAATTATTAGAAGTTATGACAAAGTAAGTGTACCAGATGCCTAGCATGAAACAGTATGTATAATTTTATTTGTGGAAAGCTGGTTGTCCTAATTTTGTAAACCCAAGCAGAAATGATAGCAAAGCACATATCAGCCAAAATAAACAGAGAAAGTCTGTACCAAAGCAAAAACCCATTACCATTTTAGATTTCTGTATTCTTATTTGAAACCTGCTCTTCTGTGAGGAAAAGAAGTTTGTAAGCATGAAAAACCTAGCTAAAATTACAAACAAAGGAGAAAAAACACAAAAAAGCAGAAGAGCAGGTGCATTTTATAATTTCCTTTCTGGACACAACTTTCTTGAGTCTTGCCTGCACATGCTAAGTACAGCCTATGTCCTCCTCCCTCTACAAATCAGAGGGAAAGAAATCTTTATAAACACAACTCTTGAGCACTATGGCCAAAAATTTACTTTGTTAAATTTCTAAAAGAAAATAAAATCTTTCATGTTTACAAAAGCATAACCAACTAACCAAAATCCCGAGAATAGGAAACTTGAGTGTTACTTATTTTAGGAATACCAGAGAGAAAGGAAAGGATAAGGAAATGGCAGAAATCATATGAATTCCTCCCTTTCTGGTGGAGCAGTTTCACAAATTAAAAAAGGATGGCACGTTCTACACTAACACATCGATGAGATACGACAGATAGACATTTTCAAGCTTGGGTTGTGTGATTCAACACTAATTAGCTCAGGTTTGAGCAAGCACTTTAAAAATACCATCTTGTTGCATGTGTTTTTTCTAGAAGCTTTAGGCTGTTTGAGAAAAAACTATGAACTGTATCACTATTTACATTTTTTCAAGCTAATAAATCTTCCAGATCTTCTAAGTGTGGCTCATTGTAAAATTCACTAAGAGTTAGCATTCATAATAGAATCTAAACAAGATGATTTGAGTAATGAATTTCAAAGAAGACTTAAAGGTCTTCTGAAAATATTGTATTGCCAGAGTTTATTTTGAAGTGTTGGAAGGTAGCATTTTAACAACTGGCTATCATCACCTTCAGAATGTGATGAAGGAGAGAAATATGAATGATGAGTTCTTACCATTTCTTTTTTGGACTCCCCAAGCAGGCATAACTTTTTGAAGACATTATTTCATTGATACACTCTTCGTCTGCTACAATTGAAAATTTTAGCTTGAAATTTAGACTGGAATAAAAGTACCTAAAAGCTTCATGGTACATGAGAATATCTCTCCATCTGTTATGTGTGGGCTGGATAGCTACATTTGCCCATCTCTTTCAGCTGATTTAGGTGCCCAAACTCCTGGGAGGAGCCATTCTGGGTGCAGCTGACATGTCAATCTGTACCATTTTCAGCTCAATATTCTTGGTCTCCATCACATGAACTGTGAGAAGCAGAAAAGCTTTAGGGTGATGGCTGGCCCTTGAGTCCTGCTTTTAAAGTAACAGGGAATGGGGGTTGAGTGGTACTCCCAGTTGTTCTATTTATTCTGTGTAAGTGCCTGAGGTTGGTAATCTGGGTAATAATGTTGTCTTGGGAACCTGCTGGCTTGGGAACTTACTTGATGTCTGACTGTATTTCACTGACTCTACTTTCAGCCTTGCTTTTATGCTGTGCATTCACATTTGTATTTTACAACTATTACAAAGTAGGCTGATATGTTGCCAAGCATGCCAAAAGAGATTCTGAATCAGGGCTGAAGAAATTTCAGAAGCTTTGAGAACTGCTGGCTTCAACAGCCTTTGTGTTGGGGCAGTGTATGACCAACAGTGGTTTCTGGACCAACCTTAACACAGTTGAACCCTATGGAGTGACCACAGCTTTGAGAAGGGCATTCCTGATGCTCTGCACGTCAGTAGATACGATTTGAAATAAGAAGAACCAAAGCTATGCACACAGAGAGATCGGTACCTTTCTGGACAGAAGAGATAGTACAAAAGACAGACAGACACTCACAGGAATTCCCGCTTATCTAATGGAAGTCTTGCAGCACATCATCAAGGAAGCAAGAAAATTTCTCTAAAGGAAAATGTAACATGGATTTTACACAGCATCATATTCTAGGTTAAAAAAAAGGAAAAGAAATCTATGGATTGCTTATTTATGGCTCTTTCATCTCATTCGAGGGGCCTTTGTGCAGGCTTGCACACCCCATCAGCCAACATGTTACCTCATGCACCCTGACATCAGTGCTTCTGAAAACCAGGGCCCGAGTCTTTCACACTGAATATTCTAGATCTTGACCTCCTTCCTCTTCTGGGCAAAACATTCAAATTAGCTTGAACTAAGAGAAGAGCTTTGGAAAAATCTGATGGTTCAGCCTCTCTTCCTGTACCTCAATTTTTTTGGGATGAATTCTGTTGCTTTACTCACAGCACCTAAAGTTCTGCTACCCAAAGGCTGACATGCATTCTATCCAGATTTCCTTTGCCTGCTTCTCTAAGGTACTCAGAAAAAAACCTCATTTGTGACATGTCAGTCTCAGTGGAAGGCACCTTTAGCATGGGCACTTTTCAAGGGCTATTTCTCTTACTAAATCAACAAAACACTAATTGAGGACTTCACAATCTTAACAAAATAATGTGAACTTAGGATACTGAAGCCTTGATACAAGTTCTAGAATCATAAAAGCACTTTTAAAGCACAACCAACTATAATGGAACCTAATAAAATTTAAACGTGTTATTTCTGAATTCTAACAGAATTTTGACTGTTACGTATTTTTGTATCAAAACATGTTAAGGCATTGCCATTAAGAAACAGTATTAGGTCAGCTAGCTCTGTCATTTCCACTGTGACTGTAAATTCTTTCCTTTAAACTTGTTTAATGATGATCCACATGACCTCAGTACAGTTTCTGATGAAAAACAATACAAAATCTCTTTCCAGAGATTAGTATACAAGTTGACAATACTAGAGTTTACATTACATTAAAAAGCATTTACATTTACATTAAAAGCAGTTCTTGCATAAATATAAAGTGGCTACTGAATGGCTGAAGTTTGAAATACCTGAAACATCAGTTGCCAGTCAGTTTTGAAAGTGAAATTTTATACTTTTCAATGGTACTTAATTTATTCTGTAGGCTATTTTAGAAGATAAATCCAAACCAAATGAGCAACATACTAAGCTTTGTAGTAGTTTAATCTAATTGCCTGGATTGGCAAAGACCTCCTAACAAAAAGCCTTCTAACAAAACTAATAATGCCATATATTAGAAAGTTCAGTGTGTATTTCCTGAAAGTGCTGTTTGAACTCAGCCAGTAGCTGAAGTGAAGTAAGAACACAGGAAATGTCCTCATGGTCTGGGTCAGCAGTCCATCTAGGCAAGTACGTTGACTCTAATATATCAATTGAGATGCTGTTTAAGGAGAGTATGGGAGCCAGGCACCTTCTGCGGTCCATCTCTCTTACTGTCTGTAAGTTTCCCTAAACTCTGAGTTCTCTTAAAATTTGAATTGCCTCCACAACTTGCTATGGCAGTAAGTTCCTGAAATTTTCTTTTTAGACATTTTAAAACCATCTTCTACTAATTACATGTTCCCTAGCTTCTCTGCTATGGGATTTGCTGAAAAACAGTTCTGAATAAATTTCCTCCACCTCCTTCAATATTTTTTAAGTCTTGGCAATTCCCATCTCCTTGTACAAACTGAGGGGTCTTAATATTTCTGATCTCTCCTGGGAGAACTGCTACATTGCCTTGACCATACCAGTGGTACCTAAAGCCATATCTCTATTAGCAAAGTAAGCAGTACTTGGGAACATTCCCAGGTGCTGGAACAGACACCTGCAATAATGAATATGCTATAGTAGTCCTGAGCAAAACATGGGTCCAATACATAACTGAAAACTAATCCTGAGATCACACTTACCAGGCAGTTTGCAAGAAAAGATTTACTAAAACTGACTTGTTTCATGACACTTAGCCTCAGTTTCCATGAACATTCTGAGCACATTTAAATTACTAATATATAAACAATTACTTACAGTATCCTGAAGAAGCATTACGATATTTTGTCTTTTTGAAGGACTAAATAAGGGACATACTCTTGAGTGGTTTTGAAAATATATTTTTCACCTTAAATCACAATTTGAGGTGGTCAGATGTGGCAAATACATTTTTAAAGTACATCAATTCTTATATAAAATTATTCTATAATATTTCTCCCCCTAAAGAATTCCAAATTAAATAATAGTTTCATTGCAACTCAGGTAGTATGGTCACATCCTACAGAGATATGCAACACTGACTGGATATAGTATCATTAACTGATACAATTATTTTTTGAATTATTATATCTTAAGATCTCATATAGGATTTATTACTACATCAGTGTGAGCAGGGTGGAAAGTATTTATATCTTGCATCTAAAGAATCAACAGAAGTACAAATGTTCAAAGAGGAGAACACTCAATGTTACTTATTTTTATTCAGTAAAACTCTTCACTATCTGCAAGAGAAAATACAGGATGTTTCTGCAGACTGAACCAGGAAAGGACTTTAATGTTTTTTTCAAGTCTTCAGCTTTTTTCTAACACAAAAGAAACTAATTTGATAAAAATGGCTGGAGTCATGAAAGAAACCCTGTAAGACTAAGAATGCAAGCAACAAAAGGTGGAAGGGAGAGCTGTGCAAGGCAAAGCTGCAGCCACCTTGACTCAGCAAGCTGTTCCAAAGAAAGGAAAAACTTAAGGCCAAATGTTAACACTTATCTCCATAAAGGTCTAGAAGTAATTTTTATCAGCAAGAAGCACAGGCTGAAGAAGCCAAAATAAGACCCTTACAGGTATTGCACTCTGCCAATATGGTCACAGCAGTGTCTTTCAAAAGCAAAACAGCAACAATATAACAGCAACAAAATATAGCTGATTTCTATCTTACTAATCTTTGTTTTTAGGTATAAAGAATACCTTCATAAGCAACCTAAGATTTTGCTCGTGCCAGATGAATACACAATAAATGTATTTCTTCATTGGAGTACAGTGAGGGCAGAATGGAATTTAAAATACAGAGATAGCTAATCTTGTTTTGGATATGTTTGTCTGCACACTAATTAAGGCCAAAAAGCCCATTAACTCCACTGAAATAACAATTAAAACCAACCCTTCATTCTGTAAGATACGCACTTCTACAAGCTTCTCTACTTGAACGTCCATCCTCCTAACAGAAGTAGTGATGTACCAGGAGATTGACAGGTTTCAAAATAATTTCAGCTACCTGACAGAAAAGAAAGGCAGCATTAGACTTGTGGCACCATCATGAATGTGCATTTACACTGCAACATGAAGGAAAAAGCTTCCCTGGTACTTTCAGTGGGAAAAAAAGTGACAGCCTATAAACAGCCTTGCACAATTAATAACTGGTCTCTGTCAGCTGGTTGGCAAGAAAGATGAAAACATAAACCTATGGACATCACTGTGAAATACTAATATCAAAATTGGATTAATCCTGAAAAGGACCCTAGATGAGGTGAAAGACTTGTAGGGCAGGGAAACAAAAACAGATTAGAACTAATCCTTAAGCATTAACGTCTTCACTGTTTTAAGGCAACGTCTTTCCATAGCAGAAACTGTAAATACAATTAGAACTGCAAACTATTTCTGTCCCCATGGAGGGGAAAAAAAAAAGCTAATAAGTAAATAATGAAAGAAATCAAAGAGCTCTAAAAGCTAACTTCAAAAGATCTCACAGCAAGTTTGACACATTTCTCTTTTGCTCACCATTATACATGTGCAAAATCAAGTCCCAAATAAAATTTAAAAGGCTAAAGAGCAAAGCTTCCTCCCCAAAAAAATGCATACAATACTGCCAGTCAAAAACTAGTACCTCAAAATTATTTTCCCATTTCTATCAATTACATACATGCAGTGGACCTATAAGGCAAAAGAGATTTTATTTGACAAAAATCCCTACATATTCAAAATATTAAAAATACCTTTAATTTATTGTTTAGGTTCTAAAAATTTTAATTCATTCCAAAGCAAAAAGACAAACCACCAAACCCCAAAAAAAACCCACAACTAAAGAACCTAACACCCAGACAACAAATGATTGTGTTAAAAAGTATACCAGATACTCTTTCACACAGACACAAAACAAAACAAATCCAGAATTAAGACACTCGTTAACCTTCTCCTTCCCACTGCTCTATAGAGTTACAAGGATCTTCTTAATTCAGGGAAATTTTTGCAGATCAGATTTGAATAAGGTTTATGGAAGAGAGTTTAACTTACCCGTACCACACCATGATGATCTATATTACACATTTTAGAGCCACAGTTCAAATAAAACCTATATTCCTAACAAGACAGGACTGACTGAAACAGTTTCTGATTCTTCTAAGCCAGCACAAACATCAAGAGAATCAAGTCAGATACAATAACTTTGTTTACAAGTTTGGTATTCACAGCTACATTTTCAAATATTTTCTAGCATGTAACAAACTGTGTTTTCCAAATAAATGCTTTTATACCTAAAAGTTTTTGTCTATAGAAGAAGTTATTAGCTACTGAATATAAAACATCATTAAAAGAATTTAACTTTCCTAATACGTATAGATTTATTCCAAAAGAAGCTAAGTGTTAGCTGGAAAACTGAAACTATAATTTGAGTTACTGGAATATGGGCAAAAGATTTTTGTATTTGCAATAAAGGAAAATAAATCATCCAGCTTCTTCTGTCTCCAGAGTATCTTGGCTCTCAAACCCATTCTCCAGTACCCTTCAGCCTCCTGAAGGGGAAAAGAAAAAGGTTTTTAATCCTGACTGAGGCTAAAGAAACCAAAACACATTAAACATTTGTGTCATGTGTGAAGTTGTGGGATAAGCCCACACGAGAACTGGCACTCTGTTCTCTCCATAGGTTAGCACTGTCTACAGCCACAATAAGAAAACCAAAGGGGCATTTTGAGTCCTTCTCTCTCTCCAGCCACCTACCACCTCACTCTGAAGAGGAAAGGAACTGAACGGGTTACTTTGTATCTTCCTCTAAAAGAAGTTAGTTATGCTTTGTGAATTTACATATTTTTCCAGAATGAGTGAAATCTGGGACAAATTTTCCAACCAAGTTAAAAGCCTCTGAACACATATAACTAGAATGCTAATAGCTCTACCACTAAATATATCATAACAGGCAAACAAAAAAGCCATCCTTTAGCAACAAAGCTGATTCCTAGCCTGGCATATATATTAAAATACCAAAAAATGTGGGGAAGTAAGATGTGAAGGAGAAAATGGAAGGAAGAGGGAAGCTAGAACACACTATATTAATTTTAGTCATTGCTAATATTAAATATATAACATGAAGAAATAAGAGTATGTTACATTACAACTGTGGTTAAAGCACACTTAAGTGTAACTATATAGTAAGAAACTGTTCCTGTACAACAAGAATGATTACAAGTTGGAGCAACACAATATTACTAAAAAGAAGAGTCCTGTTTTTCCCTCATTCTGGAGTGGTTTTGGGGGATGTGTGTGTTTTTGGCATTATGGGGAGTTTTGGGTTTTTTTCCTACAAACAAACTTCCTAAAAAGCAAGAGGGTAAAGTGTTCCAAAATGTTTGCTTGGACCTTTAAAATCATAATTTAAAGATAATCGAATCACAAACCATTTCTATACTAGTAGAAACAACAGTATTTTCTGAGGTGTTTTACTAGGAAAGAGAAGAGTTTCAGGCTTGGTGTTTTTGTGGTTTTGTTCATCAATAATCTTTAAACACCTATATTTAGCATTATATGGTTATAGGTGCTGAGTCAGTAGCAAAAGATTGTCACCAATCACAAATAATGGAAAGACTTGACCAAAATCGTATTTCTAAATGCACTACTGATACACATCAACATGAAGAAAAAAAAAGACAGTAGTGGCTTGTCTAAAAATACTGCAACTGAAATTAGCTCAGCAGTACACCTGAGAAGATTTTTACCCAAAAGGACAAAGGCAGATTAATTTTTGAGTATTTTTCAAATTTAGGAAAATACCGTAGCTAATACTCTTGGTCATTCTGACTTAAAAAAATTTTAAAACACTGAACCTGTTAAGAGGGTGGTACAGCCCAGCTCTTTTTAAGATGTACACTGTATCTTTAACAGTCTGTCTGCAACAAGATTATAAAAGGGTGTATTTCTAGAAAAGGGTGATTATAATACAACACAACTTCCAGGCAGAGCCACATTTCTGCTCTGTCATTAGGGCACGTATTCAGAACAATTACATTTTTCTCCACTAATAGCTCCAATCAAAATGTTAATTAGTGACATGCTTTATCTCATAACCCATTTCAAAAGCCTTAGCACTTTGACTTACTGTTGCTCGCATCCTTTTATTTCTCTCATTCAACTGGTGCTACCACAGTGACAAAGGATGAAGGAAGATTCAACAGTCACCACTCCGGCTGCTCCAATCTGTTCCATTCACTTAGTACTGAGGTAATCTTCGGTGATGTGTTGAACACAGCCCCCCCTCCTGTCAACAGGGCACCTTAACCTGAATGCTAGCAGGAGGATCTCCCTTCACCTTCCTCTATAGCTCTGCATCCACGAAGCATGTGGAGGCAGGATGTGAAAGGTAGGATCAATTAACAATATAGTCAGCAATACCTACCTCAAGCCTTCCTTCCTATCAAATTAGCCAACGTACAGTGAGCTTCCTGCTGTACATGAATGTATCATGTCACCATAGCAACTAAATCAACAAATAGCTGCTGCAGCATCTGCTTCTGGATCATCTAACGTCAGTCAACAGAAGGTTCGGGTTTAAGAGAATAAAGCTTCCAAATATATGCAGTTTTATAACTGCATCTTTAATTTAGCCTCCTGATTCCCAGATAGGGTATGCTAACTCAGAATGAACCGACTTCTGACTTTATAATCTGCGATACTGTTTACGACTTCATTTTGCAAGTAAGCCAGAAAGAAGAGAGGAACAAAATACTTTGTAAAAGAATAAAAAGAAACAGCAATGAAATAATCAACCGGATTCTAATGCACTCTCTCAAATACTGTGCTACTTCATACCATGCATTTACTAAGAGACATGAAAAGAAAGAAGCATGTCCCTGAATTTTGCTTTATAATTTACATATGTCTGCCCTAAATAATACTTTAGACAGAAATACCTTTTATTAAATATTAATATTAAAGACATTTCAGATAGGTGACAAAGATGGTTTCTCTCTATTAGTCTCCACTTTAGAGCTAAACTGAAAGCATCCAGTATTGTTTTCTGGCAATCTCACATCTGTGGTTTTTAATCCCAACAACAGCAGGGAATCGCTGGCACACCCTCACCTGAAGAAAGACAGTTACACAAGGCAAAACACACATCCCTCCTGTCCTAGAAGAAATTATTTCAAATACCACTTATGCATCACCGGTTTAAGTCCTAACCCATAGGCAGAAAAGATACAGGAAACTGCTTTGAGATTGTTTTGGTATTTGGAATGCAACAACATGAGATTACAGATTAAATGCCATCTAAGGTATAAAAAATCCTAACATTACTAACATCTAATGTCTTCAAAGGTAATAAGTAAGTGTGCAAACACGCAGACACTTTTATGTAAAAGGACTCAAGGCTACAGCCTACTTATAACAAAAAAACTTGACTTTCTGCTCTTTTAACTTCAAGTCATACTCCTAACATTTGATCAGCATGAAATCACTTACCAACTAAAAGCTTTCTAGGCAAAAAGTATCGGTTATTCACATCCAGTGTCATTTTATTATTAAAAATACCTACTTTTAGTTTTCAAAGCAGATGTTTTTCCACCCATCTTTTGCTACAAGTCTTTTGTTACAAGTAAAATCATTACATCTAGGTTGGCTCCACAGAGTGTGGTCCAGTGAACAAGGAAAACTAGATGCAGACTCAAGATACTAGCACTACTGTGGCTCCTACACCGACTTACTGTGATTTTTGAGTGTCACCTCACCTATGCCAGAGTTCCCATTGGTAGGAATAGTCCAACAGTATTTGTAAGTTCCTACATGCTACTGATCAAAGAATACTGCAAGATTTGAGTGTTGTTATTCATTAGTAGCACAGAAATCGCCAGATGGAATCACATCTGTGGTCGAGCTAAGGTGATGTCAGTTACAAACACAGCACAAGTTGTTTTTCCATTGACTGTGTGTTCAAAATCTGCTGCTTATATCATAACAAGGATAATGAGGCTATGAACTACTCTTTTCCATAATCAAGTGCACTATCACTCAAAAAACATATTAAATGGAAAAATGCAAAAGATCTATATAACAGGTATTACAGAGAGTATATGATTATTAAATAGGAACACCTGACATCAGTAATAAAGGCTAAATTAAAACAGTACCTTAAATTGTTTTAAATTGCCAAAGGCTTATGAATTTCATGGTCGTGAAGTGTTACTTCCAAGTACTTCTTTCTTAAAGTCATCTTTCGAAAGATCTTTCTGTCTCCCATCTTCTTTTAAACTTAATAAAAGCTTCCTCTCTTCACTTATACATTTGGCTACTAACCAATAAAGAATTTTGAAAACTTTAGGTTGAGCTTTGTACTGCATCAATTTATAGCAGACTCAGCACACAACATTTCTGTGTTATCTATAAGGAAAAGAAATGTTAGAATTTTCCTTTATTCCTTAAATTATCTTCTGGTTTTAGTATCAGTGACAGACAAAAACAGGCTTCTCACCATTATTTATAGAAGTGTCCTATAGACTTTGATCTTTGTCCAAATAACATGATGCAACACTCTCAACCACCTAAGTTCTAAATCTTCTATTTTCCACTGTATTTATTTGAGCAGATTCCAATTTACAGGTTTCCTATGGCTACACAATTTTCTACCCTTGCATCTGCTAGTACTGACTGTAAGGATCTAACTGCTCTAGATATGGAGTTTAAAACTTTCTTTATGAAGAACAGTAAAGATATGGGTAGTAAAGGGCAATAACAAATCTTGGGTTTCAGGACCAGGGATGAAATCCCTACAGAATTGATTGTTACATAATATGCTGCAATAGCAATTTACACGCTTGGGATTTTGAAAAAACCAAATACAATCCAAACTACTTCAGCTTACACAGACGGTAGCTGCATGTTTGGAAAAAGTGAGTGAAAGAAGACATCTTTTCAGTGACATGCTCCTAAGGCCTGTATTTTCAGAAGACAGACCAAGCAACTCTGCACCATTTTTCTAAAAGGCAGCTGACAGATAATAAAATCAGCAAACATTTAATCTTTAACCATTGCTACAAGATACTGTCAACACCACTGATTGTGCTAAGGTGACAGAATATCCGTAGAAGTAACTGGAAACAGGGAGACTGGAATGACGGTGAGACTGTTCATTGGCACTGGCATTCAAAAACTATAGATCTCAATAAAATTTCACTGCTTTTTGTAGAAAGGCAGGTTGGAAAGATCTAAGAATTGGTGATTTTTTTTCCTAGAAAACAAATTTATTTATGGAAAGTTTTAAAAATTCTTATTGTACTTGTGTTTCTGCCCCTTCTCTTCACGTGGAAGGTGATCAGCTGAAAAAGCTGACCACTGAGAAGGGCAGGCAACGATAATTTCTAGTCTTGTTTTGTAAAAATACAAAGTCTTTTGAGAAGAACCAGTAAAAGATAAATGTTAAATTCTGCATCAAACGTCAATGATAAATGTTCAAGACTTGTTAGTGTCCACATGTAACAGTGCCCATCAGTGTACACTCCACAAGTGTCTGTCCCATTCTTTAGTATTAAGAAATAATTACAATTTTGATCCATTTGCTTCTTCTTTGTCTCTTCTTTTTTGCATTCTCAGTTCTCACAGCTTGCCTAAGCAAAGTTTTATTTGCCTCATTTACAGCAAACCCAATCTGTCTCATTAGCGTTGACACAATCTGTGGTTAGCAGATAGTGCACAGAAGATTTGCTACTTCAAATAATACCACTATTATATCTTTAAATCAGCAAAAGTATAAACATAAGGATAACAGCAGTGTTTCAAGGAATCTGGATAATGCAACAGACAAACATTTGGGCTTCTAAGTTTTAAGCTAATCCATGTTTACAGGGAATTAGAAGGAAGCAGTGTTAGGCACAGTCACTGAACTCAGGAACTTTCTGAGGCATCTGGTCATGGCCAGTGGTTAGACACACCAACCTCTAAAAATAAAAACCGGAAGACTTCAATCAGATCACTCCCATTTCATGATTTGTTGTTTGAAGCCCCTAGGAATTCAGTTTCACAATGCCAAGCAAAAGTGGATGAGGAACAGAGCTCACACTGCACAGCAAACGGGTAGCAAGGGCTAACTGAGGCTTCAGCTAATACTTCCCAGGGGCTAGTCCCCTCAACAGCCACCTTCCCTGATGAGTCTGCCTATTTGCAACAGTCAAAATGTATTATGGACTAGAAGAGAATTTGTATTTCCCAACATTGCTTCTGACAGCTCAGATTTCTGTTTGCTGACATAGCAAGTTAAAAGCCCATAATATTTAAGACTGATGGATGTGTTTAACTTTTCTACCCTAAACAGAGCATAAAAGGAAGTGCCAAAGGAAATGCTTTCTAGTTATTCAAAAGAGCATTTTATTTAAAAAAAAAAATCAAATGTTAAGAATTTCAATAGTACTCCTAAAGTAGCCATTTTTACCCTAAAAAAGTACCCTATATACCCAGTTTTGTGTAAATCTGGGCATCACTGTATATCAAAACACTGTGACAATACAAACTTGAGCTGGAAAAGAAATTAAAAGATACGTCTCAATTAGATCAGATTGGAAACAGTCAGTAACAGAGTAAGGACTTGGTGGAAGGATCTCTATAACCCAAATCCTTTCCCATGTATTTTATCCCCTACCTCAAAAGAGGAAGAAAAATTAAAGCCAAGTGCCATTTTTTGCTATAGTGTGTATAGTCTGAGTCTGTTTCTGCAGAATGTCATTCTGGCTGCTCTATAAAGTGTGTAATTCTGTATCACGTAGAGGGTTGATGGACTTTACCCAGTTATGGCAAAGTCTCAATCTCTAGGGAATAGAATATGACTATTTTTAGTTGGAAGGGACCTATGATGGTTATCTAGTCCAACTGCCTAACTGAGGGCTGACCAAGTTGTTAAGGGCATTGTCCAAATGCCTCTTAAAATACTGATGGGCTTGGGACTTTGGCCACAACTCTAGAAAGCCTGTTCCAGCATTTGACCACCCTCTCAGTAAAGAAATGCTTCCTAGGGAACAAACAGCTTTCAGATGATGTACCTCAAATAACTTATCTGCCGACAGTGTGATTCTCACAAATTTTAAGAATGGAGTTTCTGTAACTAAAAATATGACTTTGCAAAGTAGCTACATTTTTGTCACAACTTACAGAGAGATTACAAGAGCTATATTTTGAGGAAACACAGGTAAGCACTTGGGGTGACTTTTTAGGTCTTGGATTCAAGTCACGGCTTACTCAGCATTAAGCATCCCACGGCACAGAGAACAGGAGAGATGGGGACATGCCTGAGTCCAGAGCACTGCTCAGGCATAACTAATACCCTTCCAAAGCTTATTGATAGATGAGCACACAGACTCAGGAACCAGACCCATCTGCAACTGATAGAAGGATATATATATAGTATAGAAGGACTGAGCTACCTCAATGCTTATAGCTCCAGGCAATCTGCACCTTCTCACCTCATAAAAAAAGAAAGAGAAAAAAAGAAGTACAGATCTTTAGTCACCTTCGTACACCATGAAAGGGATCATCGTCTGGACTTGTTTATTTCTCCCCGTTGACTGTATTAGCAACCTACAGTGACTAACTGACTTGAAATTCAATTTTCACGTGTCATCCAATTCTCCCAAATGTCAGTTTCTGAACAGATTAATTCAACAGGGGTTGAATGCCTCATGTATCTTGGGAGGAATCTACTGTATCAGAGACCAAGATTATTCTAAGATTCATATCATGCACATGAAAACAGACATTTTAGAGAGAAAGGAGGATTATTGAAAAGTTTTATGAGGATGCTTCATTCCACGAATTTTCATACCAAATAGAAGCAAAAAAGGCTACGAACTACACAGCATTTACTCTTGTTTCTACATTTATTTTCAAACAGAAAATATTAAAATAAATGTATCTGAATGGTAGCATAAATTGTGCAATAAATCTGGTACTGCTTTCTTCTCAACAAAAGCAGCATAGTATTCATACATTACTATACATCAAAGAATTTAAAATCCTCACTTTCTGCTGAGGATGATGGCTTCTTCTAGGAAATTTAAAGCAAGTTTTCAATGCATCTGCAATCAAGGATACAGTTTAAATAAATTAGAGAAAATTCTAAACTCTAAGGCAAAAAAAAAAAATCTTACACTTAACTAAGAAAAAAACCTTCACCCTTCCTAACAAAAAAATATGATTAAGTCAGATAGAGGAAGGATCTACTAACCCTGAGTCTCACATATTTTTAGCTTTTCTTTGTGATCTTTTTTTTTTTTTTTAAAATCATAGCCAACAACCAGTTAAAAACTTCCATGGAAAAGTATTTTTGTATATGGAATTTCTCATGTAAGTTTGACAATGTGTCCTGGGTTAGGCAGGAGGGGTCAAAATCTAGGAAGTGATCTATGCTGCGGGAAGGGACATAACTTCCTTCCTGGGAGAGAGAGCCAATAATCAGGTAGTTTTAAGGATTGATATGTAGGTGAACCAATTAAAAAGTTGATCTGCCTTTGGGGAAAAAAACCATATATAAGCAGAGACCCTCTGAGCCTCTTCCTCTTTTGGCCTGCTGCTGTGTAGAGAGGAGCATCTCCTGCTTCTCTCGCTGGTATGGCCCCACCTCCTTCCAAAGGAGCAGGGGGGAAGGGAAGTTTATGGCAGCCGTGCCGCTGCAGCCGGGAATGGGGGAGGAAACGGCTGGAATGTTCAGCAGATCCAGCTCAGCCGGTGTGTCAGCTACACGAGACAGGGCCAGGCCCCTGCTCCGGCTGAGCTGGGCAAGGACCGGGCCGGACTCCATCCAGCTCGGGCCAGGCCCTGCCCTGTCACCCCGGGCTCAGATGGCCCCACCAGGCCGAGCCAGCCTAGCAGAGCCAAGCACAGAGACTCTGAGAGCGTCTGGCATCCAGCTCGGACCTGTTCAAACAGCCCGGCAAAGAGCACGTGATCTTCACACTGCCGGAGAGAGAGAGACAGAGATTAACTCTATCCATGCCTGGACTAAACTTACAGACACCCATCCTTCCTTGCACAGAGGGAGGAACGAGTGAGGACATCTACATAAATGCGGCATAGAGACTTTACAGTCAGTGAGGAAAGCAGAACTGATACCGAGAGGGAGGAGCATGAGAAGTGCTTTGAGAGTGAAGCTGAAAACTCTTTTGGAGAACCATGGTTGGGGACTGAGCTAATAAATTCCCTGTAATATATGAAGATATAGTCCAGAGGGGGGATGTGAGGTTCTTATTGCAGCCAGTGAACTGAAATACCTGGGTACAGACAAGTAGGTGTTGAAAAAGTACAGCCTGATGAGAAACTTGAACCAAGAGAGAGGAGAGGCTGTGACCCAGAGCCCTGGTCCCGGGGGGAATGCTAGAGAACCTGAGTTGTCAGGAGAACCTGTGTTGCTCAGCACAGAAGAAGGGGTTTTCTTTGTTGCTGCCATTGAACTGTGCATCCTTAAAACAGGTACCCTGTGGACTGTTCATAACCCACCATAGTGGCTGTGGGAAGGCTACTGGTGTGGGAGGGATCCACCATGAAGCTGGTCTTTCTTCCGGGTGGCAGCTGATGGTGAGGCAGAAGATCCATAAAACCTGTATTTTTCTTACAGAAAATCCATGGTGTAAGCAAAAGAGATTTCTCTCCCTAAATGAACTGGAACAAGAGCTATTTCTGAGGTGGTAAACTGACTGGAGGTCGAAGTGTTGTCTTTTGTGTGTTGTCAGGGAGAATGAAATGGAGAGGTGGGGGAAGGAGGGGTGGTCTGAGGAGTTTGTTCTGGTGTTTCTTGGTTTTTTTTTTTCTTTCCCTTTGTCTTAGGTATATTAATAAAGTTTCTTTATAAAGTTTGAACCTGCTTTGCCTACTCCTAATCCTCATCTCACAACAAACATCAAGTAATTTGGGTAAGTGTGCTGGCATTTAGCCACATACCTGAATAGGTGAACTGAAACCACTACACAATGTATTTGCAGTAATGGTTGCTACACAAAGGTACTAATCAATCCTGGGGGAAAATACAGCTTGATAATGAGCTTCCATAAGCTGGCACTGAAGCATTCCATGCCTGAGAGCTCCAGTGGTTCCACTGAACACACTTCTACTGTGCTTCAGTGACACGAAGTCACTGAAGAATGGAAGAATAATTTTCAACTAAAACAAACTTCAATGAACCTCCAAAATGAGAAGTTAGACATATCTGCTAATTCAATAGAGCCAAAGGGGAAGTCCAAAAAAAAAGACCAAAAAGACAAAAAACTCAGCCAAAAAGGACAGAAGCAGCCATGCACATACTCTATGTTCTGTGAAATCAAAGCACAGCTAAAAGAAAGAAAAACAGCACAATATGGGAAGTGAGAACAGTTTTAACACTTTCTGTTGTTAAACAACTTTTAACACAGATTTTTTTTCTTGTTGAGGAAAAGATCATGAAACATATTGCAGTTCTAGGCTTGATTTTCAGCAGCAAGGCAAAACCAAAGCAAGCTGGAACTTGATAATGTACCATATGGTTTTCAGAAGCAGAATTGCCAGAACAAAAACCTAGGAAATTCATTTAGCAATCTAGTCTAGATTTATGTTTTCCAATACCATCTTCACTATTATATTTTTGCTGTAATGCCACATATGTAAACAATCTGAAAGCCAAAACAGAGGATTACTCCATTTGTTTTACAGCCATCTATTACTCTGCTGACTGAAGATATCCTCCTATGATAACAGGTTAGTAATAACAACTTTAATATCAGAGGTTTAAATATTTAAAGAACAAATTGGTTTTAGGAACAGTAACTTGTAGATTTGATGTTTAATATCTACTTGAACCCGCACACAATCTACATACACACACACACTACAAACACACACAGAGTGGGATTTTTGGAAAACCCACCAAACACCGATACTTCTCAATAAAATTTGGAGGATGAGCAACCAACCTCCCAAGCTAGAAGTTTTACTTTATCCCTATACCTTGCCAAGAAATAAAGTCAATTAAAGGTCAAATGCTGTGTCCCATTCCTCAGAGAAAAGGAAATGGTTAACAGGTACTGGGCTACTTTGGGAGTGCTATCTACATTTTCTGGAAATAAAGAAAATATAGGTGATATAGGAATGTCTCGCTTGGCAGCTGCTAGCTTTAGGTGAGAAGGTATTGTGAGGGTCCAGACCTCCAGGGCTGCTGCATACTTGTGTCAGCAATTTACTGATTTGTTTTGGAATAGCACTGGGTGTTGCAGCAACTTTCCAAAACAATTAAACATCACTGTGTTAAAGTAGTTTGAACTCTTTCCTCTTCTTTTCCTCTCCTTCCACCAAATCAGGACTCACATAATCAAGCACATCCTCCCTGTTCAGCCTCATCAATAATCACTAAAGCATCACTGCACTAGTCACCCTTACATGAAAAACCCTCAAGCACTTCTGTCCTCATACCATGCTTTCCCAGTTTCATTTGGTTTCTATCAATTCCTATAGATCTACTCCATTCTCCATCTACTATCTTACTTACCATCAAGACATAAGAAATACATAAGAAAGGTGTAAAAGCAAGCAGTACTTCTGCGCTTAACAGAGGAGGAGGAGCCAGCAGGCTCGGTCTTTGCTTTTTCTTTTCACTGGTTTTATCCTATGAAACTAACAGTAGTCCCTTGTTCTGTGGGACACAGAACCAGGCAACCTCTCACAACAGCATGGAGTGACACATAAACATCCACACAGTTTGAGCTCCCCATGTTTTCTGACAGAACACTCACACAACTCTAACTTTGTGGATTGCTTTGTTATAAAATATGATGGAAAGTTACAGCTTTAACCTGATCAGACACTTCCTCTATTTGAAGCATATGACCTTTCATCTTAACATGTTCAAATATTTGTACAGCTATTTCACATTTACACTGCTAGCAGAACTTCAAGTATTTGAAATAGATTATCTTGAAGATATGAACTGTTCCAGAAAAGTACGGAATGGTCTGTATCCATCTGGGAACTCAGTTATGCAGTACAAACAATCTAAGTCACCATAATTACAAGAATTAATTCTGGTAAAATGCAAGAAGGGGTAAATTTATTTTAAAAATTCTCAGATGTTTTATAGCTGAAAAGAACTTGCAAGTTTATTATACAGTTAGCTAGTCTAACATAGAAAATACCAACATAGAAGCAAAATAGTTAAATAAAGAACTTTCTACTGGTTTTCAGAAGCAAAATACTTAAATAATGAATTTTCTATCAGTTTTCAATACCTTTTCAGAAAGGACTGACTAAAACAAATTAGTCCAGCTACAGACCAACTTATACACTATGAATATAGACGAAAATATCAATTTCTTTACATGGACAAAACAGCTCTGAATTTTGATTGCAGGAACACAAATTTTGTCAGCTCTACAGGTTAAGTTATAGTTTATGCAATCCAACACCAATGCAGTTAGGAAAGGAACTGGAGAATCACTTTTCATATCTCAAGGAAGTAATCCCTACAAAATGTGTGTACTGTAGCTAAGTAAAAAGACAGAAAAATTAGTAACTCCATCATAAAGGCAGAAGTCTTCTCCCTTCTTATAGCTTCAAAGTTCAAGGGAAAACAAAGGAATACAATGAACTAATATTCAAGTTTAAAATATTTTTAAAAATATGAAAAAGACTCAACACAACAGTGTTTTGTACTTGAATACATCTTACTTTCAAATGCAGTATCTACCCCTTTCATGACTACAATATAAAACAAACATAAATGATTTTAAGACTGCCATAAATAAATAAGCAACTGCCAACTTTC
This sequence comes from Eopsaltria australis, assembly GCA_034509425.1. Taxonomy (NCBI): domain Eukaryota; kingdom Metazoa; phylum Chordata; class Aves; order Passeriformes; family Petroicidae; genus Eopsaltria; species Eopsaltria australis. The sequence continues at coordinate 740,923 of JAVTVJ010000091.1, read as the reverse complement.
CTACAGCCTCTACAGCCTAAGTCTTAACTGGGCAACCTTGACAGAGAACACAGTCCCTGTAGTTCTGGACTTCCCATATTTCAGATATACAAAGTATTTTCTACCTACTGATGGCTTCTAAATCACCAGATGCAAACAGGGTTTCTATTAAAGTTTCCTGCCACTGAACAAACGCACTTGCTGACTCTTCATGAATCTTGTATCAGATGCAAAGGAAGGACAGAGAACAAAAGTTGCAACTTTCACTTGACATTGTGAAACACAGAACAGGAGACAACATTGTGGTGTATAACTGCCAGTTATTGTGAAATGGGGGAAGAAAAGAAAATGACTTTCCTTATTGATGACCAATGCCCAATGAAAAGTCTCTTTTTAAAAATATACAGAATTACTACCAGTTCCACTTTAGACAGCAGTCATAATGAGCTGCCTTTTATTTTAAATGAAAAAGGACAACAACAGCATATATGTTGTTTTTTCCATGAGAAGATTAATACAAAGCCCCACAGATTCATTGCCTTTAAGAAATACCTTGCTTGTTTTCCAGTTTTAGTTTTACTTGGCAGGAGAAAGAGACATCATTTTAAAGAAAATGTATATCCAAAGGAACATTTAAACTCACATACAACTCAAAATCTTGCATGATTACAGTGTAAGCTTGACAGTACAGCCTGACAGTCTTATTTTTATGGAGAGCAGAACAAGAACAGTCTCAACTATGTTTGAAAGGTCATGGTGAACAGGGGAAGTTCCCAAGGACTAGAAGAAAGCAAATGTCAGTGCAATCTTCAAAAAAGGGCAAGGAGGAGGATCCAGGGAGCTAGAAGCTTGTCAAGATCACCTTTAGCCCTGGGAAGATGCGTGAACAAAGCTTCCTAGAAGCCGTTTCCAAATGCATTAAAGACAAAAAGGTGATTCAGGGTAGTCACTATGGATTCACAAAGGGTAAATCATGCCAGACAAACCTGGATGGCCTTCTACAGTGAAATTACTAGCTGGGTGAATGGGGGAGAGCATAACAGATGTTTATCACTACTTTAGCAAGGCTTTTGACACTCTTTTGACTAACACAGAAACTGATGAAGCACAAATAGAGCATAGGCACCAAGGTAGACTGAAAACGGGACCAAGTGCCAGTCCTGAAATGTTGTGATCAGCAGTGCAGAGTCCAGCAGGCAGACATCCACTGGTCACATACTGCAGTGGCTGACATTGGGGCAGACACGGACCAGTCTTCTTTAAAGATCTGGATGATGGGACAAAGTACATCATGAACAAGTGACACAAATCTGAGTGGAGTAGCTGATGCACTAGATGGTTGCACTACCATCAAGAAATACAAATTTAAGAAATATCCAGGTAGACACTAACACACAAAAGTAAGTCCCACCATTCAAGCTACCCAGCTGTAAGCAAGTATCAGTCTGGAGATCACAGTTATTAGCACATGTGCCTCAGCCACTATGTTCTACCATAGGGAAAGGTTTATTCACCTTAATAAGATCATGCAGTAATATAAATATATAACTTCCAAACTAAGACATAATCTTGGCTTGACAACTTGACAGCTGTTTGGTCCCATTCTTCCATGAAGTAGTTCTTTCACAACACAGATTTTCTGCTTCATACTTCTTACAAATCTCATCTCTGCACTAGTTCTGCCTTTACCACAATCTCTAACACACGTGTATGCCTAAAGCTGCACAAATATATTCCAGATGAAGGATTACTATCTTTTACAATGTCAACATGTCAGTGATGCTGTTGGAAGGAAAAAAAAAACATACTGAAGTTTCCTTACCTGTTGTGCTCCATCCCCACTAACAATAGGGGAAGTCAGAAGAGGGATTTCACTACTTATAATTGAAGTGGTATCTAGTAACGGTGGGTGCTCTGCCATCATTGATGGTACACTAATTCACAAGATCACCTGCAAAGAAAAGTTACTCAGATGGTTAAACTGTATAAATATTTCTGAATAATTATCTTTAAAACTCGTTTCACTTTAGAAATAACAACAACAAAAGATTATGAAATTAGACACCTTAAGAAAGCACGTTTCCACAACAACCAGCAATCACACGGGCCTGAAGACGTGTTTTGTCAGCTCGTACAAGCCTATTACACAGAGAGGATGGTTTACACCCCCTCTAGCGGCTGAACCTCAGAAGAAGATACATCACAACCCTGGAGCTAACAAACCCAATCTTTTAACTTTGTAACAAACCAAGGTTTCATCTGACTAGCACTACTCACAAAACGCCTTCTGAGGAAAAAAAGAAAAAAAGAAAAAAGCAGCTGCTTTAGAACCTACATGTATAGAGTTCCTGTTTATGTGAAACTGGTAAAAAGCCAAGATATACTAACAGGGACACTTACTTTTTTTCTTTTTTAATAACCTACCCACTTTTCCTATTATAATGAATAAATACTTACTTTAGGAACAACTAATTACTAGGAAATGTCCAAGTGAGGCACAAATAAATGAATAATAATAAAATCTACTGCAAAATCTGACATTTCATCTTTTCAAAATTTATTAGACCTGGAAATAAAGCTGTGTGACTTTGATAACCAGTGGCCCTTTAGACAGCAGCTAAAACTCAGGCAGGAAGGGAAGAGGTAATGCCCACATACACAATTATAATCCTTATAAACATTCTACAAAAAAAGCCCTCACTAGCACACATTGTAAAGTTACAAGAAACTTGAAAACAAGAAGAAAAAGCCACAGAGGCAAGAGGCCCATGAAAGCAGTGATACACTTCAACTGTGAGGAATATCACATAACAACATTACAGAAAGCAGGATTCAGCCCAGCATTCCTTTCAATTATATTAACAAGTCACAAGTAACATGTTTTCTGATATTTTGCATCTTAGTGCTATATGAAGACTGGATGGAAGAATTAAGACCGAAAAAGCTGAAGATTAACATTTTTCCATGCTGGAAATAAGTACTGCAAGGCTAAGAAGCTGCTTTTGAAATTGCATTTAGTTTTGTTTAAAAAAATATCACTACATTACATCGGTGTATTGTACTGGTCTTAACTCAATCCCAGCTAGACCTAGTACACTTAGCTTTTGAAATTAAAAAAAGAATTAGATCAACAAGAATTGAGAAACTGATATTTCTAAACAAAACAGAAAGACAGATGGAAAGAATTCACTAGGGGTGAATGGCACATTCAGAATTCCCACAATTTAATCACATTTTTATCTGAAAATAGCGCTTTACATCAAACATAGACATACAGATTAGGCTGAGGAGAAGCTTGTACAGTATTTCTAAAGCAGAACTGCCTCTCTGCCTCTCTTAGTCAGTACTTACAGTGAAGTACTGGCTAAGTGAAATCTGGTGAAAAAAAGTAAATACAATTTTGGAGTTACACAGCCTGAAAGCCAGCAGTGTTACAGGCTTTTACAAGTTTTGCCTTGATATCATCCGGCTACTGAAACTCCCTACAAAGACTTTCAAACTTTCAGTTCAGATACACTGATTGCTCATAAACAGAGACATTTACTAGTCACACCATTAAGTTCAAATGAAAAAACACCCAATGAAATTAAAGGAGTGATAACGTCAGCTTAGTGACACTGACTTCAGTACCAAGCTCTAGAGATATTTGGTTAACTGGTGAAGCTTACTACTTGGAGGTATCCTCTAAAACTCTATCCCACCCAATGGACTGCTTTTACTTGCTTGCCCCTCTAGCGCAGCTGTTGTAGCTCTGCTGTGGACTGGAATCTGTAGTGCAGTGCTCTCAGTACAAGAGGACTCACGCATTAACAAAGTGCTACAGGCCTATTGTACAGCTACGCATACATAGGACAGCTTAACTATTCCCATACTGATGGTTATCCTACTGTAAAACCAGGAACTTAAAAAAAAAAGAAAAAAGCATTATGACATTATTTAGGTGATTCATTTCCTTTTATGTTAGCATCTGCAAAGATTTAAGTTCGGGAGAAAGACACCTCTCTAGGTTAGAACACTCAAACCTATCTGTGATTAATTAAGAATTCATCAACGCCCATGCCAAGTCATTTACACCTGCTTAGCCACACTAATTGGTCTCTCAAGCAATAAGGACAGGGTTTTTGATTCCTACCTTACTATAAAAGCTTTCCTCATCATCAAACAAATCCTCCAGGCTACAGTCAGTCTCCAACACTTCTGCAGGTGAGCAGAGGGCTCATGAAAGTTATTTGGATAACCTTTCAAGCCAGCAAGTTTGATGGTAAGCTTCCCAGAATATTATCCAATGACTGTTTAATGCAAAATGAATGCAAAGCCTGAAAGCAGAGGTTGGAATCAAGGCATCTCTCATCCCACAACAGCTACCACCAGGCTTGATGTTGTGCCATTTCTTGGTCTTACAGCTCCACATATTTTGTGCTATTATCTAAAGTGCCACAGAGAGAAAGGTAATTCCAATACTTCAAGCAGTAATGCAACACACTCCTGAAATAAGCTGGCTTGAATTTCCCCATGTTTAAGGTAAATGTAGCTCATTATTTCCAAGCCACCATGCTAATGACTAGTCTCTTATATCAGAAAGCACAAATTGCCTTTATCACACACTTTTGACTGAATTCATAACTTATGATGCACTCAGTGTGATCACCATTTATTAGACATAAATCAAAACATATCTGTCAAATTGAACACCAGTGAGAATTAAACATAACCTAAACTGGCTCAAATACAAATGTCATTACAACCTGTTCAGGCCTTCCAAAACAGGAGTAGCTCGGAACCCGCCTAACATCTGGACTCAGGTTCATTCATTCCTAGAATCATATAGGTTGCAAAAGACCTTTTAGATTACCAAGTCCAACCACTAACCCAGCACTAAATCATGTCCCTAAGCACCATGTGTACAGATCTCGTAAAACCTCCAGGAATGTGACTCCACCACTTCCCTGGACAGCTTGTGCTAATGCTTAACAACCCTTTCGGTGAAAAATTTTTTCCTACTATATAAACTTCTCCTGGTACAACTTGAGGACATTTCCTCTTGTCTATCACTTGTTACCTGGGAGAAGAGACCGACCCCCACCCGGCTCCATCCTCCTTTCAGGCAATTGTAGAGAGTGATAAGGTCTCCCCTGAGCCTCCTTTTCTCCAGACTGAACACCCCCAGCTCCCCCAGCTGCCCCTCACCAGACTTGTGCTCTAGACCTCTCCCAGCTCCGTTGTCCTTCTCTGGACACACTCCAGCACCTCAATGTCCTTCTAGTGAGGGACCAAGAACTGGACACAGCATTGAGATGCAGCCTCACCAGTGCCAAGGGGACAATCCTTGCCCTGGTCCTGCTGGCCACACTATTGCTGACACAGGCCACGATGCCTTCCTGGCCAACTGGGCACATGCTGGCTCATGCTCAGCTACTGTTGACCAGCACTCCCAGGTTCTCTTCCACCAGGCAGCTTTCCATTCCTCTTCCACCCGGAAGCTTTCCATTCTCTTGCACAGGTGCTTAATGATTTGATTTGTATGAAAATTAGGCTCCCACAGGCACCCAAGTGCTTAGGTTGGTAGTCCACCTTTGGCACTCAGTCCTTAGTGCCTTAACTGGGACAAGCTAAATTTCATGTCTGGATTCAAGCATTTGATTTATTCTGGAGACAGAGCACACTGCTCATCGATAAACCCTGACAGGAGGTACTATGTAGAATGTTATTCCTGACACCCTCTACAACAATAACAAAAGTGCTACCTGTCAGACTGTGTAATCAATCTAGGAAAAAAAAAAATGTTTTCTTGACAATACAATATTAGATTTCTCTGCAATGTCACTGAACTAGTCTCGAAGACTAAAGGTTTAAACTTCACACCAGTGTGGGTCTATACTACACGTTCATCAAAAGCCTTTTTCCCATCAGCAGTTGAGAGGCAGCAATCCATACAAGTCAGCGCACACGATAAGGTAACATAGCAAGACATGGTACGTTCACCCATTGCAGGTGCTGGTTTTTTTTTGCTATGAGGACAAAGAAAGACACCAATTTGAAAAGAGAGAATGTGTGGTGGAGGAGTCACCTAAAATGAACAAAAGGTTGGCATCAAGATAAGCCGAAGTGCTCAATAAACATATCTTGGAAATAAATTATATCACATTCAATGCAAGGACCTCAAACATGTGTAGACAGAGCCTTTAGATCAGCAGATTCCAGTAGTTTGCATTCAAGACCTCCTGAAGACCTCTACCTAGACCTTTGAAAAGACTTGCAGATAACTTGGGTCCTAGAAAATCTCAAGTTCAGGAAGAAAACCAGAAGTTTTGCATTAAATACTGTGTTGTAGTAAAAGGGACAATCTAGTCCTGTGAGCAAACAACAATCTGAGGCCAAATAAAAATGGTCAACACTGGATATTATTTGTAAAGAACTAAAATACAATCAAGCTTGATTGAAAAAACCTTGTCCAATTAACTTCATACAAACCTTCTGGTGATGGATATTACTGAAAAAGGTACTAATAAGTGGACTGGAAAAACAATCTTAAAATCTTATTTGGCATTAAAGAGGATTTCTCTTCAATAGAAAAATAGAACAGATATTACATGGATTAAAACTACATGCACAGTCCTTTAATATTAACAGTAAATACAGAGTTGTTGAGCCATATGAGTTTCCAACAGGAAGAGAAGGTATCAGTTCTTGGCTTCTCATTACAGAACATGTTTTTAACTTGACTCTTACAAAAAATAAAAAAAAAGGAAGTCAAAAGGAAGTCTGGAAATGACAAGCCATGACAGTGATAAGAGACTGAGTCATTTCACTCAATTAAAATGGCATGAATAGCTTAAAAAGTTAGGCATAGCAAAAGGTATTAATGTATAAAGGTAAAGCCACTCTTTCTAAAACTAAAAAGAATGAACTCAATCCTGTGAAGGGCTGATTCTGACAAGGACAGAATAATAAAAGTGGACAGTCAAACACAAGCTTGCCAAAAGGCTTTATCAGTTATATCAACAGGTTTACCTCCCTTAGCAACATGGAGGGGAGGATGTTTTTCCTGCCTCTGGCTGCAAATACCTACCATCTCTACTGGAATAACTTCACAAGCTTTGTCTCCAATTTTCTGACTTAAAATTGCTGCTAACTGTTCCAAGTGTGAGCAACAACTTCTTGAACATATTGTTCCATACTGAAAATACTTGAAAGCAAAGTATGTGCCTATGGTAATTTCAGTCTCAATCCTCATTAAACAGCGCCGAATAATGTAACTGTCCTCCAACTCCATGTAATTTCTGAATATAGCCAGGACTTTGAGGTATTGAAAAGGGCACACAAAAAACACCTTGCATTTGGACAACAGGTAAGGTTCAGCCTACAGAACCACTACAAACAATTCACTAGCCTGCTGTCAGATTTCCTGCACCACTAAAAACTTCAATGCAGCAGCCTTCAGAAGGGGTAAAATAACATGCGGGATGAACCAAAGGATTTATTTAAGGCCTTCTCACTGCACCATTCTTGTGGACATATTAAAAGGGACCAGACAAGGAAGAGGACACATTAGATGAATAGAGAAGTAATTCTCAGTTGCTAAGCACAGAAGCAGCCAAGAGATAATTTGCTACTGGTGGAGCATTAAATGCGTGGTTATTTAGAAATCTACACTGTTTCATGCACAGCAACAACGGCTGCATGAACAGCTATTTCATTTCTTGTCTTGCTACTGCATGTACTGAACTAGTAGCAGACATTCAAAGTGAATTCAGAACTGCAAACTCAGTATGCACTGAATCTCCCCTGAGTCTGTTCTACAATGCAAGGAAAGTACAGGGTCTCTTGAGATTACAACCAAACTGTGTGGGTTAGCGCTTTGTGCAAGACTTACATTGTAAACTACCTATTGCCCACTACCCCCACCTGAACTGCTATTAATTCTCCCTTTCTCATATGAATTTGAAAATACCTTGGAATAGAGTTTTCTGAAGCCTGTCAAAGCTGAAACTAAGTGAGGGTATCTAAATTTACTGGATGTGATTTGTTTGGACTCCAGAGCTTACACCTGAGGAACCTTTAAGGAATGAATTACACTAACAAGGCAAAAGGCTAAATGATGTTAAAGCTCAAGAACTGTGTTCCACTCCATAGTTCACTAAGCAAGTTTGCCTTCCTGAACTGTAATGACGATTTAACCCAATCAATGCTTTAATGCCTCCAGATTTGGCCCTTTAATGTTTCTGTGGCATCACTCTCAAGTTGTAAAGCACAATACAACGCTGCTTTTTACTCAGTCAGTTGTTCACTAAGGGTTAAGGAGTGTTGTAAGGCTGAGATCATTGGGCAGTGCATTCAGTGCATTTCCTCTGCACATGCAAAGGATCAGTATTTCCATCTCCAAGAGACTAGCAGCTGATCTTAAGGATAGTCTCTGAAAAACACATCAGCATTATATCAGCTGGATCACCAAGGTAAAACAACATGAGTCAGCAGCACGTGTCCTGTAGCAATGAAGGCATAGGGGGCTGTATTAGCAGAGAAGTACAGCCAAAGGGCTGAGGGAGGCAATTATTCCCTGCTACTCAGTGGTAAGGTGGAATCTGGAATACCGCGTTCAGTTTTCTCTTCTCAGCCACCTTCTCCTCCCAGCGTACAAGAGATGCCACAAAGACTGTTCCTGGGCTTAGGCCCATAAAAGACAAGCGAAGCTAAGAGCACTAGGGTAGCCAGGGGTCACCTGCGAGCTGCATTCCACTACCTGAGGGATGCGTGCTGAGAGCCTTAAACTCTTCCGGGAGGCATGTTGTAAAAGTACAAGTGTTTGGACAATGCTCTCAGACACAAGGTGTGACTCCTGGGGTGTCCTGGGCAGCACCAGGAGTTGGACTCTTTGATCGTATCAGGTCCCTTCCAACTCAGCATGTTCTGTGATTCTGTGATAGGCATGTACTGCACCACTTGATATTCTGTCTGTCCATAAAGACAGAAAAAAGATATCTTGACAATGACAGTTGTGTAGCACTGTCATATGTTGCCCTGAGAGGCTGTAAAATTCCTTGTAGATCAGTAGTCTCCAAAGAGGGGTAAAAACGCTCTAGCACAAGTCAAACTCTTGGGGTGTGAGAATAAAATATTTTTTATCACTGACAAAACCCCCTCTTTTAAATGGTGGTTTTCATCTCTATCTTACCCTTCCTTCTTTCTTTCTGAGTATGCTTTTTAGTATACATATATTAATAGAGTAGCATATGCATGTAATTAAAAAGATTACATATATTGAAGGTTCACACTCAAAATATCTTTACTTATGGGATGCATGACCAAAAAATTTGGAGACCAGCGCTGTAGAAAATTAAAACATGACCATGCAAGGTCCAAGAAAAGGGTTGAAGAAGGCAGCCTCCAAAGGCCCTGTCAAGCAGAATTCTCCTATGAGTTCCAGAATATCAGTCAAACAAAACACAACATAATGCCAAAGTTAAATGGTTTACAGTAGATCAGAACCCAGAGAGGGGACCATAGCTTTCCTCCAAGCTCTTAAAAGCTGTCAGATTCTCAATTCAAATTTCAAAGCAACATTGACAATGCTAATCAAAACTCAAACTTGGACATGAAAGGCTCAAACTTTGGAAGACAAACCCATAACTCTGTCCATAACAGAACTGCTTTATAGTCTGGCTTTTCTCCTAAGAAGAAGAGGAAGGCTGCATTAGAGGATAGTTATGAATTTAAAAGTTACACTTTTTGCATAAACATCCTACACAAACAGGCTTTCCAGTTCAGCTGGGTTGTAGGCACTATGATAAATGTGATAGCTAATAACAGTGCTGTGTACAAGAAAAACTTATGGACCACTCCTTTCCTAGAGATTCACTGCTTCTGGTTATCAAGTTTGATATAAATTATAATTAACTGATTTTCCCACAACTAGAGGACTTGTAAGGCCACACTCCACAGTGGTATCACTGGTGCTTACTGAGGGAGAAACTTGCATTGCTGCTTTTTTCCTCAGTTTTTACAATTTACAGAGTACTGCTTCTCTACCTACCTACTTACCATCACAATGCTTACAGCAAGTAAATATTCCTTCACATCCTAATTCTGTCAAGTCTAGTGAACAACAGACACAAACTTTTATTATTCCAGAGAACTGTTCACAATAGCCTTGATTCTATACAACACAAGGACAGAAGTTTAAGCAGGGACAAGACAAAAGCACCTAACACTGAAGGGTGCAGTGTAAGAAACTGGCTTAATGAAATCAATACTAAATGTTTCCAAACTGCATATTGCTCCTACACAAGAAGTAACAAATCCAGGGTTTTTCTACGATTTCTTTGTCAGTACTGCAGCTTCATACATGCTTCACCAGTATCATATTACAGCTGCCAATTCCAGATTGCCATAAGGTGTGTTTTCCCAGTGGGTTCAGCACAGCAGAGCAGGTGTGCATTCCTTCTTCACCTGGGTCTCCACGCAGCTACACTCCCCTAGGAATGGCTTATCCTCCAGTCCAGATAACTTCCAGTAAGAAAGAAAAGCTTCTCTGAACAGGAGACAATGCTTCTAAGGTTTTGCCAAAGACCAAGAATGAATTTACAGAACCTAAAAGGCCATAAAACCATCACCCAATGCTAATGCATGAAATGCTTTGATTCTGCTTTCTCCAACACGAAGACAGCAGATGCACTTGAAAAATAAACATCTTTCAAATGGCTGAAGCAAGAAAGCTCTATTTTATATACATTAGAGCCTCACATCTGACTCTTCTTTTCAAAAAGATACAAGCTACTGTTTAAACTTTTTCTGTGATTTAGACATTTATAAGTAAATACTCACCATGTCTGTTCTACTGTGAGATAAATTTATTTTTTATTATTTTCACAGTCCTTAAAACGTATCTCCTGCCTGACAACTTCAGACTTGTAAAAATTATTAATTCCTTCCAATCTGTCAAATCGGCCATTCAGTTCAGAACTTATGAGACAAGAGTGGACAAATAAAAGTGCTCAAGATGTACAAATATGCTAAAATGAGGAAAATTCTAGAATATTACATCCAATGCAGCCCTAGGGTGAAGAAGAAAGAACAAAGAACATACAACAGATGTTAGTAATATCACTTAATGCACTACTGGAAAAAGCTCAGATAGAGTGATGCAGCTGGTGTAGAAATGTATTAGAATATAATTACCCAGAGATCCATATGGTTGTAGCTGAGCTATTAAAGTTATGAAGCATGCTGAAGAGTTTTGTGTTTGTTTTTAAGAATCAGAACTGAGCAGAAGGATTTTAATTTCTCCCCCTCCCTGTACATTTACTGCGTTTTCCAATCAAAGAGTTTCAGATGCGGCAATTACAGTATACCAGCTATTCTTTTTCAGTTCTGAACTAATTATTTCAATTAACATGTAATTTATTTAAAATGTACACTTTGTTCCTAATAAAGTATTTTTCCTGTTTTAGAAATGTTTTCCTGGGACACTTGATAAAATATTTTCCAACGGAAAAGAGAAGGGCTATTTTTTGTTAGAAGAAAAGCGTTCTGTGGAACATTTCTCTTTCGCTAATTTGTCAATCTCCTTTTAAGTGGAAATGAAATGGCTATTCCCTTTAGTGCTGGTCATAATACCAAAGTTGCAGATAAGCAATACAGGAGAATTATAAAAATAGTATTGTTACATGAAGTAAATCAACAAAGTCAAAGTCTGACAGTCACTTAAGAGTGAAGATATGCTAAAGGTTTTAATAAGCACTGGAAGTTCCTATCAAAACAAAAGAATCTACAACACCTACCATGAACATGGAAATCCTTCAAGTGTTGCCACAGACACTCATGCAACATAATTCTCAAAGTCTGAGAAACATGATACATAACTCTGTTCATACTATGTTACCACTGGACAGCGAACACTAAAAGGTGTAAATTAATGCAGCACTCTTATGAAGGAAACACTGATTGCTGGGCAAATGTAAGTTGTACATCAACACCCAAACAGTTACCAGATCTAACTCACACCCAATAGTCACCACCTGATCTACTCAGAAAAAGAATGCCCAAGCCCCACAGCTGCAAACCTTAGCATTGTAGGAGTTTAGTGTGCTGTGCTAAAGTAAATTAATACTTATTTCAGGTTACCTTCATACTCCAGACTTATAAACCGCAATGATTTAGGAGCAGTTTCAAATGCAGCTCATGCATTTATGCCATGGGTACTATAACCTATATGAGAACGCATAGTAGCTAATTGGAAATACCCCAGCTGTTCAAGTTTAATGCATTTGTATTTATGAGCCAGCAGTTTTTGAATCTGAGCCAAAGAGGCTAAGTTTTTAATAGTACCTGATGTAGGAAACTAAACTTTTGAAGGTGAAGACTACATAGAGGAAAAACCAGACAGTTATAAACCAGTCATCCGTAAAGGCACAATATGTTCATGGACACCTAACTACCTCTGCTTGCCCAGCACAAGTGCTGAATGCTTGACTGTACACAGCAAGACCAGGGCAACCGAGACTACTTCAAAACACCACATTCTGGTTTTAAAAGTTATTATGACTATATTATTAAAAAAAAATCCACAATCCTTACCTGGATAAAGTAAATATAACTTGAAGCTGTTGCCTAGGAAGAATTCAGTACTTCCCATCTATTTGCCCCTCCCTCTTACACATTCAAAGAAGTCTAAACTGGTTCTGTAGCTTTTAGTAAGTGGTAAGTGCAAACCTAACCTAATTTTATTTGGAACTAATTTGATAGAGCACATTTTACAATCAATGAGCAAACTGTCAGCAGCCAGGTGCAAACCTATACCTCGTCTTTAGCAGGTACATTAATCCAATGCACCGACACACACAGGGTGCAATACTGTGACCTCCTCTGTTCTGGAGAACATTTTCCATTTACAAACTCATGGGAACCATCCTCAAAAAGAAATGAGGAGAATGAACCGCACAGAGTAATTTTCAACCACTTGTAAAAGATCTGCAATGAAATGCCACTTCATTTATACGACATTGATCTAAACTATGTTTTGTTTTACACTCTCATAACTCTCAAGAATTTCCTTAAACCCTCCTAGTTTTACTTTTATACCAGCTAAATTAGATTCTTCTAAGCTTCTGCCAGGACTGGATTTCCTTCAGTTTGTTTTCTGAAAATCACATGGTTTCAAAACCAACTTGGCCTTTCCCAGTTAACTGTTACTCTTGTCTTCATTTCTGTTTAATAACATGCCTAGTTTTTGGGAAAACAAGCAAATTCAATGCCAAGAATCAAGCTACTTCCTCATTTGTCACTGACTCCCTTTTCTCAGAGGCTATGAGCAGCAACGACAAATTTCTAAAATAATTTTTCATGTGATACCTTTAAGGCAAACTAAAAACATGGATATATTTTTATTAATGCCTGCAACTGGTCAGTGAGATAAATTTATTGCAGAGACAGCTGCTGATGTTGGAACTACAAAGAGTGCATGACTCAAGCAGAATGAGCAGCTTTTAAAGAACTCTTATGAAACAGCTTTTTCCTGCTCATTCTGAAAAATGAAAACTGTGCTACCCAAATGTAAGGTGACGTAGGATCAATGAGGCTACAAGTCTGAGAGACTTTAAAATTCCTCTCCACTGATTCTTTTGGAAAAGCTGTAGATCTCTGCTTCCATAGGGAACAGGACAACAACAGAACATGATAAATCAAGATAGACATATGACAACTACTTCTTGAGAGTAAAAATTCACCAAAAAGAAGGTCTTTGGAGGCCTAACAAACACATTTGAAGGGCGTTCTATTATCAAGAATTTAAACTGCTGTAAGTCAGTTCTGCTAAATCATTCTAGCAGATCCCACTTGCACCACTGCAAGCAACTGGTCAACAAAGTGAATTAAACTGTAGGACGGATGGAGTTTGAAATTAATCATACAAGAACTGCTCAGTTTTAACACAGAAGTTTCCTGATCGACTTTACACAAAAATGTGCAAATACACAAGTAAATGCTAAGTGTAGGAATAAACAGAGGAGAAGTGTTTCAAGAGGAACTGCTTCTGCCAGTGTCAATGCATCAAATTCACAAAGCTACAGACCATGATAGCAAAAAAGGTCAAGAAGCACCCTGCTAGGTGCTTCACTTTTCTAATATTAAACTCAGTTAAAACGATACTGAAGCAGTTACCTGTATCCCATAGGAAAAAAAAGGCAGAAGAGTCAATCAGCGTCTCAACCTGAATGTAACTCTTGAAGTCTAAATGTGCTACTCATTCAAGAGTTCTCCAATGGGGGAGCGTCTGCAACTTCCGAAGGGGAAGCAAAACGAGCGGATTTCTCAGGTGATATCACTCCTTTCTCCCAAGTTCCACACCATCCTCCCAGAAAAGTTTTAGTTAATCAAAACACCATAGGACCAACCAGTTTGATTGCCCAATCAAGTCAAGTGGACAAAGCTGCTCTCAGTCTCCTCTTCTACTTATGAAGTTGCAACACTGAATAGCTGTCAATTTGTTAACAACAATACATTCACAAAGTCAGAAACTGATTTGTTTTGAGCTGTATTGCCATGATGTAAATACTTAAATGTACTGGCGTACTTTTAAGATCTACTGCTTGATTTATGGTAACTTATCCTCACCATTGAAATGCCACCACTGAGTGGAATGTGCATACAAACTAATATTCTTAAATGGGGACAGTCAAGTTGTTAGCAAGCCTGAACAAATTAAAACAATATACATTTCAGCTGCATCTAAGACTAATCATTGCCAAGTCACTGCTCACTTCCACAGCTTCTTTTAGTCCTAACTTTTAAATACTTAATTTCAGCATCTTCAAACCACTTTCATACTACACTAAATGGGTAAATGCTTGTCTTACAGTGTAGTCTTCCCCATTTACATTTTTAATAGACTCTACAGGATTTGCAGAGACATGGTAACTCTTGTGTTTTACGACATTTATTATTATTGTAGAAAGTCCCCTAATAGCCTAGCAATATGTATTTTGAAATATTAATGAATAGTTATTGTCATGGCTCTCTCTCATTGCCAAGACATTGCAAGTCACCAAAGTTTGTGCTGAACCATTTTATCCATTCAATTTTTGCTTACAGATTAGTTTCCAGGTACATACACACTTTTTGCAGATCATTACTACTTGATTTGCTATCCCTACCTAAAACATGTTCTTCTGCCCCAGAGTAAAATTACTCCACTTGCTATTTTGTTGTCTTCATTTCCTTCTGTGAAGTCATCTAGTAGATACAGTTCTTCCAGTTAAAAGGACAACAAACTATGAAAAACAAAACCCTGTAGTTTAGAAACTGGAAGTTAGAGAAGAAGGATTTATTTTCTAAACAGAAGAGTAAGATATGGTATGGAGTATGCTACCTTAGCAAGGAGAAATGAGGCAACAGCTGGGCAGATCCCCTGCTTGTGGGATCCTGTATGCCACAGACACTGAGTCTATACACTGGGGAAACTCAACCCCATTTACAAGGGAGTACGGACACTTGTGAAATACAGAGTTTTTCTACTTTTTACTGCTGGTAACAGTAAAGCTCTAGGTTTGCTAAGTTCATTTTCACTTCAAGTTATTCAAAAAACCAAAAGCAAGTAAGAACTGAGCTTCACAGATTTAAATTCAACCAAGGCACAAAAAACCCCACATATATTCTAAAAGAACTGTTATGCAGAAGGTAAAGTTAACATTCATGCCCTGCATATTCCTTTTCGCTTCCAGTTACGGAATAAAGTTACTACCTATCCGTATCTGTCACAGTATAAATCCTTTTGGACCTTGTTGAAGACATTTATTACATCTTAGAAAGTACTATGCTTCTCTTACTAATGGCTAATAAAAATTACCTCTACTGGTCAATCAGCAAATCTGGGATTGCAAACTTGTTGATAATTTCATTTTTGACAACTTATTATGCCCCAAGTAATTAAATATTTAATAAGGTACAATATTTTCTACTGTCTATAAATGCAGAATTTTGCAGCATATCTTTTCACCTGTCCCATATGCTTTGGAACAACTCTGGCAGCAAAGTTGGGGGGCAGTACAGTATAGGCATATTCAGTGCTCCTGTTTAACTTCTGCAAACTGCTGTTGTGGTGGTGCTTGATGCCCAAGGTATTAAACTGCAAGAAAGGGTACCAATATTAACCTAAGGGATGTTTTGACTGCAGAACAGCATGAGCAGAAGGTCCACATATTCCAAAAAAGTAAAAACTTAAAGGGAGACAAAAATATAAATTCTGTTAAGCAAACTGGTAGATACATTGGTAGGTCCAGTGATACTGAGGCCAACAAATGTGCTTGTCTAGACATAAATAGTAAAACTTTACTTGGAGCCAAGAACAAAGAGGGCCAAGCATATCCAGTCTAACTCAGTTTGAAATGTGCTGTGAAGGCATCACTAATGAGCATGGTGCTAAAGTTTTAATAAAAGTATTTATAAAATAAAAGGATATTCCATTCCTGAGGTACTGCAATTCTGAATACAAAAAGCTTTCTAAACCAATACATCCAAGAGCAATAACACAGTCCTCTACACAACTATGCCATCACAGTGAAGACCAACAGCTTCTGCAGCATGTATTGTAACCAAAACATATTATCAATAAAACCAAGAAAAGGCGTATAACCCAACAAGTGAGTACATCAAGAGTCCACCATGAAGGGAACAACTCAAAGTTCTATTTGATTATTGACAAAAGAGCATAGCAAATTCTATTTTAATTTACATTTCATTAAAGTAATCTCTGACAGGTTAGCAAAAAGTCTGCAGATTTTCAGTGGTTACACGTTCAAGAGTGTGTCAGCAGCTAGAATGGGACCAGACTTCTGGGGGGACAAACAAAATGACTTCGAAAATATTTGTTCCATCTGAAACCAAATGTAAATTAATTGAAACTATTAAAGATGACAACCTACAAGAAACATGTAATAGCATTAAGTGTTACAGACATTTCCTAAACATCCTGCTACCTCATCAGCCCTACAAAATACAGACCTCAGGATGACAATTCAAAATACTACTGGACATAAACACAACCATTAAACTTCATGAATAGACAAGATTAAGAAAAAGGCTGATAGTGTTTTTCTATTGACATCAAGTGAACATCAGCATTAAGGAAGCTCAAAGTTTACTGTACATGGCAAAGAACAAGCAAAAAAACAGTCATTTCTGTAGCTCAGGAAACATTGGCCCCATGAGCAAAATAAACATTGTTCATGTTTGCTGAACAGAAAAAGCAGCAGTGTACTCATTCCAAACTATTATCGCTTTCCTGAGATACAGACAGTATCTTTTAGTTAAACTAAAGACTTGACAGTCTAAGTCAAATCCATTTTTACTGAGATCTGGTCCTACAGGAAAAACAATGGCTCTCAATTCAACTCATGCACTCCAAATTGCAGTGAAGTTGAATTTTACTACAAATTGCCTGGGAATTTCCCCAAGCCAACAGTCTTAAAGAAATCAATGATAAAATATAGAAGCGCTATTGACACCTATAACAGAGAGAATCCAATTCACATTCTAGATAACAGAAATGCACTGATGGAACATGACATTATCTGCAGACGTTTTAGCAGAGACTGAACTAGAAACCCCACAACAATTAGACTCTGGAGGTCAAAAAAAGATACAAAGTTGCTAGAGGAAGATGATAAAGCAGAGGTTCCAGAAGGCACTGACAAGGAACATCAATGATGCAGACAACACTGTCTAGAAGTAGGCCTGCATCCTCACAAAAAGTCTTCTCTCTAGTATCTGTCCGTCTGGGAATGAACAAGACTACATGTTTGCCAGATCCACCCAAAAAGGGGGATAGGGTTGGGCTACAGAATTTGTCACTGACAGAAGCATCCACAGACAATCAGAACACCAGCACTTAACACCTGTCCAGCATTCAATATTTCTAGAGACCAACACATGTACAGCTGTACACACTATTTCAGAAGTGACCTGCCAGCAAGTCAAATGGTGGCATTGTCTAAAAGCATTTACATGTTAAAACCATTTATGAGAAAGTATTGACAAGGATAAAAAATTGAACCTCTCCTAAAGTAAGGCTTTAAGAGTTTTTCTCAAATCCTAAGACAGAACACTGCAGAAACATGTTCAGTTAAGCAGTTAAAGCTGCAATAACAATTCTAAAGGATCTCTTTGAGATCTTCAGCCAAAACGATTATCAGCATAACACTGAGTTAGCTGATGGAGGTCCAAATTCAAGTAAAATTAAATGGCCACAAGGCAGAGATTAACAAAGAAAATCATCCCAAGATCCACAGGACACACAGTCCTAAGCAAATGACTTATTAGTCCAAATCATAATTCAAGTTTCTGCAGCTCAATTATACCACTGCCTACAAAAATCTAAAGCTTTTGAATTTTAAGTTCACAAACTAGTAGAAACTCCAACTTTAAAAAGGCAGACGTGCCATTAATGGACTGCAATCAGGTAACTTTAGTGCTGGGTGTAATGACCTGAGCCTCATTTAACTCATACACTTAGAGCTTGTCATACAGCAAAAAGCCTCAGAAGAGCTCAATTTGCCCTGAAAAAAACCCTGAGACACTCATCTAATTCTGTTTTAACATTATCATCTACAGTAGTCAGCCTGTGACTCTGCTCAAAGTCGATTGCTCACCTCCTGACCAAGTGACCTAAGCAACAGATCACTGAGTCCTGGCCTTTCGGAGGACAAGGACCTGCATCTCTCTTAACCAGGGCTTCATCTGCCAAAAATCAGTGTCCAGTGCCCCAGTGGAACTGACACAGCATATCAATTTTCTCCCCTAAAGTCACTGTGTAGTTTGCCAAAACAACTCCCAGATTCGATACACGTGTGTCAAGATGACTTGTGTGCATAGAGTGAATCTAGACTAGATGCCATGTTTTCAAACTTGACCAGCACCCTCTTCCTGCTCCCTCATGCTTAGCAGAAACACCGGCTGTCAAGAACTCTACCCAATTTGCCAACACTGAATGCCAGAGATACTCAGCTACTTCTGACTTTCACATGTGAGTACAGCTTTCTCCCTACCTGACAGCTTGCTACTTCCCCATTCATCATGTGATTAAATTGCATAATTATTTGAGACCATTTCCTTAAAAAACAAAAAAGAGGCAGAAAAAAATGTAACTGGTCTTCCTCTCCGAATTTTAAGGATCACTGATTTGCTGTGAGTCATACTATTTCACAACACAGAAAATAAACACATCTATGGATGCAGATTCGCATCAGTTAAATTTCTATGCCGTATAAAGCAGAAAGTTTTCCATTGCCATAACAACAAAATAGCTTCTTTGAAGGAGAAGGCTTAGCAGGACTGGGTCCTACAGCTTCTAAGAAAGAAGCTGCCAAGTACTCAGCAGCAAAAAATTTTAGAGATTTTAAGTCTCCTTGAAAATTTAAGGCATTTCTAACCAGGTATGTGTTTGATGAAATGCAGACTTAAAGTCTAAAAACAAAGAACATTTCATAGAAATTACTTCATAATGCGAAATGTTCTGGAATAACACTTGACATCCAAGGTTGCTAATAAATTGCCTTTGACAGGGTTAAACAAATGACTAACACGTCTTGAGGTGCCATTTATGACATTTGCTCCTACCAAATACATTTTCTCTTGTTTCTGCTACTTGTTTTCTTTACTTCGCACAATAAAAGTCAGCCGAAAAGTTTCATTTTTGCTTTTATTTAGTTTCACTTTCTAAGTTGCTTGGAAGCAACGAAAAGTTTCTGTTTAGATTGGGCGATACTCAGGGAGTGGGGAATCGGGAGTAGATCTGGCTGAAAGAATAATGCCTCTGCTAGGAGTCGGCAAGATGATTACCGTGTTTTCGGGAAGACTGTTTTACCTACACGGAGAAGCTCAATCCCTTTAGCTGGGCGTTACGAGGGAACCTTTACGGCTTAGGCGGAGAGCAGCAACAACAATAAGAACAACAACAACGACAACATTAAGAAAGCGGTGTCGAACACCACCACTGCCTTCTCCTCCCCGCCTGTCACAGCCGGCTCAGCTGTTCTGGTCGCGCTCCGCATCTGCTTCTTTCTCCCGCTCCACCACCGCCTCCTCCCGCGGCCGCCGTGCCGCAGCCCGGCGCTGACAGCGGGCGGATCCCCGCGCCCCGGCCGGCACAGGCACCTCCGGGGAGGGAGGCACAAAGTTTCTTTCGCGGGGCTCCGTCGGAGGCGCCGGCTCCCGGTCCTCCCCGGCGGGGAGTGCCGCTCCTCAGGCACCGGCGGCAGGCAGCGGCGCTGTCCCCGTCCCCTCGCACCCCTCTCGCCGCCCCGCCGAGGGGAAGGCGGCGGTTCGCCATCAGCGCCTACTCACCGCCATGGCCCCGCGGCTCTCCCGGCTAACGGTCCGCGCTCCGCCGCCAGCGGGCAGCGGCGCCGAGGCGGGGAGCGCCAGGGGGAGTTCCCGATGGCGCAGCTCGGGCAGGGGCGGCGCTTCCCCCACCCCTTTGCCCGCCCACTCGAGGTACCTGCGCTCCGGCCGTCGCCGCTCCGGCGCCTCTTCCGGCCCTCCCCGCACCTGTCAGTGGCCCCCGCTCCCGCCGCCGCCCCCGCCCCGCTGCCTCAGCCCTGCCCGCCGCCTCACCCGGCGGCGCGCGGCCGCCATCTTTGGGGAGGGCTGGGGGGGCCGCGAGGGGGCAGTTGGCTCCGGCGCGCAGTGCGCCTGCGCGGAGCCCTCCCGTGCAGGAGGGCGGGGCGGTGGTAGGAGGGGCGTGGTCATCGCGTGTGGGCGTGGTCTCTGCGCGGCGGGGGCGGGGTCAGTGGGAGGGCGTGGCCGGCGGGAAGGGGTCAGTGCGGACAGTGCGGACAGGGGGCTCGGGGCTCGGCCGGACCGGGGCCTTGACCTTAGCCCTCTACTGGGGTCTGGGGCCAGGGCTTGCTTGTGTAAACCCTGCTTAGAACTAGCAAAAGCATCTCTACATCATCAGCCCTGTGTTCTGCACTAACCCAAAACACAGCCCCATACCGGCCACTGTGAAGAAATTTAACTCTACCCCAGCCACACCCAGCACATATTCCGTATGATTTACACCATGCCCAGGCCCCACGCTATTCAATACAACATCAGTAACCACCACTCTTCTCATAATTTGATATAATACACAGATGTTAATCCATTCCTTGCAAAATCTCCATAAAATGTCCTTTGAGTTCATGTAGTCCATGACTTTGGGTTCTGCCCGTTATGGTAGTCACTTGGGACAGAAGGGCTGTGTTGTGTGGGGATACTGGGCACCCAAGCCACCTCACTGATGTACTTGCACTGCTTCTTGTAGGGCTTCTTCTCCACTGCTTTGGGTGGTTTCTGCAGTAGTAATTCCTGTAACATGCAACTCCAATCATGGGGGTGAGCTTGCCCAAGCTGGGCTCTTGCTGGGTGGAGTGAAGGGTAGGAAGGGCTGCCTCTTTCCCATACAGCCATTATCACGGTGAATGTCAAAGGACTGAGCTGAGCAGAGCAGGACTATGTACACCTGAGGTTTCCCCTTCCTCCTGCCCAAGCACGTCATGTCCAACACCTCAGAGGAAAGGGGAAGGAACGTGCCTTTCCAGGCACTTGTGCAGGCAGGAACTATCTTCCCTCAACACCTGCAATGTTCAGCTGGTGTCCTGAATGCTAATTTATTATTATCCTCTGCTTAATGTTTGTCCTTTCTGCCGTTAAGGATCAAAATTATTTTACTACAGTGTTTGGCTTAATGACTTTCTGCAGCAGTGGACCAAACCAAATGAGATGTTTTATAAAGTGGTTTTGTTAATTTGCCTTAAAGCTCTCTGTTATTAACTTACTAAATTCCTATTTCTCTTGCATTTCAGCAATGTTCGTATAATTTTTATAGCTTCCCAGCAGGCAGAAGGTAGCTTCTATCAACAAAGGATGCACCAAGCAATGTTTGGTTATCTCTTGGTTTCTCACTATAGGTCTCCTTTCCCAAATGCTGAATTTTACTGGTGAATAGCATTCTAGACTGTGATATCTCAGATCTCAAAAACTAGAGAGACTTGGGACTGATCAATATTTGGATGAGCTACCTCGTTAGATACTGCGGAAAATGCTGCTGGTGATTCATTCAGTGGCATTCTTCTGTCTATGAGTCAGGGCTGAACAAATGCCACTGCACAGCATTAGTGGGTCATACCATTCAGGGGCACAAACTAGAGATTTTTGCCAGTTGCAGCTGTTGGAAGATCACTGATTTTCCTACCTGATTCCAATTTCAGTACAGCTTTCCAGAACTGGCCAGCAGTTGCAGTGGAATACAGTGAAGGGTTTCCACAGTTCCTTTTGTCAGGCACCACTCACTGGTGGCCAAGAGCAGCAGTGGCAGCAGTGGCCAAGGGTACCACTGTAGCAGCTACAGATCCTGGCTTTATGTCAGGCTGTACAGTTTTGACCTGATGATGCAGCACCGGCTGTACATGCCCCACTCCTGAGAGCCCTGGATGGGAGCATCCTTCAATCCTCCTCCTGGCTTCCCAGGGGTGCTTCCCCCACACTTTCCTTGCAGGTGAAATCAATAAGCATGTGTGGTGTTTTGGGTGTATGGGTGCAAGCACTGAGCTGGGACAGGGCATAGCTCAGAGTGTTTAGGGCTCTTCTCCCCACCCAAACGCTGGTCCTGGTGGTGTGTAAGTTTGCACTGCATGGCACAGTCCTTCAGCTGCTTCCTTCCTTTTTAGCTCTTAGGTGTATATATAAGTGTATATGAAATTCCATTTTCTGCTGGAAACCCAGTTAAAGTCACCTAGAAATCATTTGGAATAATATTAAAAGTGGGTGGAAGGCATTGAGGAACCAATACAAGGACCTCTTTGTCTCTCTTTAGGGGCTTGTGAATAAATGGATTTTTCTAAACCAAAACTAAACTAGATGGGAATTATTTACAAATCTAAGTTGCCTGGATGGTTCTCAGGTACTTCTAGATGATTGACCAAATGCTCTTGCTTCCATCCACTGCAGAACTTCCCAGAAGGGCTCATTCAAGACATAATTTCTTTACGATAATGTGCCAGATACACATCCAAGTGCTCATGATGAACATTTATGAAACTGCTATCGTAGCTAAATCCAGCAGAGGAGAGGTGAGAAGACAAATACAAAAATGTATTGGAGAGTACCCCCTTAAGATACAATCATTACTGTATAGTAATGCCCTCCTTCTTTGGCTCTCATTTTTCCAGTCAAACCAAGTCACTGTCTGCAGACAACTGTGAAGAATTGGTCTTACAACTGTCAATATTTCAGGTTTGCATTGAGTTGTATTTATCCAGCAAAATATGTAGCAGTCTGGTGCTGGGACCAGAACTGAACAACTTATGTTTCAAAACCTACATCACTTGATCCAATCCTTCAGTTCTCTCCATCCTTGCAAAATGCCTCATCCCTGGAAACATTTAAGGCTAGGTTGGATGGAGCTCTAACAAGCCTGATCTAGTTGAAGATGTCCCTGCTCATTTCCAGGGAGTGGACTAGAATTTTAAAGATCACTTCAAAACCAAACTATTCTGTGAAGCATTCAATAGTTAAATGGGAAAAACCTCAAGTTCTAAAGGTAGAACAATGTGGCTTATGTTGGAGAGTTCAGCAAGTTTCTCACACACAGCATGAGCCTCCATAGCGAATGACCCATTTTCACACTCCAGCTGAATTTGTAATCACCTGTAGCACCTCTGTCAGGAGGGAGAATGGTGACTTCTCTCAGTAGTGGCAGCTCTGCTGCTGTCACAGCCCTCTGAGCCTATAAGGGCAGTGGTAGCCAAATGCAGATCAGCAGAGCTGCAGTCAGACTTTACGGTGTCTTTGCAAACAGGTTTGTCATCTGAACTTCATCTGAAAGCACTAGTGGGAACATTTACCGTGGTCTCACAGGCCACAGGGAGGGCAGTTTGGATGGACTGTGGGCTATGGAAGCCATGGGTTCAGTTGTACTGCTGCCTTCCAGCAGACAAGTACTGTCAGTGTAACACACGACAATTAAAGAAACACAGCTGGTGCTTATTTTCTGAACCAAGTAACTAATGTATAACCCCCTTAAAGTAAACTTGCTGTACATGGTAGTGAGGTGAATGAGGTTTGATTTTCATGTGTTGGCAAAAAAATTGCAGAAAATTTTATTATGACAAAATAGAGTTACTGATTCCTCTGTGTCACTGGGCATACTGTGTCTTCACCTGAGCTACATAACATTCTTTTATTTGTCCAGATTTCTTTCAAAGAGGCTGCCAATCAGTATAAACTATTTGGTGGTTTCTGATTTGTATGGAGGATATTGAACTGTAAAAATCCAACTTTAATATCAGGGTGTTTTATCAACATACAGGTTTGCTGACAGCAGTTTAATGCTAGGCATGATCCACTTCAATGGTAAAATATGTATTTGTGGGGAAAAGGGCATCTAAGATTTAATTGATACGATCAGCTGTGTTTTTACACTATTTGGTGTATTAATAGAACTCAAAACACATTGAACTATGGCATATAATAAAATGTTTATAATGTCTGTAAGTGGTTTTTGACACTTGTTATAGAATAAATACTGTATCATATATTTTACCATGGTTTTCTCAAAATGCTGATGGACACAAATCCACAATTTATTGTCTTCTTTGCCTGCTTTTCAGGACATGGATGATGAACTAAATAATTCTATGACAGGATTGAACCAGCTGAAACTTTAGAATGATGGTACCAAAAAGAAAGGGAGCATTAAATGGATAAAAATACTAATTCCATCAGAGGCAACTAAATTCAATCATTCAAGTCCACATTACAGAAGCAACTTCAACATAGAATCAGGAATTTGAGGAAAATTGCAGTTTCTTAAATTCAGGGGTTAGCTGGAATCTGCCATTTCCCTCCTACTGATTAATTTCATTTTCTGGAAGAAATTCCCTTGATTTCAATGGGATTACTTTTAGAACTGGTGTTGAATAGCAAGAACAGGTATGGAAATGTGTACTTTAGATGTTCGAGCACTGAACCAAACCAAACTCTTTAGGAAAAATTAATGAGTCAAAAATTTTTAAATTTAGTGCCATGATTTAGGCTTCAAAAACATTCACAGGAGCACATATTACAGAGCAACCTAATTGTGTGGTATTTATTTTTCTGATATCTTCATTTGTCAACAGGAAAAGCAAAATACATATAGACAAAGATGAAAGGTCTAGAAAGGTTTAGAACTCAAATTAACTTATTTTTACTAAAATGGAAAAAATATATGGTGCAAACTTACTTGTTATAATATTACTTTTCAAACTCAAGTCAAAAAACTAAAATTCAAGCAGTGAAAAATGCCTTACAGTTATGTTCACCTTGGCATTCTTGCAACTGATCATTTTGTACCTTGCAAATCTTTATTTGTTGAAGTCAGCCACTTAGTTGAACTGTGATTTTCCCATCATGAATTAAAGCTATGTTTTCATATTATTTTTTGCCTTGGAGTGTTATTTAAAACAGTGGTTGTAGACACCAACAAAGCAATATTTATTGTCCTCATCACTTTTAGAAAACACTGCTGTTTGTTTTGGCTTTATGAACGGAGGTATTTCTGAACTGCATTTAGGGATCTCCTAGTTAACAGTCAGCTTGTGATAAATAAAGCTGAATAATCAGCCAGCCCTGGTTGTAATCAAATTGTTTACCAGCATATTTTGAGTTTGTGCTTCTGCTTGCTGTTAGTTGTAAATAATTTTTTAGCTATGGTGAAAAGTTAGACATTAAAACTGCCATTGTATGAAAACATAAAGACTTAGAAAATTCAGGTGCAGAATTTAAGTGGCTAGGTTACTGAACGACTTTTATTTAGGACGTTTTTCCTTCTTGAATATTCAGGAATTTATTACCCAGGTTTAGATTTTTCCAGGAGATTTGGTCTTGGGATAAATAGTAGCTTTCATCTGATGGACTATAGAGAGTCAAATGTGAATTTCTTTCTTTGGTGAAGAGCTGTATCTGGCAAAGTTTAGGAGGGACTGATTGTGCTTAGAACTTTTTGACCTAGTTGAGTAGAGAGAAAGTTACCTATCCTATTTGGGCAGCTATGCCCCTCTATTGAGGAGTTCTAAGAAGCACAGATTTCCATTATCTCACCCTGAAATGCTGGATTTGGGGGTTGTACTGTGACTCTTATTTTCCCAACTCTTTGAAATACCAGACTCATGTTGTGCTTGAAAACAAAGAAGTTAAAGGAAGTTTTCATCAACCTCTTCACATAAGGGTGTATTTCAAGCTTGTTCAATAAAAGACCTTGCAGTGCAAGTCCTTGTCTGGCAAGATAACAGCCTGAATTTAATGTGCTCAGGGAATACTAATTAGCTTCTTTATTCAGATTTTCCTGGTTTGGTTTTTTTGTTTGGTTGGTTTTTCCCCAAGAAGTCTGAATATTTATCATGTTGCCAGCTTTCTTTGTGGTTTTCCAGAAGAATTTAACTTCTTCATGGTAGCTTGGAGGTTTCTCTCATATTTATTGCAAGTATTTTTCTTCCAGATGAAGGATCCAGATGATGTGAAAGCATAATCTGTGTGTTTAGACAAATAGTGTTCACACCTAAAAACTCCATGACAGTGGAAATCAAGTATACTTCACTAGCTCCAGAATAATGAAGCCATTGAAAAATCTTCAAACCAGGATAAGCACAAAGAACAGCCTTGTCTTCTGAAGTTCTGCACTGTAAAAAGCTCAAGTCATGGTTGATGAGGTGTCTCAGAGATCTTCGCAGTGTCAAGCAACTGGCAATAGGTTCCTGTGACAGGAAATAGCCAAGGCAGCCCAGTGCTACAAGCAGTAGAAACTGTTTGTATTATTATTGGAATGGTAGTTTCCTCCTTTTTAATCATCATGTGTTGTAAGGGAATTAGTTTTAGCCCCCAGAAAAGACATGTCTTGCTTTTATGTGGTCTCTGTTCATTTGGGAAGAATGGTACTGGCTAATGTACACACAACTTCTCAGCAAACTGAAATATTTAGCTGCTCACTTGGGTAATGCAACTGCTTTTGCTGCAGAGAAGTTTGCAGCATGGAAGGATGAGAAAGGGGAACAACCTTGCCATGAAGGGCTATTAAAAAGAGACACCACCCCTGGATTAGGAGTCTTTGAGATACAAATTTCTTAAGGATGGGAAAATATTGCTAAGTATTTCTGTGCAGCTGCTCATTGCATTGCTGTTGGCCATTGCTGGAGACAGGGCTGCAGCCAGGCTTTTACCAGGAACTGCTCTTTGGTCTGATCTACTATGCCTTTTCATCTACATCTGCTTTTATCATTTTTTTATGTGCAAAATGCTTGTAACAAAAAGTAGGCTATCAAGAAATTAAATTACATTGTGTTCATCTGTAAAGGAAAAACTACCCCTTGAAATGGCAGGCCCCAGCCAAGGTTTTGTCCAGCTCTGTATGTTGGTGTAGCTGGTGATGAACATTACTGTATGTGAGACAGGAGCAGAAAACTCAGAATAAGTACCTGCTATGGTCTTAGATTCTTGCCAGGAAAAATTGCTTGACAAAGTGAAATTCTTCTGTTTACCTTGAAAAATCTCTTTGGTTATAGCTGATTTTATTTTAACTCTGTAAACTATTTTATTCTGCTTTAATTTGCTCCCAAGCAGCCTGTAATCTTTACATGCACTTCAAGCAGAGACAGTAGGTAGTTAAACCTTGTCTGTGTCTGATTTGGAAGACTCCTGCAGACACTTCTGTGCAAACTAAAAGACTCCACTGAGTCTCCACTGTAGAAATGAGCAGCTTCTGTTTATTTTTTCATGTTCTCACAAACAGAAAACTGAGTAGTGGTTCCTAATAAAGTATTAAGAATAATAAACAAAAAGGAGTATAAACAAAAAGTCTGAGCTTCTATTTGATATTTTTTCACTTCAGTGTTCTTTGAATCCAAGCAATGGATATATTCAGTGATGGTAACTCAAGCAGGTTTCTTGTATGTTAACTTTCCAAACGATAACAGCCCTGGAAGTCTTGGACCTGTCTTTGGAAACAAGGGTCACACAGCTTGAAATCTTGCTGATGGTGTAAAAAAGAACAAACTATATTTCTTCTTCATTGTCTTTGATCTTGTAGGAATCACCCCTTATTTATTCCAGGGTAGATGAGCACCACTCCAAAGGCCCTGGCAAGTGACAAGAGTCCAGGAACTATCTACATAGTCAGCATGACCCTCTTGTCTCAGTAGACTGCCCTTAAACTCTGTGTTATGGTGGGAAATTGCACCACTGTCTCACCCTCTATTGTGCAAAAGCTAAAGGGTGTCTGTGTTTGCAGATCAGATTCTCTGTTGGAAAGATGAAACCCAGGATATAGTGAAGTTCTCTGTGGGCAAAGCTGTGATTTGAAACTTTTGTCTGAGAAAGAGGTATCAAGACTGTGAGAAACAGCAGCCATCTTGTACATATTTTCCTCGCAAATATTTTCTTTCTGTTGTAAGTTCTTCAGTATTCTGACCATTTATTAAAATATAGACAAAGGAATTTCAAAAATATAGGAGCTTCTTCATTATTATAACATCTCTTAATTAATTCTCCCCCTCTCCTTCACCTTTGATCAACTTTTGAATTCAGGTGTAAGTCTGTTCTTCACACCAGTAAGTGAATGAAGCATGAATGTCACACTTCAAAAGAAAAAAGTTTGCATCAGGCTTTTCAGGGGTTTCATGTTGCTGAGGACATTCAAACATGGTCCTTATACAGTAACATTTATTCTGGAGTGAGCAATTTTTTTTCATGCAAAATTTGAGATGTCTGGGGAAATGTTAATTTTGGGTTTCCTGGTGAAAGGCATGCAAATTATGTGATTTTTCCCCATTTCAGATTCTAGTCACAGTGTGTCCTGTCATTGAATCCTTGGTTAACTCTTTCTCTTCTTTTCATCCAGGATACTGTGTCTTCACTCTTAGATCAGTCACAGATCCTTTCAATTTGGTATAATTTTTCATACCTTTGATTTAGACACTAGTCTTCTATTTTATTTTCAGTGTGGGGCAGCCCACAATTTTTTTTTCTTTTCCATGTTTTTGACTTCCCTCTGACTTTTGGTGAAAATGAGTAGAGAACAAATCTGCCCAGATTGTCTGGTGTCAGACATAAAAGTCCTCCTTTCCACTGACACTTACTGATGGAAGATACAGAGTGGTGCAATGTACAGATCTTTTTTTGTTGCCTTCTGTGTATATCTGTAGGGATTCAGTTCCTCTGGCACTTTCACTGGTTTAACTCTTCAACTTAAGATTATTGTTTTTAATTTATTTCTGCTGCTGGAGCAATGGCATGTTAATTAAACACTACAACCTACGGTGCTTGAAAAAGATTTCTCTTAATCTGGTGACACAGTTCCTACAGTTTTTGTCTAACAGAACATGCACTTTTATGGAGCTCCTCCTCTGGGTATTTTTGTATGTCTGGACAGAGAGTCCACTGAAAGGTATGACTGACTGCTACAGGGAGAACAGTTTGGCTGCAAGATAAGGAAATCAGTCTAGACAGATCTGTCCTGGCACCCAGGATAAGATTATTTTGCCTATCTAAAGTTCTGTTCCAATCGTTTAGGGCATATTTTCACATATTTTCAGTGATGGCATCTTATTTCTTCAAGGATTTTTATGAGAAGCAGTAAGACTCCTCTAGCCTCACAACCTCCTACAGTTTATAGGATGATTGAGATTTTAGGTCCTGTGCTCAGGGCTGCAAGCCTCACTAAAGTAATTTGCTTTCAGTGGAGGAAGAATTTCCATATTCCCAATAAAGAATTTGATGTGCACTAGCTGATGAATTTATGTTTATTCTAGAATTAGGTGTTTAAAATTTCATACTGTGGGGGCATTTGATGCAAAATATGTCAAAAAGATGTGGGACTATTTGGGAAATGCTAAAGGCTAATGTGGACCATGTTAAGATACTACATTTTTGCAGAATGCAGTGCCTTTCTTGGAATAGATTTATGCATACCATGAGAGCAACCCCCGAATATCTGCAAGACTAAACTTGTGGGCTGTTAGGCAGAGAATCTGTCATACAGTCTTGCACACATCTCTTGGACCACTTTTTCACTTTGCCAGGAAATTTTTGTTGCCTGTAGACAGTCTGCCAAGGAATCCTGTATTAGTGGAAAGCGAGACTATGTCCAGCAGCATTTTAGAGAAACTAGTTGGAAAGTGGCATATCTGGAGTCACTGTGTTGAAGTCAGATCCTCTCTGAAATAAGAATACAGCAGGAAAAGGTTTAGAGGAAGGAACAAAAATAGGCTGTTGTGTGAGGCAGAGATAGAAAGGTCAGGCTATTAGATGCTGTGAAGGAACAAACAAGGGATGATACAGTAGGTATAAGCAAAAATTTTCTTAGGTTCTGCAAAAGAATGAGCTCGAGAAAGTTCCTGGTGAGGTTAAAATGGCAATACCCCTCAAACTGATGAAATGTGTCTCTCCAAAAAGCACACAGACCTTCAGAGCTCATTACACAAGCATGTGTTTTAGCAGGAGTTGAATAAGAATTTCTGCTGCTGCCTGAAATAGAAAATAACATGCAAAAAGTTATAAAACTTCATGTTCCAGGATCAAAGTCAGACACTTCCTATTTAGGGTCAGGAAGACACTTCCTCTGGAGGTATACTAATAAGAATTGTCCATTACACAGCTTTTTAGCTTTCTATCTTAATCCAAATGTCATCAGTGACAGTTATTCTCTAGATGAACCCCCGTTTGGCAACTGCTAGTCTGCTCTCTTCTACATTTAAATACCCTTCTCAAATGTCTCAGACCCTAGTGCCCTGAAACTCATGTTTTTATTTTGTCATACACAAGCATAAGAAATAACAGGAAATAGTTTCCCTGCTGATCTGAATACATACGTACTAATTAGGATTATGTGTGTAGAGACAGTTTTCTGATAGATTCTTTCCCCTAAAATACTGCAGGCTAAATTCCATCCACCCTGGGTAACAAAAGTTAGATTGAGGCAGTTTATTACCAATGTATTTTGTTACACGTGAGAACAATAAAACACTCATACATTTTTTGCTCTGGTACTTACCATGAGGGAGCAAGGCATTATTGACTCACCTTAGTGTCTGTCCTGACTTGAGGAGACAGAAAGTGGACGGGACATTGTCAGCATGGACAACAACAAGGTAATGGGTCACAACAACAAGGTAATGGGTCATCAGTGCAGAAAGCAGAAAAATGTGATTAATCCTTGGAGTATGAGAAAATCTGCTGTCATTTTCCACAGAATAACCTCAATCAACTGAAAATTGTTTCAGCCAGTTTTTTAAGTGATAAAATATTGAGTAAGCACGGTCTTTCAGAGACACTGATTTCTGATCTGCTTTAGAAGGTAAATATGAAAGCTATGTTTGGCACCTTCCCTGAAATACTTGTAGAGAAGAATCTTGTTCACAAAGTAAGCATCCTCTTTTCCTTGTTCCTCTACACCAGCTGATCTCTGTGATCTCTCTGTCATCTCTCCATCACTATACTGGCAATGGCCCGCATATTTTGGGCTGTACACCAAAGCTTGAGTCATGAAAGTTGAGGTGTGTAGAAAAAAGCTTTGGTAGACCAATAAAGCTGTATCTCTGAGTGATAAAACTGTACATCTCTTATTTTATTAGGTAGATTAATTACAGGGTTGTAGCTATCACCCTGAAGTTAAATCACAGGAGTATTTATTATTTTTCACTCTTTTACTTAAATTGGTCTCTCAAAAGAGAACTTACTTTGCACATGGAAAATTAAAATGAGCTTTGCCAAACCATTATGTTACTCAAAGAAGTTGCATTTCTTCAAAACTACAGATATATTCCTATGGGTTTGTGCAGTCAATAGCTCAAAATAGCTTGTGTTTACTACAGCACAGCAATCACTGACATAGTCCTTGCCACAGAGGATCTTTCTTCTGTTTGAAATACACCAATTTTGAAATCAAAGGATCTGCTTCTTGTTTACATGGCTGTGCCAAGAGGCCTTACAGTAGTTGCGGAGGACATTGCACAGACCTCCTGGTCTTGAGCACTGAAGCATGAGACCTTCACAGTGTGTGACCTGTCTTCTGGCCTGGGTGCAGCAGAGCCCTGGGATCCTTTCCTGGCAGTGTCCTGTGGAGCCTACCCCTGATATTTGGACCCTTTGATGGAACATTTCAGTTAGTTTCTCTTGGAAGAATGCTGTGGATTTCTTTACATTCTTAATATTATCTCACCTCCATGTTACTATCTCACTGAATTTTTTTCTAGATTTGTCTATGTCATGATTTCATATGTGTAGGTGTGCTTGTATTACTTCATCACTCAAAATGCTCAATAAAGTTACCTTTTACCACACTCAGAGAAGTGTGCTTACCTGGTTTGTATGCACTGGGGTTGTACACATTTTGAAGCAATGTCTCTTCAGTGTGGTGTAGGACTTCTCCAAAACATATTGAGCAAGGTCATTACTGCTACAGCAATTTTCATTCCCTGTTGGGAGTGTTCAATGCCCAGCAACAACTTATGAGCAGAGATGTTTCTAATTTGCAGCCCCCTGGATCAGGAGTTTCCACCCTTTACCTCTGACATCTACTTAGGACCACTTCAGATTAGTAAGTTTCATTTCTTAGGTATTCTATATATATATAGATATAAAAGAATTAATAGGCTGAATTATTTAATCTGGCTTTTATCTTTATTTCTGTTTATATGGTGATGATTTCCATCTCCACTCTATCATTGTTCAGCTGTAATAGTTCCTTCACTTTAAAGCCAATTTATTGAAGTAATTTGTCATGGAAGGTTTTGAAACATATTTTTTATGAGTTCATTCTGTCACCCTCAGACAATATTCTGAGATGATGTAATACATCTGTACAGAGCATTTCTATATTTTCTCATGCTTTGGTTTTTTTCTGTACTTTTTCCTTTAAAAAGATATAAAGTACAATAATTATTTTATTTTGTGCTAGGATTCTGTAAGAAGACACATAAAAGCTGTGGTCCATTTTTGAAGTTTTTGGATTAATTCCTATAGTGCAAAAGGTCTAGGTAAGTTCTGATCAATTCAGTTGAGTGTATAAGCCAACTCCATACTTAATGTTTGTTATATCTGGATTCATAATTTCAAAGTGCTTTTGAGACTATTTTCATTGTTAGGAAGAGAAGTGACTTTTTTTAGGATTCTTCAATGGCTGAGTTCACAGTTAGCATGACGTACGAGACTCATTTCCTCATTTGTTACTATTTAAAATGTATACTTATCCTCCCACTCTTCCTGAAAAAGTTCTGTTTCTTGTAGATTGTCTGCCCAAAAACCTCTATAAAAGCTAACTTAGCTCCTTCATCTGGCAGACAGTGTGCAGTCCCTTTGAATAATGAATAGGGACAGTTGATGCCTGTGAAGGTCACGTCTCCATGGACATTTGATAGGGGTTCCTGTGGCAATGCTGTGGATGTTCTATGCACCAGCCAGGCACTCTAAGTTTCCTTACAGTTGTGGGGAGGAACGGGCACTTCTTGGGTGCATTTCATCTGCACTGAAAGCAGAAATGCTAAAGATGTGATTGGCTTGCTCTCTCTGCCTGTGAGTTTCTCTCGTTCCCTGGTCCTGAAGTCGATCCCTGCCTGGTTCCTGGCATAGCTCAAAGCTTCTCAGAGCTGCAGTGACTTGGTGCAGCTTGCAGAAGTGGCTGGGGTGCAATGTCCAGACATCCTACTCGGGGTTAATAGGTATTACTCACTTTATGGAACTGCATTTCCTGGGTTCATGGATTCCTCCTTCACCCCAAGCTTTGCACTATGGGTGTTCTCAATTGTAGAGCTCACTCTGCACTCAGAATATTTGTAAATTACGTGTCATTACACTGGTTGGAAGTACAGTGTTTTTCATCCCAGCTGCCTCTTCTTTTTTTATACCAGTGCTATTGTGTGGTCTCCTGGACTTTTGAGATTTGCATATGTAAAAACTCTTACCCTGGGTTTAGTCATTCATACAAAACTGCAAGCAGACACAGTGTATGAAGAGTAAGAATACTGATTTGCAGAGTGGTATTCAATGAAAACTTGCCAAGCGTATCTTCTTCTAGCGATTTAGTGAAATACCAAGTAGTTTGTGATGACCCTATAATTAAAAGGAAAATGTTCTCTTCTATTGTGGTCACTGATGTATTGATGGGTTTAGTTGTGGCAAATTAAGTTGCATCTGTAGTTTTGTTTCCTTCACCATGTGTGCTGGAAGATCCACACAGAGTGTTTTAATGTGTTTCCTCATCTTAGCTTTCATTGAGTTCCTTTGATTTCTATTATCTGAGTTTTGTAAAATCACTCTGTTTTTTTTGCTGGTTTTACTTTGAATTCCAACCTGAATTCCACAGCATTTTATTATTCCTACTTCACATGTAAATCACTGTTTTCTACAATTGTCCTTTAAAGTAAGCATCAGGAAAATAACACTCAACCTTTGTAGAAAACTGTCTCCTAAATGGAAAACTAT
The DNA here is from genome assembly GCA_034509425.1 of Eopsaltria australis. Taxonomy (NCBI): domain Eukaryota; kingdom Metazoa; phylum Chordata; class Aves; order Passeriformes; family Petroicidae; genus Eopsaltria; species Eopsaltria australis. Next base: position 706,465 of record JAVTVJ010000091.1, on the reverse strand, counting down.
TTTCAGTCTTGCAGGCAAAATAACTACTCTGCAGTTGCTTTAGAACAAATGTAGTTATACATATTTTCTAGTTTGCTTGTACTTGTGTAGTTTTTTTTGTTTGTTTGTTTGGTTTGGGGTTCTTTTCATTTTGTTTTTTCTGTCTGACAGAATCATAGGTGAAATAGTGGATTTGGTTCCCAAGAATTTTTAAATGAGTCAGTGAATGTTTTTCCTCCTTCATAGCTTTATGAAGGAAAATTTCTCCCAACAGGAAAAAAAAAGCCAAAGTTTTGATGCTTCTTCTGTGCGTTTTCAAGCAATGCTTCTGCTCATAGTCTCCCATATTGATTTTCTAGTCCAGACTCTGTCTGTGATAAATCTACTTGATAGAGTTGTTTGGGTAAAATATAGCAATAAACAGGCAAATGGTGTGCTTAAGATTTAGCAATTGGTTAATCAAACACAGTTGTCCGCTACCTAAGTCATATATGATTTTAATATAACCTCTGTTTTTTCTAATTTGTCTTTTCCTTGTTCTATTTGAATGCTTAATTAAAGCAATCTATTTTGGGTATAAATGGGACATAAGTTGTGAGGAATACATGAGTCCAAGCTAAGCTCTGCTGCACCATGATGAGAGCACAGAACATGATCAAGGCTCTCTTTCTCTTACTGCAAAGAAAGGTTTGGGGAATTTTCAGAATTTGTGCTTTGCTGGTCTGAAAGAGAGCTGCTAAAGACACAAATGGAAGCATCAGTACTGACAGGAGTTTTGATTTTAACTGTAAAATAGTATTTCCTCTTTAAAATAATTTTTCAATGCTGGTGGTTTAGAGCAGGCAGGTTATCTGGTTATTGGTGTTGCAGGGACTTCAGAAAACAGACCGGGAGCAGGGACAAGAAAGGTACAAAACCTGAGTGGGGACATGTGAACAAGAGCTTCATCTTCCTACACAAGTAGTGGATAAGAATACACCCAAGTGTAAGTGCCCACTTTGAGCTATCCTTGGGAGTGACTTTTCCCATTTCCACTGACTGCCAGGGGAGGTAGGAATGTTGTTTTCTAATTTAGGCAGCTAGGTCAGGTACCAGCAATTGGTAAGACAGGAATGGTGACATAGTAATGGGTTTGTCCTTACGAATTTGCCTGTGAGATGTGCTGGCCGGTAAATACTTGCTGATGGTGGTTTTGACGAGGACTCATCAAGTTTAGAGCAGGAAGCTGGAGCTGATATCTTGGTGCCAGCAAGCTCTGCAATACTGAATCTGTTGGATTTGGTATTTCACCCATTGCTCTGCAATGCAGCAAGATACATATTCATCCTGTCCTAGCCTTCCTTCTTGGTGCTCCCTGTGAGCACTTTGGGATGTGTAGGGAAAAGAAGCTCAGATCCACAATTTCAGTTTACCCCACTTGCACAGAAGGAATTCAATTATCTCCATTATTGCAGGGAAACACAGAGGTGAACGGAAGATGTTACTAGGAAATGAATGTGGAAAGCAATTTGTCGTTTTCATGTCCAAATCTGTATGACAGTGATACTCTCTTAATTGAAAACTGTTTTTCTGGAAAAGAAAAAGAAAGCCTGTCTTTTTCACCTCACAAAGTTCATTTTGGTTGTTAAAGAAAAGAGCTTTTGAAGAGACTTTAATGATTATTGAAGTCTGCTTTCACTGAGAGTTTCCCCTGGATCTCTCAGAAGAGAATTAAATGGTGGTCTGAGTTACTGATCATTAGCTATTACTGGACATATCCTTATATTTTCCTTGAGATCAGAGATCACACAAATGGGTTTACCAGACTTCTCCACTCAGAGGAAGAGAGCTTGACAAGGTGTACATCTGAGGGCATGTCTGGGCTATGCATGGTGCTAAAAATCCTTGCCTTAGGTCCCGATATGTGCCTGCTTCTGGCTCCAGATCTGGTGTTTTCAGGGTTGGTTTGGTGATCCATCAGCATCCTTTGTGTCTATGCTCCCATTGTGCACATATATTACCTCCAGATTTTTATGTAAAACTGTTGAGTAGGAACAAATAGAAAATGGCTCATCAGGTTCAAAGTGATGTCTTATTCCTGAAGAGAGCAAAAGAAATTTTAATGGACTTATCCAGCAACTTAAATATTCACACTTCTCACAGAGCTTGCCAGAAAGAATAAGTCAGTTGTCCTGAAACAGTACACAGCAGATGGTCTACAAACTCCACTGAACTTTTACCCTAGTCGCCTTCTAACCCTACTGCCACCACTGAACCCTGACTGCCATCTTAAAACAAAAACCATTGAGGAAGAGGGATCGGCTACTGATCAAGGCTTTCTTTCCCTATTTTTGTGTTTGTATCTGTAAGTGCTGTTCTGGTTATCCTAGCAAGGTGAGATCAAATAAGCACCTTTCCTATATCCAGGGGAGATTAGTTGCTGAGGGGTATGTTTTTTTTAAAGTGATTCTTTTCCTGAAGTTAACTTGTATGACTCAGCCAGCCACAGAAAAGGGAGAGTATGTGGGTGTGAGAGGTTTGCACAAAATTATTGCACTTTCTCAATATTCTGTGTTTCTTGTAATCTGTCTGTAGTTTTAGAGAATCCAAAAATTAACCTTGGATGGGAAGCAAAGCATAGTTCTTAAATACTTATTTTTCTGTACTTTCATTTTCTGAGATACTTTTCTGGAAGTACTTAATTGACTTCAAAAAACATCTGAGATGTGATTTACATAGAGAGGATGACATGAGTCCCTCCCTCAAAGCCCCGTGTGCAGAAGTGCCATGTTAGGCTTGTCTTGCAGGAAAGCAGAGGGATGGATATTTGTGTCTTCTGCCTGGGCAAAATGCTCCAGAAGATATTGTTACTGTATTTATGGGAGGGGGTTACTGTGTGGTTTGCTCAGGAGTCTTTGGGAAGGCTTTATACAGTATTAATTGTTTTTCATAGGTGGCCCCTCAGAACATGTGAGAGCAGCTTCTCAATGAAGGAGACAGATGCAGATCCCATTTGGTTACCTGACAGGGTCAGTGTATGTCGGAGAGGAGAAATAAAGTTGGAGTGGAGACACAGTGGATTCCCCTGAAGGGGAAAAACTTCTGGAGTGTTTTAGCAACTTCACTCATAACCTGAGAGCATTTTGGTGGCAAAAGAATGATGTCATATGGCCAACAAGAACAGCAGGGGAAAAGGCCATTTATTTAGCAACAGTGAGTGCCATGGACAATGAACTGGGAAACAATAACAGAAACAACCTGGAGTATAGAGTGGTAAGAAGCCAGGTGAAATAAAAAAAAGGTTTACAGCACAAAAGAAGACAGAGGACACAGGTGAGAAAGTATGAGAGGATGGAGAAGCTAGAAAAAGGCACTTAAGAGCTGGTATTTGTTTTCAGAAAGGAAGAAGACAAGAAAGAATAAGAGAGGCAATTGCACTAGTGAAGAAAGAGGTTAAACCAGAAATAGAAGAAAAGGGATTTTGTAAGAAAAGTAGGGTTGAATAAATTTTCTCAGAGAACAAATAGTAAGTAAATTTGGTAAAATGTTTGAAAGGAAAATGGAAGAGTGCAAAAGAAAGTTGCATCAGGCAGAATTAATAGATAGAGTGAATGAGTAAAGGAGAACAAAGTCAAGGGAGAGAATTTCTGTGCTCTAGGAAGCTTGATTCTGACCTATTTTGATATAAAGTGCCTTTAATATATTGAACAGACAGCACCAAGGAAACTCTGGGGGTTTGGGTAAGCCAGTCTGGCTGACTCTGAAAGACAGTGATGCTGCCTGAAGGTCTGTAATGGGGAGGGCAAAGGGGGGCCCTGAGTTGTCAACCCCAGCAAGTAAACCGTCACTGACCTTTGCAAACTTCCGCAGGGACTTTTACCAGGCCCTCTCTGCCTAGTAAAAGGGAGACAGGGCTCATCTTACAGTTTTCAAGGTACAAAACCCCTGTCTCAAACCACACCTAGAAACCTGGTGAAGTCAAATCCCTTCCTGGGCAATCCACATCCTTATTTGTCAAAATGGGATGAAGTGACTTAGACTTACCAGAAGGATACTGAACACAGAGAAGGAAAAAGAAGGGGGAAAGAATAGAAAAATAAAATAATTTCAATGAAAAGGGGCCTTTGCACACCTCCAAAATACTAGTATTGCAACCCCAGGAACCTTGGTGGTGCCCTGCACAGCTCATTCCAGTATTTCAGAGTCTGTCTTGGACTGAGGAACCTGAAATCACACATAGTATTCCATGTGAGGTTTTGCATCAGAGGCAGAGGCTGTGGGGCTTATGTACAAAAAAACCCCTGAAAATTATAAAGAAAGGGCAAATATTGTAAACTATCTGTAGCTACTCTGTTATTAAATTTTCAAAATATAAGAATTTCCAGCATAACTGCATTCAGCATTGTTACTCTGATCCAATAGTCTAAAAGCATGCTGTTTAAAAGTGATGCCCACTTAAGAAGTAATTTCTTTAATTTTATATTTAACTCCTTCCTTCTCTTAGATTCCAGAAGGCGTTTTGTAGGGAAAGGAAGTTTTGCCATATCACAAGTCTGATATCAATCTGGTAGAGATTGAAAATAGCAAAAAGCACCAGCCAAATTTAGCATTACCTTGTGCTCAACCATGTTTCTGCTTATCTACTCTTTTATTATGAAATTATACAGTTTAGTGTCACATATTTATGGTTCACCCACATTTGATCAAACAAACCCCTCTTACTTGAGACAAGAGAAAATCTATTAAACACATAGACAAAAATGACTCTGAATATTTGTCTTTTTCAGGGATAATGTTAAGAGTGTAGAGCCAAAACTTCATTCAGAGGCTGCCCTGAGGCCACTTGGGGTTACATTTTTTTAAAAAGCAGCCAATAACTCTCACCTCCAGAATGGCAAAACTCATTTCACTGACTCATCTTTCCAATAACAGTCACATCATTCCTTTGAAAACAAGCAAACCCAACGACCAAATCCAAACAATTTCCTTGAATGGAGTGTCAGGGAGAGACTGAGCTTTTATTTTACCTTCTAGCTCTACAGTGACAATCAGAGGTGCCTGGGGGGCACCTCAGGGGGTGAGAGAATGCACATGAAATGAAATCATTGTAGGTGCTACCTTATGGCATTAGTGTCCTGATACCCTTAAGCACACCCTGCTGTTATCACACGGAACTTTTGCTCTGCATTACCCAATGCATACCATTTGCATTCCAAATACCCATTACATAAATATTTGTCATCCTGGCTTGTTTTGCTATGAGCTGTGTAAGCTCTTTAGGGCCGTGCCTCGTGGTCTGGACACTGGGTTCATTTAGTCATGTTCAGGTCCACTTCCCTATGATTTCTCCCGTGACTTCTGACTGTTAGTGAAGTTTCTCTGTACTTCAGCTTGAAACTTATGAAATAGGAGCCAGGGCTCTTGCTGGCCAAAGAAAAAGCCATTAACCCTTATGAGGATCTTGCACACCCACGTAAGAGGCTGTATCCAGAGCATTTTGGAAGACCAGTAGATCTGTTAGAATAAAGGGCTGATATATTGTGTAAAGCCAGACATAGCCCTCTCTGACTGGGGGTGTCCCTTTCACCAAGCACATACCCACCATGCAATGAGATAAAGCATCCTCAGTTTCTCCCTGCAATCTATGTACATGCATTAACACGTAGCTTTAATACATTTAATAGTAATTAATATACATGCTTAAAATTAATACATCCTTACCTGGTCTAGTGGAAGATGTCCCTGCCCATGGTGGGGGGTTTGGAGGTAGGTGATCTTTAAGGTCCCTTCCAACCCAAACCATGATTCTATGATTTATCAGCTGTCTTTAAAACGTTATAGAAATAGACACTTTCTATGTCTTCTATGGTCCAGTTAATACATTTCTGAACACTGTAAAATGCCTATGATTATAAAATGTTCCTGACGGAGACATTGCAAGCTAGATACACAGTGTGATAGGTATGAAGTTGAATGCAATTTTTTTGCATAATCCAGTGTACCCGAAAGAGCATCTTTAACCAAAGAAAATGTTCACATTTACCACAGGCAGATCAGTAGATGTGTGGCTGGCACGTACACATAAAGACAAGCTGCTACATCACAGGAAAGATTTAAGACTCGTCGTAATCTGGTCATGTTAGTATAATTTGCTCTTGGCCTTGTGGAACTGAATAACAACTTGCCTTACAGAAAGGATGCTGTGAAGACACACAGTTTTGTAACCACTTTCACTAATGCATATGAAAGATAAGATGATATCTCACACTATCGATGCAGCAGAAATCAATGAGCTTGCATTTCTTCCCTGTGGTCTCTGCTAGCACCAAAATACAGGGTACAATTGTTACCGTCTCGTGAGCTGACATCAGTGTGGCCATTTTCACAGTGATATTCCTTGAGAAGCAGAGAGATGATTTTCAGGGTATTGAGGCCTTTGTCATCATTCTTCTTTTCTTACAGATTTTTCTTTGAGTTTTGAGTTCACAAAGTGAGAGATGAGCAGCACCACTGACACATGGAGAGAGCAAAGGCATTACTTTTTCAGTCTCAGGGTCTTTCTCAAGATATTTTAAGATCAAGATATTTTCAGTGCAGGGCAAAATAATTGGAGGTGACGTTTTTCCTTTTTAGAAATTTTCAGTGGGTTCTGGCTATTTTCATAATGCTTACTTTAGAACTGAGCCAATTCCATGCAGAAGAAAATTTAAAAGAAATGCTTGTCTCTTTTCCCAGTGCCTATTCTTTCTCAGACTTCAGGAGGGTTTGCTTGAAACACAATGATTTTGCAAATGGCATGAACTTTATGTCAGCATTGGCAACAACATAGGATATCATTGATCCTTGTGAGGTGGGTTTTTTGGGGGCTGTTCGTGTTGTTGTGTAGTGCCCCTTAGTCCCCACCCACACCTGCTGCTGTGTCTGCTCTGAGGGATGGAAAGATTGATTTTGTCTAATTTTATCACCCCCTCTGAAGCTGTTGGTTCATAACCTCTGCTGAGACTCTCTGCCACATTTTGTGAATGGCAAAGAAGACAAAAAGCCAGCTTTTACAGAGTTGAGCCCCTTCTAGATAGAAAATTCTTTACAGAAAATTAAACCTTTCACCCTCTGAACTCACTCTATGTATGGTGGTGGCCTATATGGTTTATTTAGTTTTCCACATATCTGTACATATGCACATGCACATATGCCTACACACACGCCCACATTTTGAGGGCTAGCAGAGCAATTCAATGTTCTCATTCTTGTCCCCTCTTTAAACTGTGAAATTGTTAACAATGCTGACAATTAAATAAATATCACGGGCATCTGACTGGGAACTGCTGAAACTAAAACTCAAAAACTGTAGTTTGGTGCTTTACAAGCTCCACCTATTTCTGCATCAGTGGATATCTGTGGATATGGCATCCACATCCCATACTTTGAGGTCGTTCCAAAGGCACCACAAAGACAGGTTTTGCTTTTTAGAAGAGAAAATAATGCAAGAGGTTTTTGAAAAAAAACAATAGGTTTACTTGCTAATAAATAAAAAAGGCAGAGGCTGGAGAATCTCTGTAGGATTTGTCTGCATCAAGGTCCTGTTCTGTTTCCCTCAGGAAACAGAGGTCATGTTGTATTTTCTGAAAGCCATGCCCCACACTGAGTACAATAACATCTCAGCCTGGTAGGAGCTGCCTGTGTGTGTCTGTGCAGCACAGAAAGACTCACAGCTACAGCAGCCCTGGTCCCTGTGCCCTGGCTTGTAGGACTCCAGGGTAGGCTGCCTCTGGCTCCCTGCTGATGCCATGCTGACAGCACTGCAGGAATCCCCACTCTGCCAGTTTTTGGGAGCTGCCAGACTTAAGTAACCCTAGAACTGAATGAGAAGGGAACAGAACAAATCCATCTGGATTTGTGATCCTTTGTGATCTGGTTCCTGTTCAGCCTTATGTTTCCCCAGCTGAATTTGGTCAGTTCCAAACAAGTTTGTTAGAAGTGTCACAGGATGTTTAAAGGGCAAGCATTAGTCATGCTGGTGCAGAGCACTGTGGTGAGACTAATATGAGGCTTGATTCATAACCTGGATTAACTGAGGATACTTTTCAGTGAGAAGGTAAAAGGGGCAGCTCTAACATGAAAGAGTCCATAACACTTAACAACTGTTCCTCTCCTGCAGAGAAATCAATTTGTGGTATATGAAACTGGATTAAGATGACAGTGCCCGTCCTCATGTGAAATAACATGTGACTTGGTGTTGACAGTTATCTACATCAAGGACAGAATCCTCATACAGATGTTCTCTGCTTTATGGAAATGTTAAAGCATGTGAAGTTGGGGAAGATGACTAAAAGTCTCTGCAACTCAATTTGCTTTGCAGAGGAAGATTTCCTGCTAGAACTGCTGGCCTGAATGAGAGACAAAAAATAAAAATTTTTTGTTTCAAAGCTCTAGTGTGAAAAATGCAGCAACAGCTTTGCCCTGTGCTTTGACCAGTTCCACAATGAATGGTGACATTTGACAGTCTTCTAAGGGTGAGGGGAAATTTAACACAACTGTGCTGGCATCTTAAAGGTCAACTGTCCCTCTCTGACATTCCCTTCTTTAGTAAGAGAGCTGGCATCACTGCATGTGGGAACAGTCATGTTCATCTCAGGGTCTGCCCCTAAACAGCCCTCACTACTTTACAGAGTTGCATGAGTCCATTAACACATCCCTCTCAAATGCCCATCATTTTAATTTCAAGATCATTTAAAGATCAAGTATATTTAGTCCCACACAAACCTTCATTCCCTTTCATTTTTTACATGGAAATTTTTTTGCATTGGAAATATACTGAGATTGCAGGAAGAGCTCACAGGATCATAGAAATGTTGGTTGCAAAGGGCTCTAGTCTGACCTCCCACTTAAAGTAGGAATATTATCGATGCTGGGTCATATGAGAAATAGTTTTGTACAGTCAAGTCTTGAAAATCTTCCAGGCTGGAGAGGCCACTGTGTCTCTGGATCCTTATTCCAATACTGCACTACCCTCCCAAGGAAGAAGCTCTTTATGCCAGAGGCAAGAAATTCCATAGAAGTAGAAGTTTCTCTTGTTAATGGTTTTTTTTATTTGTCACATGGACAGAGTCCTCCGTTTGGCCCGCACTCAGCTGACTGGTATGAGTTGATTTTGCCTTTCAACAGTGTGAATAACAAACGTGTTACAAACTTAGATGGCAAAATTCATGCCTGCAATGATTTGTAGCAAATTAGCTGTGTGATGACGTCATTAAACCATATTGAGAACTTCTGTTTGCTTTTCACTGCATAAATAGATGGAAGTCCTTGAAAGAGAGCATGGAATGAAATAACTTTGTATAGTGTGGAAAACTTAGGCTGTTGCTATTTCTGTTGCAGGGGGGAGAGAGAGGCACCTGACTCCCTGCCTCTTTCTCAGACCTTTCAATTGGCCACTGTTTCCCTTCAGAGCAAAAAGGTGGTTCTTCAGACAGGCATCTAATCAGGACCCTGCATCTAAGCTCCCTCAATGCCTTCATTAGTCACTGCATACCAGCTGGGGTGCCATCACCTATATCCATGTCTATATGCATGATGTTTTCATATTCAGCCACTAGGTGATGGGACCTAGTGGTAGCTAGTGCTGGATGGCATTACTTGCCATGGGAGTGGGCTGTGAGCACTCTGTGGCGTCACAGCTCTTCTGCTGCATTGTGGTGTGGGGAGGTGCTGGTAGCTCTACTAGAGATGCTGGTAGGTCTACTGGTGGATTTGCAGAAGGGTGTTCCATTTATTGTCTGTGGTTTTGGAGAAATGTTGCTTGCACTCTTAAGGAGCTGCAATGCAAAAGGGCTGCTTGTCAGTGGTGAGAGGATCTCTTTGTGCAGCTAAATCTTGCCAAGTGCTGTGGAGTTTGTCACGACGCCTAATCGCTACCTTATGCAGTTACTCAGCATAGTACATGGGTGATTAAATTCAGAAGTTCCCTAAATACTTCACGTGGTCTGACTGGGGGAAAAAACCAAGAGAATGCATAGAGCAATCTAGTATCACTACATGTTATATAAATCTCTCCTGTCAGATGTACAAAAAATCTCAGCAATCTTTATTTATTGCTTGCTTGCATGTACACAGATTCTTCTGCTTCTCTGTTAGGGGAGGAAGTGCCAAAGATCTTCGTTTGCCTGGCACTGCCTGTGGGTTGTCTCCTGCACCTCTCTACAGAGGAACTGGTGCAAAATTTAGTTCTTCTGACATGTCAGACTGGGTTTTGCACACATAAGATTTTCAAGTCTTAGTGTTAGCAAAAAAGCATCATGGGTTGCTATGATTTAGCCATCATAGAGTTCAAACCTTTCAATTTTTCCCATAACTTGTGCTTTACCGCTCTGTTGAAGGACTGTGCCTGCTCCTGGAGCCATGTGTGCAATTCCTGTTGACTTTAATAAAAACTGTACTGGGTATCTGAGACAGAAGTAATTTCATCATATTGTTTTCCTTTCTGCCCCATATTGCTGTATTCTGTAGCATCTGTTTAATAAACTTCTTTTTCCCACTGGAGATTCTCTTCAATCCACAGTGGACTGATGACTGCAAGCCAAGTGACATTTTTCATTTGAAATATTTCAGCTGAATATTTGGGTCACAAAGAGTGAGATCCCAGCTATGATTTTGCTTTATAGATGCCCACCTGCCTCCATGGAATTCTTCATAGATCCAACTTGCAGTGGTCACCTTCAAAGTTCATGGTGTCCTTTTTGCTTTTTTAATGGCAGGAGAGACGGTTGCATTCCACTTAAAGGTGAGTTTTAGACACCTCTGGAGCAAAAGCTGCTTATCAGATGAAATTACTCCATGGTCCGTACCATGATTACCAATGTGGGCTACAAACATGGGGCTGTGTGGAAACCGTCAGTTTGCTTTCCCCTGGGGCACGAGCTGGGATCACACTGCTGTGGGTGTCACTCTGATGTAGAAATGCTGGGAGATGAAAATGACAGCCCCTGTGCCGTGACCTCTGCATTTGTGAGGGAGCAATGGAGTGTTGAAATGGCAGGGACACACGATTGGGGTGGCCACACTTGCTGGAAATTAGAGCCCTGTCACAATGTGCAGCCCCAGCTCTGCAGCCTGTGTTGGGTGGGATTTGTGCTCGAGGCATGCAAGGAACAATTATTCCAGTATTGAGTAGGCAGCTGAAAAATATTTCAGCCAAGCTTTCAGTGGGAACTTCTTGGTTGTTTTTATTTAATTTCCTCCATTTTTGAGCATAGTAATACAGATATCCACTTTCAGTCCCACATCGACCTGAACATGAAGTTTTAGAGGTGTTTGCATGTTCAGGCTTGTTTGTTTCTGTTTCCCTTCAGTCCTACCATTCCTCCAAAAAGTTTGCTGTTCTTGGGAAGACTGAGGGATTCTCCTGGGCTTCCTCTTGAAGAAATGTACGTGTAAAATCATGGAGACATAACCCACTCCTTGGGACTGATCTCTGCTAATCCAGCTGTCTCTTCCCTCAGATGGCAGCTCTTTCTGGGTTGCTGTCAGGGAACCAAACATTTCCTTCCCTTTCATCTCTCCCCTGCAGACCCACTGAAAGCAGATGATGACTACAGGCTGGCAGAAACCTTTTCAAAGACAGGTGCTTGCTGCCCTGGGCACGAAGCAGGCTGGTTTTCAGTGGAGGCTTCACTGATGCTCACAATGAACAAAAGTTCAGTTAGGAGGAGGCTTTCCTTCATATATAAGAAATTGGTCTCTTTTAAAATTGAATTTATTTTGTATGGAAATGTCATTTCTAAGGGTGAGTGGCTGATGAAGCCTTTTCATCCTCCATGACTAATCCTAACTCTGCCCACATCTGTTGTGACTGAACATTTTATCAAGTCACGGTTGCTCGGTGACTTATTTTAAAAGAGTGTAGGTGACTCAGTTGTAGCGACCTCATGGTGAAAGTTTATGCCTTGGCTGGCCTCAATTAAGTGAATTACAGCAGGGGTGGATGTATCTTCTGGAGTAAGACCTCCAGTCACGGCTACAGGGGCCAGCCAGGGCAAGCCAAAGGAACTTGTGCTGACAGTATTAATGCAGATCATTCCAGTAGCCCAGGACTTGGTGGTAATCCAGTGCCTGCTGTGTGCTTTGTGTCCAGGTGAAATGATGAGAAAAAAAAGACGCTTCAGAAGGACTTTTTCTGGGTAGCACAAGGCCAGGGATTCCACAGGGATGAGTCTGTGTTCTCCTTCAGCCCTGCTGAAGCCTGAGGAAGCTGCTCATGCAGGCTGTTTGCACTTTTCCATCAGAAATGTGGAGCTGTGGGAAACACAGACCTCTCAGCTTCCATACCAACTGCATGCCAGATAGGATTACAGAAGAATAGGAATAAGGAAGATTTATTTTGCTGTGTAAGTTTGAAGTTTGTTTTTGTTTAGAAATTAATCAAAAGTAACAGATTTCAAGCTACGGGACGGCTGAGATATTTATTGAATGCTCCGTGGTTTACTCTACTTTGTCATGGATGCTTCTTCAGGGTATTTCACAGTTTAAACTCACAGCGAATGGAGAAAAGCTTCTGTGAACAATGTATGTAATCAATAGCACTGAGGGGGTAGAATAACTCCTTAGCACCCTTTAATCCCAAAGAGAGGGTAGGAGTCGGAGACAATCCACCAGGCTTCACTACTGCTAGCAGTGTAGACAGAAATAAAGGCTTGCAGAGTCCTGCAACAGAGGGTAGAAAGGAAAGGTGTGCTGCAGATACTCTCTTGTGGTATATTGGGAGTTGAAATCAAAGGCAGGAGGAGAAGTAGGACAGAAGAACAAAGAATGTGAGTCCCTGAGCTGGGAAATGCAGAATTGCTGCATGTGCTGATCAAGGTCAACATCCATGGGAAGGACTGACTTGTGCTTCAGCCCAAAAAATTGTCAACGCCAACATTCAACTCTATAGATGACTGCAAACATTTTGTAAGCTAATGTTGTCATTCTATCTTCATGCAGCCTGAAGCTCTAGGCTAGCCCGAGCTTCAGCCCAGTATTAGGGTGAATAATGCAACGATGCATGGGGCTCCCTCACTGGGCAAGGCAGGTCCCTAATATGTTTGTTCATAGTATTTTAGTGATGGAATAATAGCTATAGGACTTTGCCTATAAGATTTGATGTTGCTGAGAAACATGTTTATCTAATTGCTGTCAGGCAAACTTTTGGTATATAAGGGAAGTCATATGAAACATCCACCTGCTGGCATTCCAACTGTTTAGCTCTTGCTCTGTTATTTTTCAAATTTATTTTGTAACCAAAGCAAAGCCATTGATTTTCTTAAATCATTCTCCTGACTAAGCAAGGGGCTCTCTTATCTCTGAGCAGGTGAGGCATTCTGTCCACATCCATTCTGGATGGTGCAGTGATTCATAGACATTGAAAAAAGAAAAAAAGCTCAAAGTGAGCAAATTAAGTTAAATTTACAGGAATCAGGCTGAGCTAGCTGCTTCAGGTCACTAAAGCGTTGATGTGTTGCTCTGTGTTACTGAAATGATAGATCCCAGCTTTAAAGCTTCCACACTCTCCTAATTTTGTCATTCCTCCGAGTCAGAACCACAGGTGACTTCTTTGTAATGGTTTCTGGTAGAGTTGCTGCAGAGTAGGTGTTCAAATTGCAGAACTAAGTGTACGGCTCAGTGCTGTGTTTAAGATCCAGCTTTTAATAATCTGAAGAGAAAATGGACTATTTTTCTACAGACCCTAAAGGCTTGAAATCCACCTTAAAACAAGTATCTCAGTTTTGTGGCTCAGGCTACTTCCTGATGTAATCTCAAAAATTGCTATTTAGTAATTATGTTGCATGAGTAGCATAATGGGGTTTCTTTATTATCACGAATGTCTATGACAAGATGTGTTTCTTTTGTTACTTGATTTTAATTGACTTCACATTAGGAACAGGACTCAAGTGAATTTGCCCCAGGCACTTGTAATCTAACTTGAGTGTCACCACTGTGACACTTACAGGATGTGGCAGGAGAATAACATTGACTTACATGAGACACTCCAGGGAAAAGACGTGGAGGAGGTGAAGAGAGACACTTTCACAGTGCTCAGCTGGGAAAGGCAGAGTCTTCTCATGTTCCATGGGCACAAAGTCGTCCCCTCAAGTCAACACTGACAAGGGTCTAGCAGAATGTTCTCACTGGCTTTTTCAGCAGGAATTCACATGTTGATTCAGAAGAGTCAATTACAAGTCCCCTTTTTATCTTAAAGGTCACCAGGATGCTGAAAGCTGAGAAGTGAGTTGTAGCCTCTTGATTCTGAATGCCCACTTGTTCCCTGCATATCCCTTGGCAGAGACGTTATCCTGAAATCTGTATCCACTTAGGATGGCCATAGACTAGGTGTCAAAACCCTGCCTGCCTCTGCACCAGCTCTACAGCTGTAGCATTACAAAACTCATAGAAAGAAGTGTGTGCTAGGTTACAGCAGCAACCAGAGATTTCTTCTGCTTCTAACACACTCGCTGCTTCATTTGAGGATAGGTAAAGCTGGGATTTCAGCTTCCAGGGGAGCATATACCTGGACGTTTCCTCCCATTTTTGAGGAGCAGCTTTAGTCACAGGTCCCTTCAGTCAGAGCCATTCTCAGGAGCCCATCTGGAGTGAGGAGCCTGCCAGACCTGTAAAAGAGGAAATATTTGATCCAGCTGACCTCTTTTTCCCTCTTTTGTGATCATGGTTCAGATATGTCTCTGCTTGCTTGTCAGACAGAGCCCTGCATTCCAGTTCCCCAGTAGCCTGCCTAGTAATGGCAGAGAGGAGCATCTTTGAGTCCCCACATGCAGCTTGCTCTGACTGTGAACTGCTCCAGCCACAGCAATAGATATATTAATTGCCATGGATTCACTGCTGAGATTTTGCACCTGGGACAGAAAACCCCGCATGACTGCTCACGATGAGGGCTGACTGGCTGGACAGCAGCTCATCAGAAGCGGACCCCAAGCTGAATATGTCATCCGTGTGCCCTTGCAGAGACTGATGCCTACTGGAACACACAGAAAGAGAAGAGCACAGCCAACAGACCTAGGGAAGAGATGAGTCCCCTCTGCTTGTCACTAGTGAGATTGCATATTGGTTACAGTGTGACACCTGTGCAAGAAAGATGCTGAAAAGCTGGGGCCAATCCAGTTGAGGACCATTAAAATACCCAGCAGGCTGAGATTAGGCTGGAGAAGACAAAAGCTACAGGCTGGTTTTTTAACCTGAAAGAGAACTACATGGAAGATGTGGCCAGACAGCTCCCTGGGTACACAGAGAAAGATGAAAACCAAGCTGCAGCAAAGGAAATTCCGACTAGACATAAGGAAAACTTCAGTGAGGGTGGTCAAAACACTAAAGCAGGTTTCTCAAAACCCCCACAAGTTCTTTGTCTTTAGAGGTATTAAAAACCTCACTCAACGAGTCTGTAAGCCAGCTGATTTAACTTTGGAAATCATCCTTGGGGTGTAAAGAGAGTAGAGGTCAGCCTGGGCAACTTCCAGAGGTCACTCCAACCTCCATTCTTGCATGTTTCTTTGTATTTTTTCTCCTTCCAATGTCCTGGATGAACGCATGTGCTGTGTTACAGAGCAGTGTATATTTAGGCAAGCTGAGTGCAAACTCCTTGGAAAGTAGCATTCCCACAGTGTAAGGGAGAAAAGGCCCCATTCATTTCCACAAGAAGCTCCCCACTGTGCTAAGGAAGAGGGAGATTATGTCATTCTCTCCCTCATCCTCTTCACTGTAGCTCTCTAGCACAGACTAACACTTATATGCCGAGTTTGAAGGCAATGAGCAAACTTGTTCTTATTTATTCTAGAAAGGTCACTTCAGACCTTGCATCTGGATTCTGGGAGGTCCAGCCATGACTCAATCATTCAGCCTAGCTGATTTAGGCAGCAAGGAGCCAACTGCATTGCTCATGTTCGCCCATCCAGCATGAGTCAGAAGTTTGGCTTAAAGTTGTAACTGCAAGCCCCTGGCTGCCAGAGTTTTAGTCTGTCACCTGAGGCCTCCTTTCTGCTTTGACTTGACCCTGGTCCTAATTCAATGCTTTCAGAAACTAGCCGTAGCAGTGTGACCTCTAACATGGTAAATCTGCACTTTTCTGGTGGCTGAAGAAGTTACTGATCTGCAGCAGACTTCCCAGGCAGGGCGTCTGTCCAGCATGCACTGACAGCCCATTCTCCATCAGCCCATGAGCACCAGGCCAGCTTGCAGGGAGTAAAGGTGAGCCAGTGCCCTCACTGGCAGCGGGTCCAGGCAGATCTGGCAAACTCAGTCCCAACCACAAGGGCCAGCTTGAGGACAGTAGTCACATCCAGGATAAGACTCCACTGAAATTTCCAGAAAGAATTTTTATGTTTGTCATGTACAGTCCTCCCACTGTGCTTTGTAATGGAGCAATTACACCCTGGGCACAATCATTCAAGACATGCTACTTGCCTGCTCAGCCCTGACTTGGGCGTGTTGATTTGGGCTGTTATCTAAGGGCATTTGATTTGTCTAGTCAGGAACAGTTTCATGATGAATTAATGTTTATATCTGTGAAACACACCCTGAAACACTGCTTTTGTTAAGGCAAGGCAATCTGACTTCTCGTGAAGTTGAAGATCACGATGTCCAACCTTGGAGCCTTTGTAAACAGATTTTTTTATATATCCCTTCATTTGTCCAGCCTTGGAGTTTTTGAAAACAGATTTTATGTATTTGTCCAGCCTTGGAACTTTTGAAAACAGATTTTATATATTCAACATATTTTAAAATAAGCATTGTGTGGCCAAATTTTCCTATGTCCTTTTTCCTGTTTATGTTTGAGTGGTCGGGAGAGAGGGATTACCCTGCAGTGCTAACTACAGATAGGTTCAGGATTAGGCTTCTGGGGAAACACAGCTGCTAAAAACCCATGCTGGCATGTATGAGGTTGAAAAGTCATCTGACAGGACTTATTCCTGTATTTAGCCACTGGTGTTGCTCCATTTACAATGGGCAAATAAAACAATACATGGTTAGGAAAGCCTAGTTTTGGATTCTGTTTTACACTCCAAACCCTCAGCAACAGTCACATGCAATTTCTGTTTCTTCTAGGTTAGAAAAGTTTTGGAAAATAAAAAGTTTGCTGGTTGGCACAATGAATGTGAGACCAGCAGTTGTATTTGTTCTTTACCATTTTTCTTTCAAAATAGACTGCCAGAAGAGATGACCTCCCACCACAGCTTCCAAATCTTCCATTTACTGAGTTTAGATGACTTTTAACCCGATCATGTTCTGCAACCCTCCCTTAAGTCGTCCTCTATCTGCACAGGCTGCTGTCTCCTTCTCTTGTGAAAGACTGGTCACCCTGATGATTAAACAACAAATATCATTTTCTCATAGTCTGTGTAATTGTTGTGCAGCAATGGAAAGAATAGAATAAAAAGGAATTATGACTCAGTGCTTGGCAGGCTGTGGAGAAGAGGGGTGTACAAGAGGTGATTAATATTTTGAGGATTTCTGCACAAAAATTCAGTTTTTAAATACAAACTTAGCTGATACAATTAATTAAAAGATAAAGTGTTTAAGTACTTGACTAATCTATCTGGGACAAGGGAATAAAGCAGTCTATATTTCTTTAGAAGTGTGCAAGTCAAAATAGCAGTATCTACCACTACAGAAAAATGCCTTGGCAGAATTCCTGTGATAACCCAGATTCCCAAGGCTTTCTAAGTCAGCTCTTTTTCTTTCTACAGCACATAGTCAGCCGATTCCTCTGCTTTTAATGTGAAATCCATTTTTAATTAATTCATCTCTCATTTCTAAGAACTACCAGACACATGTTTCCTCAGGTATAGAAGCATAATTCCCGTTCATTTTAATGGCAGATGGCAGTTACGGAACTGAGAAAAGCTTGATAGTATGTATTTGCAAAAAAAAACCACAACAAAAAACCCTGTACTTTGAGAAGACTGTCTAGACGAGTCTTCCAAAAAAGTGCTTTGTTCACAGAATCGCATTCTCAAAGTTAAAAATCTTCTTTTCCGAAATAAGGAGACAGTTACTGGCAGAAGCACTTAACTTACTGGCTGATTTCATTACTGAAGAAATGAATGCTTCTCTCTGAAATTTTTCCCACCCTGCATAAAACAAGAATGCCTCCAAGAAAGCAGCTGACAGTCATTTTCCTTTTCCACAGAGCCATGAGTAGAGCTGCTGCCTTTGTATCCCTATAGGAGAGCTATGTCAGTGACGGAGTTCCAGGGCAACAGTAACTGAGAAGATGAAGACAAAGGATTCAAATCAAGACAAAATGTGCTGCTGAAAAACTCATAATGAATCTAGTTAAGGTAGAAAGGCTGTGCGAGTCTGTGAGGAGACAGATTAAACATTAAAATTAAAAAATTAAAGGCTCACCTAGAAAAAATATCTGGAGCAGTAGATTTCAGTTGTTGTCTTAAAGTAATTTACTTATGAAAAGCTACTTGCTGTTTGGGTAGCTAGAGCTCTGGGACATCTCCTCCTCTGTCATTTCCTGGGATGCTGTGAGCTTGAGCTTTTAAGCTTTGCTGGGAGTGTCTACCTGGCTCATCCCAATGCATTGCATGTGCCCAAGAACAAGCCCTCGAGTACCAACCCAGTGGCTTGTGGTGTGGAGCTGGGCACATTGTCCTTCTGACTTCACCATGAGCCCCAGGCTAAGCCCCCTGCAGCCACAGAGGAGGAAGAAATCACCCATGAAGGGCTTGGACTAGAGATCATTTCAAACATCTTCTCTCCTGGGAGCAGGGACTTGTGTCTCCTGGTGACCTTGTGTGTTGTGTCTCCTCCTTGACTCTGGGGCCAGGAGGGTGTACTGGGTCACTGCTGTGATAGTCACTGCAGTCACATTAATTGGCATCATTTGTGTGCACTGCTCCTAAAGTCCCCACACACCCATTGTTCTGCTCTCAGAATACATTGTATTGTACTCCTGACGTCATCCCTACGTAACTGGACAGAGCTCTTATACCTTTCCCAGGGCACCTGTCCCTGCTTCCACTGGATGTGTATTTCCTTCCTGCCCTTTGGGTCTAGACACAGCCATGCCAGTCTCGTGCCTTCCTTTCCTGATTTCTTGCACCTGAGGATCAATGATTCTTGTGCTCCATGGAAAGAGTTCTCAAAGACCTGTCACATCTGTTCTGCTCTCTTGTTCTGGAGGGCAGTTTCCCAGGTGGGCCCATTGACCTACTCCTTGAACAGCTGGAAGGTTTTTCTATAGTTCAGGAGGGTCCTGACTTTACTCTTTGCCTCACCCGTATTCCCCAGGACTGCCAAGTCCAGCAGTGTGTGATGACTGCAGCCACACTCCAGTCATCAAATTTGTCACACCAACTTTCAGTAATGACAACTGTAACCTAACTTTCTAGCAGCATAGTGGCTTTCAGCTCCTCCTGTTTGCTGTTTGTGCTGTGTGCATTGGTGTAGAGGCACATCACCTGGGCTGTTGAATGTATCACCTTCTTAGAGGAATACCCCTTAATTCTTTAAAGATATTTCATTGATGTTTCCCTGTTGGCTTCTCTTACCAAAGGACTCCTACCATGTCCATAAGATTTCAAGTGTGCTCCAGTCTAGGAAGGGACTGAGGGCCCTCCCTAGCATTCTGTGCCTATAAACTTGCTGTGGATATCCCACAGTTTTTAAGGCAAGTCTGATGTTATCCCCCTCCCCCTTCAAGTCTGGTTTAAAGCTCTGCCAAGGAGTACCTCGAGCTTGTGAGCAAAGATGCTCTTCCCCTGTCAGAAAGGTGGATCCCATCTGTCACCTGTGGGCCTGATGCTGTGTAGGCCAGCCCAAAATTGTGGTGGGGACATCAGCCACAGAATCATGCATTAGTAGACTGGGCCTGTCTCTTTCAATGTCATCGCCCACAACTGGAAGGAGAGAGGAAAAAACAACCTGTGTTCCTGATTTCCTTGCCAACTGTCCTAATACCCTGGAGACTCTTTTCATCACTCTTGGACTTCTTTGCCATCTAGATGAAGGAGTACAAACAGCTAATAGTCTAATGGCTGTGCCCATCTGGGAATTTTCTTAGTGACATCCTTAACCTGGGCCCCAGGGAGGCAGCAAGTGAATGTACCTAGGTCTTTTTGCTGGGATAGGATGTCTACTTCAAACCCATTTGTATAGTAAAATACGGTGTGAAAATGTATTTTGCATTGTTTATACTGAAATTTAGTGCTTGGAAAAGACTTGATATTGTCTTTGCCAACCAGAGACTCTATTTGAAGGAGGCCGCCTTTATTAACCTTGAGCTATGAGAACCCTTCTGTAATCTTTTGGCATTGGGTTGGCATTGCTGTTGCTGTAGTGTTTGCAAGCATTCTGAATTATATTGAAATGCTGAGGGCTCGTGTGCTCCTTTTAGCCTTAGAGACTTCAATCAGATGTTCTTCATGCTGTATTTGTCGTGTGTCCCTCTCATAGAGAGAACCAGGAGTGTGCCATGATGGAGGAAAGTATTTAGCTCTCTAATACTGAGAATAACCTACTTCATAACTTTGTTGTATATAGTTAGAAGAAAAGACTTCTGGTTTAGGGGAATTGTATGATTTATAGTTGCAGCTGTTTACTTTTTCTTTGTGTGAGTTCTTGTGACGTGCACTATAAAAAACACAGGAAAAATCAATTTTTGCTGGAGAGTGTTTGGAACAGGACTGTGTGTGTGGAAGAGCAGCTACTAGCATCTACATGGGCATTGCCAAAGTTTTCTAAGATGTTATGAATTTCCAGTCATTTCCATCTAGGATAAAGAAGTAGGAAGGGTGGATTAGACTGAAATAGAATTGTTACTCTTGACAACAAAGTCCCACCAAAACACTGCTTCAAGAAGTGGCCAAGGCTGCACTGACATCAAAGGGACAGGAGTCCTTTTCTTCTCTGTAGTTTTCAATGTTAACATGCTGCCTCATAATAAATGTTGGCAGGACTGCAGTTTTTGACAGTGCTACCAGTGACATGTTTTACTTTTTCATTACAAGTGTGAATATTACCAGTAAATGTATAGTGACTGGAGAACTTTTTATGGAGAAGGGTTTATCTCTCATCTTCCTGAATGACAGACAC
Source organism: Eopsaltria australis (assembly GCA_034509425.1). Lineage (NCBI taxonomy): Eukaryota > Metazoa > Chordata > Aves > Passeriformes > Petroicidae > Eopsaltria > Eopsaltria australis. Next base: position 685,420 of record JAVTVJ010000091.1, on the reverse strand, counting down.
TTATCTTTCAATTTCACTACGGTGTATTACAAACAATGTTTCAATGGTGCAGGTGTGCTGACCAGTCCAGATTGGTCTCTGTGGCAACCTTTGTCCTCCCCATTAATTGTTTTCCACATTACTTATCTGTTAGTCAGTGATTGGCTTAGTCATTGCTTTTGCCAGCAGTAACTTTAGATATCTCCAAATCACTGATACAGATTCTGCAATAAAACTGCCACTACTTTGCACAGATATGTGTATCCATGTTCTCTCAGATGTTTATTTTCCATCTTTCCAGAGGAAGACCCTAAGAAGCTTTAAAATGGGAAAAAAATCCTAATAATCCTGTCCCTAGATTAATTTTTCCAGGAGATAATTCCGAAAACATCAAAAGGAAACAGGAAAGTTTCATGCTGTAGCCTAGAATTTTTCTCAAGGGATGACACCTTTAAGCTGGTACATTAGGAAAAAGAGAAAACCAAAAGCACTCTTATTCTTCTCTGTAGAAGAGTTTGATCTCTGAGCTAAAGTACAAGAAGGCCAATTCCAGTCCAGTCCTCAGGAGGCTCTCACAGAACATTTTCCAATCTCTGTGAGATGGAGAGAAAGAAAAAAAAAAGAAGTGAGAAACAAATAGTAAAAAACTGGAAAGAAAATTATTTTCTAGGTTGATATCTTCTGAAATAATAGAAAAATTATACTTAGCAATATTGACACTTACAATTTGGTAATTTCACTTGTTAATCTTGTTAATATTATATTTTCTCTCTATTTCAGTTAATTAAGAAGACAGATCTGACCTGACAATGGTCTCCATGGTGTTTGTAATCACACTTTCCTAAACCCTAATACACTACTGTTTGTTATCACATTTTCTTAGGTTTCCCGTTGTTTTTGAAGACATTTTTCTCAATTGAATAAGAGCTGATAGGAGATAACATGCCAAACAAGATTGTGTGAGTTTTTGCTTTGAAAGCAACAGCAGTGAGAAAGGCATCATTAGGTAAGATTGCTGGGCAAGGGTTTCAGATAAGTATTTAACTGACAAAATACGGGCTGATGAGAATTAAGCTGACTGCAAATGCATAGAAAAAGCCAGAGCTGTCATATCTTACAAAAAGCAAGGAAAATCACTGCACTGATCTTCTATTCCTTTAATCCAACACAGTAAGAAGTGGCTTTCCAATTTGGGTCCTGATGTATTTGCTTGCGTCAGTGTTTATAAAACAAATCAAGCGAAAAGTAAGGGAAAAGATCTCACTGTTAACCCTCACAGCCTTGCAGTTTTTCCTTGACTGATTGCAAAGTGCTTTCCAAACACTAATTAATCATGTTATAAGGCCACCACATATACTGATATTCTGTCAGTTTTCAATGCCAAATATCTTTGCAGCCAACAGACAAGCAGAAGTTAATGAATGGAAGAGATTATATACAGGAATAATTCAACTGGTAAAACGATGAGCAAGGAGAAAAATGAGATCCTCTAAGTAGAGCAAAAAGAAATAAAGAAATGAATGATTTTAGTCTATGTCCAAAGGATTTCAGGTAGCATTATGGCTAAAGTACTTTCATTTAAAAATAAATAGGTTCCCACCGGAAACAAAATTAAATTTCAGTGAACTACTCAAAGGAGAGAAAAACTCACCATTAGCGGTGCGGAAATTCCCAGTGTAAAATTTCTTAAGCTACATTTTAAAGGCAATTTAACAGGGTGGCTTTGACTCTTGTCCTGTGTCAGCGATATCCTGCAAACTCACAGAATTATTGAACCACAGGAAAATGTGGGCTGGAAAGAGCCTCTGGAGGTCTTCTTGTCTAATCCCTCACACAAAACCCATCCAGTGACAGCAAGCTGTTCAGGGCTGTGTCTGGATGAGTTTTGAATATCCCCAAAAATGGGGATGCCAATACCTGTATCAATATTTTGCTGTCCTCATAGTGAAAAGATGTTTCCTAAAATCTGATTGGAATTCCTGGTTTTGCAGTTTGTGTTTGTTGCCTCTCATCCAATTCCTCTACACCTCTGAGAAGAGTTTGCCTTCTCTGCATCATAGCATAATGCAGTTGTGGTCAACAATGAGATTACTCCAACTTCTCTCTTCCTCAGCTGAACAAGCCCAGCTCCATCTCTTGCTCCTCATATATCCATGTTCTTCCGGATATCTGCTTTCTCAGATGACTAAAGCATAACTTAGACTCCTGAATTAGGTGTCTAAACACCAACAGAATGAGTCTGTGTTAGCCAAAAGAGTGGACAAAGCCAGTGGCCTTTGACCATAATTTGAGACTTGTGATCAAAAACTGTTCCAGAAGCCCCAGGGTAGAAGAACAAATGACTGACCCAGAATAATTCTGTGTTTCGTGGTGGCAACAGAAGTAACTCTGGACAAGCTGAAAGGAATCATCCAAACTAAGTTTGTCTGGCAGTGAAGGCTTTTGCCTACTTAGCAGAATGCCCCATTCTTGGATCATTTTGTTGGATTCAGGTGGTTAAGGCAGCCACCAGTGAAATGCTTAACTCTGAAACAGAAATCCTCGCAAAAAGTCTTTGTGTTAACAACATTAGGAGCTTATGACTCTTGGACAGCTGTTGCTTTTGTCTGTGTAAAGATGTTGTATCCAGAAGGCTGAAGAATCAAAGAGAATTAAAGAACTTCTGAAAAAGCTGAATTATAAATGTGCAATGTGAAACATGGCTTAGGAAAATTATTCACAGTCATTCCTTCTGAACTTGGTAACTTTCTTATAAATAGGAAGCAGACTGCAGAACTGAAACCAGTGGCTTGTCTTACTGAGATGTGCTCTGACAAATGGCTGTGTACGCTTCTTCCCATTATGTGACCAAAAGGTCAGACTGATCTTATGGAGGAAGGGTTTTGAGAAGAGCAAATGATCGCTGTCCAAAACACCTCATGGTCATTGCAACATAGATGTGATGAGGGAATAAGAAGCTGGTGATCAGCCTAGGGGTGAGGTAATGAGGTTAGGCAATAGCAAGATTATGCAGCAGATTTCTTTTTCAAGTGACAACTAATATACAGTCCAGCATGATTTTTCTCTCCACCTTTCAGTCCCTGGAAAATGACTCATGTGATGCATCAAGTGATGAGACAGTGTGAAAATGACACCAAGAACGGATTTGCTTGTGACCCTGAAAAGCTCTGCAGAGGGAACTTAGGTTCAGGCATGTAGCCAGCCATCAGTAAAAATGGGGTTGTGTGTGGTGTTCTGATGGAGATACCTAGCACAAATTAAAAAGGGGCCTCTCAGCAGCAATTCATCCCATTTAAACTAAAGGGGGATTACTAGTTTGTAAAACTGTACAGGTCTCTGGGGGCTGAGGAGTTTCAAAGTCCACAATGAACTGAATTTAAAACTTCCTCTCAAAGTAATGGCTGACTACAATTTCCAAGTCCCCAGACTGAGCACTGCTATACAGGAAAATTCCATAGAAGATATTTGGGTCCAACATGATGAAAAGTGCAGTGTCCTTGCTCTTCCAAGAACTTCAGAGGAGCTCAGCAAAGCAACTAATTTGTGTACATTTTCACTTCTTAAAAAAGGTTAACTGAGTTCAGTTTAACACACCACGGCCTGTGCTTTTTCATTCACAACAAGCACTGACCATCCTTATGCACAATGCTTTATCTGGGCTTGCATGGGGATGGTGGAAGGAAGCAATAGGGAAATAGATTCTCCTTTTTTTTTGAAGTGGGTGAGATACAGCAAGGGTGATTTGAAAGGAGAAAATCTGGCACAAAGAGAGAACTGCTTGTGCCTTCGTTCTCGATGGAGTTTTGAGTCATTCATGCAGTGCAGTAGCTAGGGAGCCTGAGTGACTCATACATTGCTAACTATGGAGAAAAAAATAAATTTTCTGAAACATTCAAGCATTACTCACATTTTCACTTAGTATCAGCTGATTCTAGTAGCCTTATTCCACCTTTTGGGATTTAGTACCACGGGTTATATAAAAGACAGATTGGGCTTAAGCTTCCTCTTAAATGATGTGCTAAATATGGCATCAGACACCTTGCTTAGATTAGTAAGTATTTTGATTGCTCCTCAGTTCAGCATGGAACTTATTATCTTTAACAAGGAAGAGCTGAGAAAATTGCAAAATTCACATTAGGGTTGACTTCAAAAGCTCTTGATAACTATCTTAACTTTCATGCTGTGATTTCCACCCCAAAGTCTTCTCAAATTTTTGGCAGCTGGTCAACAGAACATATCCAGGGATTTATTACCCACTGTTAAACTGGTACAATTTCTAGGGTCTTCAGAACCCAAAATCATGGAAACATAGGAAAAATTTTACAAGATAAACAAGCACAATTCTCTCAGCCTCCCCTCATATGCCATGGACTAGTCACCTGCCCAGCTTGGTGGCCCTCCGCTGGGACTGCTCTACTATGCCCAAGCCTTTTTCCTTTGGGAGAGCCCAAACTCAGACACAGCATTTAGCCCAGATGTGGTCCCACAAGTGCTGAGTAAAGGACAGTGGCCTCTTCCCTTGACCTGTGGGCCATGCCTGTGCTACCATAGCCAATGTTTGCTTGATCCCATGCTGCTCAAGAGCACTCAGCAGTGACATGGTGTGGGCCAGTGCAGGCACATCCTGTGGCTGTGCAGTACAAAGATGGCCAGGAGATGCAAATATGTCAGGAGGTCTACATGTGACCACACTGTCCACAATTTCATCTACTTTCTGTAAGACCATGTAGCCTATTTGGTAGATCCCTTGAGTGAGACCAGAAGTTGGACATAATTAATTTCTTGATTTATTAGATAAAAATGAGTCATTTCAGTTTTAAAGAAAAGTGAAATGATGTAGACCCGTTTTGCAAATAGTTTTGAGGTCTATGGAGCAGTGCTGTGTAAGACCCAGACATCATTTTGCATAGTTTTTTGTGAGTGTTTGTGTGAGGTAGGTCCCTGCTACAAAATTAAATCCCAAAGTAAATTTCTGAATTTGTACTACATTATTCTAGGAATTTTAATATAACACTCTGGCCAGGAGTTTAGTATGAATCGAAAGAAAACTGGATGCTTTTCTGGACAATAGGAATACCCAGTTAGATTAGCAAACATTACAAAATGAATAAAATCCCTGCAAGTTCTGGAAAGGCTGAGGATCCAAAGTACAAGTTTGTGTTCTGAATGAACAGGAGAAAAAAAAAAAATATTTCTATTAGAGTATTTCCACAATGGTCTGATTCAGTTTTGTGCTTCTTCCTCTGAAGTCCCTGATAGCCCTTCTCAGCACCAAGACGTTGACATCAGACTGGGAAGGTCCAAGATTCCCAGTGCTGAGAGACTGAAACATTTCACCAGAGACCACTGACAGCCTTCACTTGTGGCTGAGGCTGAGGTCCCATGTACTGTAGGTTGCCCAGACAAGAAACATGTGGAAGACTGATGTTGGTGCAGTGTTGTGCTCCCCTTGGCATGCCTGTCCCAGCCCTGGTGTCCCTGGAGCTATTGCTTTTGTAGATCTCTGAACTCTTATCTTAATCCTAATGGAGGCTTGGAATTGAGGTTGAAGTCCCTGGTACCATGAGTTGTGAAGATCAGGAAGTTTGGATGGATCAATGTTGGTGCAGTGACATGCTCTCCTTGACGTGCCTTTTCAGCCCTGGTCTGTGGAGCTGATAGGCATGGTGGTTCTCTGAACCCTAACCCTAACCCTTAACCCCAATGGCAGTTTTGTACTGAGGTTGAGCTCTCTGCACCATGGGTGGCCCAGATAGGAAATATGTGGAAGGATCAGAATTGGTGCAGTGCTGCGCTCTACTTAGTGTGCATTTTCCCAGTGCCTCCTCATGATCTCCTCCTCTACTCAACAATATGCAACACCATTTTCCTACAGTTGAATGAGGAAGAACCAAAGGTTTTGAGATGCTGAAGCCCAGAAAAACATGAGTTTATCTCTTCTGATTGCCTGGCAGAACACACAAGTAAATATGGGCATGGATGCGGACACAGCAAGCTCGGTCTGGCTCTGTAGTGCACTAGGTTAGGTCAGATGGCAATCCCCAGGGCTAACACTACAACTAGGCCTAATTCCAACTCATGAGGCATTTACTTAGGTGCCATTCCTTTTCCTGATAGATACATACATACATACATACATACATGCTTTTGAATTTAATTAGTAATTTCTAATGGATTGGACTCCTTTTGAAAGAGTTCTGGCTAACATTTGTTGAAGCTAACAGGTTTCTGTAGGGTAAAATAGTGTTTCATCCTCAGTGTGGTGATCTCCAGTGCTCAGGGAGATCCCTGCTCACAGGGAAGGCATAGGAAACACCAGGGCTTAGTCAGGCATGTTCTGGAGTGCGCATGTTTCAGCTGGAGACAGATGGTTGTTCGCTCACTAGAAATATGTAGGTTAATTCCATAGAGGAATGCATGTGTCTTTACCTGATTGCACTTCAGGGGAAATTTGAGTAGAACAACTTCAATGGGAATTGTGGGTAGCACTGAAAAGTCAGGTCACATTTCCTGTGGACTGAGGTGTAATATTAGACAACGCAAACTGTTAGCTAAGATGTAAGATAGTGCTATTGCAAAAAGGCTTAAAGGTTTTGTAAAGTTATTGTTAGGAAATGAATCATGAATAGGTCAAAACCTGTTATGTTACTAAGTAATGAGTAGTCCAACTGTGAATGCAGGATGCAGTGTTATTCCCCCATCTCAGAGCTAGAAAATTTTGAGAGAAGGATATGTGTATAAAATGCTTTCCTGACTAAAGGAAGCAAAGTGAATCAGGAGCCTTGCGATAAAGGCAACTGAGGTTCTGTAGAGGTCTCTATGTCCCATTGGGGCCCATTGGACTTGGGATACCATAGAGAAGGATGAAAGAAGTAAAGGCCATTTATTATTTCTCACATTGTAACAACTAGAGGGACTCCAGCCATCAGCAAGTTTTGTACGATAGTACGAAAGAAATGTTCATGACAAACTGAACAAATTATCTCTGACTGTGATTATTAAGAATGCTATTGCAGATACAGTCTCCTGCTCAGAAAGTCCCTAATCCTTTGCAGTGGGTTTACACTGGCTGGCTGACAGGTGTCCACCAAAGCTGCTCCATCACTTCCTTCCTCATCTGGGCAGGGGACAGAAAATGAAAGGCTCATGGTCAAGATAAGGACAGGGAGAGATCGTTCAACAATTATCATCATGGGAAAAACAAATTCAGCTTGGGGAAATCAATTTAATTTATTGCCAATCAGATCACAGTAGGGTAATGAGAAAAAAATCCAAACCTCAAAATTACTTCCCCTCGCCCTTTCCTTCTTCCTGGGTTCAACTTCACTGCCTATTTTCTCTACTTCCTTCACCCCAGAGCAGAAGGGGGATGGGGAATGAGTACTGTGGGCAGTCATCACATGTCTCTTCTGTAGGGGAGGACACCTTCCTTCACAGGGGAGGACACCTCACACTCTTCCCGTTCTCCAGTGGGGGGTCACTCCCACAGGAGACCGTCCTCCATGAACTTTTCCAATTTCCCATGGGCTGCAGTTCTTCACAAACTACTCCAGTGTGGGGAGTCCTGCTGGTGGTGGAACATGTGAAAGGAAGGATTACAGGGAGTCAAGGCTCCTTAGGGCACTCTGGAGAGGAACAGCCTTGCAGGTGTTATGGGATGCACCAGCCACACACCCGTACTGGCCCTTGTCTCCTGCTGCTTGTAAAGGCAGCTTATATCTCTTTGCATGATGCTGGGAAAAATGTTATCTTCATCTGGGGCGTTCAACACCCCATCCTGCTCAAGTGCCCAGTGTTGGTGTAGCCAGGGGTGTCTCACCATGCAGGTCTCTGGCAGTGGTGAGCAGCAGCAGAGACCAGGAGCAGTGGTGCCAGGACCTGCACTGTCCTTACAGCCTCACTGCTTCTGCAGCCCCACTCGATGGCAATGGCACTGGGGACACCCTGCTCATGACTTACCCTATGGGCAGCTGTGCCCCTCAGGGTGACCAATGTGTGCCCCAGCCACCCCAGCCATGGCACACTTCACCTTTTTGTCCATAACCTCCATTTTCCTTCTGCCTCTGCCCTGCCTTATCCCATGGCTAAGCAGGGATGGACATAGCTGGGAAAGGAGCTGTGCAATGGTCCAGGCTCTGCTTTGTCAAGTGTCACCATGCACATGGTGCACAGGACTGTGCAGTGGGGAAAGGAGGGCATCCTCTTGCCGCTCCCAGCCTCCTGGTCACATTAAACTTCTGCTTTAGAATGGAAATGCTGGAGTACACTCTGCCATTTCCTATTATTCTGTGCATGACTTGGCACAATAAAACCCTCTGTGGCAGGTCTCCAGGAGCTACTGTAACTCTCTGTATGCACCCTATACATTCTGGAAGAATCACAGGGGAATTAACACTGCTGTTTTCAGCCTGCTGCTGCACTGCATGAATAATCACCGAAAAAATTTGCATTCATTCAACAGTGTGTGAGAATGCTTAAATTATAAAATCCACTTTCATTTAATTAAGGGGAAAAAATACCAACAAAAAAAATCATCATTCATGTTAGGTAGTCTGAGATCCTTAATTTGCTTTAAATGAAAAGGTCGATGTCAGTTTAGGTTCAGGCTAGAAAGATGAATAATTTGTTTGATCACTTGAGAAACAGGAGATCCTGTTGCCCAGTAACTCATTATTATATTTCAGCGATGGTGTCCTCACCCGAGGTTAACTAGAGTTGTAGAACTGACAAAGCACTGAGCTGCTGTATCTCTGGCTTCACATCCTGTGATAGCTACTGCTGAAGCAGAAGATGTCCTCACAACGAGACTCAAAAATATGCAGGAATAATAAAGAAAAAACTTCCTCTTGAACCTCTGTAAATCCAATTTACATTTATGTGAATTGTCTGTATTTCTTATTAAAAAAAAAAACAAAAAACCAAACCAACACCTAAAGAATTCATAGTGCCCAATTATTTCTTGGAACCACAACCTTTTGATCAAAGAAAGACCTTCAGGGAGTATTTTCATTTTTCTTTTCACAGAAGAAGAGAATCTCATTAACATGGAGACTGTCTTCTTGTCTTGCCTGTACGGTGTATATCAGTCATGTTCTTGTCCTTCAACTGGGCAGTGCCTTAGTTAGAGGAAGACCCCAGATTTAGGGTTTCTGGGTTCCTCAGACATAAGGGTCTATGGCAAAGTGACGGACGTGCAGCTCTGTGGCAGCCCATCTGCTCACATGTCAGAGCTGTGGGACAGCACTGGGATGGTGCTGCAAGTGTGGATGGTGGGGGTGGACACTGGTGGTGCTTACAGAGCACCTCTCCTTGCACCTTTCCTGAGCAGGATTTGCCCATCTGCTTGCTTCTCAGTAGACATAAGTGCAACTGTAGGCTGTTGTTTCTGTCCTCCTAAGGTAACCTTCTTAATGCATTTGGACCTATTCCATTGCAAAAACATTGCCTGACTCCCAGGAGAGGTGTGGGTGACCACCTCATGCCCTGTCAGCAAGCAAGAAGTCCAGGGAGTGTGTTCAGTCCTGCTTGGCATGTTGTGTGCTGCCAGCAGATACAACATGCCCTGATTTGGGCAGCCTTTCCTCTGCATATGGCCTGGTCAGCTTGGCATTTACAGTTGCAGGGAGCAATGATGCCAGTCGGCTACAAAACACGGGCAAAGCCAGACACTGATGTGCCCTTGCCGGGAAAGCATCTTTCTAGCCTCTCTGGGGGCCCTTCACACCCAGGTGATGATTATCCAACACATCACTGCAGCCTCTCCCCATTTCCTCCATCCTGTCATGCAAACAAAAGTCAGTCTCTGAAAGGTTTTCTCCCCAGGATCTGTGCTTGACTGCTCCCTCCACCCCACTGCCTGCTGCCAGTGCTGCCACTGCTCCCTGTGCTTGTGCTGCTGGGACACTGAAACAAAGGAGTGGGTCTTTTGCTTCTAATGGCAGCTGCTGGTTTCTGGGGAGCACATAGAGAGCACTTCCTGATCCGAAGCAGTCATCCTGGCTTGGGGAGGGACTGCTGCTTTAGTCCCTGGCATTTTATTTAGTAGAAGAGAATTTTTATGAAGACCTCAGACTGTGGGCAAATCTGGATTTGTATCCACTGCCAGATATCCACTGTAGCAGGTCCAGATTGTGGCTGATGTGGTCATGGGCTTGAGAGGACTCTTTCAGCCGTCTCCTTCATGGCACATCCATTTCAGGATCCTCAGGTGACTGCTCCACCCTGAAAAGATCCTCGACTAACACAGCACCTACTTGTCATACCTAAAGACTGAGCCAGGAATCCTTTGTTCATACTTTTTCCTATTAAACAATCCACAGCAAGTCCCCCAGCTTTAGGATGTAAAGACTACTCTGGACTTTTCCATTTTTCCTTATCCAAATGCTGCAATTAGAATAAATTGATCCTTCTGCTCCTGCTCCTATGCTGTCTCTTTGCCATTTTTCTTTTCATGGTATTTCATCCATCTGCAGTGCCTGATGTGTGCCCGGTGAGTTTTTCACAGCACAGACTATATTTGGCTTTTTGCATCACTTGCTAGAGAAGCTCCTTCAACCTGACCCTTTCCTCCACAGGCTGGTATGAAGCAAACTGCTGTGAAGTGTAAGAGGAAAAGCAAGGTCCAGCTGCTGTAGGTGGACCAAAGGTGCCTTACTAGATCCACACCCAAATAAATACAGGTTGGTGAAGCTTGTGCATTCACTACACAGCATGTCTCTGACATGCAGCAGTAGCTATTTTCTGACAGCCTGCATTCCCATCCTGGGGCTGTCTCCTCCAGGCAGCAATGTCAGGACTGCTACAGAGCACTAACACATCAGCCCTGTTGTTGCTGTGGATTTCAGGTGAAGTGGTGGCTGTTGAATGGAAAACTGCCACTCAAGAAATCAAGCGGAGGCTGATAAGAAAAGTCATTGCAGAAGCTAGTAGTTCCTAGCATATAAAAAAACCACTTTCTGGTTGTCTTTTCACTGCTATTTCACCCTCAGCCTCACTTTTTGTTTGAGACCTGTTGCAACAATCAGGAATTTTTGAATAGTAAAATGGTCTTTTTTCTTTTTCTAGCCCCAGCACCATTCAGAACAGTATCTCACTATAGAGCAAGGGTTTGTGAACTCCAGAAATAGCATCAGTACCAGGGAAAATGAAAGGGTGAGAATCTCAAACCAATGTTTGTGAGACTGGGCTTCAGAAATGTGGGTGGCAGTCCAGCTTTGGCTTCCTGAACACATTGTCTGAGAGGTGTTACACAAACACAGAAAAACATCATTCAGATACATGTAAACCAACAGGCTTCTTCCAGTCTGTCTTTCCCAAATGCTTGCCTTGTCTCTTTTATAGCTGACATTATTTTTCCTGACTTCATACTGTTAGCTTAAAATTCATTGCGTGCAGTCTTAAGTTCTTATTTCACTGAAGTTGTCCAAGAAGGTGAGACAAATTCAGCTGGAAGTTAGGAGGGTGTGTTCAGTGACCAGATGAATAAAGGGTAACTCAGGCTTTCCACTGAGTAGGTGGAATGAAAGAGCAAACCATCCTTGAGGATGGTGTGTGGAAGGTGTAACACAATGGAGTTGCCTGAGATAGCCCAGGCAACCTTTTAAGCCCTATGATTCACATGACATTTGTGTCTTATTCTCAGCTTCTCAAATATCCTTCTCTTGCTGGCACTATTTTTAGCTTGATTTGCTGAAGAAACAGGGCTGATGAGGCTGTCCATCTGGCTGTCTACTGCTCCCACCTGCCCATTCTCCCCAAACCCCTGTGACCCTGTTTCATTCCAGTCTGATGGTGGGATGGACATCTCAGGGTGAATTATTCTACAGGTGCCATGAAAATTGGCTGCTCCTCAGGGAAGGATACAGGTCTTGCTGCAGATAAGGACGGGGTGGATCCAGCTGTTGGTGCCCTGTGATAGCATCTGGGTGGGTGCTGGGCATGTGTTTATTTATCAGGCCACTGGGACACAGAACACTTGAAGCCTGAAACACATTGTGCTGTCTCTTGCCTGTGGGATGGTGTCCTAAAGGCCACAGGGCAGCTGGGTTATTGACATGCAAAGGCAAGGGGATGAAGGACACATTTCTCCAGATAAACAAGACTTCCCCATGTCTGCAGCTCACTGAGCAACTCCTGCATCTGTAACCCTGGGTAACTAATGGGTAAAGGATTCAGCTCTTGGGACGCAGCTGATTTTGAGTGTTTGCATGCTGTTTGCTGCTTTGTGTGAACTGCTTCAGACATATATTTGATGTGACTCCTGAAGCTGTGCATGCCTTGTTTACCCCGCACACCTACTCAAGTGGCAGATGAGTGTGAGCTCTCTTTGGGGAGCTTTGCCATCCATGCAGGAGCACTGAGTGATCAGTCCCAATTCTGGATTTCCATAGAGGCTGACTTGTCCACCTTTCACATTGCCAAGGTGGCATTTAAGCCCACAAACAGATGTTGTAGTGTGGCAGAAATATAAATGTGTGCTCAGATTTGTCTGATGGGGCTGCTCTGCCTCTAGCATTAACTGCATGCCTTTGCAGGAATGAGACTGTTCTGTGCACCGGTCTCATGCCTCTGAAAGCTTTCAAGATTGTTTGCATTCTCTCCCTTTACCAGGCTGTCTTACTCTTCATTCTTTCAAAGCTACATTTCTTTTTCTGTGGGGCATTTCCTTCCTTCTCAGGTTTTGCCTCGGCTTTTTTTCAGGTATGAAGGAGCACCCACTCAGGTGCTCCCAGGATCCCTGTGTGATTGGCAGACAGTGAAAGATCTTGTCTTTTAATTTTCATGCTTTTATGCTTCAGAGTGACTCAACAGCCTCTGCAAATCCCCACCTCCTCAGCCAAAGGGAACTCATCTCCTTTCCATGCCTTTTAAAACTTTAAAAGTCCACATGTTTAACAAGGAAAGCAGTGCAGAGTTATGTCCTAGCAAGGGCACTCATGGCAAAGGCAGGATCTGGGCAGGTAGCTGCCAGAGGGAGACAGCTTGTGACCTGCTCCTTTTTTGCCACTTCCATTAGGATTCTGCTCTGTAAATGTCACACTTGGTGTTTTGATGCCTAAGTTTCAGCTGCAACCACAGGAACTGCTTGTCTATTAGCAAAAGACTTGCCTTGTTTTAAAATATGAATTAAACTCATGAATTCACCCTTGGCTAAAGTGCGTGTTTATTCCTATACTGTGAACTCTGCTCCTGCAGAGAGGAAATCATTATACACGTCAGTGCCCCCAAAAGGGGGGGCCCTGAGGAGGAAGTAGCACAAACATCAGAAAAAAAAGCCTAATGTGGTTGTTATGAATAAAATATCCAGCCCAGCTTTAATCATGGAACAGAATGGCTCCAAATGGCATTGGAGGCTGGTTTATGAGGCATAGGACTGATACCTCCCTCTCCTGCCATGAGAGTTTTATTTTAGGTGATAAAAATGAGGAGAAAACACTGAAAAGTCAGGATAAAGGTGGAAGGATGCTTTGCAGCACCCATGTCAGTTCGCATCTGTGCAGTGTGCTGCAGAAAAGCAGTTTCACCGCAGTCTGACCTCGCCAAAGCTCCATTCCAAACGTGGGCTTTGCTGGCATTCAGAAAGGAGCTGCTTGCAGGGGGCAGGAGAGCCTGCTGTGCTGAGGCATGGGCAGGCAGAGGCCGGCTGGGGATTTTGCTGCTCCCTCCTCCTTGGTAATCCCTGCGAGAAGAGCGGGCAGGTATCGAAGGCACCGCCCTGCAATGCAGCTGAGGATTCCCTGCTGCTGGGGACATCTTCAGCAGTTTCCTTTTTGGCACTGCTGGAGGACACACACCGACCACACGAGGCATCCGTGGGTCACAGAAGTCTCTTCCTTTACATCAAAGGCTGACAAGGATTGTGCAAGTCGTTCGGGAGCAGGCTGATACAGACAACTCCTCTCACGCAGGGACACCGAGTGCATGCTCTCCCATCTTTGATTCCTCCCAGCGTCCAGGCTCCCCTGGCTGCTGCGGTGTCTCCAGGCTTCCTTGGGTGGGCTGATGACTTTGGTGGTGGGCTTGGGAGGAGCAGGGCAGGGCCTGGCAGAAATTACTGGGCTCTTGCAAGGAGTGTGTGGGCTGCTGCAATGACACTGGATATGAATTCTTTTGTCCAATGTAAGATACTCAGGCTGATGAAAACTGCTTTGGACATTGTGGCTGATATATGGGATACTGAACTCTCTCTTCCCTTTTCAAGGGTCCTTTTTATTTCACTGGGAGTGGTTTTTAAAATATCTTGGAAGTATCTTTTCTGCACACAAGCCTCTATGTACCATTCTTAGCACTTAGTAGCATTTATGCCCTACATCACAGCAGTGCTGTTTGGGGTGTCTCTTCCCAAAAGCAACCACACCTGGGTGGTGGTAAAGGCTTGGGGCACCTCCAAAGAGCTAATTCACCACTGCCATTCCTCAAGGGAGAAGCAAGGGGAACCATCCCTTTCTGGTTCTTCTTCCAAACTGGCATTTGTTCTACAGTAATCTCCTTTATTGTACATGAAACTATAACCAGCTTTGATAAATGACTTTTGTAATCCAGCTCTGGTTTTGTTTTATGGTTTAATGTAACAACTATTAATTACCTTGTCTACAAAAAGAGTTTACTCCATTATTGTTTAATAGTGTGAAGGACAAACAGTCTTAGGTTTGCAGTGCCTTATCTGGTAGGTTTCTGGTGAGCAGGTTTTCCCTCAGAGTCACCACTGGGTTGTGGTGAGATATAGAACTGGGGCAGAGCCTTGGGCCAGCAGCAGCTCAATAGCAGTGTCCTTCAGTGTTCACTTGACATCACTGGCTGGCTCTGAGTCCTTTCTTATCAACAGAGAGAGCTGTAGCAACACTGAACTCTGGAATCAAAGCTTGGAGGTGAAATAAAAGCCAGAACTGTCGACCTCTCTGTAGGACCATTAACTTGCCTGGTTTCCATCAGTAAAGCTCTGCTACAGCTTTCACCACAGTGAGAGGAAACCTATTACTATTTTGTTCTTTTTGTTGTCTTCAGGTCAAGAGAACTCAAAGACGGCTTTTGTATGGAGTTGAAAGCCCATAAGGACTTTTGCACCTGGGACACCTTTACCTTGGCTCTCCAATCTTATCCAGGTGCTGCCTGTGGGAATACATCTCTGTCTTTCTCTTGGACAGTCTCTGGGTCTCTTGTTGAATTCTGATTTCTGACACCTGCATGATTCCACACGTAGGTAATTTTGGGAGCAAAGGGAAAGGCAGGAAGGTTTTCCTTGGAGCATGCCACACTGTTCACTGGCCACAGATGTGTACCTTTAGCAGCATGTTGAACTGGTTGGAGCAGCATCCCCAGATACCATTAGTGCATGAAGTCAGCAGCAATGGCATGCTTCCCTAGAGAACTAGGAGCTGCCAAAGAGCTTTAGCTCAATCCATGCTTGCCTGGTCCCAGACCTTACATCCAGCTGCTGGCTTGCTGGCTGGAAGGGCACAGATTCAGCTGTTAGTTCAAACATGCCCAGTTGTGCTAGCAGTTTTCTTCATGGATTTAGCACATCCACAAATGCTATGGCCTGTTTGGATGAACACATCACCCATGGCTGTGCCCTCACAGGTCTAACATCCGTCTCTTGTGCTGGCAATAGCAGTGATGGTGCCTGGTCTAAATGCCTGTGAATTTTCTCAATCAACTCTGGTAGACCTCAGATCAAGGATGCAGGAACCCGGTGGTCCACAGACGGCTTTACCACTAAGGGAGATCATTCTCCGGGACCAACAAAGTGCCACTAAATACCTTGAATCTGTGCAAAGGCTTGGATTTATTGAAGGTACTTAATACTGAGAGGCCTGAAAGGTGAGTAGTGAGCATCTCTGGCCGCAAGAAAACTTGTAATCATGTGTCTAAATCTGAATGTTGGCAACTGCGGAGACAGGGCCCCCTTTCACCATGCCTCCCCTGTCACAGGGGAAAGCAGAGCACCAGCAGGGCTCTCTGCCACCCTGCAGTGACCACTGGGATAGTGCTGCAGCACAGGCAGGGACCTCTGGCTCTCCCATAGGTGTTGCTGCAAAGAACTTGTTGATACTCACCTCACTGTCAGTACTGCACCTTCTGAGACTTCTTACAGGTCATCAGCCAGTCATTTCGCATTCAGCTCTCTTGCCTCCCCTGCTCAGTACTATGCCTAGCTGAAGCTAGGGGTTAATACCTCTCAAATTAGCTGTAAAAATTCATATGAACATAAAGTTCTTTAAACATCCTGTCCTAGTATTTCCTTTGTTTACAGTCAGATCCATTTCTGGCCTTATTTCAGATATCAGTTGTTGCGTGTATAGCATCCTTCTTCTTCAGCTTAATATGCAGGGAAATCCTGTCCCATACCATCAAGGTTTCTGGTATTTTTGCTCTCTTTTTTTCTGTGGCAAGTTTGTGCCTGGATTACTGAAATTATTCCTTAAAATTTCCAACACAGGGAGATGAAATTGGTGCATAGGTTCAGGACCCTGTTTCCCAGCCTCCTGCCCTTCTGCAGGGTGACTTTCTCATGTACATGCCCAGTTACCAAGGCAGCTCCCAGGAATGATGATCCCTGTCACTTGACATCGAGTATTTGCTGAAGCCTTTCTTAGCAACATGGAGAGAAAACTCTCTCCTGTCTGATTTGGTGTGGTAAGAGAAGTGCTGCCATGAGAGAGGGAGCTCCGTGTTCAGGTGAAGGGAGCTGGTATGCACCAAGGGCAGTGTGTCCTGCCAGACTGAGCAGGGGCAGGGGTATGCCCTGCTGCTCTCCTGGCTCAGGGTGTACCTTGTCCCTTTGCCTTGAGTAACTGGTCTGTGAAATAGGGATAAATCCACCTCTCATAGCCATTCCCAAAAGATCCAGTAATGTTTTCAATCTGTGGTAGTCCCTGGGGATACCTTAGGGCCTTGCTTGTGGTATCAAAGCCCAGCTCTCCCAACAAGACCTTCATCTCTGACTTGGTGTGACTCTCTGTGACTTAGCTCTGAAACAGTGTTTTTCCACTGATAATTTTGATAAGTATAGCCTTAAACTGGGCTACATTACAGATGAGAACCCAAGAACATTTTTAATCTCCTGTTATTTACTTGTAACATCATGAATCACAGCCTTGCACAGTGTACATGATATTCTCTGATGATATAATTACAGAGCTTTCTGTATACTGTGCTTTCTTAATTCATTGTATTCAACATTCACCTTTTAGCAAGGCACGCTCTGATTCTCAAATGCATATTACTCAGTTTGAGACTAAATATGGGAATTGAAAACAAGACTCCAGATATCACAGCCGCATCACAGTGGCCGTGTGTGTGCTGTGTTTCCCAACCTCACACTGTGGCCTTTGCTCTCTTCCCACACAAGGACTGCACTGGGTAGTTACAGGGTGGGTGTAGCTGTACTTCAGAATGTCTGACAGGAGCTTGGTCTCAGCCTTATCACCTGGGGTGTTGTTTACATGATGAAAAATACCTCTGTGGTTGCTGTCAGTTGCTTGTTCTTGATGGAGGAGGTCTCAAAGTTATGTGCTGGCAGTGCTGGGAGAGGTGGGGAGTCTGAGGTGCCCTTAGCTCCCTCCTTGAAGATACACAGCAAATTGTGAGGAGTACTAAAAGAAATGTTTTCCTACAGTGCCTCCACACCTTGTGTCCCCTAAGGTTGATCAGGGAAGTGAACTTCAGGGGCCTGGAACTCTGAGTGTCCAGGGCAGGGAGAATCCTGTTATCCTGTCTTCAGGCATGGCACAGACTCCATCAGGATAAGCAAGGCTCATGCCCACAAGGACAAGCTCCCATCCCTTCCCAAGTATTGCTGCTCTCATACCATTACAACTGGCCTGGATGCTGGTTCTGAGCTCATCCAGCACCTTTACCTTCTCCCCCACCATTATTTCCAGCTCAGTCCCAACTTATATTTCTACTGTGAAGCTTGCCAGAAAGGAGAAGCAGAGCAGCCTTTCCAGGTCCAGGCTGTAACGGTTCCTCATCTGCTGCTAGCTCAAGAAAAGCTGAAGCTGTTTCTTGAGGCTGTGTCAGATTTAAGAGGCTGCTGGTTACTGAGCTGCTGTGGATCTGACCTGGAGAAACGCCCTTGAAATTGCAAGCAGTAGCATCTCCAGAGCCTCTTCTGCGTGTGCAAGTCAGAGGGGCCATCTGAATCTGGGTTGAACAGGAGCCGATCAGGAAGACTTCCTGCAAATTCCAGGGAAATGTCATTTGCTGTGGTAACCTTTGCTGAATCAAGCATTGATGATTAAGCAGCACTCCAACACCCAGGCCTTTTACCCCATGCTTTCTTAAAATTGTAAATTAATGGTTGGACTCTTTGATATTAAAGGTCTTTTCTAACCTAAATGATTCCACGATTCATTATCTGCTAGGTTCCCAGCTCCACCTTAGCTTCCCCTTGGAAGTTACAAATACAAAAGTTTGCCCATAATCTAATTCTCTCTGTGCCTCCAAACCTTGCAGGGAAGATGACAGTAATTTTCTAGATTTTTCCCTTTCCTCCACAGTTTAGCCAACACCAGCTGCTGCCGTGTCACTGAGGGGCCACAGCCACCACAAAGGTGAGCAAACAAAGCGCTGGCCATCAACAAACTGCCTTATGGGTGCTTTTCCATCAAGGACCACATCCTACAGAGCCTTGGACTTTCTTTTGTTCCCTTTCCTTCTCCCACATCTGATTTTCATGCTTATGAACATGCAAATGCAACAGGGAAATTTAGGAAACTGTTACTAAGGCAACTGATTAGGTGATGATGCAATTACCTTGTTATTTGAAAGTCAGGGTGTTGTGTGTTGCAATAAGCTCCTACCAAAGGGGAGAATAAAAGTTTTTGTAATACTTTCCCACTCAAAGGCAGCACAGCCCTAAAAATTACTTGCCTTGAGAATATACCAAGAATATCAGAAGTTAGCAAAATCTGGCTGCCTTTGTTGTAACAGGAGCCGAGGCAAAATCTCCTCCTTTCTCCAATGCCAACAGGATCGAGGAGGGGGTAACTCACTTTCAGGAGATGTCAAGAAGTCCATGAGAAAAAGCACTCATGTGACATGAGCAATTAACAAGACATCCACCTATAATTACATTTAATTATGAAGAAAAGAAATCATAGCAGCAAGGATTTAGGTCTTTGAACACAAATGTTGTACCTAAGTGCAATTATAGAGATGACATTTGACTCCAGCACCTCAATGCCTTGTTTGCTGTGAGCAGCCCAAGACTGAACACAGGATTTGAGGTGTGGCCTCACCAGTGCTGAGTACAGGGGCACAATCCGTGCCCTGGTCCTGCTGGCCACACTATTGCTGATACAGGCCAGGATGCCATTGGCCTTCTTGGCCACCTGGGCACACTCTGGCTCATGTTCAGCTGCTGTGACCAGCACTCCCATGGCTTTTGCTGCTGGACATCTTTGCAGCCACTCTGCCCCCAGCCTGTAGCACTGCAGGGGTTGTTGTGACCCAAGTACAGGACCTGTTACTTTCCTTTGTTGAACTTCACACAATCGGCCTTGCCCCATGGATCCAGTGATGCAGCTGAGCCTGGCCTGGTTCTGCTGTTGCAGACCCTGCCTTTCCCTGTTTTGATCTCCTGTGGCTCTACCACAGGCTTCCCTTCAGCATTTTCCTTTCCCCTTCCTGGTGTCTCCATATGTTGCCTCCCACCCTTCTATACAGTCTTGGGCCCATGCAGCATTTCTTTCACTTGACTGGTGCCCAAAGGTTCTATCTCTGCATCAGACCCTTGCCTTTGATGTCAGCATGCACTGAGCTGGGGAAGGAAGGGCCAGGAGCCAGCACAGATGATGGGGACCTGGTCAGCCAGCAGTAAACATGGTATCTCCTTCCTTTTCCTCCGTGCCTATCCTTAGCACATTCAGTCTCTTCACTGCCTGACACACCAGGGTTTTCAGTCCAGGTACCTGCTGCCTGTGCTTCATGCTGACATTCCTCACTGGACAAGTCACCTCAGGTCTGCTGCTGGCTTTGGGATCCTACTCAACCCAGTGACGCATGCAACTTGGCTGCCTCTGCCAGCTCCCACTGTGAGTTTCCATGTTTTTCTGCACAGATCTGGCTCCTTCCTGCATGTCAGGAGTCACATTCTGCCTTTTTTTTTTTTTTTTAACCTCTGTTTTCAAAGTTTTATTAATAAGTCCTCACACTGCTCATTTGCTCACAGACAAGCCACAATTGTTATGTCTGGGGAGCAAGAAACGGTGCTGGAAGAATCAATAAAAGTCAGCAGATATAGATCTGAAGTGGTAGGTGTTGTCAAGAGATGCCAGCTGTGGCTGTTGGGACTTCCTGAGGGCTGCTGGGGTAGCCAGAGGCAGGGAACCTGTGCTGTTATAGAGTGTCTGTTAAACGAAAAAAGATGGGGGAGAAAGCAAACCTGTTGCTTTTGGTCCAAGATACTAGGAGCCTTGTGAAGGAGCAGAAGATGTTGACCTGCTGTTCTGGACTCAACGTCACCTCTTTAGCCCACATGACTGCCCTTCTGCAGCTACACAAGTGCATTTGAAGTAATTGTTTTGAACAGCTTAGAAAGCAAAAATCCACTCAAGTCAGGGCTTGTGCAGTAAATCTGGTATCACACAGCACCACATGGGTCCTGAATGCATGTGGGGCATCAGTAAGGCTAGAAAACATAGGCATTGTTTGCCCTGCCAGAGTGCTTGAAGGTGGTGGTGTCCAAAAGCATTGTGGAGAAAGACCTTGTGAGGGAGCAGGCTGGAAGAGGTGCTTCCACTGCTCTGTTGCCCAGCAGCTTCCCAGAGCCAGACCAGAGTTCAGAGGATGCCACAGCAGTGACTGCACCATAAATCTCCACAGATGTCAACTTCATCATTCAGTGCACTTCTCCCTGCTCCTCTTCCTTGACTACATCCTCCTGGTCACCTCTCCTCTTCCAGGTGTGGTGCTGAGAGGGTGGCAGAGCTGCCACCACCCATGGGCCACACAAAACCCGCATGTTGCTTCTGTAGGACGTTAATCTTGGAAGTGACATTGTGTTCTAGGATAAACTGCTTTTCCCAAGGACAGTGGTTGACTTGAGAATACAAAACAAACTGTTCCTCCTTCTCTGTTGGGAAGGTGCCCCACAAAACTGCCCAAAAAGCATAGGACAGAACTCAAGAGGGCTGCATACAGGCGTCAATCTTAGGCAGCGTGCCATGGCTAATGCCAGCAGAGGAGAGCTACTGCCTGATCTTCTATCAACCATTAGAACTCAGGCCTTCATTTGGCTAAATCCACCATCTCTGGAATTTAATTTGCCATTGAGTCTTTTTACCGTGGAAAGGCAAAGCCTCAGTGGGAATCCCCTTGCATGTAGACTCCTTGCACGATGTAGCAGGCACCTAATTTGGGGATGCTTTGTGTCCCCACTCCAGGTTCAGGGCTCCTACCATGTGTGGGTGTGTGTATGCAGCTCTGTGCTTGCTGCAGTGATTTCCCAGTGGGCCAGAGAGGAGAAATGAAAAGGAAAATGAAATTGCAAAACCACATCTGCTCTGTGGGAAGTGCTCAGGTACCATGAATTGTAACAGAGACGAGGCAACCCCCTACCACTTTCTAAATAGAGCCAACAAGCATATGCAACACTAGTAAAACTAAAATGATCATCACCTTCCCCTTGAAGAATTCATACACTTCTGTATTTATTTTCCTGATTGCTGTGCACTCTGCTTTTTTTTTGTTTTGTAAATACAGTATCTTGTACCATCCTTCTGCAGAGATGGCAGCTTGAGCACAGCTACTCAGTGTGTAAATGCTGAAATCCAGTACAGCAGGCAGGGCCACAGCGAGGTCCCATGGAGAGAAGCAGAAGTGAAAAAGTCAGTGGAAAGTGAAAAGGTAGTGAAAAAATAGTTGGGGAAGGAACAGGGGTGCCTGAGGGAAGTGGTCCCATGTAGGCAGCCTCCATTGTGTTTGTTTCTGTCCAGACAGGCCCTGGGCTTCCCTATGAGGCCTTCAGATATGGTCCCCTTAACACGTCCACATCTCAAGATCTCCACACCTGTAACTAGCCCCTGGCTTGGATTTACTTGTGCCGTGTTTCTGAAATGCCTTTCCTCTGGGGACACCCTTGTTGAATAATATGGACTTTGCATTATGAGATGAGAGTGGCTGAGTCATGTCTTTCCTCTGTGCTCCCCAAAGGAGGAAGCTGCTCAGGCCTAGAGACAAAAGCAAAGTTTACTTTTAGCTGCCTGAAACAGTGTTGTCTTCACTCATCGCCTGTGGTGTTTCACCGAGTGCTCTGTGCCAGACTAAGGAAGGTGCAAGGCCATGACTTTACCAAAGTGATTCCCACCTCTGTTGTCCAGGGAGTCAGAACAGCAGGGAGAGAGACTCACTGGAGTGCTCCAGATGTGCACATTTGCCAGGGGGTCTCATGGACAGCTGGAACAGCCACTGAGACTCCCAGCCCCCAAGTCTTTTGCCCACCCCATCTTGACAATGATGGGGAGCACCCCAACCCTTGAACCACAGGCCCCCAGCACAGCTTGGAGTACCACTTCCACCTATAGACAACAGGAAAATCCAGGCACAAAACCAGTTTCATTTAAGTCTACAAAATGATGACTTACAGAGCCAGAGAAGTACTCTGGCTGGGTAGGACCACTGGAGCTCATCGCTCCACCAACATTCTGTAAACTGGATGTGGATGCAGTCAATCCCTTCACCAGAGGGGTCTGAGAGGCATCTGAGGGGATGCTTATAGAAAACAGGGAGACATCTCCTGAGTATGGAGGTCAGTCTGAAGTCAGGAGGTTTGTCAGTGTAGGGAAGGAGCAAACCTGAGCCAGGATCTGAGGTGGAGGCAGCCTGGCTGAAAGACCCACCGTTACCTGCATGCGGCGGCAACACTCTCATCAATTGCTGCCAGCAGTGCCAAATCCTATTTTCCAGGTCATCAATCTTACCAGTCGCTGCAAAACATTATATAACTCCACTCTACTTGATATTCAGCTTTCATCACGTCTCTGTAAGGCTTAAGCCAAAGATCTGGGCAGATTTTGCAAAATCGGATCCAACCTGTTAACGGGTGCCTCGTGTTTTTGTTGTTGTGGCTTAGTGTGTGCTGCTCGCTGCCTCTGAGACACCATGCCTCATTCACATGGGTTGTGCAAGGGCTGTCAGGCATCCCTTCAAAAGCTTACTAAAGTGTGCTGCCAAGCTCAATGTAGCAGGCCACCCAGTTAAATGTCTGGGAGAAGCATGTACCCACATGATGAAATGAGTTACTCAGCTTTGCTGGAGTGGCTTTCTGTAGTGCTGAGCCTGTGGCAGGACCAGCACTGCCTGACAGTACCCCAGCCTTGCCCTCCGTCCTTGCTGATGGGAGAAGTCACAGTCCAGAGTGAAGAGTAAAGAGGGAGGGTTTGCTCAGAAGAGGAACTTGGCGCTTTGGAACCCCAGTAAAAGGCTGTGTGCTGTGTCAGAGCATTTCCCAGAGCATCCCTTAAGGCTGCCACACAGCCCACAGGGTTGGGGTATTTTGCTCCCTGCATCACCATTACCTAAAATATCAACTCACATTCATTTCTGGTCATTCAACCCACAGTCCTCAGTCCAATGTCACCTAGCCACACAAAGCTGTACCGATGCCTGTATCTCTTCTCCACTTCAGACTATTTGAAAATTTTGCAAAAGGCAGAGGACAGTTTCCAGGTGGGACAGTCCAAGAGGTAAGAAAAGGAGTTCAGCCTCAGTGAGCCAGACCAGAAGTGAATCTAAGCAGGAACTCTGATGGTCTCTGGATGGAGGAGGAAGTTGATGCATAGGAAAGAGAGCAAAAACAGTATGGGAGAACCCATTGTACAGCTTTCCAGCTGGATAGCAAGCCTGCAGCTAATAACCATTTAAGACCATAAAAGTAGCAACAGTCACAAATCTTCACATCCCCTGTGTGCAAGATGCATTGCTGCCTTTTTTTCTCAACATACTGTGTGGGTGTGACAACAAAAAAACAATAAAAATGCTAAAAGTAAACTCTCCACAAAAATCACCATGGGGCTGCTCACACAATTCTCTCCTGCAGGACCAGCTGGGGGATCAGCCACACCTGACAGATGTGATTTGCTTTGCCAGGGCACCATTACACAGCACTTGGATTTGGCAGAGATGAGGGTCATGGCCAGCCCTGCCTAGAATTCAGATGTGGCTACTGTTCTCAAAATCTTTCCTGCCTGCTCTCTGCTAACATTTGATATCTGTGCAGTTCATGCCCAGAAACACTTTAAAGCCCTAGCTAGTCACCACAGGCTAACACTGCATTTAAATATTTGTGGAGAATAAATATCACATTATATGTTTAGGATAAGACGAATCGCTCTTTGCCTTGAGTAGGTTGGACGGATGACTGGTTGGTATGAATCACAAATGTTACAGTCCAATACATAATTCCAGATTGAGCACGGTGTTATGGCACATGGTTATGTTCCCTGATTTGATGGCTTATTTAACTAATCAGCACAGCAGGAGCAGTTCATTTCAACTATTCCAATAAATGAGAGCTCTGTAATTTGCACATGCAGCTGTAATAGTTGTAATGCTTCATTCCTGCTGTGCTGCTTAGTTACATAAACCATCTAGTTGGAATCAATACTTATTTACTGTACCTAATCAACACAGTTTGAATTATAAACATGCAGAATTTGCATATAAGCTGAGCTGCTGAGATTTCCCCCAGGTACAAACATCTGAGAGTTTCTTAATCTGTTCAAAAGGTCAGGAGAAAAGGATGTAAAAAGCTGTGGAATAACTAATAGCCCATGTGAAGGCTTTGTTAGGTGTTTTCATGGGAAACGCAGGGGTTTGACATTCATAACAAGAGGCTGCTGGAAACCATGAAGGAAATACACAAGAGCAGCCTCTCCTGTGCTGCAGAAACTTTGACCAGTAATTTTCCGGCAGCTTTCAATTACCAGTGGATGGGCTGATGGGCTGCAGGCAGAAGGAGGAGATGAAGGTCCGGATTTCATCATGAAACCTGGTGACATTTGACAGCACTTGGGGCAGGCAGGGGCTGGTGAAAACCTCCATGCACATCAGAGCTTCTGTATTGCAGCTGGTGAGCAGCACTCCCAGAGAAGGACTGATAATAATTGATCCTGTCCATTTCCTACCTGGTGTCTAATAGATAGCAGAGATTCAATGCCCCTATCTAAGGCACACAGGGCTCATCCTGTGTAACACTTCTTCTCTTCAGACCCCCTCAAGCCTGAGCTCTTGCCAAAACTGGTATTAGCAGCAAAATATAGTTTAGGGAGTGGCTGACCACCCACTCCATAGCCCATTCTGGCATCCTCTTTGAAATGCCGGCCACAGAGTGCCCCAGGTGCCATTGGGGTCAGCTGTGCAGGAGGCAGAGAGGTCTCTGCTCTCATGGGCAGAGGGGCTGCTGGGCCAGGTGGGGGCCCAGGGCTCTGCTGGACCTGTCAAGGTGGCAGCCAGGATCTGCTCAGCTTCCCCTCACAGTGCACAGTGCACCACTTGTCCATTTGAAAATGATCTGGTCAATTTTGATTTCCAAGACTATTTCCTCCTCGTATAAAAATAATAGAGGGAAGAGGGGGGAAGTTGAAAAGGACTTCATTCTCAAAAATACACAGATTAGAATTCTCAGTTCTCAAACAGGTTTGCCTTGTCACTTTTGGTTTGATTTCAATTTAAGATCTTTGTTTTAATAGAATATTCTCCTGGAGGAATGCGCAGTTTGTCACAAACATGTTTAATCAGAGCAGATGGAAGGCGAAAGCTGGTGATTGCTGTGAGCTCATGTGCCTTCACACGGTACATCTGGGGCTGTCTTTCAGAACTGGCTCCAGGCTTCACAGCGGTCTATGCAAAACCGAGTTTTTCAGCCCAAAGCAGGCAGATGAAATGAGCTTGCTTGGGCAGGCAGGTTTGCTGCCCTGGCTGCCCTGGTCTGGGAGATGTTGTCTCTGCTGGTGTCCCAGCACAACCCCTGGCCCCTTTGGGAACAGCAAGCTGGGGAGTTCTGCTTCTTAGGGTGTCAGTGCTTGGTGCCTCAGCCCTCCAGCTGAACACCCCTCTTAGCTCACCCGCACAGACACCTGATTCTGTCCCATAACCTGAATGCATTTCCTAGCTGAACTTCATGGGATGCTGGACAAAAAAGAATAATTTGAGCACTTCTCAGATCTCAGCCTGCCCTTGACCCACAGTGTGTAAATCCTGTGACAGAAAGAAACAGATTTAACACAAACCTGTACAGATTTTTCACCTACAAGTTCATACACTCTGATGGCCTCTGCCTGAGTCTGAGGAAAACCTGGTTGGGTTAAGGAAATTGAA
The DNA here is from genome assembly GCA_034509425.1 of Eopsaltria australis. NCBI lineage: Eukaryota > Metazoa > Chordata > Aves > Passeriformes > Petroicidae > Eopsaltria > Eopsaltria australis. The sequence goes on along the minus strand of JAVTVJ010000091.1, from coordinate 659,122 downwards.
TCTCAGCATCACTTTGGCCATCAAAGGATCCCCTCCCTTAGGATACAGGTACCAGCCAAGGCAGCAGTTATTCTGGTGCATAAATGTGCTCCCCAGTGGAAGTGCATCCCTGTGAGCACATGTGCTCCCAGTACACGAGTACAGAGGAGACCTGCCTAGTTGTGCACAAAATCTTTGCATTGGGGTGCTTGTTGTCGTGTTCAGGTTATATGTGGAAACAGGCAAAAAAATGCAGGGGTTTCCCCCTTTGCTTTTTATTTCACTCAAAATGTGTTTTCAGTCATTAGTTATTCTGTGCCCATGAGAATTCCAAATAACTGAGTGGAGGTGGATGCTCAGATATCTTAGTTGGTGCTTGGGTTTACTCCACCACTTCAGATACAGACAGATGAAATATAAGACTAGGAAAAACTGAAGTATTTAACAATGTTTTCATTGGTGGCTTGTTTTTTTTTGCTCAGCAAAGGATGCTTCCCTGATATGTTGGTCCCAGATTTTAAATAGCTGTCTTCCCTTCTGACACAGCAGAAATTCTATCATGTGAAAGACTCTCCCTTCATTTTTATCTCACATTTCTGCCAATAACCATATATATACTTATGTTTAGTAGTATGTCTCTATCCTTGACAGGCAAGAAAGCAATTCTGGCATGAATATACTTGTTCACATGCCGAGTTTTCATTTGCTTGAATAAAATTCCCTCTCCAGACATCTGTTTACCCATCCATCCAGTTATTCATCCATCCACACAAGCAGAAAAACCCATAAAAATACTTGCAGAAAAACAACCCAAAAGGGGTACAGTTGCAGCTGTGATAAACTGTAGGTAATAGAGAATCCTATTTTTAGATTTTTTGACAACCCATCCCTCTCTGATTTATGCTGTACTGCCAGTATATTTACGATAGGAAAACCAGTTGAAGAAAACAACTAGTTGTTGGCTGAGCAGTTTTTAAAACTCTGCTTTAGTGCTGCTGTTTACCTTTTGAAATATTAGGAAAAAGTCAGAAAAGATATCTTGGTGAGAAATTCTGCTGGAATCTTTCCTCTGGTGTGTTTTTTCAGGTAGGTGTATTAAGTAATAGGTACAGAGTTCTGCTTTCTGACAGAAGGCATGTAGGTAAGAAATGCAAATGTTTTAAGAATGAAGTTTGTTTAAACTTGAGAAGGGGAGGCTCGGGGGGACCTCATTGCTCTCTACATCTCTCTAAAAGGAGGGTGCAGTGAGTCTGATCTCTTCTACTGTGCCTGCAGTGAGAAGACCAGAAGAAATGGCCTTAAGCTGAGACAGGGGAGATTCAGATCAGATATAAGAAAAAATCTTCCACTGTGACCGTGATCAGGTCTTGGAAAAGGTTGCCCAGGGAGGTGGTGGAGTCACCATCCCTGGAGGTGTTTAAGAGGCATCTGGATCTAGTGCTGGGTGACGTGGTTTAGTGGTCACAGTGGCAGTGCTGGGCTGATGGCTGGACTTAATGGTCTTAAAGGTCTCTTCCAACCCGGATGATTCTGTGATTCTATTGTGTCATTAAACATTGTACTAGAGATCTCTGCACAGTAAAGCTCTGGTGGATTGTCTGCTTAAATCTTCCAGGTGCAACTTCAGTGATCCTTCAGGAATCAGATGTGGAAGAGGTTGCACAAAATTAAGTCTGACAAAGGAATATATCTGAGGAGAAGCATTTAAATATTTTTCCACCTTCATGTGGTTTTGGCACCACAGGCAGTAGATCTAGTTGTGAAGATATGAAAATTACATCTTTTCTTCCCTTTCGACTGGTTTTTGATATAGTATGGGACACCTTAAGAATACTTAAACAGTGCTAAATTAATGATCTTGGTATAAAATTGTCAATTTTTTCAGCATCCTTCACCTTCTCCCTTGCCTTCCTGCTTGCCTCATAGTTTCTTAGCCTCACCTTCCACAAAAGCATGATCAAAAATTAATGGTCTTACACTCCCTGTCCTTCACCAGGTCTTTGTTGCTTTACCTCCTCCTTGGGCTTGATGGATTTTGCCCAGCACCCTCTCTGGCAAACAGCATCTCTCCAGCTCCTTCACGCAACACTTTTTCCTTTGGGTGGTCCCTGCTTCTCCCTTGGAGTCCAACAGAAAGGGTACAATAAACAGCAGGTGACAGAGGTTCCTGATGGGAATTTCCCCCTTGATCAGCTCCACTGAAACCTCTGCTGGGAAGGGTCTTGGCCAGGTCAAACACAGAAGGGTTTGCAAGCATGTGCTTCCATGGAGAATCTTACATTATTTTTAGGCAGACCTGACATCATAGGGACCATCCTTACCAAAGTCAGCGTGGGACATGCCAGAATACAATCCTGAGCTTGTGCTCCTCTCTTGCCCTCTCAGGAGCATTTTTCCATCATTTATTCCTTACATACTAAACCCTTTGATTTATTGATATCTCCATCCTAAGGAAGTGTTAAATTCCCTTGTAGCTTTGATACCATCAGTAGCTTAGATATTGCTTCAGCTGTGAGCAGTGCTTCTGCTGGTCCCCAGGGGTTGTGCCCTGCCCTGGGCTGCTCTGGCTTGGGTGTCCTCATTATTTGGCAGAGGACAGTTCATCTATAAAAGCTATTGACAATTCTGCATCAGACGGAAAGCAGAAAAATCTGTAGGTGATCAGACTTCGACATCTTTGGTTTTAACATTAAGACTGTAGCACATTTCAGTACCATGTACCTTATGTTACCACTAGAAAGGTGTGTTGAAGCCTGTGGACAAAATAATCTTACAGGGTACTGGAACTTTGTCTCTAAATTAGGGAAATGGAGTAGTTCAGATATAAAAATGGAATGTGGTGAGCTAACACAAGGAAAGTCAATTCCCTGTTAGCTCCCAACATTTCCAGGTCAGTTTAGGGCACACACATCACAGAACATGACAGTGGGGAGAAAACAGGCGTATTTCAGTCCCTGCCTCTCAGATTCCAATAGCAATGATGAACTCTGGCCAAAGCAGTGGTTTGGGAATTTATGATCAATTGAGGTTATTGGGCCTTGGCCTTAGGTCAAGTACATCTCTAGGGGGGTCACTAATATCTTTTAAATGCTCTGCATCTCTTTTATTGCTGTTTAAGTGATGAGTAACTGTGAATTATAAGAGTGTCTGTCATATATCAAGTGGTTCAAGACTGCTAAATCTGAAATACATTAACAGAGGCAAACTGAGCTCTGATTAGAAGTTTGTTACCATTCACTTATACTTTCTGTCACAGACCTGGTGGTTGGGCTGTACTGAAAGCTGATGTGAAATAAAACTTGCAATGCTTTGCAGAAAGAAGAAAAAAGAGATACTGGAAAATACAATACAAAATTATCTTCTGCAATGCCATTTATTAAACGAGGTCTCTAACCTCTTCTATCTGAGATGAACTCTATTTTGGCAGCATGAGTCTTGGAGGAGGCATAAAGATGGGGGAAACAATGAAAGAGGGAGTGTATTTTACATACATCTCATTTTCAGCAAAAGAGAAAAGAAAACATAAAATGAAACAATTTCTTAATAGATAATGTATTTTCAATAGGAAAAAAAAAAAAGTATCCTGAAAATCTTTATATTAAATTGACCACAATGGACAAAGTAATACTTACAGGATGATTTGAAGGTCAAAAATGAACCAATGTGAAAGAGAAGCTGCTGGGAGTCACAGGTGTTGTTTTCTAAAATGAAGAGTCCAATACACCTCTCAGGAAAAAACTAAGCAGTATTGTGTATGGGAAGTGCTTCTGGCCACATGAAATTTCTCAGTATTGGGTGTAAACCTTTGTCTGAGGCATCCCTCTGCAGGGTGACTTTTTCTGGTGCAGGGTTGTGTGTGCATGCTGGACTGGACACAGGGAGCAATTTTGGCAGCTAAGATATCACTGACCTCTGCTGGGAGTAATCAGACATGTTTATCTTCTTTAATGGGTCCTGTGCTGCTCAGATGTGGTGGAGATTCCTCTGGCAGAGGCTGACCTGTGTGTGTATATATACACATATATATATTTATATTTATATATATATATATATGTGTAAGATATGCACACCTATGTGTAGCTGTATGCACCTTTCATCCTTGCTGTCACTGCAATTTCCCAGGTGGCCAAGTGGTGCAAAGAAGTAAAATCCATCCCAGACTTACAAAAACAAATTTTCTTGGTAGTGAGGAAGATTTAGAACTCCTAAAGAGAAGAATCCCTACCAGTTTTTGTCTAGAATATATCATACACATATAGATGTACAAGATTCATGGATCTTTGAGTTCCTGAGTTGAAGGTTGATGATGGGATTCTAAAGTCCTGGCTTGTAACTGATGTGGCTGAAAAGCAGAGATATTTGTGATGTTGGCACAACTTCCAGTTTCCTGATGGACACACTGCAAGTGCACCGAGAATGAGCAGTACAGATCCAGTTAAGTAAAGGCTTAAACTGGCAGTGCACAAAACAGGGACAGAATGTGCAAATAAAGGAGCTCAAATAAAGAGGTGTCATAGAAGAATCGTCACCTTTCCCATCAAAGGACGGTCAGAACTGAATCACTTTTTAAGTAAAGAAAAAAGATCTTTCTTTCCATGACATCCAGTGTAGGCATGCTCAGTTGGTGGCTCAGAGAAGAGCACAAGCTGGAAGCAGTCCACTGGAGAAAGTATTTTGGCAGGAAGAGTCAGAGATTATAAACTGAATTAATTTGTTCCCTTATAATGAGTGGTATGAAGTAATTACTGAAGAGCAGAAAACAGATCAGATGACCCTACAATGGAGTAGTAAAGGAAATTCAAAATACCATATGAAATTTTGTTCAATAATGTTGAGAAGTGGTATTGGCCACACAATTAACAGCACACAGAACAGGACTACATTTAAAGTCTACTCTGTCCATGAAGCAATGTCAGGTTATGATAAAGCAACAAATCATTCAGATTGAACAAAAAAATATGTAGACAAGCAGGATTTATTCCCATACTGAAATATTCTAGCAGCATTCCAGTTATCTTTGTATTACAGGAATTTATTGTCATAAGGACAGAAGATGAATCAGGTGTTAAGACTGGAGATAGCAATGAAAATAGACTGATCTTGATTATAAAAAAAAGAAATTACAAGATTTAATGAGACAAAATCTAGTGTGATTGAAGAAGAGAAGAGAGGCCAGATTACAGGACAGAGAGAAGAAAACGGAGCTGTCCACAGTGACAGATAATGCAGAAAAGGCCAAAGGGAAGAGATCTGGGTTTCATCATAAGGAACTTATATTAAGATGGTGAATAGTCATGCATGAATGTTGAAGGAATTAAAGGCAAAGCTGGAAAAGAGAAGTTGAGCTGGGTTTGAAGCTCAGCCAGAAAAACAGTATCTGAAACTCTGGGAGAGGTTACAGTTGCCATTAGAGAATATACAAGATGAGAAAACAGAGAAATGGGAGGAGGAATCAGGAGGGGGGGCGGGAATATTTTAAATATATATAAGGAGAAGTATTTTTTCTTTTCTAGACATTTGGATGATCTGGCAGTATCTTCACTTAAGTTGTCTCTTAAATATGGAGGGAAGCTGTTGGAAACAGTGGACACCAGGAAGAAAGGACTGGAATTAAAAAGAGCTGGTTGGACTGTATCTCAAACTGCAGCAGGATTTAGTTCCATTTTCAGGCAGAAAATAATGAAGGTACCAGCTGCTAAACATTGCTAATCAGCCATGGAGATCCATCCTGTGCTAACAAAAATTTCCATGTGACCTTCAAATAGCCACACAAGGCTCTTCAGCATTCTCCAGCTGGGAGGTGGCAGAAAAGACAACTGTGGCAAGTCCCACATGAAAAAGGGAAACCACATCCTTTGTGCTATGCAGTCACAAAAGACAGAGGACTATTTCTACTTCCTTCAGGCTTTGTGGATCAGGTTTTTTTAAAGCAGCTCAGCCTTTGACAAACAAGAGCCATCTGTGGCTTGTCATCTTGTCCCTCCCAGTTGCAATGGCCATCCAGATGCTGCCAAAATCCCACTTACACCTCCTGGTGGGCAACACGGATCCGCGCTCAGGTGGCACAATATGGTCTTTCACTCACCTGTCTCTTCTAAACACAAACATCTTCAAGTATTTTTACTTTTTTTTTTTTTTTTGCTTATCTGAGGGGAAAGGACACTCACTTTAATCCTCCCACTGCTTGAAATTCCTAAATATTTCTAAATAAATACTTTGGCCTATCCTTTCTGACTTTGAAGGACTTTTAGACACGGTCACGGAGGCAGCTAGAACCAAGACTGTCTGTCCTTATGCAGGCCAGATGGTAGTGGTTTTTTCCCATGTACATTTTTGTCACATTCCATATTAAAGGCATTGTTAGAGAGCTCTGCATTAGCACTGTGGCCTGTCCCTGTGCATGCTTCTGTCAGTTCCTAAGTCCTTATGAGCACCCCAAATGAGACAGGAATGAATTTATTATGTGACATTGTCAGAGTCATAATTTAGCCATTCAGAAAGTCGCTGGAGGAAAGAGATTTTGCCAAGACCAGGTGCACATAAAAATCTCCCACTGGGTTTTGACTGTGCTGAAATACTGAACTAACCCCAGCTGCTGGGCAGTAATTTTGGAACAAGGTAAGTAGCACAGAAGAACTGGAACCAAAATTACAGCAAAAAGCCTACAGCTTTTAAGAGCATGAAACCTGATTTCAATGTGCAGCCAATATCATGCTTATTAATAACAGATACAGAAGAGTTAGCAGGGAAAGACCACAGGACTAGTGTGGCAAAGGTGATTTTAGATTTGTTTATTTGATTACCTGGAACACAGTACAGGTAGAAACAGTAGGTTCCTTGTGCAAGCAGAGCAGTGTAGGTTGTACTCATCAATATTAAAGCAATTACCTGTACAGATGTAATACCAGTGATTTGTTACAGCACTGAAATATAAAGTGTTACTACATTGCTATTACCTGCTCATCTTGTCAAATGACTAGGGAAGGATCCTGGATGGGCAAATGCCAAAACCCTCTATTCAGTCTTTGTCTCAGGAGGTAACAGCTCAATTTACCAGTCTGATTTGGTGGATTTCAGTTTGGGAAGGAGACAAATAAAAGTGCTTGAGTGAGTGTTTTGTGGGTTGATTTGAGGCTTTGCTGATATTGATCAAACGATACGGAAAACCCAGGGGAAGAAGCTGCAGTTGCAAATTTCTTTGTGATTTAGATATTTGGGGTGGGATTCAAGTCCTATTTGGATTTCTCCACCTGGGTGTCTATGCTGCCAGCTCCAGCCATGTGCAACTCATCACATGATGCCCTCTGAGATGCCCTGTGGTCCCATGACACCTTCTCAGAGCTGGCAGAGAGGACACAGTGATTACAGTAGGTCCATGCCCTGATACACCAGGCAGGATATCCTGCACCTTTTAAATCCACATCATGTTGACACCACAAATGACTCCATGTTTGTAGAGATGTTTGGACAACTGAAACCCAGTTCCATCTGAGTACAGCCAGAAGAGCCTCATGAGCCCCTGAGCTCAAGCAACTGTGAGAGGGAGTCTCTGTTAGCATCTGTCATATTCTGGGATGCCCTTGGGTACCCCAAGGCTCACTGTCAGGTCTCTTGGCCCTGTGATGACGCTGAAGGATCACTCAGTAGCATTATCTGTGAGTGGCTAAATTAAGCCTTGAATCACCACTGTTGAAACTTCAGACTTCTCAGTGACATGGAGACTGATCTGCATCCTACCCCAGCTGTGTGTGACACAGCATTGAGTGTGTGTGGACCTGTTGAGAAAGTGGTTTCCCTGAACTCTGAGATCTGGCAGCCCCAAACAACAGCTCCCAAGACCAGCAAGTGAGCACTATAAGGCTTGTTTGGGTATGGACTCATGCCTAAGAAACTTCCCTCCTGCCAGTGAAAAGTCCTTGACAGATCAGATTTGTCTCATGTTTGTCCTAGGAGTGGTAGTTTGGAGATGGCTATGCAATTAGAAGTTAAATAAATGTTTGTGAGAAAACTTTTTCTGACAACTTTTCCAGGCTTCCCTTATCTCAGTCCATGTGGGTGGTAGGTGCCCAGGAAAATGGCTCTCTGCAGCCCAAGTGCCCAACCATGTCCATGGTGTGGCTTGCTCTTTCCATCCCTTGTGACGGGCAAAGCACTTTCCTGGTGTAAGGAGGGGGTGTGCACTTGTGTGTGAACATTTTTAGGAGTTTACTCAACACCCAGAAAATCCCAATATAAAAGCAAGGTTTGCAGCAGCTTTTCAACTCTGGTGCCACTTCATTTGTCAGGTGGGGTATTATCTGGAGCTGCAAGCTCCTCAGCATATAGCAATTTTTCAAGCTACTGATCAAGTAAATTGTCAAGTATCCTGTTCATAGTAAGTGAATAACTTAGCTGGCTGTATTGATGACTTCCTTTGTTTAGATCACAGACAAATTGCTCTCTTGAGTTCTTGAGCTTTAGTCCTTGGTAGGTGGGCAGGTGCCTGTAAGCTGGAACATGCAGAGGCATGCTGAATGGGTGAGACATACAGAGATGTGTCTGACCCCAAACAGACACCACAGAGGAGAAAAACATTCTGAACTGCCACACACGAGACCTTAGTTCTGTGCATGGGCATGTATGAATGCATACCTGTGTGAACAAGGGAAGGATTTGAGGCCTTATTGAACTATCCCTATGGAAAAACCCTTCCAGGCTCCCTCCACCTAACAAATCCAGTGGCAAATAAGCAGAAAGACATCCTTATTTTACACTTATTAGTTCTTTACCAGAAAGTCAGTTTTCCTTGTACTTTGGGAAAACAAGATGTTTTATAATAGGAAGAAACACTGAATCTCTGTTTTTTACCATGGCACCTACAGATTCCTGTACCCTGCTCCTGCTCCCAGTGCACAAATCCCACACCCTTTTGTGTACCTTACTACAAGAGAATTTTGATGTCTAGCTGGGAGGACAAGTGATGGCAGCCTTTAGCTCTGTGGGGCAGTGAATCTGGGTGTCTCTCATCTCCTCAACGTCATTATAAAATACACATGCCTTTAATATAAAGACCTATTTCGTAAAACCTTCACCCCTCCGTTGTCAAATAGGGTGATAACTGGCTTGCACATTCAGAAGTTAGTGCAGGGAAATGACAGGCTGATGACATGGTCATTTAACTTTGTTTTTATAGCAAAGCTGGGTAAAAATATAGATGACAGCAAGCACTTACTGGGCTGAGCTCCTGGGGAGAAGCAGAGGTGATGGTGGTACTGCCAGGGCAGAAAAAAAAATTATCCCCAAAGGGGCTGCTGGGAAGCACCATCAATTCGTCACCTGGGTCCTCTGCTTTTGGGAGTTCTAGAAATTTCTGGGATGTAGTTACCAGCTGTAGCAGGTGCTCAGATGCCTCATTCATCCCTCTGCATCCTCCATGAGATGGGCCCAGACATGGATCATCTTTCACAAGAGGTTCCAGCTGAGGAGCACCCATGAGTATCTTGACAATTCTTCAACTGTGAGCCGGTAACAGAAGTGAGCTATGACCAGTTGAGGATATTTCCTTCAGCTCCATTTCCTAACATGCTCCTTCTGTTCCTCTTCCCTCCAGGCTGTAATCTGTGGGTAATGGGATTTACCTGTGATTATCAATAATTCATTGCCTTATACATTCAATCTCTGTATTTTCCTTGCAGAGTTTCTTTGCATGTGGCTGAAAGCACCAGAACAAAATGACCCTAGAAGTGACGGTAACAATGTATTTCTCCTCCCTGATCACTTAATTTTCTAATGAAGAGTCTTTATTCACCTGGGTGCTTTCCCAGCTAATGGGCTATTAAAAAATCCATCACTAATAAAGTGAAAAATATGTTTTCTCCCTCCAGAATAATGTCAGCAGCTCTCACATTAGCTGCACCTGGTGAAGGCTGATGTAGGTAACCCTAGTTTTACCCACAGGCAAGGTCACAGGTAATAAAGCCATAAACCTTACAAGTGGTTATTGTTAATTGCAGCAACCTTTACAATTGGGTCTTGCCTGCCTGTGCAGCTCCTTTTTCTTGGACCTGACCCCCATATTCAGTCCAGTTCTACTGCTGTTGTTCCAGAAGCTTGAGATAAAACTGAATAGCCCCAAAAAGGCAGCTGAGGGAGCTCAGCCATGGACACATCCTAGCATGTTGGGGATTTGTAAGTTGTCATTCAGGTTCTTGTTTCTGCTATCTATCAATGGGGAGCCCCAGAGATTTGTGCTGCTCTTTGTGGACAGAGTCCTGTGGACCTTGCCTCTGCTGCAAACTATGAAGTCTAGGGACAGGGCATAAATAATCAATTTCATTATCTATGTATGTATGTACATATATGAAGTAAAAAAACCATGTCAGGCTAGGGGGTTGTTGCGTAAGTAGGAGGTCATATTATTCGTGCCTCTGGCAGCCACTTCACTGAAGGACTGATTTTGTTCCATTTCCATGTAAGGCAAGGTTAAGGTCATGCACAACCAGACAGAGATCCTCAGAAATGAAGCCTGAACATAAAAATCTCCTATCTCTTAGACAGTGGCTGCTGGGAAGGCTTCTTGTCCAGCAAGGTTTCTGGTCTCACAGTCTTCAGGGAGTTAATCTCTTTGGAAATGCAGACAGGTAAGTGCCGCGCCTCTCGGGTGTTCCGAGAGCTGACCGCCAGGGTTAGTCAGCACCCCGAGAGGCGGCGAGGGGGTGTCCCTGGGGTCAGGTTCACGCTCGCCAGAATCCTGGGTCCCCAAGCCCTGGGTTGCAGTCTTCCAAAGCAGGCAGGTAAAGGCTACCGCGGCTGCCGAAACTGTAGCAAAGCGACGGGCTCCCGAGAGGGAATAACGACACTGAAACAAAGTACCGGGGGATCCGTGCTCTGTGAGCTCTGAGAGCGGACAAACTCAGTGGCTGAGAGCCCCGAGCCCAGCCGTGCATCAGACTTTATTGTGATCATAACAGCCAATAGGATCGGGGCACCGAGGAGGGACAAGGGAGGGACAAGGGTAAGGGGACATACAGAGGGTATTTCGGGGAGGGGGCTGAGAGAAGGACAAGGGGGAAAACCAACCAACTACTGAACTGAGCTGAACATTCTAGAAACTGAGGGTGATAGACAGGTGATTAACAAAACAAAAAACAAATGGGGAGAGGGCAGACAGCCCACTAAAGATCACACCCTCTCTTGGGGCTAACCACCTTTTGTTCTGCCCCAGGGGAATCTCTACTTCTTCTTGGGCCGGTCCCACACACGGTCTTTCCGAGGGGTGGCCTTAGGGGCTGCCACAACGGCCCCCACAGGTAACAAGGAAATCTGGGATTTTCAGGATCCCCACAGCACCTTCACCCAGCTATTTTGGGTCCAAAATCCATGACAGCCATGGATTAGACTGCCAAGGTCAGCTCTGAATGTTTTTGCTGGATAATATCACACCATCTCACCTTCTGGCTTCTGAGCAGGACCATTTTTACAAGATACGCTTGGATACAGTTCCTATTCACTGAGAACTTTTATGGGATAATTTTATGAAAGAAGGAGCTTATAAATCCAAGCCAACACATTTTGATTCTCTGTCCCAGGAGAACACAATGCTCATCCTCAGTAGTCATCCTGAAACATCTATGTTCTCAAAATGCATTGTGAGCTTTGAGTCTTCGCTGTGAATTTCAGTTCTTTTTATCTTTCTGGATGCATTGACATTTCCAAGCTTTGTGCTGTTCAAGGACTCTGATTGCTGGCAACCACCTCTCTTCTTGTCCTTTACCTGGAGTACTGGAGACTGGAAATGTAAGAACTCAGCCCTCCACTCTCATATGTCACTGTGCATCACCATCAGCCCATCACTGTGGAATTGTTCTAGCATAGCAGGAGATGGAAAAGCCCAGCAGAACATCTTGACAGGCCTGGTGGATATTTTTAATTGTTTAAGAACATCACTTTATCAGCCTTAAATCAGTCAGCACTGACACAGGACTATATTTGTCCTCAAATCCAGAGAGCTCTCTCTGCATTTTAATGTGTAGCTTGAGTGTATGCAATTTGCTGGTACAGTGTATTTTTAGCAAGAAAATAGGCTTCTTCTGTATTGGCTCAGGTAGGTGAAAGTTTATCACTTAAAGATCTTGGTGGTGTCATCTGTACCTAGGGATTTACTTGTATGAGCTTGCTACGTGGGGCTGCATTTTAAAAACTTGCATTGTTTTATTGAAAAATCATGTTTAGGAATGCCAGGCTGCATGTAGTAATTGCCAGCATCAAGTTGATCTAGAAGTCCATGTGTTGGAGAAGGATTTGCTTCATTTTTATTCACAGCCCTGCAAGGCTGCTCACATTTTGTAGTCAATTTCACCTGCAGGAATCTAAAGCATCATTGACCTCTGTGGTGCTACAGAGAGTTTATACATTAGTGCAACAAGGCAAAATTATTCATGCTCTCAGGGCTCTGCTTCCAACTGAAATTCTTCAAACACTGATAAAAACCTCCTCATTTGCAGTTTAAGAATGGGGATATTAGAGTTACAGCTGCTGTTTTAAATAATACAGGTTTTCGTAGTACTTGTTGCATTTTATTGATGGGAGAATTAAAAGGCTACACATTTAAGTGAGTGGCTCAAACTCACATGATGGAGAAGTGTCTTGGGGTCACTCAGACCTTCTTACCCTTTCTACCTCTGTAACATACAGCCTGTAAGTGCTGAGTTGTTTTGGGTTTACGTAGCAGTCATAGTGTGACTGATGTATATTAAGCTTTTCCACACTACTCTAATTGCAGCATGTATCTTCCTCTCTGTCACTGAATGGTTTTCCTTCTTTGGACTTCAGCAATAAGATTTTCTTTCTATCTCCTTTTCCCTCTTCTGTACTTCTTCTTTTGTTCATATATTTCCATCTTGCCCACTGTTTCTCCTTTTTCTCCTAGTCCTCATGTCCACACCAATGTATGCTTTCCTTCCCTTTGCTTTCCTCTTCCTTTCCTTGGGTCTGTGCTCCATTTTTCTGTGGCTGCAGAAGTGACAAGTTTGAATGATGCCAGAAGTTAGCACCAAAACACAATTACAGCCATACTCCTAGAACTAACAGGCTTCTTTCAGCATCCATTCTGGTACAAAGATCTTACTCCCCAAGGTATTAATTTTATCAACATCATCTTTGCCTGATTCTCCTCCTTGAGGCCAGATCCTGGCCCTCTCCCAGCAGTAGCAGCAAGGAACTCGGTTCTGCCTGGCTGATTCCACACACTTCCTCTCCTGGGACAAGCCATTCATTCACACACTGATACCCATTTCTCATCTGACAGAAATAAGGAAAGCCAAAGAGAGCTGTCCCATGAGAAAATCCAGGTCTGGTGCTTTAAGCTGACTCATGCTATGATGAGTTATCCCTCTAAGAAGTTTCTATTTCTATTTTCTTTCCCATTTATCTTTCTCCTTTCCCTTTCTCCTCACTGTCTTTTCCTGCCTTCTGTTGTCCCCTGCTTCCCTCACTTCACAATGCTTTTTTTTTTTGTGTGCATGCTGGTACAGCAGATGCGGAAGTCCCCACTTGACCGTGTTGATCATTGTGGTCTTCCCAGAAAGTTGTACCCTGCCAGGTATTTTATAGACCTATCCCTGACTGGAACCATTTCAGGCTCCTTAAGTTGATGTGATGACATTCACAGGTTCTGATGTCACCAGGAAGCAAAACATTTCAGTATCTCCCTCAAGTGGGTGAGCACTTGGTGACCAGCAGTCAGTACTGCTACGTAAGAAGGAGCAAAGAGATGTAGGTAAATGAGTCCAATAAAAAACTAACGGATGTTTATCCTTCTCTAAAGAAAGGTCACTGCAAGTCGTGCTGGGGGAAGAAGATTAAAGCTTGAAGGACCTTTGGACAGCAGATCCTCCAGAATCGGACATGAAACTCACCCTTTTTTACCCTATTATTGACAACCCTAGCACCAGGCTTTGGCATATTATAGCAAACTTAAAGCAAAGAACTCTTCCATCCTCTTGAAAAGCCTGTGGGAAATGGAAATCAGGAGCAACTTTAGTAGTGCAAAACATGAAACCACATATTCTTTGAATGTCTTCACATCACTAGACAAAAGAGAACCAGGCCAAGCCCAGAGGCTGATTATCTGCTTCTCTGCACCCTGTTATTTCTCTCCCAACTCCATATTGGAGGACTTCAGCTGGTTCTATCCAATGCACTTCTATGTGACAGCATGTGTGTGAGCTGGTCCAGGCTTCTTGGCCTCATCTTCATCCAGCAGTGTAGGAATTGCCATAAAGACTAATGACAAAAAGCAGACAAATAACCTTCCTCCAGTGGAGAATAAACCTGTGGGGTGCAGGGAAGTAGTGTAACTGCTTTTCAGGCACCTGATCAGTTTGTGCAGATGGACATATAGTGATGTTGTTCTTAGCAACAGGCACCATTTCCCAGAAGATCTCTTCCAGTGCGGTGTCCCTGCAGCATTCATGAGTAAGAACTGGAAGATTTAAGATGGGACCAGTCTTGCCTAAGTGTAGTTTTTTGTAAGATAGAAAAAAGGATGGAGCTAATCACCCTGAGCTGCCATTAAAGGCAATGGGAGCAACTTCTCTCAGGATAACTCACAGAGCAGGTAGGGACTGCTACTTGGCTGACAGCACTGACCCAGTATCTGCCCACCAGCCAGGGATGCTTGGCTGGTGGAGCAGCCACTGCTATGCTACAGGCAGCCAGCCTGGGCAGAGATCAAGGAAAAAGGAGTCAGCCTTTGCAAGGACAGAGAAAAATCTGTCTGGAGGGGTAGAGCTGACCTGAAGCAGTTCATGCAATGGGGTGCATTGGGGAAATGTCAGGGAAGTGCAGCTGGTTTCCTACACCACAGATTTGGGGGAAAGGATGCCTTATCTTGCACTGAATTCTATGTTATAAAATGACACCATGTGCTGGAGGGTTTTCTTAAAACATACCAGGGCTTCCTTCATAGCCCACCAGCTCGGGGCATGCATCTCCAGCCAAACTTATCCAAGGTGAATCTTCTGCACTGGAGTTTTATAGCTGACCATGGACAGAGGTACTTGGGATGCTTGTAGTGCATGCCCTCCCTTTGTGACCTCTTTACATTTCTCTGAACCTTGCACTGTTATGGTTTCTATCCTAACATGGTTTATGAAATGGAAATCCTTGCTCTTTAGGGCAGTGTCTTGTTGATTTACACACAGCCATGGTTCAAACTTTGACAGTCTTGATACCCATACCATATAGGTTTATTGTACACCACAGTATGGTACAGAAATATTGAGGTCTAAATAACCGGACTAATTTTAATTAATCTTGTTTAATTCAGGCCAGGAAAGCATCTGACCACACCAAGACACATCTTCATGCAAATGAATTTGAATTTCTTGAGAGTTATGCTCTTCATACTCACTTCTTTCCCACTCAGACTTACTTTTTAACCTATCTCCTCCCATAGAAATTAAGATAATTACCAACATTCTTTTCTATGTTTCTTGGGTCTGGACATTTACTTACTAAATACTCTCCTTGGATTTTGAAAATCTACTATCTTATTTTATATTTTTCCACAGTTGCCAGAGGCAGCTGGTCGATTCCACAGTGCATGAACAAAAGTCCCCAGAGCAGCAGAACAATCTGACTCTGTTCTGTTACCACCTCCACTTATGGCACATCTTTTCTGAAATGATAAAATTTGATTGCTTCTTATACATTGGTGTATGAGAAGAAGATGTAATACTGTCTTCTATTGGAAGAAGATTATATTGGCCTTCAAATCAATTTCAATTTCTCATGAGTCTTCAATATAATTTTATTTCATCTTTATTTTTGGGTATTACATTTTCATCACTTCATTCTGCTTTAAAAATTGGAATTCTCCTGATGCCCTCCACAATGATGAATTAGTTGTAATTGGGAACATTGTCTTTGATGGTAGAGAGCGGGTTTAGTCCTAAATATTGTAATAGGAACTTTTACTTTCTTTAGTGCAATGTTGAAGGGTTTGAATTTTGGCTAGGTCTCTTTCTTTTCCTTATACAAAGGGAAATGCTCAGGACCCCAGCCAGTGTGCAGTGATCTCCCAAGGAACTTGTGCAGAATTTCTCAAAATGCAATGTCAGCCTTGCTTCTCTTACACTCCTGTTTACACATGCTGGTAGTGCTTGCACAGAACACAGATATTTGCATTTTGGGAAGGGACATGTCCACGTTTGGAAATGATGCTTTGTGACAGCTTTCTGCTTTCCTCTGAAGGTGTGAACCCTCCAACAGCACATTTGAACTGACTAACAACAGATTTGATGTTTTTTTCTTACATACTGTGGTCTCAGAAGAATCTGTGGAGCCCACCAGCCTGCACACCATAGGGTAAGGAACATTATTTTACTATGCCAGCATCAGGCCAAAAACCTGTTCCTAATTTCACAGCTGTCAGTAGAGATTTTTGAAATCTTTTCCACATGGTTTTCCCATGTGTGAAAAATAGACATCTTGTCAACTTCTTAAAAAAGGCAGCATGTCAAAGGTTTTACCTGTCACCTCAGGCCAAAGGGGGAGTCACAATGAAACTGGAAGTAGAAATTTTCTCATAATAGGGATGTCAAGCAAAATTTAGCAAGATGTAGAACAAGAGGTATTTGAGTTTGGGTTTGAATTTTCCCTTATTGAAGAATGCTTATCAGAGCAGGTATGAATTTTGATACATCAGCTAGGGAACAAGTTTCACTTACTTATACTTCAGATCTACATCACAATTTCATGATGAAGCTGAATTAGTCCTGAATATGTTCTTTTTTAAAATCAATTATTGAGACATTAATGGAATGTCTTATACAAGACATTAGTTTTGATAGGTTTGACACTGATTGCTAAACATGTATTCATTGACTTTGCAAATGAAGATCTGTGGTCATGTACATAAATATATAGGCACATAAAAATGTAAAAAAAATTAAATAAATATGAGAGTGTGTATGTGACCGCATATGTGTGTATATATGTATATCTATATCTTCATGCTCCGTCATGTTGCTATACATTACTGAAAATACCTAACTCTTTTACTTATTATGGTTAAAGTATTTTGTTTTCTGCTGCTGTCTTTAATTACTAGATGCAAAGTATAAAATCCAAGACTAATAAATCACAGAATCACAGAACGGGAATTGGAAGGCACCTCTGGAGATCATCCCATCCAACCCCCCTGCTCAAGCAGGCTCACCTGGACCGTGTTGCTCAGGATTGTATCCTGATGGTTTCTGACTATTTTCGATGAGGAGACTTCTCTGGATGATTTGCTCCAGTGCATGGTCACCCCCACAGTAAAGCAGTTCTTCCTCATGTTCAGGTGGAGCTTCCTGTGCAACAGTTTCTGCCCATTGCCTCTTGTCCTATTGCTTGGCACCCCTCTGCCCGGCTGTCCAGCTTGTCCAGTCCTCACTGAAGGCAGCACAACCTTCTGGTGTGTCAGTCTCTCCTCCAGTTTTGTATCACCAGCAAACTCCCTGAGGGTACGGGCTGTCCCTTCAGGTCACTGATTAATAAGTTGAACAAGACTTGACCCAGTATTGATCCCTGGGGCACATTATCAGCTACAGACCTCCAAGCTGTTCAGCCAGTTCTCAATCCTCCTCACTGTCCACTCATCTAACCCACACTTCCTGAGTTTACCTATGAGGACATTATGGGACACCATGTCAAACGC
Organism: Eopsaltria australis; assembly: GCA_034509425.1. Classification (NCBI taxonomy): domain Eukaryota; kingdom Metazoa; phylum Chordata; class Aves; order Passeriformes; family Petroicidae; genus Eopsaltria; species Eopsaltria australis. Next base: position 641,460 of record JAVTVJ010000091.1, on the reverse strand, counting down.
CTTGCTGAAGTCTCCTCTTTGAAGACTGAAGTGACATTGTCTTTCCTCCATTACTTAGGCATCTCCTCTCTTCTTCATGACCTTTCACAGATGATAGAGAGTAGCTTAGCAGCATCTGCCAGCTCCTTCTGTGCTTGTGAGTGCATCCTGTTGGGACTCATGGACTTGCGGGTGTCAATTTTGCCTAACTAGTCTCTAACTCTTTGATGAAGGGGAAGTCTTTCCTTCTCCCCTGTTTCCAGGGTATGGGATTGCTGAGGGCTGAACTTAGCAGTAAAGACTAAAGAAAAGGAGGTATCCATTAAGCCTACCTTCTTTGTTTCTTCATCTCCAGGGCACTAACATCATTCAGCAGCAATCCCAGATTTTCGCTATTCTTCCCTTTGTTACTTGACTGCTTGAAGAAATAAGGAATCAGGATGGCACTCTGAAGGCAAGTATATTATAGTACTGTTCAATGGTGACGACAATGCCTGTTATAAGCCAGAAATTAAATATCTTGAAATGTACTGTGTGAAACACAAAGAAGGTTCTTGGCTGTGAGGCACAGTCTGAGCAACAGAGGGATAGTTCTTTGTGACTTCTGAGGCTCCTTCCTGGTACAGCAGTTCAAAGTAGATGAATTTCTGAAATGGAGATTTAGCCGTGCCTTTCTATTCATAGAACACAGAATCACAGAATACCTTGTTGGAAGGGACCCACAAGGATCATCAAAGTCCAACTCCTGGCCCGGCACAGGACACCCCAAATGTCACACTCTGTGCCTGAGAGCATTGCCCAAATGTTTCTTGAACTCTGTCAGGCTGGTGCTGTGACCACTTCCCTGGGGAGCCTGTTCTGGTGCCCAACCACCCTCTGGGTGAAGAACCTTTTCCTGATCTACAACCTGAACCTCCCCTGACACAGCTTCAGGCCATTCCCTCAGGTCCTGTCACTGGGCACTACAGAGAAGAGATCAGTGCCTGCCCCTCCTCTTCCTTTCATAAGTAAGCTGTAACTGCAGTGAGGTCTCTCCTCAGTCTCCTCCAGGCTGAACAGACCAAGGGACGTCAGCTGCTCCTCACATGGCTTCCTCTCAAGGCCCTTCACCACATTTGTTGCCCTCCTTTGAGCACTCTAAGAGCTTGTTGTTTTTTATATCGTGGCACTCAAAACTGCCCCCAGCACTCGAGGTGAGACTGCCCCAGTGCAGAGCAGAGGGGACAATCCCCTCCTTTTCCCATCTGTGGTGCAGTGCCTGACGCCCCCCAGGACAGGGTTGGCCCTCCTGGCAGCCAGGGCACTGCTGACTCAGATTCAACTTGCCACTGATCAAAACCCCAAGGTACTTTTCCAAGGTTCTGCTTTCCAGCCTTTCCCCCGTCTGTCTGTACATCCAGGTTTGCTCCGCTCTAGGTGCAGAATCCAGCACTTGTCTTTGCTAAACTTCTTATGGTTGGTGATTGCCCAGCCCTCTAATTCATCAAGATATCTCTGTGAGGCTTCTTTGCCTTCAAGGGAGTCAACAGCTCCTCTCAATTCCTGGAAATATATATAGTATAGATATACTATAATTAGTATTCCTCATAGAGGTTTCATAAGTTCCTTGATATTTGCAGTTTTCTGAGAAAGTCTCTGCCATTCATGCCCTGACCGTTGATTTCTCTTTGCTAAGTGACCCTGGTTCCCTATGAAAAATGCAGTTGAGTCAGTCATAGCCATGCTTAGCTCAATGTTTTCCCTCTGGTTCTCTGCTCATTGGACTTTCATATGTCTGTTTGAGTGGAAAGGGGGACAGGGAAGATGGGCAGATATCAGGGTATCCTTGATGGCCAAACAGCTCAGGGTATGCTGGAATGATTGCTGTCATTGTCCCTTCTCTTCTGATCAGGTTCAAATCCTCTGTCAACATGTCGAATGATCTCCAAAACCATCTTGCCCACATGGGGCCTCTCCTTAGATGAGATAGAGACTGTAGGGATGGAAACAGCAACAGGTACTAGACCAGGAGAGGCGTAGGAGAGGGGGTATTTTGGTTTGGGAGCTTCCTTTTATTGGTGGGTTTTTCTGAATTGATCTTACTGGCTTGGTTGAGTGGGTAGGTCAGTGTGTAGTTTTGCTCTAGAAGATGTCTTAGAAGAACACAGTTGCCTAAGGATTTTGGTAAGAGATCCTGTGGCTTTTGAAGGCTCTTACTGATGGCTTATTCAGGGAAAAAGGCCTTACTTGAGGAGTGGTGTAGGGAAAGGCTTGTTTGGATGCACTCTGTCTTTGCCTCAGCATGCTGGTGACGATGGTGTCAACTTCACTGGTGATGGGTTAGGAGTAACTCCACCCATGGGCATTGGCAGTGCCTTGGATTAAAGCCAAGGGACATCTCTGAGATGGATGGTGGCTTTGAGGGCCTGATTTTTTCCATGGCTTTGGATAATCCCAAGATAACATGTGGGGAGACAGCAATAGCTCTTATCAGTAATAAGAATATTTTGACTCTTGTGAGTGTAAAGTCCATCACTGGAATTGGTGCCTGAGGCATGTCCAGCATTTTCATAATTTTTGCCTCCCATAGGACAGCCCAAAAAACACGTTCTTCTCCCCATTGCCAAGCTGCCCCTGTCATGTCCTCCTGTGCTGCTGGGCTTTGCTGATTTTGCATCAGGTCTGCAGGACCCCTCCAGAAAGACAGACCATGCAAGCTCTAGATCAGACAGTCAGAAAATAGGAAGGGACACCACAGACCATGAGGTATCAGCACTGTGCTGGGTACTCCACACACCACCTCCACTTCTGGAGGATCCAAGTGTGCCTGTGCTGCTGCTAGCAGCTTTACCAGGGGAATTCTACAAGGTTCAATGTTTGCAGTGGTTAGGTGAGTGAGATCCAAAATTAAGAAAAAAAAAGAAAAAAAGAAGCCTATCTGAGAGCACTGGTTTTTAGAGCATATTCTCATTCATTATCCACATTTATATTTTCTTTTTTAATGGTGAGGGACCACCAGAAGAGATTGCTCCAGCTGCAGTAATAAAGATCAGAAGATGTACGATGGCTGGTTCTTGAACTGGATTATTTTACTCATTCCTTCTGGATTGTTTGTCCTTGTAGTTGCCAAAAAAAAGGCTAACTTACAGCATGTATTTTGCTCACCAATAAGCAAAGCACCCTTAAATGTCCTGAAACTCTGGTGAGAAACTATTTGCAAGGAGAAACTAAACACAAGAAGGGATTTATCTGTTATGGAGGGCTTTTAGGGCTGGACATCAGAAAGGTCCTGGAGCTGGCCTTCCAGAGACAGTCAGGCTCCTTGCCTTCAATACAGAAAGCTGGTGATAATGTAAGAAAAATCTGCAGAGAACAAAGATCCCCTCTTCAGGGGTTCCTTTGCCAAAATTTTTATGTTATGAAACACAGCTCCATGCTGAGTGAATCATCTCCAGTTGCATCTACCATGGCTGCTCAGAAGACATAATGTCATCCAACAGTTAACATGCTCAGCATCTGGAAATGCAGACAGCAAACATGACAAGCAAACCTGCCAGGCATCACTCTGAGCATTCAAGCTTTGAGTGATGCAATATGAGAGGTGGATCAAGGTCCAGAGCTTTATTTCTCAGCTTCAGAAGTAAAAGCTCACATTCTGCTCCTGTGAACAGGAATGTGACTTGTGTGACCAGGTCCCTGTGTTAGGCAGCCTCATCCTTTCAGCTGTAAAACCAAAACGAGAAGCAGTGGTGGCCAGTTTTTCTGAAAGGTGGAAAGGGAAATTGGGACAAAGGAAGTTACTTAAGTTCTTTGGCCTCCTTAAGCTGTTGACTGGTGGATGAACAGATGTTGCTACGTAACATCAGCTGAATGCAATTAAATATACTGCTTGTCTTTGCAGATGTCCAGGAAGGTTCCTGCATATACACAGCACAACATGTGAGAGGGACAGGTCTGCAGAGCAAGCTGGGATAGTCACAGTGCCTGGCAGGTCGTGCTCAGTGCTGGCCAGGAAACTGAAGCACCTCAAAAGGTACTGAACTCTCGCAGGAAATCTGTGCTTGCACTTCACTTACACTGCCTTTTAAATAGACCATCATTTAAACTGCCTCAGACACAATGCAGGAATTCAAATCACTAGCCCAGGGATGGTATCACTGCTGAAACAGTATCTGACTCCTCCTGACTGCAATTACGCTTGGTTGTTTTGGATAGATCTTATTTCCACTCCTATCAGCAGCAGGTCATTTCTATCTTGCCCATCCCAAAGGACCAAGAGAAGCATCAACACCTCTAAGATGGAGAAAAATCTGATGCCTGCTCTGCTGCCAGCACAGTTTGCTGTTGTAGCATAAAGGAATAGGCATCTCAGAAGGAGATGCTGATCAGCAAAATCTGCACCCCTTTCTCCCAGTACACTTAAGAGCCAAAGCAAAATGTAAGCTATGATGGCAGGGTGTATGTTGGAGAAGGTAGAGGATATATCACGAGAATTAGTGGGATAATGCATTGACTAAAATAAAAATAATAAAATCATAGAATAGAATGGTTTGGGACCTTAGAGATCATCTAGTTACAACCCCCCTACTGTGATCAGGGACACATTTCATTAGACCAGTTTGCTCCAAGCCCCATCCAACCTGGCCTTGAACGTTTGCAAGGGTAAAGCATCGACAACTTCTTTGGGCAACCTGTTCCAGCACCTTGCCACCCTCACAGCAAAGAATTTCTTCTTAATTTCTAATCTAAACCTTTCCTCTTTTCAGTTTCAAGCCTTTTCCCCTTGTCCTATCACTACATTGTCAAAAGTCCCTTTCCAGCTCTCCTGTAGCTCCCTTAAGGTACTGGAAGGTGCTATAAGGTCTCCCTGGAGCCTTCTTTCCTCCAGACTGGAATACCCCTAACTGACTCAACCTGTCTTCATTGGAAAGGTGCTCCAGTCCTCTGACCATCTTTATGGCCCTTCTCTGGACTCACTTCAAGAGATTCAAGGCTCTCTCATGTTGGAAGCCCCAGGGCTGGACAGAGCTCTCTTGGTGGGAACTCATGAGAGCAGAGTAGAGGGAAAGGATCGCAGTCACACGATGCTCCCCTTCTTGCTGCGACACCACTCTCTCAGACAATCACAGCCTCATGTGGTCTCAAATTTGGGCTAAAAATCTAATGTGAAGAGTGGCATTTCCTTCTGCGTTCTCTCTATGACTGTGGCATAGCTTTGAACTGAAAAATTAACTTTGTCTAGGGGTTCCCTGAATGATGGGAAAATGTGCATGTGAAGGCAGATCATTTGCTGCTACGTAAGGGTCCCAGTCACTTTAAAAATTTCATTTCCTTTTCTTATGTTTCCTTCAAGCTCACAAGTTTACTGTTGCTTTAACTTTCTATGCACATAGCTATTCTTAGATTTTGCCTCCTGGAAATTTGAGGAAACATACCAAAGTACTTTTTAAGGGGTATGTGTTCCCTTGAGGGACCAAGGGGCATTGCTAGCAATTTAACTGTCAGGAGTTTTATTTTTTAGAATAGATATTGTGGTGCTTTTTTAACTACATTTTTTACTATGACACTTACACAGTGAAGAATCCTGATCTTCAGTTCCTTGAGACATGCAAGAACAGTAAATGGAAAAATGGCAGTAAATGGGAACGTGGCATGTTATACAAGTGTTGTTAAAACTTCACGAGAAGATCCCTAACAAGGATGGTCTTGAATCCTTTAGTGAGTAAATTGTAATTTAAAAATTCTATTACTGTATCTGCACCTCAGATTTTGACTCATGTTCCCCACTATTCTGTTGGTAATGTGAATAAGGCAGCAGGATGTTCTCACACCTCCAAGGACATTTCAGTCTTGTGAAATAATGGCCCACTTACAGAAACTCAGTGTCTGTTTCTTGTTCTTTCTCTCCCTGCACTCAGAGGACATCCCTTGTTAGCTGTGCGATCAATAAAAAACGTATCTTCAGCCACAAGTAAATCTAGTTTATTAAAACACAGGTCTGACAGTTAATTCAATTGCCAACAAAGTTGTAGCGTGGTCAATGCAAAAAAAAGTGACCTCATAAGTGAGATACATATATCCTCTAAATGCAAAATGATCTGATAATTGGACGCGTTGGACAGATACAGACAGAAGCAAGTTGGTGAGATTAGACTGTGGCTGATTTTTTGCATTCTCTTGCAGTACTTGAATTGTGTGGTATCTCATGAGAGGATTCAAGCTTGTCACTTGCTGCTGCTCAGGTCCACTCCTGACAGGTGAAAACCACAGAAAAAGAGTTTGCCCCTTCCCTCCAAATATGTGCCTGCTATATCTGCCCAGGTTACCATCTCAATCACATTTCTATTGCAAACCACGGCTAATATTCCCTTTTTCATCAGCAGCATGGGATCAAGAAGTTCATGTGGCATCATTAGGTCAGCTCTCAGGTATGCTGCTGCATTATTGAAATGAGGATTTGGAGCATGAACTTTAGTGAAGAGTTCTGATAAAACTCTGTGCTTACATCAAAGGCAGCATCAAGTGACTGAAATAGATTGAACATAACCCTTAGATAGCCAAGGAAAATGTGCCTTTCCCAATGATTTGCCAAGTACTTTTCCACCTGACCAGCAATGATTTGTTTTCTGCATATTTCAGACAGAGCTAAAAATAGCTTGCTGCTCTGTTATTTTTGTTTGGGAGAAATAACATTCAGTTTATGTAGTTCTTTCTCCATTAAAAGTTCAGAGCATTGAGAAGTATCTTCACAGGCAGAAACCTTCCTTTGGGTGAATTTCACAGTGAGGGAAGACTTTCAGCATTTTTGTTAGTTTTCATATAAGACCGGCAGCTTTCTTGGAAAATATGACTAAACTTCTTGTCTGTTTTTAGTAAAAGATGAGGTAATTAAACCCAAAATCTAAATATGGTCTAACTGAGTTTGAAGCCTGTTTTCACTTAGGTCTGATTTTTAGAAAACCTACTTTAGAAAATATTCAGAGACTTAAAAGTACAGACAGCCATTTGATGAAATTTTCCAAAGTACACATAGGAGTAGCTTCCCATTGCTCTCTAAAAAAGTTCTCCTCCACTTTCTCTCTTGCCCATCTTTCCTCCTGTACCTGGATTAGTGCTTCCCTCCTGCATTCATTCATATTTTATGTAGGAAATTTAAACCAACAGGAAATTAATCCTATGAAGAAAAGGGATCCGTTTCCTCCTCAGAGGAGACTGAAGATGAGGGATTGGGAATGTCTTTGGCAGCAGTTTGTTGTCAGACTGATTTACCTGTGCAGAGGAAATCACTCCCTAGCTACCTTTTTGGACTAAAATAATTTTAAAAGTTTGTCTTTGGATCCCTGCATGGGAACGGAAGTGCTTAGCCTCAGCTTTCAGAAAAGCACTGGCAACACTGGGCATGAAACAGTGTTACAATGACCTTGAAGGAATTGACACCACATGAAGAGCTGCAGGATCAGCCCAGTGCTCTGGGCCCCGCATCCTGCCCTCACTGCCAGCAGTCATCCTACTCACAACACTCCACGATGATGCCGCTTGCTTGAAATCATTCTTCCACTTGACAACCCGTGAAATGTTAAGCAGAATACCTTGGTGGCTGGCTCAGACTGGAAAATTTAGAAATATTAGTGACTTCTGAGCAGCCTGAGCCAGTGCTGGGTCCTGTTTATCTCTCTTCCTTCTTTTTAAGTCAGCCTCAACAGAAAACATCAGTGATGCTTTACATTTCTTTAATGTGCAACCCCTTCACCAGCATTTGCAAGGGGAACTGGCAGGGTACTGTGAATGTGTAGGGAATCACAGTGTCTGAACCCTGCACATGCAGGGAAATGGAGAACTGAGAGGTTCAGGCACAGACACTAAAGTGGCCAGGTGAGCAGCTTCCCTTTCAAGTCAGTTACTATTGCGAAATGAACTAAAGGGACTCCAGTAGCAAGGTAAATTTCTTTCAGTGCCTTGTCCTGGGGAGGGAGAACAACAGAGGTATTTCTACACTGCTAAACAGAAGACAACCAGGGATCATACCCAGACACCTGACCTGTTGTTATCCTGACTCAATTTTGGTCACTCACTAAGAGCTCTCTTCCCAGAGACTTTTACTCCAGAGTTGTCTGACAGTGAGCAGTAGAGCTGCAGGCTGGCCAGCAGCACAACACACGGCCCTTATCGTTGAATAGCATGAGCCCAATCTAGAGATCCCATCAGGACTGCATATATATTGTTTTGCAATTCTGCACCAGCTGCCTACAGCACAGACTTCTGATTTTTGCTTTGAAATTTTCAGCAGTAAAGTAATAGAGGAAGGGATTGAGGCAGCTGTTCATGGCAGCGAGGCAGAGAGTGACCACCAGCACTTTGTGCAGGCTGGCCTGGCTGCAGCTGCTGTACATCAGGTGGACAGTTTGCAGGATGTGATAGGGCAGGAAACAGATGAGGGAGAGGATGAGAGTGATGATGATGGTTAACAGCGCCTTCCTGTGACAGATCCCCCTCTTGCTCTGTGGAGCCCTGGTCTTGAGCAGCGCTCTAATGGCGAAGATGTAGCAGAACACAATCGTGCAGAATGGCAGGATGAAGCCCACGACGAGGACAAAGCTGTTCATCATGAGGAGCCTGTGCGTGCTGGAGGGGTGGAGGTCCAAGCATTTGACTGGGTTGCTGTAACCAGCCACTCCCTTGTTTAACAGAGGGCTGGCAGCTGCCAGCAAGAAGATCCAGATGGCCGCACAGGTTATCCTGGCATACTTCATGTTGGTCACTTTCCCGCGTTTGAACGGGTGGACGATGACTTTGAAACGCACCACACTGAGCACGGTGAGGAAATAAATGCTGCAGTACATATTCATGTACAAGGTGTAAGTCGTGATCCTGCAGAGGATATCACCAAATATCCAACGTGATCCCAAGAGGAAGTATGTGGCCCGAAAGGGCAAGGTGCTCACAAACATGAGGTCTGAAATAGCCAAGTTCTGCATGTAAATGTTTACCGAGGTCCTTTGCAAAGTCTGGGAGAAAACATAAATGGAGAGGCTGTTTCCAACAGCACCCAGGAAGAAGATGAAGAGATACATGATGGGATAAATTGCTTGCTTGAAGCCGTCAATTGTACAGTTGGAGGAGCCATTCATGAAGCTGCCATCTAGCACCACCTTGGAAATATTCATAGTCTGAGCCAGCATCTCCGTTTTTCTGCCAAAGTGAAAAGAAGTGGTGTGAGTGCTGGGTTACAGGCTGGGCAGTGAGTTTGGCTATTTGGGACTATTTCATTGAGGGCAGAAATTGCAAAATGCAGACGACAGTGGGAAGTAAGGGCTCATTAATGAGCAATTACTTGTGATGTTCTAGTAAACACACATCTCAAGACACAAAGCCCCAAGTAAGCTCTAACGAGTTTCAGTATTACAGCAGCTGGTTGTTGTCTCAGCCTGTTAAAACACTGCCTTTTAGAGGTGCTATGAGTGTGTTTTAATGACAAGTCTCTGATCTTTGCTGTGCAAAACAAGCCAACTTGCTGTCAGCCATTTTGTGGCAGGGAAGTTTTGAGTCCCCAGTCACCTACCATGGAAACATCAAAACCTGATCAGAAAAGAAATCACTGCCCACTGCTAGGTCTGCATTTCAAATTAAGATGGAAAGCCAAAAGAACTGAAATTGCCTTTTGGAACCAGGGAAATTTTTCTGGTATGTTTTTGGCAGTATTTCCCGAACAATATCAGACTTATTTTGATGCATGTAAAAATTAAGGACATTTTGACCTTCAACACTGTGCAAACACTGTGCTAATTATGCACGGTTCCTTTTTTAAACTCCCTCCTCCTTGTACTGTATTTCTTTTTCTTATTAGCTTCTGGTGGTTTTCTATGTCTCTTTTTGTGGGGCCTTTGCTTCATGTACCACTCTCTTAATCTCTTTTGTTCTCAGCTGTTCTGTGCCAGTCAGTCCTCTACACACACTGCAGCTTCCAGGGCAGCCCACATTTGCAGCTCTAATGAAAATGGCCTCTGAGAAAATGGGCTGTTCACAGACAGAGTCATTTTTCCTCCTGTGAGGCTATAATTCAATCAAATCTAAACCACTCACTACTAAAACACTCTAAGTAATAAATTTTTTTCTCATTAGTGTCTGTTTCTTTTCTGAACTCTTGATTTCTTATCTTAGCTGTCCTGCAGTTAGTAGCATGTTCAAAGGAAGGTGTCAGTATTGTTTCTGGTTTGACATGGGACCAATTCCCTCTTTGTATCTGCCAACATGTTCTAAAGATGGGGCACAGAAATTTTTAGCCTGAAAACCACAACTACATGGCATTTCCAGATCCATGGAAAAAAAGTTTTTAATTTGCCCCAGTGAGAGTGATAATGTGCCCATGGTGCATGACTGCATCCTATATCTTCTTCTCAACCTCACTGACTTCAAGATTTGAAACTAATTTATTTGTACAGGTGGAGTCTCCTGGGGGGTAAATGTGGCTTTACATTTGGGTGCTCCAAACACCCAGCTACCCAGTGTGGTATTCCCAATGTGCTGTAAGTGGGAGCTGAATTGCAAACTGAAGCCCTGGTGTGGGAACCTGAGCTATGTTCAGAGCAGCCCATGGCATCTTCAGATCTCCAGGGCGGTGTCTCAGTCTGTCCAAGTCCCTTAACATAACAACAAGATGTGCCCCAGCAGGTGTCTTTGTGTCCAGCCCCACAAAGATGGGAAGTGCCAAGAAGCACTTCATGGATATTTGGTCTCAGCAAAGCCCTGGACTGACTAAAGACGTGCTCCTAAAGTCAGTGTCCCCTCTCTCATGGGGGGGAGAGAAAAGACGTTCTTCTTAAAGACAAATCTTTTGTCATCAAAGGACTTCTAATTGTTTGGGTTTTCTTTACAGAACAACTGTCTAATATACAGGTTTTCTGTATGGGATCAACGACCAGCTTTTCTCCAGATTGAATGTGACCCCCCCATTTTTCAGGGAAACATTGCAGCCTGAAGTATGGCAGAGAAGAGCCCTTCTGTCTGTGTTTTCCTGTGGTCCAAGCATCCTTGCCTTTAGAAGCCCCAAAACACAAGAAAATATTGGTGAAGAATATTAACCACCTGTTGAAGCATTCTCATTGTGTGTGGAAACTGAGAGGTAGAGGAGTCAAATGACGTTTGAAGAACTTGGACTGTGGACAAATTCCAAGCTCTGCTCAGCACTATGAGTGATGGCTTGTGTCCAGTGCTGTCTGATGAAGGATGGGACTGGGGCAGTGATGATGAAAAGCCCTTGGGTCCCCACACCCTGGGGAGAGCAGTACAAGCACAGGGGCTGAGGCACTTTGCTCCACATATGAGGGTATCTGGCTAACAACTACCATTTAAGCTGTTTTGTTCTCTAACTGCACAAATGCTCCTGAATTCTCTTTACGGCTGAAGACCGAGACTAAATGTAGAATAATCCATTTGCAATTGAAAAAACTCAGTATCCTTGAACCTGGCAAGAAAATCAGTTCTCAGACTCCTCTCCAGTTATTCAAGCACAAGTTTCAAGCTGTTATGGGATGTCCAAGAGAAAGAAGACCAGTCAACTGGAAGCTCTTAAAGCACCATGGAGCCTGCACTCTGTAAAGGGCCAGCAATGACCCGTGCAATTTTCATGCGTAGACACTCCTGTTAGCTGTGTTTTGACACACAGATCAGTGTAGAAAGGAAGGTGAAGTGAAAGGTATATTTCATGTGGGACTGCCTCAACCTGCTACAGAGGATAAGGGGAGAATTTTAGCCCTCCTTGAATCCAAGAACACTTATTAGCCAGCTAAGGTTAGGAGATGGCTCCTAGATATACAGAAAGAATGAGACAGAATCTAAGGACAGGCAATAAACTCAGTTTTCAGCAAGTGTCCAGTCTCCTGGGTCAAGAATGACCAGGATGGGTTAAGGGTGAGAGACTGGGCCCATAGGACTTTTTTATGTCCCCCAAAAGATGGGAGATTTGCAGTAAGATCTAACACCCCTCTAAAAAAAAAAAAAAAAAAAAGGAGAGAAAAGGACAAACTGAAATGGGATTCTCTCTTCAGTGATACTGCAAGACTCCTCAGATAGAAATTCTCTAACAGGAGATTTTTTCTATATATGAGTTTCACTGACGGAAGCTATTAAATGGAAGCAGCTGACACATGTCCTGAGGCTCTGACAATCTCCCTGGCATGAGAAAGAGAAGATCAGCTGAGCAAGAAAAAGGGAGCCTTTTCTGAAATAATTGCTGCATGAGTAGATTAGATGTAGGATTTGGATGGGTTTTTATCTTTTCTTCATCTCTGTGAAATTTTTAAAAAATATTTACAGCTTGATCAGTATGGATTTTATAAATAAATATTTACCTTTCACAAATTACATATATTTTATAAATTATACATATTTATTATGTATATATATTTTCCCTTTTATCATAGGCTGGCTTGAGTGCAATTTAAGGGAAGAAGATAACAGAAAGACATTCCTTGCCTAAGGTGAATTTTATGCCCTTAACAAATGGATGAATGTGCAAGAAAGGTACAGGGTGAATAGAGCAAGAGGAGATTTGTTTAACTGAAGGAGATACTAAACTAATAAAAATGCCCCAAACCCATCATATTGTATGCTCAGGATCCAACAGACTGGCACATGCTATCTTGAGTGTCTGATCAAAACCAAATCTTACGTGTAATTCTGCACTGATCTGAAACCTGAAAAAGAGGCAGGGCACCCGTCAGGCTTGGCAGGAGACCAAAACCCTGGTGCAAAGGAAACCTCAGAGACCTGCAGGAGAGAGGATAATCAATAGGAGCCTGTGTTGCCATGCTACCAGCTTTATGGTAATGATAGTGTAGGATGCTCGGCTGGAGGAGTGGCACTGTGCAGGAGCGACTGCATAACTTGCAACATTGTAAAAATATTGTGGATAAAGAGAAGCACAACAGGGTTCTTGTGGGCAGACTCTAATAATAAAAATACAGTACTAGGAATGCACTGCCAAACTCCTTACCCTGATTTTGACAGCTGCCAGAAAACACTAAGTGAGGGTAGGAAGATGAAAGCTGGTAGCAATGGGAGAGAGTTTGGGGTGCCTTTATAAAGATGCAATGCTGCAGCAGGATGAGATGTGATGTCCATATCCAACAACTTCCCGATTCCTGCAATCATTAGTCCTGCAAAAAATCCACAACACGAGATGCCATTCTACCTTGGCATTCTACCTCCACAAGATGCCATTTGATCTTTGGTGCTGCACAAGCCCTAGCTCAGGCAGGTTTTGGTGGAGGGAGCTCTGTACTGTTGATCACAGTACAACTGGGCTCAGCAGCATTGTGGGACAGAGAAGCAGTCCCAGAAGGAAGAAGCCCAAATAAATTCAGGGGCTGTTTAGGAAAACAAACAGAAAATTCAGCAAGCCTACATTCCAAAAGAAATTTGAAGAAATATTGAATCCAGTAAATATCAGTAAAATAGTTACCAAGATTATTACAAGGAAAAGATCTCCATTTGGAAAGCAGAGATCAATCAAATTGGGGAGAATGGGAAAGTCTGTATCATGACAGATCAAATGTGGAGAGGAAACTAGGAGCAATAAAGAAAAAAAATAATGAAGAGCTTCTGGTAAAGGATGTTCTGGTTGACAGTAAGTTTTATAAACATACTGAAAGATGAAAAACCACTTGGGAACTTGGCAGGGTTGCTTGGTGGCAAAAGATTTCTTAGGAACAAGGTCACAGCAGGAAAACTCAGGGAATTCACTCTTTCTGACCCAAGATGTTGGGATATTTTCATGGCTGGTGCAGTAAAAAGGTCAGAGGAGCCAGCTCCACTCGACAGATGTGGGCAGGAAGTATTAAACCAACTAGATAAGTGAGAGCCCAATAAGTAATTGAGACCAGATGGCACTCATATCAGTATCCCAAAGGATCTCAACCGTGAGACTGCTGGCCAAGGCACGTCACCCACCACTGCAATCAGGTGTTGTGCCAGGGGACTGATGTGTCATCAGTGCAGCTCTCATTTACAAGGAAGGCTTGATAAGGCAGCTCAAGGCCGTGAGCTGGTCATTAGTCCTGGGAGCTACTGTTCACTGGGACTGATTTCCTCCTCTGGGACATTTTGGGGGCATCTGTAATGAAGAATGAAGGCACTGAGCTCACTGAAATTCCAGTCTGCTGAGAAAGAGTCATTACGTCTTCTTGAAAAAGGAGATCCTGTTTCACTCACCCACTGAAGGGCAGTGACGACAACAGATGAAGGGGACCCAGTGGTCATTTTATAATATGTAGATGCACATATATGGCTGAGGGAGGAGATTTTCCCCTCAGCTTCACTCTTGTGAGACCCCACCTGAGCACTGCATTCAGCTCTGAAATCCCAGCATAGGAACATCATGGACCTAGAGTGGGGCCATGGAGATGATCAGAGGGCTGGAGCACCTCTCCTATGAAGACAGGCTGAGAGAGCTGGGGCTGTTCAGCCTGGAGAAGAGAAGAGCCCAGAGAGACCTTACAGCACCTTCCAGTACCTGAAGGGGCTCTACAAGGGAGCTTGAGAGGGACTTTTCACAAGGGCATGCAGAGACAGGACAAGGGGGAATGGAAACCCTAGAAGTGTTCAAGGCCAAATTGAATGGGGCTTTAAGGAACATGGTCTAGTGTTGCTATGGGTCCCTGCCCATGGCAGGGGGCTTTGAATGAGATGATCTCTAAGATCCCTTCCCACCCAAACCGTTCTATGATTCTATGATATGTGTGCTTTTATAGAGTTGCAATTGTCAAAGCCTTTCAACATAGCTCTGCAACAAAAGTTCCTGAGAGCTGTAAGGCAAGTTCTTTTGTGGGCTGGAAGGTGGCTGAAGTGTAGGAAGCAAAATGGGGGCTCAATAAATCAGCAAAGGAGTCCCCTAGGGTTTGCTACTCAGACTAGATTTATTCAGTGTCTCTATCAACAGCCTGGAGATAACAGCTCTCCAGGTTGGCAGGTGCCATGCTGGAAAGATGACAGATGAGAATTAGTGTATTTTAATGTAAGGTGATGCATGCTGGGGAAAAATAATCTAAATTGTGCCTAATTACATGAACTTTAAACTGGCTGTTGCATTCAGGAAAGGGCACTTGGCACTGGCATAATTGAGCATTTGCTGAAGCCAGTTCTGCACCTACTACAGCAGCAGAAGCAACCAAAATTGACAGCAAAATGAGGGTCACCATCGAGAAGGATATCACCTTGTATAAAATCCTGATGCATTCCCATAGCAGGCAGTTCTTGTCTCTAGGCTGAAAACAGAGATTGTGGAGTTGGAGAAGGTGCAGATAGAGGCAAGTAAAGCAGTCAGCAGCCCTGGGCTACTCCAGTTCTCGCAGAGGGCAGTCAATCAAGTCATATGGCATCTCAGCAGAGAATGGGATAGGTTTCTGTGCCATGCCTGGACAGAAGGACACAGTCCTTTTGAAGATGTGTGGTGGGTGGGTGCTGCTGCTGAAGGTCTAAACATGAAACCTCCACTGTCTCTGAAGGTGTAAATAAGCTCTCAGTTTCCAAACTGCTGATCTGAGATCTGCTGCTCTGAAACACTGCATTTGTTCTAACATGAGCAATGACAAAACAACTTCATTTTAATAAGATGTTCTCCATAGGCAAAGTTAAATAGGGAAATCAGGCTGTTCCATTGGAATACACTGTTTTGCTATGTAAAGTGAGAAGTATATAGAACCTCGTGTATGCCAGAAAGAAGATGATCTTTGCATCTATCACAGTAACCCTTTGTCTGAAGAGGACCCCAGACACCTGAGTCTGTTGTTTATTTTCCAAATAGGAAGGCAATAATAATATTGCTGCAGCAGAGATCACCTGCATTTGCCACTGCACTTCTAAGAAAAACAGAAGTTCTCATGTTTTTTTTAAAGTTCCCACTGGCTTTCTTGCTAATATTTACTTCGTGTTTCAGGAGCAGCATTACCAAGAATAAATGAAAAAAAATGCAATATTTAGAATTAACACAAAATTCATCAAAACATGGCACATTATTAACCTTTCTAGATGCACAACAATGAAAGAAAATCAAAAATCTAACATTTAACACCTTTTATTTTTGAAGTTCGCTATAAGCCAAATACCTATTTTTCATCTAGTTAAAAAACAAGGCTCCCTTAATCAGATCCATAACTTCATTGTTATCTTCCATCTGGCAAACAAGCCTAGTTACATAAATCTACCCTTTTTTTTGCCAAAAAAGTTTCTCAACACTAGCTTTGACATAGAGAAGTTTGCCACTACCACTGCTCCTGGCAAATAATACCCTAACTGCAAATAATGAGAAAGAAAAGTATTTTAATCATTGCAACCATATTACCTACAGCAAAGAAAGTATACAAATCTTGTTTTACCTCAGCTCATGCACCTTCTGGTGTGCTCAGTATTTCCTTCTTCTGCTTGCTGCTGCTCACAGACTTCAGGATTTTTGATGGAAAGGAAATCCACAAAAACTTGATGCAAAAACCAAGTGCTACTAATGCAGAAGCCACAGAAAAACCATGAACAGGGTAAAAGGAAGTAAATCCTGATTAAAAGTTCTTACAGGTTCTTAGAAGAGAAATGTTCTCAGCTCAGGGAGTGGTGCTGGCAGTCACAGGGCAATCTTTCATTGCTTTCACTCAATGAAAGAGGCTCTACAGCTACAGGGCATGTTGAGAAGCATTCTGAATTTCTGTGTTTGGGCCCACACTTCTATATATGTGCTTGCATTAGTCAGAGCTGCTCAAAATATTAGTGGGGATGCCCAAATAATCTTCACATGAATCATTAAAGATGTTGTTGGAATTAGGGAGAGGATATTTGTTTTTATTTACTTCCCAGAAAACACATAAGTAACAAAATTGTAAACAGGCTGCTGGGATTTGGTGCATAATCTCATTGAACTCGTAATTCAAGGCTGAGTTAACAAGCTGAGGGACTAATTTACCTTGAATTTTTATAGGAACAGATATAGCTGTTAGGCTATGAGCAAATGGCTGCAGTGAATGCCCTACTCCCTCTTAAGTTTCTCCGCTTCTTAGTGGAGCAATGCTGACTGCACAGATGGGTGGTCTGAGCCCACTGCTGTTGTGAAATAGGTTTCTATGCACACTATAGGTGCAAAAGCTTGATTATTTCTGTTCTTGCATGTGCTGTCACCACGTGCAGGTGGATCAGACATAGCCAAGTGCTTTCTGGTTGCTGTGCTGTATTTCATATCCATGGGCAGCAGGTCAGGAGTCCACACATGGCTGCTTAGCACAGCAGATGGAAAGTCTCCAAAAAAACCCAGCCTTCTTGCCACCCACACTTGTAGTTATCTACACCCCAAAGTGCTTTGAATAAAGATTGCAATCTCTCTTCTATCTACCACTTGTACATGTGAACTTGAGAACAGCCAAAGTTATCCTTTGGGTGTGCTCCCCATGTGGGGTCATGGTGGAAACGTGCTGTGGCTGCAAAAATTCATGTCACAAGAGCTCACAAACCCCTAGATCAACAAGCAGCTCTGTGGGTCCCCCTTTTCAGCATGGAGATGAAAAAAGACATAGAAAATCAGCTTGGCTAAGAACCAGTCTAATTCTTTTGCTCTCTTCGGTGGGCACAAAAAGTGGTTTTTGACACTTGCCTGCATTTGAGTTGACAGAGCAAAGTAAACTTTAAGAACTTTGCAATAGAGGTCCACATCAAGGGAATTTTCAAGGTGCAGCATGACAGTGAATTAGGAACCTCTTGAAACCGCTGTTCACCAACTCTCGTGGCACCTAAGTCCATGGACAAGTGTCCTCTTCCTGTTGTGGTTGTGCTGGCTGCTTTGGTCACTGTCCCAGCTCCCTAAACCCACCCAGTCACTGAGACAGGTACTGGTGACACCTGAAACAGGGCATCTCTTCTCACCCAGGTAGCATGGAGCAGGGTGGAAATGATCCTGTGAGCAGCTTTGTGGACAGAGCCTTTTGGGAAAGAGCCACAACATGCATCAGGGACTGTGGCCACTTCAGCCTGTTAGGTCACTGCCAAAAGACAGCTCTGGCCTCAGTCTTCACTTGGGCAATGCCCCAGTAACTCAGACTGCATCTTATCTGCAACTGGCAGAGACTAATTTAGGCATTGCAGTAGCAGTCTGATGACATCCTCATCATAAGGCATGTGGCAATAATCACTTTGGGACTGATAGGCTGAATGTTCTCAGATACAGAATCAGAGACTGAAACATGCAGCAAAGTTAAGACATTGATCACATCTTATTTTCCTAAGATATTTTGAGAACATCTTTTTCACCATGTGATATGAATATCTTCATTGCCTGGTAATTTCCCACATTCACCTTCTTAAACACCCTGCTTTCTGGAGAGTACTGCTTCCTCCCTTCTATAAAGTAATTCTATGTTTTGCTTTTAGCCTGGCTTTGAATAAATGAGGTTGGCTGCCAACTCACCCTGCACCTGATGAGCTAGATCCGGAGTGACTGCTTGGAATTTTTTAGAAACATTCATTGTATGACTCAGCTTCCGAGGGGAGTTTATTACATTTCTTACTAATAAAAACTTCAGTAATTCTGGAGAAGACATCTCAGAATATCATGAAGAACCAAAGACTTTCATCACAAGATGCAATGTGCGTATCACATATTCAACAATTAAGAGCCTAGACTATTTCTGAATTTTGAGTCCCTAAAATGCATAGATGTTTGAGGACACAGCAGAGTGCAAACCACCCCTCTGGGCTGCACCTAGTCTCCATCCTGCCTCCATTTCTGTTCCATTTTGCATTTCTGGCTCCACAACACCCCAGTTTCAGGACAGAAATGCAGGAGGGCATTACTTATCCTATTCCTTCCCCTTCCTCATAAAACCACATGCCCTCCAGCCCTGCACAGGGGTACTGCCCACAGGGGAGGGCTCCAAATGTGTGAAGAAGCTGGATTTTGGATTTGAAATAAGTATTCCAGGCTAAGTAGAAGCAAAAATTTATATTCTCCTCCACCTTTTCAAAGTTTCCTATAGGCTAGTTCAAGTGCTCTTATGGGCTGAGCACTGTCTGCTAGGGGTGCCAGACAAGGCTCCTGTCTAGCACACTCCCTGCAAGGGACACCTTGGGCATCCCAAATACACCTCATGCCATCATCTGCTCCACAGGCCAGGCCCCGCCTCCAGCAATGCTGTGCCACCCCAAACTCAGGTGTAGTGCTATCTCAGAATGGTCCGTCCCTTCCCCCTTTTCTGGTGCATCCCTCCAGCACTGCAGTCTCACTGGGCAGCTGTCATCTGCTCCACACCTCAGCAGAGAGGTGTGAAGAGAGAGCACCTGGAACTCACCTGGGTCTTGATGAGTGCACACAGCCCAACAGTGTCCTGCAAGCTCATCAACTCACAGAGCTTGGATGCTCTTGCACAGCAGCTCCAGTGTCTCTGCTTCCCACACACACAAGGACTGTGCACGGGAGATGTGGAAATCCCCAGCACCAGCAGAGCTGGGTGAGATACCAGGTCTCCCAGGCAACCCAGGTGAAGGAGCCTGCATATTTTTCCAGTTGCTCAGTCAATGTTTTGCTGTCTGGAGGCACAAACTTCTAGTGGCTGAGTTTCACTTTTTTTCATGCCAGAAGATTTTTTGGTAAAAATGGATCTGTCAAAAAACCAGAAGGGATTACCTCCACTGAAGATTTTAGCACTGCATGACTTCAACACGGCAGCTTAGCCTACTAACACATATCTATTTCCAGAGACCAAAATTACAAGCCTACATTCATTTTCTGTGCAATCCAGAAAAAAACAGCATCCAATGTTAGTAGCTCATCTGCTGTCAGCCATAAGGCTGGATGGATGGGAAGACAAAAGTGACAGCTGCATGAAGAAGGAGGAAGAAGCAGGGGCAATTTTGAAAGGAATTATACAGAAAGCAAAAGCACAGACGGTTTTCAAGCTGTTTCTTGTGCAACATTAGTAATGACATATTTTTTAATTGCCTGTGGTCCTTTCTTATTTGTTTGCAGTTTCTCATTAAAATACTGTTGAGAGTGGAGGAACATTAATATATAGCTGGAATGGAAGAAGACATCTAATGCTGTCTTTAAGTAAAATAAACTGTTCTTTTTTAACTATGAAGCACTAAAACTGGTAATGCTCCTGCCAGCTTCTTCAAAGGTGTCTGTGGGCCTTGGGAAAAATTGATTGTCTCCAAAGGCTGTGGAGCTGATGGCAGTTGGGAGCAATAATGCTCTTCCCAGAGAATAATCGATCCAGTTCTTGATTCTGAAAAGACTGGACTGGAGCAGGACAAAACACCAAACACCTTCTAAGGCCTTCATCTAAAACCCATTGAAGTCACTGGAAAGAATAGTGTCTTTTTGGATTAAAACCTAAGTAAGACAGATTCAGAAACTGTGACTGTAAAAAAAAATCAACTCTTTTTAAAATTTTTTCTTCAGCTAGCTAAAAGCATTTCAGATCTAACATGTGCAAGCTTGTCAGCATGTCAGGTATATTCTGTCTTCTCCATGTAATGCACCTCTCAAAACCTTTCTGCAGCCATTTCTCTACTTACCAATCACCATGGTGCTGAAGTTGCTTTCTGTATGTGTTACTGGTTCTGGTTTGTGTGTCAGACATTACAGGATTGCAAACTGGTGGGATAATGAAAGTGTGGAATTTGAAGGATTTGGCAATGAATCTAGTTACCTCTGTTTTAAGATCTGGTCTGCCAAAGTCTTGTTACTTGTTTGTGTTGGCACATGTAAGCATGCATGCACACAGTGCTGTGTTTTGGTCTGTGTTTGCCACGTATTAAATGTTCTGTAAATCCTGAGAATTCTGCTGAACTCTCCTTCCATACAAATACAGAAACTCAAAGCTAAACTACCTTCCTTTTTTCTCTCTTTAGTGACTCCTTCACAATATCCCTGGCCCAAGAGCTGGATAAAATCCAACCATGACATTCTAAAATCAGAATTACCAGATGCAGGTGCTCTGTTTCTTATATCCAATGGCCAAACATCACTGTAAGATACAACCTGCAAGTCCTTCCACATAACCAACTATCACCAAGTCCACTTTCATATCAATGTACTCATCAATGATAGTTAGCAAAAACCTTTGGAGAGACCACAATGAGCCTCTCTGCACAATGTGGGACATAAGTTCCCCAATCTTTTCATCTTAGGCTGATGGGTTCCACCTGCCAGAGGTCCCTCTCCCTGGACCACGTGGGAAGTTCTTCCTCCAGGCACTGGCTGCTGCCAACACAAAGTAAGTTTAAATTTTTGTCCTCAGTCTGGATTTTAATGATGTTTCTTCAGATAAAACTCAGATGGGATTAGATCTCAGTAGAGACATTTTCTATTCTACTGACTTTGGGAAATGGTGTATTATGTGCTGCTTGATTTTTTAAACTATATTTTATAATGCCATATAAAGTTATCTATAAATTTGATTTTGAAAGAGATCATAACATGACCTTTTGTCCCTTTTTTTTTTGCTCAGAATTTCAGGAAAATATCCATGTGTCTGTGGTGGGTCAGAAATACATTGAAAAAAAATGTCCATTTGTAAATTAAATTTCTAGCCTTGAAAATTGCTAGGACTACATATTTCTTTTGTAATTGGTTTCCAACTAGTGTTCCCCCAGATAAAAATGAGAATTCATTTAAGCTCATCTTTGGCACAGGCTACATGTTTTTGTGACATGATTGCATGAAATCCTCTTGACAGCCATATACTGAAAACAAAACTGTCTAAGCAGGGCTGGGTGTGGTGGTGACACAAGTGGCAAAGGGAAGGGTAAATTCTGAGGTGGTAAGATCCTCCACCATTACAGAATGGGGATTGTTCAGTGCTAAGGGAAATCCATCTGGATGCAATCCCATGCAGTGTGCTCTAGGACAACCCTACTAGAGCAGGGAGGTTGGACCAGATGCTCCACTGTGGTCCCTTCCAGCCTGACCCAATTCTGTGATTCTGTGAACTCTGGGTTTCTTTGCAGAAGCCGAAAGAAGCCCAGGATGTGCTCTTCTCCTACATGTGCTCAGGCACCAAGCCCAGGGGCACTTCAGTGTCACTGAAATTTTCTGGATAGATTAAACCCTCCAACACTATCTTGTAAGTATTAGCGAGCTAGGCATTACTTTATTCAGGCCAGGATGTGTAGCAAATCATTCCAGCCACATGCACTCCTTTCAAGATTTTTCACTTTTTTATTTATGCATTTATATACTTTTAGCAAACAAATACATTAATGCTCAGTAGTTCTAAGTTACATAATTTTTTTATTAATCAGTATTCTATCTTGTATTGATTATTGATTTCTCACTCCCCATGGTAATGAGTCTGTATTTTTTTATTTCTCTTATCTTTTTTTCAGACAAGGAATCTCCAACTCCCCAGGCTGTAATCTCTTCTGTATCTTCTGGTTACTCCAATATGTCCTTGAAGAGCCATAAATTTAAGATCCTGGATATCCAGTCTTCAACTCCCTTAGGCTTTGTTTATTGAAGCTTACCAGGGTAAGTTTAGCAAACTTCAGGTTTTGGTGATTTAATGATCCAAGTAACAATAAGATCCTCTGAAAAAGAAACATAACCTGTACTGGCTACAAGTGGGCACTGCTTATGAATAATTAAAACACTTAATTTAAAGTTAGTTGGGAAAGTTAGATCATTTCCAATATCAGCACCACTCTTTGAGGTTAGTTGTCATCAGGTGACCTTGTTTGCCAGCTCAAGCAGTGTTTGGGACCAGTCTGGGCAGCTCTGAGCAGCCTGTCATGGGCTGGCTACACAACCAGGTGATAGTCAGTCAATCTTGCATAGGGTTTTACAGTGCTGACTAAACCCTCATGGGTTGCTTTCAGAGTCCTCAGTGCAATGTGGAGAAGCTGGGCAGAGGCTGGCTGGTCTTTTGCTGGAAGAAGGAACTAGAGAGAAATACACAATTTAATTCAGTTTTGTTTGGCAGAGATGTTTCTTCCACTTTGTTGCTGTTGCTACAAGACCAAAGCTGTAATTCTCTGGAAATACAGAGCATGCCACCAGAGAAGAATTAGCACAATGGTTTTAGTTTTACGCAACTTTCTCAACACCCAGGGACTGATCATTTGGAAGAGAATAAACAAAATGCAGTAAGCTGTGTTCAGCATGTTCCAACACCCGTCCATCTGCTTCCTTTTGTACTCACAGTCCCTCAGCCACAACTTTTCTTATCAGCCATATTCAAAAATATGACTCATTTTTCACATAATAGACTGGGTGGAAAGTAGAGAAGTTTATATATGTAATAGAGCTTTCTCTTGCCCAGGATCTCCTGCATTAGCTTATATTTTATTTCTCGTTAGAGAGAATGACACAGTGAAAATGCTCTCTTTCCAGCCCTAGATAGCTGCAGCAGTACTCACTGTCTGTGCCACAATTAGCTCATCTTGACTTTTCACAGAACCAGGTACATGAAGCTTTGGTATTGCTAATTCTAGGACAAGGAGGAGTCACAAGGGGGCTAAGTGTTAGTACAACTAACACACAGTCTCCTCCTCTCTAGTCAGGCACCTTGTAAGCTCAGCTAACACTTTCACGGCTGCAAAGCAGATGCCACTCTAAAGTGGGGACATTGGCCAAAACATCTGCCCACTCAGCTCCCTCAGGCTCTGAATCTGTGTTGCAACACCACAAAAGCCATATCCCCAGACAGATGAAATGGTTCCATGGGAAAGATCTGTGTAGCCTGCCCTGCTGGCGACATCTTCAGTAACCATCCCTTTTCCATGGTGTCAAGCTGGCAACAAGGCTGATCCTGGATTCCCAGGTGAAGGTTGTGTTTGCCTAGCACATTTATCTCTGCTCTTGCTTTCCGCACGCTAGACTGGTTTTAACAACATCTTGCCTGGCTGAGAGACAAGAGGCAAAACACACAGCAGGCTGTCAGTAGATTTCCAGTTCAGATGAAATCTCACGGCTTTTGTCACACAGATTTTGTGCTTTCTCCCAGTGAGACCCTCATATGCATCAGCCAACCGCGGCTGTCACAGGAATCTCTCATGAGCTCAACCAGTTTCCCTATGATCAGAACATCACTTGCCAAGCAGAAAGAGGAGATATCCAGTAAACCCAGAGTCCCTTCCCAAATCTGCTGGGACCTCTGACCAGCTCGTGCGATGTATGTGGTACTGTGCTGGGCTAAGGAAAGCTCTGATCAGAGTAAATTATGTCTCTGACTGACAAACTGACATTTTGCATTTCTCAGTGTGAGCAATGCAATTTTTCTTACTCGCCACAATCACAAGAGGACAAGAGTGGGACTGAGGCCCATCACATCAGCTTGAGATGCTCAAGCTTTGCTAGGTTATTTTGTGATGCTAAAGTTATTACAGAAAATCAAAGGCTTATGTAAAGAGGAAACAAGATGAAGATAATATGCTTTAAAATCAAGGCAGCAACTTAGCTTTTGTATCTGATAATGACTTGATAGAACTACATGATGCAGACTCTAAAAGACATCACTGAGGAAAGCTCCAAAGAACAAGACCTTTAATATGTCTTTTGCACTTCATTTGCTCCATTCTACATTTTAATTTCCTAAGCATCTCCTAAGTGCATTCAGTAGGATAGTAAGTATAATTCCTATGAGCTAGTTAAATTACTTCTAGCAAATTTGTATCAGCACTTATATTGTATTAGCACCATTACATTATAATTTAAACCTCTCATTTCACCACTAATCAAAGACAATTTTTGCAGATAAACCAAACCTTCTAATTTGCCAACAGTATCATGTCTTACTTTCTTTTTTAATAATTAAGCATGGTCACTATATCCTCTGTAGGTAATAGAGTAGTTTCTACATATCAGCAACATTACCTTTTGTCAAACAAAATTCCTAGGTCTAATATCCTCTGCTTGCATCTCTGCAAAGCAGCATTATGTACAATATCCACCAGATACAACACTGGAAAATTCTGCTTCCCTTTGACAGGCAATACTGAAAACATCTGCTGGTGTAAGCAAATTGGCTGAGGAAACTGCATGCTCCCACTTTAGGGATGTTTTCTGTTCATTTTTCATCTCTCTAGTGCATAGATCCATCACTTGTATTGCTGACATATATTAGAACAGGAATTCTAAGACTAAAGTGCTGGAATTATCCAAAAGATGAAAGCACAATTTTGCTACGTCAAGAGTTTGCAAATGGGGATAGAGGCTCTTTTCTATTCAAAATGGCAAACTGTAGTAAACCTAACACAATTTAAAATATTTTAAAATGAAAGCTTCCTCTGCTTCAGCACAAGAAATCTTAGCCACAGCTAGGATTCACATCTGTAAAGACACCATCCAAATTATGTTTGGTTCTTTCTTGAGATACAATATACAACATCTGCAGGCCATAGCCATAGAAACATAAATATTTTGCTTCCCTTTATGCAACTACTCAACAGAAGGAAAAAAGAAATCAACCTAGTGTCAAAGAGTTGCTTCATATACATGAACTCACTCCTGGGTGACCATCAGGCCATGCTTGTGTTCACCAGCAACAGGAGAGACTGTAGCTAGAAAGCAGGGACTGCCTTTGGTAGTGCACAATAGTAGCCTTATTTAAACCATGCAGAATGGTAAACTATACAATAAGAATTAGCCTTGTATCTCAGCCATTTGTGTGTGCCTGGGAAAAAGCTCTTTCTAGTGTCAGAGATGAAAATAAGAGAGATGATATATCCAACTTACTGCTGCCAGTTGACTGTAAAAAAAAAAAAAAGCAAGCTTTATCCTGAATACCAGGTTCTGGAAGATCAAACCTATGGATGTACACACATTCTTCAAATCATTGCAAAAGCAAGTCAGATGTCAAGAAAGGCCACACAAAATCAGTCAAGATGCTCACTTTGCCTGGCACCCTGATTGTGACAGGGACAAATCAAGGATGCCTGTGGAGCAGTTCCATAAACAACAAGTATGTAGCGATGTTTCTTTCCCTAGAACAGTCTTTCAGCTGTCTACAAATCTTGCTTTAAGATTTGCTGCAGGAGAGCAGTCTGGAGATTTAATAACCCTTGATGGGTTTTCCTTCAATGAATGTCAGCCTTTGGCAACCCAACATCTTGCACAGTAGAAATCCTTTGAATCAGTACATATCATGGAACAAAAGTGCTGCACAATTAGATCACGTGCATTAGACATGTGTACATTAGAACTACCTGTGTGAAAATCACATTATTTCATCTTTATTGAACTGGCTGGCTGTCACCTTTCTTTGAGACTTCTTGCTTCTTACACTGAAAAAGGACAGGAAAAAATTGTTCCTTCCTACATATGAAGAAAAACACTGGCTGGTTCAGAATGAGGATATACCCGCAGCAGCATCCAGTCTTTGTGTGCATGACAGAGAAGTACAGAAACAAGGCAAACCTATATACTACTTCCCCTTAGTTTTCTCCCACCTTGCAATTATTTTTATCATGGATAATTTTGTTTGTTTATTCTGAATTATTTTTGGGCCCCTTAAGCCAGTAAATAAAATCATGGTGCACTTGAAAGAAAGCATGCATCTTTCTGGCATTAATATTGATTAAAGATTTTCTTTTATTTCCACACTTGGTATGAGTACAGTCAATTTTTAATCAACCCTTCCAGGCTGCAGACCTCTGACACAACTCCAGATCATCTCTGGCAGGCTGCAGGGTCCTGGCCTATGCATTCATTCCATGTATGGAAGCCAGGTTCCTCACCTTGGTCATTTTTAACTGTAAACCTTATTGGAGTTAATAACCACTGAGCAGGGACCCTCGATGCTCCACAGAATATTAAAAACTCTGGATTTACCCAGTGGTGCAGCAACTTGGGGGTTTTGTCTGCACCTGAACTCCAATGTCTTCATACAATGAACTTCTGTGTTTGAGAGGCAGCTGTGAGCTCAGAGATCCCCATCTTAGGGATAAAGGTAAAACTGCCAAACACAGAGGCTTCTGATGTGCATCATCTTGCATCTGTCTCTACTAAATTCCATGTGTCATTTAATTGCTCCATTATTCATACTCACATGGTGCTTTTGCAGTTCTTCAAAGTCAATCCTCATCCTTGTTATTTTGCAGAATAGCAAAGTATTCTGCATATCATCTTCACATTTTATCTCCTCACTTTTTACCTTCTTTCGTAGATTGTTTTGTTATGTGGAACAGTTAAGTCCCAGCAGACTTCTGGAACACACCAGTAGCAACCCCTTTTTGCCCTAAGAAAATACTATTTTCTTCTACCCTTCCTCCTGATTTTTAACACAATGACCTTCCTTTCTATGCACTAGCTGTTCAATTATTTCAAAGGTTTACATTTAGATTCTTCAGTATTCTTTAGACATCATCAGATATGCTGAATCCAGACCTCCTTTATTCTCACAACTTTTCATTCAGAGGAACCCAATACGTTTTTAGTGACACAATGTACCACTGTAAAATTTCTTCCTCACTAGAAAAATGCTCTTCTGTCTGGTTTATGCCTGTATCCACTAATTCTCTATGGCTCTTTAAGAGCATTACTAGTAATCTGCCCAGTACACATGCCAGGTTTCCAAATCAGTGGCTTAATTTTTCACATTAACTCTCTTCCATTCCTTTGGTAGTAAGAAAGCTCTAAGTGCAATGCTATACATTACAGTGAGAAATGCAGCATTTTCTGTCTGGAGCTTCTTGGGTGCACTTTGGATAAAAACCATCAAATAATGGGGACTCATTAATGTTAATACTGTCCAAGTAATGTTAATACTTGCTCCAAGACACTTCTAGTTAAAATTGAGACATGTCCACTGATACATTCTCTGCAAGAAGGGCTATCCAGTCTCTTCTTCAGTGGATAGATGCAAAATGTGTGAATACTTTTTTTTTTTTTACTGGCTTTTTCTTCCCTGCATGTTTCACCCTCTGATCATTGAGCTACTGAAACAAACCCCTATCAGGTTTTCTGCTCCTGACATGGGTGTAAGACTTAATAATTTATTTTAGTAAATAATTCCCTGAATTATTTGAATTCAGAAGAGGGGTTTGGAGGAAGATTCTTGGTCTGCCTTGCTACACTTCTGCACTTAATTACAGCAAACAGATCTTCCTATTCACCTTATTTGGGCACAACTTCTGCTGCTCAAAGGAAGTCTTCTTGCTTGTAACAGGATTCCCTTCAATGGTGTCTATATATGCTGCCTTCCTTCTGTGCTTTCTCAAATATTTTTTGATTAGAAGAAAACATTTGCTCTTTTCCTCCACTGTGGTACTCTTACCTGGTACTAAAGTCATGTGCAGAGATCCAATGCCCTTGTAAACACTTTCTTAATGAGCACTCTCTCCTTTATATAGCTCCCCTTTGCAAAATTTAAAAGCTGTAAGGCAGTCGTTGCTTCTTTGAGCGTTCTTGTTTCTTTTGGTCCTGTAAATGCTATAAATTCAAATACATCAGGGTTACAACTACCAAATGTCTCTTCCACAGTAAGTCACTACATGCTAATATTGTTCCTTCATGAAGTCCCAGGTAATCTACTCCAGTTGAGGCAGAGCAACTGGACTAGACAGTATGCAGAGATGCCTGCAACTGTTCTGTGATATTATTAAGTAATATTATTTAAGAATAATATACCCAAAAATAATGTAATATGGTGCTCTGATTTAACCATGATGCTGTTGGCTAAGAACAGTCCAATAATTGAAATAAAGTTAAATATAGTACTACTACTAATAGCAATTGTAATGAAAAGGGAGACTGCAAAAAATGAGAAAGTAATAAAACAATACACAAGACATTTACTTACCACCCACTGACCAATGCCCAGGCAGTCCCTGTGCAACCATCAGCTCCTACTGACTATCTCCCCCCAGCTGGAATTACATCTCTGCCTCTTCTTGGCCTTGCACAATGTGCCAGGAGCCTTTTAGACAGTACAGCTGATACTCAGCTTCCTGCTGAACACAGGTCACAAATACCAACACCTCTCCAGTATTTCCTAGAAGCTGGTTCAGTTGCACTTTGAGGTTCACTTGGCAAACAAGCCACTGCAATGAGTTCAGTTATTTATATGGGTGATGACGAAACTGGCCACTGCTATGGCTTCTCCTCCCTTCCATGGGTATCTCTGCCTCCAGAGGGTTAACCTTAAGCAAGCAGCTTGATTCTGATATATAAGACTTGGGGGAGGGAAGGCAGTGATGGCAGCTACTTCATTCTGATTAGTAAGGGAAATACAGCAACATCAGGGTACCCCTGGGAAAAGATTCATCTTCTTGTGGTTTCCACTGTAAGGTAGAAATATTTCAGTATTAAGTTACTCCTGAAAGAGTTATTTAAGGACTTAATAAAGGACTTAATTCCTCAAATTAAAGACCAGGGGATTAATTTGAACCTGAAAAATATATGTCTGATGGAGGAGAATCTGTTTTTATAGAAGCTAGTAGGCCAGCTAGTAGGCCACACTTGGGCCATACTGGAAATGAAATGCCTTCCCAAGTGATATTAAAACTCCATGGCAAAAAAAGGGAAGGTTTGAAGACTGAAGATTTTACTGAATGGGTGTAAGGCACTTCTTGAAGCACAAGAAGAGATAAAAAGAATCAGGCAAAAGAGTGGATTTTTTTTTTTATTTTAATAGCACAAGATGACTAACTCAGACATGTTTAGTACTTGTCAGACTGTGACTGGAAGGGCTTGGAGGGTGGGCAGAGATCTCTCCCAGTGGCATCACTAATCAATAGATAAAGACAGGCTGAAGAGCAAAGCACACAGACCAACACTGAAGCCTGAACTGACAGAGACAAGGAATTGTCTTGTAGGGATTACGGTTTGTTCTCAGCAATGATGCCTGCTTGTACTTGGGAAAGTATTAATACAATGTGGATGGCAGTAGAACGAAGTGGATTGTTGCTAACACAGCTATGAAAGAACACTGATATTTCAAATGCTTTTTTCTCTCCCAGGAACTGGACTGGTAAAGCCCAGTTTGATGGAACCTTGAATACAATAATTCAAAACAGTGCTGAGAGAGAATGAGGCCTTTGGTGCCCAGATTTATTCATTAGGAGCACGAGTCAGGTCCTTTGAAGGTTGTCTTGGGTTTAAGCATCCAAATGCTGCATGGGTAAAATTCATTCCCCCAGGAGGAAAAGACCCACAGTACGCAAATTGTTGAGGGTGACCTCTTAAATCAAGAAACAAATGAAAGAACACTTTTGTTAACAGATTTCATCCTTTGATATCCAGGAAGGAAAGTCTTCAACAGATAGACAGGACTGGGTACACCAGGGGAATACAGTGAGCAAAGAAATATCCTCAGCTTCTGAGGCAGGGGAAGACTGTGAACAGGGTCATCAGTGTACTGTGTCCACTGAAAGCTGTCCCTGGGATCTCCTCAAATAGAGATGAGGAGGTTCTGACAGCAATTACCCATGACTGTGTGTATCTAGGATTTGAGATGAACAGTAAACACTAGTAGCATTTGCAGTAGCAAAAATGCTAACTTTGGATGTTATTTCTGGAAAACCCCCCATTGGGAAATCTCATAAATGGGTATTCCTAGGAAGACCATGAGTGTATGAAACAGCTATTTTCAGACATGCAGGCTACAATCAGAAGAATGAAATGAGATGTTCTCAGATGTCAGAAATGTTCCCAGATAGTCTACAGTGCTGAATGGTTAAAACAATCTTGTGCTGGGAATGCCAGCCTGGGGTCTTCCGATTTCCATGTATGTTTTGGAAGTTACCACCGTCATTACGATAGGTCATTTGGAAAACAGAGGGTCATAAAGAGTGAAACAGTCAAAGCTTTGCAATTTGTGTGTGGGCCATTCAGCTCAGTGTGAGAGGATGGTTCAGCACACTTATTAGTATAGCCAGAGCCATGGGAATTGTGATGGGTCTGGGAAGTGAGCTGAAAAATAGGAATGACTAAAACCTATCAGAGCAGACTCATCTTCTCTGCTAATTCAGAGATTCAGGACAAGAGTTGAGGCATGATCTGCTTGGGAAACAGCAGATTTCTGAGTAAATAAAAAATGAGTTTATAAGAAAATAGACAGATCTGAATTGAGGGAGAGGATCCTTGGCTGCAAAAACAATCTAGAGTAGCTCCCGAAGCAGGGAAAAGACATTGAAAAATGTACTAACAATTGTCTGCCATGCAAAGGCACCAACACTAATTGAAATGAACTGAGCATTCCTACTTTTAATATAAATACCTTGTCCATGGAGTAGATTACAAGGAGATTTTACAAAACCACGGCCGCTTGGCAGGCATGTATACTGATTCAGCATTTGTGGGACTTGAAACACTTCCCATTAAAGGCAAAAGAAAGAAAAACCTATGTGGACATGTCCAGAAGAAGAAAGACTTTGCCAGAGGAGTTGCTTTTTTGGGAGACATTACTAAATTGTACCTCAAATCCATGATGATGAATGAATCAGCCAATGAGCTCCTATTCCCCTTTCCCTCAGTGCAACAAACCTGCAGAGAACACCATTGGGGTTATGAATTTTTTTTATTTCACTGCAGCAGAGAAAACAACAATATCAGGATTCTGATAGACAGTATTCCAGTTAATATAAAGGGTGCCTGTTTTTACTTTGCTTCTGGTGATGCACAAACACTTATCTATTGGCATAGGGTGCTGCTTTGAAGTCTGGTTAAAGAATTATTTGCCTGATCCAAGGTAACCTATGGAGCTGGGGTGAGCAAAGCCTTGCAGAAGTATGAGCAAAATGGGCACAAAGGAAAATGATGATTGGTCTTACAACCCACCCATCTGTGGCTCCTCTGTCTGAAAAAACAGGTATTCTATTGATGTAACCTTCATTTTGACTCCAGAGCAAGTCTTAAACTGACACTTTGATGTCTCACCTTTGTGACTGTAGCTCTGACAGGTGATGCAGTGATAGATATAGATATTTCACTAAGCAGGGTATGTGCACAAACCCAAGTTTACTAGGTGAAGATGGCTTTCTTATATAAACTACTGCAAAACACCCAAAATAAGCTGAAGGAACAGACTGAGTTATTTTAGAGTGCATCTGGCTGAGGAGTTGGACTATCTATGCTAAACCAAATCTTTGTCTACTGAAATTCACTTGGATTTTTTTGTTTTAAGGCTGGTTGTTCTTGGCAACTCATTAGCAAAAGCAACAAAAAGCTTTCAGAAAATGGCTTAAGGACCTTGATCTAAGCAGTCAGCAAGTTAAAACTACAGATGTCTAGTGCATGCATGGATGAGTAGGAAAGGACCTTTTTTAAGGCAAAATTACTTACCTATGCAGTATGAAAGGTTCTTTGAAGTGAATCAATATGCATTTATTTCTGATACATTAAAATCATGGCTTCATCAGTGAGAAAATCATGAGAGTGAATAAAAGGCAAGGTTATTAATGTTGAAATAAGTTTCGGCTGTGTCTCATTATGATTGTATGCCAGAAGAAAGAAATGTTTGAGGCTCTTTGTAGATCTTGCCTTTCCAGCCTACCTGTGGAAAAAATTTCTACTATGCAGCCATCTTCACAAAGATATAGAAAATAAGTCTGGAAAATACCAAGGAACAGCTAAAATATATTTATTTAGGGAAATATCTATAAGAGATTTCACTTAGAACACTTCCTTCCCACACTCTGGTATATTGGTAACTGCACTGCCTACCTGAAGTGTCCAGGAAGATGAAGATTGTAAGATACAGAAGTGTTACTCAAGGCACAGCGACACTGATTCTCCAATGCACTATTTTCTTTTCAATTGTATATTTTCTGGTTACTAACTATGGGTAAATTACATAGCACCTAAAATAGTCCCTCCGGTACTGTTCTATTGCAAGTAATGGTTGTACTGTGCCCAGCACATCAGCTCCCAAGCCAAGGCTTGGGGACAATGTCACAAAGTGCACCAAGTTCATTTCGTGCTTGCTCTCTTTCCTTGCCAGGTGCTAATGAAGAGTGATGGGCTTTGCTGGGTTTATTGTGGGTGAGAGATGATATGCCAAGAACGATCTGAGAGGTGACAAATCCCTGGCTGTCAGAAGGGACAAAGTCCTCAAGGATCCTGGGGGTGCTGCAGCTCCTGAACTGAAGAGCCCAGCAGAGCTGGAGTGTTCCAAAGAAACTAGACTGTGGCAGTTACATTTTAAAGGGCCAAAATGTGGATGGTCGCTTCCTCAATACAGTGCTTCTTGCATTTCAGGTCTCCAGTTCAACAATATCTCCATATAAACAGAGGGAAAAAAAATCTCTAAAACAAGCCTGAGCGAAGAACTGAAAGCAGAGTTGTGATTTCAGAAGACAGATTTTAATGTATCTGCAGTTTTATGAACCACCAAAACAAGCATAGGCAGACACTGCATTAAGAAGTACTTCAACACCCTCTACAGGAACCAGAAATGAAAAAGAAAGTAATTTATACCTGTAGTTAATTCTGACAAAATGTAACAAAAGGACTAAAATTATTTTAGATTGCTCAGCCAATCTTGGAACTCTCATTTTCCTGACCAGTTATATCCTAGAAGCTATTACATCTTGTTTATGTCTCAGAAAAGATGTTGGCTTGAATGATTTAAACCTTCCTCACCTTGTCACTTTCTTCTTTCTCTGTATTAGGAATGGATTTTTACCATCACGCACTTTCTGAAGTACTTTATAATGTTAATGTTTGAAAGTAAATTTAGTCCAATTTAGTTCATGCTATATCTAGAAGCTAAATGTGCCTCTTGGTCAGCATCTACTAACAACATTGTAGATAGTTTCTGTGTAAAATTCTAAGCCCTAATTTATTTTAGAAGTGCTGGGAAGGACTTACTCCATTCCTATTAGCTCCTACTGTGCCTCAGCACATGAAAACATTGTTTTCACCAAGGTGGCTTCCTCTTGTCAGACAAGGGAGAACAAGGGAGAACAAGAGCAGGTGGACATGAGATAAAGCAGACAAACAGACAAACCACCAGCACACTGAGGGCTTCTTCTGGCATGGGGTAAAGGAGGAACCACTACACGTGCTGAAGCCCTGCTTCCCAGGAAGTGTCCAAACATTGTTGCTGATGGGAAGTAGAGACTGATTGTTTTTTCTCTTTAGCTCTTGTGTGCGTAGATCTCTGCTTGCTTCTTCTTTCTGCTGTAATAAACTGCCTTATCTCACCTTGCTACTCTTTTCTCCATATTATTCTCTCCCCTGTCCCAGTGGGAAAGGGAGTGATAGAGTGACTGAGTGGGCATCTGGCACCTAGCCAGGGTCAACCCATGACAGTCTCTTTTGACCTTCTTGCACAGAAGGAGCTTACAAGCCTCAGGAAAAAGTAGCACAACTCAGGAGCACTCATGGACAGGACAGACCACATGCCCAGGATGTGGGAGAGGGGGAACAACTGTCCTCGGGGATATATTCTTGGGTGTGATGAAGGAGCAGTGTGGGATTTGGGAGCTCTAATGCAACAAGTGAGGATGCAAGGCACACACAGTCAAGGAATACACGCTTTATTTCCACTTCCCCTGCCAGGCTTAACACATTAGTTCTCCTTCCTTACTCACAGACACTGCTGGCAAAGCCAGGGCTCTCATGGGCAGTCTCCTGAGAAAGCCCTGCAGCATGATAGGGCCTGAGTTTGCACTCTGGGACACTGAGTGCCGCAGGGGAGCCTGCCCAGGGCACTTCAGCAGGAGACAGCTTCAAGAGAACCTCTGATGGCCGCAGCCCCAGAGATCCCACTGTGTCCCCAGTCTGTGACAGAGTGGGGCTCCCCAAAGAAAGATGCACGCTTCCCTGCGTGCCCAAGTGGAACTTGCGGGAGAAGTCAGACACATGTACACTCAACTCACATTCCAGGGGATATCATCAAGGCAAAATCAGGGCTTCAGTTCTGTTGTTTGGGTTTTCTATCTCCATCTGTTATTTAAATCTGGCCGTGTGCTGCAATTCTCTGTGCCCTAAGGGCCTGTCTGTCTGTGCTGTCTCTGTCAAAATGTCGGGAGGGTGATGACACACGTTCAAGCCAGGACAGGCTGTGGCTGCAAACAGCAGCTACTCAAGCATAAAATCTCTTCAGGCACATACCTGTTGAGAGGTAAATTTGAGTCCCTTGGCAGTGGGGCAGCACTGAGGAGATGCCATTGAGGGGTGGTGCGAGGTCTGAGCAAGGCCAGATGTGCCAGCTGCGTCCATCTGTCCTTGACAGCAGAGGAGAGGAGCTCAGCTATTCTGGTGTGTGACAGCACTTGGACAGCAGTGCTGGAATGATGCAGGATTTGATCTGGGGTACTGCTGACAGGGTGGTACCAGTGTAAATATAGGCAGAATGCCAACACATGCAGCCACAGTGCCCACAAGCTTAAACACCTCACATAAAATTGGATTGTTTTTTAGCCACAAGCCTCTTGCCCCTTCTTGTAGCTGACTTTATTAGCTTCTCCTAACAGATTTGATGTGATTCAAGACATGGGATGGCAAAGCCCCTATTAGCCAGAGCTGCTCACAGCGAAGCTTCAGTTCATCTTTGAAAAGGTCAGACTTCTCACTTGTGTGTTTGGAAAAAGGAGCAATTGTGTAATAGAAATACTAAAAATACCTAAAAACTGACTTGGAATTACTTCTCAAAGAGGTGTCAATCTGCTTGCTAAATGAATCCGTCTGAATAGGGAGAATTGGTGTGAATAGGGGGAGCAGAATCTCAGGCATGCTGGTTCTTGCAGTCTCTTAATGGATGCCTATTTGTCATATAATTTTGCCATTTGCTATTTGATTAAGGGGTTTTAAACTTTTCCAGTAATCTGCTGAATTATGTGTGATCTGTGGGTGTGAGCATTCTTTGATCTCCATTTATATCTACAGAGTTAGCAAAAGTCCCTGCCAGTTCCTGTTAAAGGAAGAAAGCAAGTTCTTACGTGTAGAGTGGTTCATATGACACTTTGCAATCATCTGGATTAAAACAGTGCTTTTTTCTACTGAAGTGGCTTTAGGATTAAAATTCCTCAATCAAGCCTTTTTCAGTCTGAACTCAAAACTTGCTTTTATATACACTTGTATTCTCTCTCTCTTCAATGTATGTCGAAAGAGAGACCAGGGAGTTTTGTTCTTTCATGTGGTTGAATCATGTGGGTTATTTTTAGGGACACCACAGTGTCACTGCAGGATGGCAAAGGACTGCCATCTTTGTGTTTATGTTGCACAAAGAATGTTCGGAGAGGTGCACATGCAGCTCTGTTTGCAGGGTCTGCAGCTGATGGCTGACATCCACTCTAATGCTGAAAGTTTGGTTTTGGAATAAACAAAAAAACACTGCAGGAGAGAGAAGAGAGAAAATGAAAACTGTCAGAGTGATCACTCAGGTCAGGAAGAGTAGTGATGGGGACCCAGATGAGAGTCCTCCTGTGGTTGTCCCTTAGGTGCAAGCATTTTATGTAAACTACTGGACAATATTCATTGAGTATTTAAATTGTTTCTGTCTACTTCACTAAAAACTATGCTTTGGTCTTCTCCTATTCAAACTAAAAGTCTACAAAATGAGAAATAAGGAAAAAGGGGAAATAAGGTGGCAGACTCATGCCAGTGGTAATTGTCTCCTGTGAAAATACACTATAACCATGTCTGGTTTTGCAGGTACAAAACCATGAAAAGACCATGAAAAACAACAAGGGAAAGGCACCGCTTCTGAAGCTCTGAAATCTGCTACCGCAACAGCTCTGGGCAGAGGTTGCAGAGCTGGGAGTAAAATGCAGCCTGCAGGGCTGCAAATAGTAGACCCTCAGCACCACCAAGGCAGTGGTATTGAGGTATTGGAGGTGCACAGCAGCACCCATCCTAGAAGCTGGGCAGAAAAGCATCAGGTCCAGGCACAGACACCTGCTACAGCAAGGCCACCTCTTCCCTGTGCCACCCAGGCAGCTGCTGGCTGCTGGAAGAAATCTCGGCATCAAAGCAGTGAGTCACAGACAGATGTTTTCAGTTCAAGATTGCCAGTGGGGAATGAAATCCTGAAGGAAATCAAAATGATAAAAACTGTGATTAACCTTCAGGTACGCTGCAAAATCCTCCTTCTTCTTTCAACCTTCCAACTAGAAAAGCCAGAAAATCCCAGTTCCACTGAGGGCATTTGGGGTTTTGGATGACACATGCTGTAGAAAACCTTGTGACAGGTATGGATTTTGATTAGCAGAGCAATATAATAAAAAATCTGTTAGGCAGGGTGGGTAGACAAAAATAGTTGGTCCAGACTTTAGAAAGCAATATCACCCTTGTAACAAAAAACCATCACTTTAAGGAATAGCTCTTTTTTCCAAACAGCTCCTTTTCTTGGGTCTCTGTATGATTCATGTGAAAGTAAAAGACATCAGCTTTTCTTGAAACAAGTGAGTGTGAAAAATCACAGTTCTTTGTAACCAGAGACATGCATCCTGCAGGAAGAACCAATTTACATTAAGTGGTAAAGCATTTAAAACTACAGAGATATAGAGAATACAAACAGAACTGAAAGGATACCACAAACGCTCTGATATCTTCCTCACACATGAGCTGTGGTGCCTCAGCACACACAGGCTCGATTCTGCTCTTAGAGAATGCCTGTTTCTATGGGGCTGCTCTCCTGAGGGCCCAGGAACATGGAAAAATTGGGCTAATATCATTAATCTTCTTTCATATTTCACATTAACTGGCGTGTTCCATTTAACAACAATAAGGCATAAAACAGGTGTAAAAGAAATACTAAAAACATGAACACCTGTAGAAAATATTCCATACAATAGAGTCAGGACTGTGTGAAAAATAATAGCCACTGGCAAAGGTTAGCAGAATAGGATGCAAATCTGGGTCTTGGCAAATACCTATTTTAGTCCTTTACAGAAGCAGTCATTAAAATTAAAACATAAAAATGAGATACATGGAGAGCAAGGAGCCATCTCAGTAATGAGACGCTGGCGCCATCTAGAAGAGGAATAAAACACACACCCCAGAAAAACGTGAAGTGGAGCATAAAAAGCAGCTCAGCCTGGTTTACAGAGTGTAAAAGGCATTTTGCATCCACAGTATTTTTATGAATTACAGGAGACATTTCAGTGAAAAGCGTTCTCCACTTTTCCGACCCTCAGTGAATCTAAAAATTCTTAAAATTGTCTTTATCCTGTTTTTGCACTTATTTTTCATATGACTTAGACTCTGGATGTTTCTGTCACATGAAGCAGGAATTTTCAGGGGAGACTTAGACAGTCCTGCCCCCAGTTTTCCTGTCACTGGGAGGGCCACAGCAAGGCTGGCAGAAGCACAGTGAATTGCAGTGGTCTGTGTGACTGTGGCTTGCTGCAGGGTAGGCTTAGGGAGGAGCAAGGGGACGAATGATGGCTTTTTCCTTTCTTTGCCACAGCAGTCAATTTAGGACAGACAAGGAACCATTTCCAGATGGGAGAGCAAAGGTGGGAAACAGAATTGGTTTTGCTGGCATGTTGAAAAGTAACTCTTCATGCTGTCACTATTGCAGCCTGGTATTCACAAACATTTTGGACATTATTGAACCTCGTGACACAACAGTCACCACTCAGATATACAATGGATATGTGGAGTCTCTCCCCTCCTTTTATGAGGGAGATGTGCAATGCTACTGCAACAAGGAGATACAGCAGATGCAGCTTGTCCTGTCTGCTAACAGAGAAATACAGGAGAAAGACTGGACCAGATGAGCCACAGCACAGCTCAAACTAGCCTGATCACCTGGAACCAGAGATTCAGCTATCCAAGATATCCCATTAGCTGGGTATTCCCATCTGCAACTGCCATGTCTTGAAAGCATCTACTTCAGCTGTGTTTCTACACGTTTCTCTAATTTTGCAATCCTCTCTTCTTCTTCATGTGTTGCTCTGCTAAAGACAGAAGAACTGACAGCTCTTCTCAGCTCCACTTTCAATAAAGAATCTGTTCCGTCCTTTCACTTATGAAGGACAAATCAAGGGCTTTAGCAGATGCCCTCTTTCAGGTTTAAATTCCATCTGACATCTGCTTGGGTTCAAGTGATTTTTAATTGGATTCTGTTTCTTTTGTGTGCTGGAGTCAACAAACTTCATAACTGTGGTAGAAAGTCTCTAGCATGTTTCCACGAGACTAGACAGGCCATAATTTCTGAGTTCAAAACCTGCCTGCACATCCATGTGGCTCAGAGAGTGTGTTCAATCCATAAATTAGCTTAAAAAAAGGGATAAAGAAAACATAAAAGCATTATAATCTGTGGTTCCAGCACAGAACATTTAGACAAGATGGTACTAAACAGGGAGAGCTTTAAATGCCTATTTACCAGAGGGTTTGTGTGTGATTTATGTGCCTCGTGCATTCATTCACTCAGCAAAACCCAGGGCAGAAGCCTTTGACGAGGGTCACATTTTGGGGTCACGTAGGTTCACAGGGGCAGCTACTAGAAACACCAGGGACAGTTTTACCAGCAGCATGGGAGCAGCTGAATGAAAGTATGTGAGTATAATACATCTACCTCTGTGGCTGCCAAATTTTTAGCTGGATGAGGCTGTGGTTTGGAACTGCACGCTGCTGACCGTGTCAGCTGGTCACTGCTGCAGTGCACTCAGGGCAGCCAGAGAGGCCAAGGCAACTGAGACCCTCCTTGAGGTGTTGGAAGGGAAGCATTAACCATCCATCTTTGAAACAGCAGCTCTCAGAGGTGTGTAAGGTTGCTGAGAGCTTTCAAGAACCTGATATAGGCATAATGACATAGATGTAAATTAACTGATGCTTGACCTGTGGGGAACAGCCACAAAACATCCAGAAAATTACATGGTTTGGGCCTTAAAAGGCAATGGCTGAGGAATGCTTTTGGAAATGCCCCTCAATCTCATTGCCTCTATATTTGCTCTTTCTCTTCTTCTGGCCTGAAAAGCAGCTTGCGAGCATGAAAAACATAATAAGCTAATATAAAGTTATTCTTTGTGATTTTATTTTAATATATTGTAGCAATTATAAACATTAACTCTACCTCCTGGTTTCTGTTTAAGTGAGCTTCTAACTTCAGCGTTACACTCTTAGAATGAGTTATCCAAATCATTCCCAGCTACAATAAGTGTTTTGTTGGCACTATGTCCAAACTCAGTCTAATCAGATGGAATTCTGTGTGTTTAACTCCAAGAGAACTGAGATTAAATTAAAATCCAAAAGTGGACTCCAGACTTTTTGGTCTCTGAGTTTTCAAAACATTCAGACCTGGTTCAAGATGCCAATATGGAAAACCTGAAATGTTAGGAAAGTTGGCAGTCATGTTTGATTCCACCTCTGAACTTTGAAGGCTGGCACGCTCTTTTCCCCTGTGGTAAGCATAAAGTAATAGCAGTCATGACATGACACAAAGTCCATAGGGCCAATATTTCAATGAGGTCAGGCTTTTCTTTGGATAAGAAACCTACAAGTGAAGCCAAAATGTGACAAGAAAAACTACTGCAAGTGGAAGATAATTTATCTGAACCAGAGTCTCAGCTCAGTGCTGGAGCTGACCTATGCACTGCTGGATATTCTGTATTTCAGATGTAGCTTCAAACAGGAGCCAAGACAGTTACCTAATGCCAAGACAACTTTTTAAAGAAGATTCCTGTAAAGAGCTATTCCTGGGAGACCCTTCCACTGTACTGAGGTAGCTGAGGAAGAGAAGGTTCCTGATGTGGCTCAGGGGAATGAAAGGCCAGACTGAGGGATCTGGAGAAGTGAAGTGGGCCAAGAGGAAAGCAGACCTGGAGCAGGAAGACCTGAACTAACAGAAATTGTAAGAGAACTGATGAATGAGGCAAGGGAAGGAGAAGAAAAGGCCATGCAGCTGAGGGAAAGATGCTGTGGAGAAGGAAACTCTGCCCTTTTCAGGAGACAGCACCCTAAAAAGTGCTGGGCAGATTGTCTACACAGGACCACTCACAGCAGCTCACAAAGTGCATTTTTCTGGCCTTGCCCTGAATCCTGTGAGGTGGTCTGGATGTCATGTATCAACACAGAGCTACAGCCAAAGGCAATGAACTCCCTCTTAATTTGCATATAATGCATAATACACATAAGTCAAAATTAACAGGGCTTTTTTATTGTTACTCAGGATATCAGCTCTCAACAGAAAAATGGGAGTTGTGTTATCCCCTCATTTTAGAGGACCTTGGAAAACAGTTATAATTTGGAAAGCATTGAGATACTGAACCAATATGTATCATGGCAAATCAGATAGAGAAATTAACCATTGTTTGAAGAAAAGGAACAAAACACATTCTGTAAACAGCTTTTTTTTTCATCTAAATAAATGCTCATTTAAAGTGCATGATACAAGCACTTATTCACTTTAGGCTCCCTGCTGCAGAAATGTGAGAAAGAAATGCTTCCAGAAAGTAATTCAAAATCTATGCTGAACTGAAAAACTCTGAGGAAGCACTAATGTCCTTCCACTGACTCCAGAGGGAGCTTTGGACAACTGTCCTCTAATTCCATTGCCAGTAAACCAGGCCAAAGGCTGAAGACTAAGGCAGGATAGAACAAACTGCTGAGGAGCAACTCTTGAACAATCAGCAGTCTTCCTCTTTGTGCAGATCAAGACAGAAATGCTTTGGAGGAAATGTAACAGCTAAAGCCCATTTTATAACATGTCTGTACAAAGGGGAAACATTAAAGTTGCCTGTGCATTTTTTTTTCTGGCTCTTGCTAACTTTTTAGAGATTGGATCCAAAGCATTCATACTCTTTTAGCATAGCTTGGTGTGCCAGATGTTCAGGTAACTCTCATGCATTCAGGCTGTCTCTGTTGCCAGATCTAAATATGTCAGCCTCAACTTATTGGCCAAAATGTTAACCAAAGACCAGTCATAATACTTGGCCTTTTTTCTTTTTGTTACCTTTCCATTTTCAATTTTCAGTTGAACACAGGATTTCTTAAAACTTCAGAATTGTTCTGTGAATGTGTGAGCAGGGCTTTAGAACATGCAATCTCTTATTTTAAACACAACATGCTGAGGTATATTATAACACACAGTCTATTTAGGAGTAGCATTAGGTAATAAAAACATACCTGAGTGAAAAGGATTTTTTAGAGGAAATGACAATATCTCAGTGATGACTGGATTCTGGTTATCCTTTAGCTTTTGTAAGAGGAAGAAGTGTGGCTTTGACAGACCCCTGTTCTGTACCTCTGTTAAAAGCATTTGAGATACTCCTTTTGTGAGACTGAAAAAGAGGTAACAAACAAGTCTCCTAATTCAAGTACAGCTGTTTCCAGAGAAGACATAGAGTTCATTCCTAAAAAGCAGTGTTGAGCAGCTTTAGAGGGAGCTTTCCCAAGAGCCACAGATAATTTCAGCCTGTAGCAGCCCCACCAGCAAAATGCCTTTGGCCAGAACTGCTGCTGAGGTGCCACTTCTCATCTTCCCCTTTTCCTGCAGCTCTGGGTGGAGAAGCCACATCACAGCATATCTGGAACACACACGATTGTATATGGAAACATTATTTGTGGAGTATAATTAAATAATTATCACTGTCTTTGGGCTGAATTGCATACAGTATCATTCTTCCTGTAGTTCTCCCTACTAAGGGAATTAGCTGCTGCAATGATTTACACACGTGAGTATGAGTATTTGAGTTAAACCTTTGGTTACTGATGTTATGTTAGGAAAACAGCCATGTTATAGCAAGCTATTTTGGTGAAGTTTCACTGGAATAAAAGATATTTTAGGAAAGTGGATTTTGCTTCCATTTTCAACATCTTCCATCGGATATAAGCAAACAGAGTGATGAGTTACAGCTATTGACAAACGACAGCACCCAGAGACTGGTACAGCAGTGCTGTGCTTTCCAAAGCAAACACAGCTGCACAGTGTCATGCAATCTACCTGTTCTGCTCTTTCTTGTGCCCTTCCAGAAACACAACAGGAATTATCAAATTATAGACAATCCAGAATAAAATCTAGAACCAATTATAGACTTCAAGCTTCAGTAAAATTAAGGCTTGCCTCTTCCTTTATTTATTTTCTGAATCTACACCTACCTGACCTGTCAGAATTTTTCTCCATGGGCTAATTACTGGCTGATTTGTGGCCAGCAGTCAAACTTTGAAACCATTTTGCTTCAACTCAGTAATTTCTCCCTCTGCAGTAGCTCTAAGTGTTGGCACTGCTCTCTTGTTTTCAGTTATTTCAGACTGAATATTTTATTACATCCATGATCTGATTCAATTCATACAGCATTGGCTAGGGTCACAGGAAATGTTCAATGTGCCTTTTAATTCTGAGTGGCAATTCCAATCTAAACACTGTCTTACTGTAAATTCCAAGAAAGCTGGAAGACACTATTATAATAATATGAAAAATAAAAATTTGGTTTTGAGGTGGCACTGTTTCTGAAATGGAATTCCTGTTAGTGTCAAATTGTACACAAGCTACAATCTGTGAAGTTGTACTTCTGTCCCATGCTTTCTTTACAGTAAAAGGAAGCGAGCAGGCATGTCTAAGGCAGTGCACCTGACCCAGTTCAGACATTTGAAAAGGAATCAGGCCCCAACACTGCTGTCCCTCTCTAGTGACTCACAACCAGCTCAGACACGGGCATTGGCACAACACCGTCCAATTTGTTCAGAAGGATCCCACACAAAAGGTTTGGCTTTAAAAGTCAGTGTATCAAAAGCCTAAACCTACATGAAAATAAGAACCTGACTATGCTTATACAACCTGCTGAAAGCAAAGGTAGAGTGGAGGTACAGAGCCCAAGGAACAGGAATTGGTTGCTGTTGGCAGAACTGCTCCTGACTGCAAGGACATGATGAGCTCTCTCTTTTCTCCTATGTGCCAAAGTTGCTTAGATCCCATGAATTGTGCCTTTCCACCCCTCCCTGCCTGCTTGTTCAGAAACACAGGTTCTGGGCCTACCATCTTGGGCATAAATGCCATCAAACCCAATGTCTGTAACTATTTTTCACTGACATGTGGCCTGTGAGACCAGAGATGATGAAATACCATGTATCTGATGTACTTTGCTATTAACAAATGCATATATATATATATATATATATATATATATATCTCATGTGATTCTCCATAAGACAGAACAGGCTCACAACAAAATTGAAAGCAACAACTTCCTGATTCTTTGGTTCACTTCCCACACATCTAAAATTAGTCGGCAGATTGTCTTAATTTGCAGTAATCAGCAAATGTCAGCTGTACATTGCAGGAGTGGGACATAATTCTGCCACTCCTTGAAATAACACTACCAGCATTAAGAGGAGTTGAATTAGGAAGTTTTCTCCATAATCTTCCCTCTATTTTAAACAGGCTAATCCACACTAACTCTTTCTCCAAATTTTGCCTTAGACTTTCTTTTCCAATCCAGATGAAATTTTGAGGTCAGAAATTCATTTACCACACTGTCTCCCTTGGTTCACTGCAAGTCTGGGTGTCCATCAGTCCAAACACAATGATCTCACAATTTGTGGTTCAAAACATAAAATTCTGTGACAGTTGAAGTAATTACAATCTATGAAACTGCCAGAAAAAAATAGATTATTTCCATTTTGGAGAAAAAAAGCATGTTTTTAGGTTTAAAAATAAGTACTCCTAGAAAAGAACAATAGGGAAAGGGTATTTAGGCTTCAAAATCCAGCAGCACTTTGCTGGAATATTATGTTGATCCCGCCAATCCCAGTCACCATCCCTGGAGGTATTTAAAAGACGTGCAGTTGTGACACATAGGGACATGGTTTAGTGATGGACTTGGCAGTGGTGGGTTAATGGCTGGACTCAATGTTCT
Source organism: Eopsaltria australis (assembly GCA_034509425.1). Lineage (NCBI taxonomy): Eukaryota > Metazoa > Chordata > Aves > Passeriformes > Petroicidae > Eopsaltria > Eopsaltria australis. Next base: position 596,790 of record JAVTVJ010000091.1, on the reverse strand, counting down.
CAAAGGTCTTTTCCAACCTAAATAATTCTGTGTTTCTTTGATTCTATGCTACTCAGCAAGTTACCCAGTCCACCCCCCTACCAGACTAGGAATTTTTAAGAGATAAGTTTCAGGGCCTATATGTGATAAGGAGCAAAAAAAGGTATTAATTTTGAATATTACTTTTCTCTTTCAATTGCCTCAAGAGGTAACAAAGTGGGAATTTCAAAATATTTAATTTTCACAGCCAAGGTGGGGTAGAGTGGTAAGAATTTTACAGGGTTAAGGGCTTTACTCAGTTAGTACAAAACCATGTGAGTGCCAGATGCATCATGACCTCCTCCTCACAAAGTGCTAAGTCCCTCTTACAGTGAGATCCCAGTCAGAGTTAGAGCCAAGCCCCAGAGTGGAGGTGCCCACATTTTAGGGCTGTGGGTAGCTCCCCCCATGCTTTGCCAAGGAGCAGCTCCCATGTCCAGGCTCACATGGATCCTTCCACAAGCAGGATATGTGGGCAGGGGCTTGTGGTAAGAGTTCCAGGACTGAGCTTCATCACCCACTATGTGAACTTCCAGAGAGGTTTTTTCCTTCAGACAACAATGGTTTCCTCAAAAGGCAGACCGAGGCCGGGACTTCTTCCTATCACATACAACTAACGAAACTGAAAGAAATGCATTTGTACAAAAAGGAGTTTCCATTTCAGATAACTGGCATTTTGTGTTGACAGTCACCTTGGTGAAAAGTCCTTGGCCATGTCTGATCTACACAGAAAACTTTATTGAACATTCTTTGCTTCTGGTTTGTGTCTCATTCTGCCTCTTGCACACATGCACTTGTGAAAAACATCAGGCTCAGAGGCCACAATCCCATTTGAGGCTTCTACAAGTGAGTAAATGCAACACTAATTGCAGTGTATTCACAGTGTGTGTCATTCTCTGGCACAGAAATAGCAACCCTGCTTCTGAGTTCAAGGAGTTCATGCTAAAACTTTGAGATCACAGATCACTTTTCCTGGAATTTTACATACTTTTCTTAAGAACACCCTGAAAAGCTTATTCTAAGGCAGTGAACCAAGGTCAAATGGAGTCTGTTTTCAGTCTGTTTGCGTATTTGCACAAGTTTAGAAAGCTCTTATCAGTTCATTCAAACAGAGTAAAGTAAGAAAAACAAACCAGGGGGCAAAAAAAGGCAGAGAAATCAGAGAACTTGATTCATGAAAGACACAAGTAATAGGTAAATCAGACTTCTCGATTTGGATCCCCTCCTTTTATATGCACTTCAGTGCTCATCCTAGAGTAGCCAAATTGCCCCAAGTCCCCTTAGGGCCACAAAAATAATTACATACTGGGGCCAAAGAACTGTCATGACCTAGGCCCATTTGTTTGTCCATCAGCAGAATCCTTTGTCTGGCTCTTTCCTCTTCCTAGCTGTCAGTCTTCAGAGATCTGGTAGGAATGCAATTATTCTGGAAACTTCTATCCCTCTGTTTCATTTGGTTCAAACAGGACAAGAAATATAAAAGTCATTTGCTGAGGGGATGGGAGGGGAAGAGGTCAGCAAATGAAGTGATCATGTGGACCTTATTTTTTTAGAAAAGCTGGTTTAAAACTCCAGGAAAAATTTAGACTGTGAGGAACACCCACAAAATAGGAACAAAGATAAATAGTACTAGGATTATTATTAGCATGACCAAAAAAGAGAGAGCTAGTCAGTGACAAGAATAGATATCAATAATTAGACCTTCAAGTTTAAGAATTTTCAGAAAGCAATTTGCATTTTAAGTAATTTGGTACATACTGAAACTAATAATATCCAATGTCTTTTTTATTTTTGATGTCAATGTTCTAAAGAGATATTAAGATTTTTCTAAATTATGTTGTTTAATATCTTAATTGCAATTTAAATGCCCAGAGAAGTTGCCAATTTAAAATTAAAACTGTGAGTTCAAAGATTGTGTTCAGCTTTTCCTGATGGAGTGAGAGAACAGATATTTTTACTTCTTTGTGCCGATCAGAGTAAAAACTGTGTGAATTAAAATTATTTGTCCTGATGAAAATCAACTGAAAGCATTAAATATCATTTGTAGTTCACTACAGTGTTGCACACACCGCCAAATAGACAACCTCAAGTTCTAATTACCAAAACTTTTCCAAAATCTCAGTGCATTTCATCAGGTTATCATGCTGTTGCCTTGTAGACAGCCATGGTTGGAATCATAGCTCTTCCTTAGAAAGAAATTCCACTAAGGGGGAATAAAAGCCAAAGAAAGGGATTCTGAAAAATAACTTATATATGAAGCCCCTGAGAGGGACAAAAACACACTAAAGAAATACTTTTGGCAAACTAGAGATGGGAGAAACTTCTCTTCAAATTTTGAATAGTTCTACCCTGGAATTCTCTATATGAAGCTTGCACCAAATTAATAAATATCTATTTTGACCACACCCCATTTAGTCCCATTTTGCTTCCTTTTCTGCCCACTGAACCATGCTAATCTGTACCCTTATCCCCACTGTGTGTTCTGTCGCTTGTCAGGCAATATGCTTAGAAGTCTCCAGCCTTGCTTCTGTCCCCTGGCAGCAAGTCAACCAGTCAGCTGGCAAAGCTGGATAATTACTGCTTAGCCCTAAAGAGCTTAAAGTTTGTTTGCATGGACCTGTGTCCTGGCAACACCAAAGCACTGAACCTGAGGGCAAATTTTCCTTCCCCTGAACAATTTCTGTAAGGGAAGGGACACAGGGGACTTTTAAACAGACAAGAAATGGTGGCTACCAGGAAGGACTACCAGGAACTGAGATATGTGGACTATCTTCTATGGTTGACTTGCTGTCATTATAATGTAAAAGAGACCACTGGACTTCATTCTTCCTTCCTTTATGCTTTTATAGAAAACTGTACTTGGCTCCACTGGCCTAAAGGGTTTTCTGGGAATTGCCTTTGTGGAAGTACTTAGAAGACCTGAAAAGTAGGCTGTGGCAGAGACAAGACAAACACAGACATCAGGTTACACATTCTAAGTAAGGCTAATGTTCTCTCTGTTTATTCAGTGCAATTTGCTGATGATAACTTCTGGCTTTTGAGTTTCTCCTGATTGTTATTGTTGTTTTTCATGGCCGAAGCAGCTTGACTGGCTCCATCTGAAAGAAAAAACACAGGTCAGGTTGATAAGGAATGTAATTAAGTAAGACTGAGCACTGTTCCTCTTCTGAGCTGGCTGCTCCATGGTGTCCATGTGCCCTGCGTAGGATGCTACACTGGAACACCACCAGCAGCGGTAGAATGGCCACCCTGCATGAAGTAAGGTGATCCTACGACCCCAGAATGAAAGCCCTAAAGGACTTCTTTGCACTCAAAATCATCTTGAAAATGTTAGCAATCAGGTAATACAATCCTGTTCATGGTCTGAAAGCAAAGCATGAAAATAATCTTCAGTATTCGACCTAAGTACCCTCATGCTGCTTGTACCCACATAACTCCAGTAGGACTCACACAATTGCATTTTTATTGCAACTTGATAAGCACTGGGGTGATCCAAAGCTATCTTAAACCTGATGGGTGCAGGGAAAGAAGCAGCAAGACACTCTGCAGTCCAGTGTGAGCACCATCAAAATAGTGAGGGGAGCTGCATCCTACCTCATTATCCAGCACTGCTCTGCAAAAGCAAACTTGGACTACCTTGGGGTGAGATTTGCTGCTTGTTCACAAAAAACCTGTGGAAGTCTTCTGAGGCCGCCTAAACTGTATGCCCAGAGAAAAATATCTCACTTTGTCAGAGGGCTCTCAAGGTGTTTGCCAGCTCTATGGATCAACCCTACTGTGCCTGACCTCTCCAAAACACCTCAGATCCCATGGCTGAGCAACAAACTACTCCATGGTCTTTGCTGGAGGAACACTGGCCCTGCTGTCAGCCAGGGTAGATGGGAAGTATAAGCAGCCTTAAATTGGGATGAGAAAAGTGTAGATGTTCAGGGAAAGGTTTAAGAAATCCTTTAAGCTTTGGATTTCCAGCAGGAACACAAAGAGATCTTTAGTGGGTTTTTTAAGACTGAGAGGCTGTGGTTTGGTGTGCACCCCTGAACCTTGAGCATTAGAACCTTGAGAAATACATTCGACCTAAGCTTCTTAATCCAAATTTACTCTTCAACTATATTCTGCCTATGTCCCCTTAAATGTCAGACAGACCACAACTCTGAGGTGATCAGAATTTATTATCTGACAACAAATGGCACCCATCATCTCATGGACCTGATTAATGCTTTTTACTTGAAATTTTAATGTGGTTGCAATAATATTTAATATGTGATATTCCAGTGCAAACTTCTCTTACAGCAACAATACCAACCACAGCTTGCAATGTTACTGTGTTTCTCCATTAACAGCACATTCCTTTTCTCTAATTCAGGTGGGGGCTTTTTTGGAAAGCTGTGTATGGGACAGCTGTTGAATTTTTACAGATAAGCAGTTCCAAAACAAACAAACAAAAAAAGCTTTTGAAAATGTGCTAAGGGCAAGTCTTCTCTAGTTACTGACGTGCCCCCTTAAATCTGTCTAGCAAAATAGATGGCATCTTAATATTTTTTGGTTTACTTAGCAAATCCTGCAATGCTGATGTTATCTTGTTTTATTCTCTTGGCTGGTGAAACTATTGTGGCAGAAACATAAAACTGTAGTGCTTCCATTTACAATGCACGGGAAGGAGTGACAAGCACTTAACTTGGGGAACCTCAGAGGACTTCTGTACTGACGCTGGGACCTGGATGGAATGTCGGTTCCTGATTCCACATCGCTATGAAACCTGCCAAAAAGCCATTGCCCAGCCTCAGACATGAGTGCCCTGTGGAAGTGAGCCCAGCTGGATACTGACCCTGTTGAGACACCTGGGTTCTCATTTGTTTTTCATGGCTGAAGCAGCTTGACTGTCTCCATCTGGAAGAAATAACACAGGTCAGGATGATAAGCAAAAGTTCATCCTGACTAGCACTCACAGGGACGAGGAAAGATTGGTGGGCTGGGCACAGTTCCAGATGGTAACTTCAGGGGTTCTTTGGGTTTGCTTGGTCCATCTAATCCCAAAAGGGAAGTAGCAATGGACATGAAAGATGAATGAAATCTGGCTCCCCAACATCAGGAAAGAGGTCTCCAGCCTGCACTGCCCTACACTGCTCACAGGCAGACCTCCTCTCAGGTGCAATCACACAGCTCAGGTCTGGAATCTGCATTGGCCCAGATGTCAGTTGAGAGAAAGCCATTGGATACACAGGCATTCAGATCTGGAAATGGCATTTGGACTCAGGGTGGGAAATACAGTCGAGTGCTTGAGAAACTAGGTCTTTGTGCACTTCGAGAAGTTATTGAAATTCAAAAATCATTCTTCTCCTTGCCTGGGGAAAGAGAAGGCTCCTCAGGGAAGACACTGGTCTCATTAGAGAGTTTCTCTAGCTGAATACACATTGTCCAAGGGAGCCTTTCTCCTTACATCCTTTCCATCTGCTGCAAGGATGGTGCCCAGAAGAGCCTGGTGGCTAGAGAAAGCAGATAAAGTGGGGCACAGCTCTGCTGCTTATCCCCTTTCCTCCAAATGAGACCTTTACACTTCTTTTACACTTGATCCTGCTGCAGCTCATCCACCCAGACCATGAGACTTGATGGGAAAGAGCGAATCAAGATGTGGTCCAGCTACATCCTGATGTTCCTGGAGGGAACTGTTCCTATTTGATGGGGTTAAGTAACTTCAGGACTAACACAAACCATGATGTTGTACCCAGTTACCTGGCAGCTGGAGTCCTACCATGTGGTGGCACGATAGCTTTTATACACATATTTTTAAAATGTAATTTAGTTTTGCTTGTTTGTTTGTTTGTTTGTTTGTTCTAATCTGCCCCCATTAAATTATTTAATGCCCCGTGAGCTAAAAGTTTTGTCGTTAAAGTCCTCCTTCACATGAATAGAATACCTTTAGTGATGGTAAACCTGATTTACAGATAAGAAAGGTGTGGACATGGAGCAGTGACACAAGTCTGCCCTTTGAAAATTGAGTCAGTGGAATTCATATCTGTGAGGTGAACTTCAGGAAGTGACACACAGAGGAGTTCTTAAGGATTTCAGTGCTAAGCTGATTGGATCCATTATCCAAATGCTACCCTTTTTACAAATTAGTAGTAGAAACAATATCTACATAACAAAGCAGTGCACCAAATGTTGACAACTCTTCTCTGAAGTTAGAAAACAAAGGAAGGATTGAACAGGTTGTACATAAGGCATTGAACTTTTCCCTGGGAAGTCTTATTACATTCCTGGCTGCACCTGAAACCCTTTGTGATTTTGATCAATGCATTTTCCAGTTTAGTCTCTGTATTGGATTTGAAAAAGAAGAGAGACAAAATAGTTCACAGCAAGGATATTTAGTGTTGTAGGATCTTAATGCTTTAAATAACAAGAAATACTAAACCACTAATGGAAGATAAGATACTTAACTTAGGGTAATTAGACCTCTTCCAAAGGATCCCAATTCACATGCATTTCTTGAATAACCAGGACCAGTTGGGACCCTTCTGTCTCAAAACAATAAAAGCGAGAACACCACTATCCACAGGTAAAGTTGTGGTGAGCACAAAACCATGTGACCTCCAGTACTGTAAGAAGTGGAATTGACCATCACTTATATTCCTTGAACATTGGCTTAGGAGAGTAGTGTGCCCCAAACTCGAACCCAAGACTTGTTTATACCATACAGCAGTGCTTATGCATGATGCCCAGACCCAGAGGAAGTAGCAAAGAGGAGTGACATCTGAAATGGTAATTCTGGTTTGGTGCTTAATTACAGGTCTGGGCTAAGCACTCTACTGAAGAATGTGATTTACATATCAAAAGTGCTTCCTGGACTTCTGCATCTATTGTTTTTAACAAGTGTATTTTGTATCATAGTAGGATGGTCAGAGCCCTGCTTTGGCCATTTAATGACCAGGCCAGAGGCAAGATTTGATTGAAGCAATTTCACCCCATCTGTGAGATTTTCAAAAAGACTACAATACAGGAAAGGTTGAAGAAAGCGAAACCCTACAGGAAAGGGGTTGAAGAAAGGGAAGGGAAGGAATACTGTTGAACATGAGGTAGTAATAAATGCAGTAGTAATAAAAGAGAAAAACCATAGCCCTTAAAGACAAACAAGTTAAGTGGAACAAAAAAAATATGTAATTCACTTTCCATGTAAATCAAGAATTTGAGACTAATTATGCTGCTCCATTGCTAAACTGTAAAGCACAATTTGTATCTACGACTCCAGTAAATTAATTTTACTGAGATTAAAGGTTTTTGACATTAGAATTAGGACAAAATTATCATATTGGCAAGGTTTCTTTATTCTTCCAGCTTCTCTCACAAAAGCAAAATCTCCCCTGAATGGCAGAGTTTCCATTACGTTTTTTAGAACCATCTTCATTTTTCCATTGGAAGAGAAGCTGACAGGGAAACTGATGAATTGTCACACTCCATGACTTGCACTTAGAGAAACATATGAAAAAGCTGTGAAGCGCAGTGTGAGCAATTTCCTAAGCTACGAAAAAGAACATTGAAACCTTGTGGTGATCCAAAGACTCCTGTCACTGGGAAAGATTAAGGGCTTCAGGAATATTTCAAATGAAGCTGAGAACTCAAATTGTCCGTGTCCAGTTTATAGCTCCAGCTTTTTCCCCTGAGCAACTTGTTTATTTTCCTTTCTCCGTGTATTTCGAGGACTAATGGTTACACATCACTTTGGGGAAAACAAAACATGATCGCTTCCTCAAGTGGACCCAGATTTGCTGCTTAATTGATTCATCTTCATTTCAAATTCTCAGTTTATTTTTTGATGTTGATGTTTAATAAACATGACCATCTACTTCCCTTATGTGTGGCACTCTATAAATCATCTTTAGAGCTGCTACATCACAGATTAGTGTGGCATTTTAAGTGGATCAAGATCTATATATGGAGAACATATTCTATAATGAGCATATGATATAATACCACAATGATGCTAATGGCAATAAAATACATTTATACAGAATATTTTGTATGCTTTCTTTTTAAAGCTATTTATTTCTGTATGTTTTAGTACAGTAGTATGTAAGACACCTTTAATGTTAGATTCAGCATGGGTTTGGGCATGCCTGACTGCCCAGCTGGTCTTACATGAAATTTCTTAGACTAGTCCAAAATCTTCAGTCCCTCTGACCTTAACAGAGAATAATCCTTACATCAACAAACAGCAACAATGCTTCCATTAAAAACAAAAAATACTCCAATCCCAGAAAGCATTGAGCATTTCCTCACAGGAAGTAAAAAGTGCATATCAGTGTTATCTCAAAAGCTAGACACATAATTAAACATCCTCTGCATAAGGACACAGAATGGGAGAAGTGCCATAAAGGGTCAGGCCTTCTAACAAAATCTGTTCCCTGGCAGTAAGCTGGAAAAGAACAGGGTAAGTAAATATGAAACTTCCTTTAAATATTATTATAGGCTTTGAACATTTATAGCTCAGAGATTTCTCAGCAGAAGACCCTTGTGAGCAATTCTCAATTGAGAGCTCTCCCTTGACTTGTTCATGCAAAGTTTTAGCACTTCCAGAATCTTAAAATTGAAAGGTCTGGAAGTTGAATTGCAGGAGGAAAATTACTTTTTAAAAAATTCTTTGGATTAATGCTGTAAATTGAAAAGAAAAAGAAGTCTTTTTCTGACAATTAATTTTAATTTTATAGTTCACATTTTCATAGCAATTATAAATAATACAATATTGCTCTTGGTTTCTGATAAAATGGGATGCTTCTGTCATCTATAAAATTCTTTTTAATACACATCCAAAAAGCAATTGCTTGATTTTATTTAGCTTTTCAACAGCCCATAGAGTGACTTGCAAATTACTTCCAATGAAAAAAAATGCAGACTATTTTTAAATTGGTTGCACCGAGTAATACAAATCCCACAAAACCTGAGACATAAGTCATTACCTCTTATAAGGTTACTGTATATGTTCCTTGCCAGAAAGACATCTGAGAGCAATGCTGAGGCATTTGCTGAAAATTAGCAATTACCCTGTCTTTCAATAACACAGTTACACAACTAAAGGTAACTTAATGAAAAACATTACACCTCATCAAATACATGCTACCACAAATTTTACATTTTTAGTATAGGAAACTGCTTTAGTCATGAGGGTCTCCTAAGATGTCTGCTCCACAGAAAGCAGATGATGATGATAATGGATGCAATACACTATCCATAAATAGCATTCACTTTGCCTTACTTATTATTTATTGCTAGAGTCCAATAATAGAAAATCAATCTACTTTAGCCTCACCATTACTGGATTCAGTGCAATCAATTTTGTTTCCTTCTGGGATTCTAAAACAAGGTTGTGAGTTCATTTTCCTGTTCCACAAGCACTTCATATTTTTACGCTCATCCTCAGTGAGTGACACATACAATTACATCAATGCCACCTTCTTTCAGATGCCTGAATAGATCGTGCCATCAGCACTGGGTTGCATGACTGGGATCAACTCTTTGTAAGAATACTTTATTCACTCTCTTCCAGTCTAATTATAATCAATAAATCAAACAAACAAATAAACAAAACCCCAAAAGATACCACCTTTCAGATTCTGTTTCCTTGGATATTTTTCCAAGAATACATTTGGGATGTGCATGCAAAATATACTTATTCACAACACACCAATAATCTTGTTGTTGACCTCCAGATTCTTCTTTCCTCAGGCCTTTCCAACAGACACAAAGCTTAAGGCAAAGTGTTATTTAGACTCCATAACCTCCTCCTGCCTGACCTCTGATCACCCAGGCTGCTGGTGAGCCGACTTCCTGGCAGACTTGGCCTGTGCCAACTAGAACAGTTCAAGGGTAGTGCACGCTAAACACCATTTCCAGTGGGCTCCATGGATAACCCTGCTCCAAGCCTGCTCTCTACAGACTCCCTCAGTGCTATCTCAGCTAGTGTCACACCCTCAAATACTAGATGCTTTCATTAAAGTGACCTAATTTAGGTTTGGTTTGTTGTTTTTTTTTTTTTTAACTGTAGGAAAGAACACTGTGGAGGTGAAACTTTTAAACAAAAGGTAATAAATAGTCACTTTCAAATACAGTGAAGTGGTTAAAAACCCCCACAGATATAAGTAAGTTGTGTTTGAAGGCCACAGGACGACAAACACCACAAGGGAGCTCTGGGGCCATTTGAGATGCAGTGTTGATTAGCCAATCTGAACTTGAGGGGAGCACAGCCCTAAATAATATGGACACGAGCCAGGCTATGCCTCCAGGCAGGGAGAGAGGATGTGTCCTGGCCATCTACAGTTTAGCAGAGGCATAGCTAAATATGCCTCCAATCTCCGTGTGACTGAGAACGAGACTGCGCTGTATGAAAGTGATACCACTTATAAAAGTAAGTACATAGCTACAAAAACGGCAAAAGTGGTTCTGCTGACTGAAAAGATATTTTGATAGAGTACAATTCTTGAATGAAGTCTCCTTTTAATATTAGTTTGCAAGGACAATGCTTCAAAGCTGCTTAGAAAGTGACAAATTTCTTGTGGTATTCTACAGGTCAATTCAAGTCCACGTCTGTATTAAACAACAAGATCCTACATGAAGTCCCACCTTCTCATTTAAAGTTATTTTGGAAGCTTACTGACATCCTTGAGCTCACAGCAGACAATGCTCTATTTGGAATATTGAGGAACCTCCACCCTTCTGGGAATTCCCAGTTCCCAGAATGCTGCACGTGTATTGCTGCTTCATTTATTGCTCCAGACAAAGTTGAAATGAAGGGAAATGGACAATATAAAATCTTGCATGACATTATAATTAACTGTGTGACTTGTCAAAACCTTTGTTTAACAGGATGAGCACACTTAGCCAGATCCCATATGTGTGTTAATTACAGCAAGAAATCAAACAAAATGTCAATAGTTAAAACAAATCCTACCAACAGGAAATGGTTATCAAGCTGCGATAAAATGTTTATCAGGAAATGTTTTTACACTATCCAAAACATTTCCTGTCTGTAACATTTTTTGTGGGAAAAAGAATATCTGTGGTGCTAGAAATAGCATCTTTGCAGGGAATTAAATGACAGTGCTTATAGAAAATGGCAACAGTCACAGAACTAGCCTCTGTCCTGTTTCCTTCTTTGTACGTAGTATGATGTAACTCTGAAAGAAAACTGTTTGCAGAAGTTACACGGACATCACTCAAGTTTGTACTTCACAGATTAAAAATAATTCAAAGCAAATTTTTCATAGGTAATATCTAAGTAATGTAATCATGGAGGTAGTGGAACCTTAGCCAGATCTCTTATGTGTTTTAATTACAGCAAGAAAGCAAAATGTCAATAGTTAAAACAAATCCTACAAACAGGAAAGTGTTATCAATCTGTAATAAATCCTTTGCTCACTGAGACTGATAGCAAAACAGTATTTCTGTTAAAATATCTGGAAAAGATCAAAAGATATTAATTAGGCTGAAAAACAGTACTATTGAAGGCATCAAAATGTGATACTCAAGGGGAAGAGGAGCCAGAGATTATCTGTTGAAATGTTTACTCAAAATAAAAATCATGAGGAATATTTCTAATAATTATGACTTTTCAAAACTAGGAAAATTCTAATTTGTTGCAAAGATAACGGATAGTATCACAAAATCATAACAGGGATAGCATTTGAATATAAACAAATACTTGTCAGGGTCAACCCATAACACATTACTGAATATAGGTGCAAAATAGATGATTCTTCCTAGATTTCTCCTATCAGCCATGTGACATCTAACTTGTAGTCTGTTATTCCATTCTTAAAATATTCCACCCCCCCAAAAGAGAACAGTGAAATTTGATGTCTTTTTGAAGGGAATTCAGCCTCTAAAACTGCTTGAGTATTTTGAAAAATTAGGTTATTGTGAAATAAGCTTTTTATTAATCAACACTTATATAAAAGACATCTTGTTTTGATTAAAAATTGCTATTTGTTCCTATTTTAACTGCAGGTCCTATACCTCTTATTACATATTTTTTTAAAATTTTCTGTACATGGAAACTACAATGGAACTAATTTCTTGTGCAATGGAACTAATGATAGAATCCTAAAAGTGGGAAGGAGTTCAACAGATCATCTGATCAATTTTCATGACCTGAATTAGAATCAACAAAAGTTACTTATTTCTTGTGTACAGTCTCAAATCATGGAAACTACAACCTCACTGGGCAATCTATTCCCAACTTCCTTATTATCACTGTGGGAGCAGTTTTCCCTATTGCCAAAGCTGAATCTCCTTCAATTTCCATCTTGATCATGCAGTGATCAAATATTCTCTTTGCTCTTTGCAGCAGCTATTTCTCACAACCTGGCAATGTTTATTTTCTCTCTTAAGATACTATTTTTGAACATCCCAGTATGAGGTTTACCTGTTTTTCAATGATGTGATGCTACTGTACAAGCTAAAATTAGACTGCCTTGCTGTGCACCATCAGTCCTTCCTGGCTTCATGTCAAACAAAAATGGAATGAGCATCATCCTAGTCATTAACTGGAATATTGGAATGAACTACAAACTGCTTTTAAGATGAGACAGGCACATATTAGAATCATACAATCATAGAATAGTTTTGGGTTGGTAGGGAATTTTAAAGGTCATCTCATCCAACCCCCCTGCAATGAGCATTCCTTTCCATTCCAATTCCCTTCCATTCATTGCTGCTGAGTTCTAAATTTGGCATTACATTTAGGAAAGAAAAACAACCCAGGGACAGTTCAAATGAAAGGAAGAAAATGAGACAGGAGTTCAACAAATGGCATGTAAGGAAGGGCAGAAATAACTGCATCAGGTTTTCACTTGAAGGCATAAAGAATGGAGGCCACTTTCCACTTTCACTGCCAGAAATTTGTGCACCATTTCTAGTTGGAACTCCTGAGGCTTTTATATCTCTCCATTGCTTCTTATTATGGTTTTTTCTTTTCCATTAAATGAAAATGCCACTCAGTATCTAATATTTTCTCATTGTAAGGAAGCTATAAATTGTAATTACCTTTAAACTGTTTTCAATAAGCTATGTCTTATTTTCAAACCATTGATCATCTTCATGCAGCCCATCCTGTTTTCAAAGTCCCTATCAAAATGTATAGTATCATTATATGCAGCATCCTAATAGCTGATCTAAAATACTAATTACTGGATGCAAATTACCTTTCAATTACTGTTGATTCTTGTCCTGGCACATTCATGAATGAAATTAGACTTTTTCACTTCTACATCCTCTGTCATTCAGCTGCTGTCCACTGAACTCAATCCTTCAGCTAAATGTTCCACAATGCAGTTTCTCAGCTTGTAGATTCACATCTATTGCTTCTAGATTTGAGGACTTCAACCTATCAAACTGCATTTTGTTTCAGAGAACCAAATACGTCCCTGTTCCACTATTTTTAAGTGTGACCTTCAGCCTAACACAGTACACAGCACTTCTGTGTGTCAAATCAAGCACAACTTCTGGAAAAATATCCAATATTGTTTTAAAATATGCACTGAAGAATCAATACACACAATTGTTTCATGGGACAGTTACTATCTGCTTTACTGTCAGTCTGAAATGTAATAGCTTCAGCTTCCACTGGGTTTTGCTTCCACTGTGTACTTGGCTGATATTATCAGGTATATTATTATACCTATACACCCATCTGAGATCCAGCAAGCCCAGGCTGGATGGGGATTTGAGCCACTTGGTCTAGTGGAAGAGAGCCCTGCCTGTGGTGGGGGTGTTGAGAACTGGATGGTCTTTAAGGTTCCTTCCAACCCTGTGATTCTTTGATTCCGTGCGTTGAGGAGCACATCAGGGAGGAGCACAGGCAGTGGGCATAGCACTGCAGGCCCTTCATGCGTGATATCAGTGAAGAATGGGATGAAAAGCACACGTAGCCCATAGACTGAGACTGTCATGAAACGTAGCAAGTATGGAGAACATCCAAGCATGGAACCTCTGCTCCTTTGGTAACTCTAAGGACAGGTCTTTTGCAGCTTTAGGTACTTACACACACCTCATTTTTGGACAGCCAAAGGCTTGCATCCATGTACATCCATCTTTAAAATGTCAAAATATCCTTATGAAGCTGCCATTCCCACAGGAAAAACTGAGGCCTTCCCTAGGTGATAAAGGAATTCAGTTTCTGATAGTAAGTCGGCTCCTTAGCTCCAGAGCAAACTTCCTCCTTCTGAATAAGGCTCCCACAGCAATAATGTAACATTGGGTATGGCAGCAAGGGTCTCTGAGCATTTCCCACAGCAAAACAGTAGCAATTGTCACACTGAAGGTAAGAGACACAACCAAGCACAACAGCCAGGTTGTTGCTTTTAGCAAAACTTAACCAGTCTATCCCCTTTGGAGGTGCTTTATTTTAAACATAAATTGTAGGAGAAATAGAATACTTAATACACCCTCACTTCCTTTGGGAAAAAAAATAAATGATTGCACACTGTAACAGCAGAGCAATATTTTATATTCCCCCAGCAGTCTGTCACCGTGTGTCTCTCAGAGTGTGGTTGACACGGGTAATTTGGCCCAGGCAACATCCCGGAACGGGCTGCCCAGGGAGCTGCTGGAGGCCCCGTCCCTGGAGGTGCTTAAGGAAAGCCTGGATGTGGCACTCAGTGCCCCGGTCACTCCGTGTCACGGTGGTGTTGGTCACGGCTTGGACTCATGGCCTCAGAGGGCTTTTCCAAACTAACTGATCCTGTGACTCAGAGGCGGAAAGGGGTGGTGTCTCCCCCGAAGCCGAGCTCGCTCAGGGCACGACTCTTCCCAAAGCAGCCATGCCATCCCCGGGGCCATGCCCTGGGAGCGCTCCTGCCCCTGCCGCAGCTCTCCCCGCAGCCAGCACTGTCCCTCGGCCCTATCCCCGCCGGGCTCCCAGGACAGCGGCCGCGGCTCCCAGGCTCCTGCTGCAGTGGGTGGATCCCTGGGAGGTGCCAGCCGCTTCCCTCCCCTCCCCTTCCCCTCTCCGTGCCCGGCTCGGCGGTGAGGAGGCGCTTGAGCGCGGCAGCATCTTCCCTTGGCTCGCCGTGCGGGGGGAGGAGCCGGGCCGCCCGCGGGGAAGGAAGGTAAGCTGGGGTGGGAAGGGTGGGAAGGGGTGGGAAGGGTGGGAAGGGGAGGGAAGGGGGGTGGCTCCCCCCCTTCCCTGGGCTTCCCTTCCCGGGGCGGCCGGATCTGGGGAGCGGGGCTGGGGCTGGAGCGGGGCGCGGCCACCCGCGCTGCGTGTGCTGGGCCGGGCTGGGGCTGCGCTGCCGGGCCCTCGCTTCTCGGGCACCCGGACTGTAAATGGCCGATAGCGGGGATGGCGGTGTGTCTGTCTGTGTGCGTGTCTGTGAGTCTGTCTGTGTGCGCTCCGCTCCCGTCAGGAGTCGCGGCTGTGCGGTGCCGGTGCGCTGCCCGCAGGTGCGCAGAGGTGCGGTGGTGGTGGCCGCACTAAAGGCGAGCTGGGCTTGGCGACTGCCCATGGTTTTAAGGAAAAGAAGGGATACTTTGGAAACCAAGCACCGTTTATTTATTGTGTGGGAGATGGGAGGCTTTCGTGGAGTTTCCTTGTGCAGGTGAAAGTTCTAATGCCAGCACAGTAAGCAAAGAGGTTTTACTCAGGTTCCGGATGAGGTAAGGTCTGTAGGGAGTGATGCTTGTGCACCATCAGAAACCATTTGGGCTGATGAACCCATGTGCCTTTCAGTACATGAAGGGAACTTACAGGAAAGATGGGGCAAGGCTATTGACAAGAGAATGTAGTCACAGGACAAGGGGGAACGGGATCAGATTGAAAGGGAGTACATTTAGATCAGATGCTAGGAAAAAAATCTTCACTATGGTTGCCGAGGCACTGAAACAGGTTGCCTGGAGAAGCTGTGGATGCCCTATCCCTGAAGGTGTTCAAGGCCGGGTTGGATGGGACTCTGAGCAACCTGGTCTAATGGAAGCTGTCCCTGCCCTGTCCCTGGAACGAAATTATCTTTATGGTCCCTTTGTCATCGAAACTGTGGGAAAAGCAAAGACCCTCCGACAATATTTTAAATGTTAAGAGAGTCGAGGCATTACTTTATTTTATGGCCAGGATGTTGTTCTGGCCAGGATGTACCACAGAAATCATCTCATCCACAAATAGCCGGGGTGTGCAGAAAGAATCATTCCATGATACATGGCTTTTACAAGATATTTCAGATATTTTATACAGCCAAAACTCATAGAAGCAAATTGGGTCAGTGTTCATTGGTCTGGAGTTGAGCAACCCCCAGTATTCAGTTTCTGATTGGATCTAAATCCCATTGCCACAATGTTCTTTCTTATCCCTCCCTTTCCAGCCCAGGTGTCTCCAGCTAGCCAGGGATGTTACTTGGAGTTGATGGTCTGTCAATAACCATTGATAGCTGTTATCTCTTGTGTATCTTTTGTGCTACTCCGAGTCTGTTGAGATATTAAGTTCATCAGGCCTCACCTAGATGTCCTGGAAAAAAGCGTCAGTTCTCTTCCCCCGATGCAAAGGTGAACAAACCTGGCTAAAGTTATATAAAAATATTTTTAAACTGGTATGTTTTCCAACGACAGGGAATTCAATTCAAATTGAAAGCGAGTACATTTACATTAGATGTTAGAAAATTAGTCTTCACTGTGGTTGGTGAGGCAGAGGAACAGGTTTCCTGGAGAGGCTGTGGATGCCCCATCCCTGGAGATGTTCAAGACCAGGTTGGATAGGACTCTGAGTGACCTGTTCTAGTGGAAGGTGTCCCTGCCCATGGAAGGGGTTGGAGTGAAATAATCTTTATGGTCCTTTCCAACCCAAATCATTCTATGATTCCATGTTGGAGGATGTGAAAGCAAACCCAGGGGTAAAGGAAGCATTTAGAAACAATCATCCTGCTCAGTGTTGATAGAGGAGATAATACTGCCCAGATATAGGAAATAAATGTGACAGAATTATGCAGGATGTGAATGATGTGATGGACCGTAAAGTATCAGGAAGAGACTGTGTGGATAAAGAAAGAGAGTCAAGATTATCATTGCTTTGAGACAAGAAAATTATAAGAGATTTTATTGGTGTCTGCTATAGACCATAGGAGTTGGATTTGTGTAAGAATATCGCTTACTGAGAGATACTGTCAGGAATTATGTCACAGATGGATTTCTTACTTAGGCTGTAGACTCATAGAATGGTTTGGGTTGGAAGGAACCCTAAAGATTAGCAGGTTCCAACCCCCCTGCCATGGGCAGGGATGCCATTCACTAGCCTAGGTTGCCCCTGGCCCCATCCTGTGGCCTTGAACACTGCTGAGGATGAGGCATCCACAACTTCTTTTGGCAAACCACTTGTGCCCTCACTGCTGTCTGAGCAAAGAATTTCTTCCTAGGATCTAATCTAATTCTGCCCTCTTGTAGTTTAAAGCCATTCCCCTGTCCAATCAATATCTGCCTTTGTAAAAGGCCTCTTTTTTTACAAGCTCCCTTTAAGTTCTGAAAGGTCACAGTGAGGTCTCCCTGGAGCCTCTTCTCCAAGCTGAGCAACCAAGAGATACAGATGGTGGCATCATTTAGACAGACAGTGATCCAGATGATCTTACATGCCACTGCTGTAACCTTGCCCGAAAAGCACTGAATTGCCTTAGGCTTGCTCTCAGGTAAGCAGTGTGAAAACTCTGGGAAAAGGTGGTTTGTCAGTCAGCTTGTGATCTCGGATCACATTTTTAGTTAGATTAAATAAATAGAAATAAAATAGGTGACTAAACAGGTTTGAAGTTCTTAGTTTCAGAAAGAAAAATCAAGAGGATTAATTAGTGGCATTGGTTGTACAGGAGTCCTGAGGGCCCTAGAAGTAAAGAAGGGTAGAAAACTGTCTTATGCCAAAGGTAGAATACATTTGGAATTTATATCCAAAAGAATTTAAAGAAAGGTCTCTTGAAAACAACTTCTAACCTTCAAAAAGAATTGTGGAAATAAAGACTAGGAAAAGGATAGTTAAGCAAAGTGAAAATGAAGAGGTAAAGTGCCAATTCAACAGTAAGAATTGGCAAAAGTAATTCTGAGTTACTGATAGACAATTTTTTTAAGGTTCTTTAATCATATAAGTGAAAACAATAATAGAAATTAGACCACTGAGTGATAAAGTTGAGGTAAAATGGCCTTGGCATCATGGTGCATATCATCTGTTGCAGTTGGAGGAGGCTACTGCAGTCGGTGGACTTAATGTTAGGTGCTTAGACTTTTACCTCTAAAGAATAAGATTTTGTCTCTTAATTACTTTTTAAGGATTGGGAAACCTCTGTGTATTATGTCTGCTCCAATGCTCTTGCCACTTAATGTTCAGTACTTCCAGTATCAGTAGACTGGAGCAGTACATTTGGGTATTTAACAGTATCATTTATTGGTAGAGGAGGTGGGGTAACTTTTCTTTCACATACACATTCTATTTACTGTTTTATCTCTCTCCTATAACATGTAGTGTCTTCATGTGCAGAAAGCACTAAGAGTTTTAAGAATCAGAATTCTTAGCTCCATATATTATATACCTGTTTGATGTATATACCTAGGTGAATTCTGGCTTTGTCAGGCTCCCACACACAGGTACAATGCCACCTGACATCTGAAGCTGGTACACGGTTTATCCTGAACAGCTGACTTGTTGGTGCTTCTTAAGTTCTTAAAGCTTTAGTATTTTCTGTGCTACAATTCCTTAACTTTATTTTAAAATTAACTGTTTCTTTTGCATATTTACTGCACTGTTTTGAATTGTTTTGTTCTGTTGCATGGTCAATGTTTTTAAGAAAGCTTTTTTCTTTCTTAAACTGAATCTTTGGATTAATTTTGTTTCCCTAAAGCTGATTCCGTGACCTCTCGTGTTGGAAGGTCAAAATGAAGATAACTTTTCAATTCTACCAAATCAGTTGTATGATAAATGAAGTTTCATGTAGGATATAAAATAGGCAAGAGCCAACAATTGCATCAGTTGTGTTTTATTGTGTTTCTGTGTGGATTACAGGAGCTGTATTTAGAGTTTGGCTAACAACTCAGCAAAGAGAAGGAGCTTTTCAAGTTAATTTTATGAAAATCTTGGGTTAGCACATCAAAATTGTGAACAGATGTTTTTCTTTAGCATCTCAGGTTAGATATAGGTTACATTAGATTACATTAGGTTAGATTTCGATGCAGGAATGACATCTTGTTCCCAAGAGACTGTCTGACAAAATGTTTGATTATTTTAACACATCTCAAGGTCTGGAGATAATGCTCATTATATTTTCTTCTTTTTACTGGAGAAGTAAACCACTAATTATGTGAAAGTGACTCCAGCATCTTCCTGTAATACTTTTCAGCACTGAAAGTAGTTCTTACATTGTTTCCATGATCTAAAAGACTTGTTTGCCTTCAAAAGGTATTTTTGCATGTGTAGAAAGAAGTTTAAATACTTTTAAGAGAAAATGAGTTTTGATTGACATTTTCTTATCAGGCTTCTTTAGCTTCTGACTTTGACATTTCAGTAAGTCTACTGGAGGGTTAATTTTTTTATAAACATTACTGTTTTCTTGTCTTTGTATTTCTGTCTTTCATTTGTTTGTTATATAGCTTCTCTTTCTTAGTAGTTGCCAGCCACTTTCTTCAAATATTCTTTTTTTTAAAGTCAAGTAGATGGATACCCAAAGCTGTGGGATTATTTTTTCAGATTGACTCTAGGGTTTGTAGAGTGAGAAAAGTATTTGGGATTATTTCTTAATTTCTGCTCTAAATATTTTCCTTCTGGTGGGTGATGATGATTTTTTCCAGTTGCTTCACCTCTTGTTACTGGCTGGTCAACAATCTGCCGTTCTGCATCAATGATGGTGATAGACTAAAGGGGAAGAAGTAACTGGGATAGGAATGAGAAAAATGAAGAAGCTCAATATGAGTACTTGTCTTGCCATCACTTAGGATATGCATTCTGCATGTGAACCTCTGGAAACTTCATGGGGGCCATGCTGGAGGTCCATCCCTGTAGCCCACAGGCGGAGCTGGATGTCATGCCAAAAGAGAGGTGGTGTCTGACAAGATGCTTTTGACAGAAGTTTTGCCTCTGGAGATGGAGCCAATAAAGAGTTTCTTGGATTTAGCTTCTAAACTGTGTGTTGATTTGCTTGTGTGATGAGTAGGCACACAGTGGAATTTGCATCAGGAGGAAAGAATTCAGAGTCTGGTGTCATGAAGCAAGAAGGCAAGGAGAGAAGATCGTACTGTGGTTGGAGTTAGAAGTTTTTCAAACAACCACTCACTGTTTCTCAAGGTCTGCAATTTCTTGGTAATGGAAAATGCCACATCAGTGGAGGAATGAATGGCAAGCTGAGTTCTGTTTATTGTCAGCACTGGGTGTAGTACTGACATTTCACTGTACCTGAAGAAGGAAGATAATTTTGAAAATAATTTTCCTAGGAAGGAATGTGACCTTTTCAGTAGGAGTACACATTGGCAATTTTGCTGATCTGATCTCTCCTGCAAAATTGCTTGGACAAGTTAGCATCATGTCATGATTACTCTGGTAGGAAACTGCTGAGAAATCAGGAATATCAGAGAAGGTTAGGTTCCTTTTCTAAAAGTCTCATCAAGTCCCTTTTCTCTGTGACTTTTTCTTCCTAATCTTTCCTAAGCCTGTGGTTAGAGTCTGTGGGGAGGAAGATGCAGACAGACCTTTGAATCAGCAGATGAGGATCATAAATACTCAAGTGAAGTGGGAGGAAATACTAAGTAGAGTTCTGAAAATTTTTGTTTGCTTGCCAAGTTCCTAGAGAGAGATTTTACAAGAATGTTTACATTCAGATGAGTCAGTGAACCTGTTTAAATATTTAGGGTTTAATGGTCTTGGACTGCTAATATAGCTTGGTTATTAGAATTAGTGTTTGTGTTCCTTAACTCAATCTTATCTGTACTGCAGAAACATTTATGTCTTACCCAAAGATCTGTGGTAGCTGCCCCAAAACGAGGGTCAGAACTTTCAGTTTCCAAGATCTAAACTCAGCCTGCCAGAGTATGCTGTCCAGGTTCTTAACTGTACTTGGATTCCAGATAAGAGATTTGTGGAAGTTTAATATAAATATTTTTGTGTCAAAAGGCCATGCATGTTCTCAAGAGATAGATGTTTACAATAATGATGCTTTCTCCTTTAGATTTGCACTTCAGAATTTTTTTTTTGGGAAACACAACTAGTGAAAATTATAAAAAGTTTTCATGCATGAGAAATATTTCTTACTTTCTAAAGTAAGCATTGTGGTTTTTTTTAATGTAGTGGCTAGCTATTTTAAAGTAAGGAGTTTTAGCAATTATGCACACATTGTAAGATTTAGTAGACAAACAAACCTAGTAACTTGTCTGAAATAGCTAGGATATGTTTTTCTGCTGTACCTGATTTACTCAAATATACAGGTTTTTGTCTTCTCATTTTTGATGAAAATACTGTTTTTTCTTTGCTTGACTGGGTTATTTTTCTGGAGGAAAATTCTTGCAAGTAGGCAAATATGAATCATTGCTAATATTTGAAAGGTATATGGATAAGAATGGTTCTTAAACAGGCTTCATTTTTTTCTGTCGTTATTTTTGGGATCCCCAGGTGAATATATACTCTTAAATCAATTACAGAGTTTTAGAAAGAACAGCTTTGCAGGTACAGATATGTGGCACTCAGTATGTACTTTTATTAGAAGACAGGAATTTGAATAAAAGGATAAACTGGCAGAATTTGAGTCACCCCTTGTACTCCTGTGGAGTTGCTCAGAAATAAGTTGCCTGTGTTTGCAGAGAAACTGAAAATGGAGTTGCAGGGTAATTTTCTCATAATTATATACAAGATAAAACATGTTCTAACTTTTGAGTTGTGAGGGTGTGTAACTGATCTCTGTTCTTGGAAAGTCAAGGTAAAACTGTCAGGATTCTGAAAAGTAATGAAGTGGAGCACCTTTAATTGGGTAACTGAGATGGTTAGATCCTAATGTACCTTTATACTAGCAAATCAACTGTTTTTAAAGTCAAGCTATGCTTTTGTCTGAACAGGTGCAATTGAAGTGAAATACTAGAACCTGAAGAATCATGGGCATCAGTTTTGTATCAAATGGCTTGAGGAAGGAAATAGGGAATTCTACGTTTGTTTAACCTAGAAAATTCAGTTGGTAATTATTCTCTTGGGGTCTGAGTGTAGGCTAAAGATGGTCAGGAAGTGGGTAACATATGTCAGCATTCCTAAGGAGTGCTGGAAATTGATGCTGCAAAATACTGGATAGCCTTGACAATCAGTTTCACAGTAGGACTACTGGCATAGTTGAAATTAAATGTTTCAGAACAGTTCAGTAGTACAGGCAAAGGCCTTGATTTGGGGAGTTGTTTCTACTTTAAATAGAGACAATGTACACAGTATCAACTGGTTGCATTCTTGTTTGAAAAAGTATGTTGAAGAAAATACGAAATTGCTTAACTGCAGGAGCCCAGCAAGTTCCCCCATTCCCATGAAGGTGTAAAGCTTGGTGAGTGGCTCTGTGTGCTTGTTCAGGGCTCTGCTCAGCTGCACAGGCAGAGCTGTCTGGTGCCATTTGGTTCTTAGCTGCTGCTCCAGCTTGGCATGGATGTGTGGATATCCCATGGGTCCTGTATCGTATCTGCCAGCACCCTTCAGTGTCAGGGATGCCCAAGGTCATCTCAAACAGCAGTAGGTGCTGATGTGTAGGTGACTGAGTCAGCCCTTTGGTCTGTTCTAGTTGGAGGGGAATATAACTTAGCTTCCAGTTATTTCAGTTTGGTTGTGTGCTTGAGCCTTAAGCTCAAAGTCAGTGTGGACTTTCACACATGAGCTGAGTTCTACATTTAATGTCTCAAACTAGGTGTATAGAATACACTGTGTATGTATAGATTTGTGCGTTTTGTTTAAGTTTAAGCTTAACAGTTGTGCATATTCAGTATGGTCAGGCTGCAGCAGTTGTTCAGGTTTTTTATTTGTTTCAAGAAAATAATTTTTGTTTGTTTATTCAGTAAATTATATTGTATTTGTTGAATCATTAATGTTTATAATACTTAAGTCATGCTAATTTAATGTATTTTATGTCATTGGATTAGGTCTTATGGTATAAAGTCTTACATAAGAGACATGTTTAGTAGTAAGTTGGGTAGTTTTATGCAGCTACATTTGATACTTGTTTTAGTGTGGTATTACTCTGAAAATTAACTCAGTAAAATGGTAACTTGTTTGTTGGATGTCATTCTGCCTGTAGTCAGAATTTTATGGATATGTAATTTTATGTGAGATGTAAACAGATTTTTAGCTATGTCTGAACCAATGTACCTCAAAGAAAATGATGTGTACAGCTTTCATAATTGCTCGGTGAAAGAGGCTTGTACAGCTTCAGAGCTGCTTCTCGTTTTTGTAGTTTTACTGAAAACAGAGCTTCGTGGCTTTATGTTAGGAAATAATTTCAGGATAGTAGAGCTGTGCATATTTGTGAAGAAACGTCTGGTCTGAAAATCTGTTTCTATTGAAAATAGAAATTATGCAGGTAATTTACAGGGTTGACAATATTTTCTGAATCAGAATGAATTTTTAGCAGCTCTCAGTAAACCTGAAAAGACACAAATGATTTTCTAACATTGGTTTCAGAATAGAACTGCAATGAGTGCATTTGAAGGCTTAAGCCAGAAATTGAATTCTCTGAGCAGTGTGCTTTTTCTTTGCTGAAAGAAATGTCTTAAAGCATTATGTCAGGAAGGTTCTCAATTTATTTTTACTGTAATAAAAAGACATTGGAGTATGGTGCTCATAAAATACCTTTCTTTCCAATCAAAATCTGATTAATTTTCCTACTTGTTTTAAAAAACAAGTAGCTTTGTCCAAGAATTAATATTTTAGGTAAGAATACAGAAGAGCAGAGTCTGCCTAACTGGTCACTGTACAGTTGTGTATAAAAGCAAAACTTGAGTGAGCTTTGTATTTCTTGTTTTCTCACCCCACAGAAGAAGATAGTTCTGGCTTAATAATAAGCATGCATGGTTTCAGAAGGTACTGTTGCAGCAATACAATGTGATGATTTTAACCACAGTTCTCTCTCTGCAGGGGGACACAAGCACAAATCCATATGGAGGATGAACCTCCTCCTCAAGGAGTCAGTGCCAAGGTCAGAGTGTTGATTTGTATTGAGAATTCTGTACTGCTCTGCTCAAAAGGCTCCCTTTAGCAGCAGCTTAGTACATGCAAGTAGTTTTCAACGTAGACAGGAAACAACAGCTGTAGGTAGAAGAAATTATATTAGCTTAAGAAATCTTGCTTAAGTCATCCACAAAATATTAGAAGGTCAATATATTCATATAACATCTGAGATTCATGGCTAAGTCTGCCTTTCATGACTTCATGCAGTATAATGAGGGAACTGATCACTTACAGGATATAAATATTGGTAGGCTAGGCATTGAAGCTGGTTTTCATATTTTTGAGATAAAATATAATGTGGAAGTATGTGAAGGGAGAAAGTCTTGAAAAGGGGAAGAATATCTCTTACTGAGATATTAGTTACTCTTAGTTGAGTGTAATTAATAATTCCAGAGACAGGATTTAGGTTGTGGATAGTTTTTTGTCTGATAATATTTTGGTTCTTTCTTTTTTTTAAAAAAAATATCATTATCATAAGTATTTCCTTGAGTGCTTTTTATAAGAGTAGTTGGGGATTTCTTTTTTCCAGTGTATTATTTTAGTGCTAAGAAATGCTACAGTTTGGGGATTTTTTTTAACCTGTTAATTATGAGGGCAGGGCATGAGTGCTTTGGAGAATGAGGTTACAGAAAAAACAACTTTTCTGTATAAGATGAATGGGTTCTGACCCACTGAGCACTTGGAATTTAGAACCCACATTATAAAGAAACTTATGTGTTATTCCAATAAAGGAAGCTGTAAAAATGAAAGACATCCTGACTGTCCTTTTGAATCTCATGCCTCTTCAGTCTTGAGCAGAAGTGGGATGCAGTTTTGTTGATGCAGTTGGAAGAACAGTCTGTGATGCTTTCAGTATTTATTATCGTATCTTAAGAGGGCCCAGAATTCTCCATAGAATAAATGTTAACCTCTTGGCATAAAAGAAATTAATCTGCAAACAGCAGATGAGTGAAGACTGATTCCGTATGGATTCTGGTCCTTCCTCCCTTATGACCCTGCTCTGTGTCACAGAGAACAGCATTTGCTAGGATTAGCTCAGACCTACTTGCTCACTGACTTGTTTCATACATGATGTCTGTTTGTCCAGCTGCCTGCTGCCAAGATGATTGTGTCAGCAGAATCTTACTTCCCTTTCACTTGCAAATTTGGCTGAAGTTGGTCAGTTATTTGCCAGGAGATGGGGAAAGAACTGGTGTGATCAAAACCGCAACTTTTTTTCCTGTGAAGATGGCCAGTCCCTTTTTCCCCTCCTCAGAAGTATATAATAAAGAAATGTGTGGTCAGCTGCTATTTGTCTAAAGAATTTAATTTAGGCTTAATTTAGGGGTTTAGTTTTGAGTTTCTTATGTTATGTGTATTTCTGTGTCCATTTTTTCATAGTAAGTGATACTAATTGAAAAAGCAACATTCTTACTGCTGTTATAACATACTGCAGACTCCAAACTAGAATTTATTCACATCTTGGTATAAGTTAGAGGTAGAAAAAATACATACATTGAAGCAGTATGTGTATTTCTCAAAGAAAAATGTATTCTTGGGCAGACTTCTTTTATGGTTTCTTATTTTAACACCAAGGGAAAATATACAGATTTCAAATTTTGAATATACAGTTTAAACTTTATATTGGAATTCTGTACATTGAATTCTGTAAGACAGCACTTATGTTCTAGGAATATAGTGAAAATATGACCTCTCTATTTAACCTCTTACATGGTACTTTTCTCCATGAATGCAGTTCCTTTCTTTCTAGATCATGATATATTTTACATGTTTATTTAATGTCATCCTTTCAAGTATTGTTGTAGAATTAAAAACACTGGTTTGTAGCTGAAAGAGGAGATGGTGGTGTTTATGTAGTTTTTTACTATGCAAAGGCATATATTTATCTCTGTGCGGGTGTTTGATACCATTTTTTGTAATCCCAGGCCTTGGAGGCAACACTGTTGTCAGCCCTGAAGATGCTGGATGTTGGGAAATGGCCGATTTTTTCTCTCTGTTCCCCAGAGGAGCTCAAGTTAATTCGTCAAGCCTGTGTGTTTGGCAGTGCTGGTAATGAAGTGCTGTATGCCACTGAAAATGACGAGGTAATTGTCCAAGAGTGTGTATGAACATGACGTGTTTAATCAGCTGTGTATCAAGTGTTTCTGAAGGCCAGTAGTATAACAGTACACCTAGAGAAAGCTGCATGCAAAAATGTCTGATTGTTTTGTTTGCTACTGAGACATTTTCAGTTTAAATTAGAGGCTTCCTACCACAATCAGAGGATAAAGAGAAGATGGGGTTAGACATTTGTTGCACGTGCGTAGTGACAGGATGAGAAGCAGTGGACACAAACTGCAAGATGGGAAGTTCTGATTCAATACTAGGAAAAAATTGCCATAAGAGGGGTTAAATTCTGAAGGAGTTGTGAGATTTGTTTTTGTTGGACATGTTCAAGAATCTCTTGGACATGGCCTTGAGTCAGCTGATCTGTTTAAATCTTTGTTGAGCACAAGGGTGGACTAGTTGACCTTTGGAGGAGATTCTCCATTGGTTGCAACCTAAATTATAAGTCTGTGATTCTTTTATAACAGGTTTTTGTGCTTGGCATGAACTGCAGTGGCTGTTTGGGAACAGGGGACATGCAGAGCACTATAGAACCGAGGAGGTTAGATTCCCTGTGTGGCAAAAAGATAGCCTGCCTGAGTTATGGAAGTGGCCCTCATGTTGTTCTTGCTACAGAAGGTAAAGTATGGTCTGAATATTGCTTTTTCAGAGAGTCCACTTAAATTCATCCAGCTTGTGTGAAAGTTCTGGGCTGGTAACATAAGAGAGAGGGTCAAATATTCTGGGCTGCTCAGTCCAACATATTTTCATTGGCAAATATGACACATTAGCTAGCTGGTTATTTTCAGAGGTTTTTCAAGCCCTACTTTGATCATATTACTACTTTTGGAAGGATTTTTTTTTCACTTTTCAGTTAAGTTTGAAACTTCTGATTACTGTTGAAATGCATTAGTGGCTACATTATGCCTCCATGTTCTTGTGCCAACACTGTCCTTCAGCTAAAATTAATCTTTTACCTCCCGTACCTACTTTTGGATGTGCTTTAAAGTCCCATTATGCTGCCTCCCAGCCTTTATGCTTCCTGCACTGACACTCTATTATCCGCATCATGGTAGTGGCTTTTATGTTCATAATTAAGTACATTACTCTTGAGGAAAAATGATTAATATTGTGTTCCCAGTGAGGTTCTGGCAGAGCCTAATTGATGATATTTACACTTGTCTCTCTCCCTTAATGAGAGGGAATGTTTTTCAGTATTCTAGATTACAACTAAAAGTAGGTGAGGGAAATTATGTTGTAAATATGGTTTTTTACATTCAGTTGCGTTCCACCATTTTCTCCAGTCTTCATGGCAGATTATTCTGCATGCTTTTTAAATGAATGCATCTGTATTCTGAGCTTTGTTGCTGGCAAATTCCACTGACACGCTCATACTCCTTACCCTGATGATGAAGTACTGCCAAAGAGCAGGTCCAGAACTGATCCTTGGTGATTTTTGCTCGTATCTCCATTTGCATTAATAGCTTTTCTTCAGCATGGCCTTTTTTAACTTGTCTTTTAGAGGGCTGTTATATGTTACAGAGTTCTTGTGTTAATTATTGTCATTTCCACTTTGCTGTATCTTTCTGTGCCATATGCTTCACATGCTTACTGAAATCTGTATTCACATGTTGGTGACCTGAGGAAAAGGTTGTTCGCTTTTGATAGGATAAAGTAATTAGATTTAACCAGTTATTGTAGAGAAATATTGGTTTAGTGCTGCGTATTTTGCCTTTGTAGTTCTGAGGAAACCCTCAGGGAATATGCATATTGTAAGGGAATGAAAGCTTATTATTTGGATTTTCCAAAGTGGGAAGTGGTGCCAGGGCATAGACAAGAAATTCTGATTGATTGTCAGTAACAAGGAAATTGGAATGGAGACTCTGTCTGTCATTTAATCCTTTTCTCTCCTGTATTACACCATCCCTTTTCTTGCAGCAATGTTTTCCTTTGCTATGATTATGGTGATACCATCCTTTTGGATTTGTGGTCTACACTGTATGAGTCAGGTAGCTTTGGTATGTCCATAGGCTGAACAGCCCCATAGGACATATATGCATTTATACACTTAAATATGCATATTGTAACTGAATTTGACTTTTTAGTTTCTAATTTTATGTTGTGTACTCATTGGAAAAGCAGAGATTTTTCAACCAGCTCTTTACATTTTTCTTGTAGAAGGAGAAGTGTACACATGGGGTCATAATGCTTATAGTCAGCTGGGCAACGGCACCACAAATCATGGTTTCGTTCCCTGTCAAGTCTCTACTAACTTGGTGAACAAGAAAGTCATTGAGGTTGCCTGTGGCTCTCACCATTCTATGGTGTTGACATCTGATGGAGAGGTGAGTATTGTGGGAACAAATATCTGCTTTCTCTTAATGAAACTCACATATGTGAGAAACAGGAAAACAATCTGCACCTATAGTGTTAGACCTTGCTTTTTGAAATCCTCACAGTGCTGATGTAACACAAATGTTCTCAAAAAATTGAAACTTGTGAGGGTGTAGCTGTTTTGAAGTGTGTGCAGAACACTGAATTTTGTGCCACATCTGCTTGTAATAACAAATTATGCAGCCAGTTCCTTCCTATGCTATACTCTAAATGTTTAATGGCATTAAAGATGATGTTAACGTAAATCACATTCACTGTAAGGAATTCTACCTGCCAAAGTAAAAAGTTTTCTGGAATTTGCCTTGAGGTGCCATTTGTGCCACTTAGCTACTCTACTTTGGGTTCTGGATGAGTAGCAATGTATTCTTCCAGCATTATCTGCAGCCATCATGTTTCCTCTTACCTTTGAGTGGAGGAACATAAAAGATTGGCATATTTTTGTTAAAAAAAATTCAGTTGTAAACCTATGTGTCTTCCTAGGTCTGTAAAACAGTACATCCACTTGCACATAAAACCCAACATTTTTTCTGCATGCATCTTTTTCCTCTCTTGAATATGTACTTTGAACTGTATGTTTTAAAGCCATCTTTGATGATAATTCCCTTGCAACAGGTATACACATGGGGTTATAATAACTCGGGCCAGGTTGGATCTGGTTCAACAGCAAATCAGCCAATTCCTCGTAGAGTTACCAGCTGCCTACAGAATAAAATAGTAGTTAATATAGCTTGTGGACAGATGTGCTCTATGGCTGTGGTGGAAAATGGAGAGGTAAGAAATTTTAAGTGAATGTTCGAACTGAGTTTTACTTCATGTAATAACTTTGCATGAAGATAATTGCAAACCTGGTAGTAATGAGCTATCATTCAGAAAGGAAGTTTACTCCCTCAAGTCTAGCTGCTTATACTGCTCATAAAAACCTTTGTTATTATACCAGTGCTGTCTTTAGCATTCATAGACAAATAAATTATAGTCTGCACTAGAGTCCTAAGTCACTGATTTTCTGTTCTGCAATATAAAATATTGTAGTCCTACATAATCTAACTCCTGAAGAGCATGAATGTGGAAGTTAGGAATTCTAGATGAGCATGTAACTGGCATTTTAAAGAAAATATGTGTGTGTATATATGTGTTTATATAGGTAGGTGTATGTGTGACTATGTTTGTGTTTATCTACAAATACAGTACTAAAATGCGGGGTGAAAAAGACTGACTAAAAAACTACTTCAAAGTTTGAATAATAGTAGTATTGCTTTCAAAAGAAATGAATAGCAGCAATCAGTGACAAGTGCCTGTCTGTGTTGCCAGGTCTATGTCTGGGGGTACAATGGGAATGGCCAGCTGGGGCTGGGCAGCAGCGGCAACCAGCCCACGCCGTGCCGGATCGCAGCCCTGCAGGGCATTCGTGTGCAGCGGGTACGTGTGTGCTGCCCCACCTCACACCCCCAGGAACCTCTGCCAGGGTCCCACAGGCAGCACATGCTGCCTCTGAAGGGGATAGTCCTTTGTTTGAAGTGACACTAGAATAAAAAACATGTGTCCTAAAATGGACTTCTGCCAATAGGGGAGAAACTGTGACCCTGTGGAGTTCAGTGGGAATTTTGCCATTGACTTCAGTGAGGTCAGGATTTTACTTAAAGAGGACTAGACCATCAGAAATGTTTGTTTTGTTTTGTTTTGTTTTTCCTGTGAAAGTTAATTAAAAAAAGATTCCTGTTATTTTTGTAAATAAAAGAGTCTTTCAAGGATATTCCATTCTTCATTAACCCCTGCCTTCTTTTCTAAAATGCAGTTTAGCATTTTGTCTGTCTTGTAGACTGAATTTCACTTTTAGAACTGCACTCCAGCCGCAGTGACTTACTGGTGTTTGGAGTCTGGACAAGTTATCTCCCACTGCATTTGGGTAACATTTGGTATGATTCCACAGTTAGTCTTGACCTTTGGAGGTTGTTGCACTTCACCAAACAGTGGAGCTGCCACCAGTATAACGAGCAAAATGATAACTTCTTTTGGCTAATAAGAAATATTTCAAGTTTCTGCAGCACTGATACTGGAAGTTTTTAATTGAATTATGCAGAATAGCGGATATTGTCAGGAAAATGATACAAGCTGTTAGAAAACATCAGTTTTGTAACCTAGTGAAAATTTGCAAGAGTGTTTTGAACTTTGGATCCTATTTATTGCATTTACTCAGAAAAGCTATGGATTTTTTAAGTCTTTTAAAAGAAACTAATTTAATTACATAATTTTACATTCAGTGCCTAGGATGTAGACAGTAGCTTTGCTGGTAGCCAACTACTGCTGTTGGATAGTAACATAATAAAGTATTATGATCCCCTGTATTTATTCTTCTATTTAGAGAGAGCTCCAGCAAGTTTGGCTTAGATTCTATTTCCATCCACTTCATTTATTTGATACTGATTAATATCATGTTGTAGATCTCCACTCAGTAAATAACTTGAAGGTTTATTTCATTTGAAGTACATCACATGCTTCATGGGTGTCAGTGGAGTGCTTATGGTGTATCTGCTTTGTAGATCATATAAAGATAGGTGAACAATGTAGATTGTTTCTTGATAGCTGTCTACCTCTGCTCAGTTACATTAACTCCTGCAGAGCAAGACTGTTGCTGGTAGTGTTGCCACTGTGTATCTGTCTGTCTGTGGGGCATGTGTGTTGCATATATAAAGTGGATTTTTGGAACAATCTGATGTGAGGTACCTGAGGAGGCAGCTCAGCAGAACCGACGGGGTTTCCACAAGAGGTTAGGAGTTAACACAGTCGTGTGCTGCCATCAAAATAGGGAGTTTTGTCTCTTCCCTCTCCTTCCTGGCTGATTGCTCTTGTGGCTTACTTTATGTGGGCACTGGTGGTCCTCAGACCCTACTGTGAGAGTTTTCTTCCAATGATGTAAGTTTAGAGCATCACAGAATGGCCTGGGTTGGAAGGAGCCCTAAAAACCATCCAGTTCCACCCCCTGCCATGGGCAGGGACACCTGCTAGACTGGGCTGCTCAGAGCCACTGCCAGCCTGGCCTTGAACACTCCAGGAGTGGGGAACTGTGTCAGCAGAGGGTCCTTGAGCTGGCCCAGGGAGGGGACAGCTTTGTGTGGCTGTCAGTCAGGGACGACAGGAGCAGACAGGGGGACCTCACCTGTTTTTCCAGGGGTAAAGCTATTCATACTGGAGCAGTTGCCCATGGAGCAAGGTCAGTGCAAGACAGACAACCTTCACCTTTCTGCAGTTTGTTCAAATTTGTCACATAGCTTTCCTTCTTTCTCAGTTTCCAGCTATTCTTTTTGCTCTGCTCTTGAGATTATCTCTCTGGGTTTCTCATTTCTCTCCCAAAGTCACCTCATCTGCTTTTCTTCCGTATATAATAAACTTACCTGTATTTGTAATTTTTACACTAGTATAGAATCAATGGCATTAACCTATAGCATAAGATGCATCTATCTGTATTAACTTACTATTACATAAAAATGACATTTGCTTCTTTTTCTTGTTCCTTTTAGGTTGCCTGTGGCTATGCACATACATTAGTGCTAACAGATGAAGGTCAGATATATGCCTGGGGAGCTAATTCATACGGCCAGTTAGGTACTGGGAATAAAAGTAACCAGTCTTACCCTACAACAGTTATTGTGGATAAGGACAGGTAATACTTACAGCCTTGCAATCAGACATTGGTTGACATATTCTCAGAAGAACTACATAAAACAATGGTATTTTTAATCTTATTTTTTTGGGAGAAGGAGTCTATAATTTTTTGCAATGGTTCATGTGCTAAATGTGAACAGAATTTTCACTGAAAGTGCTTGAATCTGCCCCGTAATCATCTCTGTGAAAGAGAAACTGGATATTCTGAGCCTGAATATGCTATTTTCTGCTTCGACTCACACTAGACTTTACAGGCCTTAATTGCAGTTTCCCTTCAGTGGTGTAGTTTCATTGTTTGAAGTCAACAATAAAAGCTTTATTGTCTGTGAATATAAATTGTATTTTAATATGCTACTTTTGGCAAGAAGTGTACTCAGAAAAAGTGATGGGTGGGCATCTGCAATTTGTGTTATTTCTGCTATTAAACCTGGCTCATAACCCAGGAGAGAGAGAAAGGGAGGAGTTCTTTCTCGGTATTGTTGCCTAAAAATTAAGCTTAGATTTTTGCAAGTTAAATATTTTCCTCTAGGTCCTTGAGGGGTAGTGGGGCAGTTATTTCTATTGCTGTTGTAAAGCCATGTATGTGTATGGTCAGAACTCTTGATTTTGGCCTCCTGTTTTGAATAAGAAGGGAAGTGAGATGTCCCTCTTAACCCTGTGTCTGAGTACATCATTGTGAGGAAGTGGCATTGCTGCTCTGGTGATGAGACATGGCCTGATCTTGAACATTGCTTCTTTGTGTGTACTTGTGTTTTTGCTTCAAATGTTACTGATTTTTTTCCCAGACACTTTGGCCACAATTAAAATGTTACAATAATAATTTAATGCAAGTTTTAGTGTTGCATGCTGCCTTTCCCTTTTGTTGGTCAGAATATGAATTCTTGGTGTCAGTGAAAATATTGCCTCACTAAAGCCTGCAAGATTTGTTCATACAGCTTTAAACAAGTTGTTTCCCTGCCATTATCCCCAGGCAGCTGGGAAAACAAGTAAACAAGCAGTAGTTCAGACTGCAAAACAGTGGATTGTGTAATGCTGTACACAGTGGGAGTTCTGAAGTCCTAAATCAACCTTAGGATTAGAGTCATAGCCTAGCTAAAAGACACTCGGAAACAGCTTTAAGTGGTATTTGGTTCTAAATTTTAATTTTCAAAATGAAAGTCCTTTAAACATAAGTAATAATAATTATCTGAGTAAGAAGAAGTATGCTTAACTTGTTGGTTTATTACTGTTACCAACAAGGAAACAGAAAAATGCTTTCATTAACTTTCAATTAAAAGCCAAAATGCAATTTTTTTTTTTTTAAATGCCTCCACGTTTCCTTCTTCATCTTCTCTAAGTATTTGTTTTCTAAATCTTAATGCAGCTGCTCACCTCCAAGGACATTCAGAGACTTGAAACTCATCATAGCTTTGCCTGAGAGAGCTGAGGGGTCAGCAGAGCATGTGCTGCAGCAGATACAGGGCACTGCTGCTACAGTGGCTGCTCACTCCCAGGATGCTTTCCCACAGAGAAACTTTGAGTGCATGCTCAAACACTGAAACACTGCCAGCCCTTTTGATTTTGCTATGTATGCCCAAAAAGCATTCTTGCTTACATGCATGCTTACAAACATGTCTGGCATCAGACAAAGACAGGAGGCTGTGAGCTTATTCACTGCATTTTGTTCTGAATGAGAGTAACTGGCTTTTTTTCTTTCATTTGCTCGTAAATCCAGAGTGGTGGAGATCGCCGCCTGCCACTCGGCGCACACGTCGGCGGCCAAGACGCAGAGTGGGCAGGTGTACATGTGGGGCCAGTGCCGGGGCCAGTCCGTGACCTTCCCCCACCTCACACACTTTGCCTGCACTGACGATGTGTTCGCCTGCTTCGCCACCCCCGCCGTCATGTGGCGCCTGCTCTCCGTAGGTGAGCTGAAACACTTTCTGTTCTGACATCTTCTGAGTAGAATCACTGGTTCATAAAGCAGCTGCGTGTACTTGAAGCCTAACCTTAGTTTCTCACAAAAATGTACACTGGGAAGTGTAGTCATAATGACGTGTTACATGTATAAATGGTAATATGGAATTGTAGAACATTGCTGAAGGCTGATGGCAGTGCTAAATAATTGTCCCTTTTATTTCTATGGGGAAATGCCTCAGGTTTGTGGAGGGGTTTTTTTGTGTAACCTCTGTATGTGACTGTCCAGTGGCTCTGGGTGGAAAAGCTGAATTTGAATTTGGAGATTTGAGGAAGCCATGCAGAACATTTAGGAACTCTGAAACTTTCTTTGGTGCTGTTAAGTAGATACTAAGAATTGAGGGGCCATGTTCTGAATTGTCCACAAGCACTCGGGTCTCATCACAAGCGGACATGACCTGAAGTGGTCATGCCTTCTGAAGAGACAAGTTGCTGGGTATTTGATTAGCATTAAGGTCTGTCTTGCCGGCCTTGACTAGAAAGAGTTAAGTATACAGCATTGGCTACCAGAGAGCTCATTCTTCAGCTACAATTTAATCTCACAATTGTTTCTAATAAAGTTGCTGGGGTGTTGTTGAGGTTTTTGTTTGGTTTGTTGGGGTTTTTTTTGTTGTTGGTTTTTCTTTTGTTGGTTTGGCTTGGTTTGTTGTGGGTGTTGGTTTTTTTGTTTGTTGGTGTTTTTCTTGGGGGGTTTATGTGCTTGTTTGTTGTGTGGTCTTCTGGATTTTTTTGACCATGACTTCTTGGTCCCTTTGGAAATAGCACTACAGCACTGTAGCAACATTGTACCAAAGCATAAGGTGGAGCCTTAGAGGAGGAAAAGGTTACTTTACTTTTAAACAAAATGAGTTTCAGATGTATTTTCAATGCCACTTCTTCATATGTGCCAAGTGGTCTGTTCACCATCCCGGCACTATTCAGGAGGCCTGAGCAGGGTTCCCTGTGATGTCACAAGATAAAGGATGCTGGCTGTCAGGCCCTTACCATGTCTCCTGGGTTGTTTTTAGTTAGGTGACTCTGTGCTGGTTTCAGTTGTGCCTTTTTGCACACTCCAGGAGCTGAGGGTGACTTCTTCATCCTGTCCCACCCTGGCAAGTTGTCAGGACTGACTCACTGTTGTTTGTCATCTGATGCAGGCGTGGTGAGGATCCTCAGGCAGCTGTATCCTGGGATCTTACATCTGCTGACCTAGGTGCCATGGACATCTGCCATGCTAACAGCCCTTCTCTGTCCTTTTTATTCTGGTGCTTCCACACCCAGGCATTCCCATTCTCTCCATGTTTGTGGCAGTTACATTTCTAATACAATTCTTAGCACTGGCTGCTGAGGAGTTTTCTTGGCTTTGTGCCTTGCCAGTGTGAATTGTCTCTTAATTTCCTTCTTTTGGTTCGGCCTTCACTGCTGTGATAAATAAAAGCATCTGGTTTCCCTCTAAGAGCTTCAAAGCTGAACCCCACTATAATCAGTTTTCCTTGGATGGCTGTGGAAGACAACTGGAGATGTGTCTTGGTGGACATCTGGATTGCCAGTTAGCTTTGAAGAAGTTTCAGCTTTGCATTAGTTGGTAAAATGCTTACTTGTTTAGCTAGCAGAGGTCTGAATAAATAAATCACATATTGTACAAAATAAGAACAAAAAAAGTATTTTACACTATCATTATTTCAGAAATATTTCTCTTTTTTAAATTTCTCTGCCCCATCCAT
The DNA here is from genome assembly GCA_034509425.1 of Eopsaltria australis. NCBI lineage: Eukaryota > Metazoa > Chordata > Aves > Passeriformes > Petroicidae > Eopsaltria > Eopsaltria australis. Next base: position 560,799 of record JAVTVJ010000091.1, on the reverse strand, counting down.
TTTACCTGTAACCACCCAAATTTGGAATACCTGACATTGTCTAAATGAAATGCAAAATGAATGTGCTAAACAAAACATAAGAGTATCTGTGTGTGTGTGTATGTTAAGCTTTTTCTAGAGCTTGTGGAGAATGTCTTTCCATTTCCAGCAGAATATTATTCCAATTTCTAGCTTGGTAGGTTACAGGACCGAACATTTATGTAATTTTCTGTAGAGAGCAACTAATCACTGACCCACAAGATCTGTGTAAACCCATAATGTGTGTTTTTATGGTAAGAAGACAAAATGTTGTCACAGCTAAGAATGAGGTTTGAGGGTGGAGGGTGTTGTTGATTTTTTAGTAGTATTAAAGAAGGTAGTTCTCTGAAGCTATGTGGTGAATATTTGAATCAGTTCAGGTAAAATTTTGTGTGCAGATAATGGATGACTTTTCAAAGCTGTCTGGTACCTTTATAATGCAAATGTCATCTGCATAGTGGGATATACAGACATAGGACACGAACAGGAATATGCAAACATTGACACAGAGTGCTTCTAACACCATTCAGTCTGGGGAAAGCTGTTCCTCTAGAATAGACTTTTAAGTGTTGGTATTTAATTTTAGGAACATGGCACTGGGCAGTTTCACTGCAACCAATATGTTGTTTCTGTAATAGATTAATTTTTTGTTGTAATATAACGTCTCCTCATGGGGGCTTTTCAGGAATTTTTAAAATGTTTTTTTATTGATCTTTTGAGGATCTTATTATAAGTAACAGTTTTATTTTTAAATAATTTACTCAGTAATGGTTTATAGCATTTTCTGTCATGTGGAACAATAAACTTCTGAGACTGTTAGCTTTTTTTCTGGCCTTATATAGATGAGTTAGAGGAGTGGAATTTACAGGTATTTTAATAGAGCTATTTGCTTGGAGCAGGAAACTAGAAAGGGCTAAAAAAAGCTGTCCATTCTTTGCTTTTCTACCTCACACTGAACACATAGGCTGCTGGGGGGTTTTACTAGCCTTAAGGAGATGTATTTATTAAAAGTGTTAGTTGCTGACAGATACTCAGAATGTTGTAGTGGGAGATATTTGTATTGTTTACTACTTTATAGTAAGTCTCCTATTTATTCTAGAGCCTGATGACCATCTAACAGTAGCCCAGTCGCTAAAGAAGGAATTTGACAACCCTGAAACTGCAGACCTGAAGTTCCTAGTAGATGGAAAATACATTCATGTTCATAAAGTTCTTCTCAAAATTAGGTAAGGAACAAACCTATAAATTGTATAAACTAAACTGTGTAGTGTAGTCCACTGTGCTGAGTTATTGCTGCCAAAAACTCTTGAGTTATTCTTACAAATTCCCTTTTCCCTGCGTCAGGGATTCATCTGCTGTTCTTTACTCTTACTCTCTTTTTGTTGCTCCTTGTAATTATCAAACATTTTGCTCTGCTACGTGCCTTTCCATCACTTCCCTCCATTTGACACCTATCCTCCTTTGTGCTCCTTAATGCCCTTGCCCTTGATTTCCACTAACCTTTTTCTGCCAGGAAAAGGCTCACTTCCTTCTGCTGTCTTCTCAGTAGTTAGAGTCAGTTTTTCCCTCCTTGATATGCTTGGATTCCTCCACCAGAATGATTTGAGGGAGTTGTGTTTATTCTTGGCATTCTTTCCTTCCATAGGACCCTTCAGTTGTTTCAGCAACTTCTGTAGGTGCTATCCAGATTATATTTTTTCCTTGTTTATGACAGATTTCTTGTTCTACTTGTTTTAAACCTTCTTATCAGTGAGTTTGACTTTTAAGCTGGCTTTTCTTTCTGTTTTTACAACTTTTTGCAAGTTAAGACCATTTTACAGTGAGATTTGACATATGCAGATCTACAGAATGATCTCATTGTTATTAACATGCAGAGAGATTAATTTGTTACTGCTGATGTGGTTTCTACTGCGATGTTCTAGAGACACTATTTTAGATCTACCTTGCCAACTGCTTCTGCTTCATCCTCCTCATTGTTACAGTATTTTTTTCTCTTTGCTATTTTTTTCTCAAAATGCTTGGCTATCTCACACATCTTATAATTGCTTTCATCTTTTTACTTTTGCTCCTGAGTCCTGTTAGTGATTTCTCGTGTATTACTGTGTAAAATTAAAATTCCCTATTAATTTTTGCCTGGCCTTGCTTTGTTGGGATTTTTTTCTGCTCTCCTCTTACTACTCTGATTACCTGTATTACTTTCATCTTCCTTTTACTGGTTTAATTGCTTCTACATTACACTCATGCCTATAGTCCACCCTCTTCATTTGGAATGCCGTGTGTTCGCCATCAGATTCCACACCAAATCTTGTGTATGCCCAAAATGTTCCTGAGGTTCTTTTCCCTGATAATCAGTCTATTTGTGGCTTTCCCTTATTTTTTCTTGCTCTGCTTTTCTCAGATTATATGGCATCCTGTGAAGGAAATGTGTCTAATTCTAAAATGGATTTAAATATATAGGATTATCAAAAGGAATAACAAAGCAAAATTAATATTTTCTTTGAGAGTCATGATGCAACTGTATCAGGGTATTTAAAATGGTATTTTGCAGCATTTGGCCTCTTCTGGAGCATTATCATGAAAGCAGTGCTGGTAAAAGTTCCTTTTCATTGTCTATTAGTTTTTTTGCTGCTCATGAGGACTTCTTTTCATCTTGTTCTATTCCTGTTCTTGAACTGGATCCCATTGTTGGCTGTTATTGGCTGGCAGTGGTGCAGAAATGAGAGTGAGAGCAGCCCAAGGCCAGCGCTGCCTGCAGGAACAGAGACATCCCAGTGTGGGTGGGATTCATCAGTTCTGCCTTCAGCCAGCCAGAGCTGCCTGTCTGGGCTGTGTCTGCTGAGAGGCAGTGACAGGGAGAGACACTCCAAAGGATGAGTCACTCCAAGATACTTTGCAGACTGGAGGATGTGTGCTAACCAATTTTTATTTTCATTTACTTTCTAATTTCTTCAGGCATCAATGTGTACCAGCTTCTCTCTGACTTTTGTGTGGTGCCCTTGGGGCACAGGCCATTCCCAAAGTCTGATCCATGCTGGATGGATTGCATTGTCACCGGTACTTAGCATGAGGCTCTGGGAAGCACAACAATGAGGTTTTCTCTGCCTCTCCCAATGCCAAAATGTGGTAAAAGATGTGGCAGAAACTAGATAATGATTTTTTATTTCTTTAAGAATTTGACAAGGAGTTCCATGGTTTTATTAAAAGCCCCAAAATACTAAGTTTAAAAAATTCTTTCAATAGCCAGTAAAATGCAAAGAACTTAAGTGATTAGTTAAATAATTGTTTTTCATTTGGATTTAAGTGATACTCTCATTATGTTGTAGTTTTGTCTCAGAGACATCAAAAGGATACCATCCTACTTTCTAGAGAAAAGTTAAAGAAGAGAAAATTCAGGTGTGGGAGAGTTACAAAAAAGTATGATTAAATTGTGGTTGTTACAGGAGCAGTTATCAGAAGTGGTGATGTTCATTTTTATCGACAAAAATTTTGAAAGCAATGCACATGTTAGGATGCTTTTAAGGGAATAGTAAATTACTGTAAATTACTGTGACCTGGAAGTTGCAGATTACAGCTACGAAAGGCAGTGTTTTGTCCTTGTTTGTATTTGTCACAAAAGTATTCAGACTTGTAAGAAAAAGGTGATGAAAGATCTGAGTGAGAGTGTCTTCACTTTCAATAATTTAATCCTTGAATATAATGATTAATGCTGAATTGTGTATGGACTCTGACATGGGAATAAATGATATCTAAAATTAATAATAATTTCCCTCTTCATTAGTTAATGTTGGAGAAATCAGGGTCAAATCTCAGAATTGTCTAAATTAATTGTAAGCTATCTGCTATGAGACAGGTAATAAAATTGATTGTTAATGTATAATATATTTAAGAAAATGGCATCAGAACCAGATGGATAATCCTTAGATCATGTAGATATTGTAAGTAGAAATGGAGCCTGCCATAAAACGTTAACAACAGAAATAGAATTCTGAATTATACATATCAGCCTTATAAGGTTTAAAGGAATGAACCTGTTCAAACCAAGAACTCATGTAACTAGAGGTTCTGCTTGTATACTGAGTCTGTTAGGACTGATTTATTTTTTTACTAACTTATTGCTTCTTTCAAGCTTAACTCTTTGAAGTGTACAATCTTTGTTCATGTTTTGTAGGTGTGAACATTTTCGCTCCATACTCAATAACGATGATGAAATTATAGAAATGAGTGAATTTTCTTATCCTGTTTACCGAGCCTTCCTGGAATATCTGTACACAGACAACATTAGGCTCCCTCCTGAAGATGCAATAGGTATTTGCCATAACTCGAAATTACTCCAGATTATTGTTTTTGAAAAGTTCTATCTATGCATCATTACAGGGTAAGGAAAGCAGGGCTTATTAATTTTAGTTTCATTAGCACTTGAATCTTGAGTTTGGCAGGTGTCAGGAAGAAAGGATGCAGTAGCAGGAAATGCCCAAGGAGAATGAGGGGTGGGCATGCAATGAGATCAAAGATGAAAAGTTTTCAAAAAGAACTTGCTGTTGCTCTTATGAATAACTTTCTTTTATTCAGAAAGGCCCTAATGCCACCCTGAAACTTCTTGTTTGAGTAGCTGTAGTGAGTTTTGATCCTGAATGCAAAGGGAGCTCTTCCCTGCATGAATTTAAGAGGATGTAAGTCAGTAATTGATGTCCAGATTCAGGATACCAGAACACTTGCACAGTAATAAAATAGTTCCTTTTTTGATAGGTCTGTAGGGGACTTTAAAAAACGCACACATCATCTAGGGGAAAAACTGGAGCAAGTCTTTGATTAATTCAGCCTAAAACAAAAGGGTAATTGATTAATTTGAAAAGACACTAATATATTCTACACCAGAATAGTTAAAACTGTATAAATTTTCACAGGGCTGCTAGATTTGGCAACACTGTATAGAGAAAACAGACTAAAAAAGCTTTGCCAGCAAACGATCAAACAAGGCATTTGTGAAGAGAATGCCATTGCTCTTCTTTCTGCCGCTGTCAAGTACGAAGCTCAGGTAAGAACTTCTCTTCAGGTGAGCAGTTGTTTTCTGAGAAATGAAGCTGCCTAATGTAAACATGGCTGTATTTAACTGGTGAGGCATGATTACTGTAATTTCCCTTTCTGGAAAAAATGTTTGTTTTCCCCTCTTTAAGCCATAAAATAAAAATTGGAACCCCTCCAGTTTAGTGTTTTCTTCCTGCCCTTTTGGCTTGCCCCTGTGAGTCAGGGCTCTTAATCTGCTTCCTGCCTTGTCATGTGGCATGGCAGGGCATGGCATGCAAATTTCTCACTGCCATTTACACCTCTGCCTTTGGATTTTGCCCTGTCTTTCAGTCCCTCAGTTCTCCACCTGATCATTTTGTCTGCTGGTGTCTGGTACAGCCATTCTAGTGCTGACTTTTACAGGCAGTGGGAGAATGTACCTGTAAAGTCCCTGCATATTTACACTTGTGCTTATATAAAAAAATCCACTTTTGCAATGTTGTTTACAACGAATTGTGCTGACATACAACAAATTACCTATTGTTAATACTCTCCCATATCCTGTCATCTGGTCTGCCCTTGGTTCTGGAATGTGTCACTCAACCTGTTTTCAGTGCTTTTTTGGTTAACAAGTACTATCAAAGATATTTTCCTATTCTCATCTTCTTAGTGCTGTGGTGATTGCAGAAATACAATGTGCTGGGGTTTATTACTCAAAAAGTCTGCTTGTGTATTTTAGAGGTAGGGGACATTGTTATAAATGCCTTTTAGCTACAGGAGGCAAGTAGAAGAGACTGAAGGAAACACTGAGTTAAAAATGTTGCAGTAGTCAGTGCTGTGTGGAGACAGCAAACTAGAGGAGATGAATTTGTGTAGGAGTTGCAAAGAGGAGGCTGGAAGTCAGTGAGTTCTGTCCATTGAAAGGGGATGGTAAGAGGTTAGTGGACAGTAAGATTGCCAGCCGCCAGTTACAAGGCATTTTTAACCCAGATATCAGAAACAGAGGGCATGGATGGCTGGGGCAAAGAGGACTTGTGCTTTCAGTGTGCTGGGCTGGTACAAGCTCAGCATAGCAGGGAAAACTCTATAGGAAGGCATGACCCGATGATTTAGTTCTCTTAACAGCAGATTTCTCCTTAAAATTTTATTCTGTAGTTACTCCTCTTACAAGCTTTCCAGCATTTCTGAACATCTTCAAAGCAGAAGTATTTTTGGTTGATCTGTGTCCGGTGAAGTAGTTAAAGAGTAGTTAAAGATATGTTTAGGTGTGTTGTGAAGTTGTAAAACTAGCCTGGACAAAGTACCAGAGATCATAATAGCAGGGACACAATAAAAGGGATTGGCTGAATAACTAAATACATGTTTTCCTCCTCTTCCTTCTATGATTCAGTGTTTTTCTCTTTCAAAGCATGTAACAGTTTAACACAATTGTCAGCTGATGAATTGGTTCAGCTGCCCTGGCTGCAGCATGTGCCAAACTCAGGAGCACATTGTTGCCCTCCTCCCTGCACCACAGCTCAGAAAGGGATGGAGTAGAATGGCTCTGGGGAATGCAGCAGAGATTTCTTTATCAAAGACACGGGGGTAGCCTCTGTCTAAGGAATCGTGGAATATGCCAGGATCTTCTAGTGTATTACATTAATATAGTAACTCCTGGTGTGAGAACCATGTGCAGTGTGTCAGGACTTCAGTAGAAAACAGCCAAAGGAAGGATTATGAAAGAGGCCTCATATTTTGAAGTTCAAAAAGATAGAACTCCATTTTTTTGTCATTAAATGTGAACACTGCAAGTGAAAGATTATAGTGGTGTGTGACATGCCATTCACATTGCAGATTAAATGGAGACTGACGTGACTACTGTATGCATCTGTTAGGATTTAAGATGCCTGAAAATACTTTCTTCTATCCTCAGAAAATACAAAGAGCTGCTGCTAGAAGTTATTTTAAAGCATGTTTCTCATACGCTGCAGCAAAGTTTAGACTAATCATCTTCTATAAAACAGAATAAAAAAGACAGTATTTCTTGAAACTGCAAAATGACTGACCAGGATTCTCTATAACCTATGGTCCTCTTCATACCAGCACCAGAAAAAGCAGCTGCTGATCATTTTAGTTAGCATAAAAGTTCACACACTGACTGTAAAGCAGCTCAGGTTCTGACAGTACCATTTCAGAAGTCTGCTGGAACTTAAGGTGTCACTGTCTTTGTCTGTTTTTTATTTCCTCTGTTTTTTTGCTGCTTCTATTCTCTTTCCTTTTCAACTTGATAAGGGATACTTGTTATACCATATCTTTTCTTTAAGGGTATTTTGTGCTTCAGTTAAAGCTTTAGTTACATCTTGAAACATGGAATCTAAGGAAAAGTTTTCAAAGAGAAATGCACAGGCGGTCTGTTGAGTGTCTTTCTACTATTAATCCCAGGCTGCAATATTTGTGTAGTTGACATAGAATCAAATTGGCATGGGGTTACTCTTTTTGCTGTAACCCTTGAAGAGATTACAGTTCATGGATCAATTCTGACTTCCTTGCTGCTGGCTCCAGCTCTGGCTGCAGAAGGTAATTAATCCTCCTTCCCAGCAAGTTGTTGCATAGGACCCAGCTAAAGGAGACTGACCCAGTGCATGAAGAGAAGGATTGCCACTGTTGTGAGGAGTTCGAGGGGGAAGAATTGTAGAAGAGTTGTAGAGCCGATTTAGGTGGCTATTCCCGTTTTTTCAAAGTGGGTTTATTGAATAGTTTGTATGAACAAATTTCATCCTATCATCTGTGATCTCATCAAAAGGATCAGAAAAGGGATTGATAATGTGAATAATCTGGTATATTCTCTGCTAATTAAATGACAGATTTGAAACAAAGTAATAATGTTAATAATTTTATCTGTCATTCATATTATAAATTACTCCAATTTGTTCCTAGGACTTGGAAGAATTTTGCTTCAGATTTTGCATAAACCATTTGACTGTTGTTACACAAACTCAAGGCTTTGCAGACATGGACCATGACCTCCTGAAAAACTTCATTAGCAAAGCCAGCAGAGTGGGAGCATTCCGAAATTGAGGTCTGACTACTACCAAGCTGAAGAGCACATCCTCTTCCCTTCTGGAAGTACTTTTCCTTTGGAGAACTTCTCCGTGGTCAGAATGTGCAGTGGAAGGAAAGTCTCAGTGTCCATCAGCTAAGGGAGTGTGTAGAAGTCCACTAACATGTAGGCTTTGTTGTAAGGATGGCTACAGTGTAGGTGTGTGGTGACTGTTCATTGCCAACAGCCAGAATTTAACACAAAAATCTAATGTAGTAACTACCCTTTCCCACTCAAAGTCAGGCAAACTAAGCTTGTCATTATCTAGTCTGTCTGTTTTTAAATTTTTTTTAAACAGTTTGTGTTTGGATTTTATGGGACAGTGACCTGTTTGCTGCTAAAACTTCCATAGTGTACTTTTGTCTCAAAACTCAGTTAATATGCCATAGTGGGCTTCTTTTTATAGTCCAGTGAAGATACAAATTTATTTTTCTGGACATATGGTAAAATAACATCAGTTCTTTAGGATGAGAGGCTTTCTGATTTGTAGGAGGATATGTCTCACTTGGTGTTTATTTGGAGTTTATTTACAAGGAGCTTCAGCAGCATATTACAGTTTTGAATTCCCAGCCTGACACCCCAATGGAAGCACTCACCATGGTTTGTCTGCTTGTGAATTGTCATGCTGTGAGTTTCACTACTAAGAAAACCACCTAATTACAAACCCAAACAAGATTTCAAGAAAAGGAAGTTCCACTTGAGGTTTATTTATTCCTGTCTTACTGTCTCCCCTCAGGTCAACTTCAGAAAAATGGAGAAAAAGGTGATTTTGAAGTTAATTAAATTTTAAGAGTGAACTGACACTATATTCCAGATGGTAATAAAGGTATCTTGTCCAAATACAGCATTTCAGATTCTCCTGTGGTCAGAGCTGCGAGGTGACCACAGCACTTTCCTTTCAGGGCTGCTTAGGAGAGAGGAGCTGCCCTCTGGACTCCCCTCTCTCCCAGCACTGATCATCAGTGGCTAAGGTAGAGTAGATGCTTCATTTCTAACTGGCTAAAGTGAATGAAGGTGCAAACCCCATCCAGTGCTGCACAGGGGGAGGTTTGCCCCATTACGGAAGGGATGGAGCTCGTGGAACATTGACTTGAATTTTCTAATAGGTAACTGTGAATTAACCCAGAGAATTAAAAATTTTGACTGAGTGAAGTGACTTCAAGTGCCTTTTGCAGTATTTTACAAATGGGGAAGACAAAAAGCTGGATGACCAGGCTTAGTACACTAACATAATTATATAAGGAGTCATGCAACCTTACTGCAGGTCCCTGCTGTGCCACAGCATCCTTCGAGGAGCTTTTCTACTCCTCAAATGTGGTTTCTAAGAACTTAATTTCCTTAAGTTATCACATCCTCACATCTAAGGTGGAAATAGCTGTTCTTTACTATACTGGAGGCTCATTTTTCAAATTCTGTTCTTTGAGGAAGAGGAGGAAAAAGAGCAGCACATACTCAGAAAAGGAGTAGTGAGTAGTGACCCCCTTCAAATGCAGGTGTGATTGGAAAGGTCAAGAACTTACTTAGGAAGAAGGTGATGAGCAAATGTTTTGGAAAATGCTGTGGTAAATTCTTACTTGTGTTTTAGACATTTGCCTCAGACTCTCACTAGAAATATATTGGATCATGTACTGCTAAAAAGCACATTCTGCCACCCCCTCAGCGATGAGTACGACTTCCTCCAGCAGTGTAAAGCCCGTTCTTAGCAGCTGTGTCAGTGTTTTGTATTCAAACAGAAGTGCTCAAAACCTTTCCAGTACATAATGCAGATTCATCAAAAACACAAAACTGTGCTGGGGGAGGACATCGGTTTTGGTAAGTTTGTGTTGAGAAGCACTTGACACCAGCACACAGATGGAGGTTACTGCAGTGAAACAGGGTCATGACAGGGCACAGCTTTACTGCCAGCCCTGTGTGCTCCAGCCCAGCACTGATCATACCAAAGCAAGGGCACAAGGGATTCTGTGCAAGCCAAGGCTGCATATCCCTGGTTAAGCCTGGTACTGGCCTCTCAGTGGGCACTCCAGCCTTCCTAAGGTGTGTGCTGTCCAAGGTCTCACCACACGTTTCTCTTGTTTTACTCAGAAGAATCAAACAAAAACTATTATAAATGTGAAATGATGGGGGTTTTTGACTTGACATCTGATCAGAAATCTTCTCTGGCTCCCTGGGGACACGACTGCATGGAATGATAGCACTGGAGAGGGACACCACTCTCCTGCATTAGCTCAAGTTCTTAACAAAGTAGTTGAACAGATACTGCAGCTAGAATGGCAAGCTGCTTTGGCTTAATAGAACCAAGTGTCATCCTTTTTCCAGTTTACTTCCTTCCTGCTCATTATTTCCAATCAACCATACACATTAAAGCCTACTTGCAATTACAGAAAAATTGACAAAGCCTGTGATTTTTTGAGAAAAAGCATCTCTGGACTGAATGAGGGTGATTCTAAAGATCCAATGTGTCAGCATTGGCTTTAATTCTGTATCATCTGACCTGGATGTGATAGTGTTACATTCATAGAAACATTTATTTATTTAATATTTTAACTTTCGTTGCATGCATTTTCAGGTCAGTGTTCAAAAAAACCCCCTTACTGGCTTAGGTGGTTAAATGTGGGTGCATGGATGTAAATATGTGCTTGAAACCCAACCATGGGACATTTCAAAAGAAATTAGGGATGCATTTTAGTGTTGTGAGATAGTCTGCAACAACCTTGAGTTGGTGGATCTTGCAGGTTAAATACTTAATAAAGTATTATTCTGTTTTAGCATACCACAGAAAAAGGGTATTTATTGAAAAGTGAAAATATGGTCAAGCATAAGCTGTGTCTGGAGTTTAAATAAAGAGCAATATTCCACTTTCCAGAAAAGAGTCTGGAAAGAAAAAGAAATTACAGGGGTAGGGTCATTTGAAGATTCTCCAAAGTTACTGAAGCTAAAAGCCAGCACTGCATTGGCATCTGGCACCCACCTGCAGAGTTTTGTTACAATGCTTGGTAACGGTGTAAACTGCTGTTTTTATATGATCTGAACAATTTCCATGGGCTTTCCTTGTAAAACAAAGCATTTATTTGCCCCATAGAGGTAGGATTCATTGGCCACCACCCAATGATGTAGGAAGTTTGCAGCTTGAACATAAACGATGTTTTATTTCTTTACAAACTTACCTGGTTTAACAGACCATTAATAAAAATGCCATAATATTTTAAACCATACGAGTTGGGTTTTTTTCCTTTCTTTTCAGTAAAAATGAAGAAAAGTTTGATGCTTGTAGACTGAGGTGACTGTGTGGGGGAAGAAGTAAACCAGATACTATTTCACAGAGGTACCTTAAAGGGCATTTGTGTTCTTCAGGAAATCACTGGCATCAGATAACACATTTGTAAGCTGGAGAATTTAAGTGTATTTCCACCTTTCAAAGAAATCAATGCCCTAGTGACTTCATAAATGGTGAATAATAAAATGGCCCTCAGAACACCAGTCATCGTTTCTTAATGTGCATTTGCTTAAGACCAGCTTGTTACATTTTGAAATATTTCAGCTTGTACTGTGCACTGGTATCACACAGCCATTATCTTCTCCATCTGCTTCACATTTGATACAGGTATGTTCCTGCAGCCACTCCTGTGCCTGAAAATGTGCATTAACACATTCCCTATGGCTGTTCTGGTACCTGTGAGGAACCTGCTGTTCAGCACAGCCCCTCTGCACTAGCACTGCCTAAACACAAAACCCTTCACTTGCATGTCCAAAGGCAGGCAGGAAGAAATAAGCTCCTGTGACATATAAGAACAAACAGCATTTGGAAACAGTAGACAGCAGGAACAGACTAAGGTGTGAAACATCAAATGAAGAGGCTGGGAGTCAGCTCATCCACCTTCAGATGGCTACACAGCCAAACCAATAGATTAAATTCCCTTAAACACCAATGGACAGAAATGGGCCTTTCAAGGATGCAATTTACCTGAGCTCATCTTACACCCCGGGTGTAGGCTTTCTACAGAAATGGGTGCTTGTTGTTAAGCACCTAAAATGGCCGTCACATTTTGAGTCCAGCTTCTGCTGTGATTCCTAATTTTTCTTTTTTCCTGGAACAGTTTCAATATTCCAGGCCATTTTTAGTACAGCAAGGTCTTGCTCTAAAGAAAAGTGCTGTCAAACACAGCAAGATTTCCATATATAATAACAACCCATTAGTTTCAATACACATTCATTTGCATAGGTACCATATGAAATCACTCAATAAAAGAAAATTACTGACTGTAAATCCTTTAAAAGCTATTTTATTATCTTGAAAGGAGAGAAACTGATTAGTTGTATAAAATAATATTGTAGATTTGATGTAAAGCCTTCAGTCTGTTTGAACAAAAAGAAATACATTGTCACAGTAAAGAAATAATGAATCTGTTTAGATACTGGACTCTGTATCATCCCTCTAGCCAAAGGACTGCTGTAACAGAGCTTACAGTCAGTGCACCCCAATGTTAACATACATCCTGTCTGTAAAACTGCAAAAAGTGAGAAAATAAACATAAGGTACTCTGGAAAGTTCTGTACATTTTTCAGTAAGAAAGTTTAAGCCATACTGAGTCTAAAAATACACTCAATATTACTTTAAAATTAATTTACAATCAGTTTGCTGCTCATATAATTTTAAGTAGCTCTAGGGTTAGCTTTGAATCAACACAAGAATGGATCTTTAAAAAACTTCCTACCATAAGTACTCTAGGATCAGCTAAATAATCTGTAAATAAGCTACCTGGAAGACATTGGTTTAAAATGTCTGTGTCATGAATATCTTGCTTTTCTACTGTACTCATTCTAAATTTAAGTAGCTGCAGAAGCGAAATTTCATAAAAATGAGTAATTTTAAAGCAAGACAATTTATTTGCTTGTATTTTAATCCACTGGAAATAAAGCATGTGCTTTTGTTAATTGGCTATTTTAACAAAACCTTGTTGTTGCAAGAAAAGTTCCAGTATCTGAATCAGTAACTTACAAATACAAAAGATGAAAAAATTATTGGTTGGTTTTGTTTGGGTTTTTTTGCTAGCTGCAACCATTCACAAGTTGCCCAGTTAACTGCCTTTTCAGTAAAGTAAGGCAGATTGATTTTCCCAACGTGGCTTCACCATGTTCAGGATTTTGCAGATGCTGCAGTAAGGCTGACGGGAGATGCCCTGTGCTTTTAGAGACCAGGCTGCTCTTACCTGGAACCCAACTGGAGACATTCAGCTCCCAGCTGCTTCTCAAGCTGTTTGGCTTGGCTACAGTTAGGTGAGGAGTCAAAGAAATCAAGAAAATTCTACATCATTAGAATTTTGAAATCTTGTGTGTACCAGGTATGGTTTTGGTTTGTTGGGTTTTTTTCCTTTTAATACTTGAGATTTCCCAAGATAAGAAAGGGTACATCAATGACTCTGCATGTGGGAAGAAGCTTCAGCTTCTGGAAAGATTCTCGGAAGTGACTCTGGGATGAATCTCTGTGGGATTCATACTCCATGAAATTCAAACTGAGGGACAGTGTAACTGCCCTCTGAAGTTACACTGGGGTGGGAGCTGGGGAAGCAAAACTACAAAATGCCAAGTGTTGGTTTCAGTAGTAAGGCTACGAAATGAATTCACTTTGAATTCAGGTTGTATTCCTGAGGTGAGGCCCCGACTCTGCAAGGCCCCTTGCAGAGTCCAGTTTAATTTAACTGCTGTCCAGTTTAATTCAATGGGAATTTGATGTGCTAATTAGGAACAGAGACAGGAATCTTTGCAGTAAATGGCCCACCATTTTCAAAATTTGCAAGTAACGAAAATCTAAAAATCAAATCTAAGAAACAAAATTAGTGCATTTCAAATCATTCTAGCTAACATTTCATCTTCAGACATAAAAAATTCAATCCAACAAGACTGAACTGGCTTAAATCAGTAATGTTGCAACAGGAAATTCAGACACTTTCCAAGACTTCTTAAAAATCCTCAAAAAAAATATAAATTAAATTCAGTGGCTTACATTGTATATATGCTACATCATAAGGCAAAGTATCATGGAAAACATTTAACAATTTTAAAAGTACAAATGCTTTCAACTAGCAGTTTGGAATAAAAAGCAACTAAAAAAGCAACTCTATTAATGAAGGCTGTAAAACAAAAACAATCTTAAGAGGGCTGGCGGTGCAGCCCCTGGTCCTGAGAAGAATCTCACTTTTCTTCACTGGCTGAGGTATCATTTCCATCATTCAGCTTCTGCTTTTGCATTCTTGTTCGAGTAGATGCTACAAAAAAAACCCCAACAAACAAAGAATGAAATATTTTCTTCATAATTACTTTGGACTGATGATTGGAAAAATTTGTAATGATACAAGGAATAGAAGTACATTATTCTATTTTAAACAAACTGAATCCCTCATTATGGGATGAACACCTAATTTTGTGTTGTTTCAGCCATTCTTGCTCAGTCTTACAGACCTTATGAAATTCCTTCCACCTGTTCACTCCAGCTCTCATTGTCTCTGCACCCTCAGTGGGTCCATCTCCCTCCTCAAGGCAGGCAGATGGTCTGTGTCACATCTGGAATCTCACCTTGTAGCCAGGGAGAGGCTGTGGGCTCAGCAGTGCCCACATCCCAGAGACAGAACTCTCCTTCTTAACCTCTGCCATAAGGAAACACTGAAACATTTTCCCTGCCTTAAAATAAAGGAGAGGTGCCTGGATCCACACTCATACCTATCTTGATGAGCAATGTAAGAGCTTTTAATGGGCAAATCAGCTCAGCTGCAGAGCTCGGATTCCACCAGAATGTGAAAATGCCTGGCCAGGCCAAGTGTGCTCCTTCTCATGAGTGGAAAATACAACTCAGATGTGGGGTTGGGGCCGTTTTGCTTTTCATTAGCTAGATTTGAATTTCATTTCAAAACACAAAAGTGATTCCATAAGACCTGAAAGAAATGCTGACCCACAGTAGAAGAAAAAGCAACCTCAGATGCTTCAGTATAAAAGGCAGCAAGCCAACAAAAAAACTACATATGGTTTTTTCCTGTGTACCTAAATCACCATTTTGTAATCTTCATTTTCAAGATGAAATGCAGCAAGTACAAAAGTTGAGCAAGCTACCCAATCAAATCGGTGTTGAGAAATGTTTTCATATGAGTGGACCCAAACTATTTTATCCAAGGCACTCACTGCTCTGCAGGTTATGAGAAAAGTAATACTCACACATTTCTGCAAGCTTTTGCTGGAACTTGGACTCCTGGGGTAAGTGTTTGCTACAGAAAGAAAGCATAAGGTTAAGTTAATAAAAATAACCTTTTATCCTTGTAACCTGGACATTAAATCATGGGGAGTCACTTCTGACATCAAAGCATGTAACTGAGGAGCTTCATGCTTCCATCTCTCATTTGATACAGCTGCTAAAGCTCACAAATTAACACAAGATAGGATTATCAGTAAGAAGTCAGGATGAAGGCCCCTAGAACCCAATATATGCAAGCTCTCTGAAAAGCCCAGGACAGTCTCTCACCTTCCATCTGCCTCATCCTGCCCCTCTATATCGAAGCGCAGCCTCTTCAGTGGCTTTGGGGCAGCAGCACCGACTTCTGCACTGCGCTTCAGCTGGCCCTCACTGTTGCACAGCATCTGGTTTATTTTCTGAAACTTTTCAGAAGTCTGAAGCGACAAGAAAATAGGGAAAGAATTGCCAATAAATCCTGAAACCACGCCAACTTCCCAGATTATCCACAAAAAATTAGGAGTTCTAAAACTCTGGAGTTTGTGCCAAAGCAACTAAAATAAAATGCAACACATTTTAGAAGAGAAGTCTGGATATTTAAAAGGAGTTAACAGAACTACCCTATAACTACTATATTAAATCAGACACACTCAATGGCCGGCTCTAGAGATGTGAGCAGGCTATCCCATTCCTGCAGAAGTTAAGACCAGACATTAAAAATGCTAAAACTCACCCCAAATGATTCTCCAATGGACACCAAAATTCTGTCAAATGAAGAAAAGAAGTTTAAGCTACATTTAACAATGACAGAAGCATCCACTAATTTGCACAGGTTAGCACAAGGCATTAACAAGATCTCTTCCTCCGTCTCTCCCCCTGCATTAACAGTGCAAATCCATAGTGTGTTTTACTGTGTTGAGACATTTCTCTTTGAGCCCGTGAATGCTGAATCACCAAATGAACTGAATCACACAGATAGAAACGAAATTGTGGCTTGAAAGAATCAGAGGCCCCCACAGTCTGTCCTGCATCAGCAGGAAGACCCTTCAGTGCTGGGTACCCAGACAATCATCTTCTCATCTCTACCTTTAGGTGTTTGCTAATCAAAATCATGCAGGACTTCAACCTAAAATACACAATAACATTTAAACTTTTGTGCACAGTGGGACTCACTTGATCCTAGTTTGAAAAGCCAGTGGAAACTGGTACATTTGCTGTCATCCTCATCTGCTAAGAACTAGTAACCAACAGTTTGAAATGTTCTGTTCAGCCAGCTAAATAAATACTTTGTTGCAAAAAAGTATTTTCCCTTTAAACAAGCTCACAAAACTCATCTGTGTTTTTCAGGAGTGTGGTGCAGTGTCAAAGCCAAAAGCATTTAAGCAACCAGGTCAGGAAACTCCTCTTGTGGGGGGTAAAAATAAAAGAAAAAAAAACCAACAAGAAACCTCCTTGAGCACAACAGGAGAGTGTTGAATGATGAATAAAGATTCCAAATACAGGACAAAAACTATTAACCAGAAATTATATGATAGCCATAGACTACTTGACAAACTAGACTGTGCAGTTTTCCAATTTGCTTACACTAAAATCCCCCAAATACCTTAAATTTAGTCACAGAAATGCTTGTCAACAACGTACCTAGACCTTGGAGTCATCTTTGTGGGTGACTGAAACCCATCAGAGAATTTGTATGGGCTCTTCAGAGGCGAGATGTAGATGTTATTGCCAGCAGGAACACGCCGAGGAGAGTTGGAAAACTGGTAAGGACTGCGAGGAATGTGTGGGATGGGTGACAGAGTGGGAGGCTATAAAAATAATAAAATAATCATAAGGCTTTATTGCCTATATATTTCTAGTCTGTTGAACAATGAACAGAGCTAATGGCTTACCCTGCTGGAAGCATACTGCAAAATGTTTGTTTTCAGCTTCTGCATGAACACTAAGTTGTAAAAGACTATGATGGAGTCATATTGTTCTTCCCGGATAAGAACACGTTTGAAAGTCTGCACAGGGTGAGAAAATCGTACACATATTAAGGAAAAAGGAATTAAAATTTTACATTTGACAAACTCATAAAGTCACTCAAAGTCTATGTTAGATTAAAAGCCAGGATGGCACCTGAGTTGTATGCAAAGCCATTGTAACTTCTCTAAACTGTTGAGGATTTTTCCAAACGTGTATGAGCGCCAGTACAAGCACCTACTTCATTAACTGGCACAGCCCCTTCGTGTGAACACAGTTCTAACACTTTCCAAATTTAAGAACAATATGCTCTCACACACACTTGTCAAAAAGTCTAGACTACTGTGCATGCCTTGGAAGGCTAAAAAACTCATTACTGACCTGATGGGGATAAAATAGTTCTATAGCCTTGGAGACAAAAGTCTGGAGTTTAGCCAAGATCCACAAATACACTATGAGAAATTCTGCTACTCAGAGGATGCTACTGTTCCATTAACTGGTGAGGGTTTTTCTATTGATTTCATTACTGTGCTGTGCAAAAATTTCAGTGCATTAAAGCTCCTGTGAAGAAAGGAACTTCTTCATGTTAGAATTAAACCTGCAACTTTAATACATACACAGCTGTTTGATACATAGCCATACATCACTCTTTGCTATCAGATTGTGTTTCTATTGAAAGCTTCTGTGGAAAGTCATCTGCTTCTCTTCCCTTAATGCTCCATGGAAGTTAGACAACTCATAAAGAAATTTGTGTTGCTTTTGAAAATCCTATTAGCTCTAGACATGAATTTTTCATCTAGACTCCAAATAGAATCATAAACCATTATTAAGTATCTTTCAAAAGATGGGATGAAATTTGTTTTCTGAGAAGAGTTACCAAACTATTTATACAAGATGTTTAAAAGATAGTTAGCATGAGAGTAAGTTTTCTCCTCCACAAAATGGAGATGCAGTGAAGCAGAAGTTTTCTTTTATACATTCAAGTGTAGTTTGTTTTATTTTTATTTCAGAGGAAAAGAATTACTTTATAAGATTTTGATGGAGGAATAACATTTAAGAACTTCCATACCTCTTGATTTGTGTTGCAAAGCTCCTTGTATGCTGAAACAATTATTTTAAATCGAAGGTCTACATTCTTCACTTTGCAAATGCCATACATGGAACACATCATGATCTGTTAAAGAAACAAGACAAGACAACTGAAAATGCAGGAAGTTAATTCAGCTTCTTCATTTCAAGTTAAGAAATAAGCTTTCTATTACGGATTGTGCTCTATAAACTAGTAGGCAACTCAACTTCATAAGGACTTCCAGAACGTAAGTCAACATAATGCTACCTACATTTCTATGTGACAAACAACTAGCTGGAGCTGATAGTACCTTCTCAAACTCATACCACATGCTGCAGTTTTAGGGCAGAAAAACAAAACATTTATCAGCCACACATGTTGTCTTCCCAAAGAAAATCACTATATTTTTATGCAAATTATTAGAAATTGTGGTCTGCCTTCATTATTTTGAAGATAGCTGAAAATAGCATTTGAAGGCACCATATTAAGTAATTGCCAGTGCTTAAAAAACTGAGATGACAGACTTCAGTCTAAACTAAGTCCTTCTTCAGTGATCAACAGATTAATAAAAATCACAGAGTGAAATTTCTAATGGCTAAAAATGTACAAGGAACATTTTGTTCAGGAGTACTTTTAAACTTTTTAAAACTTTTTTGTCCATGTTACCTGGTCCAGGTGCCTGTCTCTCATTAGCTCATACTCATTTTGCAGTGTGTGCTGGAAGAGGGTCCAGATCAAGGGTTCCAGGTCAGGGTTTTCAGAGAGAAGGTGAAGGAACAGGGTATGGAGTCGACGATAGGCCAGTAGATACACTTCAGAAACAAAGAAAAATAAACTGAAATTGTAGTAACAGGAGTATACAAAATGAAAGGAATGCAATGGAGGAGGGGACAGCATTGGACTGTTCACTGTCTCCAACAAAAAAAAACTACCAGACATCAAGTGAAGGTAGTAGAAGCCAGGCTCAAAATAAATGGAAAAGGTTTTCACACACGAGACAGTGGACACGTGGAAGGCCACACCAAACAATGCTGCACGTGTGTGTCTATGTCAATTCAAAAAGAGTCTGAACAAGCACCTGGAACATGAATCTGCTGAGAGTTACGAAGCAGACACAGCACAAAAAGTTCAGAAAAGCCCCCAAGCTGGACAAAGATCAAGCTTGGGACAGCACCATCCATGTCTGCCCAGTTGTTCAGCTTCCCATGATACCTCTTTATGGTCATTGCTGGGAACAGGATGCTATGAGAGAAGAACCCTCTGAGCCCATATGGACATTCTTACAGCCAGGATAGGCAAGTTTTCAGTGTGAACTCACAAGGGGCAGAGTGCACACAGTAACCACCTGCTGGCACCATTTTGCCCTTTCTTCCAGAGGTTTGCACGGTGCTCACTACAGATTCTACAATGCACTTCTCAGAAATGCTGAGTGCCAAAACCCAAAAAGGATAAAAAGCAAGAGATAACTTTGCAATGCCAGCATATGCAGAAGGAACAAACCTTTCTTGTAGAACAGAGAGAGGGAGGTAGATTTCTGTGGTTTCTGTGTTTGGGGAATCCCAGGAGGTTGAGCATCTGGAGTGGAAGTAGCACTTGGAGGAGGTCCAGATGCTTTCTTCTTAGGAGATTTCACAGGAGAAAGATAGCTGGAGATTCAACATATTTTGAGCACTTAACATCACAGGATAAAGGAACAATTCTATGAGTAATACTTGCAGGAACTCTTCCCTCTTCCCCGTTAGAAGAAATAAACTGCTGTTGTGACCTTTTATCCCCAACACCTGATACAGGGACTTACTTATTCCTAGGCAAGTAATGTAACAGTTTGCAATTACAAGTTTGATAGGGCTGGGGAAAAAGTATTTCCACATTTGATTGAAATTTTTATGTATAATAAATATCTGCAAATACAAAGGTTTAACAAAACTTAAGTACTAAGCCTAATAAGTAGAAAACAGAATACAGGTGGATTTGAATATTAAGGGCAATATCAATTTTCCTAGACCTCAGGCATTCACTTACAGGTCTGCAGCAGTGTGGTTATGCTGGAAAGGCATATTGACAGTAGAAGCGGGTTCAGGCTGATCAGTTTGGCCTTCTCGCTCTTTTGACTGCTTGATAAGATCAAACAGAGGTGACCCCTGGAAAAATGACAGGAATCCTGCATTACACTAAGAACAGACAACCATTGTAAATGAATTTTGTTCCTTTTTCTCTCAAACCAACCTCCAAAATTTGATCCTCAACAGAAGATTAAAGCTTTGAAGTACTTCAGACCACTCAGTTTGCAAGATAACTTTTAACCATTTGAGCTATTAAATACATCAAACACTTTTTCCCTATTTCAACAGCAGTCCCTTAGATATAGGTTAACTGCAGATTTGAGACAGTTGTATTAGTTGTATTCCAGAGTCCCTTACTACTTCCTATTGAAGTAATTTCTGAAGAGTAATCAATAAAAGAAAACATGTTTCAAAAAATAAAAGGTCATGTTTCAAAAAACACAAAATTATACTAATAAAAAATCCTTCCAACCCCCCAAAAAATCCAAAACCAAACCAACCAACCAACCCCCAGAAAAACTCACCAAAGACAGCTAAAGGAAACCTCAACCCACTGGTGACTGAAAGTTACTGCTGTACCTACTGTCAATCCATTTCTGCTACAACATCTACCCAAAATTTTACAGTTGATAATATATAAGCCACAGTCACTTAACTGTGGACTATTTAGGCTCCGCAGTATCATGCTCCAGAGCCACCTCTGGATAGAGAGTGACTCTGGATACATTAAGTCTCTGCCCTCATGGCCCAAAGCAAACACTATTTTGATTTGAGGCTAACTATCAGTTCTTTAACCAAGCTGTCTGGAATACATCTGAAACTAAGAGCTCAAGGTAGGGGGTGATGGAGAGAGAATGTCAGTGGAATGGAGAAGGTTCTGGCTGAAACCACATCAGCCTTTCTGCTGATGTTAGTAATAAACATCAGTCTTGCAGAAACAAAATCTCAGCCTGCTTGAGTGTCATACACAGAGCAGAGTTATGCTGAGACAGCAAGACTGCATGGGAAAATATTTTGACACTATATTTATAAATAAATTTGAAAGCACAGGGTTGATGGCTTCTGTTTGTTTTATTTTCTTTAAACAGGAGACTCATCCTTGAGTACTATTTTGCCTCTCAACCGTGCAGCATCAGAACTCCAGAAGAAACAGGAATATCTGAGTAGCAAATATGTGCCTTCTTGAGAGTGGGGGGCAGCGGAAGCAATATCCATAAGACTCAGGATGAAGTGGGCAAAACCAGGCATTCAGCATTTTCCTCAAATGATCTCCCCAAAAGACAGCAGTAAAATCTGTCAGCTCGTTGCTTTCTTGACAATGCACTGTCTGATGGTTCATGGTCTATTTGATGCTCCAGATTTTTAATGCTAAAATGCACTGGGCACAGAAGACAAATCTGTAGCTATGAACGTGCACAGCATGCATATAAAGCATGCAGCATCACCTGGCTAGGGCAATAAGAGAGGGCCTAGTAAAACTGGACTAGATTTACTAGAATTAAAACTAGCATTAAGACATCTCTCATTTAGACCTATTTCTAAAAAAAGAACACTCTTCATTTTTCAATGCATCAAATAAAAATTCAGAGTAGCAAGATGAGAGTGATGAGATTTACAATTTTTCACACTGCAATTTTTAAATTATGATTTTGGCAGTACTGGAGCTGGTTAATCCACAGCAGAAAAAACATCAGTTACTGATTCATAACCACATAGTTGTTTCTCCATCATTTCTCAACCAGTTCAGGTCTTGGGCTGGTTTACATCATTTTTCCCTCCATTTAGGTGTGGATGCACTTCTCAGTGCCGCCCTTCCTGGAAACACAGGCACATGACTTCCATTTCTCATTTTTCTGGCTACTTGGCCCCTTCCTTTTTTATTATTGCCACCAGCACTTCACTTCGCTCAGAAGAATCCAAATTTCTTTGCCAGAGCAATCATTGCTGAGATATCTTGACTAATAGTGAACCCTGCTTCATTCATGTCACATTTTAGTGATTAATGATTGGAAAAGTAACAATACTTTTTTAATGAAGGAGGAAAAGGGGTTGATAAAAGGGAATGAGAGGTCCAGAAAGAGAAGAAAAAGTTACTATTCTTGAGCTAGCACTTGGGACCAGCAGTTCCAGGTCCTCTCTCACCCCTGCTCCAATTTTGCTCACACTATTTGGAGTGTGATTCCATTAGATCAGGTATGGGGGACACAGCAGTTTGCTACACACAGATGAGATCTGCCTATTTCTGCATAATTTCCACTCCTCTTCTACCTGCCAGCCTTGACAATCAACCTCCACATGAGTCAACTAAACCATCAGAGTTAACAGAGAAAGCAAACTCAGATTTAAGTCTGCTTTGCGGAGAATCACAGAGCCAGAACAAGCAGTAAGAACAGATAAGGCAGCCACACCACGAAGGCTGGGAGCAGAGCAGAACACAAAGTACAAGATGCTATTGTACTTCGCTATGTAGATGCTATGACAACAACCTATTTCATAACCTGATTAGGACATGGAATTCTGTCCAATAGGAATGTACAAAACTGACTGCTGCTTTCCATCAGTTAGATGAGCTAACATTCAGCAAGAGGATATTCTTTGTGGAAAAACATCTACCCATAGAGCCCCAACAGCACGATGCAGTGAGTCCAATACATTTCTTTTGGTTCCCACTAATACTGATTCACACTGTGGTTAAAAAGATGTCAAGACAAACAGGCTGCTGCAACCCAGCTGGCCCCAGCAGTGCAGAGCTGCCGGTACCAGCAATGACAGCATGTGTGAGACCCATTCAGTGCGTGTCCCTGGGCAAACCACAGCCCTGTCACCTGTGCTGGCTGCACAAACTTGTCAGCCCTATGGCTGCACGAGCAGAAAGAGGTTATTTAGCTGGTGACATTTTGAGTGGGTGTTTTGTTGATCACCATTTCCACCGTCCTCTCAGACATTAGGTGCAGCCCCCTGTGCTCTTTCCCCAGGGACTCCTACCACTCTCACAGGTACCTTTCCAAATTCATGGCCACGTAGTTGGAAAAGTAGGTGCTGCTCTGACAAGACTGATGCCTCATAAAAAACCCTGTGTGCCACAATGTAGAAACAGAAAAGAAATGGGTTTTCTCAAGTGCAACTACCCCCCACGCTGCAAAAGTAATGGGTTTAATTACAGCCCTGTCTCCTTTCTTTATACTTAAACATGAAAAACTTCTACTCCGTGAATTCAAAGTGCATTCAGCAGCTTGCAGGGCGTTTCCAAGCTTATCAGGGTAAACTTCAGCTTCAATACCACAATTTGATATTCAAATTGGAAGAACACAACATCATTAACCAGGCAATTACCAGTCCTCTAAGTAATAGTCCCAGAAGAACTTTAACCCCCAGGTCCAGCTTGATCGAACAGGAATGTTTATCAGGAACTCATTTCTAAAGCGATGTTATTAACACTACCTTTTACAAATTTCATATTGCTTTTTAAGCCTTTTAAGCAGCACTTAAGGTGAACAGGTCACCTCCAATGCATTCCTTTAACACGAAAGGAGATTTGCAGTTTTTACTTTAATTTAATGCTAAGCGATTAATGTTACTGGATGCAGCCACAGAATAAATTTCACTAATTAAGCAAAATGTTGCTTTTCATTTGACACTTCCCTGTGATGACTACAGAAACCCCATTTTATTAGTGCAAAAAGTGAGAAAACAATAAAGACTTAAAATTTCTCAGGGTCAAAAGGCCACTAGCATCAGAATGAAGAATTAAGACTGAAATTTGACTCAGTTCCCTCTCACAATACCCAGGGCTAACTAGCTTTCTAAGGCTAAACTCCATGACTTAAGTGGGGCTTTGTTAAGAGTGGCTTTGCAGGATGCTTCCCTGCAGCAATGCCTCCATCACAAGCATCTGCAGTGATTTTTCCCCATCTGAAAGCTCCTTTTATGGACAAAACAGGCAGAACTTATTTGCTACTCTTTATTTGGCTACACTGTAACTACAGGCCACACAGGTGCTTCCCAATCTTTGTGTTGGCTTTATCCCAACTACATGTTTAATTGGACTTTGGTTTCCATTAGAAGATTAAAAAAAACCATAAATCCTTAAAAATGGGGAAGAGCCACCCTGGGATTTGGGTGTACTCCACTGACCACAGAGGAAAAGCCCTGAGCAGCTTTACTCTAAATAATGCTATTAGCGGCTCACTAATAAAAAAATTGCTTCTGTCTTTGTTTTCTATATGCTTCATGTTTTTATTCCTGGCAATAATTTCCTAATACATTTTCAGGTTTTAATTACCTGTTCCCATTAAATTTTAATGAAGTGTCTAGCACTTAACTATGTGTGTATCTCAATGCCAAGGTCCCTTGGGTGGGTTTTTTTTTTTGCCCCGGGCTTTTTTTCTTTTGCTTGTTTTCAAATTATTGAATCCGTCAATACAACACATAATGTTAAGAAATGTTCTTCTTCATAATGTTATAAAAGATTGCAGTGATTTTGCAAGGCAAAACAAAGGCAGTTTAGAACTGACAGCTTAGGAATGGAAATGCAAGGACTGGATCAGCATAAGCTATTTCCAACCCTCTTTCCCAAGGGAGAATTGTATGCCCAGAAAGTTGGTTTTTGCTTGCGACTGTTTTCAGAAGTTTCATGTGAGTATTAGTTACCAGAATTCTGAAATAATTCAGACCTGCTAAAACAAAGTAGACTTCACAGTCTAAATTGAAATAGTATTGATCATGAAAAAAACCAACAAAATTAAGGATCATGTCCTAATTTCAGACATGAGTTGTATCACATAAATTATGTTCATATTGTTCTTAAAAGAATATATAACCTATGCTTGTTCTTACAAAATTTATAAAGGAAAACATTAACAACTACAGTGTTAATAGTTTAATTCATATAAGAATACTGACAGATCTGCTTTTAACTCCTTACTGTGTGTATATGTTTAATACAAGTCCTATTCCTATCCCACTCATCTTGAGCATTTAAGGGTCATCCTTTCTTTGTGAGGATCTCCTCTTATCTAGTGACAAAGGAGTTCAAATCTCTCCAGAGATGGAAAGCCAGGCTGCCACAGCCTGAATATACATCTTACACTTGTGTTGCTTAAAATGATGCTGCAAATCCATTCTCCTCACAGCTTTGCAATAATCTACTTTTCCTCAGAAGTCTCTGGAAAGACCTGGCAAATCTTGTTAGAAATAAGACATTATTTCAGAATAATCAATACCATATTTTTCAGCCCCTCCATTCCTGAAATTACTCTTCACCAAATGAAGACCAATTAACCAATTCTCTATGTTTTAGAGCATCTCTTAGCAAAGGTCCATGGGACCCACCTCACTGTACAAAAGCATCATCAAAATATCCTTCCTAGCAATGCAGAAGGAATTCTATGAAAACACTTTTTACCCATAAAGGTGCTAGACCTTCTGTGTTAAGATAGTGACTAAAAACTATTGGTTATGTTAAAAAATATTACACAGATGAGTGATAATGCTTGGCAAATAGGGAAACTTCTGACACAGTAACTGATCTGTAGCTCTGCAACCACTCACCAGTTGAATACCGAAGGGAAAAAACAAACCCTGGTCATTAGGACTGCTCCTGTATGCCAAGCCTGTGAGACTAACATTTTAAAGATCATTTCAAAAGGAATTTTAAAAGACAGTCTACAAGCAGAACTATGCTTTCATACAGCTGTTTTGTTTAAACTGCTCAGGATGACCCTGGGCAGGCTGCTACTACACTGTTTGAAGCTCTTGCACCACTTCCGTCAGCAGTTTTCCTGCTCAGCTCACACAACTGCACATGAAGGTACACAAGGCACTACAAAACACAATAACCCTTGGGTTTTTTTGCTGAACATTATCCAACAAAATCTCATTTTAGGCTCATCTGCCACACTTTTATTTGCCCCAAAGCAATTGCTATGGGCATCTTCCAAAGGGATCTGTGTTCTGCACTGGCAGTGCTGCTGCAGAAACAATCTGTATCTGAAGTAATTAGCAAGTTTATTACCTAGCTCCCCAGGGCAGCCAGGCTTCACTATGACTAGTTCTTGGACCAATCTCAAGGTTTTTAGGCAAGAGCCAAAGGTCTCAAGGACAACTGAATCAATGCTAGTTTGCTGCCACTCTGAGCACAGGAAATGGTCCACAATAAGCCAAAATCCATCTGATGTGAACCACTTGACTGTTGGAAATGACAATATATCAACAAAAAATCTTAAGGTTAAAATTTTTTGCAACAGCTTTAAGCGGTGAAGAAACTACAGGGTGTAAAGATTTTCAGCACAGGAAGTGGAGGAGAGATGATTTAAGGGACCATTGTGTTAACTAATATCACACAGTACTAGAAATAACAATTCTATAGTTATTTCTATGCAGGAAAAATTCTTACACTAGGGAGCAAAATAGCACTCAAGCACTTACTTTCTTCAGAGGAACTTTTGGGTCACAAAATGCCTATCTTGGCAAAGACAATTCACTTTTGTAATTACTATTGTAACAATCAAATTGTCACAGTATCAACATCACATTTTCTATCAGTTTCATTTCTAATTGCCTAACAGACCCAGTTCCAAGAATAACAATTAAGAGTGGGTTCTGGGAAATGTTTTCACAAGACCAAGTGGAAACAGGACAATGAAGGGCCTCTGAGACCTTCTGGTTAAAGCCTGCAATTCAGTTTCAAGTCTTGTGTCCTTTCCAATTTCTCATCAGCTGCACAAATTTAGGTACAATGTACCATCAACAATTCTCCTTTCAACCTAAAAGTGGTAAGTGAGCCAGGAAGCTTTGTAGGCAGCAGTTTTTGAAAGAGCAGGACAGTATCTTTTACCAATGTAACCAAGGAGTCAACAAATAATAGATTGAACAAAAAAAAAAAGGTATAACAGATAATCTACAGAGGATGTGAGCAAGCTGCATGCACAGAAAGAGCAATTTCCTAGAAAAAGTGATACTAGGCAGGGGTTGGTACATTTCTTGAAACCATCAAGAGCAGACTGCTTGCGGTATTTAAAAGAAATAAAGGACTATAAATATCTTGCATTGTACTTCATATACTCTAGAAGAGCAAAATAGCACAAATTGGAGATCCAGAAACAATATGCCATGTTTTAAAACAAAACATGACAACAAAACTGTTTTATGTGATGGATTTATCAACCAAATCTGGAAAAGGTTTCAAGATGCAGAAAATTAGACATGACAAAGAAGAAAAACCTGAAGCTGTAACAAAACTATCCATGTCACAACATTCTGGGCAGGAACCCACCCTTTGAGAAGAGTTTTGGTCTCAATTTAAGCCAATTCTCATATAGCTATCATTATGGGATATCTCAAGCTCAGTTGGTCTACACCTTGGTATGAGCTTGAAGCAGACAAGACCTGGCAGTCACTCTGCTGTGCTTGGCCATCCAAGCAGATGCATATGCAGAGCTTCTGAGTGCTCACTTGGCAGAATTTAAGAAGGTAATGCCAATTAAGCTTTTCTGCCTTACAAGCAGTTATTTAACAATCAATCAAAATGCAGCATAATAGAGGTAAGGAAGACTTCACTGGAAATCAAATTAACAAGAATGTTAAGAAAACATCTTGGGCTATTATTTAGAGTTCATAAAAAAAAAACCCAACCAAACATTCTTCCCAAACTGAAAATAAATAATTGAATTTTGACAGTGTGATACAGAATAGTATAAAAATCACTAAAAACAACCCAAACTTTTCAAAAACTTATCTGCAACAAAAACATGGAAAGCATTGGTACCTATTTTTTTTTATGTTACATACTCACTTTTTAGTAATTTCATACATCTATTATTTTATCAATTACTAAGTGTTTTTCCACTCTGTTTTCTCTCAAAGTGTTGCAGCTAATTCTGAGGCAGATCACAGAATGAGTTGGGGTTGGAAGGAACCTTAAAGGTCATCTAGTCCAACCCCCTGCCGTGAGCAGGGACACCTTCCACCAGACCAGGTTGCTCAGAGCCCCATTCAGCCTGGTCTTGAACACTTCCAGGAATGGGGCATCCACAGCTTCTCTGGGCAACCTGTGACAGTGCCTCACCACCCTCACAGTAAAGAATTTCCTACCAATATCTAATATAAACCAAATGTCTTTCAGTTTAAAGCCATTCCCCCTTGTCCTGTCCCTGTATATCCTTGTTAAAAGGGGTAAAAGACACTACAGTGCTTTCTACTAAAAAGAATGAAGAGCTGATCTCCTCACCACCCCAGCTTTTTTCTGGTTATTCCTTCATTTCCTACCACTCATCTCAAACGTAATTTCACTGATCTACAGCATTAGCTGGCTTCCATAACTACAAACTGTAAATTTGTATAACCATATGAGAAAAAGTGCAAGAATTACTATGTCAGCATTATCTTTGCATGGATCTGAAGCAGAGAAACAACTGTAATTAGTATTATCAAACCTAAGAGTATCCCTTAACAAATGATGGGAGTCAGAAGTATCTTACATTAAAACATGAGGAATACCCATGAAGTTATTCTAGGATCCTTACAAAGAAGACTACAAAAACCTTAAAACAATGCAATATAACTGCTTTAATTTTTTTGTAAGACCAAAAAATGTAGCTGAACTTGCAAAGGCCAAAACCAATAAAAAGATGCAAAAAAAATCTAAACAATTTATGTAAGATTTAAGTGAGTGTGTGGATGTGGTAAATGCAGACCACACTTGGACACATCAACATCTGCAAGAAGTTTGAGCTCACATTTCTGCAATCTAGGCCAGTACTATTTTTCAGAAAATAATATAAGATGTGATACTCAGTGCCTTTTCTCATGGCCACACAGGAATCTTTTCTGAAGACTGATCAGCAATGGCCAGCTCAGGCTCTGGAAAAACACACAGGAAGGCATATCATTTCCCCTTGGATATTTAGAGCAAAATCATGTGGGATATTAGAGAACCACAGAATGGTTAAGGTTGGAAGGGAACATAGCGGGGCATCTGGTCCAACCTGCTTCCTCAAGCAGGGTGTTTAAAACCCAGCGTATTTCTATTTGGATGCGTTCACAGGGATCTAGGAAAACAATATTTATCTTCTTCAAGTTTTAAAACTTACAGCTATAAAAAGACAAAGATCCTGGTTGGTTGGGTTTTATCCAAAAGACCACAAACCAGATGCAACCCCCGCTTCACATTTGAGTAGCACCAATGCAGAAACCTCCCTCCCCACAGGAAACCTTTGGCTACACATCTGTGCAGTGAAGGACCCATTCTCAGCATCCCACCTGCAGCACCCTTCCTCACCCACTGTGGAATCTGAAACCAGAATTTGGGTTGGAGGCTTTGTGCAAGACCCACAAGGGCAACCAGTTGCCTCAGAGAAGCCCTACAAAAGCCATGCTGAGAAGCACACACCCAGCTGGGGACTAAAAAGCCAAATCTTGTCCAGCCAAGACACAGGCATGTGGGTCTTGGGCCTTCATAAAGATGAGGAAGCCAAGCCTCCTTTTAAAATGACAAGATTTAAAAAGAAAGATTCTTTTATGCCCCCCCTTTTTGTTTTGGTGCTCAGATTCTCCTGAGTACAGAGTGGATGTGTGTATGGAAATCAAGAAAATTTAATGGCCTCTGCTCTCTCCTTCCTCTGTGCAACACTTGCTCCTTTTAATTATGTGACCCTTGGCATAGAATTTAAAACTGCACCATGTACATAAAAAGAACTTATGAGACTCTTCCTGAAGCCATAAATCAATGACATTAGGCAATAAATGAAGAGCACATATCAATAAAGCAGTAAAATTAACTTCGGTGACAAGGTGCATTCAATTACTAAATGATCAAAACATGTTTCCCTTGACCTCATTAAATTACCAATATCCTGCTGGAAAACACAAATGAAAAATGTGGAATTCTTCAATAACAATGTGCTTTTCTATTAAAGCTCTGCATTTTTATTGTGAGAAACTCTTGTCCATCTGTAAACAAAGCAAAGCCCAAGTTCAATGTTTCTGAGGCATCCACTATGCTCTACATCCTAATTTGAGAAAATTCAACCCTTTTGATCCTAGTTTTTCTCTCTTAAATTTGAGGAAATCTTAATCAGCTTCTTAAAACTTTTCTTTTACTTCAGTCAGCCATTTTGGAAGAAATTTCATTGAAATATATTCCTGCAGAAACCCTACATTTTGTCAGTGTTTTCCAACAAATGCATTTTGAACTCTTTCTGCTAGTATTATCAATCTGGTTGTAGCATCTCTTTTAGCAACTTCAAAACAGGAGCTCACTAAGCAGTGCTTTAAAAGGCATCATATGCTCATTTTAAATCTTGATCACGCTATGAACTGTCATTGTACATGACTTCATTGAAATATTTCACCTCTGTTTTACTGAAATTACAAACAATCACACTGAACTTGTTACTGTTTACTTCCTCTGGGGTAAACAAATGCAGGAAGGCTGGAAGGACTGGGAAGATTTCCTCTCCTGACAGGGGATTTTGAAGTGCTGAGCTTATAGAAACCCCACCCCTCCCCCCCCCCCCCCCAAAATGTTTCCCTTTAGCTCTCAAACTCCAGAGTGTGTAAAGGTCTCACTTTACACAGCTATTAATGCAATTCCAAGTTCTGTTGAATTTTACAGCTTCTCAGATTTGCTCTAGAAAAAAAATAAACCTGAACTGAGCTCAGCCATTTCTCCTAAACTTGCCTCTCACATACTTTCACATGAGATTAAAAAGTCAGAACTCTCATAGATTTACGTTGCATTTTAATAAGGAAAACCTGCCTGCCTCAGAAAATACGAAGAATGAAAGGAAGACATAAAAACACAAGCTGACCTTGAAATTTCACATTGCTTCTGGTAAGGAAATAGACCATTTTCACACTGACTTAGGTATATACATTAAATTGTTCTGTGCATTCATAAATACATTTTTGATATTTCAGAGAAGATAGACAGAGAATGCATGGAAATAGCTGTCAGATTAAAAGGAATTACGTTGATTTGAATGCACTTTTACTCTGCTATCTTTACTTTCACTGTAAGGAAACTGCTTTTGGTTCGTGTGGGATCTATTATGGGCAGCTCCACTGCCTTCACCAGAAACATACTGGTATCAAACTCATAGAGAAACCAAAATGCAAAGTGTGGTCACAAACACAGCAGAACAGCAGCCAGAAGCCTTACATATAAATGTCTTGTTAAGAAAAGCTCATACAAGGCACCTCAACTAAGACACTTGAATCCAGCAGGAGTTGTGCTATGTAGACTTCTCCTTTTTCCTTAATCTAACAAGTTCTTCGTTTGTCATTCAGTGGGCATTTTCTATAGCTACTCTGAAGCACAGAAACCAATGACTGAGCCACAGCAAAAACAAAACAGGTTGTACCATTTATTTCCAAGGAAAAAAGAGGCTGCAAATTAATGCATTTTTGAAGTCAGACCCACAAAAGGCAATCTCAACCTGAATCCATCTTCCTGCTGCCTGACTCTCTATTTTGTCTATTTTAACTGCAGGTGAGATGAGGTACCTGTATCATATTTATTTGCCTGTGATTTTCCAACTCTCTAGACTGGTTGGCCTAAGACAAGGAAAATGAAGACCAATATCAATAGTGAAGACAGTTGGACCAAAGCATCCAACACCCTGAAGTCAGTAAGAAAACTTACAGCATCTTCAATGCACTCTGGATCAGATATTTGCCTAAAAAGCTGCCATCCTTTATTACCTCTATCAATCTCACAAAGGAAAGCATGACCACGCATACTATGTCTGTATTACTGCTCATTTTTATCCTCCTTTGTGGAAAAATCAATTAGGCATACATGGCTCTCTTTTATTACATTATAAATATCATTATTACAAACCGTTTACATGAAAACAAATTATAGGGTAGTAGACCAGAAGCATAAATCTCACTCGAGCTTAGCTGAGGCTTTTAAACCTCACACAGCCAAACACTAGGCTAATATCTGGCCAAGAGTCAAAACAAATAGATTTGAAAGTCTCAAAGTTGAACGTTGCCCCAGCACTTCCAACACAATTTCACCACTGGCTTAAACCAGTTCAAGCGCGCTGGTGCTTTTCCAAGTTACTCATCCCCACGTTTTGCTTCATTCCTTACTTTAGCATTAGCACAGCTATGACTGCAAATTATGTATTTGTTAGGATTAGCTCTAAACCAAATAGTTGTCTTCATTTGCTGAGTGCATATGTGCACACAGCACAAGGGAAGAAGCAGAGAAGCTTAAATGGACAGTGGTAGGATTACTTCGAGCAACAGCCCACATTTAAACTGTTTAAATCAACCACAAAAATTGTATGAGAACCCAAGGAATTCAAGAAGTACAGAGAAAGTTAAGGGAGTATTTGTGAGCAGAAGAAGGATCTTTGTGATCCTTCCACAACAACAGGTGCCTCATACCTACTAAACCACCACAGACAACAACTGAGGAAATTCGGCAAACCCCAGAGACTTGTGTAAGGGGTGTGCAGGACAGTGTGGGCTGCACAACACTACCTGGAGCTTTGCTTCCACCTCCACTGGAGCAGCAAAATATCATTGTATGGACATCTCGCCAGGAACTGTAGCACAAAGCTTCTATTTCAGCCTTTTTCTGTAATGCCTTTTTCTGAGGCTAAATACATTATCACAGAATGGTTTGTGTTGAAAAGACCTTTGAAGATCATCTAGCTCCAAAACCCTCACCACAGGCAGGGACACCTTTGCCTAGACTAGGTGGCTGAAAGCCCCATCCCCCCATGGACTTGAACACTTCCACAGATGGAGCACCTTTCTTGCAGAGGACTCACTTCCTCACAGTAAAGAATGAGAATCCCTCATAACCAGAGCACTTGCTCAGGGCATGAGGTTCCAGCCTCCCTTCTCCTGCCAGGGCCAAACCAATGTCTCCCAGACAAACACCTTACCACTTCCAGGAAGGTTACTTACAGAGATTCAATGAAAATGGATCATTTATCTTTTGCATTTGAGAGCATCACTCCACTTCTCCAGGACTGCAGCAGAAAAATTTTAATTATCACATGAGAAGCATGACCTTTGTCTATCGTACAAAGTTTTGACATTTCCTTTCTTATGTTCTAGGTATTAGCTGATTGCCACATTGAAAAAGCAACTGCTAAATGTGGTCAACAGTGTAGCAAAATGGTTCGTAAAGTACCGAATTGGTTCCATAAAACTTCAGGATATGGGCTGGAAGTAAAGAGCAGTTGTAAGGGAAAGTCAGCTGAAGTATTTGTAATTGCTGTTTACCAGTACTAATGATATGCTAAATAATCATTTAAGTGATCTTATCATGCAGAATTTAAAGAGGTTATTTGCTGACTTACACATTTAGAAAGTAATAGTTCTTCACATTAATCAAGCCCAAGTTCTGCTTTTTGGCAGCAGCTCTCCCCTGACAAGCATTTTCATGTCAGTATTATCTAAACTAATTAGCTTACCAGCTTGAATAATTCTTATGAAACTTTTCTCCCCCCCTTAACTTCTTACATTCCGATTTTGTGAAGGAAACCAAATTAGTATCATGGGGTTTTGGTTTTTTTACACAATAAGAACTCATATAAATCTTATTCAATGACTATGGCAAATTTTTTCAATAGCTTCATAATGTTATACTTTATAAAGAGCAGTACAGGAATGTGACTGTGGGCTTTGTGCTGCCTCTGACAAGTAGAGGTTAAAACCCTCTGTATTAAGTCAGAGGCCTCCATTTGGCCAACACTGAAAGAGGTTACTGGATGCAGTTTGTGCAAGTAATTTGGCAAGAAAATAAAATATATCCTCAAGAACCAGTGCAGTAACAGCAGTAATCCTGACACAGAACCAGACTACCTTAATCCTGCCCAGAGAACATACGTTGGGCAAAAACTTACACTAAAGATATGAAAAATAGTAAGGAATTGCTTTAGAACTACACAAATCACAGACGTTCTACAAGATCTGTTCTCCTGACCATTTCACCCCCCTATGCTTGGAAGAGTTTCCAAAATAATTCATGAGGCTTCTTCTTTCCTATAATTCCTAATATTTGCTTACTATATCAAGTGATTTTTAAATTTATTTTAGGTTTTCTTAAAACAGTCATGTTCTGCACTTGAAAAGTATTTTGAGTAAAAAAAATTTAGCCATGGAACATCTCGCAAATTTCTGCCAACTCAAACTTTGAATTTCTAATCCTGGGACTTAGAAAGCACAAGAATGAGTAGAGCCAGAACTTGCCACAATGTTTGGGAAAGGCATTTAACTTATTTCCTGCATCTGCAGCAGACAGAAATTTCAAGTATTGATGTTATTTCAATCATGTTTGCAGAGTAACTGAATAAACACTTTTTTTAAGTTAGAAAAAAATGGAAATGAGAGTTTAGGAACCCAGGTATTTTGTTCTAGTTAAGGCATTTCTCTTCCTACCTGACATTTTAGAGATTCCTTTCATTCTATTCCTATCCACTGAAAAATCACGTTGTTGAGATTATAAACAATCTTTTTTCCATTTTTCTTCTCTCTGAAGAACATCAACATCCACTTTTCAAGCTTTTAATCTCTATGATCCTTTCCTTCTCTGTTTAGTCCATCCCTTTTAAACCAACCCACAGATTAAAGCTCAGAAAGATTTCACGTTATCTAATCTCTGCTAGCCTACCATGAGAGCAACTAGATTAACTCCATCAACCCAAG
This sequence comes from Eopsaltria australis, assembly GCA_034509425.1. Lineage (NCBI taxonomy): Eukaryota > Metazoa > Chordata > Aves > Passeriformes > Petroicidae > Eopsaltria > Eopsaltria australis. Next base: position 525,715 of record JAVTVJ010000091.1, on the reverse strand, counting down.
AGTGGAATGGGGGGAAAAAAAGTACTCTAGCAGCCTAAAAGCCTGTACAGAAGAAGAGAAATTGTTTCCTCTCTCTATAAGCAGGAGACAAGCAGTTGTGTCTCTTACAAAGGAAACCAAAATAATTCTAAAGAGAAAAGAGAAGCATTTCAAACAGAAAGAAGAAGTCTGAAGTTTTATTCTGAGCATTCTTTTCCCTTTTTAAGCAATTACACAACCACTTTTTACTTGTAATTTTTATGTGCTATTTCATATGCATAAAGCTAACAAGTTTCCTGACATGGAGGAGCCTTTAACTGGGTCTGCAACAGTCGCAAGGGATTAGTCTGGCTAGATAAAAATACTCTGTTCATCCCAAGTTTTATAATGCTCATTTGAAGACTTGCCTGTCACACCAGCAGGAGGAAAAAAACCTGTGTCATAACAGCTTCACACTCTCTCCATAGGTGGACACCATCACCACATCTTAATACGGCACTGAGCCACTTCTCAGAAGCAGTCTTAGAGTGACTTAAGGGTGTCTGAAAAGGCAGCTCCAAAAGACAGCTGAGAAGGTCAAAATGCCCAGTTCTGCTACCTCTATACTTACTTTTCCAGAGACCTACAGAGGTGAAACACATGAAATCTCTTAATTGATCCTTTTGCTTGGCTGGAATCTAATCTAAAAATACAAAATTATAATCTGTCTATATTTTTGTCATGTTCACTAGCCACTGTAATTACCTCAAGATCATATTTAATAGAGAATTCTCCATCCAAGGGCTTCAAATTATATTTAGCAATTAAGACAGCCTCAGATCCCAATATCGAAATGAAAAAGCTCTTATGCGGAGGGAAGCTAAAGCACAAAGCCAAAGAAAACTTTGCCAGGATTGGAACAGAAAACCTGTGGCACAGCCAGAAAGACTTCCTGGCTCTCAGCCTTACTTCTCAACCATAATAAATTCCTTCCTGTACATATGCATGTTCAAAGAGAAACTCCAGTAAATAGAAAAAAAATAGCAAAAACCCATCAAAATAACCAGATAGATTATTAACGTTACTTAGGTCAAAGAAAATATTGTCCTGCCAGAGTTTGTCTTCACTGCACCAGACAGCACAAGTTCTTCTGCATAAGACTGGTTAACCCAAGTGAGAACAAATGCCTGCACCATGACACAGGTGTGCCTCTAAAAGCAGTAACAGTAGTTACTGAATAATAGTCTTACACAGAGCATTTTGTGCACCTGACAGCCCTCATTTAACAGGGCATACTCTGGCCTTGGAAACACTGTAAGAATTTATTAGAATGCTATTAAAGTTGAAGGTGCTTTTTTTCCTCTAAAGAGCTTTCAGTATCAGCATCAGCACAGACTGAATGCAGCACATTAGACAAGTTCAAATGCATTTCATCTTTGACCACAACTTCCGTTTAATTCCAGCACTGAAGGAGAGGGTACCACCAGAGGAACATGTGACACTGGTCAGCACAATTCCAAAAGCTTGGAAAACCTTCAAATACTTGTTTTATTTCAGTGAAATATTTTTTTACCACTCGACTTGGACTTCTGAATTTAAGGGATCCTGCTCCCTGTGTCCTAAATGAGAGCGAGTAATAACTCTGTGGCATCTCGGGGAGGAAGGAGCAGAGTCCTACAGCCACTCTCCTAGCATACTGCTAAGGTTATAAGCACTTTTCCTTCTGACCACCTGTGGTGGACCAGGTTTGTCACACAAATCCAGAATTGCTTAAATAGGTATCTAAACTCAGAGAAGCAGAGTTATGCGGTAACTTCCTAAGCAGTGCACAAAACTTGCTTGCTGCTGAAGTGGGAGATGATTTCAAGCATCTCATCAGCTCCTGGCTTTAAGGAGCCCATTCTCACTCTGCCTTTGGTGCCTTTTCAAGAACCACAGGAAGCCTGCTGATGGAAATGCAGGCTTTGCTCGTCTAGCACTAGCAACAAATGACAGGTCCTAACTCATTCCCATCTCTGATGCAGAAAGGCAGACAGACTCACATCTGCATTTCCCTGCAGCAACAGTATTGTTTCCTTTGGAGACAAAAAACCCCTCAGTGTACAAGGACCGCCCTGCAGCTGCTTCCTCCTTCCTACCCCTCCTTCCCATCCTAAAGGAAAATTGCCTGTGGTGAAGGAGTATAAGTACAGCCATTACCATGTCAATTCTTCCTCCATAACTGTTAAAACTTCTTAAAATTTAAGGTGTAGGGGGCTACTAAAGTCTTTCCCGAACCTGTCAGCACAAAGTCCAAATCTTAAAACATGATCCAACAAAAGGAGAGTGTGAAATGAAGCTTCACCCCTGCTCATGCTGGTGCCTGGCCAGAAGGGAGGCCACTCCTGACTCCCAACTGCTCCCAGCACACTAACGCAGGTCCTTCAGCTTGGACAAGCTCACACAAATTAAAACCCTGCTTGGTAACAATCAGCTACATCTAAATGAGGACAGTGGGTATACAATTTGCCTTTGCCGTTCACACTTTTACACTAAAATGACTCAGCCTGCCTGCTCAGTCATAACTCCCCTCGCTGAAACAAGACGGGAAGGAAAAACCTGTCAATTCAGGGGTTTCACATTTTCATCTGCAGGTGGAAAAACCCTGCAGCTGAATGGTATTTCTGGACACATACAAATATCACTTAGGTTGGAAATCAGTGCAAAGTGTATGTACTCGACTGCACCAGAAGGGTACAGGGGCAACACAGTCCTAATGACAACACAACCATACACATAATGGCCTGAAATACAGCTCTGAGTAGTGTCCACGCTTGTAACAGGATCAACAACAAGGAGCCACAGCGAGACAGGAGCTCTGACAGGCGGAGCAAAGGCTGAGGATGCACCTCCACAACTGCTCTAAAGCACATTTAGTGGTAAAATGGACCAGAAATCCCACCCTGCCTCTGTGCACCCACGCATTTGTCCAAATGCCAAATCAAGTTCTAATCAGCGAGATACACACTCATTGCCATTAGTTTCTCTCTCTAAGCAGGAATTATTGCTTGAGGCTTTGACGTGTGACACCACATTTCTGTACTGCAGGGATTTTTGTTCCAGTAACTGAGCCTGCCCTACAGAGTTTTCCTGTGCAAACAAAGTTGGAGCAGTAAAACTGAGAGCAGAGCTCTTGTGGTCTGATGAAGAACATTTGCAGGAAAACCCTTCTTTCATCGTGCCAGGTTGCCAGGAACAGAAACAAAATTTAGCGTGTGATGACTGTTTCTGTGAGAGAAGCCAGGAAAACCTAAGGTACATGTTAAGTTGCACACAAGAAACTCTGCCAAGCTCACATTTTCATTTCTGACTGACTTAGAAGTCCTGGATGCACTATGCTTTACATTTAAGCACAAATTTCAATAACAGCCAAAAAGGTTTCTTGTGGTTATAGCCTATTGAAGTTAAACTGCTTGATTTCACCTCAAAATCAAGGTGAAAATGTTTCACAGAAAACTATAAAGAAAACTTGAAATAAAATAAGTAATACCCACTTTTGCATGTTTCTGAATTCTGTCTGACATACCTTACGTTAAGAAACTATGCCAAAATCCCGTGAAGCGCTTTTATTTGCTCTCCTTCACAGCAGACTAGAAAGGCTTTGCCCAAAGCCTCGCTTAGGTGCAACTGATTAAAATAGAGTTCAAAAGAACCATGCCACCCAGCCAGATATGAAGAGATTTGTTATTCTAAGACTTAGAAATAGAATGGGTTTGATGCCAGAATTGAGTCTATCCAAGTTGTTTAATAAATGAGTCTGTCTAAACGAGATTTATCTCATATCTGCCCCTAAAGGCAGTTAAGAGCTGCTTTTTTTTTAATATTTACTTAACAATGTAATTAGTTACAACATGTTTTCGTTTCAATTATCGGTGACTAATGGGAGTATTTTGTGCATATGTGGTAACTGTCCCCCTTTAAATTACCATAACCAATTGCACAGCACAGTATATGCATTTTGTTGTATTAATTCCGTGCTTACATATTCAAGAAAATGCTTTCTGCATCACACCATTAAAAAAAAAAAAAAAACAACACTAGAGTAATTTTTTTTTAAAGAACCACCTTTCTGATTAGAAATAAAGCTTGGGCCAAGCTTTCTAATATGGAACAAGTTAAAAAAAAAATCTCTCCTCCCATTGTAACACATCTCAGTCCTGTGAATATCCAGGAGCAACTCTTTCAGTAATTATTTAGTGCAATTATTTAATTACCTATCAATGTTACTTTGTCCCTCTTGAGGTTTGTACTGGTGTATTGGGGGAATTTAGACAGACCCACTCAGCTGATTTCTGGTGATTAATGTGTTTTCTATTACAAGCACAGCTATTAACAAAAGGCAAAATGTTAGTTCAATCCTATATAAAATCCCACAATTTCTACTATCTCCAAAGAAAGACAGGAACTTCAGGGCACGAGAGTTATTTAGACCCTGCAAGGTCTCGTCATAACTGAAGAGAAAGGCTTCCGGACCCCAGCAGCATGGACAAAGGAGCTCTCAGGGAGCATGGAAAGAGTTAAGAGGCAGCTGCAGCACTCTGCAAGGTACAGCAGAGCCAGAGGAAGGCAAATAAACCAAACTGAAACCATTCTTCCGCGCCCGGCCTCTTCTTCCTGTGATGTCACGCTACAAATTGCCGGGCGCTCTGCTCTGCTCTCCAGAAGGAGCTGGACTGGCAAGAGCTGCCGAGGGCTGTGGGCTGCAGGAACAAACACGCTCTGGAATTCGGTTTCTGCCCTGGCAAGCAGCTCCCTTCTGCTTCTGCTTCCCGCCCCATGGGGCGAGCCAGCGAGCCGAAAAACTCGTTGTACAGAAATAAGGGAGAGGGGGAAATGCAAGTGCCGGCACTTCACAGCGTCCAGGAAATCGTTTCCTAAAGAACACACTCCCAGTAGATTCGGATGGACAAGGCTTCGCCGTCACAAGCTGCAGCCAAGAGTAAGGCACAAAGTCCTACAACAGCTTCATTCAGTCAAGGTGAGAAATGGAACTAAGCAAGCCTTGGGGTGACCTCATCTGCCACAAATGACGCATTTTCTGACTTTTGCAGACTGGCTATGTGATTACAAATAGCACTCAGCAGAGAAGAGAGACTTCCTGGTGATTTCTGCTGGAGATGTACTCCCCTGCCACAGAGCTCACCCTCCTTGCCTGAAGCTTCACAGCGTGACAAACTTGCCAAAGCACACTGTTTAAATACATCTGACCTGCAAGTTTTTCTGGAATTTCAAAAAGTTGCAATCAAAATACCAGAGAAAACGCCAAATCACAGGAATTTTTAACATACCATTATAATGGTAAGCTCTAATTGTTCCACTGAGGACTCCTTTAAATACACTTTGTATGGGTGTATCTTTAGCATGGTGTTTGTTCTTGGCCTCATAGCAAACTGTGTAGCCATCTACATTTTCACTTGCACTTTAAAAGTGCGGAATGAGACTACAACTTACATGCTTAATTTGGCCATATCTGATCTGCTTTTCGTGTTTACATTACCCTTCAGGATTTATTACTTTGTAACCAGAAACTGGCCATTTGGAGACATTCTCTGCAGGATTTCTGTCACCCTCTTTTATACAAACATGTACGGGAGCATTTTGTTTCTGACTTGCATCAGCGTGGATCGCTTTTTAGCCATAGTGCACCCCTTCCGATCCAAGACCCTCCGGACCAAAAGGAATGCAAAGATTGTCTGTGCTGCAGTATGGATAACCGTGCTAGCAGGCAGCACACCAGCAAGCTTCTTCCAGTCCACAAACCGCCGGAGCAACTCGGAGGAAAGTACGTGCTTTGAAAACTTTTCGGAGGACACGTGGAAAACCTACCTATCCCGGATTGTTATCTTCATTGAAACTGTTGGGTTTTTTATCCCGCTCATCCTGAACGTGACCTGCTCCACCATGGTCCTACGGACTCTGAACAAACCGCTTACATTAAGCCGGAATAAAGTAAGCAAGAAAAAGGTACTCAAAATGATTTTTGTCCATTTGGTGATATTCTGCTTCTGCTTTGTGCCTTATAATGTCACCTTAATACTTTACTCCCTAATGAGAACACAGACCTGGGTCAATTGCTCAGTGGTGACTGCAGTCAGGACCATGTACCCCATCACTCTGTGCATTGCTGTTTCAAACTGCTGCTTTGACCCCATAGTCTATTACTTCACATCAGATACCATTCAAAATTCCATAAAAAAGAACCGGTCCACCAGACCCCGGGACGTCAGATTCTCTGAAAGGACAGTTTCAGAAAACTTCATTCAACACAGTCTTCAGACCATAAAAATGAAAATATTTGACAGTGACTCTACAATATAAACTATATTAAAAGACTATTGGGACTAAACTGGAATTAGGAGCCTGCACATTTCTTCAGCTGTGGACATATATTCTGATATGTAAAGGCTGTGCTTCCTTCACATCTGAAAAGTTTATTACAGGGCTGTAAAAGTGTTAAACATAATAGCACGCAGAAAAAGTATTTTAAAAGTCTATGCCAAAGGTCTGTCCTGACAGATTGTATGTAAGAAATGAACTTTTGGATTTAGAGGTTAACCAAAGTCCAAAGACTGTTTGTCAAGTCAAACACAAATGAAAAAGTAGGTTGTTTTTCCTTCCTGAAGTTAAAGCAGCTGTTCAATTTAATAATGATATCTGTTTCCAAGTTACTGAGTTTGGGGGGGAAGCTACCTGCCCTACACTGCTGGAAAACTGCCCCATATTGTCATATCACTTCAGCTACTGTGTCTTCTCCAGAGTATCCTTTTGTCTCACTTCTCCCCTACAGTCTTTTTCCCTGCACCTTCCTTCTTAGGGACCATTATGTTCACAGGAGGCTTCAGTCAGGTAGTTAAAAGAACTTTGTTTCTCCCGGGTTTATCTGATAAAAATACATGCTCTCCCCAGAAGCCTGGCCCCCCATAAAGCAATTCACTCTCCTGGTAGTTTAGAGCATTTAGAAACGTCTTGGACAAACTGGTTTTTCTTCTCACCTCTCTCTCAGAAACTTGTGTAATTAAACAAAGTAACTTGTGATGACTGAAGTTAATGCTTTAGGTACAGTATGACTTTATTAACCTCTTTTGTGAAGAAGTTCTTCAACTCAGCATGAATTTTGAGGAAAATAACATCCTCTGAATAAGCTAATTCAATCTCAAAGCATAGTTTCTTAGAAAAACAAGACCTTTCCTAACTAGAAATGAACACGTGCATCAAGTCGATCATTTCTTCCAGGAAACTATTTGGTGTCCCATAAAGAAATTAAAGATGTAGTAATTTTGCAGTGCAACTTCCTCTCAAGTTTTGCGTCCTAGAAATAATTTCAACATGAGCATTTAAAACTTCAAATGCTATTTTCGTTCAAACTTTAAAAAGTATAAAAATAAAATACTTGGGGCCATGTGCTGGCAAGATTAATCAAGACACTTTGAAAAGTCAGCACCATGCAAAAGGAGGAATCTACATATATAACTGTTACAACAGGAATACTAGACAATATGTGTCTCCCAGAGCTACTAGAACACTGTGTACATTTTCCTCAGAATTAATTTAACATCACTGTAAAATAAAGTAAAATTTAAAAGGTAAAATAAGTGTTGTTTTTTCCTCCCCAAATACAATGGAGTCAAGAATAAGAACTGAGTCTAAATGAATTTGCACTGAAGATTCAGGGCAGTCAGCTGCAATACAGATGTAGCACTGAGACATTTTTACACCAGGGCTGTAAACAGAGGAAAAAATGCATATTGAGCCATCAAACTGTATGGTACGTTATCTGGATGAGTTTATTTCCCTATGCAAAGCTTCTGTTTAATTGTTATAAATCAACCATATGTTGCCTCCTACTACTGGGAAACCAAGTTACTCAATGACTGTTAGGAACTAGTGTTGACTGAATTTTAAATTTAACAGCATTTTCAATCTTTATCCACAAAATTTATGAAAGGAAAATTCAAATACTATGGGCTTAAGCTACGAAGATAGCACAGATATAAATGTCTGCATAACATCAGAAATAAGCAATTATCTTCGTTGGGAATCCTAAACTCTTCTGATTCATATCCTACTTCAAAACAACGCACAAAATTCTTGGCATAAGTAGAAATTCTCTGTTTTCCATATGCCGCTGATAAATCCAAAGTTCAAAACCAGATATGCATCTCTAAAGTCTCAATGCCTCTCTCTCTCTCTCTCTCTAAGGGGTGTGTTCAATATTAGACTCCCTCCAAGAAATGTGAGACTAAAGCCCCTAATGTCACTGCTGGGCTGTGTTTCCAGGGTACTACTCCCCTGAGCTGGTCACAGCTGTTACTCAGCTGAGTGACAACTTGTTCAGCAACACCCCTCTGCCTTACAGCAGTGAGCACCCCAGAGCCTCACCCTGGTAAACAGAACCTGCTCTTTCTGAGATTACAAAACTGCAGGGGAAAAATATAAACCCATCACTGACTCAAAAGCAGAACAAGCAGACAAAGTCACATACTCCCTTTAAACCAAAGACAGTACTCCCTTTAAACCAAACTACCTCAGGTAGCCTGGAGAAACAGAGACAGTAGCTCTCTCTGCTTTGCACTCACTCTCCATGGCAGCAGCTTCTGTTTTTTGAAAGAGCACAGTGCAACACAGTACAATAGCTTTCTGATCAGTTAATAGCTCAGAAGCTATTTGAGAAATTCTGTATTTTTTATTATTAAACATTTTCACTCTTCCACAGGAAAAAAAAACAACAAACCCCACAATAAATATCCTAACGAAAAAACCCAACACAGTCAAAAAGTATCATCTGTAATGCTGAGAATCAGACCATTACTTGAAAAATTCCTGATCTGACTAATTCAGAAGAGGGGAACTAAAACTGTACCTCCCACAACAAGCTGATATAAAGACAGGGTACCAGCTATTCAGGACTGGATAAGGTTTTCTCTGCCATTTCTGGTTCTGCAACAAGATTATCCTGGAGAGCCGTGGATGGAGCAATGCTTGCACTGGTACATTCCTCAACAGATGCACTCCCTCTCTCTGCTCTTGACTTTGATATCAACTCTTCTGTCTCTCTGGTAAGGTCTTATGCCAAAATTCAAATGTAAAATCTAGATGAGAAATTATGTTACTAAGTTATGCCAGACATCTCAAATAAAAAAAGGCTCACATTGTCAGTGCTCCTGAGGATCTGAATGTGTTGCAACCAGTACTTCCTAAAAGGGCATTATTTTTACTCGTGTGCCTACCCAGGGAGAGTTAAGAATTCAATTTTAGGATCAAAATTTACAAAATTGTTCTTTGTAGTGTGGTTTCTTCATCTACAGAGTGCAGAAAATGCACACTTCCTGTAAAAATTAAAGCAGGACAAATTTAATTGATTCCAAGCATGTTTTTGGTCTAAATCAAGGCAGGTAGATATTGGTAACTAGTTGATTAACCAACAGTTTTAGAACAGAGGGAAAAAATTTACTATAAACACCTCAGATTTACCTCAACATATCATTACTTCAAAAATCAAAATATGTTCTATTTTATACTTTCTGTATTCAGCTTGAAGTATTAATTTCTGGCTTTGGCAAGAACAGAATGCCAGGCAATTTTTTTTCACCTCAGTATACAAGTATTTTACATTTGAAGACATACCAAGACAAATATGTCTTTATATTTTTCATCTAGAAGAGTGTAAAAAAATCCCTATAGAAATTACTTCAGGCAGGTAAGGAATCCTTAACTGAAATCAACCTCCAAGCTTTTGTTTCTTAAGGAAGTAACCTCAGTCACAGAAATGCAAACATTGAAAAAGAGCTCTTGAGACCAGGTAAAAGATAAAAGATGGCTGTACTGGACCAGACACCAAACATGCAGCTAATCTACAATCCTGACTCCAATGGCAAACAAGGCTGAATGTCGGGAGAGCAAGATAACAGTAGGAGAAGCACACAAGGCTTTCTCAAGTGCTGTCCCACTTTATCAGTCATATCTCAGGACTTTCTGGGTCAGATATATTTGTGTGTTCAGCAAAAATTTTTCTTCTGTGAGCTTGTTCTGTCTTCCTTCAAATGTGCATAAAGTTTTTAACATTCACAGCAGTAAAAAGTTCACACTAAACATAGGGGGAACAACACTAAAAAACCCAAACATCCTTTTGTTTCAAATCCACTGGTTTCATTACTGCCCCTCTCATTTCTTTTGAAAGAGACAGGGAGCACTAGAATGTCATTCAATCTTTCCTTATCACTCCTGATCAGAGAATCTTCCATCAAATCTTGCAAATGAGAAAGTGATTTTCACTTGTAATTTCAAGCACCATCATAACGGAAGATGAGATTTCTAGAATTACACAAAGAACTCAGCTAAAATTAGAGAACCCAGTGAGATTCACTTTGAGACTGGTGATTTTGAAAATCCCACCTGAGCACAGTAGCCTCTAGCTTTCTGTATTCTTTCAAGTTATTTTCTAAGGGTTTTACCAACGAAAAGCAATTTGTTCATACTTCTCCAGAAGTAAAAGTAGTACTATAAGGTTCTTCATCTAAGCAGACCTGTAAATCCTGACAAGTTCCCTTTTTTGCTAGACTATTATCATTTAGACCTCAGGGCTTCTGGCATTTGAGCACCACTGACAAAATGAAAGAGGATACATTTCAAAAGCTAAGGCAAAATGTAAATTGGAACGATTCTAAATCTAGAAGACAGAAATGCCTAGGATGCATTTGTTATTCAATTACCAGAATGTTGAAAACATTGTATAAACACAACTACCACTGCATTAGCACATTTACAGAACATACTCAATAGGGCTCATTTAAGATGAGCCAAACTCAAAAAGCCAAGCTTGCACAGTCTAATACTTCTGCAAGAAGCTGGATGGAGAAGTTTTGCTTTAACAATTCTGGTTTGATACTGAACCCTTTCATATTTATCACCTCACTCCCATCCAGTTCCTGTCATACAGCTGCTTATAAAGCAAGCCCAGTTCTTCCCATAAGAGAACTGAACTTACCGCAAAATTAAACAAAAAGAGCCCTTCACACATTTTCTGGTCTTCTATAAAACCTACCATATTGCTGGAAAACTGAAAACTGCAGAGCTGAGAATTCGGATTTTAAATAATTCTCTTTTCCTACTTAAGCAGCCTGCCCACTCTAGTTCTATCAGAACTAAAAGCTGTCCAGCAATAAGAAGGGGTAAATTTTCTATAGTTTAAACCTGAGAATCAAACCACAGGAAATGACAAGGGAAGGCCTCTGGAAAGAAGTTCTAACTCTTTTATGGTGAGATAAAAGAATATTTTTGCACACACATAGCTTTAATATTTCCCCTAACTCTGTCTTTTTTAAACAGTGAGTTCCTGCCTTAAAGAACAAAATCCTTAAATAACAATGCTAGCAACAGGAGACGCCCAAAATTAAAGCCATAATCTTGGGAATAGTATTAAGTCTACCTCACAAGAAAACAACCGTGGCTACGTTAACTCTGCTTTTCAGATGAATTCTGCAAATATTGCTGCTATATAAAAGGAAGTCAATTGGAAACGTTGATTAAGTACATAGCAAAAGGTGGATAAAAATGAGAATACTGATGGTGAAGCAAGTACCAAAATATCTGCCTTTTCAGACTAACAAAAAATATGTTTCATTAATGAAATCAAACCTGAAAACTGCTGGTCTACTGGTATAATTATTTCACAGTTCTGACATGTGAAAGAAAGTTTATCACATATACTGCATGCTATTGTATCTCTCATGCTCCCACACATGGGTAGCAAATGCAAAAAAAAAAAAAATCACTACCTACTGGTGTCCAGATAAGATCTGTGAATTCCTCCCAGCTGCTGGAAGGTGCAACAGGCATGCAGGAAGCGTGCCAAGCACAGGCTCTGGTGTGGGCAGGGTGACTCCCAAAGGGAAAGGACAGGGAACTGACAGCCCAGGGATGTACCCGAGCCAAGTTCAGAACAGGCAGAGTCCACCTGGGTGAGCCCTGAGCCTCTGCCCAGGGGTTCAGGAGAACACCAGGGATGCAGCTGCAGAGGTTCCACACTCAGCTGTACCACGGGCACTCACCAGCCTGCACCTATCCCATTCTGACAGGCAAACCAACCCAAAGCAAAAGCTGCCACAAAACCTAGAGTGATCACCTTTCTGGTGTGGCCGTTCAATAGCTGTGAGCAGGGGCACCCATATCCCTGACAAAGGCTTTTTATTACTGCAAAGTTACTGTAAAATAGTGACACAAACACATAACTGAAATACTATATATTTATACAGTATAAAAGCAGGCACAAAAGCACTTATTTGGCCTACAAAAAAGCAACTCAAGCCCCATGCTTTCATGCATGCAATAACTTAAAGAAAGTGCAACAAGAAAAGAAACAAAAATGTCTTCCAACAATATATAATTTGACAGTTTGACACGACGCTAGTATCATCTTAAGAGCTTGAAAATTGAGCACACAGCTAGGAAAAACAACCCCAAACCTCCACATTAGAATGTTTGTTGGGCACCCACTTTGCTTCTTAACATAAACTAATTTTATCTTCCATAGAAAAGTTAACAAGAGAGTGAGTCAAATGACACAGAAATAAGGAAAGAAAGAGTAATAAAAGCTTGTGACAGTTATTCAGGACAATGGCTCAGACAAAATGAGCCAGACCAAAACAAAAAACAAAACCAACCAACAACAACAAAACCCCCAAAACCAAAACAAAACTTCATTCTATTCATTTTACTGTTTTGTTTCACTACAGAGATTTATAAAACTACAAACTGGGAGAACACAGTCCCATCCAAGGAAGGAGTAACAGGGATACAGTCACAGAACTTAACCCAAGCTTTATTTACTTTGAGACAGTCACACCAAATTTGCTGCAATTCAGCAAGATTTTACAAAACTGAGGAACTGCAAAAAAGATACCTCCCTGAATTCTAACGTATTTTCCCCTCATGGGCAGCCTTTAAATATTCCTACAAAGTATGTACAATGCAGACACAGCAGTGTTGCAGGATGAAAAGCTGAAGTTCAAACAATCTAGAAACATAGTAGGACTAAAATCAAATTCCTACAGCTGTGATATCACCACCAAAACACTGAACAGTATTAAAAAAAATTAAGACAAAAATTAAAAACCCCAACAACTTGAAAAGCAAGGATTCCTAGAAAACTATTTCACTATTCCTTGTTACTTATAATCAGGCAACCTTTAAGAAAAACAGACTAAGGAAAAGTCTGTTACGTTAAGGCAGACTTATTTCGGTGACTAAATCTGTACTTGGTCCTGGTGTACAGACAAGCAAGGTATCTTTATTGGCACACCAACAGAGCTGGCAGTTTCACTGAGCACAGCCTATAAACCCCAGCTCCCTGTCACAGCTGTAAGTCTGTAACCAGAGAGATCCTGACATAGCCTGGGTACATGAGCTCCATGTGAAAACACGAGTGACTACAGGCAAGATACACAGCACAAGCAGCCACCTAAAGCCAACCTAGGCTAATTACATAACCACCTCTTGCTAATCTCCCTTTCATGCTTTAAGGAAGGGGGAAACGCAGTTATGAAAAGTAGAATTAGGTGTATGATTTGCTTCTACTAACCTTAACAGACAAACACTATAAATCTAGTTTAGGTTTGTCATTGAGACAGATGACAGTGGAAAGTGAGTAATCCCACTGTAAAATACCTGTTTAAAATAAATACAATGAACTGATTCCTGGAAGTACAACTTTGTCTCAAGCATAGAGGAAACCTAAATATTGAAGTTGTAGAAGTAGGACTCATATCCCCCTAACTAGAGAAACTCTATACCTCACAGCAGTAGATCCAGTAGGGAAAAACTTAAAATTCTTAATCAAGAATGGCATCTAAATTTCATAGAATGAAAACTGCATAGTTGCTGTGTCTTAGGTAATCCCTTTGGTCGTGTTTGTACTTGAAGCCAGAGCATCTTAAGGGTTGGGCTGACTTGGTATACCACAGATATATATATCTGCAACAGATAAACCTGTTAACACTGTGCTAACATAACCAAAATCCTCCAGTCCTAGTGAGTGCTTTATACACTTTGTGAGTGCCTATTAAAAAGTGAACACACTGTCAATAGAGACAAAAGCAGGAAACACAGGACCTCAGCTTTAAATGCTCTGGCTTCTCTTCCAGTAGCCTAGAGGATTTGCTCAAACGGTAACACCCAAGCATAAATAACAGCTTGAGTCATCGTCACGATAAATAGGAGTGGCAGGGAAGATTTTCAAAGTGATGGGAGAGACAGTGAAGACTATAATTCGCTATTCTTCCTGGTTTTTCAATTTGCCTTCAGCTGTTAAGGCAGATGAAAGTTTCAAGCCTCGAAAAGCACAGCATGGTTTTTATTAAAGGAAACTCTTCAGGAGTACCAAAAGGCATGGAATAAACACTCTTACATATTTTATTTAAGCATTTATTAAAGAGTGTGTGTATATATATAGCCAAAATAAAAAAGCATATAAACATAAATATATTCATATGTTTATATTACACTATGTGGTATTTTCACAAATACCCAAAAAGCAATCTTTCTACAGACTCCTAAGAATGTGCCCTGTATACTAAAGGCAAAAATCACAGAAGGCTTTCCAGCCACAGCTGTGACAACTGAAATGTCATAACCTTAAAAAAAAATTTAAAAGCACAAGCAGCAGAACCAGTACGAGCCTTTGGCACTATCACGCCAAGGAGCAGTGGTGGTCGTGACCTCTCTCATCCCACATGCTTCTGGAACACACTCATGATGCAAGCAGAAATATATTTAGTATGTACAGACAGAAAACCTCAAATATGTTCTCAGTTCCTTTTTGAAGGTTAAAGCTGCATACTCCTAATGCAACTTTATCAAAAAGGAGCATGGTGAGCACATGACAAGCCATCCTTAGGTGACCCCTAGCATGTTTTTCCCCTACAAGAAAAACCCTAGAGAATTCCATATTACAAACCATTGCCCATTGTAACTTCCAAGGTGAGACAAGATGCCTAAAACCCAGAAGCCCACAAGACATGAGTGATGTCTGCAAGAGCAACCTGATGCCTGCAATTCTTGAGGGGCCTGTCTTTACACCAATGAAGCTCCCCCAGTAGATTGCACCCCGCCAGTGAGCATGCCTGCAGATGTTGCCATTCTGGATATGCTGAGCACTTTTTTTGTGCCTAAGGCTGTCCCCCATTCACAAATTAGGTATTCCTGTATCTGAGGAGAGGCAAAATTTAGCAGGCATGAAAGGAGTGGGCCTGACACAGACTAGCTCTCCCAACAGAAGGCAGATGCTGTGCAGAAATGCACACGAGTCCTGCAGCCCAGAGCAAAGACAGAACAGGAACGCGTGACTCATCTGCCAGCACTGAAGTCACTCGTGGTTGAACCCGACTGCATCTGGGGCTGGCAACTCAACGAGTCACAGCCTGTCCTAAGGCCTCAAGGGCAAGTGGCAAAGCACAGCTTGCACCCACATAACTACACATTCTCCACTGCTAATCCATACCAGCAGCTGAAAATAGTCCCTGAGCTGCATCATGCCCCAAATCCTGCCTAGGCATTGTCCAGAGGAGAGCCAACAAATGCCAGAACAGTCTGGGAACACGTTACCAAGGAAACGTCCCTGATGACTGTGGGGCAATACTTAAACCCAAACTATTGCCCCTTTGAGTTCAGTAGTACAAATTCAGCCCCAAATACTCAGCTCTTGCTGCCTGTCCTAACTTGTCTGCCTAGCAACAAGATTTTAGATTCATTCTTTTAAAATAACAGTAAAGCATTTATCCAGGAACCTAATGTATCAAATGTTAACAGTGTGACCATTCCTACTTCTTCCTGATTTAAGAGGAATCATTTAAGACGTCGAAACCGAAGAGGACTTTAAACTGCACGTAGACATGTACCTTCAGAGGAGCTGTAGGACTTCAGACACACCTAACAGAAATCCCTACTGACAAGGATACAAACCACAAGAAAAGATATTAACTCCCCTTTCTAGATGCTCTATTCCTCCTCACAAGGGACACAGAAACCTAACCTGAAATTGTACATCCAAGGAAACAGGCACTGAGCACTGGAAAGCAGTGAGCTCCACAATAACTGCGTCCTTGTACAATCAAAGACCAGGAGCAGCATAGCTAAGCCTGTACTGTTTCAAAGTACTAGGGAGCACTTGCTGACCTGTAACTGCTCACAGCTTTACCCATACCTGGATTTGTCTAATGCTTTTTATGCAAATCTTAAACATACCCATTTAATAGTTTTTTCCTTAATGCATGATCAAAGTAGGTCTGCTGTTATTCCAGCTTAGTGAGTTTGGCATATTAATGCAAAAATATCTTCTTTGGGAATTCATGGTTTTGAGCACAAAGGCACTTCTGCCACAGTGAGCTGCATAATTTAAAGCCAGCAGAAGTCTTTGGTGTGGGATGAGGTATTTAAGTATACACACTGATTGTACAGTTAGTTGACAAATACTTATTGCAAACATTGGGTTATGTTAAATCAACGAAGCGTGATGAAACAATACTGTAGATTTCACTGCAAATGTTGAATTGACAATAGAAACCACAAAAAAGAAGAAGTTAAAAAAGGAGAAACATTATGGAGCACAGTTTAGGCAATGCTACATGAAAGAAGTTATAAATAAAGGAAAGCAGACTTGTCTACTTCTAGTCATATTTTAACCATTAAGAGAAGTAACTTAGCGAAGCAATCTTTAGCTTGCATCAGTCATTAAAACTCCAGAACATACTACAACTCCAAATCACAACACATATCACTACTGGTGTTCCTTCCTTCTTTGAAAAATACAAACACTAATTAGGACAGCATGTATTAAAAAGCAATACAGGCAAAGAAGGCTACAGTGTCAACAGCTGCAGTGCCGTTTGGTTTCACGTCTGTTTGTTAAGCACACAAAACCAAACATGAAAACCACAGCTGAAGTTACCAGACCAAACCAGGCTGTGAATGATCCCCTTTAGCCTGCCACAATGAATCTTCACATTCTGTTCTGAGTTGTTGGCGGGCTACAGGAGGTGCAGCTGACCCTCATCCCTGTTAACAGCAAGAGCTACCACATAACCTTTTAAAACTGCAGTCCTAAGAGAAATAGTCCTTGGAATACTCCTAGTGCTCACATGGATGAGTTAAAAGTTAACAACAGAACACTACGCTCTGTAGAGCTAACCAGAAAAGTGTGGAGTCCTTCTGTCCCTAACTTACCTTCAGACAAGGCTGCAGTTGGCCTGCAGCTCCAGTGCAGAAGAACACAACCCTTTCACTACCCCAACACTGTACATGTGAAAGAGCATTTGCAAGGAGCACCTTCTCTAAGCAGCAGCATGAAAAACATGGTACCTTGCTTGTACGTCCCCATTCAGAGCTTGTGAACAGAATGGAAGCTGAGAGGCAAGGAAATACAGCTGCATTGCTTTGCAGATACACATAACAAAGCTACTCCATAGGCATTTACCTCCTTGAATGGCACAGCAAAACAAAAAAACCCACAGGTATTTCACTCAAAATAGATTGAAAACTGACAGACTTGCATTTGATTTGCTTGCACTGAAAACCTGCTCTTACTTGTTTCCTCCTAACAAACTGCAGCAAACAGCAACAACACTTCAGCCAAAGATGTGACATGCCAGCTGACAGGGCTTTCTCTAAGGGAAATTCAGATATTCTGGAATTTGTTCACATAACAGTCATTTGAGATATTCAAAACAATTACTTTTTTGGGTGGCCACAAGGGAGGTCAAATTGACAGAATTATGGAAAAGGCTGAGCGTGAACTCCCAGGCTGGCAGGTAACAAGCTATCCCTTTCACAGGGAACAGATTTTAACTATGGAAGGCTTTAAATCATATTTCTGTAAGTGTGATAAAAATGAAGCAAAGGCTATTCAGCATCTTTGAGTCTAAAGTAATTTCAGTTCCCTTTAAAGTTACATAATCAAAATAGTGCTCAAAATACTGTAAGTGAGCACAAACTCAAAAGAAAGAACATTGTACAGTGTATTTCTATTTTGCAAATTAAAATAATACAGCATTATTAACATATTCTAAGATTATCTCCACATAATCTTCACCTGGGAGCATCATAACCTCACTGGTAAATATCTGACTGGTTAAATGGGACTTCTCCTTTCAGGGCTTATAAGGATTTAAGAAAAAGGAAGTACTTTTCACATGATTTAGTCACTGTGTACTTGCCCCTTTTTAAAATCAAGAATTATTGAGAAGAACTTTCAACTGGTTTCCACCCTTTATTTTGTCTAGCTATGCTTTTTTTGTTGTTGTTAAAAGAAAGGATGACCTAGAAAAGTTTGATTTCCTTCCTAAAGCACAGATGACTAAATCACCTAGCTATGCAAAAGCAATAAACATTCACAATGAGTAGCTAAGGAGTAATATCTTATCTACAGAAAACAGTAAAAAACAGTCTTTTACATTCACTTGATGCAGCTTCCAAAGTCAGGTAAAGGTCAGATGCACTTGAGACTTTTTTTTTCAGAGAAATTATACAAGGCATTTTTCCTCACAAAAGCTCTGTGACAAGTAAAACTACAATAAATTCAAGTTATTTTGTATTAAATTGCTCAATCGTTTTACACCTCTCACTGAAGTCCTGCTTTTTAAAGCAGTCAGGAGAATGAGCAAAGACTGAAGCAGACAAGCCTTGTAATGATATGTACTAGCTGGAAGAGTGGAGGACACAAGAACTAAACAAAAATACACAGCAAGTAAGTGGGGAAATCAAAGGTGCATTATACAAATATTTGTAAATAAACGTTTTTAAAAATTTTATAGTCTTATTTACTGAGCTAGACATTTCTGTTTTTTTTTTTTTCCATAAGCTTTACATGAGCTTTACTCATTCCATACTTTTCTTCTTCATTTTAACACTTTTTGGGGAAAAAAAACCAAAAAAAACCCCAAAAAACAAAACCACTCTCTAACCATATGAGGACACTTGAATTTTCTCTACATTCTATCTTTCTTGGACTATTTAAAATTAACCCAAAGAAACCACTTATAGTGAGACATTCTTTATGAGTAAGAAGAAGGTATCTGGCTTTTCTCTACTAATTTATCGGGTGTTTGGAGGTTCAGAGGTATTTACTGGTATGAACTACACTTCTCTAATTGCCTGTCCATTCTTGAGGGAATTGCTAATTAAGCAGACACTTGCAAATCTTGTACACCATTGCACAGAGGCAATATGCAGATAAGGAACTGCAGAAGAACACAGTAAACCATTCTTCTGTTCACTAGCTGAGCCTTTCTGGGATACCTCAGCAGCCTCCTGAGTCAGCCATGTAAGTATTTTCTGCTGTTTCTAGTAAGTTAGACTCTTCAGGCAAAAACAGCCAATATTCAGATGTGAGGGCTCTTGGACACATGACATTCACATTTCTTTTCATCCCCTCCACTGGGCGCCACTCTACATACTTCCCTGGCACTAGCTGATCTTTGTAGGCACTTTCCATCTGAACCATTCCATGCTATTAACACTCAAATCAGACAACCCAAAACAGTACCAAATATGTCCCTCTAGAAACTCAAGAAGAGAGAGTCAAAACATTAAAATACATTCAAGCAGAGCACTCAAAAAAACTGCAATAATCCTGTGCTTCTTGAGAACATTATCATTTGTTTCACAAAAGCTGCAACACTCATAATTTTTGAAAACACAACTCTCTGGAATTTCCAGTCTGAAAGTCCAGGTCTAAATTAGATTCTCCTGCATGCCTCATTTGAGTTACTGGGTAGAAACTGGTGGATTTGGTGTATTGCTGATCAGTAAGCTGGCTTGTAGAAGGTAGCAGGAGCTACTTTGTGCTTGTAGAGAGTCAAACCCGGGTATCTGTAGCTCTATCTTTTGTCCTCTGAAGGCTACAATTCTCAAACACCTTTTACATGCTTGCTAGTTTCCTAAAATAGTGTCTGCCTCTTAAAACATCCCTTCCTCTCCAGAACTAAAAGGTATGGGATCGGTTCTAAAATGGTTGCTTTATGTCTCTCTGGTCAAAATTACCAGTCTCCCTAGACTCCTGCTTTGGGGCATAAACAGCCTATTTCTGGTTTATAAGTAACAAACAAATGTTTGATTTCCTGAAATACAGCTGAGAAAAGCAACCCAACATTCCAGCATTTTATTTTAATGGCATCCAAAAATACCAAAGTGATGGAAATGCAAAGGATAATGCAAAACAATATTTTAAGTACTATTAACAAACATATCAGATGCCCAGAACTGAGGCCCTATTGCCAAGTAGGAATAGCAACTGGATAAAAATTAACTTTAAAATAAAAGCATAGAATTTATTGCTGACTTTGGTACCAAAACACAATTAAGGGTATTACCCTTACAATTTGTGCCAGACTAGTAAAATGATGCTGATTTACAATCATGTAAGTCAGCAGAGCTATATTGACTTCTTCCTCTGATATACTCCCATTTTCTAAAACCAGAAGACATGCCAAAACTAATCCTGTTTTGCTCTTGTAATTTATTTTTCTAGAACTAAAGCTCAGCAAGACCACAACTTATTTTATAGAGTTGGGTGTGACTTCTTTTTTTCTAGGTAAGCATGTTATGCAAGAGCAAATACTACTTTAAAGTGTCACTTACAGATTGCCAAGCGAGAGACTCCATAATTCGATGTTCACAGTGTTCCAGATGCTTTATCATTTCCCGTGTTAGGCTGGGCTCTGCTCTAATAAAGCTTTCGATCACCTTGTAGAAGTCAAAAGCTTTTAAATCAAATACATTGAGAATCCATGGGAAAGACAAGTCTGTTTCAGCACTGGTACTGTCACTTTGTGAAGCATTTCCTGAAGGGAAAACAGACTAAAATTACCAGAAATTCTACATTCTTCCACTTGTGATGTTTTTTCCTTTTTGTATTTATTGAATCATTACTAGCTCAGACATTTCAGTAAGTTGCTTTTCATGTTTTGGGCGGGTTTTTTTGCTATTTACTCTATTTTATGTATTAGAATAGATGGTAATAATTACCAATAAGTAACAATGCTATTAAGGACTTTAGATTCAACTTACGGCCATATGTAGCCATGACAACCTCAACAGCACATGCCAGAAGAGATGTGTGGAAGATGTTATCATTCAGAAGTTTGCTGAAGAGAAAGGAAGTTATATTAGTACTTGTCCCAAGACTTAAAGCAGCATACTTCAATAACAAATTAGGGGCAAGTACCTGAAATTCTGCACTGAGAGGCGCTCTTCCTCCTGAAATAAATAAATCAGACCAAACTTATGAATATTCTTAGAATTTCTAGAGGTACTGCCAGTACTAAGATAGCAGTACTGAACTTACCGACTTCAGCATGGACTCCATTACTCTGTAATAGAGACGCACTCCAAGCTTGTACCTCTGTCAGAATGAGAAATTCAGGAATATTACAATATTCACAGACTACAGCAGGCAGACTCTCATGTTTTAACAGAACATTCCAGTTTTTGACAGAGCCACTATAAGTTACTGTCCCCAGTTCCACTGGTCAATAACACTGGAGAGGCCTCAAGGGCTACTAAGGTATGTGACTACCCCCACCATGTGAAGATTTAACCAAGTGTAACATGAAGAGTGCTCACATGGATTCATAGCTAACAGGATAAAAAGCAGGGCTGACAGACAGGAAGGAGACTGTCGAGTACAAACTTGGTTGGATTTATTTTCCAAAATCCTTGTTGAAAGCACAGCTGCTCTCCTGACTTTACAAGGAAGTGAGTCACCTTTGGCAGTCCTAGGCCAAGTTAGCCTAATAAATGCAAATATATGTTTCACTTAATGCATTTTAGCCAGCAATTTTTCCATTCTCCAGTAAAGTACTTCCAACGTATTTCCACCCAGTTCCTATTGCTCCTTATATATTAAGGGGAATTTGTTAAATACTATCTTTCTTCAATTTGAAAATAAGACTTTTTACTGTTACTGATCTACACTGAATGAGGACAGTCAGTAAGTCAGGTCTTACACTAGCTAGTGCCAACTAACAGAGTTCAAACAAGTGATATTGAACCCAAATACTTACCTGTGAGCCAATTTCAGCCCATCCCTGTCCAACTGCTTCAGCAAATTTCTTTTTGAAGATGTGGTCAAAACTTTCCACTCTTTTCAGGATACTATCCTTGGGGTTCACTGTGCAATTCTAATACAGTACAGGGAGCAAATTAGGGGAAGTAAAATTAGTGATTACATTTAAACCAACCCAATAAAAATGTACTCCTTCAAAAACACGTGCATCAGATCTACAGGTGTATATCTTGCTTGAGTGTTAATTCCAAGAATCTTACACAAACCTTCTTTGTAGTCACTTACATTGAAGTACATGATGAGAGTATCTGATGGTTTATCAGTTGCTGAGTTTAAAATCATAATCAATTGCTGAATGTTATTCATTGCCGCTCTGGAAAAACACAATAAAACGCATAATAAGCATTAAGGTTGGCTTGACAGCTTCCAGAAACTGAAGAGCAAATCCATGCACAAAAAAATTTATTATTTCAGTTTTCACCCCAGTTAGCAAACAAACTGTTTGGGAAAATCTATTGCACTGTGCTAACTACTATGAATTCTAACAATGCAATTTGTCTAATTATTTACATATGGATTGTGATAATTTTAATAACCAAAAGAACAGCTTAACACCTAAGAAACAGTTTGAATCTCCTATGGTATTGTTACTTCCTGAATTTTTCATTGTGGTTTTAGGCCGAATTTTGTATGTTTGTCTGTTTTAAATCTGTATCATTTAACCTCAATTCGGCTCATATCACCAGTAAAATAAGTGCAAAACCAAGAAAAATGTGTTCAATCATTACAACTGTAGCAGTAAGATGCATTTTTCTTTAATCTACTTTTTACAAAGTAACGGTAAAATCATTTCTGCCAGAACTCTACTAATGATAAGGAAAAGCATAAGGATACTGGAAAAACATAAAATGAAAACATACAACCCATTCTCATTATGCACATAACTAGTCCTAACACCCTTTTAATATACTAATTTCTATATAAATGACCAGATACAAATCCACTGATAAAAATTATTAGATTCTCGCCAGTTTCAGGGGGCTTTAAAGCAGAGTTTATGAGTCCAGAAGTACAACACTGTAAGGTAATTCAAAGAAATAAGCATGGTGCTTTCAGCCATACACTATAGAAGCTTCTGTTTCATCAGGGAGAGTTAAGGATACACTGTCCACTCTCAGTTGGTGATCAAAACTTTGCTGCCATCTACTGACACTTCTGTGGCTTCACGAAAAACAGTTGCTACAGCCCAAAATCGGTGCTGGTGAACAGGCTTTCACATGAATTGCCTTGAATTGTTTCAGTTTTGGGAAACTCAGAGCAAAGCCCAAGTGTGGATGGAGAGAATCTAAATATCACTAGACTTTCTCTCAAGATCAAACTTGGTTTAGCACCTCTCAAACTTTTAGCAATGCAGAAACTTCGTACTCCTGGACTTTTTTTATATCTACTATAAATAAAAAATGTCAGTGATCAGAACTACAGTATGGTTTACAGAAAAAAACCAACAAAACCAAGCCCACAGTTCCTTAAAAAATAAAAAGGACTACTCTAAAGATGAATATTTCTAGCTACAGTATCAAACAAAAAGATTACATTTAAGAGCAAAACTCATACCGAACAGGAGTCTGTGGAAGTATAATATTGATTTCCTCATCTGGATTGTTTTTTAGTGGTGTCCTCTCCAACTGCGAGCTACAGAAATGGAAAACAAACTGATAAAGGACTAATGCAGTTCAAAATACAATGTTTCCTATAAAGACTTATTAATCTGAAGAGAAACATGTGTAACAGATTTTTAGAAGATCCAGATGTCCAATTACTCTAGTTGTTTAAATTCCCAAGTAGATCTGCTTTGAGAAGGATATTGAACAAGGCAACCTCTAAAATTTCCTTCCAAGCTTTTTTTCTTCTCTAGAATTCTATTTACAAACTTACAAAAGCTTAATTTATATGTAGAGATGGTATTAGTTCCATTTAAATCCAATTTTAAATGAGTGTATTTTCATGGCATAGACAAATCCAGGCTTACATGGGGAGCTCACATTAAGTTATAGAAATGTTGAATTATCAGAAATTGCTAGCATGTAAGTGTAGGACTGAAAAAAATGTAAAATCAAACAATCCTAGAATGGTTTAGGTTGGAAGGGACCTTTGAAGGCCATCCAGTCCCATCCACCTTAAATGAGCAGGGACATCTTCAGCTTAATGGCTTTCCTCAGAGCCCTGTCTAGCCTAACCTTGAGTGTTTCCAGGGATAGGGCATCCACCACCCAAGCCATTCAGTGCCAGCTGGCTACAGAGCTGTAACACCATCTCTGGCACATCTAATCAGCTAGCATGACATGCCTCCTCCTCATGATTCCTCAGCTTTCCCTGGATGGCAGGGCCTTGCACAGAGTAAGAGTTAGAGCAGAGCTTCCAAATCATTTTAGGCAGTCACAGTCATAAGTTCTCTAATTATTTAAGTGATGATATAAAGCAAAGCTGGTGATGCCAGAAATACCTCAGCTGAACAACAAAGCTAGCAGGTCAACAGGAGACAGATCTCCATTTATAACACAAGGGGGCAGAGAGCAACACAAGTTCACATTTTCTATTATAGAATGAAAGCAGTAAATGGGATTATTACCATGGTATGACATCAGGCTGCAGAGTCTCGTCGTGATTCAGGAAGAGTCTTGCGTCTATATCTTTGTTTTTGAGATACAGCTCGTCATACTGTTTCAAGATAACTTCAACCTCAAAAAGATATTGAAAAAAACCCATATTTATTTTACAGGAACAAAATTGACAATTTACTGAATAACATAAGTTACTCCTACCTCATGATTACAATGCTGAAATGCTAAAAGAATGACCTTGGAGCTCACATAGTTACTTCTTACACAACAGCTGAAACATACCCAGAGGAAAGGTATTGTTAATAACAATCCAAGATCATAAGAATTTTTTTGCAGAAATTTAGGTCTTGACACTGTAAAAATAGCTAGATTAGGAAACAGACATGCAAATCAAAGTAACATTTCCACGTTTTTAAATCTTTCCTTCCAGAAAAAGGGATGTCTTCAAGAGCAGGAAATGTAAAATGCTTGTTCTTAGAACAGCTATTGGGCAGTTGGCTCAGTCTCTGTCTTAGCTGGTTTGGACAACAAGGCCTAAACTCAAACCTTCTTTTTCTCAGTAGGAGTTTCTTCATTTTATATTAATGTATTTGCACTGGAGGAGCTCTTAAGAGACATGCCTATTGCTACAGAAGTAAACTTGTTATTTCATACCCACACTGTAGTTTTTTTAATAACTGTTAAGAGTTTCTTAATTGGCTAAATCCCAGATTTATATGACTTCACTTTGCATGGAAAAATTTATTGGAATTTTTAAAATTTTTTTAAATTACTTCTTTTTATTTTTACTTTGAGTGGCTAACATTAACTGGAAGTCTGCATTTTTTAATCTGGGCCTCCAAATCAGCTGCTTTGCTCATGCAGAAGTAGGCAGCCACCTCAATTATCTGCTTTCTGAGCCCTTAAACTTATTAAATGATGCTGTGTTCTGGCAAATTCTGGCTAGAAAAACAGGCAACAGTGCATATGAACCCAAATTAGCTCACTCTCAGTCCCAAGAGAGAGAAAGCTGCAAATACCTCCTACACAGCTTGGCTCCTTACCCTCTTCGTTACCTTTGCCAAATGAATTTGCTCCAGACTGATCTCACAGTTAAAACTTTGAGATTTGGTCTATTAAACCAAAGATTATATTTCAACTCTCATTATCACTATTCTTTTTATTTAAAAACTTAATTATATTTTCATTTTTTTGTTATCTTCTTAATGGCTCATAAGTTCTTTTCATCTAAAATATTTCAGTATTTCATTAATTTCTAAAAAAACCAGCAGCTGTTAGACAAGATGACTGTATTGGGCTACCTTAGAAGAAACCTTCAGTCAAAAATAAGAATTCTGTATCAATCTCTTCATCAGTGCATAAAGTCTGACCAGCAAACACATGGGAAAGACAAACAAAATACCAACATTAAGCCTCAAAAGATTTTCTTGCTTTGGAAAAGCTCTGCGGTTTTTTATGAAAGTCAATTTAAATGTGCCCCATTACCAGCTATTGTACTGATGGACTCATCCATGATTATTGGTTAGTTGATTACAAGTATGAACTATCTCTGAAATACAGCTCTAACTTTCTGCTCTGGCAGTCAAGGTTAAGGAGCAAAGATAACATGACTGGATTTTTCTTCAAATGTATCATTTTGTAAAAATTTCACCAGCAAGTCTGATGCTAATAATTTTGATTTTGTGCTTTAGTTGAGCAGCCTTGGATGAAAACCCTCTGATTTGAGAACAAGCTGTATAATGACCTTTGCCTGGAAGTTCATATAGGGTTTCCCTACTAAACATACACACATAAATTAAAATGTCTAAACAGGCTACTGATACCCTAAAATTAATTTAGGAAGAGATTAAGATCTTCAGTGAGTCCTATACTTCGTTCCCCACCCAACACACTATGAAACTGAACAGAAGATACACTTGGTTGAACCCTGCAGACTCATTGCTCTGATCAGCTTCAGAGCTGCTTACTTCCAGGTTACCACATCTACTGATGACACACAGCTAAACTTAAACTTTTAGGAATGATGAATGTAAACACACTGCAAGAAGTTACCTATTAAAATGCACTCTGGATGCAATTGCATAGAGGTCGAGTCTGCTGCATCCAGGCTACAGCTCAGCAAGATGAAAGTAACTCTGCACAGACACAGCAATCCAAACTCTGCCAAGTTGTGAAACTGAGACTAATCTTTTGGATATCTTTCTAACAACACTACAATAACATGTCTCATTTGTATTTAAATTAAGGTGTGTAATTTAAGCCTTTAAGCATTTATAGAGTGACTTCAGAGACCTAGTATTATAATAGCTGTATTTTAGATGAATGGCCTTACCAAGGTCATGGATATGCAACTCTTACCGTTTTGCTTTGAGCAAAAGCTTTTTGCTTTGAGCAAAGCATGGTTTAGCCTCAGGAGATTAATTTATTAAATTCAAATGTATAAGCTAAATATACTTTATGAATACCGGAATCCCTGCTAACCCACATTCCTGAAAAACAGTTCATTTTGCTAAATGATTTTAGAAGAACCTATTAGAATTTCATCAATGGGTAAAGGCCATCTTAAGCAATTTGGCATGAAGTTGAATTGTTGTTGAACTGGCAT
Source organism: Eopsaltria australis (assembly GCA_034509425.1). Taxonomy (NCBI): domain Eukaryota; kingdom Metazoa; phylum Chordata; class Aves; order Passeriformes; family Petroicidae; genus Eopsaltria; species Eopsaltria australis. The sequence continues at coordinate 498,441 of JAVTVJ010000091.1, read as the reverse complement.
GGCATGGCAAGGTTTTGGTAGCTGTGGGGGAACTACAGTGGTGGTTTCTGTGAGAAGCTGCCAGAATCTTCCCCCATGTCTGGCAGAGCCAATGCCAGTCGGCTTCAGGACTGACCCTCTGCTGGCCAAGGCTGGGCCAATCAGGAATGACAGTAATGCCTCTGTGGTAACACATTTAAGAAGAAAAAAATGTTATTACACAGAAGCAACTGCTGTCTGAGAAAAGAGTATGTGAGAGGAGCAACTCTGCAGACACCAAGGTCAGTGGAGAAGGAGGGGCAGGAGGTGCTCCAGGTGCCGGAGCTGGGGTTCCCCTGCAGCCCCTGGTGCAGACCATGGTGAGGCAGCTGTGCCCCTGCAGCCCATGGGAGTCCCAGGCTAGAACAGGATCCTGGCAGGGACCTGCAGACCCATGGAGAGAGGAGCCCATGCTGGAGCAGGTTTCCTGGTAGGACTTGTGACCTTGCAGGGGATCCATATTGGAGCAGGCTGTGCCTGAAGGACTGCACCCTGTGGAAAAGTGACTCACATCGGAGCAGTTCATGAAGAACTGTGAAATGGACTCATGTTGGAGAAGTTCATGGAGGATGTTCTCCCATAGGAAGGACCCCCCATGGAGCAGGGAAAGGACTCCACTCCCTTTGCAGTGGCAGGAACATGTGATAAACTAACTCCTTATCTCCTGGCACTGCTGACGGGGAGCAGGTAGAGCCTGCGAAGGAGGGAGGGGTGGGGAGAAGGTGTTTTTAACATTTATTTTACTTATCATTATCCTGCTGATTTTGTTGGCAATAAATTCAATTAACATCCCTAAGCTGAATCTGTTTTGCCAGTGATGGCATTTGGTGAGCGATCTCTCTCCCATTCTTTTCTAAACTCATTAACCTTTTAATATATTTTCTCTTCCCATCCAGCTGCAGAGGACCGTAAAAGAGTGGCATTGGTGGGTGCCTGGCACCTAGCCAGGGTCTGCACACCACAATGTCTTAAATTCCTTCACTTACCTCTGGTAGCCCATTTGAAGCCACAATACCAGCAGAATTCAAGAAAGGAATGAAGCTTGTGAAATACACATTTTTGACCTAAAAAAAAAGAAAAAAAGTAACGTTCGCAAGGTAGAGAGTCAGCCATGCATACACTGCTTTCGCATCTTCAAATCAAAAAACTGAGACATTTCCATAATGCACTGTGGTTTGTTTTCAATAAAGCAAGAAAAAAACTTGTTATATATCCAAAACACAGTGACATGTAAGTGTAAGTGCAATCTTTTGCTGGAATACTAAGTGATTAAACTGGAAAAGAACTGCACTCTTTCCAGCCCTCTCACATTTCTGCTTCCATCATCCATCTGGATATTCAAAAATCAGTCCTTTTTTACACAGAAATAGATTTAACAGCGGAGGAAAAGGTGAATGGGGTCTTTTAAGATCCCCAACAGAAGCAATGGGCTTTTTGCATACATTTACTCATCACGGGATGCAGCTGTGAAACCCCATCAGAGCAGCCCTGCATCCATATGTTACATGCTGAGATCAGCCTGTAACTTCATACTGTATTCCTCACAATTTGGTTACCCTGGCAAAATTATCACCCATACGAAAGGGTTTGTTTTGGGTGGTTTTTGTTTGTTTTTTAAACTACTGACTAGAGAAACTATAGAATGGTAAAATACCTTCACTACAGAAGGTAACTACCTGACAGAATAGTTAAGGTGGCACAAACAATGGCATTTTTAAAAAAGACCATTTAAATAAATACATATTCCAGATAGAGTCTAGCAGCAAGATCTACCAGACTTTAAAGTGCAGGCATTACCTCATCTAAATTACAATCATGCTCTTTACAAAGGATTTCGATAATTTTTGTGTCGGTATCCAGCTGCTTTGCAGCACGTGAGCTCCTGTTCTGACCTCTTCTTGGAGTGCGAGCTGAACCATTTACAGTCACTGCAGACACAGAAGACTCTAGAAACACATTCAGAACCATCAGAAGGTTAGAGCCATCTTAACAAAGAAGAAATTTAAGTTATTAAAACTAGAAGATTCTACATCTTATGTGCTTTTTCAGATCTTCCCCTTAAATATATTTTCCTTTTCATCCATTCAGTTAGGTAAGAAACCTTCATACAGAAAATCTATACAAAAAGAAAGCTAATTATTAAATTCCTGTATCAGTATTTGGATATTCTGTTTTTAGGAAGCTACTCTACACAGAATATAACAGCACTCTGCAAGCAGCTTTAACTGAGAATCAGTTTTGCAAGGCTAGGAACGCCTTATCTTTTCACAGAAGAGTAACTATTGTTTCTGTTTTTACAGAAGTATAAAACAAGAAGCTGAAGGACAATAAATCAGTGCAGGACTTAAGTGCTGGTGGGAACCTGGAATACGGTCCAGGAGGGAATTCCTCCTTTCCTTAAATACTCCCAGACACACAAGCAGAAACAAACAAGTCCACCTTGAAGAAGGTATCAAAAAACCTTAGTACAGCGAGGAAAAAATATTTCATTTAAACTCAAAACAGATGGCTTCAATGGCTGAAATACATGAATTATATAACTAACGTACATTAGTATGATTAAATATTGTTGGTTTAAACCTGACACTGTATTTAGCATGCTGTTCTCACCTGTAACTTCATTTGCATTTGACAACTGTTCTGAGAAAGTGACAAACTACACTGCAGGGGTAGTTGCATCTTAATCTCCTCAGCCTTAATCAGATCATAAAATTTGACATCATTTATCACAACATGAAGCCTCTTGGTCACAAGGGTTTGAACAATACATTGTGCTATTTTCTCAAAGAATGCAGAGCTGTTTGACAGTTCATACACAGCTTCACATTAGAAACCCAGTGCTTTGCACTTAGGACTGCAGCACCCACATATCTGCAATTTAGTCTCAAGTAGCAGCATTTTTTTTTCAAGATATGATGAACAGAACCAAACTGTTTCTAAAAATGAGCTCATACTCTGCACCATTTCACTACGAAAAAATAAATCAGTGTGAACAGAGAATTCAAAAGCAGGTAGTTTCAGTTCAGTGGTTTTTGAAAAGGATCTGCTTTATAACATCTGAAATAGGCAGAAGCATGTATGCCTGTCCTACTAGAAAAGACAAATTTAAATCCAAAACAGTACTGGAGGAAAGCAGGGATCTGCTTGTCCCAAGTTCTTCCTTTCCCATCCTTTATTCACATTCAAATTAGATTAAAAGCAAGGTTATTTGTTCTTACCCGCAACAAATAATCACTAGGTCAGATAAATATCCTCCAAAACATAGAATTTAAAGAATATAGTAGAGAATACCTTATCTATTCTATGAAATTACAACTTAGGTGGATGTTTAGTTGTCAAAGAAAGAAATAAAGCAAATAGATTTGGGCTAAATATTCTAGGGTTGTGTCTTAACCCAGCAGAGGATAAACTAATAAATAAAATTTTTTAAAAAGTGAATCACAGAATCATATCCTGTGGCTCCAAATATTCTAGTATATTAATTCCATAGCTTCCTGAACAAAATGGTTAACTCAAATAGAATTCTATCTTTGAAAGTTGCTATAATATTTACTTTGTCTACCTTTTTAGTGAGGTTTTCCAAGTTTTAGCTCTAAAAACTAAATGGATAAAAACTTACTGCTGAATAGAAACTTTTATAGAGAAGATCCATTATATTTTTACTTAAAATAGTGATACTTGCAATAACAAACAGGATGTAATATAAGCAAAGCTGTCTACATTTTATCTCTACTCTTTTATTTTGAGCTGCTATCCACTGTATATTTGTTTTAAGTATCTGTACAGTCCAGTATCTTGTACATTGCTGCTATTGTCATACTGCTATACATCAATGAAATAAGAGTCATAGCACCACATTTCCCTTTTGTAACTCAAGACAAGCCTAAATAAAAGTTCTCAGTTATAACCTACCCAGACCCTGAATTCTTTTACCAAATTAAACCTGATGTTTTAACAAGTCCCTAAACAATGTATGGGGAGAGGACATAGCAAAAAATTATATTAAAAATACTGCCACATTCAGGTAATTGAATTCAAGTTTACTATCATCTAAATTGAACTAAAACAGAAAAAATGCATTTTAATAAGCTTAAGAAGTTTTATTATGTTAATTGTGAATGTTAGCATGGTTAATAGAAATTCAATAAATTTATTTTCTACTTCAGTGAACAAAAACCAAAAAATTCTTACTGTATGGTTCCTTGAGCATAGCAGGAGGTGACAGTTTGATAAAATAATCTAAGACACACAGCAACAACTGGAAAGAAATCACCAGGTCATCTTCCACTTGCAACACTTTACCTGCAAATATTTAAAATGGTAAAGAAAACCTTTCTGAGAATGTCTGACTTAATTTTAGAAGTAATTTTGCAAAACAAAGATTTGGAAGTTCTTATAGAAAAACACTACCACTAGAATTCAGGAAGCATCATACAGGATGCCAGTGTTCTTTAAAGGCTATTGATTTTTAAACTCATGGCTTTAGAGACAGCATACATACAAATAAAATTACTGTGTAAAATATCCTGCCCTCTGTGTTCAGTCCTGATTTCTTTTTCTTTTTACTGTAAAGGAATAACCTCTTCCTGTGTAATTCCTCCTAGCTGTTTTTTTTTGGTGGTCTTATGCAAGCTTTTTGAAAGCTGCTCAATATTCAGAAAGCAGGAGCCACTAGTATACAGTGAAGAGAAATTCAAAACATGCTATCACACTGTAGGCTAAGCCTGTCGAATTTATATGGAATTACTTAAAAGTCACACGAGTAATAGCATGAAGAGCACTTTTAGAGCTGCATTATTCCAGTTTTTCCCAAATTATGATTCATATGACAGAATATCTACAGAGCCCTCCCAAGACAGTGTGCATTGCCACGAAAAATTTAGGAAGTCAATAGTGATTTTGAACAGCTACAGATCCCTACCTGTGCTCTACTTACATGTGCAATTTTTGTATTTATTTTGCATCAGAAGCAGCACACGTCACCCAGGCTCTTTTGAAGCTCCAACTGTTTTTTTTCAGCAAATTTTAGCTGTCTTTGTTCTCAAGAAAAGGTAGGCTAAAAAACCTTTTGTGGGTTTTGCTTTATGCTTATGGTTGGAGGATTCTACTGACAAAGCTCCATGAAACTCAGCTGATCAAAGTCTGATTTTGATATTAGAGATGTGTACACTTCACTGATAACACACACCTGCAGTAAGCAGTACTTGAGATACAGGATTCATTCCTTTTAGTAGGAGGAGTACAATGGGACAGGGACTCCATAGACTACTATAGATGTTTCATCACTCAACATTAACTGTAACTTACACCTTTCCAAGAAAGATTTGTAGCATTCAAAGGACATGCTTTCAGGGACTTACTAAAATACCTTATTATTAAATTTTTTTTTTCATAAAACCACAGATATTTACAATATATTTTAAAAAATTATATTTTAAAAAATAGGACAGTTTTTTAAGGTAATTATCGATTATTAAAACGCTGGCAGACCACAAAGCACCTCAGAATAGGCTTAAATACAGAATAGCAACCTTTAAAGTAAAAAAAAAAAAACCATAGACATTTTAGAAAGCTTAAATATATATGTTTATATAAAGAAAGTATATCAATGAGAAGAACAGCCAAACTGTACATAAAGAAATATTACTGAATAGTTAAAAAAGCCAGGCAATCAAAACATTCTGTGTCTGTACAATACTTCTTTGTAATAAGGACACTAGTCTCATGTTGGACATGTAAAACAAACAAACTCACTTCAAAAATACTCATCAAAACTACTGTGTTTTAATCAAAACTCACCTTTTGCCAGCAAAAAAGTAATCCAGTAATTTTTTAGGACTAATACAGAACTGAGTTCAGCAGAAATCCTGTAGGGAAATACAAATACTTTGAATTGATACTTCTGTTATAATTTAAGCTACAATGTTTGAAAACATGCTTCAGTCTATGGAACTATTTAGCAACAGGAGACGTTTCTCATATAGTTAAGTTCACTAAAAATCTCATTCCATTCCCTTTGTAATTACAACCAGACATTTGAAAAACCTGTAAAGCCACTCAAGAATCAGGAAATATCTGTATCATCCTGAGAAAAGAAAGCGAATGCAGACAATTCACTGAGCTGCTCTGAGCTGTTTTCTCTCGTGCTTTTGACTAATGCCCCATTCTTCAGCCACAGCATGAACTCAAGCACATTTGGGAACTGCTAAGGCTTTGGGTCACAATACTTCATGGAGGAGGGATAGATATATAAAAATATATTTATATATAGATGTGACATGATATATATACACACAGATATTTTTATAACAATATACTTACATCATATATTTAACACGTGTATAGATACAAAGATATATAGTTATATATGTAACATATATATAATTTCTGCATCTCCTATCAGCCCACTGAAATTCAAAGCCCACACTAAATCTAAAGTAAACACACAACATACTACAACTTAGGTCAGTCCTGCCTGAAGGGTTAAAAGATAAAATGCCATCACATTTTACATCTTATCTTAACACAATTTAGGAAAATCAAACTTACTCATTACTAGGTTGTTCCAGATAAATAAGGCCACAAGTCCTGGAAAATCAAAATAAATTCTTGTTTTTGAACATGCTTCTGCAAGCAAACGCTGCAATATCTTTGACTTTAATGTAGTTAAAAAAATACACCACAAGACATTTTTTTAACTTAAAAAGAAAAGCTGACTCAAAGAACAGATTAACACCAGATCAACTATGGCCCTGCCCAACCTGAAATAATGTTGTTGTCTGCATATTTATGTCAAAGCTTAGACAGCAAAGCAATTTTAACTTCATATAATAAAATTGCTTTCTTTCAGAAAGACTAGATTTATACATAGTTACTCAGTGTTTTGTACAACACAGCAAAGTGTGTTGCAGCTGCACAAAACACACTATAAAAGGGCATTTTAAAATCTTTAGTATTTCTTCAGTGTCACTGCAAGCCTTGCGGTGTAATGTTGCTTCCCAATTATTCTAGATACATACCATTTAAAGAAAAAAATTCACTTTATACAAAAACAAACTAGGATATATATGCCTTCATTCTATAAACTACCAAAGGATGATCTCTCCTACCCCTTTCAAAGATTATTTAAGAGATATTTGAGAGTCTTTTGTGTTAAATAAAAATAAATATTAGATAGTAAACCAATCCTCTTTATATCTGTAAAAAGCTCACAGTGAGTAGCAATCACTTGTCATGCTACTCTTACTACTGTTTGCACTGCAACAAGGGGATTGTTTAACACAGCATTGTGATAGTTATGGAGCAAAATGTAAGAGGTGTTTAATTAATGCATGTCAACAGCTCAATTTCACTGTTCTGCAAATATTAGCACACAGTTTAAAAGAGCTCCTATAATATACAGTTTGAAAACTTCAAATACTTAAATGTTGACAGACAAAGAAATGAATTTCAGAATGAAAAAGCATACACTACCTTTCAAACTTGTGGTATAGTGCAAATAATACATCGTATTTCTTTTTCAGCCTTGATACAGTGCTATCAACTTTAGTGCTTACAGTATCCATGTTAACATCCACCTCTTTCAGAAACTGAAAAAACGTGCATACACTGAAAAAAGAAAAAGAAAACATGATACATCATCATAATTCACGAAAACAAGTATTCTGAAATAGCTCTTAAAAAAGAAAAAATAAAAAAACATCTCCATGAAAACTCATTTCCTTACTTCACTAGATTCCAGCATGTCCTTACTACTATTATCAGTGACTGAACCTTTGCTTTAGGAAATGGGACTTGTTTACCTTTACCTTTTCCAGACGCAGGAATAATGCTCAACCTGGCAGCAGAGGTATCTCACAACACAGGCTCTACCACAGAATGAAAATTTTCTTGCCTAGCACAGATATTATCTCTGGAGGTCAGAATTTGCTAACTAGACACGCCTTTGTTCTTGTGCTGCCAGTAATACCACAAATACCCAGCATACACCTCTCAGCTCTCCTGTTCTACCTTAGAAACACTCCTACTATTCTAAGAACATGAACCTTGCCTCCATCCATGCTGAAGAAAGACCTGGGAATGAAAACTGAGATAAATGCATTGAATTATATGGAATTCCAAGTCTTGCAACAGGACATCTCCACCCTTTGGAAATACATTACACACAAGGGACCAAAGTTCTCCCTACTCATCCATAATGTAATATTATGGCCATCAAGGAAGCATTATGTTATGTTCATAACTAAAATGAGCAGACTGCTAAAAATTAAAGAGGAGGAAGCTATCAAATACATTCAACTATTTCAAATATATTTTGATCCTTTATCAGAATATAATATTCTGAGACACTTCTTGATCTTTGTTAGATTAAAGATACAAGACACAAAACCAGTCAGGAGCTCATTTAAAAACTCTTATCGTGGAATAAAAGATCTTTCCAATATATCTGAAAGCTCTAGAGGATAAGGCAACTAGTAGAAATATCTGCCAGTTTGACCTTATAGCTGACAAAAAGCCCAGCGGTAACAAGCACTTGAGTATTGCAGAGGCACTGAAAGACTCTGCTCCTGCATATGCTTTCCACACACAGTACAGTTACTAGGCAGATGACACTGGAATTCTTTCCTTAGATGAATCTAGGTATGCCTATTGTTTTTGCCACCTAAATTTACCTTAAAAGGAGATACTATAATCTTAATTGCTGTATTATGAACTTAGTTAATATACAATATAACAGTAACACTCCCCTAGCAAAAACCGTGCATGAAAGTACAAAGTTTAGACTGGCATTAAAATGTCTGAGAAAGAGCAGCACGCTGGCAAACTATTTGAAGAGTAACATTGTCTCTCCCCACTTCTTGATTTAGCCCAAGTTTAATGTTGGGAAAAAGGCTTTATGGAAAATCTTCACAGCGGGAAAGAAAGAAGTATTTTAAGTGCAATTTGCACCAACCTAAACTGATGAATACTTTAGGGAGAGCAAGAACAAGAATGAGCTGAGTGAGACAACCAAAGCCACCACAGATGAATCAAACAAGCATCACTGCTCCCTCAACTAAAATACAACAGCAAGACTTCTAGTTTATCAATATGTTCAGAATTTCCATAAGTAACCTCCATTGAAAAATCAGCTAGTCTGATATGCACAAAATATGCTTGAAAAACATTCTCTTTATAAAAATGTTGTCAGTTAATTGTTGAAATCTAAATCACGTACTTAAACTCACTTACCTTATGTTTATACTTTTCAAAAGCTCAGTGAAAGTAAATGTCACTTCATCCAGATCAATTGCTACAATAAAGATACATACTCCCCATGTTTCCTTTTTCTTTTTGTTACAAGCCTTTTAGAAAAAAAGAGAGGAAACACTTTTGATTATTCAGTAAAAATGGATAATGCATGGAAAGCAATAATTTGCCCAAACATGATTAGAAATGGTTAAACAAAACATCCTCAAACAAACATTTTGCTATGAAAGCCAATTAATTAATAACGAAAACCATTCTAGGTTTTACAATACAGGTGAAAGACCAAGCACTTAAACACTCATTCCTACAGTACAAGATCAATTTTACCCACACAATTCAGCAAAGCTTCAAAACACAAGTTTTGGTTCCATGGAATGTTTATGCAAAGCAGAAGTCGTGATTCTGTTTTGTTTTTTCCTAAATTACCATATTTGACCATAAAAAAACACTGAAAGTAAAGGAATAAGAAGCCAAGCCATAAAAAAATAATTAAAATCTTCACAATGACAGGCAATAAACACTCCTAAGTGAGTACAGCTGTGTCAACCACTCATCACTGCTGAACCACAAGCCTATCTCTGCTTAGTAAAGCGTGATAGTAACAAGCACTTCCAGCCATTTTCCTACCATGCATCTACATTTAATGTCTGCCTACTGCTATTTAGAAGGTGCAAGTTACAAGCAATCATCCTTCATCAAAAGAAGCCAACCCACAATGACAGACATAGCACCCACATGGAGTATAACTCTTGATGATGGTTCACAAGCCACTCACTTGGAGCCAGACAGGCATCGCTTAAGAGTCCAATACCCTTCCACCAAAACAGCAGCTCAGTGGAAAACCCCTAAAGAAGAATGACTTGTAAAAGCATGGGAAAAAAAACCTTAAGCAGGTATGCCCCAGGTTTTGGAAACAAAGCTATCATGAAGACAGAACTGGGTGTGGGTGCAGACGTGCAAAACTTCAGAAACATCAAACTTGTAAAATACTTTTCGGACATCCAGCATCCTTGCGAACAAAACTCCAACACCACCCAGGCCCAGAGCAAAGGAGCAGGATCTGAGCACATCTCTCTGCAGCTCTAGGTTGGACATGACATCTGTTGGAGGACATAGGGGAAGCGGAGCACCAGGAACAAGTGAACGGAAACACTGCATTCCTGCTCTCCTACCCTGCTTAGCTTTAGCCCACTCCCTGGCCCACCTTTTTATCCTTTCCCTCCTCACTCCACCTAGCTGCCTCCTTGACAACACCAATGCGAGTTGCAGGGGCCTGTTCACTCTAGGAAATGTTCCCTAAAGGCAGAAAGAGTAAGACTGGACCAGACCAAGCTCACTCCACCTTACATGATCTTCCAAACCTGAAATCCTCTACACCCTCAGCACCTACTCATGTCCTTGCTTAGTCAGCAGTGTAACCACGACCAACAACCTGCTGTGCCCATAAATGACACAATTTCACTAATACTGCCAACTTTTTTTTTTTTTTTTTTTTTTTTTTCCAATTGTTCTGTGTCTTACTTGGGAACAGTATTTATACATCAGGGAAGACTGGCTGGGGGCCTTCTCCAAAGAACAAAAACTTTCACTGTCTTGTGCAATTGTTAAGAGTTATAGAATAGGCTTCAATGCAAAACTAACCAGCCACCCTCAACAACGTGGTAACTGACAATTATTTAAGTCACTACTTTCTTCCTGCATTCCTATTTGAGTATTTCTACAAATCATGAGTCTTTGCACAAGAGAAAATTATTTTGAAATAAGCTGATAACAGACTGAGATGTATTTGTTGATACATAAAGGGATATAAAAAATTGTGAAGGTTAATGCTAGCTAGTGAACTACCAAGAAGAAGGATGACTGCTCACAGACTGAGCACACCCCTGCCCCTGGAGTCAGCTGACCTTGTTTAATAAATAAGTTCCCTTCACTCCACACTCCTGCAAACTCAGACCACTACGTTGTCCTGTAAATACAACATCTTGTAGGGCAGGAGGAGTGAGTGCTACCCCATGGCGAAATTGTTCCTGGTTTGTTGCCTATCCAAACAAGCCTAGCTTTCCTGGGCAGCCTAGCTCAGCTCTGGCAGGATGAATGCTAGAAGGCCATAACAATGGTTTATTTGATAGGAGTGAAATCTGGTTTTGCAAGAACAACCTTTAAACTCCTTGCCCAGTATGGTTTGGGGTAACAACTCATTTGTTTCTAGCATTTAACAAGAAGGCAGTCTCAGAGGCAGCCTAGCAACCCATGAGATTCAAACCATTACAGTGAGCCAAACTCCAGCATCAAAACTACTCCCTCAGCCATTGCTGACGGTACAAGATGCTTTGGAGACCTTCTCCTCAGCACAAGACATTGGATGACTGCTGGCCTAACAAGAAAAATTACACACAACCCAAGATAAATAGATTATGGGTTAGGGGTTTTTTTCTAGTAGCAAAGAAAAGGTGAGCAGCACCTGAGCATGCCTGCCTCACAGCTGAGAGGAGAGGAAAACATAAAAGTACACCAGACTGGGACTATCCCACCAGCTACTGCTGATTAAAACAACCAAAGACACAGGTAAACTGCAGTTTTCTCAGAAAATGGTATCTGCCACAGCCATGCATGAAGATTTCAGTGATTTTAATCCATAAATATTGTCGTGGTTTAACCCCAGCTTGCAACTAAGTACCATACAGCTGCTTGTTCACTTCCCATCCCTGCAGTGCGGAGGACAATCAGAAACCAACCATCACAGGTTGAGAAAAGAACAGTTTAATAATTGGAACAAAACAAAATGCAACAACAATAACAACAACAACATAATAAGAACTGCAACGGAAATGAAAGATAGAGAGAGGTATAAAACCAAATAGAAACAAGTGATGCTCAATACATTTGCTCACCACACAGTGACCAATGCCCAGCCCATCCCAGAGCAGCAATCAGCAATTGCCAGCAAAACTCCAGCAATTTATATAGAGAATATGACATTCTGTGGTATGGAATACTCCTTTGGTCAGTTCAGGATGCCTGTCCTGGCCATGCTCCCTCCACAGCTTTGTGTATGTGCCCACTGGCAGAACATGGGAACCTGGAAAGTCCTCGACTTAGAGCAAGTACTACTTAGCAACAACTAAAACACTTGCATTGTCAACATTGTCATATTCAATTCAAAATACAGCTCTTTACCAGCTACTGAGAACAAAAGCAGCTTTATTCCAGCTGAAACCAGAATAAATATAAACATCATGGAGTAGGAGAAGGGGAAAAGAGATAAGGAGACGTCTTCCATATTCATAAGTACTCTCCTCTTCACACTCCTTCCCTCCCCAAGTTCACTTCTTTCCTACACAAATGAGTTAAAGTTGACTGCTGAATAAAAACACAGTGGCATCACTCCTTCCAGCTATTTTGCTTTGTTTACAGCCAAAGCATATGATTCATCTCAGACAGACTTGAATGCATGGGAATGAAATGAAGACAAATTCACAGCCAGAAATTAATTTCTGAGGGTTTTCTTCTTCACCAGTCTGACTCAAGATCTTTGTTGATACAGCATCACTACAGAAAATGGGCAGGACAAGAGCTCAACATCTGCCCTTGACTGTCCTTCAGTAAGATGACTTCCAGTGACCTTAATTCAACTCATCATGAAGCAAAGCCTACCTACCAATCACTAGCCTTAAGATTATTTAACACCTAGTAGTCTACATAGATTTCTTTCTTTTTTTATCATCTTTTATTTAGGATTCCAATGAAACAATGCTATAACTTCAGGCAATGTAGGTCAGTTCTGTTGAATCAATATAGTTTTCTGTAGGAAAATATCTATAAAACTCTTACAAAATCTTTCTCATTCTGAACTTACCATTACTTTGATTTAATCTGGTTTTTACCAGATAACTAGTTTACTTAAATCTAGTAAAAATAACCTGAGAGGAGTAATAGGCTTAAAATGCTCACCCAACACTAACTATTGTAAAATGGGATTCTTGCCTCTCTTCTTTCCAGCTGCAAGATGTTAAAGGCACTAGCAGAAATAACTTCTGTTCTCTGTCTCCAGAGGTTCTCCAGTGCTAAACCAGTCCCGAGGAGGAGATGGCCACAGGAAGTCAGCTCTAGAATGCAGTTAGAGATGTTTACTCTTCTGATAACAATTTTGATGACAGCCTACAAAAGCGATCCAGGAATAGAAACTTCAAATGATGGTGTGTAAAAGAAGGTCAAGGGAAATATACATGAGAAACATGCAAACACAGATGGATACTTGAATCAAATGGGATATAGGATATCTCACTGTAAATACCAAGCACCTGATTTTTGAAGAGGACAATGTGAAATTTGGCTTACTAAAATCTCAGTTACTACATTCCAATCAACATAGGGAACTAGCTTGATGGTACAAGAACACAGACATTTATTACAGAGAGTCGAAAGGAGGCTACAGAGATAATCAGAGGGCTGGAGAGAGTTGGGGGTTTTCAGCCTGGAGAAGAGGAGGCTTCAGGAGGATCTTACAGCACCTTCCGGTGCCTAAAGGGAGCTGTAAGAGAGTTGGAGAAGGACTTTTACAAGGGCATGTAGTGATAGGACAAGGGGCAATTGCTTCAAACTGAAAGAGAGCACATTTAGATTAGGTATTAGGGAGAAATTCTTTACCATGAGGGTGGTGAGACACCAGCACAGGTTGCCCAGAGAAGCTGTGGATGCCCCATCCCTGGCAGTGTTCAAGGTCAGGTTGGATGGGGCCCTGAGCAACCTGGTCTAGTGGAAGGTGTCCCTGCCCTTGGCAGGGGGGTTGGAATGAGACGACCTTTAAAGGTCCCTTCCAACCCAAATCACTCTGACTTTACATGTTTATGATTACAGCAGGTAAAAGATGACTGGAGAATAGACTCAACAAGCCCTCACAGTATAAAACTGTTCAGAATAAAAACCAGCAGGAAAAATATCCCTGGGAAAAAAATCTGATAGCAACCATTATACCCCCTATACTGTCTATATATAAAGAGTTCTGTGTAAAGACAGTTAGATCCTCCATTTTTAAGCAATACCAGTTTTAAATTTTCTATTGAACATTGCCTGGGATGAAAGATTATTATTAGTTCTCAACAGATGGGATCAAATTCAAATATAATACTAGCTAAAAGTAATTAAGTCAATGGAAAGTATTGAACTAGTAAAAATAGTTAATCTGATATGCAAAGTTCCCGTTACACTTTTGCATGTAGCAGGACTGGAGGAGTCATCAATCTTTCCCCAGGATAGGCAGAAGATGAGTAAAAAAAGAAACTCTATACCAGTTGCCTGTGCAAGGGCACATACAAGCAATGCATCTGCTGCTAAGATACCAAATATCATCAGCAAGAGGCCATGGTGATGATTTGTTTGTTTTGGGACTTTCAGTAGCTCTTTGTTTTTTAATAACAGAGGATCCTAAAATATCTGTAATTTTGCTCATCCATCCAAAGTTTCAATGGATTCAGGTTCAGTTCAGCTGCAGTTCTATAAATTAGAGACCAAGGTTAGATAGAAAATACTTTTTTAGCTCATATGTGTTTCATGCTTTTGCCAAAAGCAAGAGGCCTCTCTGTCTTTTAAGATGAGGATGAGGTGACTTACCAATTAAAATGTTCTCTTTCTAACATGAAATCACAACCAAAAGGAACTGATTTAATTAAAACGTGAAATTTTATAAACTGGGGACACCAGGCCTGCTGAACATGAACTCTTTGGTCTATACAGACTAACCTTCCATATTTAAGAAGTCATTATTTCATTCCTCAACTTAAGCTACAGTTTACCTTGTATGTTTGCATCAATAAGAAAGCAGTTCAACTCCTGCACAAATCAAGTGGTCTGCAGCATCTGCATACCAGTAAAAGCCACCAGTTGGAGAGAATTTCAGCATGTAAGATAAGTAATTAGAAACACAAAAAAAAGCCCAAAACCTCTTCAGGTGCTAGAGACTTTCTGAGGGAAAAGGCAGCAATAATACATTTCTCATGGGATACAGAATTAGCTGGTACACAATTTTACACCACTGGCTTGAATTATAACAGAAACAAATTAGTACAGTACTTGGGGGAAAAATACATGAGCAAATAAAGCTAAACTAGGAAAAGCTAACTATGTAGACTGTAGATCTTTCACCATGACAATTTTTTAATAGTGGGTTAGACAAATACTTGATAAAAATGGCTCAGGAATTCCTGAGTCTGAACAGCTGAGCTGCAGCAGGAGAACAGTGAGACACATTTCCCAAACAGTGCTATGAACGGCCAACACAAAATGGAGCTTCTACCCACACACCACATATTACAGCCAAATAAGCTGACAAGCTCAAAGCATACCAGACCCTATGCCTTAAGGTCCATAGCAGACACCAATTTCTACTTCCTAAACCACTTCAATTTTCTTTGGAGAAGTTTGGTTCCAATTTAGTCACCATGGCATCTGTTCCTCCCAATATATTCAGCAACAATTCACTCAAGCTTTCTTTTCCTGCTTACATCACCCCATATTCTACTTCAGATTCTCATTTTGTTGCTCTCTACCAAAGCAAACAGCAGAACATAACAAATGCCCTGAGCTTTTTCATAGCAGTATTAGTATGGCTTCCTGGACTACTTCTAATATCTCTTACACAAAAATACATTAGTAATTCCACTAAATCTATTCACTCCCTATAGAATTTACAAGCACTATTTACAAGAACTATTGGTTCATAATACAGATTTCAGGAGAGTTATAAAAAATTAAGAGTACAAGAGAAGCAAGCATCAGAGACAATGTTAAGCCAACAAAAATCAGTGTGCAAAAGCTTTTAAACTACGACTGTAAAGACTACAACTCTAAAAGATCCTGTTTATCTAGGTAGCTTGGTTTGGTGAAGAAAAGAAATGATAGAAAAAAATACTTGTATGACACCAATGAATGCTCTTGCTTAGATAAACACTTCCATGTTCACAATAAGTATGTGTGGGAGTTCACCAGATATCAAAAGAATTTAAAAAGAAACATATTTCTGATTACACATCAGATACCTTCCTTCGCCCCACACACCAAGAGCGCTGATTCAGCATTTGGGGTTCTAAGAGATTTTAAGTTATCATTTTATTGCAGAAGAATGTCATCAAACTTGGCTGTCACAGAGGAAAGCTTTAATCTTCTCCCACTGTGAAGGAAAACCACCATATTTAACAGACAACTGTAGTGCTTTTGAATAATCCCTCTCTGTAGATCTAGTTTTTACAACTACAGGTCAGCCACATTTTCAAGAAAAATTGTGTTAGCATCTATCTCTCGTTTATCACCTGTCTTCTCCTCCACACCTCTCAAAGAGGTTCAGCTGTTTGAAGGACTCAGGGCCCAGCTGCAGTAGGATGCAGCTGTATATCCTTGACTCACATGCTGCAGAAACAGATAGCTGGAGAGCACTGCAAGGAAAGCTACAGTGCACAGAAACAAAGTGCAAGATAAGAAAGCTGAAATTTCAAAGAGAAGTATCATTATTAGTAGGTCAAATGTTCAAAAGAAAAAATATCAGTCTGGAAAAGTGTGACATCCTCTAGGTAAAAAAGCAGTGGCTCTAGTGGGCATTGGCATTCATTCCAGGGAGCAGGAGATAACAAGTTCTCTCCTCCTGGCTGATGCCTGCCTGGCCAGTAAAGTGTCTCACTGAAGCACAGGCACATTCAGGCTGATAGGTCACTACATTCTAGCAATTTTTTAATATGCCTGCCAAAAAATAATTGCTTAATACTTTTAAGCCACTTTTAAGACTCTGGTTTGCAGAGCCTCTGAACACGCACCCTAACTGACTCCCAAAGGACAGTAGTACAAGATGTTTTCACTTCAAGTCACTAAATATTCATAGAGCAAAGATACAGCAGATGTTCAGACTACATCCAAACCCACATCTGTGCCCTGAGTATCTGCCAGTTATCACAGTACCTAAAGTCTGGGGCACGCTGCTTCCTTGTTAGCACTGCAAGTGCCCTCCCCAGTCTCAGATTTGGCAGCCACAATTCTAATATCAACCACAAAGAACAAAGCCAGTGAGCCAAGAAAGGTAAGGTTTCAGAGCTTTGTACTTTGTAAATGGCTTGAGAAGGGCATTCTTAGATGCTACCTCTATTTCCATGAGACGTCTTATGATATAAGCTTCCTTGAGCCAAACCAACTACACTGTTAAACAGAAGTGTGCTGGTAAGTATTTTTCTCAGCTTGTGGCCTGCTGTTTCCCTTTTTGCTTGAGAACAGAAAGCTACAACACAGCTTCTGTTCCAGCTCAGAACTGAACAGGTTAGTACTGAACCTCACTGACTAAAACACACAAAGCTTCTGCTTGCAGGACAAACCCTGAGGCAGCCCCTCCAACATAATACCTTCACCACAGGGGAGAAAAGAGCAGCCTCCTCCCGAATCCCTGTAGCTTGAACAAGAGAGTCACCCTGAGAAGCCAGGCTCACCATGATAACAGCTTGACTTGGGAAAAGAAGCAGCAATTAGCCAGGCTATTAATTTGCTTGACTTCAGAGTCGGGTGAAGCCTGCTCTCAGCTAGCAGCAGCAACTCCAGTGCCTTCCAGGTCCCCATGGAGGCACACATTTGCCAGCTTATTCATTTCAACACCCTGCAGATACATCTGTAAATTTGAGGAAAAGGGCTTAGATTGAAACACAATATAATGTAGATTTTTTTTCCTGTACATTGAAAGGCTCTCAGCAATCAGTTTTAATTGCCAGACAACAGATATTAGCTATATATCATAATGAAGGTCTGGTTCTGAATAGGTAAAGGAAGCAATCTTCAGATGCTGAAAGGTTTCAAACACCATGTATCTTATCTGGCCACTGCTAAGTAACGATCAGTGAAAACAAAACTACCTGTAAATCAAATTTGCAGGATTATACTGAAATCTGCCTTTTTTTCAGTCAAGGGAACTGACTACTTCTGTTTTCATTCATATAGGGGGACTCAATTATGCTTTTATGTAAATGCTTCCCATGAATACCCATGGCCAGAAATTGTATCTGTTACTGAAAGAGCTGTACACAGTCTCCTTCCCATGCTATAATTACACTGTGATGTGAGTGCATCAAGACCTGGTATACCCACACTGCAGTTTAAAAAACACAGACAAGAAACTATTGACAGCATATCTGTGGCAGGCCAGCTCAAGCTGCAGAAAGGTAAGCAGAAGTCGTAACACGTACATCAATGCAAGTCTACACAGTGGGAATAATGCCCCAGCTAGGTATTATAAAACTGCATGTGGACTCTATAACAAAACTTCTGCCATGATTTAGGTGCATTATAGCTGTTCTCTGAGTCAGCTTGTTGACGCAGCAGTCATACTGAGGAGAAGGAAAAGCAAAAATCAAGAAAGGGCCTAACATTTTATTAATCTGTTTACACATGCCCAATGACTAACTTTGAACGGAAATGCCTCAATGATAAGCACAGGTTAACATTATGCAATAAAAAAACCCGTTTAATACACATACATTCCTGTCTCTGCAATAGTCTTCTCCATATCCTTTCTGCAGCTACATAAAGGATGCAGAGGGGAAAAAATACACGGGAACACACAATGAGATGGACCTGTATAAAGCTGACTAAGACATATTTGAAATAACTTGCAGTTTGAAGAATTAGCTGATCGCATGGTGCTGTTTTCTACTGTCATTTGTTAGCAATCTGAAAGGACTCCCTGAGCACACACCTTTATCGCAGAACATTAACAAAAAAGGGCAATCTACAGAAGCCAGTTTACACAGACGTGAACAGGGCAACATCCCACTTCAATCTACCCTCACTTGGAAAAAGCTAAGTCACACTATGTGAGCTTTGGCTGTGGGACCCTCGGCCAGCGAAGTTACGGCTCCATATCCGAGCTGGGGCACAGGACAGACACTTCTGCCGAGCGATGCAGCAGCTACTCACTAGAGCTCCATCCGCCGCCGACAAGCTCTCGTACGTCTTCCAGGCTTTCTCCCTCACGCTCTCCGACACCTTCAGCGCATCACAGAGCACCACGAAGTCCGCTTCGCCGACCTCGAGCCTGGGAAAAGCATCACACATCGCCAGCGGGGACACCGGACGGACGGGCGACCGGGAACCCACACCACTCGCTGCCGGAGGCGCCCTGGGGTGACACCGCCCCACAGCCCGGAGCCCGGGCGCCGAGAGCCCCGGGGCGGCCCGCCCGCCCCCAGCCCGCTCCCGGCCCGGCCGGCGCTTACCGGGGGGCGGCGGGCGGCGCGGAGCCGCCGTCGGGGCTGGGGCGCTGTGTCCGGGCGGCGCCCGCCCGGCGCGGGGGCTTGGGCGGCATGGCGGGAGCGGCTGCCGGGAGCGGCTGCCGGGAGCGCCCGCCGCGGGCGGCACAGACCAGGGGCCGCCGGCTTCGGCTCCCGCTCCCGGCCCCCGCCCGCCGCCCAGAACCGCGGGAAAACGGCGTCACCGCCACCCTCCGTCACTTCCGCACCGGCGGTCGCGCCCCCGCCCCGCCCGCGGCCCCGGGCACGGGGCGGGCCCGAGCGGCGGAGGCGGCGCGGCCGCGCACAGCCCGCACCGCGGCCCGGCCTCAGAGACCCGCCCGCGCCCCTCGGCCGCCGCAGGGACCGGAGCCCGGCCGTGCCTGACACTGCAGGGACTCTGCAAGCCCCGGCAGCCCATACGTCTTTTCCGTGAGGTGGACAGAAACGCAGACCTGTGTATAAGAATAACTGTACAGGTGCAGAGCAGGGCAGGAATTGCAGATCCTTTAGGACTGCTGGTTCACCTAGACCAAGTGCTGGGTCCTGCACTTTGGCCACAACCCCAGGCAGTGCTACAGGCTGGGGCAGAGTGTCTGAAGAGTGGCCCAGGGGAAAAGGTGCAAGTCAGCAGTGCCTGAACATGAGCCAGAGTGTGCCCGGGTGGCCAAGAAGGCCAATGGCATCCTGGCCTGTACCAGCAATCGTGTGGCCAGCAGGACCAGGGCAGGGAGTGTCCTTGTACACAGCACTGGTGGAGTTACATCTCAAGTCCTGTGTTCAGTCCCTCACTACAAAAAAGTCTAAAGGAGGGCAAGGAGCTGGGGAAGGGTCTGGAGCACAAGTCCTGTGAGGAACGGCTGAGGGAGCTGGGGGTGTTTCACCTGGGAGAAGGAGGCTCGGGAGACCCACAACTGCCTGAGCAAAGGCTGTAGTGAGGTGGGGGTTGGTGTCTTCTGCCAGATAGCAAGTGACAGGACAAGAGCACATGGCCTCAGACTGTACCAGGGGAGGGAAAGTGTTGTTAGACGTTGGAATGGGCTGCCCCGTGGGCAGTGGTGAAGTCACCATCCCAGGAGGTGTTCAAGGAACAACTAGACATGATGGCATTTGGTGCTATGGTCTAGTTGACAAGGTGGTGTGTGACCAGTCAAAGACTGGACTTGATGATCTCAGAGGTCTTTTCCAACCTCAATGATTCAGTGGTTCAGTGATCTCTTAATCTGACATTTATCCAAGTCCTAACTGAAATGTTACTTTAACACTGTGCAGTAAAATTACACTTAATATAAGAATTTCAGGCTGCGGGCATCTCCTGGATTTTAAGTCAATGAGATTCAAATCCCCAGTGCTCTGATTCAAAGATCTTAAAAATCTGCTTTGTTCTCTGTGATTGCATACTCACATTTAGAAGGCCGATCTCTGCTGCGAACAAGCACATTTATTTTCAGACTTACATGACAACTTCTTAGAAAAGGAAAAATATTTGTATGTAAGGATTCTTACTACCTGCACATATTTATCATTTGCCTGTAGAGCAACTACTTTAAGTGAAACTGCTGTCAAAACTCTGGACTGAAGAAAAACCCAAACAAAAATCAACATGAGCCTTAATATGTTATCCAATTAAAATTCACTAGTATTTTTACATTCATACATTCTAGTAATTTGTTCAGGCTTTTCCTTTATGTTCATTGACTTAAAACAGGACACTAGTGTCTGGCTTTCTGCTTTATAATTAGAATTAAACCAATTACAGAAAAGTGAATACAGAAATCCAAGTACATAAACTTCAAATTAAATGTTTGAGTTGTAGATTGTAGTGGGATTTAGACATTCCTGTTTATTATTCCAGTAAAATTGTGGCAGTAACTTTACCCTGCTTCTAAGCACATTTAAATACTTCTTGTATTCAGATGGTACCAGATGCTGTGGAAGGTTTGTAGTTTAGGACTGTCTGTCAGCTACAGTTGAACCGCAGACAAGGAGACAGACCAGCTTGGAAAAGTAAGCTAAACCCCTAAACCACAGCTGAGCCCATTGCCTTCTCCTCACAACTGGCTTTAAGAGCACAAAAGAATTTAAAATGAGAGCAAAGCATCTCAGAAAACTTGGTCATAGCCAGTGAAGACCATGCCAGCTGTCAGCAAGAAGGAAACACACCCTCCTGGCTGCTTCCCTCACAGCTGCTTTAACATGCTGTTAGAGCCAGGCCCTGGATCATCCAGATGGCAGGCAAAGAATTTGTCTGGTGGCCCTCTGTGCATTGCTCCTTTTAAAGAGTTCACAGACCAGCCTCAGCATAAATACTTTTTTTTTTTAATTGTTAGAGTGCCAAGCACCTTCTCAAGTCAAATTTTATGCACTTTTTCATCAAGCAAGGCTCTTAGGGTTCCCCTTCATAAACAGGTAAAACCAAAATATAATTTCAGAATGCTTCAAGTTACAGCTGGAGGGAGACGAAGGGAGGCAATAGATGAATCAAGCAACAATAACCTTTAATCATGCATCCCAAAGCCTTGGGTGTAGTAACTATGTCTAAACTGCAGTGAGAAGAGTTAACATGTATGTATGTACTTCCAAAGAAAGGCACATCCTTGTGTAAATCCATATTTAAGCTGCTGCACCTTTTTTCCTCTTCTTTTTAGATGTACTGACTTGAATGTTTTGATCCTATATTCTATAACATTTTCTAAATGAAGCCTTTAGACTTTTCAATAAAATTACAAAGGAAAGAAAAAAATCAGCTCCTACTGGGGAAAAAAAAAGGTAACAAAGGAAACACTGCAATGTCAAATAAAGTATTAATGATAATTTTTGCATCTGACCTGACAAAATCTTTATTCTAAACATCTTGCTACTACTGCTTTTAGAGTATAGGTCTTAGACATATGTGAAACATTGTCCAGTCAGGCAGTCCTGATTCATTGTTTCCAGCTGCTACACAAACTTAGGTAATTTTATTATCCTAACTTTTTCACTTAAAGCTGTTGCTATAGTTTCACTCGAATTGCCAGTGGGAATAAAAGCCATGATTTCAGATATAGTAAAATCAGTTTTTCTGAAGTTGCATGACTGAAACATTTAAAAACCTACTAAATCAAGAGCTTCTGGATATTAGTCCAAATATTAAATATTGGCAGAATTTTTTCTTGAATAAAGCCCACAGGCTGTAAAACTCAAGGACTATAAAGATGTCTGCATGTATCACACCCATTTCCTTGCATGTAACAGGCAGAATTAACCAGGGAGGGGACGTAGCCTCTCCTGGGCAGCCTTTTCCATGCATTCACATTCCTTGCACTGTGTAGGAGCCCCCAGCCCTGTGCCATCAGTGTCACCTGGAGCCCAGCTGTACCTGTCAAGCTCCAGCACAAGTGCTAACAGGAGCAAGGATGTGACAGACCTGCAGGCCAGCTTCTCACCAGCTGCTGCCCTGCAGGCCCCAGGCCTTAAGAACCTCGCTGGAGCAGCACCTGGTGCAGCAGTCAGACCCAAGTGACAGCCTTGCCGCTGGAGTGCCTCAAGGACACTCAGGCCATGGCTTGAACAGGCCCTTTGCACTCCCCAGCATCACCTCCCCAGGTAACACTGCAGCTGTGTTGGCATCAGCTCTGCATTTGAAGCTGGAAAGGGTTTACTGGGGTGATGGGGTGAAGCTGACTGGTTGTGCCCCTTGGTGATGGTGAGCCTGACCCCCATGTCAGTGTTTCCTACACAAATACACAGCTTGAGATACGAAGAATAAAAACCATTTCTGTAAGTTAATATTTCTACAGTGATGTAAAATCCATAGGGTCCATAACAAATCTCAACTCATTTCTCTTTAAACTGAGAGGTATTTGTCAGATGTTGCCTCTTCTAACAGTTCAAAGCCTCTCTCTATACACTGACATTATTCATAAAGAGTATTTTTCACTCCACAGTTATACCATCTGTGGTTTGCTCTTCTCAGAGCACTACACAGGGCACTGCTGGGCTCTCAGGACAGTAGTGATGAGTTTAAGGCAAGAATCTCTATCAATAAAGCATTTGACCAAACTGCCAGTGGGATCTGAAAGGGCACCACAACTGTTGTTACTGGATGAGGAAATGGCTGCATGTAAATGGTGTCTATGTGCAAAACCTCAACCCTTCACAGGTACTTCTTTTGCTTGGACACCAGAGAGGTTTTGCATTGATCAAAGCTTTTAGACTTGAGCGTCACTCTTTTCTCTTTTTACTCAATTGTATTTATCTATTTATAGAAGAATTGTAACTACTTATATGGGCCTTCCACATTTCTTGTTCTCTGTGAGAATGGCTGTCAGAGCTGTGTCTGTTTTAACAGATTTGCACTAGTGCTGAGAACTAGGGAACTAAAAAATAAAATCCCTGACTGATGCAATTTATCAGATTAAACCCTAGTGACAGTGCAATTACATCAGACAAAAATGATCATTCCTGGTATGGCTTTCCTTGCTTACGAAGGTTTCTGGACATCAGTGTAAATCATGCCCTTGCATGCACAGCTGCATCATACCCTGTGCTTTGTCACACAGGTACCACCCTGTGTCCCCAGCAGGCAAAGTGCTTCAAACCCTGGGTACATTCTGCCCCGGGAGAATGCAGGGTATCCTGTGTCTCCTCTGCAGGGCAGTTCATTCCAGCTGGTGCTGCCAACTGGTAATGAAATAAAGGTCAGCAAGCAAACTACAGCCCTCTTGTTGCCTGCCATTACGGGACCACATTAAGGACCCTGCTGCAATCCCTCCCTTCCCGTCCTTCTCAGTCCCAGGTTCTGCTTCCTCTCACCACAAGAAAGTGCACTCTGGCACAGGCAGCACCCTGTCGTGCTGCTGGCCATCTCCCCAGCAACGATGTTTCCCATGCCTCCACTTCCAAGATTTCCCAAGCCCACAAGAAGCAGAATGCACTCTACTGGAAGTAGTTTTTAGGAATCAAATTAATCTTAACCAACCTGAAAAGCAGTTGAAAATTAGCAGCTGTAGCCTGTAGTGAACATAGGCATTTCTCTGAACTAAACCAACCCGTGACCTTGTTTCTTTCTTTCTGTTCAGAGCGAGTCTAAGAGAAAGACATTTTTTACTAAGCCATGGCAGTGAAATACCCTAATTAGGTGGAAACATTTGTGTGTAGCATTCCAGAAAAACTGGTGGTGTGACAACACTATAAGCTCTTCTGTGTTGTTTCCTCCATAGCAATAAAATCTCCTCCTCTCACAAGAACAAGCAATGTCAGTAAGAGTGAAGCTCTGCTGATGTTTCTAAACCACAAGCTTTTGGTAACACTGATGTGTCAGATCTCCATCCTCCCACCCAACCCATATGAACAAACATCCGCACCTTGACAGGCATCAGGTGACCAAACTCTTGCATTTTCAGACTTGCAGGCCCAAAAGATTTTCTTCATGCCAGAACTTGCCCTGTGCCTCTCCTAAAGCTGCAAGACTTTAGCTGGAGGAGGGATGCCTGGGAGCTTTTATTGTGCTCTGCAAGCCCAGATCACATTGATCACATTGACTGGTCACAACTTTACACATGCAAAGACCAGCTGAACACCAGAGTCTGTTTGGGACCCATGAGAGAGCAACACAGGCCCCTCCACCAACTAAACATGGTGGCACAGGATAGTGATTTTGCTGCTTCAGTAACAAAGTGTATTTCAGCATTAGGACTCATTTTGATTCTTAGGAGGAGTTTTAAAACTATTTGCAAAGATAACTGTCCAATGAGGTCATTTCTATACTAACCCGTTTCTGGAATTCACTGGGCTGGAAATGTGGTTTCTTCAGTGCAGCACAGCTATCTTTGTTTATTAGACTCTTAGCTATTATTATACTTGTATTTATTATGTATTTATTACTTAAAAAGGAAAAAAGCCCAAGCCTCTCCAAGAGCTAGTTCTTTCCATGGATTTGTGTCCCATGCTCCATCGATTTGGTCTAAGAGGGCAGAAGTTCCACCATGAGCTTTCACTGCACTCTGGGTGTTTTGTACCTACACCAACTGCCTGGCATTTAATAAGAGACGAGCACATGCTGGGAGCTTTTCCTCAGTGCACTAGTTTCCCCCTCCTTCCCCACACTTACTTTCACACTACTGATTGAAGTAAATTTCCTTCCAACAGGCTCAGAAGATATTAGGAACATGGGCATACAGCATGATCATAGAAACCTCCCGTCTGTAAGGAAAAATTGATTTCTCCCCCTGCTCCACCATCCCTTCAGCAGTCTCATTTGCTGGTGTCTCCGTTAAAGGGCACACCACAGATCACCAAGTTTGGCCACTGAGTTTTATTTTGAAAACAAGTTAAAGACCATACAAAGCCTGCTTACAAATTAACACGTTTCATGTTTAACTTAGGGAAAATAGGAACAGAACACTCATTAAAAACATGGAAATATCCTTGAAAGTACTGCAGCGTGAATCCTGCGTCATACAGGGCTTCAAAGAACGCACCAGCAACCTTGTGCTGACACATACTTGACCTTTTTTGCAAGCACACAATTGCAACATCCTGGATGTCTGTAGCTGAAATTTTCCCAGCAGGTTTTCCAGCTTGCTTGCACATATACTGAAGTGCAGCTATGTAAATATAATTTATACATTAACAACTAGCCTGTATGCATGTGAGGCCTTATTTGATGCTCATGATTGCCATGCACCATCAAAAATGGATTTAAAAAGTCCAGCTTTGGAATATACAGCCATACTTTTCATTTTACATATAATGCACTTACACTAGGACTGATCTGTAAATTATGCCACATACAGATGAAGAAAAACAGAAGTATTGTGTATTCAGGAAACTTCCTTTAAAACAAATTATTTTATCTCAATCCAAACATTCACAATACCAGGAAGCTGGATCATAGCATGTTTACAATTGTATAATAGCTCCAAAAACAGTAAAGCATCCTCCCACTGTATTAAGAAAAGATCCTTTAAAAGATGAAAAATAAGATTAGTACAAAGCCTCTTGACTGAATTAACCTAAGACAAATTATTTGGACACCTATGGTGTGTATTATTTAAAAACAGGCTTAAACATTTTTTGGGTTTTTTTTTCAAATATGCAGTTATTCTATAAACATTCCTACTTTTTTGATAAATCAATGCTCAAAATTTGGCCAGAAGACAAGTCAGTTCCCATGTCATGGAAGCTCTCAAGTGGATCTGGGAGGAGATTTTCCAGGCTTGTTTTTTCAATGTTACTCCCTTTTTTCTGTCTTGTATTTTTTCTTGCAAACAGCTTCAGAACAACAAGTACTGTAACACACCTTATTCTGCACTCTCCCCTAGAAAAGTTGGCATTACTTTTCCAAAGTAATCTAAAGGATCCAAATTGCATTAGAAAAAAAATAAAATCAATCTTGCTTCAAGAATAGCAGTTGTAAGTGTAAATGGCATGATACAGAATGGTACTGGTGGTATTTGAGCAAGCCCCAGATTACCTGGCAAAGGTCAGTGGCACAGCTTTGGGTCTCCACTCTGATTACATGTATTGTGGAAATACCCATCCAGAATTTAAGCAAGCAGCACAGTATTGCCTTTAAATGAAAAGGGACAGAAAAGCATGCTTCTCTGTTCACATTTCATTTCTCAATCATCTACTGTATCTTTAGAAACAGCATTTCAAGTAAAATGCATTAATTTTAACTGTAGTTCCCTCTTCTTAAAAATCTAGTATTAGCAGAAGAAAACACAAGACTTTTAGACAAACAGGTTTATAAGGTTTATTTTCCATTGCACATACATGGATTATATACAAGTTAGTAACATAAGTTACTTCTTAATTTTCTAAAAGATTGTTACAGCAAACACTTGCCATTTTAAAACATCAAGTCAGAAATCAATCTCAAAAAGGTAAATATGACAATATTTTAAAAACAAAACAAATTGCACTTGGTTAGGAGAGTCAAATACAGGTTTGTCTATATGCTGTAACAAACTATAAAGCAGGTAATATTACAGTTAGAAGTAGCTCTTGCAGTCCATTTGTACATTAATAATTTTTTTCAATTTTACTTATTTAAAAACTGGTGGATATTTCAAAGACTTCCTCTTCTTCCTAGTATTCGAGATTTATCACGTGAAATGCACTAGCAACTAAGTCTTTATACAATTCCTATTCAAATATAAGAAGAACACCACACCTGAAAATAAGGAGAAAAGTAAAACATATTGATTTTACATGTATCATGAGATGAGAAGTATGGAAGATGTTCAGCAAGAAAGCCCTGTCCACTACTTACATAAAAGAAGATTTTAAAAAATAATCACTGCACACAATACAAAGGGTGGGGTCATACCGTAATTTTTAAGTCTCCTGTAACAGTACTAATCCTCATTACTGTTCACAGATGAGGGTTTCCATAGCAAATTTATTCTCAAAGTGTCGAATCTTTCGGCAGTTGATGGCTTCGCGCTTCTGAATTCCTGTTGTATTGGCAAAGAACAACAGAGTGTCAAGAGAAGAAGGGCTGAGGTACATCAGAGGCAGAAGTTTTATCTTTGCCATGATAAGACGTCACCAGAAATCAGAACGACCCCTCTCCAACCCTCCCCTCCAAGGAAACATACACAGGCACACATTCAGACATAGAAAATCAATTAGCAGGGAATGGTCCTGAAAGTGTGGTGAACAAAATCCCAGTACTGGTTTAGTAAAAGCAACCTGCCAAAACCCCCCACTAGCTAGTTTTTAACTCAGATCAGTTCCAAATCTCCCTCTCTGTCTGTAAAAATGCTTGTGGGGATGTGAGAGAAGGAACAGCAATAGAATAAACTGCTAAATGCAAAAAAGAGCAGACTTGTAGTAATTAAATATTATTTTGGAATCAAAGAAAGACAGAATTTAACCAAATTTTAGGCAAACTTATGCTAACTGCCAACCTATGCTCATCATTTATTACTACTAGATAAACATACTGAATTTTTAATTGCATTTTGCTAATAAGACCTTTTAATTTTCAAACATCATTCTAAATTGCTTTTATAAAATGTATTTCTTCTCTTTGTTTCCTCAAGCTGTCAGGTCTCACAATATGACAGAAGCAATTAAACTGCTCTGGTGTGCACTTGCACACCACATGCAGATTACACAAAAACAAGAAATCAAACAACCAAAAAGCAAAAAAACCAAACCCTCAAAATGCAAATCTGAGAAACATTTGAATACAAATTTTAAGCCAGTATTTAATAGCTTTTCAGGACTCTTTCAAATAATGTTTTTCAACCATTTTTCCATAAAAAAGTACCAAGCACTACAATTTTTCAGTGAAGTCAGCTCTTAATCACATTCCATTGACACAAATAGGAAGACATGGAACAATGTATAGATGACTTTAATGACAAAAAAGAACCTGCAATTCTACAGGTTCTACTTGGACTACAAGGCTAAAGCTTCCTCCTGTATTAAAGGTCTTTCTTTGTTTTGGGGTGGGGTGGGTGGTTTAGGGTTAAAGACTGAAGAAGAAAATCAACGAAAGCCTGAGCTCCAGAAAACACACCCATGCACACACCCCCACATTTTGGCACTCCTATCTCCCTGGGGCCTTGAGCACTTTTGCACCACAACATGACTTATTTCCACACCTACACAAGAAAGTATCAGACACACAGAGGCCCACAGAGCTGGTTACTGCAACAAGCAACCCTTGCTTTAATGAGAGTATTTTCTTTGAACACACTCAGGCACCACTGAGGTTTTTGCCAACACAGCAGGCTGTGGGAGGAGTGTTTACCTTTCATGGCTTCTTTGCGCTGTAGTTTATAGGTTTCCTTGCCGCGGCAGAGGCGGTAAATAAAGAATCCCAGCTGATCCACGTTTTCAATGCGATCAGTGACAATCATCTGCTCATGAATCAAATAGGACTGAGGCAAGTATGTTCCAGCCTGTTGAACAAAAACGGAACAGCTCTGTCAAAAGCCATCTTTTCATGGTCTAAATACACAAAAAACACCTTGCAATGTTTTTCTTCAACGTATCTTTGAATTATTTCAAAATATGTATTATCCACAGACTTTTATTCTAAATATGCAAACTTCACCACTATTAAATAATTATCAGTGTTAAAAAATACTAAGAAATCCCATGGTTCTAATTTATAGCAGAATAGAAAGTATTCCTTGCTTTCAAAAAATAAAACAATCACTTATTGTGAAAACAAATTCATTTTCTGTTGTGGAAGATCTCTGTATTTTTTAGTGACAATAATCAACTTGAAATTTCCACTCTGAAGCAAGATCATCTTTTCAGCTGCAGTGACATGTTGAGAAGCTGATTAAATGCTATACTTCTCAGTAAAGAAAGAAAATTCTGCAAAAAATTCACTTTAAATTTTCCAGGAATGAATAAACTATGAATATTTTCTTCAATATATACTATGAAGAAAACAAAATATGTAGTATGAGGAAAACAACAGCCATTTTTTATTCTTTAAGTAACATCTTCGCAAACATCACTCTCCCAAATTATCCCACTCATTATTTTGTAATTAAATCTCTGTAAATTACTGTATCTTAACTCCTGGTCTCTCGAATCTCAGGAGGGAGCCCCAAGGGAGTGCCAGAGCACAGGAGCAGTGCAGGGCACTGGAAGGGTGGGTAGCAGTCCTGAGGACTTGGGGGGCAGCCTGCAAGGACACTCCTGGGCTCATGCCCTCCAAACCAGCACCTCTGGACCCAGCCTTCTCAGTCCTCCCTGGGTGGGACAGGAGAAAAGGTAACTCAGTGCAGGAATCTCCTCTGCCCAGTTGCTGCAGGAGCAATTTTCCAGCACTGGGATCCAGCATAGCCACAAATATCATCATTTCTGAGACACCCTGTGCACTGTGTACAGTTAAAATTAGCCAGCTGGCTCAGCAGCGGGAACGAGGTGGATGAGCAAATATATCCGGGTTTCAGTTTTGTTTCCCAAAGAAACAAAGGAGGCCTTTCATGTCTGCACATTGAAGCAAACTGTATCAATATATAGAAATGTGGATCTTTAGGTTAAAATTATGGTGTTTCTCAAACACCAAAGCAGCCCAGAGCTCCTCCATTTTCATAAAATGCTCTCTGCATGTATTCAAGAGTTCATTTTAATGAAACTAGCACATCAATTTCATACATTTTTTTGCTGGTGCAACCAGTGTGACTGCAGGACAGTATTTACTCACTTTGTGTATCTGCAGCACAGTTTTCTAAATTCCAGTTACAAACATTTAGTCTGATTTTCTGCGACATCAAATGCCTATCAAAAGCTTTTTGTTAATACAATGAGAATTAAACAGATGTCTCATAAAATTAGGGCACCCACTGTTGGGGACTGATCAGAACTGTTTGCTTTTGCACAGATTTTCAGTTAAATGCATGATGCCTGGTTATCCTCTTACTTGTAAACCAAGAATATTTGATTCAGTACTAATGACAAACTAGGAAATTAACAGATTTTAATAGTGAAATCTGTGTGATCTAAAAATGGAAAGAAAACAGCACAGAAAAAGTTAAAAAAATTGGGGTTACTGAGTTTTACAGACACCACATCATCCTTATGTACAGGAAATGAAAGAGTGGTTAAATAGCCAGTCTCAAAATAGGAAGCAAAAAAGCAGCAGAGGACTTACTTGTGGTAACTTTTCATGTGAAATTCATTTATGCATACAAACCACTCAGAAATGGCTAAAATGGTTCCTGGAGTCCTAATTCCAAAGCCTTTTTTGAAAGACGCAAACCCAAAGATGATGTAAGAGTTCTAAAGTTACAAAAGCCCAGTAAAATATTAAAACATTCTCCCCAAATCTTAGACACATTTCATCAGCTCTCATCCCCACCTGGACTGTTTTGCTGTTCTGTGAAGAAACCAGAAGGCCAAAACCCAAGGTAAATACTATTTAAATCTGCATCGAAAGCATACGTTATGTAAAGTGCACAGCAGATCCAACACATCTCATGTGCATCACCCCCAAGCCACTGGATTGAAGTAGGGGCCAACCCTAGGGACCAATGCTTTAAACAATGCCCCTGTTACAAGGATTTCCCAGTCTTAACTACTTCATGCCTCTCAGGTAACCAGTCTTAGTCCAGTGCACACATGCTTCCTAGAAACTTCAGTCACAACGGATGATAAATTAAAAACCACACAGACTACTATCAAATAGTCCAGCTACACCACATTTACGTGGTTTTGTAAGCCAAACTTACAGCACTGAAGAAAAACAGATTTTTTTGCCTTTCCTCTGAACTAATGACTCCTTCATGATTGTAGATCATTATCTAAGTAGGTTATAGAGTTTTTTTCTCCTTGCAAAGACCTCTAGTGATCATGTGCCTTGTGTGAATGTCAGAGTTCTGCAGAAGGGTAAAAAAACCAAAAACTTCTTTTTCCTGTCTTAAGAAAAAATTGTGATTTAATCATACCTTGATATTGATGAGCAGCTCCAGGAAATTTTTTGGTGGCATAACAACTGAAGTGTTCAGAGGAATCACATAGCACTTATCCAGGCTAAGGTCAAGATAGGCAGTGAGTCTCTGTTGAGAAAACATTTATTTCAATCAAAGTAACAAGAAGATCAGAAAACTGACAAACGGACGTTGCTGAACTGCTATTGCCTCGTGCTGCTCTTCAAATTATTCTTTTGTTCACTGTAAAGTCTGTCCAACTAACTCCAATCTTAGGGCAGGTAAATGCACAAAGGATAGCCTTGACCAGAGTTTTGTATCTTCAACAGGGATTTGGGCAAGGCAGAAGGTGATGAGTAGCTCAAATGCACCAAGCAAGGAAACTACAAAGGTGTACCTGAGCTGTTATGGAAACAAGTACAACGTTCATGTATGCCTAGTGCCTGCATTTTGAAACAACAGGGCAAAAACCTGGCTCTAATCTTCATACTTTTATATTTTGTGTTAGTCTAAAGAGGAAATGCTGCTGTAAGAACAAAACACAGAAGGAAAAAATATTGCTACAGATAATGCAACAAAAGTAGTTTTAGGGTTCAAAAATACTACTGACTTGCAAGGTTAATGATTATTCATAGCTGAATTATTATCTTTATACAGTACCTGGACAGCAATGTTTGCCATTATTTGGTAAAAAGCTCAGTGAATTATCCTGATGAATCCTGTAGCTCTGTTCACTGAGCTGTGTTTTACTGCACCTGTTCTTGCTAAAGAAGACATTATCACTAGCTGCTGAAAGCTCTAAGGCTGTGGATGTACATAAATACTGAGCACCAGGAGCCCAGCAGTTAAAATAATGCCAGGACAGCAATCATCAGGGCAGCTAATCTCATTACATGGAGTAAGTACTGTATCTATGGCAAATGACCCTTGCACTGACCTTTAGAGCAAAGCCTTTAACTTATTAAATCAAAAAGTAAATTTCTAATATTGTATTGTTCTTAGTTGCTTCTTAGATGCTACTTTCCTTTTTAATTTTCTAGTTTTCCCTCTTTGGAGTCTTTATTCTAACTCTTAACAGACGCTCCCTAAATATATTCTGAAATATTATTTAAATTACATAGCTTGAGCAAGCAATGTTTTCCTCCAAATCTGGCTATGAATATTTGATAGATAGCACTTTAAACTCTGAAGTTTGCATAAAAAAAAGGACACTTCCCTATTCTTTTTCAGCTTTGCTTAAAAAAAGCTGTTCAGCAAAGTCTTCAAATGTATTATCTCCCTGAAAACCAGCTGTACAACATTTCATCACCACCAGACAGATCCAACTATGCTGATACAGAAAAGGAAGGCTTCTAATTGTTTTACAGCTGCTCTTAACACAGAGCTGTAGGCCTGTCAACTGCCTTAACAGAAATTTATTACCATGATTCCTATCAATTAAGGTTATTTCTCCAAAAAAGGAAGACAGCTTTGAAACCCTAGTTCAGTGCCTCTAGGAATCGTAGTAGCCTGTGCTGCACAAAGAAGTTAAACTTTGGCTTCCTGTGGCATCTGGAAAACAAGCTGTCTTCCACGGTCCTTCCCTTTCTGCTGCTCCTTTGGGGGTTTGAGCCATGCCACGAGAGCACCTCTGGGGGTGCTTGAACACACCCAGTGACATCAGATGCAACCAGCCCTTCCAAGCTGATGTCAAAGCTATGACAGCCCTTCCCAAATTTCCCTCAGCACCACAGCACTTGGTCAAATTCTGGCCCAGCAGACTCAGCAGAGCAAGAACAATATTCTCTTTACTTTCTCATATGAAGGAGAACAAATAGATCTAAGATTCTTCCCTTTCTAAAACTAGAACTGTGTTTGCAAATGGTGGTTTGCACGCTACCTGATGATGACTGTATCGTGCTGTACTTTATGCCCAGTTAATAACTGCTTTCAGCCTGCTGCTGATCAAAACATTTCTGCTGCCTCCTCCACCCCTCTGCTTTCCCCTACCATAATAAATAAGGAGTATATTTATCAGGATTACTGAGGGGGAACATTTTTCAAGTTTTAAATGCTTTCAACTTCTTCAGACATATTTCTTACCCGGTGGAAGTCATGGACAATATCAGCAGGATCGCTATCAGCAAATTCAGGGACTGGCACGCTGATAAATTCAACATCTTCCTCCTCCAGGATCTGAATATTTTGCTCAATTGTGTGGTAGCGAGCACTCTGAGCCTCTGCCCCAGGCTCAGGTAAACTTAAGCCATCTTCAATGTACTTTATTCCACAGAAATACACACCACCCTGCTAAAAATAGTAAAAAACCCAGCAACAAAAAGATCAGTAACGTAGAAGTTTAAAAGTAATATTCTCAGAGCACTGAAGAGAAGAAAAACTTGTCAGACTAAATGAAATTTTTTGCCTTTAATTTGATTCATACACCCAAGCAGGAGCCAGTTGCTATCTAACTTGCTATCATGGCTAAGACCTCAATTACACTCAACCCAGAGGGAATTCTTCCCTTGAATTCAAGGAAAACAGGATCCCATAAGCAGGTTCTTAAAATCCAGTCTTCCATGTATTTTTATAAAGACAATGAAGCTCCTACATCTATATGCATGCATATTATTATTATTAAATTATTATCTTCAGTGTAGTCAAAATTACGATTAAAACCATTAAAACTGATCATCCAAATCACCTTTTTAAAGCAATTCTAACGCTAGATTGGGTCCTGCTTGCAGCAGAGTTGGACTAGATGACTTCAAGAGTTTCCTTCCAAACTCAATTATTCTGTGAAGTTGCTTAGTTTTACAAACTTCAAGAGTTTCTAAAATAATTTTTTAACAGTTTTAAGAGACAAAAACGTAAAAAGAGAGATTGAAATAACTAATTTGTGTCCTTTTGCCACAGTACACATGGCAGGCTGTCTAAGTGAGGTGTAAGATACAGTTCTGAGTCAGAGGAAGTCATGTACCAAATTTACACGCCAGATAGTTTTAGAAATATAGAACTGTGCATACGCACATGCCATCAATTTAAAGTTTTACATTGAAAACGTGTCTTCAGTGCAATGTCAGCTCAATTCCTGAATGTTTCCTTTAACGAAGATCTGACTCATAAACAAGTAGCACAGGTTTGGATTAAATGGCACTTTCAGTTTCACTGGCAGGTGAAAGGTGGAGCAGCCAGTGTTAAGCAGGGGTGAAACGCGCATTAGAAATGCAGCCAGCTTTCAGCTCCTCAGCTCGTTAATCCATCCGGATAAGCTGTGCTGTTTAAGCATCATCGTTTGCAACACTATTGCTCCCCTGTAAATTTGGTTAATGTGATAGCCAAATAGACTGCAAACTGCAAGTTCAGCTAGAATTTCTCAAGTTTAATCACTTGGCTTTCCACATAAGCAGCTACTAAAATGGGGGGAAGCAACAGTCCTGCTATCAGGGACAAAACCATGAACTTTTACCTTATAATTAGGTGCACTAACAGTGGGCTACAGAGATTCATGTTTTGCTTATCCTCTCCCTTTCTGGCTCTGTGATCTTGCAACCCCAGCATTTTCTGAAGCAGGGAGGGTGTCCTTGCACCACTTGGGCAACAGCCTAGCACATCCAGCACTGCCCAGTGACAACTCCCCCCAAGGGAGACAATATTTAACTCAGACTCCCATGTTTCAGGTACATGCTCCATTTCCCTGGCACTGCTGCCTTCACAGAGCTCCTCTTGCAGCAGTGCCATTTGTTAAAAGACTGAAAATACATTTTGTTAGAGGTCTAATCTTGTCAGTGTGGATTAAACTTGACAGAGCATGTTTAAACCACACTGACTGTGCTTTTCCCAAGTCCCCTGCAGGGCCCACATTTCTTATCCGTGTGGAGGCTAAGGAAGGGGAGAGTCACCACGTTGCTTTCACAAGCAGTCCCTTTCGTGTATTAGCAGTGCCTCATGCTTTAGGAAACCAGGGATCAGGAAACAAGGAGGCTTTCAAGGGGTTAATCCACCTCCGGTATTTGGCACTGCAAAAGTGAAAAGAGAGCAGATAAAAATCTGGGACACCACTGGGGTTCCTAAAACCAAGTCCTATTTAGATACAATCTTTTCTCTGCAAAGTGAGGTTTTCAAAAGTGTTGCTCCCTTTTATTTGCCAGCTTCACTTCTGCCCTTCTCTGCTGATAGGTAGCTTCAGAGAAGGCCATACTCTGGCCTTTAGAAAACCTGATGTTTTGGAAAGAAAAATAGTTTACTTTCTTTGGTTTAGTCTGTTGCTTCTCTTCTAAATGTGACACAAAAAGAACAGTCTGTTGCTCCTCTTCCCACAGAGAAAAACAGCCCTCTCATAACGAGTATGTGACTTACCTGGAATGCAAAATATTTGTACAGATAGGCACCACCCAGGAACACACCAGCCAGCATAAAGGCCAGTCCAAAGCACATGCACCAACACCAGGCCCTTCTCTGTCCAACAGGCACAGGATCCTCAGGGTCCTGCAAGGCATCAGAGAGGGACCTTCAGCACACTGTTCCCAAGGCAGGTAAGAGAGCAGGTATCTCAAGTCCAGCAAATACAAACATTGCATCCACCAGAAAAGGCTGTACACACTTCAGCACAAGTGTTTAGAACTTACTTTATTTGGTAAAATTTAAAACAAGTCCATTTAAGTTGAGGTTTAGTAAAACTTGTACTATCAGCCATCATCACTGACTAAATCAGCAGACTTGAGTGAAAAATATAACAAAATCTCCTGAGATACATAATAAGACAGTGAGCCACTTCACAGGTTGCAGACAGAAAAATACCTGTTCTCAGGCAACCGCAGCAGAACAAGAAAGTCAACTCAGAAAGGTCACATTCTTTTTTACCTTAGTATATGCAATATAAGACAACCTGAAGAACCAACAAAAGATCAAAGGTAGTAAGAGCAGCAAAATATATCCTTTCCTATGTTGTTCCATAGAACAAATCAGCCTTTACCACAACTTCCCTGGCAGAATAGCGAGAGTGGGAATGAAAAAAACATGCTTTGTAAGTTGTTGTTACAGAAGCTTTCTGCTCTAAGACAGCATTTGCCATGCCTCTATCTGCTGTTCCTGAAATACCGAAGGAATGACAGGACGTTTCCCCTTTAGGGCACTAGTTTGCATAACCATGCAGTCCCCACAGGCATCCTAAGCAATAAACTGCTGCTTGCAAAATCTTTCCTCTATCAGCCACATTACAATGCTCTTTCCTCCCCCAAGTGTTTGCATAACTCATAGTCAAAGAAAAAAAGAAAAAAGTAAATTTAAAGAAAATCCAACTTTGAGGTACCCTGTTTCAAGCCAGGATAATCCTGGGAACACACCTGAATTCAAAGAAATACAAAGAAATTCATTACCCCTTTGCAACCACAAAATAACATAGAATGACGACCAGGGCAAAATCATTACGACCGAATGAACAAAAAAACCACCAAAGCAGAAAACTGAGGAAGAGCATGATGGAAGCTCTTGAGAAGGCTTTGACAGCTATAGTTGTAGTCAATGTTCTGCCTGATGTGTTGGGTCTTTTTGCTGTATTTGCTAATTAAGATGATATCCCACTTGAACTAAGTTGTGGGTTAGATCCCAGCTGCCTTGACCCAGTTGGGAAGGAATTCCCCTTATCTGGCTGAAGCCATCTAAGCAAGTCTGACACCAAATGGAAAGGGGACCCTCCCTGTAAATGGTGGGAGAAAGTGGCACTTCCTGGGAATGACTCAGACATTCCGGAAAGGGGTAAGTAGCAATTGGAAGGGATTTACTTCTTTTCACTGATTATAGAGGGAAATTCCTTGGTTAACAAAGCAGGTACCTAATTCACATGCAGCTAAAATTAAGTGATGTGAAACCCACCTTTACAGTACACTGCAATTATCTTTCATACAGAAGTGGCAATGCAGCTTCTTTGCCAGGCAACAGCTGCCAAAATCTGAAGATAATTCACACATTTTATTTTACTTTACCTTGCTAAATACCACAGTAAATCAGATTGTGAAACCTCCATCTTTGGAGGTTTTCAAGACTCAACTAGAGAAAGCCATGGCAACCATCCTGTTTCTAAAGGGAGGCTACAGCAGATGACTTCCAGAGGCCCCTTCAACATTTCTGGGATACATTACAAGGCAAAGTGAAATCGGCAAAAAACCATTTGATTTGGACTGAAAAGACACAATGTAAAGACAAGAAACAACTTTTTAACACTTTTAGAATATCAATTATTTCAGGAATTCAGTGTAAAAAATTACAGGATTACTAGCTGCCTGATTTTTAACCTGGCTCTTTACAAAGACTGAGAATAGGACATAATACCCATGCTAATCTAATTAACTCTCAGGTCAGGTTGAGAGTCACTGTGGATTCTTCTATAAATCATCTCAATTATAAATCTAAACCAGGTAAACCAAGGATTTTTATTTTTATGTTGCCCTGTATCATTAGGTAACTATTTCCCTAGATATTTCAAAGCATACAGGACACCCGATTGAAACCTTTTATAATAGCTGTCACTTAAACCGTTTCAGGTTAATGTCAAAAAAAAAAAAAAAAAAAGAAAACTGCTTTTGGGATACTGTATCAAAATATTCCCTAGTGAAGAATATAAAGAGTATCTTTATTCTTTCCTAGTGATGCTTTTATCCCCCACACCTTTTAAACTTCAACCAGAATTACCCATTAGTGG
This sequence comes from Eopsaltria australis, assembly GCA_034509425.1. Classification (NCBI taxonomy): domain Eukaryota; kingdom Metazoa; phylum Chordata; class Aves; order Passeriformes; family Petroicidae; genus Eopsaltria; species Eopsaltria australis. Next base: position 459,859 of record JAVTVJ010000091.1, on the reverse strand, counting down.
AATAACTGCCTCTTCAATTTTTTTCATTATTTTGTGAATTCAGAAAGACTAAGAAAACATGTATCTGAGAAATGGTGCAGAGTATGAACACCTACCTGGAAAAGGGGGTTAATGTCAGATCAATTTTCCATAGACCACAAAAATATTCAGAAAAAAAGAAAGTAACCTTTACACTTTTACCATGCTAGGAGGAACTGGAAGGAAAAGTTTATCAGTATTCCACCCTAAATAATTTTGCTTTGATATATGAGATGACAGATGTAAGCAACAGGTTTAATACAACTCTTTTATTTTTTACCACCAGCTAAAGGCTATCATTATTATTTCTGAAGGTGTCCCTGGTGGCACGTTAAGCTATTTTGTATTTGTAGTTGCATATCATTGATTTGTTCCCAGCCTACCAAAAACAGCCCACCAAATTTAGAGCAAGAGTTCAAGCCCAGTTTAGGCTCTTGCTCAGAAGAATGAATGAAAGCAGGGCATCTCAGCACAGGCAGAACCTGAAACTGACAACACTGAAAAGATTTTATGCTATTGAAAGAGAACACAGAATTGATTTTCTAGTCTGAAAATTAAGTATATTATCAAGCAGTTTAAAACCAGCTTAAATTAAAATATTATAAATAACTTACTGATGCCAAATTATACTCATATTTTTAGCTGACCCATGGCTAAGCTCTCTAAGCTTTTGTATTGTTGCCATGACAGCTTAGTTTGGACTGTATTGACCCAAAAGAATAATTTGTCCCTTGCTATATAAATCTGACCCTCTGCACTGCAAGAGAAGAAAGTACAGAGATGCTCACCCTCCTTCCAGGTGACTCATGTTCTGAAAAAAAAACCTATTAAGTGAAAGCAGATCCCCACTAAGAGGGACAGTGCTGAATTAGCGCTTCTCCCCACATGGTTACAACTGCATTTTGTTCTCCAGCAGCACCGCTGCCTTCTGAAGCCAGAGCACAACAGGAGACTGCAGCCTCAATGACTAATTTTTCTCTAGGCCAGCTTTCCATGGCCAGAGGGATCTCACAAAAGAAAACATCATGTACTTGAGGTGAAGACTGACCTCTAAAAATACGCCTCTCTACTTCCTTGAGCAGTAATAAATAATCATTACTGTCCTGGTCCCTTTCTTTCTTCTCTTCTGCTTCATCCCTGCCCCATGTACTTTTAACTCCCTTGTGAATCCTCAGCCTTAAGATGATGCCACAAAACTCATCTCGGATGCAAAATGCCTTAGGAGAACTGGATGCAAGCCCAAAACTGGCTTGTTTCCCTTGATGAGCTGATTGTTCTAATTGGAAAACATTTGATTAGCCTATTTCCCATGGATAAGACATGAAACAGAACCATCCCTCTGCCACTTGGACACTAAATCCTACAGTGTTGAAATTAAATGGTTCAGAACTTCCCAACCTGAATGGCTTCAAGCTCTGCAGTAACAATTTTCCTTTCAGATTTAAAACAAGTATTAAATTCACTATTCTTTGAGACTAGCAAGATTCAAATCTAGAGTCTTTCACAAAGAAGTGACAAGATGACTGCAGTTTTCAGTACAGGTCCCTTCATCGATGACCACAGCAGTGAATTAAAAGCTGCTCTCAGAAACACTTCTGAGATGGGCACATGATACCACAAACTGTTTACCACATGATACCACAAACTGTTTACCAGAACACCTCTCAGCTACAGAGAGATCTTCACAAGAACGGCTTCATGACAATTAGCATTAACTGTTCTGCAGTAGATTAAAAAAAAAAGTTAATAACCTCTTAAACCTGGAAACACTAGCAGTTATTAATGGCTAGTGGCCATATAGTCTCTTACTCTTTTTAGTTTAATTTTAATGGTACACTTCTTTTTCCTTTAAATAAATGCTCAGTTTTAGAATGGCCAAATTCATGTTTGGGGTAATATCACAAATGTGTTCTAAGAAGCTCCAATACCAAGCCACAAATGTGCATAATTAGACTTGGTAATTACTTAGATTTTCCCCTTGTGGCTTTTTGTTCGTAGTGGAATATAATTGCTTTAACATTATAAAAGTAAAGCAGTCTATAAACTTACAAGGCATATGTCTAGTTCATATTAAAATGAGTGAGAAGATGAACAGACCTTATTCTTTTGCAGAAATTAAGGACACATCTATCTAAACCAGATATGATGGACAATATACTGTGTGAAGTCCAGAATACTGTATGACTGTTGGACAACTATGCAAAAGATAATGCCTCAAATTTAAAAATAGATATGATAGCAATAAAAATAATTTTGGGAGGGAGAGATATCTTTCAGAATGAACAGTCCTTGATCCACAGAGAAAACCAGATGCAGAGCATTACTGAGTATTACAAATATTACTAAAAATGTCTGCAGCATAATGGACAAAATGTCCATAATTATGCATGTGAGAATAACATCTAGCACATATACAAAAACACATCTATAAAAGTTTACAGTTAATGTGGGTAGAACTGGCTGGAAGATGTTCAGAACAGTTTTCCTCCAAGGTCCTCTGTGTGCCACTTAGCTCACATGGATGGACAGAACACAGTGGGACAGACTGAGCTTCCTGAAAGCAAATATTGACCAACTGCAGCTTTAATTAGTAGGACAGGAAGAAAGGAAGTTAATGATGACTCCCTAGAAGTGTTTTTTAATGAGAGAGGCTAAAAAGTCTTTAAATAAAATACTGACCAACGGCTGTATAAACTGAATTCTGCTGGTCAGGCTTGCCTGCTCTGACTTGTAAATCTGACATCTGTAGAAAATTCTCACAACAGAAAGTCAATTTAAAGTGAACTTAATTTAGAAAGAGCTCTGCATTCCTTCGATGGTATTCCTGCCTGAAGACTGCTCCAAGCCTGGTATTCTATTTATTACTTGTTGCAGATGGGAAATTAAGGCAGGCTTTTGAAAGACTCCTCACTTGGCAGATCCTACGTATCTGGAAGACGATCATACTGATCTGCCTCTAAAACAGCAATTTTATGCTTACCAATAAAATTAAATTTAAATTTAAAGTACAATCATCTTTTAACTTTCTAGTTGGAAAAAACCCCACTCTATATACAATAGATGCTTCAGAGATTTCTTGTTTGTCCGGAAAACAAGCTATGGCTGTTTATATGCAGTTGATATCTGAACATTGCAACCCTTCAGTGCCAGCACTGCCAGTTCTTCTGTCATGATGGACAGAGACTTGTCCATCTTACCAAAGGCTCTCTTCCTAAAGAACAACATGAAAACATGACCTTAGTTCTGCTGCTGTTTGCTGTAGTCACGTAGCCTGAATAACCAAGGAGATGAATCAATTAGAATTATCTATTAGGTAGCTGGTACTATTGACCTCTTCCTGTATTTCTTGTATCTGTATATGGTCTTTGAAATAGCACTGTAAATACAAAATCTTTTAGACAGCACTAGGAAATCCAGAAGTAAGAAGAAACTAAATTACAAAAGCTTTACAGGTTCAAAGTCCAAGGTCGTTTTAATTGGTTGAATGTTATCTTCCATGAAATAATGGGGGAGTTTTATTAAAACATAAGGTGTCTGTCAAATGACTCATTTCATTATTCAAACATTGTAACTATAACAGAATAAAAACATCAGTATAAGCAGCCAGCTCAAGACCATCTTAAAAGGGGAACGAGCACTGGTGGGTAGGAAGGTGGCTGCAGCTGCGTGTATTGGGAGACAGAGGTGAAGAGAGAACAACAATTGGAAAATAGGCAAGAGTAGGGCAACAGGAAATAAAACTTAGAAACATGTTGGAACATGAGGAGTTCAAATTTTCTGCAGGAAGTAAAGGAAAATTACAACTGTAAAGTGAATGTTAAGGACATGAATCAGCAGTTCATCCACAGCTACGTGATAGAGGGACAACAAAAGAAGCATGTCCTGAAGAGTAATCCAGCAACTCCTAACCGCCGTGAGTAATCCTGATTTACCTAAACACTGCCTTCATTTCTGAGATAAGAGACAGCAAAACCTCATGGCAGTCAACAATTAAAGAGGATGGGTAAAGAAGGAAAAAGCCTGTAACTATTCAAATTGCTACTTTGGTTAAATTTTGGAGTAGCATTAAGATTAGTCATTGTTAGCTTTGGTCTTACATGGACTTAAATGACCTGAAAACTGCATTTGTAGACCAGGCAAAGACTTTTTCAGGTGATTCACATGCACTTTTGGCTACATCGTCATCCCAGGCTACAGCAAGTGCACAAATAACCACACACTGTATTTGACTATTTTCTTCAAACTGTGCTCCCCAGATTGTTCCCCTTCTCTGCCCAGTTCCAAGATCTACCAGCTTCGTTCTCTGGCCACTTACCCCCTGTATCTTTCCCCACCCAAAGCAGAGTTCTCCGGTATCTGCCACGTGCAGAGTAACTGGGCACACCTCATTTCCACTACCTCCCTTTATCGTTGCCCCAAGATAAGCCATTCATCACCACGCTCTGGTGAAGAGGAGCTGGGCTACGGCCACAGAACTGCTCTGGACTTTGGCCTGTCACATCAACCAGCACCTGCCACATCAACCAGTGCAGCACTCCTGTGCCTCTTGGCCTGCATTTTCACTGTATACTCAGGGTAAGGACTGCCCTCCTGGGTCTTTTTCTGTACAGAAATTAGCGCCACAGGATCTTAATACATTCTTACATTCCTACAGAACATGAGGAAACACTTTGTTTACTGTATGACCCCAAACACTGGCACAGCTTGCCTAGGGAAGTTATGGAGTCTTCCATCCTTGGAGAAACTCAGAAGCTGAGTGGAGGTGGTCCCAGGCAGGTGGTTCTGCTAGAGCAGGGGAGTTGGCCCAGATGACCTCCAATGCCAGCCATTCTGTGATACACAACTATAGTTTTTAAGTAACACTACTACTACACAGGGTGAGGATTAACAAGCAACTCTAAACACTTGCTTCATTTAAGAAAAAAGCCAGAACTTCAGGAGTGCTGGATCTGTGCTAGACTTGTAATAAAGCTCCACACATCCTTCATTTCCTTTGGAGTTTTATGATTCTTCTGCCTTCTCCGCACTCCCCACCATGAATACTTCAACAAAATCTACAACATTTGGAAAATGTCTTGCCTCTAAATGTCTGGATGTTCATGGTGGAAATCAGGTTTATTTATAAAATATATTAATGTTCCTGAATTTATCTATACATTTTCATAAACTGGAATGATGGAAATTTGTTCTGCATTCCACACTTCATTTTCTTACATATTTAAAGAAAAGAGAAGTGTTGTGGTGCAAGTTTGCAAGTCATAGATCAAAACATGGAGGTGGAAAGCCTGCACAGATATTTGGCAAGAGGGATTTTTTTTTTTTTTAAACAAAACCCTTAAACCTAAGAAGTCATATGGAGCATTCTTCAGAATGCATTTTGCTTCAGAAAACAAATCACCACACCCTTTATAGTTACAGCATATCAAACATGGCATTTCATTAAATGGTCCTATTTTGAAAACTGCTTCATTTTTAAACATTGCCAAAATAAATCTTTTACCCACCTGCATTCTTTGACTTATAACTGACTTACATTCTACCATACTTATAAAAACTACACTAAATCAATCTATAACTTTAATGAAGTATTTCTCTCATCTTTATCCTGAATTAGATCAGTGTTTGAAAACAGGAACTTAGAAGATTCCCATTCCACTTAGAATGGATCAATACTAAATTATCTCTTTGACCTTGACTGTTCCAGTTCCTTTTTCTTCCTTACCCTGCTCACTTCTTATATCTGAAATCTCTTTTTTTCCTATGACTGCCTGAATCTCAGACATCAGTATGATGGAACGCTATGTGAATTTAACCTAGATTTCTCTCAAGGCTATTTTCCCAAGCGGCATTGGCTCTTTCACCCAAGAGATCTCATTAGCATGCACATATGCACCACTGAGCCTCGGAATTTAATAACTCTATTCCCAGTTCAGCCACAGATGGTATGTCATCTCAAGCAAGTTACAAAGGCTGTGTCTCAGTTTCTCTCAAAAGTAGAATCCAGCATCACAAAACCCACTTGTGAGGTCTGTAGTACTGCTTCAAAGGAGGGTAGACTCTGAAGCCTGTCTAGGTTGCTCAGGGCTCTTGACCAGTCAAGGTTTGAAAACCACTAAGACTGACACTTCAAAGCTTCTCTGGGTAACTTCCTCAGCAGCATTCAGCTCACCTCAAGACTGAAAAATATTTTGCTTCTATCAGTTAGATGATCTCCTTTTAAAATTTATGACCACTGTATTTGCAGTCACCTCCCCAGGTACTGGGAGGCTGCTGTGAAGTCCTCCCTGCAGCAGTTTCATCTCTGGGTTGAACAAGCACCACTCCCTTGGCCACTCCTCACAGAGCATAACCTCCAGCCTCCGACTATTGTGGTGGCCCCTGCTGGACTGGAGCCAGTTTGTTGCTATCTTTTTTTGGATCAGAAAGCTCTCAGCCTACAGTGATGCCAGTGACTAGTGTCCAGCTGACTGTCCAGCAGAAGCCTTGGGCTTTCTTGGGCAGAGCAGCTTTCCAGCCAGGTGGTCCCCTGTGTATCCTGCTGGCAAGGGCGAGTCTGCTCCAGGTATCGGGCTTGGAATTTGCTATTTCTGAAACTCATGAGATTCTGTTCAGCCCATTACTGTAGCCTGTTGAGGCTCTTGTGAGTGGCAGCCTTGCTCTCAAACACATACACCCTGCTAATTCATGTATTAGTGAATTAGAATGCACAGTACCTGTACAGCAAGCACAGCTCTCTGAGTGGAAACCATTCTAAATGCAAATACAGAATAGCATTTAATTGTAGGAGTTATGAGTATCAGCACAGGAGAGCTGACCTTGAAAGGCTTATGTTTAATTACACCCTCTTTCTAGACAAAACTGTAGTAACAAACTAAAGGGCTTTGGTGCAATTAGACTATTCAAAGTCTGAAGTGGAGCACACACTCCAGTGCCCAGCACCTGGCAGCATCACACCCTGCGGGATCACAGACCTGGCCAGTGTTCAAATACCTCACCAAGAGCTTCTCAAAACTGCAAACCTTAGGCAAGACAACTCATCACACTGTGCAGCAGCCTCCAAGAGTTGTGTTTGGCCTCACACCCTGCAAAGGCTGCTGCATTTTCAAATGTGCAAATGCAAGGGTTTTCTATTTCTGTGTAGGCTTTATCTTTTAAAATAAATAAATAAATAAATAAAGAGGCCTTCGTGATTCAGCAATTATGTGAGATCCACCCCAGAGATCACTGACCCCTCCCAGTTACGATCTCTCCAGCATACTCGTTTTTCAGTCATTCCACCATCTCCTTCTACCCACAAAAGAGCAGAAAGCTGCCATCAAAGCAGGAGTTTGCTGAACCCTAGGACAAAGACAACCACAAATTAACCAAGGACTTGCATTCAAGAGACTCTACTCTTAAAATGCCTGTGGGTTTTATGTGTGTATATATATATGAAATTACATGTATTGCATACTTAATAATATATAAACTTTGGAAAAATATTTGTGTACACACACACCCTGACACTACATGGAAAGGAGAAACAAGATACCAATTTATTTTTTCCAGGATCTCCATAATAACTGTTGGGCAAATACAACTTTGGCATTTTGTCATGATGAATTTTGCACAGCTGTTGCACAAAGGACCCTTGCATGTAGATGACACACGGATCACTCAGAAAGGACTTGGTGCTTTTTTTATGCCCGTTTTTGCCCAAACCCTACCTAGGCCATGTGATGTCTGCCACAAAACCATTTCTGACTTCATTGCAGAGCTCAGTCTTATTAATTATCTCATTCCTTTGGTATACCACATCTGTAAAATTAGGACAGATATCCGAATTTTATAAATTAGCATGCTTTTCATCTGTAGATTCAAAGTAATTTCCACTGAGGATAAAAAGCAGTACATAAATAGTAAGAAAACGAATGTTGTATCATTCATACAGATGAGGAGACTAAAAGCAGATAATGCTAACCTTTATCAATCATAGCATAAGGGGAGGATGGCGAGAAAAAAAATGGGAAAAAAAGGAATCTGTGCAATAAGTAACAAAACACATAATTATTTTTGCCAGCTGTAGTTACATTTTAAAAATGTCATAATGTTTTTGGAAGTACAGAATAAAGAACATTTAAAATTACTAGGACTTTAAAATGCAGTATTTGCTTTTGAAGGCTTTTCCTGAGAGTCAGAGAGAGGACTATTTTTTTTTTATGAAGAGCTATCTGATGCTACTGGTTACTGGACAGAAAATATGTATAAAGCTGGCAAATATTCCAAAATCACAACTGCAGAACAGTTAACTAAAAACATTACTGGATGTAAGTAAGCTTACCATTATTATATACGCCTCTCCAAAAAGACTATTAGCATCAACATTTACTGAAATGCTAACAAGAAAAAATTTTAAAAATGGAAAAAGGCTACACAAATAACAAATAAGATAGATTTGAAAATAGAAAATAGTCTACAAAAACACAACTGTTAGATTACGTTTGCAACTGCAAACATTTCATTCAAATACTTAACAGAAGAAAAACATATATACACATATTTTGAAATTAAACTTTACTTGAAATAGATGTTCACATGTTGGATTAAATATTCATTATAATGGAATGAGTTGAAACTATTTCCCTTGAAAATATTGCTGATTCCAGGAAAATTTTCTTTCAAATGATTTTCACAGGAAAGCTGAGCACTTCATTTTGATCCACATCTTCAGAAATTAACTAATTTAACTTGATCTTTCCCATTGAACAGACCTTTCATTTCAACAGCCTCTATTTAAGTGGCATTCTTCATACTACTATGCAATGTTAATATCTAAACTAGTTTCTTGAAGCTTATCAAAAAGAGTATTGCAGCACAGAAAGACAGGAGTGAACATAAGAGAAGTACTTCTGGCATTTACTGTAAAGATACATTGCAGTGCAGGGTAGTTTTTCTAGATACTGCACTAAAGAAAGCATCATCTAATTACAGACTTTTTCACATGATGATATTAAGGGGAAAAAAATTCTCCAAATACATTTTTAGGGCAAGGGGTCTCAGCTAAGTTAAAGTTTGGGAGTATGAAGAGAAACTATTTGGAACTGCAGAAAGCATTCACGTTGTCTCTCTAGTCATTCCTGCACTAAATTCACACGAGCTGTAGTACAGCCATCAGCTCTCGCTCAGTCAGCCAAAAACGTGAATGATACAAACAACTGACGAAGCAGTTATCACAAAGGTCTGGCAGAATACATCCTGTTTGAAATATTAAATATCATTCTTCTGGGAAATGGCTGTATTTCTCAATCAAAGCTTTGCATTTGTTATTCAGGCCAGGAAGTTATGAGAGACAGAAAAGGAAGAGAGATACGAAGCACTGACAGAACTCCTCTGTCCCACAGGTTCATGTTCATGGGGGGATGGGGATGACACCAGCTCCTCCCGATCATGTCTGAACTTTGTAATTCCAATCCCTAAACTCACATAAAAATAGCAAAAGATTGTCAGAGGAGTACCACCAACTTTTAGAGATCTTGGCTTTTTAGTATTCTCTCAGCTGCTGGCAGCCTCTAAGGAATAGCTTTAGGAGCCAAAAATCTCAAGACCCTAGCTACCTTATTTTCAGGAAGCCACACTACTAAACCAGTAGCACAAACTCATCATGTGAAAGGATGCACGGGAAGATATCAGCCACAAGACTTCTTTTCTTAGGAAAAGACCCTTATAAACAACACAAACTTCATTCAATGAAACTCAATTTACCCTAGTTTATGTTTTTGGGTACCCATAAAGTCAAATTAGGTAACAAAATGAACACAGGGTACTCTTTCTGCCTGAAACTGGAGCGTTTTCATCTACGGTTTGGTGCACTTTCACTAAAATTTTAGCAACATTTGAGAGAAGGGAGAGAGAATTCACTTTGTTACGATTTTTTACTTCTGGTCCTCTTTTAAATAATCACGTCTTAATCTCCACAATGCTCTGACAGATAGCAGAAGCTGGTTGGTTTAATGACTTAGTTGCATCATAGAAAATAGAGGAAAACTGGTGAAAGGCCTATAGAAAATTTGGCTGGAGAAAGCCTATAAAGGGAATATGGAAACTCCTGCAAGAAAAATAGAAATGAAAAACAAGCAAAACAATTCTAAACAACCCAGCTACAGACATGTTCCATAAAGTGGGAAAACCTGCTTTCCTGACAGCAAAATAATAAGCAAATGACTATTAGTGGATATAGTAACTTTTATATACATATATCTATATGGACGTATTTAAAGTTAATGCCTTTATTTCAGAAACATCTAACACCAATTACCCAAAATCTGAGGGCTTTTCTACTCAGCAAAATTGTGCTTATTAGCTGTTGCTCAACAATATTTCCTAGGTGGATCCCTTCACTCTGTGCTAAAAATGTCTATTTTAGTATGCTTTAGGCAAGATTAACCTAAAGTGAAAAAAGAAGGTTAATTTTAAAGGTCAGAATAATAATGTTCTTATAAGGAATAAATGCAAAAAGCTACTGCTTTTAAAATTCTTAACATTTACACTTTCACACTGAACACTCTGCACATACAGTTATCCAAAGGTCAGCCACAATACATACGTGGGAATCCACAGCTCCTGAGCACAAAGCTGGATGTTGTAAAGATGTACAGTGTTGAGCACTCCAAAAAAAAAAAGTTTTAAAAGGTTTACTCTGAACCTGACAGACAGGAGCAACAGCACGAGTCATTGAGGGCATGAAGATTTTTGGGAGGGCTTAATCTACTGAATGGCCTTTACAAAATGTCTGAAGACTTCAGCTATGCTCAGAACCATCTTTGGCTCTTCAAAGCTCTATTGTAGGGAGAAATGTTAAAATACCACACATTGTTTGTTTGTTGGGAAACTGGGTCATAAAACACCCTATTGTAAAGACAGTGCACAAAATGGAAAACGAAATGTGGCCTAGGAACCTTCACTAGGAGTATTCTGCATTTTGGCCAAGAATTATGGCATAGAAGTACCATCCCAACAACAGAAACAGAGTTGTAATGGCTGCCTACAGGAATTATGGAAACACTTTCACTACATGCCATAATACCAAGCAGTGATTTATGCAGACACAAGATTAGCACTCTAGAATTTTCAACTCCTTTTTAAGTAACATACTCCAAAGCTTAAGACCACTGCCTTCTGCAAAATCTTTTTTTTTAAGTCGTTGTTTCTGTGACACATCCCCTACTATTCTTGCATCTTCCTGTCTTACCCTTCCTGGTTAATTTCTGATTAGTATCTGCATCAGAGGTTACTGGGCAAATTTTGGTGAGATCAGAGTATTTCTATGCTGTATCATCAGCATATTTTAGCTGCAAATGCTCTTTGATAAGTCCTTGGAAGATTAAGTATTTGAGAGTAATCCTGCAATGGTAGAGTGGCAGTCTAAAAGGCATTGTGCTGGGAAAAGCAGTAGAACGAGACTGTCAAAGAATTAGCCCAAAAGCTCATTCCACGAATCTTTATTTTCTGGACATTTCAGAGTATTTGGTTTTATTCATTAATCTCAACTAGTTTATTAATATCTCTAGCTCAAATATTTTTAAGTTATTGGCAATAAAATTGTGATAGTGCAATTCTGCTGATCCTCTTCCATTCTTAGGGTTTTCCCCTTACTTCAGTCCAGAATGCCTCCCAGGACTTTGTTCATAAAAGAAAGCTTCATAACGTGTTGTAATATTTTTCATGTTTACACTTATGATCCAGATCTATTTCTTTTCCTACAGAAACAATGTAGGAGAGAGGAAAAAAAAGTCCCATATATGCTGTTTTGGAGATGTGACCGGATTTCACTCTTCCGATATACATTCTCATACTGCCTTCAAACCTCACTTGAAGTTAAGGGTTTTCCAGCAACGACGTGATATGAATAATACATTTGTCAGATGTGGTTTGTTTTGTCCCCTTTCCTCCAAAGAACTGCATAGGCAATTGAAGCTGTAGAGGGGTGGGGAAGATCTGTTTCTGATGCAGTTGTATTCGAGAAGGCAAAGTTCAAAGAGTGTATCTTGCACTTACCTCAAAGGTATCAAGTTTTACAAGGGCCCTCAGTTCCTTTCCACCTCTCTCCCCACCCTGAGATCTGAGAATAAGCTCCCAGACTTGAAGAATCACAATACCTCTAGAGCTACATGGCATTGTTTGTTTCACTACTGTTAATCCTGCATGGATTGCACAGCCTGTTCTACAAAAACTACAGACAACACTGCTGTATCACGTCTGCTTTTATTTATGCTCTAAAACACAAACGCTCAAAAAAAGCTTACTCAAGAGAATTTTGCACACTGTTAGGTGTAGGTCTGCAGTTCTGCAGACAAAAGATAGAAATGTGTCAAGGAGAATGTCAAAGACTCATCCCTCAAGAGCGCTCGTTTGTTTTTGGAATTTTCATCTGTACTGAGCATCCCCTCCTAGCATGCTATTTCAGGAGCGCTTCAAGCTTTGTTCAGGCGTGTTCACTCCCCGACAACAGTGCAAGAACTTTTAAGTAGCTACTGTGAGATCAGACTATCTTTTGACCTGGTTAATAAATGTTTACAAGTCTCATTTCTAGGCAAGGGAAGCAAAGTTAAGGCAGATCTTGTATCATCCTCAGCTGCTAAAATTTAAAGCTCCACATTAAGGAAATCATAGTCAAATGACATGCTTCCGTCAGTATCTGGACAGGGTCAGGAGGATTTGTTCCCCAGTGTACAATTAGCCAGATGTATTTTGTTTGCTCAGCAGCAGAAAAACAAGCCCAATTTGGTAGGCTATCTGGAAACAAACATCATCCAGGGCAGGTCTGGATTCCAAGGTGGTAAGAAAAACCCCATTTCTGGAACATGTAGCTTGTGTATTGCTTATGAGCTTGGTGTCAAACTGACCACCAAACCTGGGGTCAGGACGGAATACTACAGCTTAATCTGGGCTCGGGGAAGCCACTACTTCCTAGTGAATGGCACTGCTCTAGGAACACGGAGCACCTAATGGATTTCCCATAATTGCAGGCAATCTGAGCAACAATACGGTCTCATCTGTTGTGGCACAATGTTCTAGAGACTTAAATACTCTGGTCAGAGTTTTATTTGAAAGCGCAGTATGCTCAGTAAAAGTGTGAAATTTAACCACTTGGTGCATCACTAAGATGTCACTAGAAACACCTTTCTGGTTCCCCTTAGCTGTGAAATGACAGTGGATTCTGCAGGTGAAGAACCTGGCTCCAGCAAAATCACAGCAAAACCTGCACCGGGGCACAACTTCATGCTACAAACTGAACAAATACTGTCCTCCTAGGCAGAAATTCATCACAAAGATTTAGGAAATTAATAAACGTTATCACTTCTGAAGAACCAATCCGGTAATTCGGAGGCCTGATCAACAAGAGACTGAAAGCAAACGAAAACAGCAAGACACTGTTTATGTGCAACTGGCCGTTTTTCAAGTTTTCATTTCCTTTTGAAAGAGCTCAGAGCAAATTACACTACTCCTAATTAAAAACTGGTTTTGATTACGGGAGCATAGAAATTGCAACCAAAAACCTTTATATTCCTGGCAGTTTTGCACTTCAAAAACTTTAAAAGCCGCTGGTGTTTTGTTCCTCCTTGCTGTTTGCAGAGGGGAGGCGACAGCAGCGCCGGGAGTTTGGGTGCTGTTTTGGGGTGAGGGGGGAGATAGCTCTTTGTTCCTTTATTTAAGCCAGCCCAAGTTCCGAGGCGAAGTTCTCCGTACCACACAACCCCCAGGCTCTGCGAACACGCTGCGGCACAAGCGCGGCCGAGCCCCCAACTTCCCCCTCCCAGCGCTCCCTTGCCCTGGAGCATCCGGGCTCCGGGAGCTCGCCAGCAGCCGGCCGGACCCCGCCGGGCGGCCGGGGAGGATCGCAGCCGGGGGGGGAACAGCGGGCACGACCCGCCTTGTCCGCGCAAACCAGCTCCCACCGCCGGCCCGACACTCGAGGGGGCTGCGGGAGCGCAGCCGGCCCCGAAAGCCGAGGTGCCCGCGGTACACGCGCGGTAGCGGCTAACAAAAAAACCCCATGAACAAAACCCCAACAAAAACCCCCGACCGAACAAGCAGAAAGACGGAACCACCACAGAGATCCCCGGGGTCGAGAGAAGCGGAGCCGCGAAGCTCGCTCCCTGTCAGCCATTTTAGAAGCGTGAGCCGAAGGGGCGGCGGGGCGCACCGCTGTGCAGCCTTCCCCCGGCCCACCCGCGGGTCACCGCCGCGGGCAAGGGGCGTACAAAGCCCGGCATCGGCCCCGCCGCGCTCCCCGCCCGGGCAGCCCCGCCGAGCGCAGCGCAGCGGAGCAGAGCGGAGCGCCTGGCGCCGCCGGCCCGGCCCCTGAGGATCGGTGCCCCCGCCGCCCTCACCTTGGCGTCCGGCGGCAGAATCAGCACCTGGCTGTTCTCCTCCTCCTTCTTCGCCGCCTCCTTCTGCGCCAACGCGGAGTTGAACGACACCTTCACCATGGTCGGTCCTCAGCGTCCCGCACGCAGGAGAAAGAGGACGAGAAGCAGCCCGGACCGGCGGAGCTTCGCCGGCTGCCTCCTACCTTGCCACCACCCCGCTGCTGCCTCGCCGCGGCTGCCGCCCCCGTCCCCTTGTCAGGCGGCTGAGGAGGCTGAGGAGGCTGAGGAGGAGGAGGAGGAGAGGAGGAGGAGGCGGTGCCTGACAGGGCGGGCGGAAAGAGGGGAGGTGGTGGCAGCGGGGCCTCGCCCTCCGCCCGCTGCCCGGCCCGGCGGTGAGAGGCGGGGGGCCCCGGCCGGCCGGTCCCAGCTCTGGGCTCGGTAGCCGAGGGGCCGCCCCTCAGTCGGTGCTGGCCGGGCTGCGGGCGGCACCGCACTGACCTCGAGGAGAGACCCTCGGGGGCCCGTCCCCTCCTCGGGGGAGAAACCCTCGGGGGCCCGTCCCCCCCAGCCCCGGGCTTGGCCCCTCTGCATGGAGCAGCCCCGGGCTGACGCGCTGCTGGCACTGCGCTTCCCGGGGGCACGGCTGCCACAAGCGGTTCGGCTCACCCGGTGCGGTGCCAGCATTTCCCTGGTTGCCATTTTAATTTGGAGTATTTTGCAAAAGAAAATGTTTTGGTCTTATGTTCGTGCAGAAAATCCCCAAAATGCCATATGGGCAGCGTGGAGGTGAATTCCACCTGTGGTTAAACCCTTGGGGAAAGATACGAGGAGCACCGGGGAAAGTGGAGGTGTGACTTTCCCACTTCCTCTCCGGTGCAGTGGGGTGAGAACTCAGGGAACTCAGCACAGCATCCAAGTAGGGTGCTCTCCAGTAAAACTGTGTGATGCACATATTGGAATTTGCATTGTGGATATGTTTGTAGTCTGCTCCAAGAAGTTAATTTTGGTGACTCATCTGGGTAGAGTTGATTTCCTGGCAAGAGCTTGGCAGAGTAGTGCTTCTGTCACTCCGAGACACCAGGCAAGCAAAATGCAGTCCTTGAATTCAGCGGGTGCTCTGCTGCTGACTTAGTCAAAATCTGGTCTTTCTCCCTAGAGCGTTAGTTGGCACTAGGCTTGAATTGTCCTTATGCTATGTACCTCATCATCAGTGTCCTTTAAAATTGTTGACCTAAAATGACTAACAGAAAAGCTAACTCTAACCTGCTTCATCCTATCATCCTAAAGTATTTAAAGACCTATGGATGACATAAGGATTTTTTAAAAATGAAGATATAAAATTCACAAAGAAAATCACAGTGATTTTACATGATCTCAAGATAAAGCAGCTGATGGCACAGCTTGCACCTAAGACTAAATTGCCCAGATATTCCAAGAATTTGATCTAACTGCCTTAAAATTCAACAGAGGTTGACTGAATTATTTGCAGATATTTCACTGAAGTAGAAAATGTCATGGACTCTAAGGAAGACAAAATATTGAGATTTCCCTAGGCACTTTCTGACCATATTTGGTATGACCCTGGAGGTTTTACTTTAGTAGGAATTTTCATTAAAAGTATTTGAGCATTCTACATGAAAACGATAAAGTACTTTAATAAAGCTATCATAAGCTACAATTTCCCAGGCTGCTACTATGGATTTTAAATTTTTTTATGAGTGGGACTTTATTGTCTCGCTCCTAGATTGAGAAAAGCACCAGGTGACACCTCTGCTCCCATTTCAAAGGGAATCTGTGCAGGCGCACTGTGTATTCAGGACAATATTTAGCATGCAAAGGCTGTAGTTCAGAGTTTTGCTTTGCTTTGTTCTCTTTAATGACATCTTCAGATATTCCTCACAGGGAGATGGGTATGCAAAAGACAGTCAAGGCTAAGGCATGGCATCTTATTATCTATGTCAAAGTACATCTAACTCTTTCCCCAGGCAGCATACACTCTTATCTTTCCAGATCAAATATACTCCGTCTGCTCCTTGAATGATGTTTACAAACCATGGTGGCTGACTGCAGCTGGATTAGAGCAGCACCCTTATGTGTTGCCAAGTCTGACCTTTTTACTAGTGAGAATTTAAGATATTAGGATTATTTCTATTAGAGACCAAAGTAAGGACAAAGCATGAGGAAAAGCTCCCAACTTCCTGACTTTGCTCTGCTTCTATATGCTTTCAGGCTGTGGTTTTGCAGGCAGCTGAGCTGTAGGATGGCTCCATTGCTCCAAAAGGAAATCTTGCCTCATCTCTTCCTTCTCTTTCCCTTCATCTTCCCCTTCATATCAGTCTTCATACTCCTCTCCTTTCACCAGCAATTCCACCCAGTGCCTGTGCTAGATGTATGACCCATGCATATCTAAGTTTTTCTGCATCAGTTTTCTGCTGGGTTGGTGAGTTATGTCAGTTCAGAGAGATATAAGGACCAGCACCAGCATGAACAGTGGGCCTGTGAGACTAAGAACAAGGAGGAAGTGGGGAGGAATATCTTCCCCACTTCTGCAGAGATGCAAGCAACAAATCAGCCCACCACATCTCTCAAAACCACAGCATTGTTTTTTCTCAGAGAAGTAGGTTTTTATCCAGATGATCTTCTCATTCTGTCTCTTGTTTCTGCCCCTTTTCTTTCACATACAAGTCTTCATTTCCTTCAGTCCCCTGCCTCATTCATGTATTGGATATCGGGACCCTTCCCAGGAACAGATGACCTACACTGTTTAGATCTGTCTGTGTCCTCGGGCACATGTTTTCCATTGTTTCAGCTGACACTGAAAAGGGGGCAACTCATTGATTCCCTGTTTACCATGAGTGGAAAACGGCTATTACATCCATCAGGACTGGAAGCAGCTTTCTCTTTCTGATGTCCCTCATAAAATTCCATAATGCTTCAAGCAGTACCTCCACTTACCCATCTACAATTCAAAATCAGCCTACTTGCTATCTCTTACACCAAGGTTATTAGTTTCTAATGCCTCTACTAGACATCTGTAGATTCATACATGTAAAACTGGGGAGAGGGGTGTTAAATATTGATATTGTCTGCCAACAAAGGACACTGTTTTGAGGTGAAGAGAATGTAGTTGTTTAATTTAAAGATTCTTTTATAAAGCTTTCCAATGCAACTGAAAGTGGAAAGTTCTATATCGTGTCATGGTAATTTTTAATTGTTTCTGCTACTCCTTGTTTCTTGTTAACTGCATAACATTGTGATATGGTATGTCTTACTTTTCCCTCAACCACTCTTCCCAGTTTTATATGTCTCTCTCTCTCTCTATATGTATCCATTTATCTATCTCTGTCTAAATATGCATATCATTCTCATTTCTTGGGGGAGGGAGGAGACAAGCAGAAGTTGATTCTGTGACAGACGTTTATTCAGCTTGCTTTCTTAGCCAGACGTTCAAATCCATTTACTGTTTCAAGGCTTTTCACACCGTGGTTGGCTCTTCCTCTCTGCCTTATTCTCCCTTCCACCTCCCCGTTGTCTCTGCACAGCCCCCTCAGCTTCATCTGAGAGAAGCCTCATCTACCTGATACTTACCCCAAATGGCCCACAACAAACGTGCTGTCAGTGTCCCTTTTCTGCAATCCCTGAATTAATTCACAAGGACTTGTACTTAATCCTAGATACATTAGAACACAGGTAAGACTACTAGTTTTATTTGTATCATTCCAGTGAAAAAACGAGAATGTCATTTTTATCAGCAAAATTAATTTTTTCCCCATTTCTTAATGTGTTGATTTGGGAATTCTTTTCCAGATTGTTTGTTTTTGTTAAATGGGGGAATATGGCCTTGGCAGCCTTGTTTTAGCTCTGTCACAGGGTAAATCTGCTACCATCCACAAGTCTACCTTTTCTTTAACAACTCAAAACAAAAAGAACAACCTAAATTCCTGAAGGCTAAAGCAGAAAGGAAAAGATGGCACTTACTATTTTAAACAGAATAGGACAAGAAAGAGAACATACCAAAAGCCATGTGAGTGAGTCTTTTTATCAGCCTCTATATTCTTCTAAATATGCCAGAGCCTGCTGAAGTTGGCAAACTAAATGGTGCATAAATCTTTGCCATTCTTTAGCTTGCACGCAATTGGGATTGCACACTGTTGGTGTTTTCACAGAATTTTGGACCCAACATTTACAGCCAAATCTCCAATTTTTATTAATCTCTAGGCAGTACTGTAATCTGAATCTTAGAAATAACATAATTTTCACAATCTGTCTAAAATGTAGACACCACAACAAAGCATGAAATAATCCTGACAAATCTATTTCAACTTGGCTTGTGCCTCCTGGCATCTCAATCATCCCTACTGTGAATAAAGCCCTTTAGAGTGAGTAAGCTGTACCACAGCAATGAATTATGCCTTAATCCAGCAAGCTGCTTTGCATGGCCAGCTTCTGCACCCACGTGGAACCCTGGGGTCCACCAAGACACAGCAGCAGCTTGCCTGACTGGGTCTGCAGTTTGTCTGGTGTGAAATTGCCATACACAATATGCAGAAATGTCCCTGTGTGTACAGCACCCAATTGCATGCTCTTAATTTCAAAGAATTATTTGCAACATGAACCAGAGCTTCCCTTGTTTGAAGGCAGTGGAAGGGCTCTCATGCTCTTCCCTTGAAGCTGCTCCTGTCAGTCTTAACTGGTGTCATCTATTAGATGCCAGACTGCAGACAAGAAACCTTTATATGAATTTACCAACACTTTATTTGCTCATTAAACATCATGATTTGGCCAGTACTGAAAAAGATTCAAATTAAAGACCATTGCTGCCCTAGGGACTTTATAATCTAAATCAAATATAGAAAGAAAACATTCTCAGGGAAGCTAAGGACATGGAATAACTTTGAAGGCTTCACTCTCTTTTCCCTTAAGCTCTTTTCCTTCTCTCATTTCCGTTCACAGAAATAAAAATTGTGTGCAAGCCCTTGTCCTCTAGTATTCTAGCAGCTGCTTCCTTCTCCTTACCAGCCCAGCAAATGCAATTTCCCCCTTTTTAATACATTAAATACATGCTGCAAATATCTTCTGTCTTTTAGGCTTTATTGAGCTGACATTTTGCTCCTTTTTGCTTTGTCCATTAGCACCCAAGACTTCCAGAACTGTTAGGTGCACATCACCAATTTATCCCAGGACACCAGCTTTAGGAAATTAAAGACAAATCCAGCTTGCTCCATTACAGTATATCCTAGAAGACAATGTCATAGTCTCAAATTTCTGTTTAGGCCTCGGGGATTTCTTGTACCTGTCTTTTTGTCTCCTTTTCTGCTGCATCAAACGCAAACTTCCTCACTCGGCCTTCCAGGCCTTCCCTGGCTGGCACGTGGCCCTGTCCATATTGGCTGTTAGATCTTGTGGCAGGTCCTACACATCATTACTGCTGCAAACCTTTCTTTTCTTTGACCTTGGCTCACCCATATATAAGGAAGGAGCTGTCCTGTCCATCAAAGCCCATAGCACTGCTAAAACAGTGTGTTCGTAGCCCGACAGAAGAGTCACTTCTGTGGCAGCTAGGTCACCACAGATTTGTAAAGTTGCCCTTGTCTCATACTTCCCAAATCACCAGGATCTCACATACTTGCATTTAATGCTATATAGCATTACTCTCCCTTGGGCAAAAAGTGGCTTTACAGGAGAGAAGATGAAGCCACAGCTGAAGCCCTGAGTCTGCTGATGGACTCACACACTCAGAGACCCTACTGCTACTGTTCCTCTGCAGTACCAGGTCTCAGGATACAGCCTGCTGTGCACTGATGTGAAGATAAAATGACAGCCTCGCTGAGGTGAAGTGATAGTCTGCTCACCTGACTGCTCTGATCCTATCATTGCTCTGCACTCTTGCTTTCATCCCTTTCTCCCCGTTTGCTGTATATCACTGTGTTCCCTTGGCTTTTCTGGACCTGTGGTTGACTTTTCATAGACCCTGTGGAAGTGTGAGCATGCACACAGTGCTTTTTGACACCAGATAACTCGCCCTAGACACTCCTGTAGTACAAACAATTCTGACAGCATCCTTGCTGTTCATTTGCAGTAAGCAGGGCAGTGGAATGTCAGTGGTGTGGGGTTGGAACCAAATTCTCATTTACCAAATTTGTCAAAATTTCTATTAGCCAAGGTCTTTTTAAAATTGGTTTTGGGTTTTTGTTGTTGTTGTTATTTTTTTGGGTTGGGCTGGGTTTTTTTGTTGGCCTTGATGATTTTCAAATATCTTCTGTGTTTACCAGCATTCTGCAAAGAAGGGAAGAACTGACCTTTCCAACCTGACAATGTAAGATTAATTCTACCGTGCAACTGGTGTTTTTCTTGATAAACTTCTGCAAAGCTGCCTAAGTTGCACACTGCAAAGCATGAAAGGCTCTGTCCTCTTTAAACAGGTTTCGATGTGGTTGGCTCTTGAGGTTGGCTCTTGAGGCTGCTCAGAGAATAGTAAACCATGGCTTGTGTCAGAGGGTTAATTTTTCTGCTGGCTGCTCTGCCACATCTCAGACAAACCTTCCCAAACAGCAGGAGCTATAGGCTGCACCCAGATATGCCTGCTTAAAACATCACCTGGTATCTTCAGAAGTTTCATGTTACACCAAATTTTGGACAACTGCATCTATCTGCTACAGTGACAGCCCCATTGCTTCCTATGAATTAGGTCCCGGTGTCATGAGAGATAAACTGGATCCAAGAGTAAAATGCTGCTTTTTTTATTATTGCCCTTGCTTGGTGGATGAGCTCTCACTGATTCAGCTCTGAGCCACTCACTGCTCA
Source organism: Eopsaltria australis (assembly GCA_034509425.1). NCBI lineage: Eukaryota > Metazoa > Chordata > Aves > Passeriformes > Petroicidae > Eopsaltria > Eopsaltria australis. Next base: position 438,689 of record JAVTVJ010000091.1, on the reverse strand, counting down.
GCTGCATCATCCCTGGAGTTGCCTCCAGGAAAGCAGCCAGAGCTGGCTGGTGGGGGAGGAAGGGGAAGGAGCAGTGGAAGGGCTCCTGGCAGGCAGCAGCCACAGTCACTTCACTTTGGATGTGATACAAAACCTCATTCTTATTGCAACTGGCATCGTCAGTCTGGCTATGAAGATGCTGGGGGCGTGTGTGTGTGTGCAGAAATGGCCCTGATGCTGAGACCTCTGTGTACAGCAGTTTGGGAGTTCTGGTTGTGTGTGCAGAAATGGCCCTGATGCTGAGACCTCTGTGTACAGCAGTTTGGGAGTTCTGGTTGTGTGTGCAGAAATGGCCCTGATGCTGAGACCTCTGTGTACAGCAGTTTGGGAGTTCTGGTTTTGTTTTTTTTTTCCTGGCAAGACAGAAGGAGCAGCAACATGACGTACGAGAGTTTGGAGAAGAATACTGTTAACAGAGGATGGGATCCACCAGTTGTCCCACAGCAGTAATCAGAGGTGCCCTTACTTTTGCATTTGAGATAAGTTTTTAAGATGTTTGGACATTACCTTTCTACTCAGTCTCTGAAGCTGTAAAATACCCTACCCCGTTTTATATATATTTTAAAAGAAACTGTAAGTTTAATAAAGTCACTTGGCTTAATATGACCAAGAAAAGTTTTCCCCAGAAATGCTCAGCATGAAGGAGGTTTCCTTTATGAAATTGTAATTCTGGTAAAGCAGAGCAATAAGCAATAAGCATCCCCAGCCTACGACTCATTCACATCATGCAGCCCAGATTTTTCAGCACTGCTCACAATTTCAAGAAGAGAAGGAGATGAGGAGAGGAGGAGAGGAGAGGAGAGGAGAGGAGAGGAGAGGAGAGGAGAGGAGAGGAGAGGAGAGGAGAGGAGAGGAGAGAAAAAATTAAAACCATGGGTTATAATGACAGCAGAATTTGGAGTAGGCTGCAGCATGCTGCTTGTTAAGTGTTGTTTCTGGACCAAAGAGAGATATCTGTCAATAATTTAAACCTGCTTTAAAATTTCCTTCAGGAAAATTTCCTAAAGGACCACCTTCTCAAATTGTGAATGGATTTGAGAAAATGTGTTTACTCCGCAGAAAGTCTCAATATTTGCCTTATTATAGAGAAAAAAAAATTAAATAACATGCAATCTCTGTCCAACGCTTTTCTCTTCAGGACTATTTAAAGCTATAGAGCTAACAAATCAAGTGTCCTTTATATTTTTGAGGCTGATCAGCAGGGTAATGATAAGATTACAAGGATGAGAACTGAAAGAAATGAAAGAGATATTTCTTAGTTTCTGAGGAAAATCTCCTCTGTCTGCCATAACACAGCCCTGATGGCACCAGCACAGGGTAGAACAAAATACATGTGCAGGGTATCTCTTGGGAGATAAGTTGTGCAGGAAAGATAAAGGTAACAGTAATTTGTAAGGAAAGATCAAGACTCAAAGAAAAAACTAGTCTCAATCTAAGAATTCTCAATTATCTTCTCTGAGGAGGCTTAGACACACACAAAAAAAAAAAAAACCAAAAAAAACCAAAAAAAAACCAAAAAAAAACCTGTGTTCCTGCCTATGACTTTGTTCTGTAGTTACTGAAGTCAAAAGCAATATTCCCATTGACTGAAGATGTGCAATTATGAGTCTTGACTGCCTTAGAGGTAAATCATCCATCTTCTCTCTGCTAAAAAAGGAGTTCACAATCCCCTTTCAAGATTAATAAAATGTATATACCAAGAAGCATCTGGCCATTTCTGGAAGCAACAGTGAAGAATACAGGGTTTTGCAGAAATTGCATCACTCAAATGATTGACAAGAAGACATCATCAGTCAAAGTTTCTACATAAAAATATGTCAAATATGTAATAACATAAGTACCTTGCCATCAAATCAGTCAGTCTTCAATAATGCAAAGCACAAGAATCATATTCCTAAATAATACTGCCTCTGCTGAATAGAAAGTGTTTAAAAATACGTTAAAAGTAGTATATTTTATGAACAGTAGATTCTTTACATAGATTATTAATGGAAGCATAATATTTAACCAGTCATTTGTGGTGAAATCTGAGACTACTTGTATACTGGTGAATATCCCTACCATCATGAAGCTTGTCACAGAAGCCACAACAATCCTGATATGAAAACCATGGATCATTTCCATTGCCTTTTCCCCAGTGAGACTGCCATTGGCTTTGAATTGCCTGAGTAAAGACAATGAAAGCAGGTCCCATATTTGAAAAACAAGAACAAACACAACTAAATATGAACCAGGAATGACAGAAGAGCCAAAAATAAATATCCTGAGAAAAAAGAGCAAGAGAAATAGACAGTTTAATGAGACTGGGACTGTGGAGATTAAGACAATTTTCATGCTAGTTTTAAACCCAAAATAAGAAGGTGATAAGTATTTTATAAAAAATTGTGTAGGCGTGTTTTGGTATATCATTCTTTCCTCAGTATGTACAGGGGTTATCAGCTTGTTTTAGTTTAGTAGACCTAAAGAGGTGTCTTCCAGTGTGAAAACACCTTTGAATAAATCACATTATCATATTTCCTAGACTGTGTTTTCTTCTATGTTTTGTACAAGTCACAAGGCTGAGTTTGTGAGCACTGCACTCAGGTCAGTCAGGTACCTGTGTCTTCTCTAAAGCAGTAACTTCTGAACTAAATAAAGTATCCATTTATTTCTCAAATTTCAGGGTGTGTTCTTGGCACAAGTGGGCAGAACTCTCTTGATTTTAGTAAATATTTAATAATGAAGGAGGAACAAAAAATTAAGACGATAGAAGACCTTTTCCTTATGTTTATCAGAACTGCAGTCCCGGGCACTTTTCTAAATGTATAGTGAACCAAAAATCCATTAACACTTTCCTAGATAGGAGTGCCCATCCATCCTCTTTGTTCTGTCAACACAGCTGGGACACATCCACACACTGAATAATTTCTCTCACAGACAGAAATAAAACCTTGTAATAGTAGTGGGGCAATGAGTGTGAACTTAGCCATGGAACTAGGGAGGGAAGGGAGTGGGGGGAGCCTGAACTGTAAAGAGAAAAACAGCATCAGTTCCTTAGCACAGATAGAAAGAGCATAAAGTCCTTAGCATAAGGAAATTGGGGTCAACTAAGCTAAGAGTGGGACAAATGAGAGGAAGACAAAATCCTTGCACTGGGTAGGAGGGTTGGTGGCAAGGGAAAATTATATGGCAGAAACCATTTGGCATGTGAAAAGAATTGAGATCCTAGCAGAAAGATTGGGGTACACTGGGGGTGTGTCTCAAGGTGGGAGTGCTTACAGTGTATTTTCAGTGGTGGGCAGGTGAAGAGGGACACTGAGCCACCAGCAGAGTAGTAAAATATTGACCACATGGTGTCTTAGGTATGAAACAGGGCTTGAGGGAACCCTGAAACAGGAGGTGTCACATAGGGGGGTGTTTTATATACAGTATGAAAGGTGACTTTAAAAAGAAAAATCCTGAGATTCACAAAGCGAGACAAGACAAATGAGGATTCCAGTTAAGCTGGGTGTTCAGGAATCAGTTCCTCTGGAGTCCCTTTGCATAAATTTCCCCACATTGCCTTAAGGTGACTGGAGACAGGAACCTGCTGTCCCCAAAGGAGTCTTCAGCTACTGGGGTGGAAAGAGTTGCCAGGCAAGCTTTCGTGTGGGAATGTTAACCCTTGACACTTGTACAGCCACCACAAACGTACACTTGCCTCCAAACTGTCCATCTCCTCCAGGGAGCCATGTGTCCCTTTGGAGAGGGGTGACTGAGGATACACTCTGCTAGGGCAGCACATCCTCATGGGCTGGACAGCAATTTTTTAATGAGTGATGGCAAGTTGTGTTCAGTCTGTCCAGCACTTTGGGAGTGCCTTTCCGCAACAACAGAATGAACAAATGCTGAAGAGACAGTTTACAGGGAGCAATTCCTTATTTCTCTACGAAACTGTAACCCTGCACATATGGCCTATCCACCCATACCCCATGTATGTCCCATTTTTCTCTCTCTAGAAACATAGGGGCATTAGCATCTTTCCAAGATTCTTTTGCATTAGTGTTACATAACGGTTTGTGTATTTTTCTAATCTGACACTTTCAGGTTGGGTATATACTTCCACTCTTACTAAAACTGCACAGCTTCAGACAGCTTTCTCCCCACCACAGAGCTGCTACCAAATAGCAGCACAGGATCTTTTTTAGCACTGTGGTTATAGCTGGCTTCATCTGACAGGTTCATGTCTGCCTCAGGAAGCACTAGCACTGGAGCAAGACTGTGCTCTCAGTATCATCTCAAGCTGTCTGTCTTGTGTTTGGGAACAGGTACAGGAAAGGCAGATCTGGTTGGGAATTTCTACTACCAGTATGTGCTACAGACAGAGGCTGCCCATTTTGGGATGAAGCAGCAGAAATCCTTGGGAGTGGTAAGCTTGAGTGGCCTGTTACAGTGTGAGTATAGCACTTCCATAGACCAAGGGCACCAAAGTCCTCTGTAAGCGCCCTTGAGGAGACACATTGTAGTCCCAAAAATTAATGAGAAGTGAAGGAAATAGTTTTTTGTTCTCCATTCCTGCAGAATTTGCTGCTCTGAGTATAATTTCATACTCAGGCAGGGAGAGTAGGATTACACAAAATATGATTAACCATTAGAAATGGAGAAGAGCAATTAGGATCAATCAGTGCATCCATTTTTAGAAACCTGAAACAATGGACACAGGATACCGTAGTGCTGTGTGCTGTACAGACTCAGGACACAAGGTCTCTAACCTCTCGGGACTGAGCAGTTAAGCTTAAAATCAAAGACAATGGACCAAAACAGACAAATCAAGACAGGGCAACAACTCAGGCATCCTGATAGACTTGCATGGCAGTTCCTCACTGTTGTCAGCTCTTCTTCAAAAAGGATAGTTTTGAGGAGTGTAATGAAGTACTTGAGGGACAGTGTATAATGAGAAGTTTACTGATGTTTATGGAGAAAGCCTTCCTGTGAGAGAGGAAGCTTGGAGATCTCTTAACGGCATTAGCAGATTCAGTGCATACATTTGACATGGCTGTGTAGAACACTTGAACTGGATTTTTGCTTGTCTTATCTGTCCAAATGATCAAAAAAGTCATTGGATAAAGAGAAGAAAGAGGAAAGAGAAAGAAGAAAAGCCACATCTGCTGTGTAACAATAGCCATGCCATAGGCTGGATGGAAATGTGGCAGCATTTCAAGCACGTGCTACTCCCCACTTTGATGCAATCCTGTTTTCTGAATCTCTGCCTGAGATCATGGCTGGATGGGAAGAGAGAGGTGGACTTCTGCAGAAATGCGATGTTTTGCCTGTCTTGTGACCAGGCACATATGTAGCTCTGAATCTCAGTATCAGTCAGCAAAGTAGGATGTCTCAGTAGGATGTGTCAGTAAATTCCTTGCTGGAATTGCTTTTGTTCAATCCACTTCAAGTTTTGCATGGTGCCCCTTGACTGAATGCTGAGCACCTCTGTGGTAAATGAAGTATTTTGCATTTCCAACATGGGACATGGCAGATAATAAATAGGTTTTCTACTTAGAAAAAGACTGACCTTGTTCAGGAAGGAAGGACATTCTGAGCAGTCCTTTTGCAATATCTCCAGGCAAAGAAGGGATATGTTTTTGTCCCTTAGGACTTTTTCCTTCAGAGCTGTAGGCCAACATTGGCCCATAGCAGTCCCCTTTAGTCTTCAGCTAAGTTTGGATAGGCTTTTCCCTCCCAGTTTTCTTGGATGCCACAATTGGCAATCACAATTTTATTGCCCGCTTACTAGGAAAAAGGCATCTCATGGAGGTGAGATGCTTGTGAGCCAGAGGTGACATGTTAAAGTAGAAAATATGTCTACAAAGCAAATACACAGTATGCAGACTTTTTGACTGTCCCAGATAGATCACCTTGAAGCAATTTCCTGATGTAAATTAGCTTCCCTTGAAACATCCCAGAAAAAAATGCCAGTCTGCTGCAGGGAAACTGAAATATTTCTCATAAAGGAAGATTAATAATGAAAATACAATCTGAGGAAAAAAAGTCATCTATAGGTGAGTATCAGGTACAGTGAAAATGTGGCTGTAGAGAGAGGTTACAGATGAACTGATCACAGGAAGGAAATTTGTTGGTTTCTCACACGTAATATCATAAGGTGCCTTCTAAAAATGAAAGTTGAAATTGCACAGAGTATAATTTTGCAACTGTAACATAAATATGTATTATCATAGTATCCAGACTGGTTCTGTAGCAGCAATCAAACAGAAAGGAGGGAAAGAAAGATGCTGGAGTAAGACTGTAACCCTGAATAAAAAAAGAAAAATTCCCTGGTTCCATACTTGCCAGCAAATTCCTTTATCTAGACCCCAGTGCTAATGGAAGCTTTTCACTCTGAATATCTACTGTCACTCATCAGAGCCAATGTGCAGGGTTTCAGAGTGTGTCCCTCCTCTGTCCTTCCCCATCCCTGTCCTTGCTGCTGTTGTGATCCCATGCCTGTTCAGGTGAAGACCAACTGGAGAACACTGTAGAGCCTTCTTTTCCTGTACACCTGAATTTCCTTCCAGTGAAAAACGGGATGCAGGAAGGGGGAGAAAATTGTACATCTGAACCTTACCCTCATATGTACTTAAAATGTGGCCAGGATACATTTTGGGAACTGATGTCTCTGGTCCCACAATTTTAGACACACCTGGAAAGTACAAATTGCCTGATATCAGATTTAAAAAATTAGGGATTAAACATTGTTTTTTACTGCCTTCCACTGTAAAACAGTAATAATATTTTACAGCAAAGCAAAGAATGCTGACAAAGTCAGCTTTTTTTTCATAATCAGATAAGTGCACCAGGAGAATAATTATTTGTCTATTAGCACTTGATTTGCATGTGGCTTCAAAATTATCCATGAAAGATGGTATTAATATATATACATTCTGAATGTCTGAATGTGAAATGGCAGCTGTTACAATTAAAAAGGCTAAGGAAGCCTCTGGAAAATTGATAGGGAAATGTCTGTGTGAGATTTTAGTTAATTAAAGCATGTAATTTATTAAAACAACAAAACACAGTGAACTGATTCAAGGCCATCTGTCTAGGGTAATTCTAAGTATATAGTCATAGTTTTGCATCATTTGAATAATAAGCATAGTTGAGCAAACATTTTGAAAGAAAGATAAACCCATCAAGCATAAGTTCTATGTGTGAGCCCCAATGAGGACCCTAGTCCTCAGTCAGGACTGGGCCTCTAGGCTTTGACAATATAAAAAAAGCAACAAGGAAACAGAGTGAAAAATAATTGAGGACTAAACAGCCGGTTTTAACATGTTTAAAACTGTTGATTAATACATCCTTGATTAATAAAAAGCATATTTTGTCTTCTTAATTACTCAAGTTTCGCCCCATTTAAACAGTATTTTGTTATTTTGAGTCTTCCTCCACAGATTTTTATCAGAAGCAGAATGAACAGCAATCTAAATGTGCACTAGAATGTTTTCCTTTGAGGAAAAAAAAGAAAAGAAGAAAAGCATATTTGTCCTATGACAGTGTTTGAATTTTAATGTAAAATGCATTCTGAGATAATCCTCACTTACAGAGGCTTGTTCTTGCACTGAAGGATGACAGGCTTTTAAATCTGCCAAAGATGAGTTCAGAATTTTCTTTCTGGCTCTGCATTGCTTCTGCAGTACTTGCTGACACAACTGCAGCTTACGGGAGCATAAGGAGTCTACCTCAATTTAAGGGTGAGCTGTAGAAATGGGAAATGCTGACAGCTGGGCCTCAAATGTGAAGAAGGAACTGACGTTAATATCATCTTTCTAAGAACAAAATGGAGAAGCAAGGGTAGCAAATAGTCAGGCTTTAAAAGACATTCTTTCTATACTCACTAATTCATATGAGTTGTATCCATTTAATCAATTGAAAGAAGTTGAGGCTATGCCTATGCCAGCAAATTAAATATGCTTATGATCCTGCTGAGGGCCACTGTGACTACCCACTTTCTTATCTCCCCGAACAGGGTGGCTTCATCCAAACTGCACATTGCAAATGGTCCGTGACTGATTGGCACACAGCACCCAGGGGCTGTCCAGGGCAGGGCTGCACACCCTGGCACAAGTGTCAGGAGAGCCTTCTGACAGGAGCTCTTCTGGGATCATTTTTCCAGCTTAATAGCCATAGCCTCGATGCTCACATTCTAGTTCCAAGGTACACTTACTGTCTCCTTCACCAGTATAGGGAGAACAGTGCATTTGCCTGCTAACATGAATAAATGTGCTGAAGTCATCAGAATAACTCATACTGATGAAGGCACAGATCCAGTGTGTTGTACCATTGATGTAAAACTACAGTATGATTAGGAATTATTACAACATCAGTCTCTACATAGTCATATGTATTTATGCTGTGAAGCCACAGACCTCTGAAGATCTGGTAGCTATTTATATGCCTAGAGTTACTTGCATACTTCAGGATTTGACACACTGGGGTCGAGACACAGACAGACAGTAAAACCCACTGGGAACGCACTTTACAACATTCAGTTTATTTCTTTTGGCAACTGAAATCTATGTTATACTTCTGTTAGTTCTTCACTGTGTCCTGATTCAGAAAATTGGTATTGTGAATGATTTGGTTTGGGGAAGGTAAGGGCCTCACCACAAGATAGGAGATGTATGAATTGTTGAAAGCAGCTAGAACCCTACCAGAATTTCAAAGCTAGCACAGTTTTATTGTGTTTTTCTCCAACAAAACCTTTGGACTTACCTATAGGAAATATGTGGATAATATACTTTATAGTTTCAGCAAAGGGCATGCCAAACATGCAGTGACTTGCTCAGACCTAACCAATGCAGGATCAAAGATGAGATGCACAAGAGCATGGGAAGTAAAATATTACTTGTTCAAATTTATAAGCTTCATGAACATTCTTTTAAAATTAAGCCTTGTATGCATAGTTATCAACCTCCACTTCCTGGTCACACAGGACCTGGTTCTGATTACAGGCCTGCAGCAAAAGAAGCAAATCAACAGAGCAGGAAAGAGTGGAAGACAAAATTAGTATTCATTTTTTTACTCACCTAAGTAATCAAGTATTTCCATATGCCACACAGCAATTGAAACTTGGTTTCCAACTCATTTTCATCTATGGTGGATCTTCCACCATCTGATAATGGTGTGACCTCTGATTAAAACTCTTCATGAGGTCGGGATATACAATATTGCTCTCCTGTGTAGATTCCTTTTATGTAACATGGCTTGGGTTGATGGTGTACATTTTCTTCCACATAAAGCAGTAGGCTTTCCCTCTGCTGTCTTCAACTATTTTCCTGATTTATGTATGGACCCAGTATGTTTGAAACTGCTGCCTCTGAATAAAACTGGGCTGAGAGTGGCCAGGGGTTGTTTGCAGAGGGAGGACAGACAGACACACAAGAGCACACATATGCTCAGAGCAAGACTGCATCATCGTAATTTCCATAGAAGCTAAAAAGAAATAAACACAGAAGTATGATTTTGCTGCACAATGTCTTCCTTAATTGTCAAAGTTCAGCTGGGCTAGAAACTGAGTTAACCACATTTTAATGCTAAGCATATCTGAAGACTCATGCTGCAAGCCTAAGGCAAGTGTGTTCTCAGAAAGTAGGCTCCACACCAGGAACTGAATGCAGCCACAACAAATCATCTTCCTTTGCACATCTAGATCCTAAAACGGGGTGTAAAAGACCATGCACACTGCTGCATAAGTGTGAGAAGAAGAAAATAAAACCACCCTCACAAAAGAAAATATGGAAGCTCTGCTGCACCACCGGTGACTCAGACCTGTTCCTTTCACCCCTGCCAAGAAATTCAGGACACCTCCTCCTCAGAAACCCCTGGCCATGTTACTGAAATACCTGCGCTTACCAAATTTCGTCAGAAAGTGCATACATCCTCTTTCCAGATCTTGGCAGCATAAATCGAATGATTCTGTGAGGAATAATCTAGGGTCTCGGGTTCCTATGGCTCTGTTACATACTCCACAATAGCTCAGCAACAGATGCTGTTGGTAGGAACTCGGTGTATGTACTGCACAGAGGAATTTTCACTGAAGCAAATCGACTTCACTGTGAAGGATGTTGGAAAGCTCGTGTGGGAGGAGGGAAAAGGTTCCTGTGTCTCCACCACAGCTTCCACAAAATCCCAGTGGGTCTCAGCTGCTCTGAGTGGATCCTATTAACTGGGTGTCTGGGGCTCAGGGACAGAACCTTCCTTTCTCTCCAAGGAATGTGTATGACTTTGTAGATTACAATTACTCAAATTATCCTGCATCCTGCTGCTCCTCAGCGGCGAAAGAGCTCTTCCCTCCGCCTGACTATTAGCCAGCTGAAATCACATCGGTTTGGGGAACTGGAAAAGGCCAGAGCTGTGACCTATGAAACAGATCTGTGAATCTCTTGGTTTATAAATCCCAGCAGAGAGAGGCTGGCTTCCTTATGACAGCTGCCTGTAAAACCTGTGACCTGACAGCGAACAAAATGTCAAGTCCTTAACAAAGGAATTGCTAGACTGCTGCTCAAAGAGAGGAAGTTCTCAAGTAGGTATTTTGTCATTTAAGTGACACTCTTCCCTACTGAATGCAGGCTTCATCGCAGCATTTCCTACTATTGTTGCCTAGCATCTGGATTCCTGCTGCTCCCCTCGAGGGGCTGGGGATACTTCTCCAGAAGTTTTGAGCACATAATTAGATTGCTCCCTCAGTAAGCAGAACTTCCTGGAGGGGAAGCACATTGCAGCACTGTTCCACAACTTGCCTAAGCTGCCAGCAAGAGCCAAGGAGAAGACTGGCTCTTGAATCTACAAGAATCTCCAACTCAGTTGGCCCAGAGTGCATAGCAGTAAAAGTCTGGCAGGGCTCTGACATAGGAGTTGCACGTGTTTTGGATAGCAGAGCCCAAGAAGAGCTGGGCTGCAATTTGGCAGGAAACTGGACCAACCTAACAGCTTGGTGTTGCCAACAGGCTGTGATCCTATTCCCATCTTCCCCCTCACCCCTCTGCTCCCATCAGAGACTCCTGTTCCTTCCAGAAATGCTTGGTGTGGAGATTATCCAAACATGCCAGGTGACCAAGAAAGCTGACTCAGCTCCTAAACTCCAGAGATCACTCACTTTTCTGCTGGCTTTGTTTTCTAATGCAAATAGTGAGATAAACTGACCTGCTCTTAAAACTAGCGTTTTACTAACTAAGTGCAAGATGAGTGCTGGCATTGGTGCAAGGCAAGCATTAATGGCATGTGCCTGTGTGGGAGGAAATGCAGGACAAAAAAAGATGAGCAGCCCCCTTCCAGCAGCAGTAAACTGTTAAATTGCATTCAGCATTACATGAAACCCCGCCCTTGGGCCTTGCTTATTGACAAGTCCTTTTTTTTTTTTGTTAAAATTGCAAAACTCTACAGTGGGTGATATCTAATTTATTTTGGGATTCAGTGTGCATTTCAAACAGATTTATTTTACAGGAGGTATGGATGATGGCAACCCACTGGGCAGATAACAGGCCAAACTGTACTTTGGAGTTCGATTCCAACACAGCAGAAGCTGCTCTAAATTTGGGCTACTGCTGCCTGATTCCCCTCCCTCCTTACTCACACATTTCTTGTTTTCCATAGTATTGGTGCCAGTGGAACCAGAAGATGGACTATGCTCAGGGAGCTGACCTAACTAAAATCTAACCTGTCCTGAGAGTTTTTCCCTTGGGAATCTTTTCTGAATCAGATCACTGCATAAGTCCATCTCATTAAAGGGATGGGGTGTGAACATTTAGCTGATGGTATAAACAAATGAAGAAAGACACTCTGCATTTTTAACAGCCAGTTAGTTTTTTAACATGTGTGGTAGCTGAGTTTTCAAACTTAGAGACTAAGAACGAAAGGGAAAAATTCATAAGGGACTAAAGATGGAGTATTTCATCTCTAGGCAGGTACTCAAAGACTTTAGTTCAGGAACTGGATTTAGGCATCTCTCTCCCTTTCCAGGAATTGAGGAAGTTAGGTAGTGGTCAAACAAAACCTCTGAGTGAGGGAGAGCAGCATCTCTTGAAACCAGCCAGAGGGAACAACAAGGCAGAGAAGAGCTGAAATTCTTCTTATATTTAGACTTCTCTGTGTGTAAGATTGGAACATATTTTGATCCCTCCTTCTTTTGATCCCTCCATTTGTTTCTAGATTAGGTAACTAGCTCTGCCCTGGGAAATAAATGTGTCCTGCTGAAAAGTGGCCTCCAAGGAAAAATAGGCATTGGTTTAAATATCTAGTTGCTGTAAGTTGACACTGGCTGGATGCTACTCACTTACTGCCCTCTGCAGCTGGATAGAAGGAAGAAAATTTAACGAAGAGTTCATGAGTTGAGATAAGGACTGGGGGAGGACACATCAAATACTGTCAAGGGCAAACAGGCTTAGAGATATAAAGTGAATTTATTACTAATAAAATCAGAGCAGCATAATGAAAGGTAAAATAAGCTCTTAAAAAAACACCCTAACTGCCCCAACTCCAACTGTGCAGGGAGACAGGGAATGGGGGTTTTGGTCAGCTCATCACCTGAGATTTTCCTCTTGCTGCTCAGGGAGAGGAGTTGGTTCCCTGCTGCACATCTTCTAGGCTGAGCTAAGGCAATTTACTAAAGCAAAGCAAAACTAAGTAAGAGAAAGTTTTTGTCTCAGCACACATAGTGGTTTCTCCAGAAGGCAAACATTGTAGAATAACAAATACCCCCTCTTCTTCCTCCATCCCTTAGCTTTTATATCTGAGCTGACGTCACATGGTACAGAATATCCCTTTGGTTCATTTGGGTCAGCTGACATGGTTGTGTCCCCTCCCAGGATCTTTCCCACTCCCAGCCCTTGATGGGGGAGAAAGGTATGTTAGACAGAGAGTGCAGCTCAGCAGTAGCCCAAACACTGGAGTGGTATCAACACCCTTCCAGCTACCAATGCAAACCACAGCACTGCGAGGGCTGGTGAGGAAAAAAAATGAACTCTATCTCAGTCACACCCAATACCTCAGTCAAAGAAAAAAAAGGTCAGGGTTTTCCTCAGAGGGACACTGTTCAAACCTGCAGTTCCCTTCCCAAAAGGAGACTTTCTTACGCCAGAAACAGGAGGCTAAGGTGCATGACCCTCCCCACCTACAGCAGAGACTTCTAGACAAAAAGAAACAATGAAGAATCACAAAGCCAGGAAAAGCACAAGCAATAATAGGAAGCTCAACTCTGTACCTTAATTATAGAGGTGCTCCCCTGAGAAATGGAGGTCTTGTGTACCAGTCCTTGCTTTCAGCATAGATTACAGTTTTTTAATCCAGTGACTCCTTAAAGCAAACAACATAATTCCAATGGCAGGGCTATAGGCAAGGTATTAAATCCCCTTACTTACTAAATTCTTTGATTTTTTAAAATGCAAGACATTTGTACAGTTGCTAATAACATGCTGCAAATGCCCAACAGCTCCAAGCAGGAGAGAAAATGAATGCTTTGTTATTCTAGGAAAATAGATGTGTATTTTTACTGTAGTCATAACAAAGGAGGCTTCAAGCATTCTTCTACATGCCAGTTGGGTTGTTTTTCTCATCACAGATATTCATCTGTCTGCAGATTGTAATGTCTTTCTGTATTCATATGTGATGCATTCTGACAGCATTTCTACAGTTAAAATTTGATATTTCAAGAAATCCATTCACAGTCTGGCTTTGAATATAGCACGTGCAGTTACTTCAGCTTCCACATCACTTTCTATTCTATTTTCAGCAAACTTTGGTTAGCATATTCTTCTACATGTGTGAAATTTCAAATTGGAAAGGACTTGTTTCAATTCTCCTTCTCTTAATGGAAGCTTGTCATCTCTCCAAAAGATAGAGGAAATGTGGTGTGACAGTGAGTTAGATTCCCTTCCTATATACTGTTACTTCTGGAAAATTAGTGCACATCAGGTGTTTGGAAGTGAACACATGATGTTGTTCCAGCAGGAGGTAGGATTGCCAGAGGTCAGTCTGAAACTGGAGACATTGCATGGCTTCTCCAGCTGACCTACTGCTGGTGTTCAGATGTTGAAACAAACCACAGCATTTTGTTTTCATAAAAACAAGCCTTGAGGTAATTGTGCACATGAGATTAATACCAAACACTTGTAATAAGGACTGCAACAAAGAGACACTAAAATCATAGTAAAAAAAAGGACAAAACTACAGTCTCTGCAAAAAAATTTAAGGCTTAAAGACTTTTAAGTTTTAATGGCAGAATTTATCAAACTCTGAAACCTTTTCTAACTGTTTATGTCTGAACAGAATTTCAATATATTTCCCTTCCATAAACAATCTTAAAAATCTGTGTTGAGTCCTTCTCTTGTTCACAAAGTTCTGTAGTATTAGGCTAATTCATAATTTCTTTTTTTTTTTCTCAGCACCTACGTTCAGGCCAGAAAGAGGAGCTTGGTGAGAACGAGTATTGTGGATTTGGAATTTTATCTCTGCAGAGTCTGGCATGTTCTTCTGTTTTGAGACTGCACCTTAGTACCTGGATCAACTGCTTTGGTGAGAGAGACAACTGTTTGTCTAGGAAGACGACAGAACCAATGGTACATGTGAATTCACAAGCCAGGAGCTTTGTGTGGGTCTCTCATAAGCAAGGGACACTTTTGCAGGCATCTGAGAGCCTGAGAGAAGAAATCCCCTAGAGATAGGATAGCCTTTTCACAGAGGAAAAAGTAAGCCCATTTATGAAATACCTGTTTCCTGAAAAATAAATTTTAAAGCTTGTATTATATATATTTATATATTATATAAAGACAGGTATGTGAGTTAACAGAGAAAAGAAGGCCTCAAGTCCCTAAACCAACACAAGACATGTGGCTACATGCAGGATGCATATCTGGAATACTAACATTATGTTCTTTCCTTGGGGGTCTGGAGGAATGTGTCATGGTTGTCTTTTGGTCTGAGTATATTTCCTGTGAATCCAAGGTGCAAAGAAGTGGGTGAGGCAAAAGGAGAGACTGGTGCACACCCAAGGCTCACCCTGACATACCAGACATGTGTTTGGACTTGGGACTACTGCAGAGGCACTCCTGCATTCTGGTGTTTACCCCAGGAGATTGTTTGATTTTGCTGGCACGTAACAGCAAGGTACAGTCAGTGCTGGAAGGAAAAGCACAGCACGGTGCCATCTCCAGCACTAACTTGTAACCTGCACTGGCTGGGCAGGGAGCTGGAGCTGTTGGGTGACTGCAGAAGGATACTCTACTGTGACAGTGGACTGGTCATGTCAGAAAGAACCCAAATAGTTCATACAATTGCCTACAATTCTATAAACATCCTGCCTGCATCCATGCTGAATGCAATTCCATTCTTGTGAAAATGCACAAAGAACAGTAGAATTACACTGTGTTTTAAAGGACAAAATGTCACAGCTTGGAAGGCAGAAGCACTTGGCAGAGTTATCAGCATCTAGAATAAATGTACTTGAACAGTCGAACACAAATGTGTTCTCGAGTACTCTGTCCTGCAAGACAGAGGTATCTGCCAGGTACTGTATACTCAGGCCACAATCTACCAAACAGCTTAAATATGTTCTTAACTGCAAGCAATGAGCCCAAAGCCCAAAGTTAAACACAGGGAGAGGCATGCTATTGAACTGAGGGAAAAAACCCTCAGCACTTCACAAGGTCAACCCTTAGCAAAATTGGACCTTGATTTCTTGAAGTACCATAATTGTTCATGTGTATTTGAGCCTTGAATTTGGAAATGAGGGTGACTGTTATTTCAAGGTGTATGACTCAGGCCCTGAGTAACCAGAACAAAATCAGAGGCAAGTGAGAATTAGAAGTGCAAGGGATACTGTGGGGGAAGAGGCGAGTGACTGAGTAAGAGGGTTCCCTGAGGTGAACTTCTTGCCACACTACCTGCAAATGCTTATAACTCGCTCCTATGGCACTCTTTTCATTGCCAACTTTATCACCAGATAACCTAAGTGTCATTTATGAAGCACCTGGGGACAAGAAATAAGTACGATCCCAGCCTGGCGACCTTCTGTCCTACTGTAGTGACTACACAGCTCTTACTGGGATGGGGGCAGGGCAAGGCAGGCATTATGAAACGAATTCAGTGAGGTTAAGAGAATTGAAAACATGTAAATCATTCTCCTGTCATGACACTTTTCGAGGTCTGTAAAGACGTGACAGATTGTAGTGGTTGCTTTTCCTACTCTGCATTCCAGTGTGCATTTAGCATATATGCCTTATGTGCTCAAGTTCATGCCTACAAAGTGGCTTCTAACGAAGCATTTTCCAATGCTGGCATTGTCATTTGCATAACATATGAAATTTTGACAGGCGGTGTGGAGCTGAGCAAGATTCTGTGCCTTTACAAGGCAAAAAGAACAAGTCCTAGCACAAGAAGTTTATATTAAACTGGTAAAAAAACCAGAATAATTTCAAAATATCCTGGATATCAGGGATACATTTATCTTAATCATGTATGAGCTTGTCAGATTACTTTCATTGACTGTCACCTACCTAGCACAAGGTGGCATGATAAGACTGTGTGGCTTTTGATGATCTTATGTCGGTACTATGTTGCAGTTTGAGCTAAAAAGGAGACATGATATGAGTAAACATGGACTGCAGTTAGGATTTTTCCATTGGAGGGGAGTTTGGTGTGAATTTAACATAGAAATCATAGAAATCATCTTAGAAATCAGAATTGTTTGCGTTGGTAAGGACCTTAGAGACCATCCAGTCCCAGCCCTCCTGCCATGGGCAGAGACACCCTCAACTGGATCAGGTGGCTCAGGGTCCCGCCCAACCTGGCCTCTTCAATGACAATGCTGTTGAGTGGCTTCATCCTTTCTGGGAGCAGATAAGGCAACTCTCTAAAGAGTTGGCCACCTGAAAGCATCCACATGAGTCACTACTGAAGAATATCCTTTTCAATGGGCTTTCAGTATCTGTGCTTGTGGATGATCAAAACTGCAGAAACAACTCTTCACTTGGCCTGCCACTAACCCTTAAACAACTTATCTACAGACATAATAAGTCTGCCAGCACTTAAATGGGAGTCTCTTTCTGCATGATATGTTAATATCTAAATAAATGGCAGAGCCCTGAAGTAGAGCTCCATGCAAGGCCTGTTTCACAAAGGACAGACCACTACTGATTGTTTTCTTTCCCAGGCTTAATAGCTATGAACTCTCCCCTCAATTCACATGGAACCAACACTGTTAGTAGTTTGTTAGATTTCAGAATGTCCCGTGGGATCCTATTTGGCGGCTGAGTACAAGTCATTCTGTAATTGCTTTTGGAATAGTGTATCATACTGTTTTCTCAGCTGCCAGTAAAAACTTTCCTCGGTTCTCCCAAGACTTTTCTTTCATAAGGAGTTTTACCTCTGCCCATCTCCAACTGCTAGGACAGAAACCACTTTTTTCATTTCTGCTCATGTAGGTTTCTAAATAAATCTTCCATTTTATCTTTACCCTAGAACGCAGTCCTCACAACCAATTTAAGCCAGGTACCTCTATTTCCGGCTGGTATTCTGCTCTTTCTGAATATCAGGACAGAAGCTGATGCTGATGTCAGCTGTAGGTATTTGAAAAACTGTCTGGAAGTTGCATTAAGCAGGTGAAAATCTGAGTAGCATCTTGGAGATTAGAAGATGAACTCACCCAGTTAAAAGACAGGTGACCTAACCTAAACGGGAAGAGATGACAGCTTTATCTTTAGCAGGTAATGGGGCACAACAAAAGGATGAGGGAGATTCTAAGTGAATTACAACTCCTATCAGCCTAGCTGGAATTCAGCATGTGGGAGAGCAGGCACTGCAGCTGTCATCATTGCCCTTGGATTTTTTTTGTGAAGGGAAGTAAACAACTCTAAATTTCAGCCTGGCTTCTACAGAAGCTTATGTGGGTGTCCCAGTAGTTTTGGTAAACAGGTTACAGCAGGAGCCACCAGGAAAATGAGATTTTTTTCCCCAAATAAACAAGTTTAACTTAATGAAGACTCAAAATTACTATGTGTTGTGAGGTTACCCCAGGAGTCTCATTATCTCTAATTGGATGTTTTATTTCATGAAGTAGTCAGCGTTAACTTTTAGCTTGGTGAGGAAAAAAAAAAATCTCATATTTAATTGCCCCCAAATTTTCCTTTATTCCTGGGAAGACTTGGCAGGATTGTGAATATCTCTCGTGGCCAAGCTGTCAAACAAGCTTTTCCTTTTCAAAGGACATTCTTTTTTACTTTCTTTTTTTCTTTCTTTTTTTTTTCCTCCCCTCACTATCCAGGGCCAATTTTGGTCCTCTTTCCCACTCAACACCTCCTACTTCATAGGCAGGACTGGTCCCCAGAAGCCCTCCAGCAGACTGAAAGCAAGGACTACTTTTTGCCTGGGTGACTTCCTGTCTTGAGGACTCTGTGCCCAAATTTACACCAGCAGAAATCAGTGTAACTCAAGTTTAATATATCTCAAAGCAGAGCTAATTCTGTGCTGAAACAGTCTGGAATGGCATACCAAACTCTGGTTTTGGACATATGTACTAGTGTTTCACACTCCTTCTCCCCAAAAAATAAATTTTGGCTCATAGTATTATCTATTTTTATCTTATCTTTAACCTCTTCTAAAATTACACTGGTTAAGCAAAGCCACCTTTCTCATTTTCTTTCTTATCTCATTGGCCTAAAATCACTACCCAGTATAAGTGAGCAGGAAAACAGAGATTTCTTTTTAAATAGCAATAAGAAATGGATGATTTATCAGACACATTTCAAAATATTAATAGTGTAAAGACATCTTGATAAATGAGGGACGATTATTCTCATTTTCACAGACCAAAGTACAGCTGTGAAATCCTTCCAAGCAGTGCTCAAGATGTTTGAGTTCTATTTTAGTTGGTATTTGACAGAAAGGATTTTATTTTTACATTATCTAGGGGAAGTGGAAATGAGTTCTGTCCTTTTTCCTTCTTGCTCTCCTTGCTTATCCTCCTGCCTTTTTATTTGTAGTGGTTGCAGTGCTTTATTACTCATGGTGCTGAGAGCCTTCGGGAGTTATGTATCTTCTGTAGTCAGTATTTTTCCTTATTATTTAAAGGCGTGGTAAACCCAACAGTTGCCAACTGAAAACTTGATGTCTAGTGCCTGAAATGTATAAATAAGAAGACAACTGAAAAACACTGTAGCCTAGAAAAGACAGATTTTAACTGAAGCACAGACCTGCTTTGGGCTTCTTAGGCGAGATCCTCTACAGCTCAGCTTCCAAGTTCTAAAGTGATCCTCTAGTTCATTAAAAGAAAGGTAGGAATACCTGAAGTTAAGAAATCACATTATTATGTTAGAAGAAAAGGCTTTGCACTAGAGGAATCCTAGGTTTGAATTGCACTGAATTATGAATAGCAGAAGGGAAAGACTTCACTTTCCAGCATGAGCCCACAGTCCCATGATATCAGTTATAACTAAAGCCATGCTCTGAAAGCATGGTTCCACATGGTTGGAGTTCACTCTCTAACACAGAAGGAAATGAACACCCTCTCCCAAATTAAACATTCTTCAGTCTGGTTATTGAGTTGAAGTGGCTCATGGACCATATGGCAAACACCAAGGAGGACCTAAGGGCAGGTGAAAATCTGCAGTTGGGACATTAGAAGTCAGCAACATCTCAGCTTCTTGGCCTTGGTGAACTATTAGATCAGATCAGCTGCTCCTATACCTGTCTAGAAGAATCATTTTGCTCTACAGATCATCACTTCAAGGCCCATTCTGGAAGAGAAGACTCAACTGAACAAGATAAAATAAGTTATTTTTGCTTGTGGTAGCAGGTTCTTAACAATACATTCAGTATGCTATTGAATGGACAATCTGAAATGAAAGTGCTCTGAAATGTCTCATAAACTCACTGTGCAAAGGCCCATGTATGGCCACACAAACTAAAATGTTCTCAGACTACTGGAAAAAATTGGGAACAATGCTTAGTTATTCAGGAGGGGCATGATCTTTAAAGAAGCAGATCTGGCTCAAAACCAACACAACTATGAAAAAAGTTTACCCAGGGGAATGAAGGCCAAAAGCACTGAAGAACTGAGGTAACAGAGGAACCAACACTGGGGGAACAGAGGCTCTGTTGTTTTTATAGGCAAATGTTTCAGAAGTCTATTCAGCAAATTATTCACTCAGTCTTAAAGTAATCAGCCCATGGGGCAAGTTTGGGGCATGAGCCCATTTCACCCAGCCTTTCCCTTTGTCCTGAAGGAGATGACCCCTCTGACACGGTCTGAATGACTTTCTGTGTCTTGGCACAGGCAGGCATTCCCTGGTACCTCTGGTCTCACCCTGTCCTCCCACACAGAGGCATGAGCACAATTAAGTCTCTGCCCATTCCACTGCACTCCCCAGCCATGGCTGCATCGCCAGGGCCAGGAGAAGGAAAGGACTGGGCAGTAGAAAGCAGACAGTTGTCTGCGTTGCCTGGAAGAGGAACAGAAATTTGAGAAGTGGGGAGAGAAGGGTGGCTGCTCCAGTGAAAGAGGGGTGGTATTGGCTTGGCTGGGTGGGAGTAGTACTGCTGTCAAGAGGAGGAGAGGGAACAAGCTCCTGGGCATGAGGACAATGAAAGATCAGCCTACAGAAATCTCCTGGAACTGATATTCACACCTGTCGACTTTGGGTGTCCTAGTAATGCTGCAAGCTTTTAGCTCGAGTGAAACCAGCATTATTGCCCTGAAATATATCAGAAGTACTTGAGGTCTAAATAATTCAGATGTCAAAATGAGTATGAGGAAGAAAATGATTTAGTGGAAGGACTGCTTTGTTTTTGAGGTCGCTATTTCTTTCTATTTATGTGCCCATACAGACACTAACAAATCAGTGAACTGGATGCACAACCAGACACCATCACTGATTACATCTTTCCCTGAATAAAAGCAAGGAAATAGAGGAGGGAAAAAAATCCAAGCAAAAGTTATTTAAAAGGCAGAACTATTTGATGAGATTTTATCTGCAATGTAGTTTAAACAGAATTCCCAAGCTATTTACAATCAGAATGTTGAGGGTTGTTGGGCATCGCAAATGAATTTTAAATAACTCCTGTTGGCAAAGTTTTTTTCTCAGAGTTGCCAAATCTCATTGCTTTATCACAAATCTCATAATATTGAATTGCTTATTTAAATCACAATTCAAAGAATCACTGACTAATGAATTTCTTGCCTCTTATTTTTAAAGTGTAAATTTCTCAGGAACATACTTATTGCAGAAGGTAACAGATAATCAGAGTAAATACCAGAGCAGTCAGAGATGTTGCTGTTCATCTGGGCCTTTCTCTAATCGGCGGAGAAGAAAATAGCTATTTAATGGCAGCTGCCTGCTGACAGCAGAAGGACACAGGGTCTGGGGCTCCCTGTTGTTCTGCGGTAGTGCTTGCCCCAGTTAATAAACCCTGGCCCCAGATTAGCTCTCACTCTGTACTCCCTCATCTTCCCTCCACCCTGGCCTCTAAGGGTCTTTCCACATTACTGGAACTTTCATGAGTATACCAAAATTCCACTGGCTTCACTGTGACCCCACCCAGAAGGAGAGGCCCGTTTCACCAGCCCACGCAGCACATCATTCAAAAACCCCCACAACACAGCAGTACCTTTTAATTAAAGCTCAACTGCTGGCAGGGCTGGGGGCACGATTTGCACCTGTTACCTGCCCTGACTATTGTGTGTAGAGGTCCGTGATGTACACCAAGCTGCCTTCAGCCTTCACAGGCACACAGGTCTGCATGGGCAGTGTCAGGAAATCAGTGTTGCCTCTGGTCATGTATGGGACAGCCAGCCCAGGTAAAACCCTTGTCCTGGTCTGATTTAAAGCTCAGGTTTTTGTTATGTTTTCACTATCAGGCACTTAACCTTCTTCGGCTGTCAGTAAAAACCATATATAAATGTTTAAAGGGGAGGTGCCAAGAGAATGGAGCCAGGCACTTCTCAGTGGTGCCAAGCAATAGGACAAGAGACAACAGGCAGAAAATGATGCACAGGAAGCTCCACCTGAACATGAGGAAGAACTGCTTTACTGTGTGAGTGACCCCACACTGGAACAGATTGCCTGGAGAGGTTGTGGAGTCTTCTTCACTGGAGATACCAGGATGCAATCCTGTGCAATGTGCTCTAGGACAACCATGCTTGACGAGGGAGGTTGGACCAGATGACCCTCTGTGGTCCCAACCTGACCCTTTCAGTGATTCTGTGATTTCAACCTCCATCTGATCAATGGCACCTGAGGGATTTTTGGACACTAAGACTCTCAAAAACTGAGTTAAACCCCCAAAGATGTAATTTGGTTGCACACACTTCCCCTGCAGCCTGTTTTCTGTGTCTTTAGCGTATATCAGTGTCATCTGAAGGCTCTTTGTGGAGACCTGGGGACTGGAAATGCATTCCAGTTGGAATGGTTGTAGCCAGGTGTGGCTTGGCCTCTTCTCCCCAACAACTACCAACAGGAGGACGAGAGGTCACAGTCTTCAGCTGCACCAGGCGAGGTTTAAGTTGCACATCAGGATGATTTTCTTCATAGAAAGGGTGGTTAAACATTGGCATGGGCTGCCCAGGGGGGTGGTGGAGTCACCATCCCTGGAGGTGCTTAAGGAAAGACTGGACATGGCACTCAGTGCCGTGGTCTGGTTGACATGGTGCTGTGCCGACTCGATGACCTCAGAGGTCTTTTCCAACCTAAATGATCCTGTGATTCAAAGAGCAACAAGCGCAAATCCTCCTGGAGCGAGCCGGCTGCAGGACAGGACGCACACAGACGCGCATTCCACCCTGACGAAGCAGCTGTGACCTCCTTTCCCCTCACACCCCCGGCCCCGCCATTCCCCGGGAGCCGCGGGGAGGGAGCTGCCCGCACCCGCGCATGCGCGCGCCGCCGAGCGGCTGCTGCTCGTCCCTCGGCCGCCAGGGGCGCTGCCGCGCGCCCGCCCGCGCCTCCCGGGGGCGGTTCCCGCTCGGGGCCGCGCCCGGATCGTGATGGCGGCGGCGGCGGCGGCACCGGGGGCCGGGGCAACGGCGGGCGGGGGCGGCGGAGAGCGGAGCAGCACTCGGGACCGGCTCCTGGCGGCGCTGGAGGACCTCGAGCTCTTGGCCAGGTACCGCGCCCGGCCCCCCGTAGGCCCCGGGTGGCGGCGGGGCAGCGGGGGCGGGGTGAGGGCTCCCGGTGCGGGGCGTGCGCGGAACCTCCGGCGGGAGGAGCGGGAGCCGCTGCGGTTGGGATGGCAGGGGGCTGGCCTGGCTCGGCCTGGCTCGGCTCGGGTACGCGTTGTCCTGCTCTCCCGCCATCCTCAGGCCGGCTCCTGCGGGAGAGGGGCCGGTGCTGCGCCCCGGCCCTGCTTCCCGACGCTCATCCCAGGGGGAAAGCATCGCCCCTGCCTCGCCTCCCATTTGCAGAGTGAAGGAGCGCTTCCTTTTTCTCCCACTTGCCTTTCTCGCTTGGTTGACGCCTGCGTTTCCTGTCAAGTGCACACTCACGCGCCGATTTTAGGTGTTCTATTAGTCACTAAAAATTATGCTTAAGTCCGAAATACATAGATGGTGTTGCATGACATAAGCTGTTCTGGTCATTGCCTGTACTAGTGCTACATTCACTCCAAGTAGGCTGCAGAGCTCGTCTTCAGAGTGATAGAAGTGCTCACACACTTAGTCCACAGTCTTGAGTCCATGCTGGTAATCCCCATCCAAGTTGCTAACCATGTTGTGGAGGCACAGCTGGCAGTGAAGTTCAGCTAGTTCCTAAATATTTTCCACACCTCAGGGAGAGCAGGAGCTTAGGAAAGCATTTTCAGAGGGAATAACCTGTGCTATCCATGTGGCTCACTCGCTCAATGATACCAAAAGAGTAGGACAAGGTATTGGTGAGTTGCTGTTGTTGTGTCTGGTTAAATTTTATCCTTCAGTCACAGATTTTACCGTGCCATAAGGGTTGCTGGACAACATGTGTTTATGGAAAAATGAAAACAAACCTGTTCTTTATCTAAATTAGTATTTTTTTTAATGTTAGAACTAGTGTTCTACCATAATGAACCCAGAGCAACGCTCAGCAGCATTTAGTGAATCTTCCTGTTGATCAGCAAAGTGTTGCAGCACCCTGGAGCTCGGCCTTTCTTGGTCACAGTACTGCTGCGGTGGGGGCAAAAATTAAGCAACATGTTTAATCTGTAGCCTTTCTATAGTTTTGAATCTACATCTGTGCATTGTCTGGCTAACACAGGGTAGAATTACAGCATCCCATGACATCACCCTTGATGGTGGTAGCTGACCTACTTAAAATTAAGATTTTATTTGCTACTGCTCAGTGTTGGTCAGGTAAAGCTTTAGTGACAGTGGCAAGTTTCTTTATTCTCTAATTGTTTAAAATCATAGTAGTGTTCAGGAGTGACCAAGAGACATAGACCAAGATTAGAGCTTTACTATGGTTTTTTTAGACATTTTGAAAAATACCTGTTTTTACTGTAAGTTTCTGGCCCCACTGCTGTATTACTTACACATCCCACTGAGCTGCTTACACTGGACCAAGCAAAGAATCAGTACTTCCAAGGACAATGTCTCCAGATAGACAGTTACTGGTGCCTAGGGTTGAACTGCCATTCATAGCCTTAGAAGCCAAATAACTTTACTGAATTTATAGAAAATGCCTTTTTGCATTGTGGTACCCAGAGGTTCTTGCTGGCTTTTCAGAATAGTGGCAGAGTATCTGGGTATCTGGAAGAATGATCAAGAAGACTGTTTGAGAAGCACATCTAGCCTAGCACCAGAATATTACCAGGGTTTTTTTATGTTTTTGTGTGCTTGATGCTTGATTTACACACCATGGTGGAAATACTTGTTGTGAAAGTAGTTTAATAACAGACTCTGTAGGTATTTGAAAGTGTAGACTTAATTGCCCTAAATTACAAGTGTTTTGGGGAAAAAATGGAGAAAAAGTAGAGAAGTAAAACAGTGAAGGCCCTCTTGCAATAAACAAGGTTTAGTAGAAGTGCACCTCATTATGCTGTTTCTTCCCTCAACTTCTGTTTATGTCTTTTAAGGTTTAACAGGAACTTAGCACATTTCTTGGGTTCAAATACACGAGTGCTTCATGAACTCCAATAACAGAGAAAAAATGTGCTTTTTTGGTTGAAAAATCCCTGCCCACACTCTACTATAAAATACAAAATACTCAGGTCCATGAATAGTTCTGTAATTATACCAGGACTCTGCTAATTTTGGCATGACTTGATGTGATAATGCTCTAGAAAACTGTGCAAACAGAGTTCTCCTTTCAGGGAACTAATTGAAATTCTGGCAATTTCAAGAAACCAAAAGCTTCCACAACCAGGAGAGGAGAGCCAGGTAAGCTGAGTTTCTGAATTGTGTTTCTTTGGGTAAGCATAATGCTTTACGTCTAATTTTTTTCCATTCTTTTGTTTCTTCTTTCTTTCTCCCTTTGTCCTTGCCTGTACTCAGGCTAATGGTCACGATGGGGCTTTGGCCTTGCTATAAAGGGTTCTCCTGTTTTTTCATTTTTTGTATGCTTCATAGGCTGTTTCTGCAAACAGGAAGAAATTTTGTTTCATTTTTCATTCAAACAAAAGTACTCTTATGGATGCCATTTGCTCTTCTCTGTAGCACGACTGAGGGTGTGTTGTTACTCTAGCCAAATTAAAACTTGTACAAAACTCTTGTTCAATAGGTCCTGGAACTGCTGATTCAGAGGGATGGAGAGTTTCAAGAGCTAATGAAGTTGGCAGTTGATCAGGGAAAAATCCATCATGAAATGCAGCTTTTAGAAAAGGTAGTAGAAAAGCGGGATAATGACATTCAGCAGCTGCAGAAACAGCTAAAAGAAGCAGAGCACATACTGGTAAGTTCATAATGATGTGTTTGCTTTTGAGCATCTACTTGTAGAAAAGGTGGTTTTAGGCAAAGTGGTGGTGTGTGAATTTGAGAAGATTTAAATATTTAAAACTTCATAAGAACTCAGTGGTTTGGCTTTTTTCTCAGTAGTCAAACACTGTTTAGTTATCATGGTATTAAGTTTTTTTATAATGCTAATTTTCTTCTAAACCTACTTTATTTCTGTGTATTTTGAAAATGTCCATGGAAGTTTCTTAAAATGCAATTAAATGAAGGGGTTTATTCACAGAGCTGACTTTATGTAGATGTTTATAAATTAAAGATGCATTGAAGGTTTGGTTTACTTTGTGGGTTTTTATTTTTTACAACTAGGCAACAGCTGTTTATCAAGCAAAGGAAAAACTGAAATCAATTGAAAAAGCACGAAAAGGTGAGTATCCATGATTGTGCATACATGATTGTGTACACATGATTGTGTAAATGATTGTGTACACATGATTGAGTACACATGATTGTGTAAATGCAATTCTAAAGAAAGCTGTTAGTCAGCTCAAATTGGGCCTCTTTTATTTTTTTAATTCTACTATCACAGATTTCAGATGCTTTACATGTAAACAAATTTCCGTTTCATTATGAAACTGTAACCATTTCCTCAGAATAAAGGCAGGATTGATTTATTTTTTCTTGTGGCAAACATTTTAATATGAAAGTATCTCAGCAGTCTTCTGGGACTGATAATAGTACATTTGATTGCCTAAGTGCCTTACCTAATTGCCTCAGGAGGTTTGTTAAGGAAAGGAAGAGAATGTGTGTATATGCACTGTAGTTGAAAGACTAACTAGCTGGTGATACTAGATTGTAATTGTAGCAATTCCTGCCATTCTGTGACACTTACCAAGCTAAACTAACTTTTTTTTTTGTGGGGGAGGCATCTTCTTCAGGTAATTTCTTTTTTTTTTTTTACAGTGTCTTTTGTCATTTCATATGCCTCTTTCATCCAGAAAATCAAGGAATTTAATGAAATTTCTGGTAATCTACTATAGGCACATATTTGGAAGGACTCCTCTGGGTACAGTCTATAATTATTAAATGAACAAAAAAAAACTTCTTTGCTACAGAAAATTCTATAATAAAGCAGGAGCTGAAGTTTTAGGAACTGTGCTTGTCAAGTACACTTGTTTAAGAGACTGTGTTTTTCATGAGGTTGGAGAACCATTGACATTGAAGGTGTTTTGCAGTTCAGTGTAAAACTCATCTTTGTGTAGTCTGAGCATCTTCTAAACAGTCATTGCATTTGAACCAGGCTCTTAATGTTTGGCAAAATCACATTCCCAGTCTTTTAGATATTGGTGGCCAATATTCTGAAATGAGTAAATGATGCAAACTCTTGAGAATGCAGCAACTTTTTTTTCTGTTCTTCTAGGTGCCATTTCCTCTGAAGAAATAATTAAATATGCCCATAGAATCAGTGCTAGCAATGCCGTTTGTGCCCCTCTGACATGGGTACCAGGTAACTATTGTGTTTATGATAGTGGATTTCTTTTTTGTAATAAATCATCGTTAATGTCTGGTTTTATAATGTTTTTCTACATCTATAACCACCAGGGTTTATTAGAGTAACATTGTTTCAGCTGTTGTGTCTAATATTCAATAAAAATGGATAGCCAAAGTCCTGTGGACTTCATATATATATCTCCAAAAGATTATGAAACTTCTGCTTTCATTAACAGACTGGCCTCTGCTCTCCTTTGTTTGCTTTTTTCCCCTGAACATTTGCCCTGATTATAAGTCAAAGCCAAGTATGCTAAAGGCTTTTCTATGTGTTTGGTTGTGTTTCCTCTTGCCCCGTACAATATTCTTTCAAAGAATGTTAGTAAACAGTAGAGTCAGAAGCAGAACTTCTATTGTGACATGTTTCAATTTTGGGTACTACCCTCTTTGTCCAAAATGAAAATGTGTTTGATTCAATTCCTGTCCTTGCTGTTCAGCTGTGAAGTAGCAGGGAGAGCAAACATATCTTTCAAACATGATGGGGTTTTTTGGTTTTAGTTGCTTTGGGTTGTTTGGGTTTTTTTGAATATGCTTTTTCTGCCAAGTTTGAGTGAACAAAGAAAGCCTAAGTGAAAGACGGACTTGGATTTTAATAAAACAGGTGTGATGCTCGTTGCTTATCCAAGCAACCAGAGTATAGGTTTTTTGGTCATTAAACTAGGCTCTGAAGCTAAAATTAATGTCTGTAGGACAATTGTTAAATATTTCAAATAGTTTTTTTTTTTTTTTTTTTCTTAAAGGGGATCCACGTAGGCCATATCCTACAGATCTGGAAATGAGAAGTGGTCTCTTGGGTCAGATGAACAACCCATCCACCAATGGAGTTAATGGACACTTACCAGGGGATGCTCTTGCAGCAGGCAGACTGCCAGGTAAGTGAACTCAGTTTTGTTTTGTTTTTCTTTATTCCTTATAGAGTCACAGCAATTATACATTTCCTTTAGCAAAGGCAAATCAGAGGTAAAGCAATGAAAGTCATGGTTAATGTTGTTCCCTTGCAGTGAAGACCTAGTAAAGAAAGTTTATTAGAAATTGCGTAATTTTTTTAATTTCGTGCTAAACTGCAGACACTACAACTAAGTCAATATAAACAAAACTCAGTTACCTTCATATATTTTAAATAAACAAACTAAGTGATTTCCAGACATATTAGAAAGAAGGTCTTTCAGAGCAACTTTTACTTAGTGATGATGACAAAGCACAGAATTGTGAAACCTGTATTTAGAAGAAAGGCAGTTTATTGTCACCCCCCACCTTTCTTTGAGTCTATGCTTTGAAGTTCTGGATTTAAAAGACATGGCAAGGGACAGCTGCTGAGATAGTACATTGAGTGTAGGAATCAAGCTCTGATCCCTTAATTGCTTTGTGAAATGGGCACTTCCATTGACTTCAGTGGGATTCGTTCCTTCATGCTAAAATTGTATTTAGCATAAATTACAGTAATTGAATCAAGAGTTCAGTTGCTCTGTACCTGTGCAGCATTAATCTACCATGGTTAGACTAAATGGTGGAAAAAGACTTAGTTTGGCTTCGTAGGAGATCTGTAACAGTTCTTACATGTCTGCTAAGCCACTTACCAGGCATTATGAAAAGCTTGTTTTTAAAATACATGCTGAATTTATTAAAAAACCCTCTTGTGACTCCATTGGAGAAATAGTAAATTTGGATTTTGTGTTTCTGGTCTCCTATCTAATCCTATTGTCACCTCTTAGGAAGTGACTTGAAATTCTGCATCATCTCACTTTGCAAACCTCTGGCCTCCGATAAAATGGGTCAGTGAGCTGAATGGGAGTAGGACCCTGACATCTGTCCATAGCAAGGACATCCACTAGGGAAATGCTGAGGATTGGCCCACATATCTTTTCTGTTCTTCTGAAATACGGTCAGAGGAGATGTTCAGGTTGTGACTTCCTGATGGAGTTTGAGCATTTATTTGTGTACATTTTGGTAGAGCCCATTCTGGCTGACTCCTCTGCCTTAGAGGGTGCAGACTTGATCCATTTACTTTTGAATGCTGTCTCTGTAAGAACTGAAAGGAATTTCCAGGAATTTTGGGAATTTTCCTTGAGAAACTGGAACATGTGGGATTTAAACTCCTCCAGTAAAGTCCTTGATTGAGTCTTGGGCAACTCTGTCAGGTTAAACCCTCACATAACCAGACTGTCAAGGTAGAAGGGAAACATTCATTTACGAGAAAGTTGAGGCTGCCCCAGCATTTTGTGTAGGGATGCTGAATCTGTTGGTGTGTGGAGGCATGTCCTGAGAATGCTAATTATGGGATCTAGTCCTTTTGGAGACTCCTGCAGAGATGTCTAGTTACTGAGTCCTTACTGAATGTGCAAACCAGTTGCTGGGCTCCTTGGTAGCCTCCAAACTTCGTTAGCACACACATTCAGCCTGGTTTAACAGCACACTGGTTCTAGCATTGGAGCATGGCCACACGATGTAAAACACGGGCTTCCATTCTCGGCTTGTTCAAATAAAGGCTTTTCAGACATATCTGGTTAAAGCCTTTTTCTCTGAATTTTTATGGTCTGCCTGCATTTTTTTTTATCTAATGTTTTTATCTATTTCTGCCTACTGACAGACAGTGAAAATTTTCATTACTCCCAGTGGTCGTGAATGCTAAATCAGTTCAAATTGTGCTTTGAAAATGAAAAGCTCTGTGAGAGTTATCAAGAGCCACCTACATAAACGGGCCTCTCTGGCAGAGTACTTTTACAGTTACAGAATTGCTCCATCATGAGATGTTTTCGAGCTGTTACTGGAGGCTTTAATCTGTCCAAAATTCAGAAAGGATTTTTTTTTTTAATTTTAAATTGAAATTCTGGTTGAGCTGTCTTGTTGAATTTGTCAATATACAAAACCGATAGTTTGATTGATTATGCCTTTTTTTTTTCCAGATGTGCTTGCTCCTCAGTACCCTTGGCAGTCAAGTGATATGTCAATGAATATGCTACCTCCTAATCATAGTAATGACTTCATGTTGGAGCCTCCAGGACACAATAAAGAGAATGAAGATGATGTAGAAGTTATGTCAACAGACTCCTCAAGCAGCAGCAGTGACTCAGACTAGGTACGAGGGGGACAGTATCCCTAGTAGACCTTTCCTGTGGTGAAGGTAGGTTAGATGCTGTTTGTCACAAACTGCAATATCCTTTTGTTATACCAGAAGCCCTGTGAAGGGAGAAGATAACAGCTGGCTCAGAAATAGGGTGACTAAGTTAAAACTATAGACTTGTTTTTTTTCCTATTAGGTGTTCTGAGAGGTGGGAGAAATGTCTGGGAGCTGTCTGCTGGGGGAGACATGTCAGATTTTCAGTGATTGTGTAAATGTATGTTTGCAAGAGATGTGTAAATATATGTTTATATATATGTATTTACTATACATTAGATGACATAAGTTCCTGGGAAAAAAGGTGTAAGGGGAATCCCCTTGTATGTTTGTTAGTAACTTTACTCTTTTGATGATAGCCTTTTCTATGCCACAGAAATGAGACATGAAGTTTGTAATTTTAGTATCTTTTTTTGTTACTGCCTAAGTCCATGTTCTTGATCATCTGTGTATCAAGAACAAAAATATGGCAATAAGGTGTAATAAAAGAGTTTGTAATTATTGTAATATATAATGAATGATTTGTCATAAATAAACTCAGCTTTGATCTAACTTCAGTTTTCCAAACTTGAATCTTAGATGAGTTGCCATGTAACTTCAATACTCAGCACATTTTATCCCAGTATGTGTTTGAATTCTGATTGAGTTTCAGAAGTTTGTACTCCATTTTCCCCTATGCAAAATGCCTGGTCGGCATTAGAAGCAGCTCAGGAGGAGTCAGAAATGGAAAGCCTGTCCTTCCTTTTCAGGTGAGCCCTTCCAGGTACACACAAAGCTGGGCAGACCCTGAGGCAGGGAGTGTCCACCCACAAGGCTGCCCCAAATAGTTGGTTAAGTGTCCTGGGACCCTGGAGATGACATGCTCTGGGGCATGCTGCAGGTTTAGCTCCTTTCAGATCAAAGTGAACAAGGGTTTTTTTGTTCTTGTCATCTATAATTTTTTTGGTTCTTTGAACCTGCTAATTTGTTTACTTTGGCAGTTGCATTTCCTGCATCAGCTGCAATGTTATTTTGTCTTTCCAAGAGCATTTCCTTTGGCTTTCCTTTCCTAGTTCTGTTTTGCTTAAGGAGTAATTTTATGACAGCCGCTTTTCTCTTGCGTAACCCGCTGATAAAATTTCAAAACTCATGTGAACTGTTCTCCTGGCAGTTATGAGTTTCTGTCCTGCAGCACAGCCTCCTGCAGCACAGATCTGAATTCTCTTCACTTTTCCATTTTGTAGGTTCCTCACAGGAAGTATCTGATGAATCAGGTAATTCTTCCTTTGCTCAAGTTATCTTTCAAACATTGCTGCCAGTAATGCTGCTGTGACCAACATATGTACAAATCCCCTAAGGATGTAGAAAAGAGAAGGACTTGAGTCAGGTTCAATCACATAATATGGGGCAGTGGGTTTTGTTTTCAGAGAAATGAGGAATTTGGTTTTGTCTCAGCTGTTCCTTTTAGAAGTATTTTCAGAGTTATTAAACTGTCACCTCTTTCACAGTCTAGTTATTCTTACACATACTTACTGTAACCTTTATTCAGTGTTGTGTTTTCCTCTTGGGTGCTTATCTCCAATGTCTTTCCTCTGTAATTCACATGAATCCCAATACATGTGCTCTGTCTCACATTAGTTTTTGTCTTCAAACGTGTGATCAGAATCATACACAATATTGCAAAATGGAGTTTCTGAATGCTTTATATAATGGGATTGCTATTTTCTTTCTAAATGCCTCTCTCCTAACACATCACACAAATACAGTTCACCAGTCTCTTTTATCTTCTAACTTTTGAGGACATTCTTGAAAAGAAATACAAAAATAGATGATTAATACTCATGGGAAATGTAGTGCTACAGTCTACCCAAAACTCTTCTATGGCTGTATCATGTAATTACCAACTGAAATGTGGAGGTGGGTGATTGTTTCCAGACATAAGATGGGACTGAAGCAGTGACCGCTTCTTTATCTGGGTTGTTTGTTACTGTGTTAAAGGATTAAATGGGACCAATGTATTACATCTAAGAAATAGGTAAGACAACAGCTCTGCTCACTGGTCACTTAGCATAAAATCAAACTCTGGGTATTAGATGCATCTTAATCAGTTTCCTTGCATCAATGTTCCAAACTATGTACAATTCAGGAATATGCTTCTCAATGCTGGCTGACTGTAATGCCGTTTTAGGTGAATTCTGCCAGTTACAAGCAGTTTAGTGAACCATGAAATGGTAACTGAGTGTCCTGTTATTCAGTGGCTTAGATATGTACATAATAGATTTTCCTATTTAGCAAAAGTACCAAAAATCAAAGTAAAGACTTAGTTGAAAGGACTGAATCTTGGCAGCTAAAATTGACTGAGAACCAAATTTTCTGGAGGGGTGGGAAATACAAATGTCTGATACATACATACATACAAAGTTACTTAAGTTGGGGATTACTGACAGCTGGTTGCAGTAATGCATTGTAGTGATCTAATCAGTCTACTGACATATGGAGATACTGTTTGTGTCCTCATTTCAGTGTCTACTTGTGTATTTACAAGAGACAGAATGAATATAACCATTAACAAAGTATGCCAAGAAAATATTTATTGCATGATAGACTATTTTACAGTGGCCCCTGTTCTCTCATCAGGACCTAGATGTCTTCTAAAATTTAAAATTGTACTAAATAATTTAGGTTTTTTTCTTCATTATTCTTTGTGACAGATGGGCAGGACATCTGTCAACTATTCCTACAGCTTCTTTGTTGACGGCTGAACAGAATAATTTTCAGCATACACAAGGTTGCTTTCAGGAAGTAAATCCCCACTTTTGCATAGAAAAATAAGCTTTTTACAAAGGTACAGTAGCAAAGAAATTTTTGGTGATATTTCCCATTTCGTAATTGCTGTGTAACGTAACTTTTTTCTTCACTTCAGAGAATGGGTGTCTGTCCTAAGGGAAGCTGCACATAATTAATACTTCAAACTCTAAGCAGGATTGCCATGGGCAGTAGCATCCTTATGCCTCATCACTCTGTCTGCTTCTCAGTAAGAAGAGCCATCTCCATTTAAAAAAAATGTATGTACAAAGTAAGGAAGAGCTTTAAACCCCTCAAGATGATTTCTTTTAAGAACTAAGTCAATTCGTAGTTTCAGGCAATTTTAATCTCTCAGTATTGTGCCTGGGTTTTATTCAAAAGAATTAAAGATATCTTACAACGTTTTTGTACAATGAGTGTATCTAAAGGAAATAGACAAGAGCTGTGCTATAAAAGAACCCTGACCAGAAAAAAATGAGCCAATTAGCAATTTCTTTAAAAGCTATATCCTAAAATTAATTGCTGATATCTTAGTGACTACAGCTGGAAAAGAATTAAAATTGGTTACAGAGTCTAGAAAAATTAAAAATATTAACTCCTTGGTTTTGTATGTACTGTTGGGTACCGTAATTTCATTCACTAACAATGCAGTCATTTAATCAGTCAAATTGAAAACTCACAATTTTACCAAATCTCAGTAGCCATACAGAATTACACCAATCTGTGCTGTTTAATACTGATAACTCAATTTAGCCACAAAGTAAAAGACTTTGGCCATGGAGTTACATCTATCAATGAGATTTTTGTCAGCCTAGTAGAGTAAGCACCTCTCCATTCTAAGAGTTCAGTAGCAAATTCAGATCAACTGCAGAGATCTGAGACATTTCTGCAGATAAATTCCGTGTAACTGAGGCTCTAAACAGAACTCTGTCATGAAAGCAAGTGGCAAGAAGGGTCAGGGAATTTTCATTCCCTGCAATAAGTCACAACAATCTTTTCACATTTATAATACTCTTTTGATTTTCAAGTATATGCTGCTGTCTGCAGGAGAAAAAGGCATTGTCCATTAAATGTAACTTGTTCATGACAGTAGCTTCAGAACTGAAGCTAAGAGACAAGGCTAAATTTTAAAATTGGTCCAATAATTACAGGAAAGCAGGTTTAAACAAGTAAGTTTTCTTGCTGCAGCTGCTTCCAAGTGAGTAAACTTCCTGGCTAGTTCTGACTTCCAAATGGCTGTTCATCAATATAAAGATTAACTAGATAAAACACTGAGTTTTCTGTAAAAGCAAGCATTAATTATTAACTACTAGCCCTAGAAATGGGTCTGAAATGAGAGACAACTGTCATGTGAAATATAGTAAAAGCACTGAAACACTTGGCATTTTCTTCTTTGGGAAAGATAATATTTTCACATGGGCAGGGCGAGCACTTTAAATCTTTTTTCCTTCTACACCAAGAAAAGCGGGTGTGTCCTTTGGTTTGTTACATAACAAACACTTTGTTTTCACTCTAATTGGTGACTTCCCGTGTACCCCTTTAGATGCTCAAGCTCTTCGGTAAAGGGATTGTAACCTTGCTCTCTTAAACAGCGTAAGGCCCAGAACAGTTGATCTGCTGGAGGAAATTCATCCCATTTGACCCATTCCCAGCCTGCAGGGGGAAAAAAAAAGGAAGAAAAAACAGAGTATAGAGTTAAGACAGGACTCAAGAAAACAGCATGAAGCTGTGTCAGGGGAGGTTTCGGCTGGATGTTAGGAAAAGGTGGTGGGGCATTGGAATAGGCTCTGCAGCACAGTCTGACAGTGCCCAGGGAGTGTTTGGACAACCTTCTCAGCCACAAGGTGGGGTTGCTGGGGTTGCCCCCTACAGGGCCAGGAATGGGATTTAGATGATTCTTGGAGGCCCCTTCCAACTGGGGATGTTTTTTGTTTCTGTGATACAACAATTCTTCCTCTGCAAGTCTGGATGGATCATATGGAAACTACCAATACAATCTCTGTTGCATACAGAGTCATTTTGCCTGAGCACCTTTTCTGTTTCTCAGAGAAGCTGTGGATGCCCCATCTCTGGGAGCGTTCAAG
This sequence comes from Eopsaltria australis, assembly GCA_034509425.1. Taxonomy (NCBI): domain Eukaryota; kingdom Metazoa; phylum Chordata; class Aves; order Passeriformes; family Petroicidae; genus Eopsaltria; species Eopsaltria australis. The sequence goes on along the minus strand of JAVTVJ010000091.1, from coordinate 403,273 downwards.
GCCACGCTGCCTGGAGCTCTGAGCTCTATCGGGAGGCGTCCCTGCCCGTGGCAGGGGGCTTGGAACGAGATGATTACTCACCCTCGTTCTTGTCGAGCTCCTGGTTGCGCGGCTCGGCGCCCGGCTCGGCCTCGCCCTTCATGAGCACGGTGACATAGTGGTAGCGCTGGGACGCGCACACCGCGTTCACGGCCGACGCGAACCGCACGTGGCGCAGCCGCAGCGCCGCCTCCTCCAGCGTCTCCCGCGCCGCGCACTCCGCCAGGCTCTCCCTGCGGGAGGGCAAGCGAAAGGAAAGGAAGGGAAGGGAAGGCACGGCCGCCTCAGGGCACGGCAGGGCAAGGGAAGGGCAGGGAGGGCGCGGGGCTCCTACCCGAACTCCAGGTGGCCTCCAGGGAGCTGGTAGGTGCCGGCGCCCAGCGCGCCTTTCCGCTTGCCCAGCAGGACGCAGTTGGGGTGCGCGGCGCTGGTGACCACCACCCCCACGCCGACCCCGGGCCGCCGCGGCTGCGCTGCCTCCTCGCCCATGGCAGCCCCGGGCGCTCGGCGAGGCTCCGTCCCGCCGCGGGCGGGCGGGGCCGGATCCGCCAATCGGGGGTTGGGATCCCGGGTTTTGGGAGGCCCTTGTCCGGGAGGTGTGTCCGGAGCGGGCAAGATGCGCGCGGCGGTGACGGCGCTGATGAGGAAGGTAGCGAGGTTCCAGGACAGAGCCGCTCTCTCCTGCTGGTTGCTTGGGGTTCCTTGCCTCTGAATGTGCAGGGACCTGTGAGGTCACCGGGAATAGAAAAGGCGTTTAGGGGCAGCTGAAAACAAGATACGGCTGGGTTTTTGAAGGTCAGGGAGCCAGTCGGTTCCTGACTGCAGATTTGTTCAGAATTTTAAAAGTGGCCCTTCTTTGATTAGCCCACTGTTTCTGTTCTGTGAAGAGACTGACTCTGACGTGTCACGTTGGAATTATTAAAGGAAACTACAAACTTAGCTGAGCAGAGCTCCAGAGGTGGTGTAACAGTTCCTGAGTGATAAAGAAGAAATAAAAGTTTCTGCTGGCAAATATGTACCTTCATTCTCACATTTTTATAAATTACAGAGATATGTAGAATACAAGATACAAGCTTTCATTTTCTCATAAACAACTATAAAGTTTGTCAGATTTTCCCCTTCTTCAGCCTATTGATCACAAGAGAGAAAGAAGTTTTTTATTTGTAGACCTTTCAAATTGTTTGGTTTTGGGGTTATGTTTGTTTGTTTTTGGTTGGTTGGTTGGTTTGGGTATTTTTTTGTAAGGTTTTAAAATATGTGCAGATGTTTTTATTTACATATGAAGATCACAGGGCCAAACTGGCTGAAGCATAATCACATTTTCTGGAATCAGTTTTCTGGGGTTTAATTGCCTGAAATGGCTCAATACAGCTTCAGATGGGTCCCAGGGTTGGCATGAAGGGCATGTCAGGAGTGAATGGTTGGGTGTGCTAGAAGCATGTTTGTCCTTTGACAGTGTTTGGCCTGATGCTTAACTGTGATGTCAGCCTATACCCTGAATTACTGACATTAGTAAATAATAACAATAATAACAATAAATAATCTTGGGCAAGTTGCCAAGCTAACCAGACTCTTCATAAATCAAGCTCATTCATTTTTATCTGTCTCCCCAGTAGAGCTGGAGTATCCTAATCTCTAGATGAAACATCAGTCAGATATAGCACTTCTATATTTACATTTTAAGAAGGCAATGATTTTACAAAAGCCATATCAAAGACTCCCCCTCACCCACAAAGCTCATTTTGGTCCAATATATTAAAACACTGCAAAGACTTTTACCTGAACAATAAAAGCATTCTTCTTTCTATGAACACCATTTTCCTGCACCTTTTACCAAACAGCATTTAGTAACAAGCCTTGAGGGTGACCCACTGTCATTCTACAGATTTATTTTTTATAAATAAAAAAATAAAATAAAAAAAATAAAACAAATAAAATAAAAAAATTTTAAAAAAGTTCATATGGTCACTATACTTGTTTACCATGTTAGCAGGATACAACTCAATAGAAATACTATATAAAGATGGTTATGTAGAGTATATAAAGTATGTTTTTAAAAACAATCTATTTTTATTTGTCAGTAGGCTAATATTTTTCCTTCCTCTCTACTATCCTCTTGATCACAACAAAGATGTGAAGTACTACCCTTTCACAGAACTTTAAAATGGCTAATTTTGGTAAGGTTTTGAAATCTGCTTGTATACAGATTTGTTTCAGTTTTTTCACTTTATATTTGTGATCATTAATATAAAGAACACTGTATGAAAAGAAGCATTTTGTTGACTGAATCTGTTCCAATTGGTTTCATTCTAGGATTTATTTAGGACATGCCTATGCAGCCAGGTTTTGCAGATTATGAAGTAAATATAGGCTGGTTTTCTGAGTGAACAGACATCCACTGAAGAAAGACATGGGAATAAACCAAGAATGAGAAAGTAGCAAAATCCCCTGTCCCAGTAGTATGTTGAAAAGCTTGCCAGATTATGATTTATATGCACTTGTAAACTTGTTTATTAATATTTTATCTGACAAAGTACTAGTACTTCTGTGAGGCAAACAGCCAAAACAGTGTATTTAAACTAGCACGTGTCCAGTAGCTACTGGGAAAGAGACAGATATTTTTCAGGCCCATTCCCTCGTTCCTTATGCTAATGCTGTTATTGCTTGAAGTGCTATTGAATGGCATTATTATTGAATGAACTGTATGTCTGAGCTGATCTGGATCAAAAAAAACCCCTTTTTTCATTAATTGTTTTCTAGCATGCTGTGGGTGGCACAGGGAGCGGACAGGACAAAGTTCGATCAGATTAAACACAGCACAAAGCCAAACCTGACTCAGCAAACTGTAAGAAAGATTACTTTTTTAGCAGGATGCAATTTACAGCTGATGCAATTTACAGCTCAGGTACATAAATGAGGGAGGCAGTCAGAGCAGCTGGGAACAAGAATGGTGGGACTAACCATGTTAGAGACAGGCCAGATTTATATCAGATTAAAATGGCTACACAGCAGTTTCCTAAGAAGTGCACACAAGGAAAGCAGGTTAGAAAAACACACAGTGTACAGCAACATTGAAAAGCAGCTACACAACCAGAAAACATCCATCTTTCTGAGAATTTCATACACATGGTTCTCTGGCTGTGGAATTTACTATATATTTGCATTTGCTTAGCAGAAGTATGAACTGGAATGTGTAAGGATTATATTTAAATATTTTACATTGCAAAGCTGGCATTCAGCAGCTGGGTGGAATGTGACAGCAGTGCATGGCACCAAAGTCCTGCCAGCAACCTGGCTGAAACTTGAACTTGAAAGATTTTTCTTCTCTTGGATTCAAGCAGCTGGTTGTTATCCTGAACCCTGATACTGAAAATGTAACATTGTTAACTGCTTCCTCACTTTTATTTTAGCAGAATTATTTTCATGACACCTCATGCTTCCATTAAATGGCTGTCTTTTACCACAAATCATTGCTTGCTGTAATATTATGGTTTCATGAGCATTATTAGTGGAAATTAGGCAAAGTGCGATACATAGTTTTTATGTTGAAGTGTAAATAACCTCTGATCACATTTACATTTGGAAAGAATAATGGTGTGTGCAAGAGCAATAGGACAACTTAGAGCTGTACTACAGGTGTGTTGTCTTCATTGCTTGTTAATTATTTCTTTGCTGTGTACAGACAGGACTGAGTCATTGGAATGAGTGAAGGTGCTGAGACAATTCTGTTTTATTTGTAGCTTTGTCATTAACACTTTAAGTGACCTTGGGCAACTCATAGGCTGGTGAAGATGGATTGTGCTTCAGCTTCAGTGAAACTTCTGGGTGCGCTCAATCCCAAGGGACACTGAATCAGAAGAATATAAAAGTGTCTGTTCATTATCCATCTAGGATAAGGTCCAGAATAGATGTCTGGAATATAGTAGGCAAGAGACAACCATGATGGTACTCCTTCAGACAAGCGATGCAGAGACAATTCACCATCTGCAAGATGTGCTATGTAAGGTAATGTAGATGCCACTGAAGGATTATTCTCACTTTGCTTCAAAGTAATTTTTTTTTTTCTCTGACCTTGGCTGATTCATCAGCTAAACCTGTTTACTCATCTACCATACCAAAAATGTGGGCTCTTTCCTCCTGTCTTCAGCTAAAAGTGTTCTGGAAAGCTCAGAGTGATTTTCCTCACAGGTACTGGGATGCTTTTTAAGCCCCTGATAAATCTCTTCTTCGAAATTTCCTACCTTCTGAACTCATGACCTTGGCAGAGTCTTTGAGTTTCTCACTCTAATGTTCTTGGCAAGATCCTCTCTCTTGATGTTTTTCAACTATAAAGTATCAACCAGTGGAGCTTACAAGGTCTGGGAAATAAATCAGATTGTACCACTGTCACTATGTGAATGTGATAAATGCAATAATAAAGCAAATTCATGTCTATTCATAATGCCTGAGCCTTCTGTGATGCTTTATTTGGCCTAAAACAGGATGCTTGTTTTGTCCTGCTTGTCTTTTAAACCTTATTGGCTCCTTCTGTCTCATTTGTAATGTATCTGTTCCCTGCTTCTTTATAGTTTTAGATACAGCTTATCAGAAAGGGCCTCGATCCTGTGTTAAAAAGCTTATCCTGACTTTAGCAAGAAAGCTCACCATTTTAAACTTTGAATAGGATGGATTCTATTTCTGAAGATTTAACAAAACCTCTGGATATCTGCTGGAATCCTACAGTGCATTCCTCATGTAGTCTCTGCAGTTGTAGATCAGATATTGAATGAGGCTGAGCCTATACAAACCTGAGTGAGTTTAACTGGACTCACTAGGAATTTGCCTGGTTGTAGCCAAGATTGTTGTTTTTCTTGTGTCTCTAACAAAGTAAAGAAAAGGTGAACGTGTAATTTCCAAGAACTGTTGTTTAAGGTTTTGAGTGGGACTTACAACCACCTTGTGCTGACAGTCAGAGCCAGATGGTGGCACTGGTGATCAGACAGAAATCCAGGCATTTTTACAGTCCACTCCAATTAGGAGTTTTCACAGCCAAGAGGAAATCAGACAATACAACATCCAGATAATTAAAGTTCTCCATGCAGCTGTGTATCAGACTCTAGATAATGGCAGAAGCTTCCTCAATCTTTCTAGAAGTCGTTCATTTTTTTCAGCCATGTGACATTTCTTCTTTTGATGTAAAAGGTAAAATCCATCTTCATCTTGAAACTGGAAGGATAAGTCACTCCTAGTGAGAAGAAGATACAGTAGTAGTTGTAATCTGAATGTCTTACAGCCATTTGCTAAGGCAGGAATTAATTATAAGCCCAGAGAGAGCTGTCCAATTTCCTTGCAGTATGAAGCAACTGAGTCAGGATATAAGTCTGGTTTCCTGACCTGCAGCTGGTATTTATCTCTGAACAGTAGCTTTGGGCTTTTAAGGTTAAGGTTTAAAGTTTTGCCAAGATCCATTACATCCTCTTGTAAAGGTTGTTGCAAATCCTTTCCAGGGCAGAGGTCATTTTGGGTAGTCTCCTGAAGTTACGAGATTTCTGTGTATGTGGAAATGGCATCCGTGTACTGTCCTGTGATGGAACTGCAGCAGGTCCTGTGACTGGTGAGGAGCCACTGTGTGTACAGAGGGCAGAAAGAGCAGAGAGTTCCCTTTGGCAAGAAGAAATATTTTACTCCAGCTGTGGTGGGAAATCTTGGATGGTCTATCAAAATTTTGCAGCTGCTTACAGTTCAGTAACACATACTCCTACCTTGTGTGTCTGAACACAGAGGTGCAGAGCTAAGCACTCTGCAGAGCTCATTCCAGTGCTAACAGATGACAATAATGCTAGGACAGAGGAAGACCAGAAACAAAGTAACTGAACCAGAATGACTCCATCTTTTGCAATACTTGCCCAAGGAGAAGTTATGATAATGCATTTTCGGTTTCAGAACAAAAAAAGGCAACTCATCCAGTTATTTATTGAATAATTCAAGCTACAAAACTCAAGAAGAAACACAGTTCCAACATGGCTTTCCTTCACATCAGGTCTCACTTTGTGTTCATAACGTACAGAAATAACGTTTTCCCTTACTATTGGTAGAGGACATTCTTGTTCCAATTTCCCCAGCCAGTGCTATTTTCCTAATTACCATTTTGTTTTAAAGGAAAAAGCTTTACTTCTTTGTGAATCACAAAGTCTGGTCACTAGTTTCTGCAGGGACACCTTTTCCCTGTTTTGGTTCCTTAGTGACCTGAGTCAAGGCCACCAAAGTAAATGTACAGACACTGAATTGCAGAGGGGAAGGTGCAGCATGGAGCTGTGTGAGGCAGAAATGGGGGCTGTGACATGGGGAAGGGGCCTGGGATGGGTAGGGGGAAAGTGGGCTACAAAATACCTAGAAATACTAGTCCCCAATCCAGTCACAGAACCACCGAATGGTTTGGGTTGGAAAGGACCTTAAAGATCATCTAATTCCGCCCTCCTGCCATGGGCAGGGACACCTTCCACCAGACCAGGTTGCTCAAAGCCCCATCCAGCCTGGCCTGGAACACTGCCAGGGATGGGGCATCCACAGCTTCTCTGGGCAACCTGTGCCACTGCCTCCCACCTTCACAGCAGAGAATTTCTCCCTTAAATGTAATCTAAACCTGCCCTCTTAGAGTTTAAAGCCATTCCCTCTTGGCTTATGCAATAATGGGTGCGTTTGAGTTGTTGCATGGAAACACCCTGAAATACGAAAACAAAAAAAGTAATCCTCAGGGGAAAAATCCTGGAAGTTTTTCCACTCTGAAACTGAACCGGGAGTGTGGGCGTGGCGTAAGAGAGCTGTGCCCCTTTCCTCCCTTTTAACACAGGCGGTGCCGACCGAGGTCGACGCGGTCGGAAAGTTGTGGATGGATGACAACCCTTTTTAGGATCCTTGCGAGGCGAAAATATCCTTTATTAAAACAAAAAAAAAGTTGAAAGAAGGAGAGGCCGGGCAGGCCCCCTCAGGGCCGCCGCTCCCCGGCACCCGGCGCGCGTCACTGCGGGGGCGGAGCCGCGCGCGCGCTTCCTGCCCCGCCCCGGCCCTCGAGCGGCGCGTGCGCGCTGCCAGGGGCACCCGAGGGCGAAGGGGCTCGGCCATGGCGGCCTCCATGATCTGCAACCGGGTGTCGGCCGGCCTGAGGGGCAGCGGCCTCCGCGCCTCGCTGGGTTCCGCCGCGGGGAAGGTACCGGCCGCTCGGGAGCTGGGGTGGGCTGGGCAGGGGCTGAGGCGGGGCCGGAGCGGCTGGGGTCGCGGTCGGGGTCGTTCCCTGTGGAGCGCCGGCGAGAGGAGCGTCCGTCACATCCCACTCCCGCCGCCGTCCTGCCCTGCCCTTCCCTGCCCTGCCGTGCGGCGGGGCTGGCAGCGCTGTGCTCAGCTTTGGCGTACGGCCCTCCGCAGCCGCTGTTCTTGCTTGTGGCAGGTCTTCCCTGCGTGGTTCTCTTTCCCTTCCTTGTCAGCGCCCCCCTCCCCTATCTCGCTTGGAAATCCCCGTGTTTCCATCCCCGCCGTCACCTTGCTCCTAGGAGGGGTCGGGCTGTGCCAGTTAAACTCTCCTTCCAGCTCGCACTTCGCCAGCCTCCGCTCTCGCTTCCTGTGGATGCCATTCGGGGGTGTGGGCTTGTTTTTGGCTGTGACACCCCTGGGAAGCGGTGACACGAAGGAGCTCGGGAGGCTGCAGTGTGTGACACGGTGTGTGACGCTCGCTGCGACTTTCTCCTCCTGCCGCGCTCTGGGAAAGGTCGCCGTGAGTGCCCCTCTCGAGTTACGCGCAGCCTCCCGGGCCGGCGGGTCACTCAGCGCCTCTCCTTGGGGTCATGCCAAGGAAAGGGCGTCCTGCTTGGAGAAGGAATCCTTTGGAGGCTACACAGGCCCTGTCGATTCGCTAGCTTGGAATGCTATAGTAAAGCTCGTGTGTCGTCTGCTTGTGTCCTTTATTTGAAGTGAAATGAGGACTTGAAAGATCTAGCTTGTTGGAAACTTCCTGATATAGGCTGAGTTTTGCAGTGCCTGTGCCAACGGTATTAAAAAAATAAAAACAAATGCAGAAGTTCGTTTTCTATGCAAGTTTCTTTTGTAATCTTTTTAGCACGAGTCTTTTGGTGCTCGTCAATGTTCATGGATTAGCTGAACTCAGTAAGATTTCTGCTTTGTGTGTGTGTGAAATTAAGGTCTTGTTTATCTATAATGAAATACAAGAAAAGCAGCAAACGTTTTTTGCATTTGTTGTTGATTTTTGTGTTACAGTCCTTGTCAGTGCTAGCAGCTTCACCAGCTCTTTCCCCCTGCCCAATAAAACCTCACAAAATCAAATACCAGATCTGATATGAATGACTAATGTGGAAGGCTAGGATTAAGTGCTCAGGTGTTTGCACTGGCACACTAAACTGTTTAATACGTGAACTTTTTTTAACCTAAACAAAGAGGGCAGTTTTTCACAACAGTCACGTTCTTCTATTTGTTTTCTTTTTTTTTCCTTTTTATTCCTTCAGGTACTTGCTGGAAGTCCGGGAATACTCAATAATCATGGGTTTCAAGTGCAACAACAGCAACAGAGGAGGCTATCGCTCCATGAATACCTGAGCATGGGACTGTTGAAGGAGGCTGGCATTTCTGTTCCACATGGAGTGGTTGCCAATACGCCAGATGAAGCTTACAAAATAGCAAAAGAAATAGGTATAACATTAAAGAGAACATATACAAATAGGCATGAAATTGATACAAGGAGTAGCTACTTTTTCTGTCTTCCTTGGTAAGATGTTGCTTGGAGTTCTGAATATACCTTCTCTTTAAGAGAGCCTTCCCTGTGAAGCAACCTTCTTGCTAAGAAGGAATAGGTCAGGTATAAATTTTACTAGCTTACACTAATACAACTACTTAAACTTCTTTGAGATGAGTAATAGACTCTACTTTGTGCAAATCTTGGTTTTCTTTGTACTTTCAGCAAGGTTAGAGGAAGTCTTGTGTGAAGAGCTTCAGTGGTGGTGACAAGATCTCATATAGATCAGAAGATGCAAATCATACTTATCTTTAGGCTACAAAAGAAGAGTAAAATCCTATTCCTTTGTGAGTGTGCTTTTCTGGCAGAATGCACTCAGGAGGGTAGGACTTGATGGCTTGTAGTTACATGCTAAATTCCTGGCCTGCTAATAAAAAAGTATCTGATCTCATTTGCCTAGTGCTTAAATACTTAATTTAGAATTGAGCTTTAATTTTAGACTTGACTTTGCCTATTAATTTGCCACTTTACCTATGGCATGTCCTAGTAAAATCTTCTGGTTTAATTTGGATGTATTACGGAAGCTTCAATTGTGTCAGGTGTTAGAAGGTGGGGGGTTTTTTGTTTGGTTGATTTGATTGCTTGGAGGGTTTTCTTGGCTTAAAATCTGGGATTTTTTTTCCTCCCTGGAAAAACATGTTAGGCTTGTCACAGAGTTTTAGTGAAGGATGTTGGTTGTCATATTCCTTTCTCCTATGCAAATGCTCAGATCTCTGTTGACCTCCAAATGGGTACATTTGTAGTGATTCTTGAGGTTATAGGTTTTGTTAGACAAATTTCAGTTTTATGTGTAGATTTAATGTGAGAAATGAGATCTGAAAGAAAAGATAATTTTTCTTCTAGAGCAAGTTATGCTGCTTTGTAATGTAGAAAAGAATTGAAAATCTGCTTTTCCTTCAGACATGATGTCCCAGAAATTCAGGTATTGTCAGATACCTTCTTTATCTGGTTTCCATTAGAGAAACAAGTGATACAGAATTAAAATAATTTCATTAATATGAAAGGAAGTTGCTAAAATACTTGGGAGACTGTTTAAACTTTAGAACCTCGCCGTCTCTTAAGGGTGAGCTTACAGCATGATCAAAACTTCCAAAATCAGGCATACCCCTTTGCTATACATTAATAGCTGCAGAGATACTGCTGGAGGAAAATGAGACAACCTTTTCCTATTTAATCAGCAGCCCAGAAACTCATAGGTCAGAGAGGGCTCCTACAGCCGTGTGGGTATGTCTGGCTGCCTGTTGTTTACAGCTCTGTGTCATCCCTGTGACATCATAGGTATGCCTCTTATCTGGAGTATGGGACTCTGGGCAATTTCTTCAGCATCAGAAGAATGAAGTTGTGAAATGTGTGAGTTGGCATCCTTCACTAAACGAATTCAGGGCTTCTGGTTGTCAGCCAAATACTTTCTTTGACTCGATGTGTAGTCGATGCTATTCGCCTTCTTTGGTACTTGAGATGAGGAAGGGAAAACTTCCCAAAAGTAGAACACACACTGAAGGAGCTTGAGGTTTTGAGGCATTGCTCGAACATGTCCAGAACTCATTCTGAGTGGTGACATATTATTCCTTGCTCCAGTGTTTTGCATTTCTTTGTTTTTGTAGGCATTTACTGGCTTGTTTTCATTTAGTATGTACTTAAAAAAATCAACAAAACACCAACCAAACCGAACAAATCTCTATCAGAATGAAAAAATACATCTTTTTTGGCCCACCTGGTCATTGTTTATTTTTGTGGTGTAGGAGTTGTTGCCAGTAGAGATGAAATGATTTTTTTTTTCTTTTTATGTGCTGAACTGTTTTGTCAAATGTTTGTCTAGACCATTACAAAGACAGTTGGTAATACTCTTTGCTCTGTTTCCCTAGTGCTGATCCATATGTTCCTGGTAAATTTGCACAGAGCAGATTTCTGACTAAAGGTTGAGTTTGGCATTGGATTTCTTCCCTTTTGCAAATACTTCACTTAGAAATAGGTAACGTTTTATCCCAGTGTATAGCAAACGCAGACTTCTCATTAAGAGAGATTTTCATAGTTTAACTGTAGCTGTAGCTAAATCAGTGTTATATAAGTGTTACAAATATCTCGGTTAAATTTTGAAAAAATGAGCTGAGTAAATTCTGTTCCAAAGCTTTGATAAGAGACTGCAGTATGACTTGATTGCCTTCAAGTTTATGGTTTACTCGTAGCCATGTGTGCATTCCAGCAAGCACTGTGACCAGTTCTGATTGAGAAGCTGATATGTGTGTGTTATCAAGAACATGACCAATGAACCTAAAGACTGTTCAGTGAACAGATGCTTGATCAGTATGATGACAGATCAGCAGAACGCTCTACTTGAAATGAAGAGCATTGCTGTTTGTTAAGACACACTTCCATATATGTTATGTATTGTTGTAACTCAAGTTTTGATGCTTCCGGACACCTCCCCCTGGTAACAGTGAAGTGGAAGGCAGTGATATATTGTGTGCTTGTCTGGGTTTTTTTTATCTATTTCTATTCATGATGATTTGAGAAATAAGACTTGAAGACATTAATATCTTGAAGCAGCTTTTGTGTGCTGGTGGTTTTGTTGGGTTTTCAGGTAGTGAATTCCACAGCTTTATGTGCATGACAGACTGTCAAATTTTAGTAAAATTTAAAGCTGTATAAAATAGGAGGTGTTGAGAGACTGAGTGCAAAACATTTTACCTTTCTACATCAGAGTTCTTGAAAGCAGACTGCAAGCTCCTGGAATTGAATCTGCCACTTTTGCTATTGCAGTTTAAGAGGCCTAATTCAGCTCCATGTCTGTGTGGTTTATAAAGAATGTTCTGGTTTGGTATGCTTTCTACAGAATGACTCCAGTAATTGGTTTGGCTGTATTTCTGCTGACAGTTCTGTGATTAATAGATTACTTCTTTCAGACCTTTTAGATTCTTTTCAATGCCACTAAAACCTCTTAAGTACTTTTCAGTGTTATTTACTTTTCCATTTGTTGCTTAAAAATACAACTTGTATCTGTTAAAAAAAACTTTAAAAGTAATATGTAAACCTGGGTAGATTTATAAATAGAATTTTTGATCTCAGGCTTGATTTACTCAGAAATCAAAGTTTAGTACAATGTGTGCAATTATTTTCTTAGGTAAAGTGCTAGTTTTTTCTTTATTAACTCTTCAAAAGAGATATTCCAGGCACTGTGGCAAAAAGCTGGAATGGTTTTCTCAGTGTATGTCACACCCTCTTTGGGTATCTGATTTAAGTTTTTGGGGTTTTCTGTTCTATCTCATAGTGAAAACTCATGTCTGTCATACTTCCTTTTCTAGTATTTTTTGGTAGTTTTGCCATTATCAGTGTTCCTTGTTGGTCAATTATCTGCCTATGTTACCTGATGTCTTTTAGGTTGCCTGAAACTCCAGTGTGTTTATTCAGTTGCCCTAGGACATAGGTGATGATCTAAAGTGGCAAACTTTAGCAGAAATCCCCCAGGTGTTAAAAAAATCATGCACTTATATTCCTACTTACCTGGTCAAAATCTCTATATAAACAGCAGTGGTAGTTTAGCAACCAAACTTATTTACATTCTGGCAAATGTTTTTTTTTTGGCATGTGAATCTTACATTTTGCTTCAGCCTTTGCTTTCTTCTGTAGCACTTCACTCCTTTGAAGTTAAAATATCAAAACATACTGTTGATGATAATTCACTAATTAAAATAAACTTGTATAACCAGCACATTCAAATTTAGACCTCTCTATTTTAATTGCTCGACTTAAACTGTTGCCAAAACCAAACCTGTCTTGTGAGCTGATGACGAACCTGATGCAGTCGATTAATGCTAGGAAGTATTTGTGTAGAAGATATTTTGTAATAGCAAAACATCTTGTTCAGTCTCCTGACTAGTATGGTCCTTTCAGTGCGAGTATGATGGTTTCTGGCACATAATTATTTCAATAGTTATACTTTTGATTTGCATGCAGTGAGTCTTCTGATGCTCTACAGTTTCAAATGCTGAAAAGACGTGATTTTGAAGTTAAAATTCCCAGTAACTATACTTACTAATGAAATGCAGACAGTGTACTCTGAAGAGATTCTCTGCTCTGTTGACAGAGTTAGGGTCAGCATATTATTTATGTTGACACTCTTGTTAGTTACAAACCCATCTTTTCCTGATGCCAGTAAATACACATATATTGTTTAAATTTAGGGTTTTTTTGTATCTGTGCAACAAGAAAAAATTGGCTTGTATAATAACCAGAGGGTTACTTTTGCTGGTACAAGAACTTTGAAATATAGACCGAAGCAAAACTTACAGGTCTCTGTCTCTCCCAGGATAAGTTTGCAGTTGTGTTACTAACCTGTCACTGCCTTTTACTGTTGTCTGTCTTGTCGGAATAGATTAGGCTCACATGGTTATTCGGAGGTGTCTGTAATATGTGGAAAGCAGTACCTCTGCTACAGTTACTATTGGGCAGAGAAGTGGCAATTAATGTGATTTGACAAAAGTCAAAATGGAAACTTATAAAGCAGAATGTTTTAATAAAGCCTGTCTGCTGTAATCACTGGACTTTCCACTTGCACAGGAAACTTCAGAGATACCATGACCCCTCTTGCCTCTTAATAAGCTTATTAGAAGATTGTATTTTACATGGCTGTCTTTCTGCTTGCCTGCATGCATTAGTCTTTTTCCCAATTTGAAAGCTTAAGTTATAGAATCAGAAGTTATTTCTTCCAAAAAATAAATATTAGTATTGATGGAAGTGAAGATCATTTTGTTTGCTGACTGTAAAACTCTTTCACTGTCTAGTTAATAAATGATTGTTGAAGGTGAAACCTGTAGTATTAGTAATGTATAGATTTTTGTTGTCCTGGACAGATTAATGCTAAGTCAGTGTTCTGATTTCAGACACCTGTTCTCATTGGCATCTACTCTTAATTTTCTAAACATTTCCTAGTTTTTTCAGGCTATTTTACTTCCATGTGCTTTTAGGGTTGACTGCTGTTAACATAACGCTTACCAAATGCTTGTTCTGAGATTTGTGCATTGGCCTGGAGTTTGCTTGCCCATGAATTGTACTGGTGTTCTAGTGCCCTGTGTTAAGGCTTTGCAATTTGTTACTACTGCTGAAAGCTGAAGTCCTGCTCAGTGAAGTTCCTGTATACACGTGCTTGTCACATGGTGCACAACTCTGCAGAAGCGCTGTCTGTCTGCTGGATGAGCTTTTGCCTTCAGGGAATCACTGTTCTGATATGCTTCAAGGCATGATAGCACGAGTGCTTTTACTGACACAAAAAATGAGGCTGGAGTGAAAAGCTGAGGGCTGGAGACAGGATGGGACTTCTGTGGTGGTGTGTTTGCTGCCATAAACTATATGTGGATATCTGCTCTAGGGCAGAAACTGCTATTTTTCTTTGAAACACAAGCCTAGCAGTGTTTCAAAGCCATATAAGCAAAAAACAAGGGCACAGCTGTTGATACTGAGTAGAAAACTATGGTAGCTGCTGGTTTCCAATTTTTTTTCTTGGGTTACTGTGTATCAGCAGTTCTTTGTTGTGTCAGATTTTGTGACAGTGCTGCTGCTGGAACACTGCAGATGAGGTGTGTGACCAAACGCTTCCTCTTGTTTTGGAGCCATTTTCAATAGGAGCTGTGGGAAAAAAAATGTTTATTGAACAATGAACTTTCTGCATGATGGGTTATGGTTTTCTTGGGAGGTACTACCTTAAATTTGTTTCAGGTACATCAGTACAGCTTAATTGCTTGTAAACATAGCTGCTCAAATAAACCTTGAACTTGTTAATGCAATCAAGCAGCTCATTTGCAGTGCTAGAGGAAAACAATTTACAGATCATTAGTAATCTGCTCATTTAATGACTCAGTTGTTGCATAAGGATTAGTCCAATGATATTACAGCCAAAACTGATTGTGAAAAATTAAAAGTTGTTTTTCTAACACTCTTTTGGATGGCTGTATGTTGGCGAAATATTATAATGCATAATAAGAAAATTTTAAAGAAATATCTTCCAGGATCAGGGCAGTGGTGCATTTAGCCCACTACTCTGCCTAAGAACAAAAGTACTATTTAGGGCAATTCTTAACCTGCCTATTTTCTGCAGTCCATTACCCCTCATTTCCCCTCAGCATTCATATTTGTTGCCTTAAAAATATCAGAGAGAATACCTCTGCCCAGTTCCTTTTGTCTCATCTATTCTTCCTTCATATCTCCTGGCAGGCTTCCGTATATTTTGTGTAAAGAAAGATCGTTTTTTGTTGCATCTTTTTAAAACTGACTTTCTTGGTAGATGGCTTTTGTTTTTGGCTCATGTAGAGCAGAAAACAGAATGAATAGTGTACATGTAGCCTTGTGTTCTTGCTCTGTCCATCTGAGGTATGGCTGAAGACCATAATCATGTTCTTGGTTTCTTCTCCTTTGATAGATTTAAGGATGTGCTAAGCTCATTTCTTGTAAGGGAATCTCTTCATTTCAGTGATCATCTTAGTTACCAATTTACTTTTATGTTCCAGCTGAGATCTTACCAGAGCTTTAGTTGGGATCTTGTTTGACTTGTTCAGATTATGGTGTTTGTAGCTAGGAGGAGTAATTGCTACAAAGAAGGTGCCTGTGGGTGAACTCCATGGCTTTTCTGAAAACTTCTCTGTAGTTGCAACTTTTTATCTTCTGGACTTAGTGTAGGAAATGGAAAACAAGCTTTGTACTTGAAGTAATTGCATAAACGTTGTCTTGTGTGACTTCTAAAAAGTATGTTAACTTGATTGCCAGTAAAAAATAGTTATCTTCAGGAACTGATTTAAATATTAGAATCATGGACTGTAGTAAATCAGCATATACTTGTTATTTGTGACCTTCGTGCTTCTTGTACAAAAGAACTTTAAAATTGTGTATGAATTCAGAGATCTGTTGTTAGGTAGACATTCAAGAAATAGAATCAATAGATAGCTAATTGGGAGGAGTGGCTTGAGTCCTCTGCTTATAGCCACCCTAGCTTGTGATACGGTTTGAGTTTAATTTCACCTGTCCAGGCAAGACACAGGTCAAAATAGGAACCAACACAACTTTTGTGTCTATCATAACCTTCCTCAGTTTATGTAGTGGCTAGTTTTGCTTGAGTACTGTAATTTTTCTTAGGCATTTCCATGGTTCCCTTTTAACGTCCAAAGGAACAGCAAGTTCTTTTTTTGCTTGAAAAGATCAGAGTGGCTCAGCTGATGGTGGCATGAGAAAAGATGGGATGTGCTGAACGAATGCAAATGGGGCAGTTCTTAACATCTTGCAGTCTAGCTGCTGTCTGTACTCTGTCTAAGTGTACTTGAAGAATAACTCAGGACTTCGAGTTTTTTCCTTTATCACCATAAATGACTTGATGAGCTCTATTTCTTTGCTTTTTTGTCTTTCAGTGACAATTCAGAATATCCCAGTGAATTTTTGTTATATTATCATGCTTCACTTTTTAAACCAAAATGTCCAGTTTCCCTTACCTAGAGGAGTATTTTGGGTAGTATTTTTAAACAGTTAAGGCCAACTAAAGGACTTACTTGCCTACTCTGGAAAGAATAGTGGGTTTGTTTAGGCCTCTGACTTTTGCAAAGCACTCAAGCTTATGCATTAGTGCTCTGCTGGTTGGAAGGCAGAGTTGACTTGGCAAGCTGACTTGGGTAAGTTCTATATTGACATTTCATTGCTGGGAAGGTAGTGGTTACAGGTACAGGGTATTTGTAGTTGGTTGAGGAAAATCTTGCATTATGGTGTGTCAGATATTCAGTTTCATCTTGTTAATAATCTGTGAGGTGCTAACTATTTCTTACTGGGTGCTTAATCGTCCGTGACTCCAACACATATTAAAGATGAGTTGTGTAAAGAAAACGAGTATTTCTGGATACCAACTCATAAAAGTTTGTTCACAGAACAGCCTAAAGCTTCAAATTGTGGATTATTTGAGATTTTTGGAATAATCTATGTGAATCACAATGTAGTCTTGGATTCACATGTGTGTGTTTTGAATGGTGGGCATGGAGAAGGGGGGATAAAATTAAAGCAGCCTTTGTTATTCTACTGAAGCAATTTGTTTTAGTAGTCACAGATGACAATTTTTTGGGTTTTCTTTTGTTTTAGGTTCAAAGGATCTTGTGGTAAAAGCACAGGTTTTAGCTGGTGGTAGAGGAAAAGGAACGTTTGAAGGTGGCCTCAAAGGAGGAGTGAAAATAGTTTTTTCGTAAGTTCTTTCTCAATTATCCAACCAAGTGGAAAAACTACAATGTTTCACATTATGGATTGAACCTACTGCTTTCTTTAAAACCAGTGTTTTAATTATTTACCTTAAAATAACAAAAATTAGGTAAGACTTTCTTTATGCTACTTCTGTTTTTACAGCAGTTTCTTTGTCACATTCTGAGCTTCTTTTATTCTAGTCCAGAAGAAGCAAAAGCTGTCTCCTCCCAAATGATTGGAAAGAAGTTGTTTACCAAGCAGACAGGAGAGAAGGGCAGGATATGCAATCAAGTATTTATCTGTGAGCGCAGATATCCCAGGAGAGAATACTATTTTGCAATAACAATGGAAAGGTCTTTTCAAGTGAGTAATATTAGAAATAGAAGTAAGCTAATTACTTGTTACAGCTGAATTTAAAAAAAATCAACAAAACTGTTTATGTACTGTTCACTTGCTTTTGAAAATCAGAAGTATACAAGCTAAATTTTGTTTTCTAGTATATCTGACTATATAATTGCCTTTGTTTTTAATTGCTATGAAGATGTAATGCTACAATTTGAATTTACAGAATAATAAATGAGTATTCGTAGCCCCAACTGAAGTTCAGAGTGGCCAAAGGGGAGATGGTTAGAATAAGGGGGTAATTTTCATTTTGGTTTTAATTTGCGCTTGCCTATCAGTTTATACAATTTAGTTTACAAACACAGCTATATGAATGCTTGTACATGTGCACCCTATTTCTGTGTGTCAGAAACAAGATAAGTAAAAGTGTTGTGGAAAAGCAAATGGTCCTAGATAAGTCCTACATCCTTTTTCTCCAGTGTATGAAGGTTTCTAGAGATGCACTGATGTGTCCCTTGATTTTGAGAGTGCTGGTAGCTTTCTTATGCTAATGCTCTTCAGGAATGGGTAAGAAGATTTGGGCCTAGAGGTCTGTCTTCAGAGCTCTCAGGAAAATGAAAGCCAGTCTTTTCTGCATGTATGGGCTGTATGTGTGGGTATGTAGTTTTTTAGGGTACAATTCAAATGTGGTTACTGAAATGTGTCAGTGATTTCTGACAGACAGGTGTTCTATTTGGAGCATAGAACATGAATTGCTAAATAACTGTAATGAAGCCAGGGTGAAACAGATCTTGGAACTTTATTTTCTGAAGCTCAGAAAAAACTGGGTTTGGTCTGTTCAGATGCTTAGGAGCTTGCAGAGGCACCAGTTTTGGTAACCAGAGGAGTATCTCTGGCATAAACATGGAATAATTTTCTATGGAGGAATGAGAAAACTAGTCTTTTTTTTATTGGTAGCAGTATTAGGAATTAAATATTGTATTTGTTCCTTTTTCTTCCTCCGTAGTGTTCTTTTTGATAGGAAAGTATCAGCTGTGTTGAATTGTGTGTCTTGAGCACCTCCGTTTTGATGTGTGCTGGAACAGAGCAGAGAGGATTCAAATGTTGCCATATCCACCACAAGGTGGCATTAAAATGCTGTAAATCAACAGATTTTAGACTCTTAAAATTGTGTAAGCAATAAGCAAGGATGCTTATGGAAATAAAATTTACTGTAACTGATTTAAGCAAATTAGATAAAGAAGAGAAACATGTTTTCATGACTTGTTCTTGCTCTTGTATAAAAGATAAATCTTACTAGCATATATTGATCATACTCTGTAGGTTGTTGCCTTTTGATAGCGATGTGCTTTGTTTTTACTGCTGACTTTATAAGTCATGTTTTTAGATGTGCTTGTAATTACTGTAACTTGTATAGGATGCTTAGGATGAGGAAATGTCTTTCAAAAGAAGGAAGTGTGAAGGTTGAATAGCACACAGTGTTTATTCCTGATGTTGCTCTTCCTTTAAGGGGGGGAAATGATTAAAATAGCTGAAACTGGAACTTGGACATTATTTGCCAACAGGGAAATTTGTGTTTTAAGCAAAACTGTTCACTTGGTCAGTTCTATGGAACGATGAGTTTTTTTATGATCAGTTTCTAGTTTACTGACAGTTCAAGATAAGAATATCCAAAAATGTTCCTTGAGTTGAACTTTGCTATTAGAGGCAAGATAATTTGCCAGCTATATATTTCCATTTGGAAGGATGGTAATGGGAGCGTAGTGGTGTGGTTATTAAGCATGTTCTCTGAACCAGGGTCACATTTTCTATAATTAATTGTCAACAGTTATAAGGCTGTTTAAGGGTTCTGCTGATAGGAAATGCTGCCTTAGTACACCCATGGTCATAATCTATGCATGGGTGATGATAAGGGTAGGTTAGTTGAAGGGATCCTAGTGTATCTTTACTGTGAACTGGAGGAGAGATTTTTAGGTACCACGGTAGCGAGTCCTTGATGTTTTTGTTGAGATTTAGACAGCTTTTAAAAAACTAAACTCAGCTGTAAATGCTGTCAATTCTGGTTTCTTAATTTCTTTTATTGATGAATAATTGAGTGCTGTTTTGTTTTGCTATGACTTGCTTTCAGTGAAGGCTTTAGTTACTAAACATTGTGATCCTACTGAACAGGTATGGTTTGCTGTAATGTATCACTAAGTTCTGCAGACCTCCATTCATTCTTGGAGTTGGAGCCTGGCAGAATGAATAAATGAGTGCCTGGCATTCAATCTGTGTTTGTGTAGAAGTGAATGGAGAAAGTGGAGGTGAGAAGGTGGTGACACTTTTCTCTAGTGGCACCTAAAAGATAAAATGTGTGTGATTATGAAGTTGAATCTTTCTATCAAAATTTAAAACTAGTATGTCTGTGTTAATTGCTCTGCTGTTGCTTTACAGAGAAAATTTTTCCTTGTTAAAAGAAAGTGGACCTAACATACACTTTAACATTTGGAAAGTATTATTAAAAGGTTTTATATGGAGGTATTGAGTAGATAGTAACACACTCTTTGGAGCAAACAAGGAAAGTGCCCAAATGAAAAAATTCCAACAAGAAAGTTCTTCACGTAAGATACCTCACAGCAATAAAGCCTAAGTTTCAGTTGTGTGGTATTAAATTACTTATGCTTTCTTTTTTTCCTTTTTTTTTTTCCTTTTTGTTCTAGGGTCCTGTGCTGATAGGCAGCTCTCATGGTGGTGTTAATATTGAAGACGTTGCTGCAGAGAATCCTGAGGCGATAATTAAGGAGCCCATCGATATAGTAGAAGGCATAAAAAAGGAGCAAGCTGTTAGGGTAATTGTTAATGTGGGAAAGTACACATTACTGAGGATGGGAGGGCTGCTTCTAAGTTTTGTAAAGAGTGTGTGACTTCAACCTGCTGAGTTGTCTTAAACCCTTGTTTGAAACAGATTTGAAGTAGATATTTAAGTATTTTCAGGTAAATCAGTGTAAATCCAACTTCTTGGCAGTACTTTAGCTTTTATGCAGCTGTGTAAAGGCATATAATGATAATTTTTTATTAGCTCTTTTTTAGGATAAGTGTGGTGTTCTGTATTGAAAACAATCTATTCAAACCGAAGAGTGAGTTTGGTTTTTTCCCCCAGTAGACAAGACAGATTCTACATCTACAAATTCAAATAACACTGGAATAGTAGCTAAACTGAGACACCTCTAGCATGAGTTAACAATAACCATTCTTTTACTTTCAGCTTGCCCAGAAAATGGGATTTCCTCCTAATCTGGTGGATGAAGCAGCTGAAAATATGATCAAATTATATAATCTCTTTCTGAAATATGATGCTACCATGATAGAAATAAATCCTATGGTGGAGGATGCATCAGGAGTTGGTAATGTTTCTTATTCATACTCTTCATAGAACACCTTGGCAGTTTTGTAAATCTTGGTTGCTTTGCACTGCTAAAACTTCAACTGTCTACAGCAAGAGAAGTTAGTATTAATGTGGTATGTTGAAAAACAAATTTAATAAAGCAGATAAATTTGAGAATATAAATATAGTAGAAATCTGCTCTTACTTGCCAAGTATGATCTTAAGTTTAAGTAGCTTCCTTTTTTAATTTTTAAATTTTGTGATAAAGAGCACATCTACCCAGCATAAGGCATTCCTGGAAATTGAGTCTTTCCAAAATTTATAAATTGAAACTTGAGCCATCTCATGTATGCAAAATTGGTATTGTAAAGGTAAACAGTATAGTAGCACCTACAAGAAATCTCCTGCCTTTATGACTCAGGCATTAGAGTAACTCATGGAGTGTGATGTGTTGAAGACTGTAGGGGTTTAAATGATATCTTGATGATTAACAGGTTTTTAAATAACTATTCTGCAATTGGATATGCTAATGTTCAATAACAATCAATTCCACTCTACAAAAAATAAGGCTGTAGAGAGTATTTGTACTCAAACTCAGATACAACAGTTTGAAATTTAAATATGAATGTAGCTCTTTCATCAAAGGGTATAATTACTGTTACTGGTGTGGGGTTTTTTTGTGGTGTTTTTTTTTTTTTAATAGTGCTTAAATAATCAGTATAGAGCAGTCTCTCCCATCTATTTCTTGTACTTTGTCATTTTTATGTCGTTTTCACTGAGGAATAGAAATGAAGTGGTACATTTGTACAGACAGAAACTTAGTTCTGATGTAAAGAATACTGTAGGTTTTCTGCTTTCTAAATTTAAGTAAATTTACTTCTGTGCATTTTTCCCTAACACTTTTTCTTCCAACTCAGACACTTTTTCATTGTGTTTCCATGTGCTTACAGTCATGCACACATATTATATATGTTTATTGTAAAAGCAAAAACTAAGATGAATTTAAAAAAACCTCAAACCAGATTCCTTCTGTAGGGATTAATTTTATGTGAATTACTTGTGGTGGTGCATTCCCCCCATTCTTTTCCAGGCTGCAGTGTGATCTGAGAAAGCATAATTTGCCCAGATTTATCAAACAGCTTGTTGTAAGCTTTTTTTGGCTTTATTGTGTCTCAAGAAATAGTCATCTTCCCTTTTTTTGCATAACTGACTATATGGGGAAACTGGAGAGAATCTTGTATTTATTGACAGTGGTATGTGTGTCTTTTTAGCAAAACTTAGTGTTTGGACTGCATGACCTAGCTGCCAAGTTTGACTTAACATACTTTAGCACATTCGTGTAGCAGTTGAGTTGTTATTCTAATATTAAATGATGGCTAGTAATGGTGGGTTTTTCCCCTTTCAGTGATGTGTATGGATGCAAAGATAAACTTTGACAGCAATTCAGCCTATCGTCAGAAGAAGATCTTTGATATGCAGGATTGGACACAGGAAGACCAAAGAGACAAGGATGCTGCAAAGGCAGATCTCAACTATATAGGATTGGATGGAAACATAGGCTGCTTAGGTATGTACTATTAAATGAATTTTAAACGACCTAATGGATTTATAAACTGTATTCCTAAATGTTATCTCTGTTCTCATGTAGTCAATGGTGCTGGTTTAGCTATGGCCACAATGGATATAATTAAACTTCACGGCGGAACTCCAGCAAACTTCCTTGATGTTGGTGGTGGTGCTACAGTGCAGCAAGTGACAGAAGCCTTTAAACTTATTACCTCTGATAAAAAGGTAAGGGAAGAGTTTGCATATCAAGGTCCTACAGTGGTAAAACGGGCTATAATTTGGAAGACAATGCTTAGTGCATGTTCTCCAGAAAACACGTTTTTATAAGCACAAAACTGGAAAGAAAGAAAGAAGATGGAAATCTTAGTGTAATCTTGGTGCAGATGAAGGAGGCCTGAAAATCTACTGAATTATTTTACCTTTTTAGAAAATAAGTTCTTTGGCGGTGTACTGAGGAGATAGTTTTGTGTATTGAAGTTACAGCTGTATTTGAATCTTTACAGCAGTCTTGGAGTCAGAAACTCGTATCATTTGCTCTTCAAAGAGAAAGCAGTATTCAGTATTTTCCACTTTGTTTTTCTTTTAGACCAGTTTTGCAGCTGGGTCTGTGTTGTCCAGAGTTGTAGAGATGAATATTTGCTGTGCTGTGCACAAACAAGTTTCTAAGCTACTGATCATATGTAATGTAGGATAAAATAACCTTGTAAGGGGCTTTGAAGGGCTTTAATTTTTATTCTGTTAAATTTTTATCAGAAGTGCTTGAATATTATTAAAATAATAAATTGGTTGAAACTAGATGAAGAGCTTTTCCACAAAAGTAATGTGAGGGCTGGATTCATGGTCTACATAGAGACGCTTATCCCAGGGGCAACTTGGCAGTTTGGGGCTTTTTAAAAGTAAAATTATTTTTAAAAGGGTTAACTGTAAAAGGTGGGAATGACTTGGAAGACCTGCTAATGGTATGCTACTTTTTCACCAGAATTTTGTGTACCACTTGCTCATCTTTGGAAAGGGGCAGAAACAAATAGTGAGTGTTGTTGCAGAGGAGCTTTGTCTCTCTCATTGAAAAGGGTTATTATTGAATGCAGTGGCTGTAACACCCTCCGAGGGTGTTATAGAATCATTTAATCATTTAGATTGGAAAAGACTTTTAAAATAGAGTCCAACCATAAATCTAACACTGCCCAGTCCTGCATTAAACCATGTCTCTAAGCACCGCATCTACAAGTCTTAAATACCTTCAGGGGTGGTGACTCAACCACTTTCTGAGCATCCTGTGCCAATGATTAACAACCCTTTTGCGTTAGAAATTTTTCCCAGCATCCAATCTAAAACTCCCCTGGTGCAACTTGAAGCTGTTTCCTGTTGTCTTACTGCTTGTTACTTGGGAGGAGAGACAACCCCACCTTGCTGCATCCTTTCATGCAATTGTAGAGAGTGGTAAGGTCCCTCCTGAGCCTCCTTTTCTCCAGGCTAAACAACCCCTGCTCTATCAGCCCATCCTCATAAGACTTGTTATTTCTTCACATTTTTCCAGCAAATTGAGGGAATAATGAAAGACACAGTCACAGAGTGCCTGAATTACAGAGAGAAGAAAAGAAACAAGGAAAAATCTGAGGGTTGCTGATTCAGGAAAAGTTTTTGCAGTGCAAATTCTCTGATGTGTGGACGGAGGGTGTCCAAACAGACTTCTTAAGACAACTTTTCCTTTCTGCCCTCTTTCAGTTGCTCACTGTTTTTTAAAAAAATCAATGACTATAGCTGGGATTCCTGGTGCTGAAACTCAAGGAGCAGAGCAGCCCACTGGTGTCATGGACTGCACTCAGGGTTCAGTTCAGGGGTTGTTTGGAACGGCCTTCTGAGGTGCTGGTCTAAGTTGCCCATTAGTAGCAGGAGCAAGCACAATGCCACACAGATGAGCTAGTCTAATTGCAAGATAGTGGGAACTAAGTTACTGTTTATTAACCAGTTGCACAGGAATGTTTTGTCTTGTCAAGTTTATTTTGTCACCTAAGGCTGTCTACCCATTTTGTTTTCTGCTTTGTTTCATCTTTCACCTCTGACTAAGGTTCTTTTTACCCTTCCTTTCTACCACTTGAGTTCCCTTAACTGCTGGCTTAATCCTCCTTAATAAAATGTATTTCAGATAGTTTATCTCTAAGCATGCTGGTTTTTAAATAAACTGTGTAGACAGGGTCTTGTGTATGCGTTTTTTAAATTTCCCATGTCTTTTAGCTTCTTCAGTATGTGGAGTTACTGGTGTGGGGGGTACCTCTGCTGGAGTACTGTTGGAAATGCACAGATAAATAGTTGACAAATACAGTTTCCCGAAGTAACTGCTCTGCTTTATGTGAACTGTACTTTGGTTGCTGATGTTCTGTAGAACAGAAACATTCTGTCTTTTGCAGAGTCCCTTAATGGACTTAAAGAGCTTGCATTATCCTTAGGCTGAAGGTTGTGTGCTGCTTTCATCTGATGTGCCTCTGGCAATTTTTAACATGAATATTGTCATTGATTCTGTAGGTACTGGCTATTCTGGTAAATATTTTTGGTGGCATTATGAGATGTGATGTTATAGCACAAGGCATTGTTATGGCAGTAAAGGATTTGGAGCTAAAAATCCCTATTGTGGTACGGTTGCAAGGTGAGTGTGCTTCATATATATTTGAATATATTTCTGTCTATTTGACAGGTGTTACTGAGCTTTTATGTTGTGTAGCAAATTGCCTGTGAATAAAGCAAACCTTGAATTTAGATGGTGAGGTTTGGCAAGTTAAAAAAAGACTTCCTGCTTTTTAACTACTACTGTTGTTTTCTAGATTATTCACTAAATTTTGGAACATGCTTCCTAGAAATATGAGACTAGTAGGTAATAGTAGTAGTAGTAGTAGTAGTAGTACTTTGCTGTTCAATAAGAGTGGCATTTTTTCTGTCTCTTAAGGTACACGAGTTGATGATGCCAAAGCTTTAATAACAGCTAGTGGACTCAAAATCCTTGCATGTGATGACTTGGATGAAGCTGCAAAAATGGTAAGATGGCTGGTTATGAATATTCTTTTCAGAACTTAGCATCTGTTGCAGAGTATTGAAAAGTCAAAACTCCGTTCAATCAACTAAAGGTAGCTTAGGATAAATCCCAGTGCCAGTTGCTACCAGAGCCCAAAGCAAATATTTTACAAGTTAGTAAGTACATAGTTTGTCACGGTAACAGCTATGCAGTCAGAGGCTATTAAACCCCACAAACCAAAACCAGATCAGTGATAAGGTCAGCCACTCCCCTTGGTGGGGGAATGGCTAAGAACTTAGCTTTATTAACTGTGAGAAAATACTTAAGTTGTGGTGGCTGAAAAATGCAATGTAACACTTCCTTTTATTGACCACTGTATTTCAGTGTGGATGATTGAAACTATAGTTGACATCATGTTGCCTTATAATTGGATATTCAGATGTTCAGATACACTGATTTTTGTGTGTGTGTTGCATTGCTTTGTTTGTGGAAAAGAAAGTTGTACTAGAAATGTATAGCAAGAAATTAGAAGATGTCTGGTGGGTTTTGTGTCATGGGGAAACTTAAGCATTTTTTTTTTCCCAAACAACCATTTACTCAGTTACAACATTTAATTCTAAGCGGGAAATAATTCAGAGAGATATTTAGAGTTGTTACGCAGGAGAAGATGAGGCTCCTTAAGGTATCAAAATAAGGTCCAGAAATGTTTGCAACAAAAACTCAGAGGAGAAATAGCTTCTAGATAAATAGAATCTCTTGTGAGTGGCCATCTCAGCACCTCCCAAAATAACAAGGTGGCACATAAAATTTAAAACTTTTAGAATTTTATCAAGATACTTTGTTATAAATGAGAAGCAGACCTTTTAAACTTTATGAGCTGTTTTCTAGAAGACTTGATTATCTTTCATTTAAAAGTGATTAAGAAGTACTGAGCTAAATAGTAATCCCACCCCTAGCCCCCTCTAATATCTTTCTGATGATTCCCTGGTATCTTTGTTTAAAAAGATTGATCCAGCTCAATCAAGTTAGGATTGAAATTAAGTTTTTATTTTCTGTTTTTCAGGTGGTGAAGCTGTCTGAAATAGTAAGCTTAGCAAAACAAGCTCAGGTGGATGTTAAATTTCAGTTGCCAATTTGATCTAGGAAATGTCACGCCAGTGTCTAACATGTTCTCTGAAATACTGTGTTCTGTGGGAAATCTTAAATTTTTCTTTTGTGTGGAGGTTTTGATTGACAGGCGCACAAACTGAAGCATCTGGTCTTTAATGTTAACATTCAGAATGGTCAGAATTCTTGTAAAAGTGTGTATTGCTGATATTTAGTCTCTCTTAGTTGTTATTCTCAAGCCTCCAGCTTCTGCTGCAGAATGTCACTTGCAATATACTTCTGCGTTGTCCAAAGTAAAGCTTCTGGTTGAAAAATAATTATTCTGAATAAATTTTGAAGTTACTTGTAAATTTGTATTAGCCTTGTTTAAAAGTAAATATGACTGGATTATCTAGTTGTCCACATGGAGAAATGTATTGAAACGGTATTTTATGTTGGAGACATTTGTACTTAGCAGTATAATGGACATGAGCAAACCAATCATTATTTATGAACAGATGCATTTGAACTTGATCAGAAATATTTTTAGAAGTCCTTCATTGAAGTGGCTGGTAACTCTTCTGGACAACGTGTTAAATCACTACAAAATATACTGTAGCACTTAGATTTTCACAATTTCTGGTCCTCATAAAAAAGCATTGTGTAGTTTTATATACAAACAAGCATTTACCAAGCTTCAAGGAGACAGGATAAATAGAGAATTAAAGTGTCTATTGTACATCGCTGATGAAATTGTACATTAATAAAGTATCTCCCAAAAATTTTATTGTCCGTCTTTTATATGTTACCATTTTGATAAATTGCATGTAGTCAGGGATTAAGCCACGATTTAAGACATCAAACTTTTTTAGGAGTAAAGTTATAGTGCCACATACGTTAATTTTTTTCCTCTCTGAAATGCACTGTGTGATTAAAACCACGTGAACTCTTGTTGAAAAGCTTGGACAGATATCATGCATATAACATCTCTCTACAACTCATCTCTGCACAAATAAATATGCAGGAAATTGTTGCTTTTTGGGGAAATACTTCTTCTACTAACAAATAATCATTAATTTTAGTTGCCTTACTTGATTTTCACATTACATTGAACTTGAAACTTGGATGATGATCCATTTACTGTTTTCAAATGAGCACTCATTTTTTTGTTTGTATTTTGTAGGCTTTTTTGTTTGAAATGTCATTTTTCTGGCTACTGATAATGTAGTTTTATCTAGAAATAATGAAGCCCCCTCTGTGGTGGGATTTCAGAATGGGAAATTATACCATTATGAACTATGGACTTAAAAGGATTCTATGCAGTGTGGGAAAGTCAATCATGTGTGGTTATGAAGAAGTGGGGTATTAAATGAAAAAACTTTATACTAGCATGGTGTATTTCAGTATTTTTTTGGTAGTAATAAAGAAAATCAGCAGAAATTAAACTCTCTCCAAATTTAAATTGGATTATTTTTGATCCTAGTTGTTCTCTCACAACTGAATACTGTGTGCTGTTGATCCAGCATGCTAAATTGGGCTTGTGGGTATGCTTAGAATTGCTTTTATTCAGTAGCCTTGAATTGAATTGCAGAGATGACTAGTTTGAATACATGTGTTAAGCATTGAATAATTTGGAGAATATAATTGATTTTTAACGTGTATTTGCTTCTAGCTTTTTTTTGTTTACTTTGAAATCTTTGTGAACTGCTGATGTTAAATGGAATGGTCTTTGCACACAAATCTATAGTGTAATGGAGGCAAAACTAGATCCTGCTGTTGATCCAGAGTTTGCTTATATCCTGTTTGAATTGTTAAATGTAGTTGAGTAGGGGAGAGGGAGCTGAGGCAAAGTCATGTCCATCTTCGAGAGGAATGTAAAATACTGACATTCTCAGTAATGTATTTACAAGTAGCAGACTTGTCAAAGCAGTTATTTTGCAATTAGGGTATTTCTAAAGCCCATAGTATTCCTTTAATAATGGATGTGGAATACATGTGGGATATTTGTATCCCAAATACTTCCTAACTGGAAAAAATGAATTTCCCTTTGGAATTGGTAGTAAGAGACTGCAGATAGTGTCCCAGACAGGATGGGCAACATGGGAAGGGTGTGACTAGTGACCAGGACAGTGTATATGGTATATATAGGTGTCAGGCATGGCCCTTTCCAATGATGGGTCTGGAAGCATTCTTGTTATTTCACATGATGAATAAACAGAATTAGGGATCAACTGGTTTGGGGTAGATATCTTGAGACCAAGTAGGCATATGGAGATTGCTTTAATTAAGGTATAAGAGTGCTGTGGGACCTTTTAATTATGTGTATGTTTTAAACATTCTTCAGATTGTTTTGCCTAAATCAAAGCATGTTGCAGCCAAGGAATGTTAATTCATTTGGTGTGTAGTTGATGATTTAAAGGCCCAAAGCTGATGTGTCTGAATCTGTTTAAAGTCTTGTAGACAACCTCCTTACCCATAATGTATTGCAGTATTAGTAATCAAAAGGTGTGTAGGAATGGAGACTTGCTAAAATTAGTCAAGACAGCCAGAAGCAAAATTCCGAACAACGTAATCAAAACATGAAAAATGTGTAAACAACTTCTTACAGATGAGAGCTTCAGAGGAGCAGGATTTTTAATGACAGTAGTTTTATTAGACGACTTGTTGTCCTTCCATGCAGTGGTTACCAGTGCAGAGTTGGTTTTGTAACTGTTTTTGAAATACCATGAAAGCAAATGTCTTTTTGTGAGAGTAGTGTAACTACTATCAATCTTGAAATTAAAAAATTAGCTGGTCTTCTGTTCCACAGCAGCTCCAAGTGTTTGACTCGGGGCACTTTGTGGCCAGTGTGCTTGAAGACAGCTCTGGTGAAAGTTAAGAGGCAAACTTACTCCCTAGATGCTAAGTATGAAATTACTTCCTAAAATGCGAAGTATAATTTTTTTTTTAATATGTTATCTACTCCACCAATTTCTACTTAATGTATTAATCCACTTTCTACTGTGATACTTTGGTGAAATAGTTGACCTTCATGGAAAAACAGACAGTAGTGGTAGTAGTGGTAGTATAGATACTGTTCGGAGATGTAGTCAAAGTTGGTTAAAACAATTCTTATGCTAGATTCCAATGTTGAGCAGTTGGGAAGAAAAGTATGAAAATGAAGCTCTGGAGGAGTTGGGAATAAAGCTGTGTTTCAAACCACTAATGGGTCTAATGTATTTAATGTGGGGGAAGGCCTTTCTATTAACACCTTGAAAAAAACTCCCTGCAGAAAGGAGGAAAACTCCAGTTTCATGGAAGTGAAACTGCTAAACTTCAAGTAGCTAGTTGGCTTCTTACCATGTGCAGATGAAAGAGTAGCCTTGGATTTAATGGAGGCCTAATTGCAAGTTGAGAGTACACTATTGAAAAATAAACACTAAAATTCAAATGTCAAGCTAATACAAACAAAGGAGAAAACGTAGGACGTGCATGAAGCAGCGGCTTACCTTTGAGCTGTGTGGAGGCTGCAGGCAGGAGGTAGTGAATTGCTGCTATTTTGTAGTGAGGAATCTGTGCCTCAGTGTACCAAGGCTTGCTTCTAAATCCTGATTTGTCTGGCTGATTAGCCTGGCTCTGCCTGGCTGGCTATTGGTGCAGGTGGTGTCTCCAATATCTACTGTTTTAGGGAAATTTGAGGGAAATTGAGGGAAGCTGCAGGGTACAAAAATGTCTGTGCTGGCTGGTGTTTTGAAAAAGATGTGTCGTACAGTTTTCATGTTGTGAGGGCAGATAGGGAAGCGAAAAAGGTGCAGCTCGACCTCCCCAGTGGACAGAGGCTGGGGCCGAGTGGGAGGAGGAAAACTCAAATGTCTCTTCTCAGCAAGTCACCTGGCAGTTGAAGTACCAAGCACCTGAGAAAGGAAGAGTTCATCACTAGATTTCATTTGAAGCCTGGCTGCTCCAGCCTGTTTGGATAGACGCTGGCAGCCTTGGTGTGTACTGACTGCAAAACATAATATGAACTGTAAATATCACTGAAATTCAGTTACTGCTCTTCTGCAGGAAGGGGACTGACCTCAAGGGTCAGGTGAAATGCTGATATTGTAGGGGATGCCTCAGAAAGGTGTTAGATCTAGGTAAATAACAATGATGCCTCACAAATACACTCTCCTGCAGTGATTTGGAGTTTGGAGTGGTGTTAGTCACAGGTAGACACAAATGAGCCAAAAACCACTCAAAACTGGCAGTGGCTGCACCCTGGACTTTTCTATTCTGCAGGTGAGCTTTAGCACATCACGCACGTTTATTTTAATTTCAGGTGAATAGCTGAAACACCCTCCAAACCAAATTGCATTTTTAAAAGACAATTGGGATAATCAGTTATGTAAGATGTGGTGTGTCATAATTAGCAATTCTTAAAATGGGGTGAAAGATTTTCTTCAAGTATGTGTTAAAGTGCGAGAACCTAAGGAAGGGTCTATACACATAGTTCTGTTGCTTGGTTTGTGCCTTTTCTCCCCTCTTCCATTTACAACTGAGCAACTTATTTTTATAAGCAGGAAATGCTGAGGCAATTGTGTTTTTTCCCTTGAGGAACAGCGAACAGATGAGTAAATTTGCTCAGATGTGGTGGCTGATATGAGACCAGTAAAAATTTTTACTCACAAAAATGAAATCTGTAGGACGGAATTCACTGGCAATTGATTTTTGACAAAGGTTTTTTGGTTTGTTTGTTTTTACCTGACTCCAAATTTCATGTGTTAAAATGCAAGAAATTTTACAGCTGTCTAAGAGACAGAGCAAGTGTCCAAGCAATAGATACGCAGCAAGGGGGATAGTTTTTTCCTGATAAAGAATTGTGGTCTTCTGTGTCTGCAGGGCAGGTTATTTCAGGACGGTATCATTGGTTTCACAGGCAGTAATTACCTCCTTGGCTCTAGGAAAGCAGAAATTCAGAGTGCAGGAAGAGAGCCTGAGGCATTGTGTGCTGGACTTTGCAAGATCTCTGATAATTCAGTTTCCTTAAGGGAAATTCACAATGTTGGGGTTTTTTTGTTTATTTTGGGATTTTTGTTTGTTTAGGTCTTTTTTTCCCCCTACTCTGACTTCTGGACTTGTATTGTGTTCTGGACTTAAATAATCTTGTTTGGTCTCCATCTGCAACCAAGTTCAAAACCATTGAGGAGACTTATCTGTGTTGCTGTTTCCTGCAGTTTCTCTCCTGCTGTAGCTTCTGCTGCTGGATTGAAATCTTCACCAGTCTGTACTTTTCTTTGCAATGGTGGCCAGTTTCTGCAACATTCGAGGGAAATGAGAAGGGATCTGAGTGGGTACAGCCTAACTAAAAGACTTGACTGCAAATAATGTGAAACTACTGTTTGTAGTTGTACTATTGTTTTTATACTTGTTTTTATACTATGTTTTTACTTCACCCAGATTCTGAGAGTGAGAAAATGCTGGTTGTTTCATAATTGTGTCTGTGTGCATATATGTGCATATGTATCTATGCCTGTGTATGTATAATCGTGCTGAGATTAATACATGGGAATTTTTGAACAGTTTATCTGTTTGCATGCTGTCTTTCTCTGCTCCTACTAATTTTGTTTCCTGATTAAGTGCTGCTTGCAGTGGGTGTGGTTTGGCAGAGCTGTTGGCAGCTTTGAGTGCACTCAGCACTTGGGAAGTTCAGGCTGTAGAGAGAATAGAGTTGTGTTCACTGGAAAATAACATCATATGTGAAAGACAAAGCCAGATTTGAGGGTCCTCAGTCCCATGAATTAGCAGTGAGAGAGCTCTTCCCTCTTCTTTTTCTACACCTTTGACCTTTCTTGAACTAGGCAACATCAAATCTTTTTTGTCACACCAGCCATGGGGTGTGAGCTGGTTGCATAGCTCGGCTGGGTGTACCCACTATGTCTGGGCAAGTGGGCAGCTTTCATGGTCCTTGCAAAGCTGGCTGATGGTGGAAGGCCTAAAGCTGCTTCCTGGCTGGCAAACTCCAGCAATTTTCAGTATTTACTAGCTACTTATCCCTTTTCTCTGGACTAATCATGTAACTTGTTCAGGAAAATAGCAAGTATGCTTCTAATGCTTTCCTTATATTCCCTTTCATTTGCCATGGTCCCAAAGATGAGCGAGCTGCAGTGTTGTCCTTGCAATAGAAGAAACAAAACAAAACAGAAAGGCTAAATCTAGATAAATGAGCAACTGTGGGATACTGAATGGTGCCCTCATTACTGTCATAGGACTGATGTACCCTTTGCCCTCCTGGTCTCCTGGCATGGCCTCAACCTTTCATTGTCATGACAGGTTTATTGCAGTTTGGAGCAGCCCCATGAGCAGTATCTGCAGATCACACATGATTACCTCTGACACCTGCCATTTCCTTTCCTCCAAGAGAATTGCAGCCATGACCTCTAATCAGACTGGGTCCTTGAAAGAAAATCACTTGGAGCAAATCCATTTCAAAGAAAATGGATTTAAAGCAGCTCCTGTTCTTGGTGTTCTTGTAAGGAAACTAATGCCACTATAGCACAGCTCTCTGTCAGACAGTCTCCCTGATAGCTTGATACTATTCTACTTAAAAAAAGAAAAACATGAGAAACCTCTCTATCCCCAACCCCCTCCCATATGATTGTTTTCTGGTGTTAGTTCCTTGCATTTATAGAAGATCCACTGCATGTTCTGTGTGTTTAAAGCACACTACTCCCTTTGCTTGTCCTTTTTCTTTTACATCCCTGCTGCTTCCTGGCAACCTCCCTCTATGCATCCTCTGTGCTGCTTTGTCGATTGATTGTTTTCCCCCCAGTCTGTCTGTCAAGATTTTTTC
Source organism: Eopsaltria australis (assembly GCA_034509425.1). NCBI lineage: Eukaryota > Metazoa > Chordata > Aves > Passeriformes > Petroicidae > Eopsaltria > Eopsaltria australis. The sequence continues at coordinate 370,077 of JAVTVJ010000091.1, read as the reverse complement.
TTTCAAGCTGGCTGTTGTTCCATGTCTGGGCATCAGTCTGCTTGTGGGAGGTGGTGAGTGACTGCCTTTGCAGCACTTATTAAACTGTCTTTATGTTGACCCATGAAATCTTACTTTTCTTCACCCTGCTCTGTCTCCTCTCCCACTGGGGAGGGGGACTGAGCAAGTGGCTGTGTGGATGCTTGTGTAGCTGTGGAAAGATCCTACTTGAAATGTGTTGCTCTACCCATCAGAAAGACTGTTTCTTCAAAGCTCTCTTGGAATAGGTATGTTGTGAAAACCCATTTAAGTCTAAGGCTTTTTCCTAAATATGTATGGCTGTGCCTTAAAGTGAAGGTTTGGCTTTTTGGCTTTCTAAAAATTAGATTACACAGCAGTTGCTGATGTGATCCTCAGGTCAAAAGAAAGGTGCCTGTTTCCCACCTAGCTTTTTGTAAGTGGTTAAGCTGTTAGAGACAAGTGCTGCCTATTTGTTTTGAAGTCACAGGTTATGTTTCAAGGGAAAATGATCACTTAACTCCCCTGACCTTAGACTTGGCACAGACCGGGCCATTGAGATCTGAATTGCTTATTTTTGTAGCAATTGACCCACACTTGAACATGACCTGCCCATCTCAGTGTGTGCTTGAGTTTTGCAAACCTAGATGGTGTGGTGTCAGGAGTGTTTTCTCTCTTCTTTATCATATGCTTGACCTCACCATCAGGTATTCATTTCTTTCATATCTTTGTGATGAAGTTGCTTGGGTGTCCTAGTTGGAATCAGGGCTCTGTGTTACTTAACCATAGCACACAGATGGGAATGCACAGTTCCTGCTCATTTATTTCCAATTCAACTAGAATAAAGGGGAGCAAAGATACATAACCCATGGAGTGATGGAGGACAATAATAGGAACATGGTGCCTTCTCCCCAGCCCCTTCCTTTTAGCTGTTCCTGCTCTCTTCACATTTCATTGCAGATGACTTTTCTTCAATTTTTAACATTCATCTTCACAAGTCAAGGTATCTCCCAGCCACCCTCAGTTTGTTTATCAGCCACTTCCTTGTCCTTTCTTAAAGCTAAAGCCAGCTCACTCACCTTTGGTTCTGAAGTGCTGTCTCACCCAAAATACCACCTGGCCTCCCTTGCTGGTGGGTAACTGCTCCAAGCAGTTGTGATGTGTGTCCTCTTTACAGAAGACATCCTGCTGAAGAGGGAGCAAGGTCTGTCCTAGGTCTAACTTTACCTTCATTTGTGAAGACAGAATGTGCACATTAAGTGTATAGATGGCATAAAGCTGGGAGGGGCTACAAGTGAGCTTGAAGATGAGAGCAAAATTTGAAATTAATTTAAAGGGTGAAATTTGAGAGGCAAAATGAGCTGTTTCACCTGAACAGTGATAAAAACAGCAGGGAACCAGTGACCAAATGGCAGTTGCAGAAAAGGAGGAGAGCTAGGCAGCTGAGGCTGGTATGGGGCTGTGTTTTGGACTTGTGGCCAAAACAATGTTGATAACACAGGGACATGTTACAGCTGAGCAATGCTAAGACAGAGCTTTTCTCCCTCCCACCCCACCAGAGAGAGGGCTGGGGGCATACAAGGAGCTGGGAGGGGACACAGCCTGGACAGCTGACCCCAACTGACCATAGGGGTATCCCATCATACTCAGCACATAAAGCTGGGGGGAAAAGAAGGGAAGGGGGGACATTAGGAATGCTGGTGTTTATCTTCCTAAGTCACCATTACATGTAATGGAGCTCTGCTTTCCTAGAGATGACTGAACACTTGCCTGCCCTTGCCTGCCCTTGGTGAATGGACTCCTTGTTTTGTTTTGCTTGCATGCATGGCTCTTGCTTTAGCTATTAAAACTCCTTGATCTCAACCCATGGGTTTTCTCACTTTTACTCTTGCAGTTCTCTCCCCCATCCTGACATGGGGGGAGTGAGTGAGCAGCTGTGTGGTTCTTTGTTGCCAGCTGGGGTGAAACCATGACAGCTGTGAAGAGAGAGACTCTGACCCCAAGATGAGAGTTGAGATGACCTGATGCTGAGTGACTCAAAACACAGCGCTGCTCAGATTAATTTTTAATATGTTTGCAAATATAAGTGTTCAAACTGACTAAGGCCAGAAGGAAATTTTGACACTTGCCTCCTTTGCAATTTTTGTCTTGTTCAAATGCATGAAATCCTGACTGAATTCAAGACTGAGCTTCTGATCACATTCCAGAGTCAGATTTTTGTCAGTGACTGCGTTTTCTTGGTATTATACCAAGACCAACAGCCTCCTGGGCTGCAGTAGGTAGGGGGTCACCAGCAGGTTCAGGGAGCTGATCCTTCCCTTCTCTTCAGCACTGCTGAGGCACGTCTGGAGTGCTGGGTTTAGTGCTGGCCTCTTCAGTACAGGAGAGACATGGAAATACTGGAGCAAGGCTAGTGCAGGGCCACAAAGATGATAAAGGGACTAGAACATCTCTAATTTTAGAATAGATTTGGAGAGCTGTGACATCGTCTCGAAGATGAGAAGGCTCAAGGGTTCTTATCCATGTAGATGAATGCCTGATGGGAGGAATAAAGAAGACAGAGTCAGTCTGTGCTAATTAGTGCTTAGGTAAAGAATAAGAGACAATGGAAACAAATTCTATTTAAAACCCAGCAAATTCTGTTTAAACAGAAGACTTTTTTTTTACTGTGAGAGTGGTCAAACACTGTCACAGATTGCCCAGAGAGGTTCAGTCTTGGAGATATTAAAAACCTGCCAGGACATGTGCTGAGCAACTTCTGAAGTTGTTGGGTGAAAGGAATCTTTGTGTAAAAGAGTTACTGGCATCCTGGTAAATTCGTCTTGAAATGAAGAATACTTTTTCAATGGGATAAATGTCTTTATATTTTTTTTTTTTTAGTATTTGTTATTTGTCTTATCTATTTTACCAGTATTTCCTACTGAAACAAGAATGTTTAGCCTAAAGTGTGGGATTTGTGCGCCACTGATGAAGTGAAGTTTGTAATGTTACTTTCACAACATGAAAGCTTGCAAAATGAGATACAGAAAAATTACAGTGAAAAAATTATTTAAAATATTACCTTAGTGGTTTGTTTTGGGGGGTTTTGCCTGCTTAGAGGCCAACTCTCCTTCTTCAAAATTCCAGGTTTTTGGATGAGCATTTTCCCCATCTTTATTGCAAGTAAACAGGAGAGAAGGAAAGGCTGCAGCTTGGATGGTAATTGCTCTCTGGGCTATGTTTTTGATTTATATTCTGTCTGATGCAGTATAAGAAGTAGTTTGAATTGCAGAACAGAGAGAAGGATTCCCAAGGAAAGTGTCTGCTCTAGTTTTCCATCAGATGAGGGACTGAATGGGGCACTTGAGGGAGCTATTCACCTTCCAGTGGAAGTGGTGAGGAGAAGGAACACCCACCAGCTTCATGAAAAAGGAACTAAATGAAAATAATACATTTTAAAAGAAGTAGAAGTCATTAGTTTTAGGGAAAACCAGTGCTATTATAACCGTGCAAACGGAATGGCTTGAAATACATAAAATAAAACACTGCTATGGGTAGATCTCCTCTGGAAGGAACCTGCTTACACTGGAGTTAATACTGGAATGATCCTAAAGGACAAGGATCAGTTTAAATTATTGAGTTGAAACATATTCATTGTAGATTTTGAAAGTCTGCTTTCAAGATGTGAGGGCTGTTTGCACAGAGCTGTAAGCATACAGCTCTGTACCTGCAAGATGCCATACTGGGAGGAGCAAGAGACGAAAAGCTAATTTCGGCTGCAGGAGGCCAGTGCCTGGCTCTGATGATAATCAGGAGGTAAATTTGAGCTTGATCAAGGGGAGCAGCAGCCTCATTTTCATTTTTTTCAGAGTCAGGCCCCTGTTCTAAATCTGTGCTTCAGAGGAGCCTGTCTCTATCGATAATATGAGAGACTGTCAGCATTAGACTTAGTGCTTCTCTTTGATTTCAGCAACCACCAGTGCCTGGCAGCTTATTTGGGTAGCTAAGTATCTTTCACAGGGAGGCCCTCTGCTCTTTTTTAGTTTTGCTGTGAACTCCACCCATTTACTGGAGAACTCTCAGGTACTCACTGGGAGTAGGGAACACCAAATACCTGGAGCAGGGGTAAACCCTGCAGATCATCTGGCTAGGTGGAGATGTAATGTGGTGCCCTTGGATGTCTGGGAGAGACCTCAGGAGCTTTGCATGAACACCCTCAAAATGTCAATCCCTCTGCTGGTGGAAAATGCAATTCCCTGGAAGTAAAGTCAGGTTATAGTTAGAGCAAATAAAAGTAGCGAGTTAATGGACCTAGCCTAGAAAAATCTGTCATTTGGGTTTATAAAAATACATTTAGAACAGAAAAAACCAAAATTTTGCTGAATTATTCCAAAATCATGTCTCCTTCTTGCTCTGTACTTGGCCATGCTTGCTTGTCTAGCTCACACTTCGCATTCCAAGGCTAGTATTCAAACCTTCTTTGAGGTCTTTGTGGGATCCACTTTGGTTTTTAAATCTTCCCCAGGTCCCTCTTTCACCCCCACTCCTCATGGATCTCCAAGCCATGGGGAAGGTCATGCCTTGTCCATTTGGGAAACACTCATCCTGCTGTGGCAGATCTCGTAAGCTCTCAATGAGATCACAATCAAATCATTTATCCAGTGAGAGCTGAAAAGTTCTTCTGCCCCTAGGAAGGCAAGGTGGAAATAGCAAAGTGAAATATTTTTAACTCTCAACTTTATATTTCCTACTACTGTACAAGCTCTAATTCCTATATGATACAGGGAATTCATATGTGTTTTTTCCTATTTTCTGGCTGAGAGCAGGCATGTTGGTTACCCCCTCACTCATGGAAGCAGCAAGCAGGCCATGTCTGTCTCAGAGGGATATGAACCATGGCAGAGAGGAACAGGGAGAGAACTGTGGTGGCTTTTCTCCCTCACAGTAATACTCCAGTCCTGGGAGGACTTGGAAGAGAGAGGCCAACTGGTTGAAGATGGAGACCAAGCATTTTTGATGTGATGCTGGAAGGATGAAGGCTGGGAATCAAAACCTAGCAAGACTGATGTGCATGAGTATGCTGGAATTGTGCTCCACTGGCCTGGAAAACGAGGGCAAAAGGGTTAGTTCTTCAAAAAGCCGAATGTGCTGTTTTCTAGACAAAAGTAATTTCTTGGCTGTCAGTGACAGCTCCTTTTTAGGAGGATCCTGTTTTGTAACCGTGAATATAAAGAGGTGCTTGGCAGCCAGCCAGCAGCACAGCTACTTAATTTACCAATGAGCACTTGGAAGAAAGGGGAAAGTTTGCTAGAAAGCAGGTCTGCAATACAGCAGGCTGTGTTTCTCCTTGCAACAGAAAATCCGAGAAAGATTTGAAGGACCACATAAATATATTTTGTGTACTCAGATTTACTGAGCCATATAAAATTTAGTGGCTAGAGTAGAGTACACAGGGCAGCTCTGCATTTACCTCAGTCCCTTCTCTCCTGACTGCCAGCACTTGGACCACCTTGCGCCTCCTTGGATTTAAGGCAGTCAGGCTCTTGCCCTTTGTGTAAGGGTAGACTGGCTCTAGCCTGACATAGCTGGAGCCCTACCAAACAAACTATAGAAAAAAAGTAATTTTCTGAATGTTTCTTTCTGGGATGCCTAGAAAACAAATGAAAAAATCTCCTGCCCAGCAGACCTTTGGTACCTGGATGTAAGTACCCAAAGACACCAGTGTGAACTACAGGAGGATGATTTCAGCCCTGTGAGGAAATCCTCTGGGGAATAAAACCTGTCAGACCACAGCATAGCCAAGACCTCAGTGCTACATCAGCAGGACACTCACATCCAAACATCTGGGAAGAGACCATTTTATTAATGATAGGCCCTGCTGCTAGAGCATGCATCCTTTTGGAGATTCTCCTCATAAAAAAGGCCCTCCATGCTGCCTGCTGACTCCTGTCATCTTTATTGGGTTCATGATGAGTTGGCCACAGAACTGGGCTCAGAAATGTAATTTTTCCTTGGAACATTAATCATGATGGGATTCCAATGGCATACATCTCAGTGGGCAACCCCCCTTAAGCATAGGCTCACAAGGCACTCTACATTCTCCTAGTCTACCTCAGCTTGCCACAGCTGGTGTAAAAAATAAATTCTGTGCTGTGCATCCCCCTGCTTCCCAGCATTAGCTTTGCATTTTGTTTAATTACTGGTGATTTTGGAAGACTCAGGTACCAAAGTTTGTGCTCCAATTTCCTGCACAGTTGCCCGTGCCTTACATGCCCAGCAACTCCAGCTGTCCTCTTTTGACTCTCACCAATACTCAGTGTTTTCTCTAAAACTTCTGTGAAGCCCTTTGGCATTTCCAGCTTGAGATTCTGCAGCAGAAAGAAAATTAAAATTTAGGGCAGCATTAAGTTAATTAAACTTACCATCAAATTAATAACACAAGAAAATACTGTGCAGACTACATTATTCATTGTCATGTTTTATTCAGTAAAAACTCCATTTTTAGTGCTTTTAGTATTACTGGAGGATTTCTACTCTGCTCTGCTAGAGTTACATGGCACACAGGGTTTCTCAGGTTCTGTATATAAAGTCAATGTAATTTTCACTCAAGTGATAAAAGGTCCCCCATCAGTAAAAGAAATAAGAAGTCCCATGTCTCTGGTTTCTTGGAAGGAAATAGTCAAACATGAAGGATTAAATTCCTGTATACTTAAATTAATTCATTTTAATTCAGTACCTTTCCTCTTATTTTCTTGCACTGCTACTATTCTCCCTTCCATCAGTTTTGTCCATCAGCGAAGTTCCCAGGTCACCTCTTAAAGGTTTTTCTAAAGGTTTTGAAACCATGATGCTGAAGCCTCACTGTTCCACCGTGGCACATCCCAGCATTATCAGCACAGCTCTGCTCCTGACCACACTGCAGGAGGTCGTTATTGATGAATAATGCAGTGAAGCACTACATGAAGTACGAGGTTAGGACTGAGAGGCTGTGTGCTTCTTCAGGTTTTTTTCATATAAGTGCAGCCAAGCAAGAGCTAAATAACATGGTTCAAAGAGTTCTTCCATCCCAAGGGGACTGTGGATCACAGTCCAAAAGATCTGGTGCAAAATGAAATTATGGGCACAATGCCCCAATGCATGCTTTGAAAAGAGGCAGTGGGAATGTAACTTCCCTTGGAGAAAGGAAGGAAATAAATGGAAACTGAAACCACGGCACAGAGGCAGCATTATTAAGAAGGAAGGCATAAGGAAGGAATCATCAGGAAATATGCAGCTATTGCTGTGGCACAGCATAAGGGAGAAAGGGAGCGCATATAAGCACGTTAGAAGTTCTCTTGCTTAATTGCTATATTTATTAGAGATTATTCTTGATACAAAGTTTATTGTTGATACAAAGATTATTGTTGATTCTTCCCTCTTCTACCTCCTTTGGCCACCTGCCCCATTCTTTTTTGGCAAAGTCTGAGCATTTACAGTATTATTTTCCTGATAACTGGAAATAATGTTTAAAATGTGCATTTTTCAAAAAATGCAGCAAGAGCCCACTCAACCAGAAGAGCTCAGGGTGTTCTTCTCAACCAGCTTCTTTATTTCCTTTTAAAGCAGTATTCTGTATTTCTCAGCCACTTCATGAATTTTAATATTCTATTCTGGTATTTCTCTAGCATGAAGGTCGGTAGACCTTGCCAACATGCTTCAAGCCAGAAGACTTTAGAGCATCTTTAGCATCAAAAATAAAACTCTCTTCCTGTGGCTGTCTGCAGAAAGGTGTGAAAAGCGGACTTTTATGGTTTGATACTTAAGAGCTGCAGTGCCCAGAACAGAACTGATGTCTCCAGGAGGGGAATTCATGAGGCTGAGTGGCACCTAACCAGCTAAGAAGGGAGAGCTGGGTGCCTCAAAGTGGGATTAGCATCCTTCATCAGTCTGAGTGGGGAAATGAGAAAGAACTGAAGCTATTTCTGAAATAAGTCTCTACCTGCTACTTCGGTATTTATACCTGCTCTTTGATGGGCATAAGTTTGGGCCTTTTCTTCTGCTCTTTAGACGAGAGGGTGTGAGGAAAGATTATATTAGTAAAGTTAATTTGAGTTCTTGGTCAGGAACTCAAAAAGGCATGTGTTCTACATCCTCTTCAACCTGAAAAGACTTGAACCTATGTTATCCCTTTCTCATTTTTGCTAAAACTTTCAGACAACAATAACTGAAAAAAGCATCCACTCGCAGCTATCCATTTACCCCATGGAAAAGCTGGCTCCAAAGGCTGCACTTTGATGGTGTTGCAACTATAAAGAGATTTCAAGAGATGGAAACTTGTGACAGCAGGACACAAGCTGCCTTCAGGAGATTTACAGTGTTCTGTGTTATCAACTAAGAGCAGGCCTTCTTCAACATCTACATCCATTAGGATATTTGACCCAAAACCTGACAGCTCTCAGTTCAAAGGGGGTAGAACAGGCTGACTAAGCCACAAAATATGATACAGAGTGCACTGCTGGAATGAGGGTTTGGCTCCTGAGTTGCCGTGGGCCTTGGTGGGAGCTGTTGCCTTGGCAAACTGCAAGCTGGACACTTCCACAGAAGGAAGATGGTGCTGAGGGCTGCTTGGAAGCGTTGATTCTGACACAGGTGCCTGGTGGGGTCAGGAAGAAGGAGGAGCTGGGAGATTCTCCCACATTTGCAGCTCCTGTGGCCTGTGCTGGTTGCTCAGGCTTGCAAGGCTCTTGTCCTCCCAAGATACTGGGGTCCCTCTAAGCAAAGAACAGCAGGCATGTCCTGTGGCAAGGATATCTGACTGAAAAGCAGCAGCCTGGCTGTGGGTGATACAGGGAAGCAGTGCTACACCATGCAGCCACACACTGGCCTGATTTCCAGGCAGAAAATTTACCATTGGAAGATAAGTGTAGTTAATGACTCACTTCTGTAGTGAGGATGGCTTCTCAGCATCCTCTGCTTGACCTTCAAAGTTTGCATGAAGGTCCAGGTTTGCATCACCATACCTTCATAACAGAGACATAAGGCACAATTGCAACTGAAAAAGGTTATAAACCTAAGTTTAATTTACAGCATGCTGTGTGGGCTCACTGACCCATTAATCAGAGTGACATTTTTGATTTACTAGCATGACTTGATTTGCAATATGCAGCTTTGGATACCAACCATGCCAATGAACACAATCAGTGTGGAGTAGTTAGAAAAATCACATAATCACATGACTAGGAAGTGGGTCTTTTTTTTTTTTTTTTTTTTGTATATTTTTTTGACAAAGACCCTTGGTACAGGTGGCTCATCCAAGGACCTGAGCCCTCCCAGCTTTTTATGTTCATTCCTTTGTTGGAGGGTGAGGGAGATCAGCACCTTCTTCATCCAGCCTGGAGATGAGGTTTTGGCAACAGCAACTGCTTTGCCTTTTTCATTGTTGTTTGAGTAGTGTCCTCAGAGAAAATTCCAAATGGAGACAGCTCATGGCCATGCATTATACAACTCCCTGCTTTCACATTAGGACTTTAAAGCAGCCATGGAAATTCAAGGCTGACAGTTCAAAGTAACTCTCCTGTGTCTCTCTTGTTGCAAACACTGGAAGAGAGACATTGCTACGTGCTTGAGTGGGCCATTGGACTGAATAAATAGATGCTTTTGGATGCAAAGTTCATACAATGGCATTTGAGGATGCTATTCAGTAGTTAATTCTGTGAATAATAAGGCATCACTGAAAGCATTCCAAACTCTACATAATATAACTCGGGATTTGAGTTTGGAGAGAGACTTGCAGCAATAATACATGTCAGCACTCTATTGGGGAGGCTGGCAGTGGAGGAGTGCCAACTGATCAGCTTTGGCTTTGTTTTTGTACTGTTTATCCTGTCTGTTTGTGTTGTCAGGCTGAAGTTCAAGAATCAATCAGCAAGCTATAATGGACATATTTTCATTATGGCACAAGGAGCCTCAAGTGTCCTTCAGTCATGTATTATTCACACAAATGGATGAACAAAGAAGCTATCTACTACAGCACACAAATCCCACGATATCTGCACAACTTAAAACTACACTGTGGTCCAGGCAAAGCCTCCACTCTCCTGCAGTTGCAAAGGCAAGAGTAAAATTTTGGGTTATTGCAGAAGTGTGATCACTTGCCATGTTTCTTTTACCTCAAGCACTGGTAGATGCTGGATATAGAGGTGCCAAATGTCTGTTTGCTGAGAGGCCTTTGAAGTGTCTTCAGGATGGGCATGAGGATCCTTTCCATCTCTAAACAGGGAAGATCATCTCACAGTGAGAACTGAGCAGCAACTACTGAAAGACAGAAGATGTTTATATTTGTCTGCCACAGAAAAAAATACAGATGGTATGTTAAAAACCACCTGTGTGTTTAACAGTGGTAGAGACTAATGCTCTGTGAGGAACCTGGGTAGAATTATTCCAAGTTATTCCCAGATTCTCCAAATACTAGAAGAAGTGTTTCCCCATTTTCGTTTTATCTGTGCATTAAGTGTTTATTCTACCAGGGAACTCTGTATTTGCATTCATTGAAAGTCAGCTGGGAATGGTTTATACATATTTTTCAGGATTTCTCATATAAAACCTTGAAGACAAAATCTCTGCAATGCTTTCTGAAAAGCCCATAAGGTTGAGATTATAAACTGCATTTTGTGGGAAATGTTGGCGGGTGTGCAATTGGCAAAACAGGGAGAATGCAGCAACAGCCCCAGTGCTTCCTCAGAGAGCTGTATCCTGGCCCTGCCTCTGCCATAGATGCAACATGTGAATGCTTTTCAGTCGAGCTTTTCCCTGTTCATATGCACTTTATCTTCTGGATAGCTGAGCTGTGGCTTACAGCCAGCATGCTCCGAGCTGAAACTTTGGCCAGGGGGAGATTTGCTTTTCAGACTGTGCATGTAAATTGCTATTTAACACCAACTCCTCAAAGATCTGACTCTGGATCTCTCAATGTGAGGACTTGAACTGTCTAGGCAGCCCACACTTAAACTGAACTTCCCTAACATAACTCTAATAATAATCCAGAAGAACAGTAATCAAGGCAGGTTAGAAAATATAAGATCTAAACCTTTTCCCAGCTTTCTCTCTGTTGCCTGTGGTGACAAAGCATATAGGTTGATGCATTCCTCACTACTTCTAAGTGTGCATCCAAATGAGTTTGATGGTCTAAACCAGTATTCCTCAAACATTTTGCAAGCCTAACATGCTTTCCACTGCAGCTGTGTTCTTGAGATAACCCTTTAGTTTACACCTTTAACTTTTAGTTGGCAGCTGCTCAGTTCCTTGAGTGAGGTGGGACTGGGAAGAGAATTAGGAAAAAAAAGAGAAAACAAATGTGCATATATTTTTATGACATCTCAGAAGTTTTTCTTAAAATTTTTCTAATCTTCTGTGATGCCCTTTTAACATATTTCTGTGAAGGCTTTCAGAACTGCAAATCAGTTCCTCACTTTACAGACCCATGGTACCGGCATTGCTTGGTGGGTCCCAGCCTCGGGTGTTTGTTTTCATTCTTCTTGAAATCTGCTCATGTGTCCTTTCTGCATTCCCTGGCATAGCAGAGCATAAAGCATCTGTCTCTTACAGCCCAGGCAGAAATATGGATTTACTAAAATAAGAAACGTAATTCAAAATTTGATTTTTTAAAAAAGTTATTCTGGCTCCAATATAAATATTTCCAAGATAAGAATGCAACAGTTTTTCTCAGGCCACCTTTGGCATATGTGAACAAGACCAGCTAGACTATTATCCTGGTTTGGGGTCGGCCAGAGTTCCTTTTCTTCTTAGGACTTGCTGCAGTGCTGTGGTTTTGATTCAGTATGAGAACAATGTTGATAACACACTGATGTTTTGGCTGCTGCTAAGTAGTGCTTATCCTAAGTCAAGGACTTTTCACTGTCTCATGCTCTGCCAGTAAGGAGCTGCCAAAGAAGCTGGGAGGAAACATGGCCAGGCCAGGTGACCTGAACTGACAAAAGGGATATTCCATACCACAGAACATCATGTCTAGTATACAAACTGGGAGAGTTACCTGGAAGGATTTTGATTGCTGTTTGGGGTCAGGCTGGGCATTGGTCAGTGGGTAGTGAGCTACTGTATTGTACTTGTTTCACTTCTGTTACTCTCACTCTTTCTCCTTATCATTACAGTTATTATAATTATTATTATTTGTTTCAGTTATTAAATTGCTCTCATCACAACCCACAGGGTTTGCCTTTTCTTTCAGATTCTCCTCTCTGCCAGAGGAAAGGGTTTGGAGAGAATGACGAGTGTCTGCTTGGTACTTAATTGCCACATGGGATTAAATCACAACAACTGTTTTCAGTTATGTCCTTTTGAAAGCTTTCTTAACAACAGTATTCACAGAGGTGTTCATCTTTCCCCAGATTGCCTGGAACCAAATCAGAAGCTACTTTGTTATTTAAGAATCATTACTTTAATTTTCACCTCACTTAAAACATGTACTAACTCTCCAGTGGATCAAACCTTAACAAGTACAGCAGAGCTTGAAGTAGAAGGGCAGAGCGAAAGTAAAGCCATGCCAATTTTGTGGAATCATCTTTGTTTTTTTGTTCAGGAAGATGTCTTGTGTTCTCTCTTATAAGCTAGTTGTAGCTGAAATGCAGCTCCCTCTTTGGGGAGGTCAGCACTGCAGATCACTAAGCAGTGCCAAATTGAGACAAAGCACCTGCCTTCCCTAGGAAACCTAGAGGTGGGTTAGAGTTTAACACTAACCAGTGTTAGAGTTTGAAGCACTAGGGCAGTCTTGAAGTCTAGGGCAGCCTTTCTTCTGTCACTCCCTTGACCCTTTTGCTAGTCAGGGGTCTCTGCAAGCTGACCTAAGCCTTGGAAATGTATTCCAAGTGATGAAAGTTCCATGTCCTTTCCCACAGCCTGGCTTAATTAGCCTCATCCATTTCCCTCCAGTTCTTCATTTGTATTGGCAAGCCTTGTGTCTAGCAAGAGTTGTTGCTCTGAGCTGATTTGAGGTGAATTTTCTTAATTTTGTGTCTGGTGTCCATGAGTGTTGAGCAGAGGCATCTCTAGGAGCTCTGCACAGGACCAGGGATGATGCAGGCTGCAAGGGCCTTCCGGAGTTCTTCAGAGCAATCTGCTTCTCAAAGCATGGTCAACTGATTTCATATCAGACACAATTTTGCTTGTTCTTGATTTTCTCCCCCCACTGATTATTTTTTAAATGGAATTTTTTGTTAAGGTCAAGACTGGTCGTCTCCACTGTGTAAGTGTGGACAAGCACAGGGGGCAGCAGCAATTGTCATTCAGCAGCTATTTCCATTACATGAGTTATGCTTTCTACCTGTGACCTGCTGGGGGGCCTGACTTCCAAAGCAAATGTTCACATCAGAGTTCTAAGAAATATCTCAAGTTGGCCACAAAGAGCTAAGACAGCCATGATAATTACATGCTCTTGAAAGTTTTGCACACCTCAACTATAAAACTCCTCTCCTCCAAGTTACTAGAGGAAGAATGCTACAGGCTGTGTCAGGTCTTTTGTTTGTTTTATCTCCATACAGAGTGTTCAGAGATGGATGGTAAATGGAGGGAAATTGTGTCTTACTAGGTAAAGATACAGATGGTACCTGTTTCAAGAACAGCTGATCTAATTCTGGATACCTAGTGCTTTACAAATTATACATCAGAAGTGGAGGATTCTTGTACATCTGGTGAGGAGCAGCAGCTTTGATTCATGAGCAGCGGCCAGTAAAAAAAGCAGTTTTGAAGCATTATGTTGTTTATAGCAAGGAATCTATTTCTTATCATAACCCTTAGACACCTATGTAATGAGGTCATGTCCAAGTATATGACCCTTACAATTCTGCAAATATCTGACAAAATTCTTTGCACAGTTCTATATTCCATTCAGTAGGAAGCGTTCCTGGTTTTATTAACTTAAGAGGCAAGCACTGTTATATCTGGGGCTCTTGTGCTACTCTGCATTAGGGATTTTTCATTGTAGGTAGTAGATTATTTAAAAATAGATATTCTAAGCAAAAGGAAAGAATTATCTCTCTCCCTCTTCCCTGTAGCTTTTTCAGGGAGCACAATTGCATCCCTAACTATGCAATTCCTTGCATCAAACCATTGCCAAGAGAGTTATTTCCTAAGGATACTGCTTTTAGAAAAAAAAAGAATGCAAGAGATTCCATGTAAGACAATTCCACACTTTTTGATCAATCAGCTTTGAAAAAGAAAACCTCCCAACACTCGATTTACCCTTTTCTCACAACATCTGCTGAGGTTCAAAGGTTAAAGTGATTTAAACGAAGATGCTTAATGTTTTTTTTTTCTCTCAGAGATGGCTCCATTTCAAGTGCTCATAGTATCTTGCTGGGTTTTCAGTGGCATTGATCACCTACACAAATATACCTGAGGACAAACACAGTGATTTTGTGAGTAGGTGAGTAAATCCTTTCTGAAGCTGAGTGCAGCTGTTGGTGCTGATTTCCAGGCTCTGGGTTGACCTTGCTGTGCAGAACAGATCTTCTGGATTTGCATCTAGCTGATGTTCTGTCATGATAGCCAGGTTCTTTCTACTTCTGAAACGATTTCTGGTTAAAACAGCACTCTTGCAGGAAAGCCATGGTAGTTTTACAGCAATTTTTTAAACTGAGGTGCTTTGGGCAAAGCCACATAGGTATCAGTTCCCATTGTAATCCCAGGCAGGCACAATATCTCTTCTAACTCCAATGACTTACTGCATCTGCATGCATGTATGCTAGCAGGAGGTTTTAGAAAGTGACACTTCAGGATGCATACATAAATACTAATTAATCTCTATCTACATCTGTGCTTTGTACCTGTTTTTATGCTAGTAAGTGGCCATGTTTTGCTGCCAGTCATTTTTCCTGGGCATCATAGAGCAGCTCAAATATCCCTTGTTTTGCCATCTCTGGCCATTTGAGAAGTCTTTTCATTTTCCACTTGTCACACAACCACTTCACCCCTTCCCACAACAGCCCTTCACCAGTTTTCTTTGAGGAACTCTGCAGGTCCTTTTATTGGTACCTAACCTCTGCTTTGGAATATCCCTAGTGTCACTGCCCATGTGTGCATCTTCCCTGGCTTTCTCCCTGAATGACAGGCCACAGCCCTCTTCTCTCAGGTGCTCCCAAAGTACTCCCTTCAGCACATTCCAAACCTTCTCTGAGAAAACTCCTAGTTAGAGCTCCACAGCATATCCTACATGGGCACTGGTCCCAGCTGTTCTACTTCATTTGAAGCTATAGGCAATGCTATTGAGGTCTTGTTATTTTTCATCACTGACGCTTTGCAGTATAGTTGAGAGAATAAGGGTGAAGAATAGCAGAAGGGTCTTGCTGTCAGACCAGTTAGTCCTGGAGTCAGGGGCAGGGGAGCAGTGCTGGGGAGATGAGATGGATTTCTTGCTCACCAATCTGAAACGCCAGAAGTTCGGGGAAAGTGGAGAAAACCAAAAGCAAGAAGGAATAGGAACAGTCCTGGCTAACTTGCTGGCTAGGTGCACCAAACACACACACAGTGTCTTTATACAGGAAATTCACGAGAAAAAAGGCATTGCTTGCTTTTCTCTTTTCTCAATAGCATATGGTTAGCCCTATTGAGAACAAGCGTTTATATATATCTGTATATATAAAATTCTTCAGAAGGAAACTTCCCATGCAAATTCACAGTACTGCAATGGCTGGAGAAAGAGTGTTTCAGAGCTCAACTGCTTTGCCAGCAAGTGACTTTCTTTGTTAGATGGTTTAATAAGACTGACAAACAAGATTTAATGCAACTTCCCTTCTGATAAATGCATGGTGAAAGTTTCTGTGGTTGATGTGCTGTGGAAAACATATTCATCTTCTACATAAGCCTTGAGCTGCCAGGTTTTTTTCACACACAGCTTTCAAGAACATGTTTGATTAAGTTATCCAAAAAGATCAAATCACTATATTAGTTTCTTTTCCATGAACTTTACTGAAATCCCCCTGCTAAGGAATAAACACAAATAATCAAACTGCTTTTTGAAAGGCATGAATGACAAGGGCCAAATGAATGACGTTGGACTACAAAAATAAATTCAAAGTATGAAAAGAAGCAATTTATCACACTCATTGCAACCAGACTCCTTGGATAAGCCCTCTTCAGCTTTCATTCTGAAGTGTTTTATTCTAACGCATTACAGTCATTTTTCTACATTTAATGTATGCTTTTTTTTCTTTTTTTGTCCCTCCCTTTCCCCCCCTGAGAACAGAACAGCCAGAAAGTACATTTATTTTCTATTTAAAGTTTTTTCGTGTTTCTGCTGGTGGGAATCTGTTAAAAGTGAATTGAAGATTTCTGTAAAAGTTCAGGTTCTGGACTTCATTACTTACCTTGTGCAGATGTCTTTGTAGGATTCCTGGCTCCATTACACTGGGTGCTATGTAAAATAGTTTTCTTAGTTTACAGAACTCCCCCTTTTCCCCATGAAGAGCTCATAAAGCAGTCTGGCTTTTGGGCACCTCGTACACGTATTACCTTAGCTGCAATTATATTCCTCTAAATAGGAGCCTTCCTCTCCTCTTCTTATAGGTAATTTCTGGATGATTAACAGTATCTCATGGTATATAGGGCAAGGGAGGCAGGGACAGCCTTTTGGGGCAGGCTGCTTGGCAGAGACACTCTGCTCTCTGCTGAACAAAGACTATAGCAAAGTACTCTTCAAAGGAATTGGGGAACCCCAAAGGTCAAACAATATTTTAATTTGAGTATATTACCTCTGCCTGATGCTTATGGTAAGACAGACGTGTGCAGGCAGCATCCTCTTCCTCGCAAGAGCTTTGAGGACACCTGTCCCTGATACACGCCTTCTCTGAGCTCTAGGCAGCGAACTCTGGCATCTGTTTTGGGGGGCTAGTTCAAGTATCTAAAACTAGGATGTGAAATGGTTCATCCCACTGCTTTTGTCTTTCTGTATTTTATAGCCAAGGGCAGTAGGAATGAAGGAGCTGAGTCATATCCCAGCAATCTGAACTCTGCTTCTACCTGGCAGGCTGTCTCGTTATTTTGAAGCAGGTCAGATCCTCCTGGAAGCATTTATATGGCACCAGTCATTGCACAATTCCACAATTGAAGGCTCACAGAAAGCACCGTCATATTTCAAATACTGTGGGGGATTTCAACTCATGTCAAATATAAAATATGCCATTATTTAAACAAGCTGATAGTTTCTCAATTAAATATGTGACCAATCTTTGTAAACCATGTATTCTACAACTCTGTGCTTTGATTTAATTTCTGTGCCTCGTTAAGGATTTCAGACTTCACTCCTAATAAAAGTTGTTTGTTATTCTTTTAAATGATGTAAGAAAATATTAAATTCTTGATGAGCAATTAGGAAAGAAAAGAAACCATTTTCCTGTTTTCCTAGTTTGAATAGATATTTAATTAAAGTGACATGCCTTGGGCAAAACCTAATTAATACATCATCTCTCTGTAACTAAAATTAATTGAAAACTTATGGCTGCTGAGCTGCAGGAGGGACTGAAAATTTCTTTTCTGTCTTCTGACTAGTTTTTCATCATTATTTTCTCATTGGAAGAGAGAAGCCTTTTTGCCAATCATTATTTTTTAATGTGTACTGATGGATGATTCCCTGCTAGCTCCACCAACTTTTCTGTTTTGATCATTGCCATGATGACTTTTAACCTCTGATTTAATTTTATAGGTCACAGAGAAAGAGGGGCTGATGGTATTGACACAAGTCCAAGGTCTGCCAGAATGATGCCATCTCCACAGAGCGGCCAGGTGTTGATGATGAATAGTTGAGCTGGATTCATTGTATGCTGGTACTCTGTAGAGATCCTGCATAAATGCAGGCCTGTAATGCCATGGCAGGAAGTCTTTGAGTGTGATGGACTGAGTAGGAAGATGAGAAAAGTGGTACATGAAAGAGAGAAAGCTGACTCATCCTGCACTATGAAGGGCTCATGCTTGAGAGTGAATGGCAGTGAGTGGAGAGGACAATGGCCCCTGCTGCTGTCCATGAGGAGGGCTGCTGGTTTCAACATGATGGCAGGAATATGGGAAAAAATCCTGAGAAAAAAATCCTTGTGCCCTGCCTTGGACCTCTGGGATGACAGAAAAATTGACTTTCTCTGGACTTCTTTTTATACTCTCTGTGTAGGTGCCTTATTCTTTTTGTGTATGAAAAGAACTGTTGTGGAGAGCACCTCTGGAATTCCTGCACATTAGGGGCAATGGCTGTGCAGAAAATTTTCTCACCTCTCACCCTGCACCTCTGCCTGTAACTCCTATTCCTTCTCCACAGAAGGCTTTATGAAAGCAGAATGTGTATTCTCTAGCACACATTTCCACAAACTGCTCCAAAAACCACCCAGACCAGGCTGAGACCCTCAGCTTTCACAGCAAAAGGAAAAAGGAGGGGAGGAGAGAGGCGTGTCTGAGAACATGAGAAATTGGAGAGGCATCTGTGACAGAAATAAAGGAGTGTCAGAAAGGAGGGGAAGAGGGCGAGGCAAAGAAGAACTTAGAATACAAAACAAAATCAGAAAGTGGGGACGTAAGAAATAAACATACTATTGTAGCTTTTCTTATTCTTACATTTCTATTTCATGCTGACAACAATTCTTGGTGGTGAATCTGCTAGATCATTTAGCTCCTAATCTGACAATAGCTCCTAATCTGTAGCAGGAGTTTTTATGAAAAATTGTGCTATTTCTGCTCTTCTAGGGACTGCAGTTCACTTCAGTGGAAGTCTGAATTGCCCTCTATAGAACCTCATGCCTTTCCATTAGTCTCCAAACTGAGAAGACTTAGGCTTGCTGCAATGAATTTGCACCTTGCACTCTCACTAAGATAAGGAAAATAAGCTTGAAGTTGGTAAATCTTGTGATTTAGGATGTTTTGCAACATGGAATCCAGTTCAACTGCAACATTTGATGCTGGAATGAAGTGTCACTGATGAGTTGTTCTAAAAGCATCAGGTTGGGTGTTTCAGGCAGTTTTATTCACTGGATACTGTACAGTATTATTGCATTCTCCTCCAGAAAGTCATGTAATCTGCAATTAAATTTAGCTTTGCTGCCCTCTAGGGCAACTGGCTCACTTCATGCCATGTGGGGCTTTGGAAAATGTAATATTAATTTCATATTTCCTTCCTGGTTCCCACAACAGTCAAAGCAGGACACTTTTGTGCTCTGGCTTCTGTGGCATGCCAACTTTTTTTGGGTGAAATTTTATATATGTGTAACATTTCTTAGTTCCTGGATCCCAGAATGGGTGTGAAACATTCAGCATATGGAGAAACAGCATTATTAACACAGCAGAAGTGAGAGAGAGGCTTGAAGCTTGTGGGATGAGGCAATGGGTGAAGGGAACACTGATCAGCTCCAGGGTTGGATTTCTGCAATGCAGAAGGCTACAGACATAAGGATGGGGTTGCAGGCCTGACAATTGTCTTTGCTGCTGCTCTCATCCTTCCAGGATCACAGATGTGCTCTCCTAACCAAGAGGCACTTCACACCCATGGTAGCACATAGATCTGGCTTCAGGAAGTGCTAATGCAGAACCTGACTATTTCTTGCTACAGGTGTGAGCAGGCAGCAAACTCAAAATGGTCTGAGAGAGCCAGCGGCAGTGAGATGGAGAAGAGATGGTGAGACAAGGTGTGAAATGTGAGTGGGAGCATGTGGATGGCTAGAGCAGGGAGAGGAAGAAAATTGTGTCTTCAGCATCCCATGGAGGAGGGATTTTCCTAGCCCTGTATGCAGGCAGACAAGGTAGGACTTTGGCTTTCCACAAACAGAGCTGTGTGGCGCTGTACTGCAGGACTGAGCTCCTTGTGGGTATGGCTTTGTGAGTCTGCCTTCAACACAATCCTCAGGTTTATTTATCAGCCTTTGGCAGGAGAAGCAGGATACTGAATAAGCCCTTTTTGCCAGAGATAATATTCAAGTTGCTTTTACCATCATTCATAACTGTATTTCCAATACAGCAACAAACCTCCCCTCTCCCTGTCCCACTCCACAGCATGAGCACATATTTCTCAGTTTGCAGCAGCTCGACCTGTTCCTCTATATAGCTGGCAATAAATGGCATGGCCAGGAAGAGGGAAACATTCAGCTGGGGAAACATTGAGCTACTTAATGACAAGACCTGAGTTGGCTGGCCAGCTCTGTATAAGGATTAGGGATTTGCATCATGCCAGTTTTCTCAGTCTCCTCCATAATCCATGGCAGGGATGAACAGTTTCAGAGAGAAGACACCCAACTTGCCTTGGGATATGAGACGAGAACCTGTTTAGATAAATGCAGATGATTGATGTAGATTGAATCCCTTCTTTCTAGATGGATAAAGATGTGGGGACGTGATTTAGTGGTGGACTTGGCAGTGTTAACTTGATGTTCTTAGGTGTCTTTTCCAATCTAAATGCTTCTATGATTCTGTGAATCCTGCTGGCTACACTGTGGTGGGACGCTTTCAATGTCTTAGTCATTCAAGGTGCTGCCTGATCACAAGGGACTGGAGCAAGTCGTCCATTAGATTCAAATGCATAAACATGAATTCCCCACTGAAATGAAATAAAGGTGAGCTTGTCTAAGTTTTGATGATCTTGTTGCCCATTTCCCAACCTTGTCTGTGTTGCAAAGACAGAGACAGCCATGGTGCTAGGACTGAATTCTGCGAAATCAACTGATTCCCAGTCCCAGACATTGAGGTGTTCACCAAGCTGTGGCCTTTGTTACTATCAGAGAAATGAGCGCTTGGATAACAGCATCCAACATGTTGTTACACATCCACACAAAAAGGAAGCTTTCAGGATCCTTTTGCAATATGAGTCATCCAGTGCCTTTTCTGTTCAGGCTGTCATCAGCCACAGTTTAACAGAGTACCACAGGCTTTGCCATGAACAGGAATGGATGCTTATGGATGTGCAAAGATGGCCCCTTCCTTCTTCTCCCTCTTCCTTTCCAGCTTCTCTGGAAAATCAGTGATATGGAAGTAAAAGGTCATTTGTAAAGGCATGAGACAAACTCAACAGGAGGCAGTTCAAGCAGTTTTTAAGGTATTTGGTTTATATTCCACCCCCATATGTTCATAATCAGTGCAGGGTCAGCCTGCACTCATATAGGAAAGGTAGTGTCTGGCACCAGTGCCCTAAAACACTAGGAAAAATATCCAGCTATCCCAGACAGACAGTGCCAGTGTTGGGGGGCTGTAACAGCAGTGGCCTTCTGTTTAAGATACTGTATAATTTCATGGACAACCTAATCATGTTTGTTTGTGGCAAAGATACCTCTGGTCAGGCAGGCTTCAGCTTTTTCCTAACCCTGGGTCTGAGCTACCTGTGGAAATGGCTACAGCAGGCAACTAGTTATTTTGGAAGCATTTCTGCTACACCATTCTAGACTAATATTCTGGAGGGACAAATCACAGTGTGATTTGATCTGCAAACAGTTACTTAGCAGAATTATTATGTTCTGTACCCACACACAGCAATCCCTCCACTCGTTGTTATGAGAGACATTGTGTTCAAGGCTGAGCCACAACAGAGTGGGCTGTGTTTCCATGGGCTGAAATGTCAGGATAAGGATCTTATTCTGCTTTTGCACTGTTGAGAAGAAGGAGAAAAGGGGTACAAAGCCTTCTTACTTTTAAACATAAGCTTGGCAATTACTGCTGCACAAATACATACTCCTAGGTTTGCCCACCTCTGCGGGTGGTGGTTTCATACCTTTCCAGAGAAACTTGCAGTGATGTAACACCTGACTAAAAGTTACATATCTGAGCACCTGGCATTTTTCTCTTCACCTGCACGGTGTGATCCTGAGAATATTTCCCAGACAGGGAGCTGTGTATATTTGGAAACAGCTGTGTGGCTGTACACAGTCACCAAGTATGGGGCATGTTCTCTATGGTTATTTGCAGCCTGATGTTGGTTTTCATCGCTGGTATTTTACTTTTTTTCAAATGTAAAACACCTTTTGGTGATGACCCTTTGCTCCTCAGATTGTATCTGTATTCCTGCAGAACTCCCAGTAGGGAAATACTTTCCTGGCTAAGTGTAGTGAATGTCAGTAATTACTTTCTTTCAATTTACTACAGTTCTCAGGATTAAGATTAATAAAACACTCTCAGCAAAGAAGCTTAAATAAAGGATGGGTACTTCTAGTTCAGCCTGCTATATTGATTAGATAGCTCCATTTATTTCTCCCTGCTCACTGAAATAGTTTGAAGATGTTGCGTAACATAGGCTACTAATGACAGCTGTACTTGAGGCGAAGTGGCTTTGACTCAAATACTACTGAGAACAAATTTAAAGTATTGTTATCTAGACATCACAGAAGTGACTAAAATCTAGAATGTAAGCCCTAAAGTAATGCAGACAGATAGTTGCTGAACATGGAGCAAAGTAGAAGGGTTGCCTCTCTAATGAAGCACATTAGGCTATTGCTCAGCCTCGCCCCATTCTGCCGTAGGCTGGAGTGAGGTGGCTGGAAGCTGGGGAAAATGCAAGTGAGAGGACTGCTAAAATCATCAAAAGTGAGAAACAAGTGCTGATGCCAAGGTAGACATGGCAGAGTCTCTGACTGGGTGACAGAAACACATTCTGCAAAGTTATTCAGAGTTTGTAAGGGGCAAATGAGAAGGACAGGAGAGCAGAGGAGATGACTCAGCAATATGCTGTGTTAGAAATAGCACAAGGATCTGACCTCCCTTGAAGTGACACTTTTTTATTGGCACAAACAGATTCTACATGGTTGTTTGTCCTACTGTATAATCAGCAGTAACTGCAAATGGGTTTTTACAACCTTAGCCATTTCTGTCTCAGGCTTTGGGAAGCAACTGAAGTTGTTGCTCTGTTTCTCTGGCCTTTTTTGACCTTCACATTTTTATTTAAAGCACTTGTCTACTTTGCAAATTTCAGTGGCATTCGCATTCAGAAGACATCAAGTGCACACCTTGCAAGATTTATATTATGTTTGCTATTATCTCATGCCATCAACTCACAAATGAAATAGCTTAGGTGAAAGTATGCAGGTACAAAGCATGACATTACTCAGAGTAACTTTTAAAATGTCCCTTGCTCTGTGGTGTAGTTTAAACCAACTGCTAAAAACCTGGCATGAATATATTTGCTGACATTTCTGTGAAAGACCATTCTGTGGACTGGGACCTAAATAGCATTTTATTTCAAGTTTACTCACCCAATAAACAGCATAAATTGCTCTGCTCTGCCAAGGGTTCATCTTTGAGCACTTACTTCATAAACAACCCTAATCCCATCCCATCCCATCTGTTTTTCCTTCTCCCAAGCTTTTTGGATGTACTAAAACTGTAGGTTATTCCCTGAGAACTTGAGAGGGAAAAGCAGAAACACCATGGCATTGTATATGCCATACTGAAACCATGTAGAATAGTCCACAAGCTTCCTCTGGGAGAAGTAGAGGAGTGAAGGAATTTAATACAACTGGATACCCAGTACTTTGTGTTTTCATCTGAGGTTTATAATTGCTTTTATAGTGTGAACAGTTGAATTTGTCTGTAAGAATGTAAATAAGTGTGTGGGAAAAGTTTTTAGACTCCAAAATGTTTTGGGTTTTTTTTTTCAAGGGTTTGCATCTTTACAGGAGAGGATAATTTGGTTTTGAGTAAACAGAACATAATATATGTTGTTTTTTAAAACCTCTCACAGCCCTATGGCCTCTCCAAGGGTACGACAAGAGCTCCCTGTCTTTGGACAATGTTTGCCTCTTATCATTGAGGAAGTGCAGAGCCTGTGGGTGCTGCTGGAGATGGCACCTTGAAGAATGAGGGATAGGTTTTGCTTCTCCTGTGTCATGATTTCCCCCTGGCTGGCAGCTAAGCACCACGCTGCCACTCACTCACACGTCCCCCAGTGGACTGGGGGAGAGAATTGAAAGAGTAAAATCCTGGAAACTTGTGGGTTGACATAAAGACAGTTTAACAGGAAAAGCAAAGTCCACAAGTGCAAGCAAAGAAAAACAGGGAATTTATTCACCGCTTCCCATGGGCAGGCAGATGTTTGGCCATTTCTAGGAAAGCAGAACTCCATCATATGTGACAGTGACTTGTGAAAATAAAATGCTATCAATCCAAACATCCTCCCAGTTTCTCCTCCTTCCCCCAGCTTTGTATGCTGACTGTGATGATATCCCTTTGGTCAGTTGTGGTCAGCTGTCCCAGTTGTGTCTCCTCCCAGCTCCTTATGCACCCTCAGCCCTCTCCCTGTTGGAGTGGGGTGAGAGGCAGACAGGGCCCGGACCCTGTGTCAGCACTGCTCAGCTGTAATGAACACATCCCTGGGTTTTCAACACACTTTTGGTCACAGATTCAAAACACAGCCCCATACCAGTTACTAGTAAGAAAATTAGCTCTACTCCAGCCAAAAGGAGCACATGCTGGAGTCATTAATTATGATCAATCTGTATCAATGCACTGATCTGTTTTTGCATCACAAAATAATTGTGAACCTCCTAATCAGGAGAAATTCTGAACTGTCAAGGTAGCAGCAGGTGTGAAGGCTGCATCTCATGCAGAGGTTGTTTGGTGACACAAATGATGATAGCTGCTGTCAATCTGCTCACCCTTTTCCAGAAAAGCAAATGGCTTGCTTCCCATCTGATATTTTTGCAGAGTTGCATGATAAAAAAGCAGCAGTTGTATTTGAAACTTTTTACTTTTGGAATCCTGGGTTCCTCTGCCAGCATTTACAGACAAGGACAACTGAGGCAGGAAGGGGAGAGGGTCTGATGACCTTTCCCTTTCTCATGTTGGGGGTTTCCCACACAACGGCACTTTTCATTTAATGTTTCAAATGTGGGGTTAAAAGAACTCTGGCACGTTAGGAAAGAAACAGTATGGACAAAAGACTTCAGAAACTGCCAGTCCACTGTTTCAAGGGTCCATGAAATTTTCCAAGCCGAGAAAGAGCTCAGTGCAGGAACCATCAGGTGCATGCTCTTTCTAACATGTACAGACCATCAGCTCTCTGCCTCCCAGCTACTGCTGGTGCTTTTTTCAGCTGAATGGCAGATGATGTCTGTGAGCAGGGGACACACGAGCTGTGTCACATTTCTTACAGTGCTGCCTGCATGCGTTACAAAACGCCTCTCTTTGCCTTAGGACAGCTGTGCCCAAGCATGCTGGGCATTGCACTGCCTGAAGATTTAGAGTAGGGATAAATGTGGAGAGACAGGCAAGACAAAGATGAGGGAACAGTATTAGTTTAACATGAGAGCCTGTCCTCGTGAATGGAGTGCAAAGCACCAGCTGTCAGGATGGTGCTTTCTACCATAACCCACGCAGCCCAGCCAGGAGTCATTAAAAATGACTGAGACCAGACATGAGGGACGTGTATCATCTTGTTTTCCATCTCATTAATGTTATTTTATTGTGAACAATTTGAGGGGAAAGAACTTCGCTTCTTCAGAAAGTTTATGTCTGAGCTTGCTCTCTAAGTTTTCATGAAGACCAAAGAGCATAAAACGAAATCACTATGGATGAAATGTAATTGTGCTGTAACAAAAAGAATTTATACCAGACGCTAACTGGGTTGGAAAAGATTTCATAACCGTCCCACTTTGGACATTGCATGTTATTTTTCTTGACACAGGTTTAGCACAAATACTTGCAGGTTGCTGCAGCTGGTCAATGTTGTCTTTTTCCCAGCTCTTCTTAATGCAGACCTGCTTAGAATGAGCACCTCTTTTAAGGTAATTGATCCAACAAAAAGGCATATCTGAAATACAGGTTCAGTCCTGTCACTGGCTTCAGCAAGACCAGCACTAACCCAAAGCTCTGACATGGCCAGTCTGTAGGAAGGATGAACGTTTCCTCCCCAGCTCTGTACAGTATCCCACTGTTCAATCATCCTTATTGCATTCCTGAGCAAGTACTTGTTCTAGTTTGGCTTTAAGTGCTGTTGAACTGTTTGCTTATGCTCCAAAATATATGCTTTGCTATAATGGTCAAACCAGAAATGAACCTTCAGCTAATAATCCTGTTACAATTTGCTTTCTCTTATATTCTTGTGGATGAAAAGGTGGACAGGGGCCAGCAATGTGTCCTTGCAGCCCAGGCTGCATCAAAGGCAGTGTGACCAGCAGGTTGAGAGGTGATTCTTCCCCTCTGCTCTGCTCTGGTCAGATCCCACCTGGCGTACTGTGTCTAGCTCTGCCTCATGCTCAGCACAGAGACTGCAGTAAAGCTGGCCCAGGGCCCCTGCTTGGAGCTGGTTGGGTGTCAGTCAGCAGGTGGTGAGCAATTGCATTGTGCATCACTTGTTTTGTACATTCTGTTTATTTTATAATTATATTCAGTATTTGCCCTTCCTTCTCTGAACTATCAAACTGTCTTTTTCTCAACCTGTGAATTTTACTTCTTTTTCTTCCCAACTCTTGCCACACCCCACTGAGGTGGAGAGTGAGTGAATGAGCAGCTGTGTGGTGTTCAGCTGCCTTGTGGACTAAACCTTGACACTTGATGCTTCTAATGGCAGAGTTCTAACAAATAGAACTGCAGAATACCTCAGGTTGGAAGGGACTTCGGGGGGGATCAAGCTCATTCTCCTGCTCAAAAGGAGGGCTAGTTTCAAAGCTAGATTAGAAAAAAAATCCAGTTACATTAAAAATAACACATTGCAAGTTTCAGTTAGCCAGCAGTGAATGTAATTCTTAGTGGATGTTGTGCTCATAAATTTTCAAAGGGAAAAAGGAGGACAAAGCACTTTAGAAAGCAATAGTTATAATAGCCTTTTTCTTCATTTGAATTTATCATCTCATGCCTGGAAAAGCACCTGGCCTTGCCTTACCTAGAGGGCTGGAGGCAGCCTGGACTTGAATCGTGGAAAGAACAGGATAAATGAGATAAACTGCCTGAAAGAGAATACAGATCACTTGTTTCTTTGTAGCCAGAAAGAAAACAATGGAAAAGAACCTGGAGGGAGGGTAGGTATTAAGAAGCCCATCTCAATGTAATGACATAATTTCACTCTTATGTGAGTAGAGCTGCCTCCTCCTCCCCTCTCCTATAAAAGTGTCCAGCAGAAGTCTTAAGCAATCTTGCAGAGGGGGGAAAGCAGCAGTAATAATATGACAATTTTTATTCTTTGTGTGCAGTTAGGATACGTCTTATAAAATCCTTGATAATTTTCTTCTAAGACAGGCTCCTTCTTCAAAGTTTGTTTTGAGGTAAGCACCCTCTTTAAGGAGAAATGTGATTCACCCAACCCTGTTAGCAGATAAAGTGCTATAATGAGGTATCGCTTTATGAATGTGATATAATTTGATATAAAAAGCAGTGAAGTAGGATTTCAATCACTCTGGGGTAGCAGTTGGGCTGACTTTGACAAACTCATCTGTATGTGGAGGAAGCTGGATTTTCTTTTACTGCAGTATAGACCACAATGTGGAGAGTCATGGGTTCTGGGGGCTACAATTGTCTGAGCTCAGACCACAGCTGATGTGAGAGGAGGAAGTCTAATTAGTTGCCGTAAAAACTGCAGCTTGCAACCAGGCACTGAAAAAAATGTAATCTGGATAAACAGAATCCAAATTTTCAGACTTTCAATTTTGAACTTTATTGATTTTTACTTTTCTTTTTAATGCCCTGAATGTTTAATGCATTTACTACTTCTTAACATTCAGCATAATATGAATCATCCTTTTTACAGGATAATACTTCTAGCTACAATAAAATGCAATGTCTCTTCCTCCCATCGAAAAGCAAACATTTCTTCTTCTATTTCTGTACTTTATATACATAATTAACTTCTAAAAATACATCCTCTTTTAAAAAGATATTTTAAAATCGCACTTAGAAAAACATCCATCATCATTTTCTATGCCTTTTGGGGTAGGAGCTCTGTTTCTTAAATGCATATCCAGCAGGCACTTCCATACTCCTTGTCCAAGTAAACTAGTCGCCAGTCTGTGGGGATCAGTTTGTGCTTCACAGTTCATCAGTTCCCTGCCAGAGCCCAGGTAATTCTCACCATGATGGTAGCAGTGGGAAATACAGCTGTGGCAAGAATTTAGGAGTGGGTTGAACTTCAGGTTTCTTCCTGAGCAGTACTGAATTCAACTCCTGGTTAGGTATATGGCTGAATCAAAACTTCATATGAGCTCAAGTGCTTTCCTGAAGTCTCCAGCAGCCTCAAAGGGAAGCTAATAGCAATCCTTCTAGATCCTTTAATATAAATATATATATATATATATATATATATATATATATATATATATATATACATATTTTTGGAAATATCTGTGTGTTCATAGCTTGCATATGTCACTGTATTTACATTATTAAAGGTTGTATTTTCAAAATGGAGTTTGGAGATGCCCACGTCTGCTGATGGAAGCACACCTGAACCTCAGAACTCCCACGGTGGCTGATTCATCAGTGTAGATCTAAATACCAACTAATTCCTGGCATTTTCAGTTTACCTAATTATTTTCTAGTAAAGAAAAGGATTGGTTTTTTATTGCAATAATTAGGATATTTAAATGATACAGTAAGCAATGACTGTGGGTTTATTATACCTTCTAAAGAAGAAGGGCAGTACTTTTATATGCTTCAGGAATACAATTAAAGCAGGAAATTTTCTAAGCCCTTGCTTTCCTTGGTTTTAATTATTGCTGAAACCTGATTACAGGAACACAAAAAGACACAGAAGAACAAAGAATGTTAAAGGAAGAAGCAAACAGTTGGATTGGTGTGTGAGTTGCAAATGCGCTTGCCTTTCACGTTGCAGGCAGGCATTGAAGCTAAATTTTAGCAAGAACCGGGTAATTTTCTGAACAATTTGTATCAATTCACAGCTGCTGCCCCACGTTGGAGTGGTTTTACGTGCAGCAACTACACGGGTGAATAGTTTTAATGTCTTCTTGGAATGACTGTCTCTCACTTCACTGAACCAAGGGATATAATTACACACTTTATAACTAGCTACTAGCAAGTGAAAATTGCAGTAAACATTTGAATATTTTAAGTGATGTTGTCAGGAATTTGGCCAATTCCGGGTCCAATTGCTACACTTAGTACCTAGGAGACACTGTAACTTTGTCCAACCTAAACAAGAAAGCAGACAGGGGTGCTGATTATTATTTTTGATCTGCCCTTTGGTTGCAATTCCAGAGAGAAAATTTACAGGTGAAAAGATCTCCAAAGTAGGTCACTTCTCCAGCCATAGTTACACTGACAGCATTCGCTGCGCTATAAAATGCCAAGCACCACTCAAAATTACCATTATATATTATGACTCCAGTTTAAATTCCCAGGGTGCATCCGTGGAAGAGTATTTCCCAATCCATTCTTTTTTCTTATGAATTTAAAAACACCACTGAAGCCAAGAGCTTATCTTTCTTGGGTTTTGTTATTGTGAATGTTGTTCATGCTCCATAGTGGGTCTGTGAGTGGCAACTACTAATCAAATCCTATTGTGTACCAAAACAATGTCAGCTGCATCTGAAATTTGCGCACCTCAAGAGTTTTACAGTTCTTTGTCTTAAATGTCTCATTACTTTAATAAGGAAAGTGTTCAGGGGAGTGCTGATGCAATTTTCTATCTCTGTAATTTCCCCAGCCTGCTTTTTGACAATATATGTTGTTTCAAGTGCCTTGCAAGATAAACAACATTCCATAGTAAAATACTGCTGGGTACTAGAGAGGACTTTTGAGCTGGGAATGCAAGATCTGTGAAATGCTATAGTTTCAATAAAGGGCCTCCTGGTCTGTATTGGCTTTTTATTGATTAATTTCAATTACAGTACTGTGGGCAGTGTCTGCATGCTTTATGGATTTCTTTTGAACCAGCTAAGCCATTCTTGCTTTCCCTATTTAATTGCAAATAGGAGTTTTAATCGCTTCCCATCATTTCTTGGTTGCAAGGGCTGATATTAATGGTGGGGAATGACAGATGTGTATTAATTACACCATGACTATTTCTATCTGCTATTTCTCTTTGTTAAAAACAAGCAGGACTTGGTATGTCCACACCTTGGTGCAGGCAGTGTTGCTAAGCTACTGCTGTGCTGGCTGGCACACGTGGGCAGCATCCTTCGGCTGTGAGAATCAATAGTACCTGAGGTGCCAGCACATGTGACCATCGCCTTCATGGAGGTGGCTCGGGTGCCTTAACACCTGGGGCTCAGAATGACATAAAATGAATAGAAATATAAGATGGAAAAGCCCCAAATCAGCTACTGCTGCTTTCAAAGCAATAGGCTCTGTGCATTGCCCTGCCCTATGCCCCCAAAGATGAAGTGCTTAGAGCACAATAACCTTGCATGGTTAGTGAACAGCTCCCCTGCCAGCACTGGGACAAACTGAGCAAACTGCAGGGAAAGGAAGATGCCTCTTCACCCCATCCCCAAACCTTCCAAGCACAAAATTCCCTGAACATCTTAGACACTCCCAAGTATGACTTGGGCAACATCTTTTTGCCTGAATCCAAACCCATGTGTCCTTCATGACCAGACTGAAGAAGCCTTTTGCTGATGGTGTCTGTGGACACTACTGAGGCTTCCTGGTGACCCCTGAGCCCATGTGATGGACCCATGTGTGGTACTGGCTGGCACCCAGGCCAGCCATGACCTGGCACAGAGCTGCTCATACACTATGGGAAATCTAGAGAAATCTCTTTCCCAGCCAGCTGACCAGCCTCTGTCCTGGAGCTATAAGTAAAAAAACTACTCCCCCAAACCACAAAAAACATTGTACAGATCAACTTTAGCTGAATACCTAATTAAAGTACTAAAATATAATATACAGTTAAATATACACAATTAAATACGTAATTACAGTACTTCAGGGCTGGAAACGTTGTTTTGGTGACTGTAGCCCCACATGGGCAGGAAACACCAGACAGAACACTAAGGGAATAAATCCTACATGTAGCTGGTCTGTCCTGGACCGCTTCTTGTTTGAGTTTTTGTATCTCTCTAAAGACCTTTTCTGCTTAACCAAATTATCACTTTTCCCTCTCACTTCGGAGGCATAAACTATATTTCCCTTTGAAAGATGAATTCTGGGCAAACTGATACTTTAGATACAGCAGAGAAGATAATCTTATGTGAAGTGATTAGCTCTTCAAGTGAATTACACAGTTAGTTCCATTAGCAAATTGTCTTTACTGTTCACTTCTCTTAACTGCTCCTGCTTACATGGCACACTTTTAAAGCTACTGGTTTAGATTAGAGGATTTGTCTTGGTTTGTGGCTGTGTTGCTGCTAATTATGTTAATGGTGAAGCAATCTTACATTTCTTAGTTTTCATATGCAACAACCATTTTCTTGTATCTGATATTCTTGGTTTATGTTTTTCTCCCTTGTTTGCCTCTCATTTTTGGGGTTTATGCCAACATAATGACATGCCATTGAAATCAGAGCCAGGACTCATTAGCTCTAGTAATTACCACCTTCCCCTGTCCTGGGGGTGTAGAGCATCACTCCTTTCCCTACTGTCAGCCAAGCTTTTCATTAGTGCAGCCATCCACAGTGTTAACAAATTCTCTCAGAGCAATGGGCTGCTCCTATGCCCACGTAGAGTGCAGGGATGGTCTTCTCTCAGCCAGTGGATCTCCTCCCTCTCCTCCCTGAATCACAGATATAACAGCCAATGCAAGCTGCCAATGTACATTTGAAAATCTCCCTTGTTATGATTACTTATGACTTCTTTCCACATCCAATTAGAAAAGTATTTTCTCTCAAACACCACTCAGATTTCTGCCCTTCATTTCTCTTTCCCCACAGTTTTCACTACTCTTTTCCCCATTGTAACTTTCTAGTTGCCTCCTTTCTCCCTGTTTCCTGGGTATCACTCCTTGCACTAAACCATAACTGTGCTTGCCTCATGTCTGCATCTCACCTCTTGTAAGGATCAAAAATAAAATTAACAAGAAGGATACATGACAGCTGAGAAACTCCACATCCAATGTCCCAGAGACTACTTGTTAGTGCCATCAATGTCATTTGGAGTAAAACAAATGCTGGGGAGGCAGATCTGGGGTCCTTGTTTCTTGTCATGCTGTAGATTTATTGAAAATAATTTCAGGATTGTGATGTCCCATTATTTATCTACGGTTTGCTCATGCTACTAAATATTTGTTTTATTTTGATGGAAGTTAATTTAACACACTTTTGTTCAAAAGGGTTTTTAACACTCAATTATGACAAAGGAATAGCATTTGTCTTATTTGCTTGTTGAAACATGGCATAGCTAGGATTGTCTTTCGCATTAGCAACAGATGGCTAATTCTTCCTTCTCTTTAAAACCACAAAGGATAGGAAAGCTGTTACTTTTGGGCACTGAATATATTCCTTTCTCTTTGGTTGCTGGGGCTAAAGATCAGAGTTTAGCTTTGATTTCTGACTGCTGTGTACCATTGCTCTACCTCCACCACTGCTAGCTTTTCTCCTGACAGACATTACAGCTACAAGACAACAAAGAGCTTGATCTCTTTGCTGAAACCTCAGTGAGCCACACAAATGAGTTCGCAATAATATGTGGATGCCATGATGTTTCAAGGCCCAATCTGAATTTCTACACTGACAGAAGAGTTGCCCTGTATGGTTTGTCATTGCACCAGATCAAGGGTAAGGCCTTCTAGGGCTAACTAGCAGTGCAAAACAGCTTCTGATGTTTTCTGTTAGGAAAGTGACATTTGAAGACTTTTTCCATTAACTAGAAGATAAAATGGAGATAAATGACCTATGTTTTTAGACAACTAGATTCAGTTTTGGCATTTACATATATTTCTGTCACACAAGCCAGAGCATTTACATAAAAATAAAGCAATTTGTTAAAGATGAAGGCACCATTTTAGATTGGAGTCCAATAAGAGAGGCTGCTGTAGCAAAGTTTGTACGTCATGTGTGGCTAGCCTTGCTTGCCTGTATTCTTCGAGAGTAGAGGTCAGACCCTGAAGGGCAACAAATTGGCTTGTTTCCATGGATGCCAATCAATCTGTGAGCCGGGTTTGGGTTTGTTCCAGTTTGTTTTCCCCCCCACACACTGGCCTAGGTCTAGAACTTTAATACAGGATTTTCAGAGGCAGAATTTGCTAATTTTTGTCCCCATCTGGATAAGAGGCGTTTCAAGCCTTACAGTGGATACTGCCTCTTAAAGGACCTAAAGCTGGAGGTGGGATGCCCCTTCCCTTTGCCTCCTCTCCTCAGGCCACACTCTCCACTCTAGAGGGATTCAATGGCTATCAACTACTCCTGCAAGCATTGGCCACCACTGCCACATGCTTTGTGACATAAGACTTTTAGAAGTTCAAATAATGTACAGGATAGCATAAGAAATGCAGAATCTGAATATGAAGTTTCTTGGAGTTCCTTGAATCTTGGAGGGCCAGCTTTTTTTCATGTGCTGAAACAGAAATTGTGGTTTCACATCTGGGAGCTTCAGAAATATGCTGGAATAGGTTAGTCTGGAGCTAACCCATGCCTAAGGCTGTTACTGCAGATGAAATTACCCTAGAGACACATCTGCTCTACAATGGCCCTCATCCAGTAAGGCAGGTAATAATTTCACAGGCCAATTAATAACTTTGCTCAGTTAGGTTGCTTCTTTGAAGCTAATAGGGCTATTCATATCTCCAGGTTAGGCATACACATTCAAATATCTTGCTTAATTGGAGTCTGTGATTCCTTATATTGGCCAAGATCTAGTGAAAAGATTTTGTTAACAATGAAGTCAAAGTAGCATATTTCAAATTTCTTTTATTATGTTACCAGGGAGCATTTGTTTCATTAATTAATGAAATTATTATCTCAAACCAGCTTTCACAGCTCTTGAGAATTTTACAAGTATCACAGTGTAAGCATAACAAGAGACCAACTCTGTTAGTATTGTTAAACTTTCAGAATTTATAGATTAGATACTAGAGAATTTAATTTAACATTCTCTAAAGAGTTTCACAGGTCTTTTTCTGCAAGATGTTTTCTCTCTTATCCATCTATTTTAGAGCTGTGATTTTGCACTTCTTTTCTAGCTAGTTCATTTTTATCCTTAAGGGCATACTGTATTTTTAAATTTCTGAGTCTTCCTTACAGTTTCACTTCCAAAAATAGTAAAAACCTCTTTTGGAGACATATGTTCTTTGTTTTGCATTTGTCAGAATGAGTAAATAATTCATCCTGATGTTGTAAGTAATGCCTGCAGGTGTGTAAACACCTGAACTGGAGACACAGACACATTTTTAACATAGTGAAAGAGGGAAGAGACAGTCTAAACTCCTGGTTTTCCTTCTCAGGCCTTGAAAACTTCTGTGCCTCTGCATATTCAGGGACAGATCTTGTGATATGCAGCCAACCCTGTGCAAAGCTGAAGATATTACCTAATATTTGGTCTCAACAAGCCAGTATGGAGCATTCTGGTAGTCATCACTCGTATCTGGAAGTCCGTGGGTTTCTTATCGAGTCCCTTTCTCTGCCTGTGAAATTCCAGATGGGTGAAACAAACCCTGCTCCCAGCATTGCTTCCCTTAAAAACATGGATTGTAGTTTAAGGCCCTTGACTTATAAATTTTTGCATCTCTAAAGGGCTTTTGTAGCATAGGTGTATGACACAAAAATCACAGAACAAAAAGAAATGCCAACTTTCAAATTATTGGGAGGTGAGAGATGTAGCACAACACATGTCAGATTTTTGATTATCTAAATGGGAAAAAAAAATTCCAGACAGTACTGGCTGTCTGAATCTTCCCAGAACAGAATTAATTTTTGCTATACAGTTGAATTGACTGATGATAGGATGGCGAATATTTGATGTGGTGCTGCTGTCAGCAGCATGGCAATAAAACAAAGCAATAAGGAACAGGGCCAACACTCAGACAGCTGAGCAACATTTGTAAAGGTAATTCTACAGCTTTACAGTTGCTGAGAAAACATGTGCTTTGATGTGCTAAATTAGCATGTAAACGCAAAGCCAAAGGTTTAAAACACTCAGCATTGCAAAATAGTGTTATGGTATTTATGGAAATGGAAATGACCTTCAGAGGAATAACAAGAGCATAAATGGAATAGAACAGACCTTCTTTTTGAGTAGAAAACGTACCCAATGATGGCATTCTTCCGTGCCTTGTGTCACACAGACAAATCCAATGATGACAGATGCCCTCTGTTATCCCAGGATAAGAGAGAAGATCCTGGACTCTGGCAGGCACAGCACTGCAGCTGGGGAAGTTTGCCATGTCTGCCCCTGTCCCTGGGCAAGAGCTCAGCAGTTTGTGTGTGCTGGGCAGGCAGCTCTGCCAGGACATTGCCTGTGGAACTAGCTGGTCATTTAGGTCTAGCCTGGAAGTGATTTTTGTGAGCTGCAGACTTCCCCCGAAGGAGTCCTGGGTCTCTGGGCATACCTGGAGGAGTGGAAAGAAGTGTGTGCATGGACACACTGGAGTGAATTGTTAGCTTATTGCTGCGTTCTTGACTTGCCTAAGGGGTTTTTAATGGCCAGTTCTTGTTGAAACAATTCAGCAAACTTACTGTGGATACTTTCTGATAAAATGGTTCTCATGAGCCTCAGTTCAGCCAGGTACATTGATGAAGTCAGCAGCTGTAAACACATACTTAATGCTTAAATAACCAACCTGTGACATGGTGTTGCACGTTGTAAAATATCTACATGTGACACAAGTGCCCAGACACGGGTATGCAATATTTCCCTAGATGCCCTTGAGCACCCAAGACACATGGCAAAGAAACCTACAGAAATCTCACATCCATCAGCAGCCAGAGGCCGAGGGGTGTATGCTTGAAATGCATGTGTGATTTCTCACCTCCTTGCACATTCACAGTGGTGTAAACTTAAATGAATGGCAAAGTGGGTTGAAAGTGGATTGTCAAGTGAGAAGGGTATATATACTTATGAGGGTATGTTTTTGTTGCCAGTTCTTAAGATACTTTTTAGACCTATTTGTCAGCGTAGATCTCAATGTTTCTAAGCAGCCATCTTATAAACCCCTAAAACCTTCCCCAACTTCCATCATGATGCTTCAGTGCCATCCCATAAGCTACCAGGGGAATCTGTTACCATTTTCTGGCAATGTTACCCCATTTTATAATAAAAGGTCTGCACCTGCCTATTCTGCCAAGGAGCCTGTAAAAGGCTCAGGAAACTCAAGAGGGGAACAGCATTATTAGTTGGTTTGACAAAGACAGCTCTTACCGAGGGAAGAAAGGCTTCTTGATTTCTGAGGTATCTTATAGGGACTTTTAATTCTGCTTTATTTTGGGAGAGAAATGGTGGATGGAGATTATCACGTTACTGGTGAATACAGGCATTCACACAAGCAAATAAAGACTGAAGGTCTTCAGTGACTGATTTTAATTAGCAATGATTAAAGGCAAGAGAGAAACAGTGTGACAAAATGAATGGCTGTTCATGCTTTCCTACATTCAAGGTTTCTAGAAGTTACAGTGCTTAATCAGCTCCAGGTCAATTACACAAAAAATGGACAATGCTTGCAAGATTGTGTAGGATGCTTGTTGTCAAAACAAGGGAGGAGGAAAAGACTCATCACTCAATTGCAGCAAAAGTCAGCTTTGAAAGGCTTTGCCCTTATGCTGTGTGCTGGATGCTTTCTTCGAAAATTGTGGAACATCAGGATCATCTAGTCCAGAGAAGTGATGATTCCACCTTGCTCTTTGCTTAGGCAGAGCCCCCTGCTCTTGACAGCAGATGTACTATGAACAGCCTGGGCAAGCCACTTGACTGTGGAAATCCGCACTTCTGAACTCAGTGCTGGTGATTCACCATCATTTGGCAGCCAGAACCATAATTGGAGTAGAAATAAAAAAGCCCCAGTGCTCAGCAAAGGTTGTTTAAACAGTTATTAGAATATCAAATAAATACAGTGAAATATTTTTTCCTTCTAAAATGTTATTTGCAGTAATTGCGTATTTTATCTTTAACAGATAGTTGTGTTTGTTACCTGTCTGATTTTTATTCAGACTTAAACTGTAGCAGCTTATTTAAAACTGCATTTATTATTTTTTCTATGCAGGTCGCATAAATGAGTGTCAATAAGAGCAGTATGGAAATGAATCAATTTGTAATTACAGTAGCATTAAATATATTTTGTTAGTGTCTGAATGGAAAACAATTCACAAGGAAAATTAATTCCACCCACTTGAAAGAGGAAATCAAAGTTGTGCTTTAGTCTTTGCTCTTTAAAAATAGCTGATAGTCAGCTTTTTATTTTCTTTTTTTATATTTTAGCTTTTCTGTGGAAATGAAAGTCAATGTTCTTTCTTTAAAATAGAATTAATTTAAGAAACAAGAATAAAGGCTGTGTTGGAAAAATTTAATGGCGTGCTGGAAAATTTCTCTTGAACTACAAAGCACTGGTAAATATGTTTAGTTGGTGAATGAATCTGAAAAGAATTTCTCAAACCAACAAAGGGCAAATGAATTACCCATAGGTATTTTGTGCTGTTGTCTAAGCCTTGTCTACAAATCTGGACTTTGTATAATGCAAACATAGGATATTCTACTCCTACGTGTGTTACAAACCCATCCCTGTGTAATTTTTTTAAGAGCCCTTCTCTTCATTGGTGGCTGAGAACCCTGTCCTCTTTAGGGGAAGCAAAAGATGTTTGAAGATGGAATCTAGTTTGAAGAACAAATGATATTAATAATAGCATAAAATTCAATTAAAATTTTTTAATTAAAAAATGAAAATACCTGTGGAAATTAGTTGTCCTAAGTGTATGAAGATGGAATCTGACTCAGCACAAATGTAAGAAAACTGATTTATTTTTCCTGAGTTTCCCAGCTGAAAACAAAGATCCTTTGAGGGTCAACTCACAAAATCAGATTTTGTTGTCACTGACAAAATTGCAGGTAGAAAGCGACACAATAGGCATGTTGGAAACAAGATGGTACCGTCCAGCTGAGGACATTGACCCTTTGGAATTAATTTAAATGTATTTTCACTGAAATGCTATTTGAAGCATTCCCACTGAAGAGTAGAAGAGAACCAGATCGTCCTTTTTGCAGGAGTTTTCCAAACTCTGAAATTTATTTTTAACTAAAACTGTCAGTTTCCCACAAAAATAGCTAAGAAATATTTGGAAATTTTCTAGTGTGTTTCGGTTTAGTGCTAACACTAAAATGCTTTGAGTGACATTTGCTTTTTAGTACCACGACATTACAAAACCAGACATCATTTCAAGCTGAAAATCAAACCTGGTGGTTTGAAAAGTATTGAAAGAACTTGATTGGCAGAATGTCCTGAGAGGACTGACTTTCATTCCTTTTCTCTTTTTGGCAAAATGAAATTTCACTGCAAGTGATATGTGCCTACATAAAGGTTCTGTTTCTGTCAAAACATTTTTTTTCCATGTAAAAAACTTCGTAGAAAAATGTTTGTCTGGTACCAGTCCTCAAGACTTGCTGATCAGCACAACTTTACGTGCTTGCATCTCATATAACCACTGCATAATGCATGATTTAAAGAAGATCAGGTTTCATATTTTTTTAAGACTGTCAGTATGAACTACAGAGATAATAGTCTTGGCCAGAAAATTCTAGTTCTGTTGACATACCCTGTGCCAGTAATGTCCCTCCTTTGCTCTTTTAGATGCATTCTGGCCAGACAGAAGGCGTGCCTCTATTGCTAAAATTTCTTAGATTACAGCACAGGTTAATATTTCAAAAAATGAACCAATGCACCTTTATTTGTGCCTACATGAATTTACATGGAAAGCTACATTTGGGAAGTTTTTTTCTGCTTGAGCTGTGTTTTGTCAGCTATGTTCCACAGATTCATCTACAGCAGGCAGTGTCCAGATTACTGCTGAAAGCAGCATGCCCTTTGTGTGTGTACGGAACTCAGGAAAAGTATCTGGAAAACAACAGGAATGGAAGAAAAGAAGGTACTTACACAATGCTCCTTTGTGGTGAAGTTCTCAAATATGTACTTGTCCTTGCCCAAATATTGATCCCTGTTCCCTGATTAGTTGTTGGCCTCAAGTAAAGTACACAGAGGGAAGAACAGAGAGGCTGTGGCACAAACCGTGTTCCAACTGGTGAGGCTCATGAAAGGCATCAAGAAAAGGCTGTGTGAATGCAGATGGAAAGAGAGAGGCAGAGCGGGTCACACGAGCAAGCTGATGCTCTCAGTTCCTCAGTGGGGTCCAGAGAGCAGGGGAAGGACGTTGCTCAGGTCACTAAGAAGGAGAGAAAGGAGGATCTAGTGAAGCATAGAATCACTTAAACTGGAAAAGACCCCTAAGATTTAAGAGGTCCATTAAGCTGACACTGCCAAGTCCATCACTAAATCATGTCCCTAAGCACCATATCTAAATAAAGCCTTTTAAAGGCCCATACAGAAACCAATTTGGTGATATGTGCCAGCTAATACAAATTAGTCAAGAACAAGTCATGTTAAAACATTTATTTGGCTGATTAAGGAGAATTAAAAGGTGTGATATATCTTGACCTGAGCATGACTTTTGGCACTGTCTTGCATAAGCAGGTTAGGGAATTATCTAGATTAAATAATGATGAGTGGGGTGAATAATTGCATTACAATTGCTTCAGAAACTGTTAAGAATAATTCCATCTTAAATTAGCTGTGCATTTTAAGCGGAGTCTTGTGGAGGTCTGTCTGTTTTATTCAGTGTAGACATTAATGTCTCAGAAGAAGGAATATGACAAATGCTTGTAAAATAAACAAATCTTATAAGAATTGAAAGAATTTTGACAGGCCAGATTTTAATTTAAAATAATCTAGATATTTTGGAGAAGTGATCCAAAATCAACAAGAGGGAGTTCAACCAAGGAAAGAGCAACGAACTGTGGTTAAGAAAGAAAAAAGTAAAAGACAGCTATCAAATGAGAAATATCTGCCAGTGCAGCTGTACTGTGAAAAAGCATTTGAGAATTGGAGTGGAGTACAAGCTGGATCCTTTCTGGGAATGCATTACAAAAAGTGTAATGTGCAAAGCACATGGAAATAAATGCACGTCTCTTCATTGTGCTGGTGAGACCTCAATTGGAGTACTGGTACCAATCTGTAAAGTAGAATGAGAATGTGTAGGAGACATACAGAAAACAGTAGTGAGAATGCTAAAAACTTTGGGCTGTATAAGAAAATCCTAGGCGAATTGTCCTTTTTCTAGAAAAGAAGATCAGTGAGCAGAAAGTACAACCTTCTCCAGCATTTAAACTGATTTATACAACATAGAGTGGTGATCATTATTCTCTGTAACTGGGTTGTAGGGTAGGAAATAACCAGCTTAACCAGCAAAAAAGGCATAGAGATGTGAACTGGAAAAGGTCACTCTGGGAATTTGTTGGATCACTGTCTTTGGACAGTATTACAGGTGATTCAGGCCAGTGCCTATTAGAGAGGTTTTCCTGGTGATTACTTATAGCTATGAGGGAGCAGAGGAAGGTGCTGAGTAGATCAGCTTACAGTTTCACACAGCCCTGGTTTTGTTAATTAACATTACCTCTTGGGGATTCTCTCTTCAGAAGTAGATTTGCAAAGATACATTAGCTGCCTTCTTATCACACACACAGACTGAGGGACTGAGCAGGAGAAGGTGCCCGCAGGTGAAGACCCCGGTACACAATGTCTCAATACACCTGCTGCTTGGGTACACAAAGACATCAGTGTGCACTGTTCTTGTCTGCCTGTCTCTAAATGGGCACAGTCTCTACAAGAGCAACTGCTTTGGCAATGCAAATTCTACATTTTAACTGGGACAAAGTAATCTTTGCAAATATCCTCAGCTAAAGATAATCAGGAACTGAATAAAATTGCCATCAGCAAACTGGAATTGTCAGTTGCTAGCTGGAGAAATACATTCTTTGTCTGGTATATTCTTACATCCTGTGCTGAACTGCTTCATCTTCTCCCTTTTGAAAATGTAGAACAATTTTAATTTCCTTTGGCAATATGTGGGGATGCCCCAGATACCTAATAATCGTGTTTAAAAAGTAATAATTCAGCGG
Organism: Eopsaltria australis; assembly: GCA_034509425.1. Taxonomy (NCBI): domain Eukaryota; kingdom Metazoa; phylum Chordata; class Aves; order Passeriformes; family Petroicidae; genus Eopsaltria; species Eopsaltria australis. Next base: position 329,127 of record JAVTVJ010000091.1, on the reverse strand, counting down.
TAATAGTGACAGAGAGCTGGTTTTCCAGTTGTCAAGGTCTGAGGCTAGTATTTGATGACAACAGCTTACCTGAAGCTGAAGTCCTTCCTTGCATGAAGCCTGATGTAATTGTCTTCTCTGCGGCCTGGGAGCAGGACAAACTCTTGCCCAAAATGATGCCAGAAATTGGGCTCATTAACCTTGGGATCAATCCAAAGTTCAGTACTCTGGGGTATAACTGTCGTGCACATTGATTCAGAGATGCCTTGTGAATGTTGTTGTCAGGCAGCAGAGGAAAACAATTTTGAGGCTGAGGAATTGCAAGCTCATAAATCTGAGATGTCCTCACAACACAGTCTGCAAATAAAAGTGAATAGAAGTGAGTTCCTTTTCTTTGAGGTTGAGAGTGAATAGCCATAAAATCTCTTAGTCCTGGGTTTATGAACAGAGAATATGAACTTGTCCTGGTCCAACTTAAACCATATTTCATTTGAGGGTAGGAGGAGATTTAGCCAGATAAGTCACTGGGTAGCTCCTCTGATCCTTGTCATTGTACAGGTTGTTCCATGTTACAATTGCAATCCTATGATCTGTTGCTGAAAACTTTTGTATTCTTTTCTGCTATACCAGAGCAGGACTGAGTGGATGAATGTGTACATTTGTACATTTTAATCAACACGACATTCCTAAAGGAAAACTTTGTGTAAATTTTATGTGTGAAGATGTCTTAAAATAAAGTAACTTTCAGGGCTAGACCTGTACACTTTCACATTGGCTGTAGGTCTCTCTCCAGTCTAATAAACTAAGATCAGATTAATGTTCAGTGATTAAAGTAGAAATGCTCCCTTGGTCATCAGGGAGATTTTGAATTGGGTCCTTGACAGGACATTTTTTTAAGTACAGAAAATTATGACTAGGTTATTTACACTCTACTGTATCATGAATCAATTTGATGGACAAGCTGCTGTGTGAATACGTATTACAGAAATACTGAATACAAGTAAGGTCAGAGACTACAGCAAAACAAAGTAAGACCTGAAGGCATACTGAAAAAAAAGATTGCTTCTTGCTTTAATGCAAAATTTTATAGGTTTCTGTTGAACAGTGACAGTTATATGCTATTTCCAGCATTTAGAACAGGTAAAGAATACATTTATAACTAAACTTTGGTAAATTATTTGTTTCAACTGTCAAAATTGTCAAGCAAAGCTTCTGATAAAAATATTTTTTCAAGGAGTTACTTAAAATCATCTATACTGTCTGTACTCCTTGATACTTTGATTGCAGACAAACTTTTTTAGTCCAGAATTGCGTTTAGATTGTCAGGACACAAATTTACATAACACAGGTTCTGCTGAATGGAAAATCCAGTGATCTCATAGGAAGTCATGTAATCTTTGCAGCAGGCTCTGTGAGAGTCTTACAGTTCTTGCTTGCACTTCCACCAATAGCAAAGACATTTTTTAAAATTAGAAGGTCCCACCCAAGAAAACCCTTCCACATGTGCAGAAGTGCATCCCTACTCTGGAGAGTACTGATGTGTACTTTGAGTTAAGTACATGGCACATCCTCACAAATCTCAATTTTAAATCTAGAAAATAAACTGCAGCCTTAGAGCCCAACTGTGTTCTCTTGAGTCTCAGACTTGGAGAAGAAGCACCAAAAAAGTCCTGGGAGGAGGCTTACAATCATATAATGTGCTCAATAACAAAGCCTGGCTGTTAAAATTAGAGGTTCTTCATAGTTTTTGAAAATCTCACGCTTCTCAAACCAGGCTCAGAACTTCATAGGAAACAGCTCATCAATCTGACTTCCTCAAGGCTGATAATTACTGGCTGATTGTTTTTCAGTGCCAACGACTTAATTAGAAGCTTTCAGCAACAGGGCAGAGGATGGCCCTGAAAATGATGAACCCGCAATGCTTCTCGGCTGTTATGTTTGCATGGTCCCTTGCCTGCACGTGGTGCTCAGCCAACATGCCCATAAGCCATGTCGCTGTATTTGCATGCTGCTAAGGCCAGTTTGAAAGGCACAGCCTCTCAGAAGGGTGCTCTGGTCTCTTTGTGCCTGCTAAAAGTTCCTATGTGGCTTCTAGGCAGCTTAGAGTGTAAAGCAGCTGTGCTGGATTTGTCTGGGTTAATTTTCTTCACAGTGGCTGGTATGGGTCTATGTTTTGGATTTGTTCTGAACACAGGGTTGATAATACAGAGATGTTTTTGTTATTGCTGAGCAGGGCTTACACAGAGCCAAGGCCTTTTCTGCTTTTTGGACTGCCACACTGGTGAGGAGGGTGAGGGTGCATGGGAGGTCCGGAGGAGACACAGCCAGGACAGGTGACCCAAACTGACCAAAGGGATGTTCCAGACCATGTGACATCATGATCAGTATATAAAGTGGGGGAAGAAGGAGGAAGGGGGGGGACATTTGAAGTGATGCTGTTTGTCTTTCCAAGTCACCATTACACATGATGGGGCCCTGTTGTCCTGGAGATGGCTGAACACCTGCCTGCCCATGGGACACAGTGACTTAATTCCTTGTTTTGCTTTGCTTTTGCACGTGGCTTTTGCTTTCCCTATTGAGCCCATGAGTTTTCCAGCTTTTACCCTTATTCTCTCCCTGATCCTGCTGGTGGGGGAGTGAGTGGATGGTTGTGTGGAGCTTGGCTGCTGGATGGGATTAAACCATGACAGCAGAATTTATCTGGCTCTGGGCATGGCCTACAAGACCATAACAACTGCAAAGTGCATAGTGTTGGATCCTGCAGTTCTGTGCTAGGGCTGGGCAAGTCAACTGCTGTACTTCTACAGTGTGATGGGGAATATGAAAGCATAAAAGCTCCTTTTAACTCTCCTCCCACTGTAAATCCACATCCGTGGGCCTCTGCAGAATAATAGCAGGAAGTCCTAAAGAGACTTAATGAGGATCTCTCAGCATCTGGGTTTTTTTAAGATAAAGCATTCTGAACTTCTGAAATATTTTGCATCCTGCTAGAAACAGAAATCTGATATTTCTCACAGTATAAGAACATTGAGAGCAAAACATCTACAAAACGGTCAAGGAAATAAGGAAGGTATCAACAGAAGAGGAAAGGAGAGACAACTCCTGTAGGGAACTGACATGCGTTTCTCACTCCTGTTAACTGCATAAACTCCCAGTCCTCATGAAAATTACTGGTCAAACAGATTTGTTCTGACAAGATTCAAAGTTGATGGCTGGCGTTTGAGCCCTGCTGGTGTAAGTTGCTGAGTGGAAAGATTGAAGCTGCAGTCATTAGCAGGAATTGAACAGATTTAGGCTAAACAAACAGGGGCTAGAGAACACTAGAACATTTTATTTTGGTTTCATACCGATGCTTCGAAATGTCTACTACTGAGTCACAAATTGGAATAATTTTCCTAGCTAAACTTTCTCAGTTTTGTTGTTTAGGCTGTTTTATTTACAGTGCAATAGATACTGATATTGTTGTCTGAGCTGTGATAGTTTGGGCACTAGCGAAAACATTCTGCAAATGATTTTTTCTATTTTCCTCCATCTCAGCTGAAATACTAGTAATTTACAATAACCTTTAGCAAATTCTTACTCATCATGTATTTCTTTGAATGGTTGTAAATGCCTACATTTCCATTTGCAGTGTTTCAGCTCTCTCTACCTCATCTTTGAAAAATCTGTTAAAGCAACTCTGAATTACATCCTTCAAAATATATTTGGAATGTCCTTAACTTCCAATTTTGCCTCCATTCTCTTTTTTATTTTTTTAAAAAATAATAATTCCCCTACTCTTCCAGCTTGCTGATTGATTTGCTTTTCTTCAGAAACTGTCTGAAGGTTGTATAATGAAGCTAAAACAAATTCAACTTCCATCATTCTCCCTTCTCTTTGGAATCTTACAGCTATTGTATTGACTTCTAAAGCATTTGAATCTAAGATGGAAGGAGGTTGCCAAACATCAATTCATCCAAATGTGTCCTAGTTCATAATTTCTGTGTTTGTGCTCGCTTCTGCCTCATACAGTTTACACATGGGACAACTGGGTAATGTATCTGGAAGTAGAAGACAGATATTTTCTTCACAAAAATATACATTACACTCAGTACCTTTTGTACTTTCTGTAATAGCTAAATTGCATTTAATTTAAATAAGCCAGTGAAATCTAGGAGTAACTCCCCTGCATTTGGTAAAATAGTGACAATGCAAGTTATTTCTTATTACTATTGAGGCAATAAAAGTAAGAATTATTGATTATTTTGCAGTGTTTTGTGGACATACAGCATGTGTAAAATATTATAAGTATTGCTCTTGCTGTTGTTTTGCATACATGTAACAAGTTATCAGTTTTGGTAACATCCCTTTTATTTTAGAAAAGTATTTGTAGAAGACTATGAACATTCTGAAATATACATGGGAAAAGCTCACTTCCCCCCAGTTTTTGACTATGAATCTACAGATTGAGGCTAAAAGCTGAGTTTTGAAATGTAATTGAAAAGGTATGATGGTGAAAATGTCACCTTTTACTGATGCATTCTTACTGTGGAAAAAAAAGGAAATCTGTCTCAGCCAAAATCAGGGCAACTCTTTTTTGTCTTCTGATTTCAGAAATAAATCTGAAAGTCTGAAGATGTTTTATTCAATGAGCCATTAATCTACCCAATAAATGGCACAGTTTCCTCACAGAGATTTTTATTGTTCAGAAGAGGCTCTTCAGCAGCCACCAAACCTAGGCTGGTCTCTCTCTGCCAAGACTGAACTTTCAAGGTTGGAAAGGGAAAAGGACAGGATAAAGCTATCAGGTCAGTCAGGGGCCTTGCAAATAAAGACCTTTAATGTGATTTAGCTTATTAGCCAGACAGTGGAGAATATGAAGTGAATCTTCAATTGATTGCTTTGATATCATTTGCTGAACAGGAATGTATGTCTCCGTCACATATATTTCAGCAAGATCTTTATCAAGCATCCACTGGAAGACTTCCAGTGTTTTAATCTGATGACATTTTGCTTGGACCCTGCCTATTATTAATTCTCTGGTCTATTAGAAGTGTCAGAGTGTATCCTGTCTTGTTCTGGGCAGTCTGTGAGCTTTTAAGAGAGCACAATGATTACCCCATATCCAATAATATTTCCTATTTTTAGAAAGGCAAAAGCATCTTTGACGTTTGTGATTCGGATTTGATCTCTGCATGAGCTGTGGTGGATTTGGGTGTCTGTGGTTTTATATGAGCTCTTCCTTTGCTCAGCCAATGAGCCATATATGGTAAGACACAGTAAACTGAGAGCAAGAGACAGAGCTTGGGATATTCACCTTCATCAGGCTTCATCATCAGTCCCTTGCCCAGTAGCTGCCCACATATGTGGCGTATGCCCCTAGCTCCATGGCATGTCCCCAGATCCCTCCCTGCTTATGGGATATTAATCATTATCTAATATTTTGGAAGGGAAGAGCAGGAACAGCTAAATAAAATCTGATCTTCTCCTTCCAGACAATTTAGTCAGCTTAGCAGACCAAGCTGCAGGCTGCTGCTAGCTCTGGTGGCGTTCACCAGGGCAATTCAAGTTCAGCTGAAACCTGGAAAGGAACATTTTCAAAGAAGTTTCATCTTACTGAGGAGAACTGTCTGCCAGAATGTACACCTAATGTGCATCACAACTTTACTTCTGTTTTTCCCAAAATACCCTGGTCGGCTTCTACCTTCCACTCTTTCCACAAGAAGAAGTCACAGAAGAATCTCCCCGATAATTTGTGACCAAACACATCAATCCAACTGTCAGCAACTCTGACCAACATGACAGAATGGAAAGAACAGCATGAAGTCAAAGCAGCATAGCCAAAATAAGTGTTAATCTAGAGGGTGTGAGTGGTATATTCCCACATTATAGAAACATTTTTACATCACTTGCCATTTGAAGCAAAGAAGTTTTTTGGTTTTTTTTTCTAAAAGCCAGCTGCTACTTTACCAAAGAGCATGGTCATGGAATTTACACCATGACCATTTTAGGTCCATACAGTGGTCAAAAGTTTTTCTGCACTGAACCCTTTTATATGTATTTTATAGCAAATAGGATGAAGAGGTTCCAAATTTTGGCATCTGGCTCAGTCAGGTCTGAAGACTAAGCAGGAGAATATCAGTAGCCACAGAAATGGACTAAAGGGAAGCTTGCAATTCTTCTGGAAAAGCTTTTAGAGATCAGACTAGCAGGCAGGAGGTTTGCAGTCTTTCAAAGGACTAATAAAAGTCTATCCAAGCCTTTGTGCTTAACATGTTGATAATGTGCAGTTAGAAAGAGCACTCACACACTGGGGAATGTCAGAATATGACATTCAAAGAGGTTTCGTGTGACCTGGGATGTGTGGTGTGATTGCTAATGCCTGGAGACATGAGAGGAAACCAACAGGAAAACATGAGATAGTTGTACCCAAAGGCTTCGGTCCAAGCAGCTTAATAGAGAACCCAAAGGGAAACTGTGTTCAGGCGTTTTGGATTCAGGCAGCTGGATATTGACAGGGCTTTTTTGTCATCAGTTTGTGGTGACTCACTGTGACATGCTCTTTGGTCTTCACATCCTGTTGGAACAGAAGACCATACATGACAGATCCCATTTTGACGGGGCACTTAGACTGAAAACTGGAGTGAGCTGTGGTGGTGGGGGAGGTGGTTTTGAAGAATATTAATCTTTGGATGGAGGAGGATCTGGTCGTGATCGCAGTAGAGCAAGCAGTGGCCTCTGAAAGATGTAGGCATGGAAAGAGAAAGCAGGTGGTGGAAAGATGCTCAACAGCAGGGTATCTTCCCTTAGTTTCACAATATTGATAAGCTGCTGAAGTTGGTTCCCAGCAGAGTCCACAGCATGGTGCTGATAAGGACTTGACATGAACAGATCTGCTACACAATGGGAATCACCAGGACTTCTTGGAACTCCAATATTAGGACTCCATCTGTGAATTTCAAAACACAGACATACAGAAAATAAATGGTAACAGCTTCATGACTGTAAACAAACCACCTCTCTGATCTGTCTAATCAGGGAGTTATGTCTGTGTTTCAAAGACACCAGTAAATCAACACTAAGGCAAGTCTGTAAATTGCAAGGCTTCTGCTATTTTGTTTAAACTTTTTCTCCTAACCAGTGATAGACTTTGCAAAGCACAATCCTGATGGAAGAGTTCTGCTGGAGCAGTGCTATGCAGAAAATAAGGGAGAAAGTTGAGGTAGCTGCAAATATCATAGAAACATAGAATATTTTGGCTTGGAAGGGACCTTAAAGATCATTAAGTTCTAAACCCCTGCCATGAGCAGGGACACCTACTAGACCAGGTTGTTCAAAGCCCCACCAAGGTCATTACCCTGGACTTGAACACTGCCAGGGATGTGTTATCCACAGCTTCTCTAGCAACTTGTGCCCAGGTCTCACCATCCTCTGAGTAAAGAACTTCTTCCTAACATCCAATGTAAATGTCTCCCCTTTTAGTTTGAAACCATTCTCCCTTGCCCTGTCACTGCATGCCCTTGCAGAAGGCTCCTCTCTCACTCTCTTTGTAGCCCCCTTTAGGTACTGAAAAGTTGTTATAAGGTATCCCTAGCACCTTCTCTTCTCCAGGCTGAACAACCCAAACTCTCTCAGCCTCCTAGTTGGAGAGGTGCTTCAGCACTCTGGTTAGCTTTGTGGCCTTGTGGTGATTTGGCCCTGGCTGAACACTGGGTGCCCACCAAAACTACTCTATCAGTCCCCTCCTCAGCTGGACAGGGGAGAGAAAACAGAAGGCTCATGAGTTGAGGTAAGGACAGGGAGATATTTATCAGCAATTATTGTCACAGACAAAACTTAGGGAAATTCCCCCAGTGCTCAGCTTTGTGTGCTCTTGTTCAAGTTTGATCTATTTTCTCACACTACAATTAGCAGAAGGAGAAATAATAGGCAGAGAATAATTCTTTTGTTATATTTTTGTCTTTCTTCTGCTTGAGAGTTGTCTTTATGCAAACTATAATATTAACAGGACTGTTCCTTGTAAATCTGGATGAAAATGTATACAAATACATTTTATCCTTCAGCATCTATTGGACTAACTATGACTATTAAACAAAAAGTTTACACTAGGATTGGGGGAAACTTGTCCAATGTGAAGTGACTATTTCCAAAAAGAATATGTTTATTGCATATTCAAAATATTTTTATGTTTGAGTTTAGAAATATCTCTTATATTTGAAAAAGAGCATTTCTGAAGGAGCAGGGCAATTAATAAAACTGTCTTGAAGATCACTCACATAGGTTTGTGAATAACACCACAACTATCACATTTTTTAACAAATGCACTTTCTTTGCTTTGAAGTGACTCCTTATCTCTTCTTCCTGCTACAAATCCAATGCCTTGCAATTAATACAGGCAGGTTTTTCTGTTAGAAATCAAACATTAGTTTTACAGTCACAGGAATGGCAAAATAATAAAATGCACATATAAGGAACATGAAGGTTTACAGTAAAATAGATTTAGCAAAGCTAACTCACCCATCTTCTCTAAAAGACATGTCTTCTGATTTTCACCCATTAAAATGAACTTACTGAGCAAATTGTTATTTTCCCTCTGAGAGGTGTCTTTCTTTTGATTCATTGAAGTGCCTGGTATCTAGCGAAAATGTCTGTGGGCAAACACCTCTGATAAAATGCACATTAGGTGTGCCTCATTTTCACCCATTCATTATAAAGAGTGAGCAGTCACTTCTGCAGGCTGAGATTGATCAGCTGAAATGGCAAATGTGGTGAAAGTGCACAAAAACATGCTTGGGATATAAAAAGAAATGTAGTGGATGACTTAGCTTGCTTTCTGTCTTCTAACAGAAGGGGAAATATCAGGATCATGAACATTGAAGGTCCTTTTAAAACAAAATAAAGCAGAGAATATACAGAGTGATTTGGACCATGAAATTCCAAAATCAGCAATGGAAAAACAGCCTCGGATTCAAGGCTTCTTTTTGTTGTTGTTGTGAGATATGGCAAAAATCGAGAGCCTGAGAGAATCAGAGATTTTGATGCCATCTGCTTTGTGACAGAGGCAGCAACAATGGTACCAGGAGTGGAACTACCAGCCCAATGTGATGTGCTGTTCAGAGCTCACTGAGAACTCTTACAATACCAGTGGTCAAGCTGAGCCAGACCCTAGGCCCACCTATCTCAGTACCACACCGCTGACAGCAGAAAAAAGCAGATACCCAGAGGAGACCATATAGACGTATGAGTTGCACTTCTCTGAGAGCTATCCCCAACCTTCAACCATTTGTCACTCAAAATATGATCTTAAAGATGCTCTGCTCTTCATGAAGCAGCCCCAGGAGCAGGACAAAAACATGGCTGGGTTGTGTGGGTCTGAAGACTACCAGCATTAATACTGAAAGATACCTGGAAAGAAGTTCTGCATTTCTTGTTCCTCATGACAAGATTTCCCATTACTCTGCTAGGCTCAAAAACTCTCTGTTGGCAGTCACTTTCATGTGCCTATAGGAAAATAACTGGGGATTTACACTAAATGATTGAAATTGATGAGACAGTTGTCTTGTTTGGGTTTTCTTTGCCTCATCATAAGGGATCAAATTCACACTCCCGGGTTTGCAGTGTGATAGAGATCAGCATGAAATTTGCTTAGAAGTGTTCCTGTCCTCAAATGCTAGAGTAGATGCACACTGCTTTTCCTTATGTTCCACATGAGTTTTATAAATCACAGTATTAGAAAATTTTCCTGGCATCCAGTAAAATGTTTTGCATATTCAAACCATATTTGAAGAGTAAGGTATCATAAGTAATACTGTCTTGCTTTGATGTTTTGAAGAATTCCTGGAATAGGCAACTGCAATTTCGGCTCTTCCCTTCTACTCTTCTTTTTTTGGGTCATTACATTTCTTGAAAATTAAAGATGCTAAATATTCTGAGGCAGAACATGCAAAATTCATAGCAGGCATATTCCAGCTGAAGCTGAAGAAATTACAGTTCTGGCAATGACAGAGATGTACTTAGAAACATTGCCAAAATTCAGTGAAAATCTTTGACTCAAGGAAATATTAATTCATCTGGCAAAAGAGGAGATCTGAGAAAATCTGCTGACTTCATCTGAAACAAAACGATAATCCAGATTTTTCTCTAGAGAATCTTAAAGACCTTTAGATAGAAACTCTTTAGCCTCAGTCTTGATTTGGCTTCTTATGTTGGTTTAAATTTCTTCCTTGTGTCATAGAGTATTTCTTTGCTTTCATTGCCCTGGCTTTTAGCATAGTGATTAAACAGTTGCATATTATTCCATAGTTTCTTTCAGGATAGAAAGATAAAGTTTGGGAATGAAATATAATTTAATAAGATCCAAGACAGGATGGAAAGTGCCAGCTCAGCATTTGGGGATGGGTCCCAGCTATTGACCATGGCTCTGAGGCAACACAGGAATTGTTGAGAAAGGTAATTTTGTTGACTGTTCCAAGTGACCAGGCTATCAGGAGAGAATTATGGCTATGCATTTGTGTTCATCCATTCTCACTTGACTCAGCCATAAGCATCTCCTTGTTATAAAGGAAATTCTAATTAAAAGAAAAGAAGTCAAGAACACAACAAGAACATTAATCTACTCCTTCCAAACTGCTGCTGTGTATCTACCAGCATTAAATTTTAACCACTATGGTACCCGTTAATGTTCTAAAAGTCTGCTCAAGAAAAATTCAGCTATTCTACGTGATATTGGATATGGTGGAAGGAACAATGTTTGAGACAAGTGAGTGAACAGTGCTCTTCATCCTGATTCAGAACCTAATCCTCTTCCTCCTGGAGCAGTTTTAGGCCTTTGTTGTTGACTTCAATGGAAAGAGGATCAGCCCTATTGGTTTTGTGTGAGGAATGGCAATCAGATTAAACAAAGTCAGCATTACTGGTTAGAAGGATTTTTGTTATTGCAAGCATTTTTTTATTCATTAAATAAATGACTCATTATAGTAAGGGCAATATTCAAAAGACAAATCAAGATAATAACATTTAAAATATTGCTGGATGCTAAAAAGAATTGGGATCTATGCTCTAGAAGGTTTTCCTTCTCCCTTGCCCTACATCATCTTTGTAGGTGGTGAATTCCTGGAAGAGGGATATTCCTGTGCAGTCCTTGAACATGAGACCACCCTCCCACCTCCCTGAGCTGGAGGCATCAGGTCCTACCTGCAAAGGAAGCCTTGACCCACCTTTCTTGTTAGGCCATGTCTTACATGAGATCTACAATGAAGTTTTTTCTATTAAGATTTTTATAAATATTATCACTTAGTGTCTGAATGTCTTCCAACAGCCTTTTATACAGTATGAGTAACATCTCTCATATGTTGTTTGTTCTCTCTTCCTTTCCGCACTTGGGGAATGGAAATGAATGTAGTGATATTTCCATTGTTCGAGAAGGAATTTTAATGAAAAATAAACATATATTACAGGGATTTTAAAGAAAAATAAACATATACTTCCGTATCTTTATGTGCATAGAGATGAAGAGTCAAAGCTGCCTGCTTTGTCTGGAAGAACCACATGTCAGGGGTACAGTGGTCACAAGTATGGGGTACTTCACTACATTACCTTGCTCAGCCCCCACAGACACTGTCATTTCTGCACAAACAAGCAATACCCCTTCTCTAGATAGTTTCATTGTCCTCTCTGATATAATTGCCAGCTACAGCCTTCATCCTGAGAATTTTTGAAAGCATTTTTTTCAGACCATTGAAGCCTCAGCAAAGAAATCAAAAGCGCTACTCTGAGTGAACAGAAATTGATTTGCTCATCAGTGTTGCTGAAGTGCAATGTGCAGTTGGTGCAATGTGTTATTACCTCAATTAAGTCTCCCTTTTGGGGAAAGAAATAACGTACTTTTACTTTAAGCAATGAAATACAGGAACCTCATAGTATGGGGTGATATGGTCTGCCAGCTGACGTAGCACCTCCTCTGTGCCTCAGCCAGGCAAAACAGGATCTAGGAATGCAGGCAATTTGTGATAACACTGGACTGAATCTGTCAGGAAAGAAGGATATTTTTTGCCTTTGTTTCTTTCTTGTCTCTGCAGATAAGACTGAAAAGTTTGGCCCACTTTTGCAGACTTAATGGAGGAAGATGATGTTTGGAAAGATGTGACTTCCTATGGAAATTTGAGGGTTGTTTTGTTCTTTTATTTTAGTCCCATATTGCTTTAACACACTTTGGAGCCAGTCTGAAGGAAGATGAATAAGGAAAATCTGGAGGGATCTGCTGGGGCTCCTATAGCTTTCCACACCAAGCTGGAAGGGTTCAGCATCAATGGGTGCCAGAAAGTGACAGCCAGGTGGGATTCTCAATGACAACTCAAACATTCCTACATCCTTAAGTTTGGGGAACTGGACTTTTCCCACTTCTGTAGAAAATGCCTGCAGGTATTGGTAGTAGAAAGAATAAGGAGTTCCTGAATAAGAGAGCTCAGAAAAAGTGCTGCACTCCAAGAACTGCAGGAAGTTTAGTCCTTTTCCTCACTCAGGGCAGCAGACGACTGTCAGCTCTTACAGCTTGGAGACACAGATGCAGAAGGACATCTGGGGCTGTTCTGTAGTGTGCAGGAGGGTGGTGTGAGAAGGTTATGTTTCACAGGTGAGGAACTATGCTGAAGAAACCATGACACTCAAAATATCCAAAAGTTTTGACTTCTCTCCCACCTCTGTTCCCTACCATGTCTCCATGTGCCACAAAGCAATGTGGTTGTGGCTGGCTTGGAGCTGCTGATGATAGGTGAGAGTACAGAGCCCACTGTGACAGCAGCAAAGTTCAGTATGGCAGTGGTTTGGAAGGAAGGTCAACCCTGTGTTAGGAGTGTTTCAGAGAGCCAGAACAGATAAGTGGATAATTAGTCAAGCTCAGGGAGATGTGAAAGAAAAAAGATGGAAGGTGCTTTGGGCAGGGCAACTGAATCTCTTGATATATTGTCTCCCTGACCTTCAGGTCATCTACTTCTTACCTTGGCCCTCAGCCAGCTTGGTATTTCTGGAGAGCTAGGACCTGTTCCTGGGTAATTTCATCCCAGAAAGGTTTATATTCTGGTATACTTGCTGCTTCAGTTCCCATGTCCCTCTGAGATGTGAGATGCCTCATGCCTCACACCCATCCTGCTCATACATTTGACCCAGCCAAACTCCACCACTCTCTGCTCACCTCCTCTGCTCCTCCTGTGCCCATGGTGGAAACCAAACCTGGCTGGGAAACACCTGAAATGTCCCAACACAGCTCCAGGACAAAATCAGGGAGAACAGAGCCAGGGTCTGGCACTGGTTTATCACAGCACAAGGCAGCTGTGTCCCCTGACACAGCCTTGGTAGGGACCTGTCTGTGTGTTTTGCAAATGGAGTGGGAGCGTCATGCTTTCAGAAAAGCATATTTTGTCTCACAGTTGAGTGAATGAGATGGATACTTACCTTTTATGCATCTGTTATTGTAGATCTCATGCCCAAAAATTCTGTTTCTAGGCTCTAACTATGAATGTTCACATGGTTCATTGGAAAGCATTAACTGGAGGGCCAGCTGTCAGTCCATTGCTATATTGCTGTAGAAGAAATGAAAATCTCTAGAAATTGTCAGCCCTTTTCAAAGCACTGGAAAGAAATGACAAAGTTTTTCTGAATTTCCACTGTCTGATGCAAATACTACTAATTTAAAAAAAATAACCCAGGTCAAGAAAATCTGGCTTCATGTACAAAATACAGTTTTTCCAAGCAGAAAAACTGACTGCGCAAAATAAGATATGATCAAAATGTACTTTACAAGGTGGGAAGTTGTTGTGGCCTACTCCAGCAACTATTTTTATTCTCAGAGCTCCATAGAATTGTAACATGAAAGCCAATAAAGTGCAAAGAGTGACGACCACTTCTGCTGAGCTCTCTCTCAGCAGCACCATTGAAGTGTCCAACCCATAAAATGCCTCACTGAAAGGCAAATGGTTCTTGTCAGATTAGGCTAATTCTCCGAGAGAAATAATATTGTTTCAGCAGCCAGAAGCAACAAATTGGAGATCAAAGGAAATGCCTAATGAAGCAAAATGGCTGAAAAGTCAAAAATCAATTAAACACCTGAATGTTTTCTTAACTCTGTGCTGTGGAAACTGCACACTGGTAGATATAATTCCTGGTTCTCAAGAGGTGGCAGTCTGACACCAATCTGCAAGTTAAGGTTGGCAAACAACCTAGAGGGGCAAATGTGTTCCATTATTCTGGCTGTGGAAAATACATTTGTACCAACCTTTTTTGCATGAAACTTGAGAAAATGCATTTCCTTCTCTGCAAAATCAAAGCTTAGTACAACTCCAGAGTCCAGAAAGATGAGCAAAAGTTATGTGTTTTTTAAGAAAATGTTGAAGATTTCAGGAGGAATCCAGGTACATTTAGCTCTGGTTTTTCTCCACTTTCCTCCACTTGAGTAGGGACAGGGAAGATGTCCTAGTAGCAGTGGCATGATTCCTCTATTTCTCATTACACAGCATGAATGGCATACACTAGGATAATACTGTGCAGATTATTTGCAAATGTCTGTGGGTAACCTCACTAAATATTGCCTGTTGATATCAGAAATTAGTGGGAGGTCATGGAAAAGCTCCTTTTCTGTTTTTTAACTCATATCTTACCTTCCAGTATTTCCCACATCCTCATTGTCATATGCAGCTCACTTCATTGTACATTACTACAAAGCTTCCAGAAGAGATGTCAAAATACCTGTAAAAAGATAAAAAGCTAGAAATCTCAGTTTATAAGATATAAATGAGATTGACAGCCTGTGAGGTCATAGAAAGAGGATAAAGAAAAATTTTGAACTAAATGTTGGTTGCATTTTCCCACCTTATTTTCAGTAATATTTTTCCCTTGTTATTTGAAGATAGTGATATCATTTAGCTGGGAGAACTGGAATATAAAGATGAATTTGGAAGAATTTATCTGGCATGTTTTCTGCAACTCACAGACATGAAAGGATGATATAGAGATTATTCACCTCCAGACTGGTCAGAGTTTAGTCCCAATTATCCAGGCCTGAAGATTTCTATCATCTCAGTGAATGCAGTTGGAATACAGATACAGCTCATCAGCTCTCTAATCCTGGACAGCCTTCCTGGCTGGAGTCAGGAGGTGCCTTGCCAGTGCCATAATTTTTGCAATTGAGTGCAACCTGTTATGTCCTGAAAATTGTTTTTACACCCTGTCCTCATTTTGGGTTCGTCTCATCATACATTGTTCAGCAATGAGGCCAGACGAATAGTATGGGATTGGTTTTTGCTTTCATGAAAAGAGAATGAGATGGGCAATTACTTTTATTGCATTTCCTGCACCTCTCATCTGTGTTACTTGACTCTTTGTTAAATCCTTGCATGTGTAGGAGATGAAGCACCTTGTATACACAGAGAGCACTCTGTATTCTGCATTGATTGTGGCAGTCTTTTGTCATTGTGCTTTTTCTCGTAATTTATTTCCAAGATGCATGCTCTCTTCTTTGAGTGTTTTGTAACACAGAGTTTATTATGGGGGAGCACATTAGCTCTTTCATCTCACATTTTAGTAGAAAAGCAGTCCATCAGTCGTAATTAGACACACTAACCAGACTGTGCAGCGTGGCAGAGGAATGCTCAGTGTGAGGGAGGAGAAAGTTCATGACTGCTGACAGTTGTTGATTGACTTCATTGGTTTGGCTTAAAGTATTTTAAGAAAGCACACATGCATTAATTAGCATCTTTCATTATGTGTTTCTTCATGAACCACAGAAGACCTCAGGTTGGAAGTGACCTTGGATGGTTATCTGGTCCAAGCCTTCATCAGATCTTGAAAACCTCCATTGATGGGAGCTCCATCTTGGGGAGGCTGTTCCAGTGATTGGTTGTTATCAATGTAAAAAATACCTTTCTTATGCCATGATGAAACCTATCCTTGTAGCCACCTGTCTTTTCCCTGTGTGAAGAGACATCCTCCCTCCTCTTTCTAGCCACCCTGCAAGTACTGGAGAACTGTGATGAGGTCCTCCTGAGCCTTCTCTTCTCCAGGGAGAGAGGACTTGGCTCCTTCAGTCTTTCCTCATAGGGCATATTCTCCAGCCCTTTGATCATTTTCATGGCATTCCTTTGGACTTCCTCCAGTCTGTCTGCATCTTTCTTGAGGTCGTGGGGATCAGGAATGGGCACAGTTCTTTGGGTGAGGTCTGACAAGTGCCAAGTAGAGTGGGATGATTGCATTTCTACTAGTAAAGCCCATTAATTCTTTCTTGTCTGTCTGTCTGTCTTTCTTTCTTTCTTTCTTTGTAAAAGTTCTATTTTTTGGAGTGAATCTTCCAGGTAGACATGAAGCATCAGGGGAAATTGCAAAAATTGGTGGAAGAACCTCCCAGTCCTGTGTTTTAACTTTTCACATTACTTTTAATTTCATGTTTCTGGGGGATCTCAGTGATTTATCTTAATAAATGCATAATTTGCTGGTGAGATTTCTTTTTTCTTTTTTGGTTATTCTAAAGTATCTTGAAAATTTAATTTGCTGAATCTAAATCTCAATGCTGAGCTGGGTTTTTTGAATCGATAATCAGACAGTAGCTGAATAATGAGGATAATGGATAATTAGGAAAAGCATATGGCTTCCTGCAGCTTCGTTACTCATGCCAGAAAATCACTGGGCAAGCATTCTTAGTCCAGTATATTCCCTGAATGCTGGGCTGTGTGAAACACAGCTAAATCCTGTGCAGTGCTCAGGCTGAATAAATTGTGGGAGTGGTAAAGAAACATACCTCCCCCCACCTCGCAAATGGCATTGATTCTACTTCTTAGAAAATAGCAGTGAACCTTTATTATCTATTGCACCCACTCTCCAGAAAATCCAAGATCTGGCTGGCAATGCCAGACTCTACATCATGACATTAATTCATTCTATCCTGAACATGTGTTGGATTTCTCTCTGTGAGAGAGGGCATCTCAGGTGGGCAGCTGTGCACACAGTAGGTAACATATGTACTGTGAAGGACCAAGACTTGGTCTTAAAGAAACTAAAACAGAAAGTACTAATGGAATAGCTCGCAGTTTCTCAGTAGGTATGAAATCCTTATTTCTTCATGTCAATATGCCACAAGGTTTGGAAATGCAAATGCTGCTCTCCTATAAGGCATCAGGGGATAACATCTCTAAGCTTAACTTATTTATCCTATTTAAGACTATAGACAACTTAAATGTGAAAGGAGTGCTAAAATCATGCTTAATAATAAGATTCAGAGCACTGGCTTGTCCTTAACTGCTCTTGGTCGCCTTAGCTGACCAGGTGACATGCTCGTGTGCTTCACTGTTCAGCTGATGTATGACAGCTGTATTAAGTCTTGTTAGAATAACCTGATTTTAGAAATGTTTATCAGCAGGGTCTTCCTTTCTCCTCTGTTATTTATCTGTGTACTCACCATTTTCTCTTAAGCATTAAGATCTCTTACTAACTGTATCCACTGGTCACTATGATTGTAATTGAGAAGGTTTCTGAGAACTTACTACCACAAAGTTCGCTACTTTGTGGTCCTCCTTTCTGTTTGTGATATTTGGTGTCAGTCTCTGATCACCTACAACAGGCAGATGATTCATTGGACTTTTCAGATACAAATTTGTTACTGCAAATTTTGAGTTTCAGGGTGTCTTTTGGGCAAGAGATTACAAATGAACATATCAGTGCCATTCTAATGGGAGTCAGCTGCCTATTTTAATCAAGATGTACTGAGATACAGGCTACAGTATGAACAGTTTCAGTGTGACTAACTCTTCAAGGTGAATTAGTGTTTAGCTCCTGACACTTGTTAGTGAAGTATTTTCTAAGACTGTTTCCCCATCATGTGTTCTCCTTAATCTGTGCAAAAGGTTTGGCAATACTTAACAGCTGTCCTTTATTGTTCATGAACATAGTAGTTTGTGATGTTTGTGGTCAAGATGTCTGCAAAGAAACACTGAGCTAACCAAAGCAGTGTATCTAAAATGAGGCTGAACAACAACTGCACTTTCCCTTTTCCTTTAATTTTTGGAAAAGGATGGTCCAGCATCATGGGCACACAGCAGTTTTTCAGTCACACCAATTTACTTCAACAAAAATTTTTCTCTCTGATCTCACAAGGTGTGAAACAAAATAAACTTGAAACTGAGTGATTAATTTCTACTTGGAATAAATACTCAGCTTTAGATGCCACAATAAAAAGCCATTTTTGAGGACAAATGGGAATAATTGAGATCTAGGCACTTGCTACATAGGTAGCATCCAACTCTATTGGGTGCTGGAAAACAACTTAAAAAACCAACACTTTAGATGAGTGCGAAGTGCTGTGGTGGAAAGAGCACAAGGAAAGTCTAGCTTATCTCTGCACTGTATATCCATTTCTGTCCAAACAAAGCAATAAAATATATATAGAAATGGCAGAGTAAGGCCTCTCCAACTTGGTGAAAAACTTAAATTTTTTTGCTATTTTTGCCATTTTTGTCTTCCTCTTTTGTATTAAAAAAAAAAAAAGAATCTTGTGACTTTCAAGAACATCTGTTACATAAGAAAAAAAAAAGAAAAATTGCAAAGAAACCACAAAAATCACATCTTAAAAAAGAAAGGGGAAGAAATTGCTTATGGATGCATGAACTAAGTGTGTTAAATAGTACATGTTGCTAAGCAATTTGAAATAAAGTTAATCAACATCCTTTGAGCATAAGTTCAACACAATTCACAGCCTACAGCTGTGACTCAGAAGGAAAGTTCACTATTAAAATGTTAACCTTGTCATTTAACTCCTTTTGGCATTTACTTAATTCTTGGAGGAAAACTTTGTTCATTAATGCTGGGGTTTTTTTTCTTGGTAGCAGTTGTGCTCCTGTGAACACTTCTGTTTGCATTTAGCCCTGAAATTTGGACTCTCTTAAAAGAGGTTTACATGTGATCCTGTGTTGTGCTTAATATTTGACTCTCTGCAGCTTTGTGTGTGTAAATAGCCACATCACTGCACAGCAAATGATTAATTTAAAAACAAATACCCAGGAGAGCTCTTACCACAATCAGAAAGAGGAATTGAGCAGAAGACAATAAAATGAGCTTAGAGCTTAATTTCCTTCTAGGAGAGTCTTCAGGAACACATACATCTAGGACTTGAACTCTAAATATATGACAAATCTGGAGAAGATCATATATTAAAGGCTGGAGTACACACTGTTTTCCAGTTGATCAGGGAACTGGCAATGATGCAAGATAAAACCAGGAAGCAAAAGCTATCAAAAACTGCCTTTCCTTCTTTCCAAGAGGAGTCTCTGATTGCACTGAAAAGCTGTGCAGGGACTATTGAATTCTCACTATGAATATTCACAGCGGAGGGGGGGGTCCCTTAGATCATTTTGTCATCCTCTGAGAGTCAGAGCAGAGGTTGATGGTCCTGTGGCAGGTACAGATCCCTCAAGATCTGTGGAGATTAGGGAAGCAAATTTAAATTGTTCCCTGGAGTAGCAAATTGCAGTAGAGAGATATGGGGATTCTCACAGCATTATTTATTCTCAAACTTCCTTGCAAAGAAATTTTCATAGTCTTGGGTGGTATGAGTTACTTTGCTTGGACATGTTTTTCTTCTAAAAAATTTCAGGAGTATGCTTCCTGGGAGGAATGAACCCTGTGATTATGCTTCTGCTATCTGAATTGGACAAGAAAAGTCATGCTCAAAGAAGCAGTGTATTTTTTCTATAAGCCTGATTGTGAGTGATACCCATTACACACCTTTCAGATGAGCAGATAATTGGAAATGTGCTCCTCTATCATGTCTGACTGGGCTTCTAAGGACATCTCTATTATCTCTCTATTATGTTCCTTAGGGAGAATGGAGCTGCGTCTTTAATAAGCCCTTTCCAGCTTTCACTCACCATGATCAGCTTCTTAGTCATGTTGCTCTATGTGGATGATCTGCTCTTCAGTGCTCCAGCTGCTCTCATAGCTTCCAGCAGAGTAAGGGGCTGCTCTATGTGGGCAGTGCTTTCTTAGTCCATTCCAAAACATTGTCCTGGGATACACAACAGGTTTTGTAGGTTAACATCACTCCACTGACTCCACTTCACAATGGACCTGCAGTGGTTGGCATCAATCTGTCCTAGCCTTTGCTGTATTGCTCCATGGGCCTCTGATATCTCCTTTCTTCCACAACACATTCACTCCTGCTTTGCTACTGTTTTCTTTCCCAGCACTTGTCATCCTTTCTTCTCCATAGTCTCCCATTCTGGACCACTGCATTTTCACCTGCACCCTGACCAGCTCTTAGCTCTGGTGGCACCTGTGGAAAGCCCTTAACAATTGTCATAGCCCAACCCAACTGACTGTGCTGAGACATTGCTGATTTTATCATCTTGAGCCTCACTTCATCTGGGCGTGAAAAGTGTCAGTGAGCTGGGAGCTCATGGCTCCTGGGAAGTTGTTCCAAGCAAGCTTCTAGGAGGGTGGGCAAGAGAGCTCCCTGTTCCTGTGAGCTTTCCAGTTCTGTCTCCTGAGAGCTGGGCTGTAGGCTCCCTTCCTGAAGAGAGAACTGCTCCTAGTAGACCCCACTTGCCCCTGCTTTGGTCCTGAGTTACACCAAGTTGAAGGCAGTAATCCTGTGCAAGCGAAAAAGAGACAGATGCTTTAAAATGAGGGTTGGACTACTTACACAGAATGGCCACCCTGTGTGCTGAGCTGGGTACCTTTAATTTGTAATTAGAACTCACTGATTTCGCACGGTACCTGTAAACTCTGCTGTATCAGCACTTACTGACAGTGTTACAAGGTTACCCTCAATATTGGATGAACTCTTGGGAGCCAATAGTACTTAAAACGTTTGTAGGATTCCAGTAAATAGGACATTTAGGACATTTCTTTGCCCTTCAAAACCAATTCGTAATCTGAGGCAGGTGCTTGCCTGCTTGTATGTGAAAAATAATCTCTCACTTTTACTCCAAGAAATATCCCTGTGCTAATACCTTTATAATGGATGTATCTTACTCAGTTTTGGTGTTGTGTTTTTGGGTTTTTTTTGTTTGTTTGTTTGTTTGTTTTTAACAAAAAGGGCTGATGAGAAGAAACACAGACTAACTTTCATCAAATGGGCTTCCAAAAATCTACCCCCAGACTAATCTATATTTCATTAGATGAAGCACATAAGAGGCTGCATCCCTTTTGATTTATGAGCAAAAGTTTTATGAGAAATGTGAACTGTATAATGTAGCTGATCCATCATTCAGAATAAGTATTAATAATCCCAGCCAGAATCAAAATTTTTCTGGGTTGCTATCCAGTGATACATGAGATAATTTTCCAGAGGTCCCTGAACACTACAACATGGCTAAACTGGCCTTCAGACCAAGTGCTGCACTAGAATGTGTAATTCCTTGGAAAAGGATCATTAATCTCAATTTTGACCTGAATTAATATACTCCAAGGATGACAACATACTTTGGCTTGAGATTTGTGTACAGCCACAAAGAAGAAGAGAAGGACTTAAAAGGACCTGACTAAGGTTTTGTGCTCTTGCATGCAGTAATTGGCCTATTAGGTGATGTCATTTCTTCCCAGCCCTTTCAGTTATTTAGAACACTGTGTTACAGCAACACACTTGTCATTTTCAGAGCAATGTACAGCTTGTAAGGAAGCACTGCAGAGAGCTGGGATATGATCCTGTGTCCAGGCTGAGGCTCTGTGAGACTGCTTGTGCATCCCCTATGTGCAGCAAACATATCCATGGGGCCTTTGTGTAGACAAGGCAATGCTGTGATTCATTCCAGCAGCATTCCTGATTTCAGTTTTTTGGTCTCACCCAATGTATAGTTTTGCCCAGGGATATATTAATACAGAGTACACAGCTGGAGCTGGAGCCCCAGATATCCCCTCTGCACATGGACAGTGAAATTTCCTGGCCACAGGGTGAGACTTGGACAGTCTCTCACATTCCAACACTAGAGAGCTCATGTTTTTATAACACAGACAAAATAGAGGATTCCATCTTCCTTCCCTGCTTGCTTCCAGTCCTGTGCCTCTCTTGGAAAGAGAGAAATTCAGGAATCTGCACTGTTTCATGGTGGTACTACGAGCCATTGCTTCCCACACAAGGGAGAATTTATTCCTATCCTATATGAAAATGGCACTGACTCTGCCCTCCAGCCCCTTCTAAAAGACTGAGGCAGTTGTCAGCCTCTGCCCTAAAGGGATCCCTCTGTGTGGGTGCCAGGTGGGATACTGGCTTCTTGTAGGTGCCTGCTCTGAAGGAGGACACTGTCTTCCCTTTGGGGTTCCTTCTAGGTGACTTTGTACCCTGCCCCAAAAGTTAATGTGCTGACTACTGTGAGTCCTATTTTGAGGCACTGCATTTTAGCTCTCCTTGGGCATGGTTTATAGATGCCAAAATCCCTTTCATGGCTTTGGCTCAAAGGTGACTGTCCATAGTCTCACATGATACAGGCAAGGAGGAGATGCACTGGTTCCAGCATGAGGTCACTCACCCAATTCCTGGATTGCAGCCTTCATCTTTTCATCCATTATGCCCTGTACTTGGCTTTATTTGCTTCATCTTTTGCCACCCTTCCTATCACCCTCGGGTCCTCCACATCCCCTGGAAAGCCTAGAGAGCTGCTGCTCCTCTCCAGAGGCTCCAGGACAGCAGCTATGCTCAGTTGATGAGACACAGGACTTCTTTCAAAATCTGTTGGTACTATGCTGAAGCCAATGTTGCAGAGCTAGTCAGCCTTATGCAGGTATCTCAGAAATCCTAGGGTATCCCAAATGGTGCTGGGTATCCCAAATAGTGCAAAGCACCTGGGTTTGTTGAGCTGCTTCCTCTGACTGGTGTCTACAACCTACTGCTGAATGTCAGCTCTTAAACTGGATGACGTACATTTTACCCAGCCCAAGAGCCACACTTCAGCTCTTCCATTTCCTATGTGTAGCAACATCTTCCTCTCCTCCTAACTTTACAGTTTTTATATTATTAGTGAATTAATCCTCGGAGCTGACCATGGCTTTAATTTATTTTCCTCATGGCTGATTTTCAATCAAGAAAAGGAAAACTGTGATCAAAATCCTGGAAGAGGAGTGAGAGACAACCCTGAAATTCAGCCCTACCTCCTATACTGGCTTCTCTTAGCAAGTCAATTCTGGTAGCATTAAGCAGGTCACTTAATCTCTATATATGTCAGAGATTGGTAGCAGCATTCGTAAAATGATGATGACAATGATCCCAAGGGCTTTGACATTAAAATTACAATGTTTTAAGAAAGTTTGTAAAAACACTTAAAAATGTAAGCAAGATCTGACCAGTGAATTGCTATTTAATGGTGATGTTCATTGCCCAGAGCTTCAAGAGCAGGGAGAAAAGGCAGAATATGCACAAGCAGGATACATTGGCAAAATGAGGAAAAGGTGAACTTGTGACTTTAGCATGGATTCATTGTAAAAACCAGGGACGACTCAGATGCTTTGAGTCACGAAGGATCTGTGAGGACTTGGATTTGCTTGGTTCAAAATCTCCCACCACAGCCAGATGGTCCAAATCTAATAAAATGAAAACACACCATTCTTCCAGCTTCTGATCTCTCTTGCACAGAGGAAGTGGTCCTATCATACCATCTGTTCTGAATGCATTTTAAAAAATCCTTGGGATCTTCATAACACTGCTTCTTGACAGACTTCCATGTTACATTGTGTCTGCTTTCTCTTTGCATCCCACCTCAGAGATCATGGTTCAGTTTTATCCCATCTTTATATGTAATGAACTTCATCCATTTGCAGCAAGACTCCTGGGCAATATACATAGCTACATATTTAGCAAAGGAATTACCCATTGTAGTGGTTTCAGTTCGCCTATTCAGGTTTGTGGCTAAATGCTAGCACACTTACTTAAATTTACTTGATTGCTTGTTGTGAGATAAGGATTAGGAGTAGGCAAAGCAGGCTCAAACTTTATAAAGTACAAAGAAGTTTTATTAATATATCTAAGACAAAGGGAAAAAAGAAAAAAAATTCAAGAAAAAACCAGAACAAACTCCCCAGACCACCCCTCCTTCCCCACCTCTCCATTTCATTCTCCCTGACAACATACAAAAGACAACACTTTGACTTCCAGTCAGTTTACCACCTCAGAAACAGCTCTTGTTCCAGTTCATTTAGGGAGAGAAGTTTCTTTTGCTTACACTATGGATTTTCTGTAAGAAAAATACAGTTTTTATGGGTCTTCTGCCTCACCATTAACCGCCGCCCGGAGTAAAGTCCAGCTTAATGGTGGATCTCTCCCACACCAGTAGCCTTCCCACAGCCACTATGGTGGGTTATGAACAGTCCACAGGGTACCTGTTTTAAGGATGCTTAGTTCAATTGCAGCAACAAAGAAAATCCCTTCTTCTGTGCTTAACAACACAGGTTCTTCTGACAACTCAGGTTCTCTAGCATTCTCCCCGGGACCAGGGCTCTGGGTCACAGCCTCTCCTCTCTCTTGGTTCTAGTTTCTCATCAGGCTGTACTTTTTCAACACTTACTTGTCTGTACTTAGGTATTTCAGTTCATTGGCTGCAATAAGAACCTCACATCCCCTTTTGGACTATATCTTCATATATTACAGAGAATTATTAGCTCAGTCCCCAACCATGGTTCTCCAAAAGTGTTTTCAGCTTCACTCTTGAAGCAACTTCCCATGCACCCCCTTTTTAGTATCAGTTCTGCTTTCTTCACTGACTGTAAAGCCTCTGCGCTGCACTATGTAGATGTCCTCACTCGTTCCTCTCTCTGCGAGGAAGGATGAGTGTCTGTGAGTTTAGTCCAGGCATGGAGAGAGTTAATTTCTGTCTCTCTCTCTCCGGCAGTGTGAGGATCACGTGCTCTTTGCCGGGCTGCTTGAACAGGTCCGAGCTGAATGCCAGAAGCTCTCAGAGTCTCTGTGCTTGGCTCGGCCAAGCTGGCTCGGCCTGGTGGGGCCATCTGGGCCCGGGGTGACAGGGCAGGGCCTGGCCCGAGCTGGATGGAGTCCGGCCTGGTCCTTGCCTGGCCCAGAGCAGGGGCCTGGCTCTCCCTCTTGTGTAGCTGGCACACCGGCTGAGCTGTATCTGCTGAAGATTCCAGCCGTTCCTCCCCCATGCCTGCCCGGCTGCAGCGGCACGGCTGCCGTAAAACCTCCCTTCCCCCCCCCCCCATCCCGCCTTCGGAAGGAGGTAGGGGGGGGCCTTACCAGTGAGAGAAGCAGGAGCTGCTCCTCTCTACACAGCAGCAGCAGGTCCAAAGAGGAAGAGCGTCAGAGGGTCTCTGCTTATATATGGTTTTTTCCTCGAAGGCGGACCAACTTTTTAATTGGTTTACCTACCTATCAACCCTTAAAACTACCTGATTATTGGCTCTCTCTCGCAGGAAGGAAGTTGTATGCCTTCCTGCAGCACAGATCACTTCCTAGATTTTGACCCCTCTGGCCTAAACCAGGACATTTCACCTCTCGCCTTCGGGGAAAAACCATATATAAGACTTATTATCAAAATTACATTAATCATACAATCTTTACTTAGAAAAAGTACTAAACTAAACAGAAAGCTTCTTACACAAACCTCTACCTCTAGACTTTATATGACTACTACAATACACAGTTTCTACTACTATTTACTTTATCTTGTATTTTAATACATGCTTTGCCTATTATTTCTCCTAATCAATCCTTATCTCAAACTCTTATCAATTTGCTCATTATTTGGTTTGAAAAACCGGGCGGAAACACCATCGAATGTAGTGGTTTCAGTTCGCCTATTCAGGTTTGTGGCTAAATGCTAGCACACTTACTTAAATTTACTTGATTGCTTGTTGTGAGATAAGGATTAGGAGTAGGCAAAGCAGGCTCAAACTTTATAAAGTACAAAGAAGTTTTATTAATATATCTAAGACAAAGGGAAAAAAGAAAAAAACTCAAGAAAAAAAAAAAAAACCAGAACAAACTCCCCAGACCACCCCTCCTTCCCCACCTCTCCATTTCATTCTCCCTGACAACATACAAAAGACAACACTTCGACCTCCAGTCAGTTTACCACCTCAGAAACAGCTCTTGTTCCAGTTCATTTAGGGAGAGAAGTTCTTTTGCTTACACCATGATCTTCTGTAAGAAAAATACAGTTTTTATGGGTCTTCTGCCTCACCATTAACCGCGCCCGGAGTAAAGTCCAGCTTAATGGTGATCTCTTCCCACACCAGTAGCCTTCCCACAGCCACTATGGTGGGTTATGAACAGTCCACAGGGTACCTTTTAAGGATGCCCAGTTCAATTGCCAGCAACAAAGAAAATCCCTTCTTCTGTGCTTAACAACACAGGTTCTTCTGACAACTCAGGTTCTCTAGCATTCTCCCCGGGACCAGGGCTCTGGGTCACAGCCTCTCCTCTCTCTTGGTTCTAGTTTCTCATCAGGCTGTACTTTTTCAACACTTACTTGTCTGTACTTAGGTATTTCAGTTCATTGGCTGCAATAAGAACCTCACATCCCCCTTTGGACTATATCTTCATATATTACAGAGAATTTATTAGCTCAGTCCCCAACCATGGTTCTCCAAAAGGGTTTTCAGCTTCACTCTTGAAGCAACTTCCCATGCACCCCCTTTTTAGTATCAGTTCTGCTTTCCTCACTGACTGTAAAGTCTCTGCGCTGCACTATGTAGATGTCCTCACTCGTTCCTCTCTCTGCGAGGAAGGATGAGTGTCTGTGAGTTTAGTCCAGGCATGGAGAGAGTTAATTTCTGTCTCTCTCTCTCCGGCAGTGTGAGGATCACGTGCTCTTTGCCGGGCTGCTTGAACAGGTCCGAGCTGAATGCCAGACGCTTTCAGAGTCTCTGCTTGGCTCGGCCAAGCTGGCTCGGCCTGCTGGGGCCATCTAGGCCTGGGGTGACAGGGCAAAGCCTGGCCTGAGCTGGATGGAGTCCGGCCTGGTCCTTGCCTGGCCCGGAGCAGGGGCCTGGCTCTCCCTCTTGTGTAGCTGGCACACCGGCTGAGCTGTATCTGCTGAAGATTCCAGCCGTTCCTCCCCCATGCCTGCCCGGCTGCAGCGGCACGGCTGCCGTAAAACCTCCCTCCCCCCCCCCCCCATCCCTCCTTCGGAAGGAGGTAGGGGGGGGCCTTACCAGTGAGAGAAGCAGGAGCTGCTCCTCTCTACACAGCAGCAGCAGGTCCAAAGAGGAAGAGCGTCAGAGAGTCTCTGCTTATATATGGTTTTTTCCTTGAAGGCGGACCAACTTTTTAATTGGTTTACCTACCTATCAACCCTTAAAACTACCTGATTATTGGCTCTCTCTCGCAGGAAGGAAGTTGTATGCCTTCCTGCAGCACAGATCACTTCCTAGATTTTGACCCCTCTGGCCTAAACCAGGACACCCATCAACTATGAGAGCTTTTCTTGTAAATGTAAAGGAATACGAAGATTTAAATGACATGGCAGTTGCTGAAAGGAGTTTGCAGAAGGTTCTTTCTGTAGTAGTTCTTGTTGCACCTTCAGAATCAGGTCCTTGGAGGCAATGCTTGCTTTTGCCTCTTCTAAATGTTGAACATAATTGTTCGCTTAGGTTAGATTATAACCTCCTCTGGTATTCTTGAAAAAGATAAAGCTCAGTGGAAATAGTAACTCTCTGAAATAGTAAAAAACTTTAAGAAATGAGTAATTTTTCCATGTTGCCAAGGACTATGCCATTTACTAAAACCACTGTTTCTCATGCTGTCTCTGGGGAGTTAGTATTGTCATTTTTAGTATTTAACCAGGTTACTATAATCACAGAATATGTAGAAGTATTTATTTTTACACATAAAACTTACTTTTTGGAAGAATAACAGCAAAGGCGTGAAAACAGGTCTTAGCTAGATGTTGCTTGCCCTACTCAGCAACACGGTCCATTAAAATCTCAGATGAATCCTGAAACACCTTGAGGTCTGTTCTAAAAAGCTCACCTTTTTGCTGCAGTTATTTCCGCTCTCAGAAACTTTGCCTGGCAGATTTCTCCTCATTTCCCTGCACACTCTCTTCAGATTATGCCTTGGCAGACCTTGCTGCTGGCTATGCCCTCCAAGCAATTACTACCTTGACCTTAAACTCCAAATAAAGAAGAATAAAAAGAGAGTGGAGGTGAGGGTGAAAAGGAGGTAGTGGCCTCTATAGTGTTTCTCCAAGTATCCTGAACTCTTCCTTCTCCCATAATGTAGTGATTTGGCACTTACAGAGCTGCTCCCACCTTCAAAGCATGGACTTGTAGAGAAAATAGAAGATGTTGCAATGCAAGAAATATGAAGATCAAAAGTGCAGGAAAATAGGGGCATCACTGTAAGAGTCAATGGCAACCAGAAAAGCCAACACTTTGCTGTTTTGCACACACTTAAATTTTGCTGATTTTCTTCTCTACTAAAATAAAAAAAAAATCAACCCAGCAAAGTTGGGTGTCTTGCACACAGCATCTCATGACTGTGTATATTGGGTAGTCTTAATATGACAGAAATAAAGATATTTACAATAAAGTTGTTCATGTTCAAACTACATGCCAGGGCTCCCTTTATAAGCAGAATATGATTATAATTTTAGGATGTGATTCATCCCATCTTAAAATTAATATCAGTTGTCAATTGTGTCCTAAAAATACCTGTTGCACTTTGCTGTCTGTAAGAGGAGCTAGGGAGAATAGTTTAGGCACAGATATCCCTGCGTTGCTGACTTCAGAAAATCTGGTTCCTACCAACACAGCACTTGAAGGGATAAACTCAAACCACCTTCCTGATCAAACTTCAAACCAGGCTGGATGACCTGTGGTGTTATTTTATACTTCCATACCCAAGCAGTTTTGTACTACTGCTGCTGTACTGTTAATAATTGTTATCAACCAGACACTTACACAAGAGGCAGCTCCATTTCAGTGCTGGGTAAAGTGACCTCTCTCAATTAGTTTCCTTATTATGCTGCAAAATCCTGTGAATTCCTTTGGGTTGAAAGTCATTAGATACATACAAGCTATTATTGTTTCATTACCATTTTTTCCTCATAATTCTCAGTTTTTCCACAGGTTTCTTCATTTTAATATTTGTCCTAGTCACTTCTGAGCAGCTGTTTTCAGTGCAGCTTCCAGCCTTGATTGTTCCAGCCTATTACCATTCAGAACACGTTAATTACTGGTACAAAAGATGGCCACAGCAGATATGTTCTCTCTCAGTGCAGTGCTAGATATGTTTCTCCATTTCTTCTGCTCACTAGCATGATTACTAAAAAAATTTGTTGGGATGATGTCTCCTTCCCTCCACTGAGGCAGCCTGCGCTGACCATGCTCCCATCACTGTTAAGTGCCTGTACTGGAGGTGGGGGTGAATTGGAACAGATGCCTCCAGGTAGGATATCTGGAGCCCCTTTGTCCCCCCAGTGATAGATCCAATTGTACAACAGCTCTTGTTATTTCCCTTGGCTGAATGGGTGTACCCCAGTTCATCCCACGGGACCTAAAAGGACAGGATTAGGTAATTTTTCACTGCCTTCTGTCCTCAGCCTCTGCTTCCTTTCTGTTCTTCCATGGTCCATTCATTTTCTGGATATCTGGGTCTCCTTTTTGTTTGACTTTGCTATTACTGTTTTCTTTGTCATTTAGGTAGGACTGCTGATGGCCACAAAGACAGGTGGTAAATGGGGTGCGACAAGTATTAGCTGTGTACCCTGAGGGTCTTAAAGTGTAAAAGTAATGCATCTGTACCCAAGCAAACAGAGGAAAAACCAACAAGATCAATTGTAGACTAGGGAGGAGTGAATTGCAATGTTCTTTTTGGAGTATGGGAATTTGAAAGCCTTTGCTGAGGCAGTAAGAAACGTGAAGAACAAGGAAAGGGCCATTTCAGACACTTGGGAAGTACTAAATATGGTTTTTGTCCTTTTCTTTGGTCACCCTTTCACAGCTGCATTAGCAGAAAGTAGGTAGTCACAATATTGCTTCTAAGTCTAGGTGAGGTTTAAGCATCCCAGGGCCTGGATGTGTGTCACTGCTGGAGAAATATATCTGTTCATTCACTATTAACACATCAGTTAATTTCTAATCATAGTTTGTGGACAGTTGTAAAAGTAACAGCATTCTGTCAGCAAATGTTATTTGAAAGAAACTAAATTGAATCATGGCCATGACAAAATCTGTGTGAAAAATTATCAAAATATTAGTTAGATAAAAGTTATAACATTTCAGTTTGACTTTATTGCTGCTCTTATTTATTTCAGAGGCAGCTGAAACAAAATAAAACAAAATATGTAAGAACAGTCAAAGTGAAGGGTTTTTTTTTCATTTGTGATGTAGAATGAAACCAAGTCCTAGTGCTTTGGACTTCCCCTCAGGATAAGAAATCTGAATTTCACCAGCTTGAATTATAATACTAATTATAATACTAATATCCCTTCCTAATAAGGGAATAATAAGCTTGGCTTCCTCATCTGTGCTGGAAAGCAAATGAGAGCCAAATTTCCTAGTACTGGATCTGCACACAGAGAAGGAAGAGGGCCATTTCTAATGAGGTATCATATACTCTCTCTCTCCTGCTCTGTGCTGCACTTGTTTAGCCCAATATTGTGATTAAAATCCATCTTGCCTGTATTTTTAAATACAACTCCACTCTAGGAATAGCAGGAAGAAAACTATTTGCCTAGGACATGTTTTCCCCTGCCAAATATACAAACTATCAAAACAAAATGTAGCAATTTGTCTTTCATTTAATGATGAATGTTTTGCTCTGATATTTGTTCACTTTTCCAGAACTGTCTTAATTAAACTTTTGTAATCTGTGTTTTCATACAAAACACGGTAATTTTTTTATTCAGGAGACACAGAGCTGGAACATTCTGATGCTTCTGTAGTGAGGGTTTATATGAAAGCTTATTTCATAATTTCTGGAGGCACATAAAAAGAAAAAATTGTGTTTTATGCAGAATTAACTCCCTCTGAAAATGCTGCTACAATAGTCTATATATCACAGTGACATTCTCTGTTGTTTGGCTAGAAAACTTAAATCCAAATTACAAAGTAAAGATGAGGAACAAAGTCCATTGCAGTGGCAGGAAAATTTCTATCGCTTTTTTCATTTTTATGAGGGTTGTCCAGACCAAACCTTACATATTAAGGTAGGAGTGATGGTAAAGATGCTCCCTTTTTTTCTGCAATGTTCTTCAGTCTCAGCTCCAGCATCTGGTTGTCATCTACTCCCTTTAAGCCATCTGAGTCACTCACCTTTAATATTGACGTAGCTAATTAGTGAATCCTGCCTCATCCAAAGATAGCTGTGATGCCTGAAATGTGTAACTATTGTGTCTTCCTGTGTTGATATTGATGTATCTGCAAGATTTTTTCTTGTAATTGTATCCCCTCATCATCTTGGAAATACCATTCTCCACATTTCTGTCCGTAAGGTGAACAGGTGAACCTTTTTTTGACAGAAACTAAAATAGCCTCTCCATGTAAAAATCTCAAGCATTATTTATAATCATGCACATATTTACAAGGAAAGCTTTCATTGTTTTTCCATTTTCTGTGGTGTGGCCTATGTTTAATGGCTGGTTTGATGATATAAGAACAGCTAGCTGTTGATCTACCCTTGGGAAAAACTGAAGAAGTTTGCAGACATACACTGCCCTTTGCAAGGCACATGACATTTTGATTTCTAAAGTGTTTTTTGAGCATACAGTATTTCCCCAGAGAAACTGGGGAATATGAAGAGTCTCTGTTTATTCCCCATGGTCACAAATGAGGGTGCAGCTCTCTCCTGATGATCTCGGGGAAGTGATGCTGTGCTCCCTTCACCCAAGGTCTGAAAACTGCAACATCTCACAAGAAGGAGGGCTTGTGTCTGTACCTTCTGTCCTCTTTGCTTGGGGAACCTGACTTTTAAAAACTGATCTCAGCATCTTTTACATGTCATTGCTTTGGACTTCTTCCCTGTTTTTTTGGTAGATCCTTGGAATAGTTGATTGCCCCTGAAGCTGGAGCAGAAACCAGCATGGTTGTGAAAAGTGCTGTTCAACCCCTCCCTGCTGAAGACCAGGCTCACAAGCAGTCCATTTGATTGAGGAGATGCAAAATGACTCTTTCCTCTTCTCCTAAGGGAAGTATGGGCTAGACTTTTCCCTAACACAGTGAATCAGAGAATTAGAGAATGACTTGGGTAGGAAGGGATCTTAAATATCATCTAGTTTCACCTCCCTCACAATTGGCAAGGACACTTTCCACTAGACCAGGTTGCTCAAAACCCCATCCAGCCTGGCCCTGAACACTTGCAGGGTTGGGGGAATCTACAGCTCCTCTGGACACCATGTTCCAATGTCTCATCACTCTCATAGTAAAACATTTTGACCCAATATCTGACCTAAACCTACCCTACTTCAGTTTAAGGTTTTGCAATAACCCACTTGTTCTGTTGGTGAAGCTGCCACAACCAAGCCCATCAGCTCTGTTGCAGCCTGGTGTGTCTAACCACCCTATTCCATGTGTTGGTATTGCAGGTTAAAGATTGCATCCCAGTTCCTAGAAGGAATCAGAGCAGGAAAACAGCTCTGTTTTACATGACACACACCAAGAAATTGTGAGGGTCTGTACAATTACAGCGCAGTGCAGTGTTACTCCTGCCCAAGAAATCAGATAACTGTTTTACTGCAGTGCTGCTCTATTAACCTGATCCCTGACCCAAGCAGAGCTAACCAGGTTGGATTTGATACCTCACACTGTCACAAAGCCAGTTCTAGCTAGTCCTTCTCCTGCAGCCCCCTGTGTGCTTCAGACACCCTCCAGCAGCAGTTCCCACTTCTACCTACTCTGCATCCATGGTGACAGTCCAGCCTGGCCATCACCTGCATCCTGGCTAAGCAAGCTTGTACCAGTTTGCACTCACAACTCAAAGAGTGTGTGTGTGAGAAAATTGACTTCCCAGAGTTAAAGGGTGAGTGACCACCCTTATTTGCACACTCTCCATCTATTCATTACATTTCTTATTAGAGTGTCTGCTGAGACAACCAGAGAAATATGAAGCCCCTGTAACCTCTTTAATCAAGTTCTGTTGCAGTATTGGTATGGTCCAGCAGATCTCTATGAAGCTTTTAATTTTTATGGTCTTTTCATCTGCTTTCTGGGTATGGGCTGAGAGAAGAATTTCTCGTCTCCACAGAGGTAAGCTGGAATTAGACTGTCAGTGATGGTCTTGCATGTTCTCTGGCAATATAATTTAGCAGGTCATCAGTCTATAACGAAGGCTTAGGTCCCTTTTGGCATTTTCATTTGTGATGGCTGAGTGCTTTGCCTCCTTTTTTTTTACTGCGTGATTTTCAGATAATTCTTCCAACTTGCATGTAATTGTATTAGATCTGCTATTTAAATGCCATATAGTGCTTGGAGGTTTTTTTTTAAAAAGCCTGCTGTTATCGAACTTAAAAGAAC
This sequence comes from Eopsaltria australis, assembly GCA_034509425.1. NCBI lineage: Eukaryota > Metazoa > Chordata > Aves > Passeriformes > Petroicidae > Eopsaltria > Eopsaltria australis. The sequence continues at coordinate 295,734 of JAVTVJ010000091.1, read as the reverse complement.
CCAGAAATATAAGACTTCCACAGCAAAAGTGGACTTCCAATCTAAGTTGCTTTTTTATACTTTACTCACTCTGTGACCCAAAGCACCAAGTGCACAATCACGTACCACTCACAGCCCTGAAATCCTGCTGCAGCCAGACAGAGCTTAGCAGGAGAGACTGAAGCAGGAGGGCAAACACTTGACCTCACTTTCCTTAGCCCTTATTACTTACATTGAGGTAACCACAGTTCAAGCCGAAGAGATGAGTGTCGGTGTAGTAATTTTACTGAAAGTAACCACTTCGGGGCTTGAAAGATGTTGCTTTCTCTTTTGAAAGCACTTCATCTCACAAATGGTTTTGGATTGTGCTCTGCTCATGGATCTTCGTGGCACAAAGATGATACATTTAATCCACTGGAACAAAGCTTATCTTCTCTTGAACTTGCAGCTGCTTCTGACTCGGCTATTGCTCATCTCTTATTTCAAGCATCACACTATTAATATGCAGAATTAGTTTTTCCCCTGAGCTGAGGTTGTTGCTTGTTTTTTGGTAATTATTTCTTGTTCTGTCAATTCCTCTGTTTTAAAATGCTGTTATGAATTATGTGCTTCCGAGTATATATAATTTCCTTAAACAGATAATATTCTCCAAGTGCAGTTTCACTCTTTGGATTTCCTTGGGTACCAAAACAAACCAGAAAGCCAGCAAGCTAAGCAGGGTCTGGGTGAGAGTTTGTTTAGTTTTAACATTCAGCACTCTGAATTGCCTATCAAGGACTGAGGTCTCAGCCTATGTGGGACTAGTAAAATTGTATTAAAAAACATTCAGAATGAGCTATGGGTGAAATATATAAGTACTTTATAATTTATCTGTTGGAGGAAGCAGGATGAGAAGTGATGGCTCTTCTCTATGTTTTGAATGATTGCAGTAATACTGGGCATGCAATAAAAACATAATTTTAGACAGGGCTGATGAATGTGCAGGTTAATAAAAGTGTCTGATGTGTCTCATGCTTAGACCACATTTTCAGTTGTTTCTTTTGTTGCCAGAATTTCACCATCTGAAGATAAGCTCTGCCTGCTGTGTCCACTCAGGTGGAATTAGAAAGAAGTTTTGTTTCTCCTTTTGATTGGCATACAATTTGTGTTGAGAATATGCCATTTATTCTTCTGGCAAAGTCTTCAAGTCTTACCACTTAAATCTTGCAGAAAAAACAAGCTTGTATGTGCTCAAGAGGCACTTGCTACACTTTGATTTTCCCTTACTGTTTTCAAGTGTAGATGCTCAGACTCTCTAAGGCAATCTCTGTGCCATCAGTGCTTTCAAATGGACTATAATTGTTGCATAAAATGATCAAAGACCTCTAACACAGTGTAAATGGGAACAGAGCTTTGGTCTTGAATGTTCTTTCTGAATCACTGAGGAAACGCTGGCTGAATCTTCATACCCTGTTCCTCATGCAAGGCTAAAGGAAGGGGCTGCAGTGTGGTCTTACTTCCAAGGCCTCAAAGAGCTCCGTTCCTACTGCGAATCTATGAGTTTTTCTAATGAATATGGTCCTTTGCAGTTTTTTTGATGTCTTATGGGTGATCAGAGTGGCACAGTGGAAGAAACTGTAAGGCATATGGCCCCTTTTTTCAAAGTAGGAAAAGAATCCTTGGGAGGAGCTGTACTGCCAAAATTCTTCGAAAATCAATGCAAGAGGCTTTAGGACTGCTCTCCCACTCCAGCAGGGTTAAGCTATATGAATAGCACTGTGATCTACCCTAATAAAAAGAAAAGAAACTCCAACATATCTATTCATTTTCCTTCAAATATTACAAAAATTAGTTTGAAATCCTCTACTTCCACAAAATTAACAAAATTCGAATACCTTATTTTCCTCCCTCTGCCTGTCTCTTACTGATGCTCTCACTGAGACCACCACTACATTTTCCTCAGTAGAATTAATGACATTTTATGATGTCAGCCAGATGAACGTCCATGGTACAAGGGAACAGCTTGTTTGAAATTCTCCTAAGAAACATGTTACAGAACTTGCTCATGGAATGCAAGGAGAGCTTCACATGAGAAAGAGAAGGAATTTCTCAGTGTTCAAGGGCTTGAAGGATAATGCAGTCCCTCCAAATTATATTCTTTGTTTGATATTGAAATAGCTTTCATGTGTGACAGGAGAGAATTAGTCATCTTCCCTTAAAATAATTGATTGCTGGCCGCTTGCTGTTCCAGCTGTCACGAACTGTCCTCTGTTTTGGCTTAAAAACAAAGTGTATTTGGTTTTGGACTGTTGGAGCTTAGAAAGTAATGATCCAGATGAATAACCTCTTGGTTTTTCACTGCCATGGAAGCAGCATTAGTCATTCACTGGTGCCAGATGTTATAGTTAGCCACATATTTTTGGCATGCTAGTCAGTGTAGAGGACTTCAGGGCTCCTCTGTGGAACATTAGGGCTGTAGCACACAGTGACAATTCACCTAAAACAATTTTCTGCCATACTTAGCTCATATTTGGGTAAAACTGGAGCTCAGAGAAACATGAAGCATGTAGAAGTTTCAGTGCCAGTATCCCAGTACTCTCAATGAAGGTGGAGTCCCCCCTCTTTACAGATTTGATCTTGCTGTGACCTAAGGCATCCTCCTTTTAGGTGCTGCTAATATTTTCCACTGTCTGAGTCCATAAATATTCAAAGTGGCAACATAATGCTTAAATGCTAAATAATCCTGTTTTAGTCAGACAAAACTAGCTATATTCTATGGTGTTGTCAGAGAGAAGCAATGTATAAAGCAGGTGAAAATGATAAAGACTTAATGAGCAGTCTGATGTAAGAATGAACTGCTAGCTCATGAAACACACAGTAAGTATCCTTTGTTTCCCTTCCCCACAATAATCCCCTAGATAATCTAGTAAGAAGACAAATGAGTTAATCTGATAACTAGAGAATATTTAAATAATTAAATGTAGTTTGGAAGTAGTGAAAAATAGCAGCTATGCTGTGCTCTAGAGTTGGGGCTGTACGTGTCACAACTCACAGGGAAGGGTAAGAAGTGAATGCACTCCTTATTTCCAGTTGGTCAGGCAGAGTAAATGATCTTTCAATAACTCCAGGAGCTGGCAAGTTCCTTCAACCATGGACTATTTATGGTTCTGCTGTGAGCATGTTCTGACACTCTCCTCGTTCTCTGACACAGATTATTTTTAAACAGATGGCAAAACAAAAAGAGAAACCAAAGGGATGCAGAAAGAAAATCACACACAGTGGAAAGAAGAAATAAATTCCAGTTTCCAGGTGCTCTTCCATATGCAGGTGAAGCTGATGGCTGTGGCTATGCACCCTAGGAGATGGGCTCCAGGAAAGTATAGTCTAGCAGCCCTGAGGATAGTATAAATCATTGCTTCAGTCTCTCTATACTTTGTCTGGATTTTCCCTTGTTTGAGAGAAAACTATTTTTAAGGCTCTCAAAAGAGGAGTGGGATGACAATAGACTATTCCTTCATTGTTTCACTCACTATCTGGTTCTAGTTTCTGCCACAGCTGTTTCAGTTCATGCTTTTTCAGATTACTTTTCTTGTTTACTAGATGTTATTTCAGCATGTTGCTTTGTTCTGTGTTGGGACAATTTGTCTTGAACCTGAGCTTCCCTCAGAGCAGCGGGAGCAGCTGCAGCAGAGCTCAGCAGCAGCTGGCTGCTCGAATATTCACCCATCTTACCAGCGAGATTTTGAAGGTACTGAGGTGTTGTTATCAGTATCCCACCTAGCAAACAAGAAGGCCAGTTGGGTTACATTTGCAGGGCAGTTGTTGGAGGCTCATTTAGATACACTCTAAGTGTAAACTCCTCAAGCTACAATGGTCCTTGCAGTCAAAATCTTTGTTTCCAGTGGCAGTCACTGACACTGTGGGCAGTAGCTCAGGATGCTTCCTGCAGGGCTGAACCCTTACTTCTTCATTACTGAAGACACTGCTAGCAGTGGGAAAGGGTATTTTATCAAGACCAAGCTCTTTTCCTTCAGCCCACACACTTTGGCAAGCTCTGTGCTTCAGCAAAGAGGGAAATCAACTCTGGTACTTAGAAAGATGTTAAAATAAAAATCAACACCATGTAATTATCAGCAGCACCAGCCCAATAGCCAGCATCCCTCTCTGCATCAAAAGCAATATCACAGAATCCAATATTGGAACGTTAGTGCAAGCTGAATATTGCTCCTTTGAATTTAGGTTGTTTTCAGTTTGCTTTGTTATTATTTCCTGTATTGTTTGTTTTACTAAGGAGACAACAGGAAGATACATGCTTTGCCCAGTTTTTGATAAGCAGCAGAGCAGTTCTGACAGTGGTACTGCAGGCAGCAGGAAGATCCCTCCTCTCTTGCTGCAGCCATAATGTAAAAACTGATCTATCTCTGTCTTAGCTTTCATTAGGTTTTGTGCCCCTGCTTTGACAAAAAACCCCATTGTTCTATAACTTTCTTTTCCAAAGGCAAAAGACCTTTCTACTTCCATATTAAATTATTAAATGTATACACATTCAGTTATTTGAATTTATTGTTTGACCTTCTTGGTCTTTTCTATATAACCAATGCTTTTATTTATATATATATAAATATATATTTTTTAAAATTTTTATTATATTTTTACACAGATCTTTTCTCCATCATATCTGGGTTTAATATAATTCTTACTCTTTTCTCTGAAAGGATACACACATCAAATTTATTTTCTTTCCCTCAAGACAGACTACTTATTCTTTTGGCCCTCTTAACAGTGATGCTCTCCATCTCTTTAAGTATCTACTCAAACCCTCAGATAATGATCAGAATTTTACCCATTTCTCCATTTTTTGTACCATACCCCTAGCATCTTTTTATGTCCTCCATTAGGAAGTAGTTAAATCTAAGTGAAGAGCAGAAATATTTGCAGTTAGTCACTATATCAGTCTTTTCAGCATCAGATGGCTAAATTAGTTTCCCTCATTTCCAGTAATGCTCTGTCTTCAGTGAAGAACTTGCAGACCTACTTTCACATGTTCTTCCACTTAATATAAACTCATCTTCGTTGGGATTTTATTTTTAATGATCAAATTTTCTAGAATGGTTTCACCAATTACAGGACTAGTAAGAATAGCCCACAGTCTCTTGGTTTTATCGGCTATTTGGTGGAGAAATGTGCCACCCACCCCACCTATATGTAATTTACCTTTCTGTTACTCATCACACTTATTCTACATTCCTTATGTAGGATACCAAAGTATCCCTTAATTATATGATTATTATTAAAACTCTCATCCGAATAACATTGTTTGAATATCTGTAACAAACAGACCTCATAATGAAATTATATAGTGGCTTTTCAGGCCAGTAAAACCTCTTTCATTTTTTTTTCTCAGTGAGATTGAGACAGATACTGTTGTGCCCATGCCATTGTTTCTACCTTTACAGTTTTATGCTCAGTTCCTTTGTTGATACACCCCACTGCCTTTCGCTTCATCTCTGTCTTTCTGCACACTGCTTTTTCATGATACATCTGCTCTAAATGTGGCTGCTATTTTACCACATGCTGTTATTCCTTCTACTGTCTGATTTCACATCCTGTTCCAATAGTTTGACCTTGCCTGGTCTGTTTGCCAGGTCTTCTGTGATAGTGTGTGATGGGGAAACAGTTTCTTACCAGCCATGCTCAGCAATCCATCGGGGAGAGAAACAGTCCCTGAGGAGTGCTATCAGCTGCTTGGCTGTTGTTTCTATCAGTGTAAGTTTCCTTCTTCATGCTCCATCAGCTGTTGCTAAGCTTTTCGTTACCTCACTTGTTGCTCCTGAGAACTAAAATCACTCCCAGTTCCACCCCCCCGCCACTTTTTTCTGGTCTAAAGTCCTTTCTATGGGGCATGCCAGCCTCGTTTTGTAGGAATTCAGGATTTCATACAGCAAGATCCATCCTCTTTTCCTCCCTGCAGCTAGTTTCTCCTAGATGTTCTCAGGTTTGCTGTTCTCAGTTTTTGCTTTACAACAAAAACATGAAACCTGAAACATGAAACATGAAACGTGAAAGATTGAATCTGAAGGTGACCCACTGTCTAGGTAATGGAAGAACAGTTTGGATTCCAGTACAGAAATATTAACAAAAGTATCTTAAATGTCATGTGCTAGATTACAGCAAAATCTCTTTTGTGCAACAGCACCAGCAGTGGAAATTAATTTTTCCAGAAATATCTTTTATCCAGATTATTTATTTTGTACTCCAACCTACCAATATTCAATGCAAATTTAGCTCCCTTTTGTACTTTTGAAAATTGCTGCTTATAAAATGACTGTCATTTATGTTGAGGGCATGTCTTCACTGAAGAGAGGGCACACTCAAAATTCAAGTTCTACTGCTTTTTTCCCTTCAGTGCTGCATAAGCCTCACGTCTTAGGCTGAACTTCTGCCTCTGATCACAAACTGGCCAATCTGGTGTTGTGGAAAGATCTGTTTGGAAGTGCCATTACTCTTCTGGTTTAATCAAGTAAGCCAACAACTGGAAGGGATACACTACCATGGCAGTGAATGAAAGTAATTTCTGGAAAAAAGCCATGCTGATGGCATTTTGCATTGAAGCAGAAGCATGTTATGTTGTGAAAATGCAGGCAGTGAAGATAATCAACAAAATCCCCCATAGCTGGTCAGTTGTTATTTGGCAAGGCATCTTTGAGCCCACATTGACAAAGGATAAAATGAGAATAACCATCAGTAACACAACAGAAACTATCAAGCAGATACAAGGGAACTGTCAAGTGCTGAGCTGCTTTCTTTAATCATCCTGAATAATATTTTTAGTATTCTGTGTATATCCCAAGCTAGGCTTCTCTTTTGGGAGTCCTTTTGTTGTTGTCCCTTTAGAAATTCAGAGTTTCTGATTTCTGAAGTTTTCCCAAGTGATGAATTTTACTGAACTCCTACCAAAAGCCTGGTGCACACATGGTCAGGATAAGGCATGCAGTTCCTGTTCAAATATGCTACCAGGATGGCAGAAACACAAAAGAGGATTGGGAAGGAATTGTTTTTTAAATGATACCATGATCCAGCAAACTGTCAGTGCCAAAATGAGGAGTTAAGCGGGCAAGAAAACAAGGCCCTTCTATGAATCTGCAGGATGGGGTGGCAGAAGTTACAGCTTTTGAGTTCATTTGCAAACTAGACATCTGTCAGTCCAGGCCAAATCCAAAGACCTTGACTCCTCAGCTCTCTTATGTACATGGCAGAGGAAACCAATCTTTGAGCAAGAATCCAGACTAGCCCTTCAGCAAAGACCCACCCGAGACTAAAGCAACAATTCCCACAGAGGGAGAGTTGGGAGAGGTAGTGAGTAGAGGGCATAAAGGTAAGTTTGCAGACATGGAGCTCAAATCATGAACAAAAAAAGCCCAAAATAACTCTCTTTAGTTAACACTCCTGCAGAATATTAAAGTCACATATTGACAATTTGTCCCCACTTTAGGCATTGTTACACCCTGTAGCTGGGTGGTAGGGGTTATTTAGATGCACTAGTAACATGTTGTGTTTAGGGAGCCAGAGGGGTGCACAGTGATGTCAGAACAGGAGAGGGGTGCATTGTTTGCTCTTTACTGACCTGCACAATGCACCAAACATGGATGAACTTTAAGGAGAAGGTAGCAACATCAAAGCTGATGGAACAGGGTCCATGTAGAATCCTGGAGCTGTTTTGTCCCACAAGTCCTCTGAAAAAGAATTAATAGACCAGCCCTGAGATTCAGGCCAGAGTCTCTGTGGAGGACTTGCACTCAGTTTTTTGGAAGAATAAATGCTTTAAATACTGGTCAGGGTACGTTGAGCAAATAATCAAAGTTGCTGACATTGATATAAGGGAGATGGTTGGAAATAAAAGAATTCCAGACAGCTACTCCAGTTTCTAGTGCACCCTATTAGACCAGGAGGACGTAGTGGGTCATCTTGAACCAGATTTAGTTTTGGAAGAGCAATGGATTGTTCTCTGCTGATGACAGACCCAGGACACCATGGTGCTTCTTTTATTGCTGTAGTTATCAGATTGCACTACCTTTTCTTTTTTTTTTTTTTTTTAATGTCATCACAAAGGTATTTCTCTATTTAAGAAGGAAAAATAGATTTATGCTTGCAATAAAAATATCTATTATTCAGAATTTTTGTCATGACTGGAAATATTCTGAGTGTCATTCACCTATGCTAACTTCAAGTATTTCAAATTTAGTTACAGGGGTTTAAGCCAGTTCCATAGACATCCCTTATCTCTGATGCAGAGTGGGCACAGCTGGACTTGGATGGCTGGATGTACATGTGAGTTTTCCTAAGCACCTAGACTTGAGTCTCAGTTTATAACATGTATGAGTTGATAGGACTCAAGCCTTTTCCAGAAGATTAGGAGCAGCCTGGTGCCCTGCTGCAAATCAGTCCCATGGGTCCCTTCCCCAGTCTTTGTACTGGAAGCATAATTTAATCATTTTATGCTCTTCCAGTGACTCAGATATACTCCCTGAGTTTGCCAGTCTCTCTCTGCCAGTTCATGCCATGGTCCCTGCAAAGAGAAGCAGCACCTAAGGGACTTCAGTGCAGCAAGACCTGGTTTAAGAGAAATGCACTCCTGATTATTGCCATGGTTATATGCCATGGCTGATGTGTTGGATTATTTTAGTGGACCTGGTTCTCAGGAATGGAACAGAACAAATCTGTGCATAATTAGAGCATAAAATTACCGGGAATTCATTCACAGTTACTTGTGAGTAATGGTATCTAATCAGACATTGCTCCTGGGACATGTCTGCACTGGTACTTCCAATTAGGAAGTCATCACAAAGCATTCGCACTGAAAAACTCAGTTCTGTAGTAAACAGAGTTGGTGTTGCTTGCTGGCATTGCAGGTAAAGCTCTTCTGTAAAAAGCTGATTGCATTGTGCTCTGAGTATGTGAACTGAAGAGGTTCAGTAATGAAGGTGGCTAAGCTTATTGCTTTACTAATATTAGTATTTTCTGTTAAAAACACTGCTTACAGTTGGTGCAATGCAGCCCTGTTTTTCACAATATTACTTTACTGCAATTTGGTTTCAGTGAGGCTTAGGCAGTTACTTAAATGTGAACTGTTCCAAAAGTGTGGGGCCTCAATGGACAAAATGAATAGGCAACAACACTTCAGACCATTCAAATCAGCCTGAAACAAAGAAATGGGAAGGTGTTTCTTTGCTGGAGCAATACAAGACTTTCTTGTAAGGAAGGATTTTAATTACAATCCCACGCTCAATGTTCTGAGAGGTTACAGGCATCAATTTTGCTTATGGTTATTTTCTGTGGAATTCAGTAGTTCTCTACATTCACACGCCTGGAAACCACAGAAACCCTGATTTTCTTCAAGCTGAGCTAGATGGTCAGACATCAAAGTGAAGAAAGCAGTGCTCTTATGAGTCAATGTTTTGTATTAAAACATGTTTTTGACAATTTTTTTACTGCACAAAAGGAGTTATTGTAACTAACCTAGAAACCAGTCTAGAGGGTTTATTATAGATTAATGGCAATCTCCCCCAGTGTTTGCAGAGCAAATTGATGAGCAGGCCGATGACGAAGAGGAACTCAGTATTCTCTGAAAGGGTTGGGTAGTTTCCAGTACAGTTTTTAAACCATCTGAGATAAAAAGACATCTGATTAGATCATTCTATCCTCACAGCATCAGCCTGAAGCTCAGACATTAATGTGATATAGTCTTGATCTCTTTTCCTGTATTCTGCTGATTTTGAGCTCTTGCAGGAAAGTCACTATTTGGCTTTGAAGTCTACTAGCATTTGCCTTCCTGAATATTTGATCACGATTAAAAACATATTTTAATTGATGCCTGCCTGTCCCCAGAATGCTGATAGCTCAGTGCAGCATGCAGGGGTTCATGTGCCAGTAGATTTGATATATAAGAAGCATTTGTCCATTTAGCTTTATGCATTTCATAAGGCTATGGATTTCCTTGTTATGTGTAGGAGCTGTCAGCCTGGATCAGAGCTATGGTGATTCAGTGGCTTAATGCTACTGGAGCCAGAAGTAACATTCACATGAGAATTTCAATTAGAACTCAGAAAAGATGTAAGAGGTAAACTTTTAACAGGGAGAGTGATTCATCATTGGGAAGGAGCTAGCCTTGGAAGCAGCTAATTTTTCATTTGTGTTTGCAAATTAGAACTGGAAGTCTTTCTGGAAGATATGCTGTAGCCAAAACCAGGTTATTGTGTTCAGTACAAGGATAGCTGAGTGAAATCAGATGACATACTCTAGAAGAATGGGCTACATGAAGAGAGTTTTTTTCAGTTCATTTGTCTGACATGTAGAAGAACAAAGTCCCTAGGAGCAGGAAAGACTAGCTTTCCTGGCAGAATAAAGGTCTCTGGCTCCTTCTCTTCCTCCTCCATCATCTGAAGCTGAGAAGGTTTCATGTTGCTGCCTTGGTGCTTGCCTTTGACAGAGACCATTGGCACAGCACTGATTCAGTGCTGAAAGTATGCATTTCTACAGAGGAGCTGGGTTTAGAAAGTATAAGGCCTTCTGCAAAATCAGCATGTGTTTTCCATGGGAGAAAAAGGATGTGGCAGTGTATGCATGAGGAGTAAGGCAGGAATATAAAATTCATATTTTCGGTTTCTAGGAACTGTATTAGGAAAACTGTTCCAGGAAGTGCAATCAGCTGGGGTTTGGTTTTTCTGGTGCATTTGAAATATTCAGTAAATTTGGAATACGTTGCGTCATACCCTGGTACATGATTGTGCATTGGAGCCACAAGTAGCACTTCTTTGTTTCTGAATCTTTTATTCATGCAGGACAGAGCCCAGGTGTTCTTGTTTACAACTCCCTTTCTAAGATCATTGTGATACGCTGTTGTTTTCTACACTGGAAAGGGCCATATTTCATCTGTAGCAGTAAAAGAAATACATGTGCAAATCAGGGCCTCACTACTGCTGGGGGACAACAACTGCAAGGTGATGTTCATTCATGCATTTTTTTTTTCTGGGATGGTATAGATACTTTCATTTGGGTAAAGTTTTTATTTCACATTTCTTGGTCTTGCCTTTAATTTATCCTTCAATATTTACACTCCTGGACAGCTACCAGGAGACACCAAACAGCAAACAGAAATCCCACAGCCCTCCACGTGCTCTAGAGTTCAGGTCTCATAACTGGCAGATTAATGGGAACTGAAGAAAAGATCAGGTGTTTACAGCAGCTTGAAGCACATACAGTTGCAAAAGTAATAGCTCTTGTCTCAATTATTTACAGGCTTTGGCCAAAGTGGTAACAACTAGCTGCCAAAAGCTTGCAAAATCAGCCAATAAAAGTACACCACTAATAGTGTCATGTTTCTCAAAGTTACTGAGTATTGTCTCACTAGGATTCAGAGTGGCTGCAGGGCTGTAAAGAATGTGAAAGACAGCTTTGGCTGCAAGCACCATGCTGTGTCATCTAACTTCACCACAACAGAGCCTAGAGCAAAATCCTACAAAGTGTGTTCACTGGGTCTGTGCTGCACACGAGGGGGCTGACAGCATTTCAGTGTTATATTCCTTCACGTCTCTGTTCCAGACAATATCAGAGAGTTCTCTTCAAGACAATGGCAAGATGTTGCTGCTGAGGATGATTCACTCCTAGCAACCTTTTCTACAAGTAGCAGGGATGAGATATAACCCTACCCAAGTATTACAGCTCTACCTTCTGGAACCACCTTTGTGCTGCTCTCTGTGACTTGCTACACACACTTTTAACTTCATGCTATAGCAAGACCACTCAGCTTGGCTGAATTTTCAATTTTTCAGATACTTTGCACTGTCAAAGCATTCACAATGAAGAATAATTTTGTCTGAGTGTCACAGGGATGGGACATGAAGACTAGCTGAGTGTTGGGTGATTGTGGTCATTCTGATCCACAGAGAGTTATATGGAACAAGGATCCTTCTCTGGTCCATCTTGATGAGTTTTACAGACACTGACTAAGATGTACTAGAAAAAGATTCAATACAGCAGGATGTTCAGTAGATGTTCCCTCAATGCAGAATGCCTGGAAAATGGCATTCTGTCAGAAAACTGGCCTGAAACTGTACACTTGTCTGGAGCTCTGACATCTGACCAAAGGTTTCAAGGAAGCCCTTCTACCAAAGTGGTAGCTACAGGTCTGATTGATCTGAAGGCATCCTTCTTCAGAAGATGATGTGACCCTCAGGGTCATCCCTCAAGATAATGTGACAAGTTGTTGCTGCTTCTTTTGACTGCCATGGAGAGATATCAAGCTACTAGGCTCCAGCTAAAGTCCCAGCAGGTTCAATTTCTGCCTTCGTCCTGTGGGGTTCAAAGACAGTCCTGGGAAGGAAAGGAGCGTCCCTTACCTCTCCTCCTGAATATGTGCCACTGTGCAGCAAAGACATGCTGGATGCTTAGAGTTTTTCCTTAGACCAATTCTAAGCTGAAGTGGTCACTAACAGGATAGGGAAGTCTGAAAGCAAACTGGAAAGCTGGGGCCATGAGTCTCACTCTGGAGGTGGGCCATCCCAGCCTGGTACAGCCTGCACTGTGCACTCATGGGCTCCTTCTGCCTTCAGTGTCACAGAAGGAGGGTGTGAGAGTGCTTGCTGTGCCTTCTCCATCAGCCTGTCACCTTGTATTCAAGTGATAATCTCCTACAAGACATGGCTTTGAACCACCTCGGGTTTCCAAGGCTGCCCTGGTGCCCCAATGCTAAGTGATGGATAAGTAATGAGTAGAAAGTGCCCAAAACACTCCCACTGCCTTCTGGCTTTTGATAGAGGGAAAGCAGCACCTAATTTATTTAATAAGAAACTTGATGTTGTCTGTCTGGCAGATTTTGGGAGTTGTGGGACATGTGCCATGTGGGGGGATCTTAGTCTGGCTTGGTTCCTGGGCTGTGTAGGCCTGGGCTCACTTAAACATGAATTAAACTCTAGATGCTATGAACTTTATCAAACATAAGGCACAGCTGGAAGTCAGGTGGCAGAGAACCTTCAGTCTGGCAGTGGGATACTTCATCTCCATCTAACTACTTTAAACACAGGTGTTTTCTTGTGTCCTGGCTCTAAGTAGCCACTTCTCTGCACTGTTGGATTCTTGTTCTAAGTACTACAAAATTGGTGCTTAATAGCTGGTAATTTTGAGTGAGGGTAAAGTTCATCTGGCACTACAGGTGTTAACATGTGAAAAATCAGATAGAAATCTAGTTAGGGTGGCAGAATTACACATTCAAGATGAACTCTGAAAATTTCTATGGTCAAGAAAAGGAAGTCTACAGCAAAAAGCCTTGCTTCTAATCCCTCTCTCTCACTGTTTTCCATGAAGACTGAACTGGAACATGCAGCAGATCTCTCTAATGCATTTTTTTCACACTAGCAATGGTCTATGTATGTATGATTTTTGAAGACAGTGGCTCTTATTGAGTTACTGAGCTAGTCTATCAAACAATATCCAGACTTCATTGGAATTTCACATCCTGAGTTTGTTGGTTGTGTTATCTTTTATCATATTTTCCATAAGGCTGTCATGGCAACAAAGGGAGAATTATATTTTCCTTCAAATCCTCCTTATTTTTTATCCAGATGAAGTGATGGTGTGCCTCTGGTTACTGACTGTAACTGCCCTTGTGAAACACCTTCCACATGGGCAGGTCTAAACAGGTATTTGCTCGGCTTCACTGTTCCTTCCATCTGTTTTCCCCTTCTGTGGACAAGCATGAAAAGGTAGTTTGTCTTCAATAGTTTGATAAATAAACTCCAAAATAGCAGGTTTTTCTCCATGTGCTCTCTAGCATGGACATCAGCACCTCACCTCCAGCATGAAACTCCTGCTTGTCCCACTTGCGGCTTTTTCTGTCCCAAGGTACAAGAGCTGCGACCAGTAAGGGAAACATGGTTTAAAAATGAAAGGATAAATTGCTGCAGACTCGGGTCTGGAATATGTCAAATTAAAAAACAGAGATAAACCACCCCTACTGCCAAGCATTGCAGTATATTTGCCTGTGAGATTTTGTCTTTGCTGATGTGTTGCTTGTGGCAATTTGGCAGCTTATTCTTAGAGTCTTCACAGTCAGCTGCTTTAACCCTGATATTTATATTTTATTTTCCATTGCCTAGTTTCTTCTCCTAACTGCAAACTTCTACCTCCTGTGTGGCTGAATTAATGCCTTTCCCTCTTTGGTAGCTAAACCCAAGATATCTTTATTGGTGTTAGCTGCACAAAACTACCAAGCTTCAAAGGTTATTAATTGTACTAGTTACTCTGTGAGTTATTAAAAACTGATCACAACCTTCATTTCCTTGATTTCCAGGCTGCCTTTTTATAGGACATGAGCTTTAAAATCTAGTTCTTAGTGACATGCTATAACCATGAGATGAGGATCCGGCTATTGTAGCATTCAATTTATTTTAACATTTCGCATTACTAGTCAGGAAACATAGGTGCAGGTCGTGAACCTGGAATTCTATTTTGCATGCTAATACTCCCATGAGATTGCTTTTCTGTGTTGTATGCTTTGTTGTATTTGAAAAGCATTTGGAAAATTCATGCACAGAAAAACTTTCCATTATCCTGGGGTAATTCAGATCCATCAGAGGATGTAAAGGATGTTGATAACACATGAAAATTGCACGAAATTAATTAATGCTAAATCTAACTATAATTCCCAAGGTATTACTAGACAAACATCATTATGGTAATGTGAACTGTATTTATTAAAAATGTTATCATTGTGGATTTCTCTGTTAAGAAAGAATGCACTTGCAAAGATGGTGTTTCTCGTTGTTAATTTGCACATGCAAAAACAAATACACAACTCTTGAAAAGTTACCTTGCCTTTTCAAATAAACTTCAGATGTTTGTCTATAAGTACCTATTTTTTATTTTGTGATAACCTAGTAAATAGCCTATGGCCCTTCCAGACTATTTATGCAAAACAGATAATCAGTCAAGCAGAAATTTAGTTCTCTTTAACAATTATTTGCAGCAATTTCAAGAACAAATCTTCATTCTTTTCTCACAGATGTTGTTTTTAGAAAACTTTCATTTTCCTTTGTTTCCTTCAGTTTCTGGGACTCAGGATTAAGTCTTGCTTCATATTTTGAACTGGTTTTTACCTTAATTCAATTAAACAAATATTCAGCAGTGATGCTTTTTGAATGATTTGGATTTTCTCTCACTAGTAATTTAATTTATACTGACTTCATAGCAATTGACACCTTCTGTCTATAAAAATATCTTGTCATAATGTCCAGTATCAGCTTTATCTGGTATCAGCTTGTAACATTCCTGTTACCACCTTCCTCTGCTACCATCTTGCAGAGTTTCTGTGTCACTTGTGTCTCAGAGCCATAACTTGCCTCTTGTTACATGTCCCTAAGTACCAAAGGTACCAGGTAGGAGAAAATGTGTGACTCAGAGCTGGCACTATGAATGCTGTATGGGACAATGGCTTAAATGTGCTTTGGCCTGCCTCCTACTCAGGCCATGGACAGACTCAATCTGCTCCTCTCATTTACATCATGGCATTCACTCATGCATGTTTATGTCGGGGTGAAATTCAGAAATCCACATCCTGCAGAGCAGGAGAGCAAGGATAGCAGTCTGATTTACTCCACTTGAACTTGGGAGTTCTGGTCTTCTGGACCACAAATGCACACCATGAATTGATACCAAATTTTTTCACAGATCCCAAATTAAATTAATGTCAACCAGCATTCTTGGAGTGTGCAGACTGGAGTGGTGTGGACACCAACACCATACCACAGTCTCTTGCTATGCACTAAAGGATAAACAAGCCCTTAAAGAAATAGTAGGGGGCTTGTACTGTGGACAGCCAGCCATGATCACCACAGGCTGGGCATTCCAAAGTGGAAATGTCTAAAAATGTGCTTGGGTACTTCTGGACATTTTGTCCCACGTGCCTTTGGACTTATGATCTGCCTTCCCTGCTTCCACTGCAATCCTTGTAGCTGATGGTACTTGGTGCTTCATGTGTCCTACCTGACAGAATCATATCCAAGTGGAGCACAGAGAGGTGGAAATGATATAAAGCTAAACAGTGAGGAAGGGTAAACTATAGCACAGTCAGAAAAGTCATGGCAGAATGTTGGTTAAAGGCAGAGGACTTAAGTTCTGATGAAGAAGCAGCAGAGGAAAAACACACCTACCTCTGAAAATAACGGGGAAAATAAACCCATGGGATTTTGTCTTTCCAGACAATAGGACAGCAGCAGCTCAGTTTTCTGTCTGCAGAGAAGGCATGTTGGCAGGGGGAAAGCATGACAGGTGTGTTGTCATATTCCCCTCTGGGCTGAGTGATGAATGTTCATCTGAAATCTTACCAATGCAAAGCAGAGCGAGAGTATGAAAAGCTGGGAGAGTGGCATTCCCAACATTCTGAAAATACGTGCTGCAAATGAGCAACAGATGGAGCCTCCAGCATCAGCAGCCTTTTCAGGCAGGCTTGCTAGCATAGCGGGCTTGTCAGGTGCTTGAAACTGTGGGAAAGTCTCTGATGATGAGGATCCTAGTACCCAAGTGCAGCTTAAGCACCACTAACAATTACCCCAGAGCATTGAATATCTGTTCTTTTGTAGCTTCTCCTAACACTGCATACATCCCTCATCTTACTACATACAAGAGGCCTTTTTGGGAAATGCCTGGATACATGAAGATACTCCCTAAGCTTTGATACTCCAGCTTTCCACTGGACCAATGTGTCTGATGGTGACTGAAATCTGTGCCCTGGTGACAAATGAGAGCTGTAAGTTGATTGTCTGGCTAATGTTTAATATCCAGCAGCTAGTATCCATCGTCCTTGCTGCAGCTGTGCAGCAGATAGTAACCAGATGAGAGTATGGAAGGTGAGTCCGTCCAGAAAATCCCCAAACACTCAAATTACAGATGCCAAGTCTCTTAGCAGAGACTCTAGGCTCCTCTGGGCTCCATGGCAAGGCACTTCTCCTACACATGATGGTTGGCCTCTTCATTAACAAAAAATGAGTGAAAGGGCCTACCATTTGCAAGGTCTCATTTTGAGCCTGATGAAGGGATGATTTCAACCAATTCATCTCTCTTATATTTTTTTTTGTTTCTCATTTGTTTTGTTTGAGTATTTACAACACTGCTTGGTTTACTGTCTGGCTTACAATTTATTCTTCTATTATTTCCCAGATAGAATGTTAATAGCTAGGATGCTATTTTAATGAGCTATCAGTTTTAAAATACTCCAGACCTATGCTCTAAACAAACATAAACATGATGCAGGGTTGTGAAATTGTTCTGTAAAGGACTGCCTACAGCCATAGCTGAAAACTGTTCCACAGGAATATTAAGGAGACAGCTACTGTCTACAAGACATCTGCTGAAGTCAAAAGCAATAACAAAAATCAAGCACATTTGTGCTTTTACAGTTTACACGTTGCTTGAGTTGTGAGACAAATAACCCCTGACTGTGGCAGTGTGTGCTCAGTGGCTGCGGAAGGGGAGTGGCAGGGCTTGGTTGTGCTGCTGGCAGTGGCACCAGCTCACCCGAGTGCTCGGGGGCTTGCTGTCACCACATTGCTGCACCATGCCTGTCACCAGGCCATGTGTTTTCAGAGCTATTGCCCCTTTTTTTCCCTGTGAGAATGAGCACTGCTGTGCCAAACAAAACAGAATGAACAACGATTTGAAGTGTTTGCTGAAACACAAATATTCTTGCAGAGGCTGAAGTGGCAGAGTGGGACAGCAGCAAATTATCATTCAGAGCAGTGATTTTAATCACTTGAGATTGACCTAGAGGCTTGTGATAGCCTGTAGAATATCACAGTCCTCAAAAATATTTTGTGGATCCATTCTGGTTCAGAGATTTTCTGCATGTGCTGTGTTAGTCTTTGGAAATTGTTTGAGAAGGGCCCAGAATCCTTCTTAGGGGGTAGAAAAGGAGGTTGTCTCAGGAGAGAAAACAGGACATAAGGATTGAAGACTTCACACCTGTGTGCTAAAATCAAATGGTGATCAGAAGGGTGGGGATTTGTGCATGGGATGCAACTGCCTTGTCCACTATGGAAGCCCATCCTGTCCCTGGGGCAACCTTCCCCACATGTCAGGTTTGGTTTTTCTCAGATCAGATTGCGGGGAAGGCAGAGAGTGGGAATGTGAGGATGGCAGCATGAAAGTAGCATCCCCTGAAGTTCCACATTGGCCTATGTGAAAAAGCCCATTATTTGATAGCTCCTATACTGTCCTGTATGTGTATGGGTTCTGTGAGTGTCATTTATTGGTTTGATCTGTCTTTATCTGAACCTGTCACCCTGGCATCTCCCTATGGTCAGTAGAAAGGAGAAGGTTCCTCCAGAGCAAAATTTTCCCTTGCCCAAAGACAGATGTTGAAGACAAGACACAGGAGTAGCAATCACTGAAATTTAAACTAGAGGAATTGCATTCTTCATTTCTCATTGATGTGAACCTGGGGAACTTCTATTCCTCCTTTCTACACCGTGTGATCCAAGAGCTGGGATGTGCACCAGCAAATACACTGGATATTTGGAACATGTCTTGAGTTCCATTGACGGGCATTATTTTGAAGTGGTCATTCACATTGCCAGGCTGTGTGTCCCTGGTCCATTTGGAGTGACAAAGGTGACAGACCAGGGGAGCAGTTTACCCTTGTCAGACTTGCATCCTTTTCAGGTAAGGCTTTGTAACCACCCAAGCTGCTCCTGCAGAGACTGTATTATTGCAGCAGCTCTAGGCCAGCTTGTTTAACCTATAGGCTTATTGCATTTGGCAGTTCTGGCCTTGAATGGCTTGAAAAAGAAGTAATGTTTTCTGATTAATTTAATTTACATGAGAAAAAAAGATGAAGAAAAAGTTTTTTCAGTCCTTATAGTTCTGTACCAGCAAAACTAAATTCTGGAAAGAGGATGATTATTGTCCTTTAAAGAAAGAAAGGAAAATGCCTTCTCAGATACCTCAGACCTTCTCAAAGGATTATATTTTTATCATTTGTCTTTACAAAAGTCTTCAAAAGCAACATGAATATATGTGAAGAACTGAAAAGTCAAGGCAAAATAAAGAAGGCATAAGCTCTCCCATTTCTGAATGTGCTGTTGTCTCTGCCATGGGCAGGTGCACTGGGCACTACAGCAGCAGTACCCGGGCTCCCATAGGGTTTTCTTTGCAGCTGGAACAATTTGAACATCCTCTTGGATAGCCTACTATCCAAGCCTATTCTCTGATATCAGTCTGTAAGCTCACATGCAAAGTCATCTCATGGTAACCAGGACAAAAAGCTGCCAGCCCAGAGACTTTCCCAGGCCATCGTTTTGTTATCATGCATGACATAACATAATTCTTAAAATGGCAGCTTGTCCATGTGACCCGTGGTTGTGATTCCAAAAAGATGGCAGATGTGTTCGTGTGTGCTCCCCACTCTAAAGACAGTGTCCTTCTATAAACTAAAAATTGCGTGTAAACTGCCATATAATGTGCATAATGTCCAGGGACTTTCTCTATTATACTTTTTTTTTTTTTTCACTTGGTAGTTCTCAGCAGTCAGCAGTGCTGGGCACCACATTCCCTTGTGGTTCAATGAGAGACAGATGTTCATCTCCTGGTTGACAATGCCTGCTGTGGTGTCCCACCTGCATGCCCCTCCATCACAGC
Source organism: Eopsaltria australis (assembly GCA_034509425.1). Lineage (NCBI taxonomy): Eukaryota > Metazoa > Chordata > Aves > Passeriformes > Petroicidae > Eopsaltria > Eopsaltria australis. Next base: position 276,093 of record JAVTVJ010000091.1, on the reverse strand, counting down.
CCCACCAGATTCTGCACAGTTAAGCCAGAACTACCTCAGCTGTACCCTGGTCTCACGTAAAAGAAGAATTGGGTCCTTACAGCTAGATCCTGCCTTTTGCAGGCAGAAGCACTGAAATGAAGGGAGAAGGGAGAGTTCTCTGCAGCCTGCCAGCTGCCTCCTGTGCAGGATCTCTTTCCTGAACGCGAATAAATAGAACAGGGCCCAGATGGGCTACTTATGACTGACAGGTGTCAGGATGTGTCTACAGATTTGTCAGTCAAACTGCTCCATGTCAATTGAACAACTAAATGGTTCAGGGTTCCACTTGCTTTTCCAATCTGAAATGCTTATTAAAATCAAGCCAGAAGATACAGATTCCAGTATTTAGCATTTTTAGACACAGCTATTTTTTGTGTCATAGGAATTCAGCCAGATTCTTAGTAAATTCTCTTGTGTGCAGTTTGGGTTCATCTGTGTGACCAAGGATATATGTGTGAAGTGTATCCACAAACTGCATGGGTGTCATTCAGCATTTCATTTTTATTGCCTCTGCAGGTGATTCTAGAAAAAGAACGGCATTTTTGGATTGCATGTCTTTCCAAAATTTACATAAACAAATAACCAATGCAGTTCTCAGTACATATTTTTTGATTGCCACGTTGAGCCTAACAATCAGCTTTTAACTTAGACATAAAAAGATGCCATTTTTGCAAGTGCCACTCAATGCTTGTTTGAAACTTTGTTTATATCTACCTGTATTAGCAAAAAAACCATGTTTTGTTAGCTATGGAGGGGTTTTGGGTATTTTTTTGTCTTTTTTTTTTTTTGTGTTTGTTGGTTTGCTTTTAATTATAATTCATTATTCCTCTGTTTTAGAAAATGTAATTTTCCAGGTAGGTAACAGAAAAAATACTCTCATATATATGTGAGAAATGACATTAGAAAGAGTCATCACTCTTTCTAATGAGAAATAATAAGAGTTGAAGTAAATATTTGTAAAGCCTGCAAAGACACTACCTAACTTTGATAAACTCAATAGGAGACACTCACAAGTAATGACCCATGAATAGCCAATGGCTTTTCCCATGTGCCACATATAAAAGGACCAGGCCCTTTTCGTGCCCTCCAGATGTCTGTGTTGTATTTTTGCACATGAATTTTTTGTTAATGCCTTCCATGAAGCAAAAAAAAACTCCATACATAGTTGCTAAGTTGAGTCAAAGCTCTTTTCTAGAAAGGAAACATAGAATTTATCTCTGTAGTCTCAGAAGATCCCTTGCTGTCTATATTCTCTGTTTGTGAAGTCTTCAGTATGATTTTGGTAGATATTCTTGTGCTCAGCAAGCTAAATAAAATGTTGTATTAAGAACTTGTTTCTTCATTCACATCTCAAGGCAAAAAACCAAATAAACCTTATTTTTCTTGTATACAGCCAGCTCACAGGAGCTCCCCTGTGGAAACACACATGTATACTTAAGGCTAGAGAACAAACACTCTGACTCAGAGTCCTAAGGAGTAAGCAGCTCTTGCTCCCACAGCAGGCAGCTGCTGCCTTCCAGCTCAGCCAGGCTCTGTTGCCTCCATCAGCTCCCTGCCAGACACATGTACAAATCATCTTCTGTCTCATGTCTTAGGTTTTGTTTTTCTCTGATGATTTGGTTTTGCTGGTTATGTGTTTATTCCATGACTAGGAGAAAAGAGTCGTTCCTTCACCAGGGGTGACACTGCTTGCACAGTCACCTGTGTATCTCATCTTATCCTAGAGTCTTCTCCTTTCAGTTCTGTGCAGATGCTCTTTCTTTTACAAAGAAAGAGAAGGATTCGGTAAAAGGGGAGGTGACTGAAACATGATAGCACACATCAGAAATTATATTATCTTTGGCTAAATTTGGGTGGCATTTTGCTCTAGTATTTCTTGACCACTTTCTGACTCCGGCATCTCTTGACATGCCATCGTTCTGCCAAGCGTTTTAGGTTTATGTTGATGATCTCCTGTCCATTACAGGAGCAGACAAGCCTAGTAGTCAGATTTCATACGCAAAACTGAATCAGTTATCAAAAAGACATGTAAAAGCTGTTTCTAATTGCAGTGCAGTTCAAGGAAAATGTCACCCAAAAGCCTTCCTCCTCAAAAAGCCACATCATAAAATATCAACCAGCAGAGAGTCTTTTGTTCTTTGTAACTACCACCGCACTCAGCTTTGAGTTGACAGGGTCTAATAATAAAGACAGGTTAATGTCATCTTACATTTGTTAAAACCTTTTGTTATTATAAAAGAGTAATTAGGTCATCTCACCTTCAATATTAAATTCCAGAAATTCATACAAGTTTTCCTAAAGATTGGATAGGGAGCATGCTAGATTTGTTTGAACCGTAAGGAAAATAAATTTAAACCAATCTCTCTTTCAGTGAGGTGAATGATACACTTCCAAAAACTCACTTGGCTATGCAGCATCTGCCTCTGGCTGTTCTGCTTCATGAGGATGTACAATTTGACTTTTTTTCTTACATTAAAGAAGAGTGATATTCAGGAGCTGTCCAACTATTTTATATCATGGAAAATGATTTTTTAAAACATAGACATTTTGTACCAAAATTTAGTAGTTGCTGATTAAGTTTACATTTTGGGAATTTAACAAAAAAAAGGAAGGATTTTTTGGAAGATCATCCCAAATCCATACACATGGTGAACTGAATATTTCTGTGTATTTGTATGAGATCCTGTGGTGACTCACCATCATAACAGACCTGATACTTCCACGTTCTCCAAGTCCCTTGGTGCTTTTTCTTCTTGACTGGGCTCTTCCACCAAGACGAAATATTCTATACAAATTATTTGACCGTCCATAGTACAACCCCACTGGTGATCTAGTTTAGAAAGGACTCTAAAATTTTAGGAAGAATGGGAGACTAAGATGTCTGAATTAAAGTCTGCAAGAAGTTGCTATAACTTAAAATGGACATATATCTAATACTGGCTTGAAATAATCTGTTTTCAGCATTTTCACAAAGAAAACTCTATGCACAATCAGAGAAAAATAAGTGCTGTTGAATTCAGGGTAATGCTTCCCTATTAAAAGCAACTACCTTAGTGTCTGAATTTCCCTCAGGATGAAAATTTTGATGTTTTTATTGACCCTGCAAAAATGTGGGAATTTTAAGCTCACTTGGGAGAAAAAATATTCCGGGCAAATAATTAAAAAGATAAGCTATCCTTTGTGAAACTGAGTAATTTTCATCAGCTCCACAGGGTTTTAGGTACATTTGAAAGTGAAATCACTTCTATAAACATGAAATCTATGCTCAGAGGCCTAGAAGGAAATACCCAATTTTGAAAATCTTGTTTATTACCCTTTATAATGTTCCAAGTTCATCATAATTAATGACACACTTTGTTGCTCTGAAGATGATGAAATTTGTTTCTGAGATATGCAGTACATGGAACTGCTCCAAGCTCCCAAATCTGGGATAATTTGGCTGTCCCTGGGATGTCCCAAAAGTCTTCAGCTCCATTCTTACTCCTAAATGCATTCTAGGACAGACTGAATATCACGTATCTGAAATGAGGATGACAGCAGCACAGCCTGATAAACCTTACCTGTGCGTCCTGTAGTATTCCAAAAGACTTGTCAATAGATGCTGTGTAGTGCTAAGTTTAGATTTTGTCCTCGCTCAGAAAAATATAGGGAAAATTCACAGGCTGAGGAAGATGCTGAAGATTAGGCAGGCAATTGAAAAAATTTGAAGAAATGAGCCTTGTAATGTTGTCTCCAGTCAGAGTTATGTTTAACAGTGAGAAGAGCTTTGCAGTAAGAAAGTAAATGTACTTGTCAGAGTGTAAGGTAAATTTGACCATTAAGCTGGAGAGATAATTAATAAACCAAAATATTTTATGGCTCATAAACCCTTGATAGACAACTTCCTTATGCAAATAACAACCCTTTAATCCCTTGCCCAAAGCAAACTTCCTCTGAGATGATAAAATACTTTAAATAATTGAGTTTTTACTTATAGCTTCTGTGTATTAGGGGGAATCTAGAGCAAACTCAGCAAACATACTGTGCTTCTCAGGAGGGCAACAGCCTGAATTTCATGTGCAAGTTCACTTTCCTGAGATTTCCAACCAGTTTTGCTGGCCTGGGGTGTGGATATGTTCTGCAGAACTTCTCTCTGTGCAGCTTCACCAAAATGGAATGTCACAGCTTTGTTGCTGTCTGTAATACTGATTGTACTTGGGAAATTGTAGTATAGGCAGGTGAATCACCGACTTCCAGAGTGAGTTATAACATATTAAGAAAATGGCTTTTTAAAAACATATTCTTTCTTTTTTAAAAATAGTTTTTATTTCCTAATATTTTATTCATAAAGATTTAACATTTATGTGGTGCTGACATGTCACTAATTAAATGTTTATACAGGTGAGAAACATTATTAATCTTTCTCCACTGAAGTCAGAAAGTTTCCGCAAGGCACCTTGATATAGTTTTTGGAGAGGCATGCAAAATCTGTTCACAAAAAATCTCACCTTCCAGTAACATGGGGGTTTGTTTTCCTCCTCTGTAGGCAAAGCTGACTGTAAATATTTTCTGTGCCTTGTTCAAGAAGTTTCTTTGTACAACACACCTGAGTTGTTCATTAAAGATGTCATCCCTCAGCAGGATATGAGACTGCCTAGCACACAGCAGGGCAGGCAGTAATTGTCCCTGCATCAGCCACTGGGTAAACTGGAACAGGGTCATGAAAAAGAAGGATCTGGCCAAACTTCCTTCTTTCTTCCACTTTCTTCCAGATCTTTCTTCTGTTTCTGATGTAAGGCAAAAAGAGTGCAGTGTCAGTCAATTGTGTTTTGTCCCTGGATGCCCTCAATTTAACCAGCATGCTAAAATACATGTCCCCACCCCTGACCGATTCACAGATGGAAAAAAAATAAATATCTTGTGATCTTCTTCAAGTGGGAGTCTCTTTGTCCTTCTCCGAAGTTATTTTGTGCCATATTACAAATCCTTAATTAGTATAATGAGCTGGAAACATTGTAACTGTGATTGACCCCACTGTAGCTGCAAACTTCCATCTGGCACAGAAAAAAAAAAAGAAAAAAAGGACTTTCACAGAATAGAAGAGCATGTGCTCATTAGATTTGAGCTAGAAACCTATTTTAAGAAGATGTGCCATTAGGAAACAATGGCAACGCTTCAGATAGATCATTCCAAACTAGGAGATATGAACACTGCACTGGATAGTGCTAAGCAGTTGCTTTCTTCAAGCAGCCCAGAAGCACAGGACTGTAGGGAATGGGCATTGGGACTGCAGCATGTTGTCCTAACTCAGCTTGTTCCTGGCAGGGCGAGAGAAAGCCCAAAGTGGCATTTGAACATCATGGATGGTGTGAAAATGGAAACTTTGTGAGGAGAGGTGTTAGAGCAGTGCCAAGTGCAGCACAGAAATAAAGCCTTTGTTTTAAAGGCCCCCTTCCCACCTGAACTGTTCTCTGAATCTGCTGGTGGGCTGGAGCACCTCTCCTGTGAAGACAGGCTGAGAGAGTTAGGTTGTTCTGTCTGGATAAAAGAAGGCTCTGGGGAGACTTTGTTGCTGCATTTCAGTACCTAAAGGGGGACTACAAGAAAGATGGGGTCAAACAATTGCAATAGAACAAGGGAGAATGATTTTAAACTAAAAGAGAGTAGATTTACAGTAGATACAAGGAAGTTTTTTTACAGTGGGCGTGGTGAAACACTGGCATGGGTTAGCCAAAGAAGTGGTGGATGCCCTATCCCTGGAAACGTTCAAGGTGAGGTTGGACCAGACTCTGAGCCACCTGGTCTAGAGGAAAATGTGTTTACTCATTGTAGGGGGGGATTGGACTAGATGACCTTTAAAGGTCCCTTCCATCTTAGACTTTCCTATGACTCAGTGATTCTGTGTTAAAGAGAAATATGCACCAGATGAAGTTTAGAATTTCTGCCTTTGAAGCAAGAGTCATCAACCTGAAACCAGCAAACAGAGGTATGCAGGGGCTCCAGACTCATTGAAATTTAAATTTGGATTACACTGAAAATCCAGAGCCATTACTAACCAGGACTCCAAATGCCTCACTGGAAGCCTACAAATAAAGCCAAGGACAGAGAACAGCAAATGACCAACATGCACAGGAGGCAAGGGTTGATCTATATTTGTTTGCAGTCACGTGCTTTTGCAAAGGCAGGTCTGGCAGGAGGTGAAGCTGAGCAGAAATGCACCTGGCACGTGTTCCCAGGGCAGGCACAGAACTGATGCTGTGAGCCATACGAGGGCAGCACAGCTGCTCGGTCATGAAGCACGAGCGCATGCCTCTCGTGTGCCCTAACAGCAATCCGGCACTCCAGAAGAGGGAGAAGATGCCTCATCACTGCATGATCCATGGCAGATGTGCATGTGGAGACAAAAATGTTGTTTGAGAAGAATGCTACATCTTTCAACCCAGCAGGAGATAAAATAAGATGTTAACAGGCTCCTTGCCTCAGCTACCCAGCAACTAGAAAGGATTAGATCTTCTCTGAAAATCTTCCTGATAGCGGCACCTGCTGAGATTTGGAAATTTCTGTCTTTTAGCTCATTAAAATGCAGATACAGCCTGTTTCTGCTTCCTGAATTACAGTTGCAGTACAAAGGGGCCAGTCTCACAGCCTTTAACCCTGTGCACAATCCTTTTGCTGAAACTGAGTTTCAGTAACTACTTCAGAACCAATTCACTGGGGCTAAAATTTAACCTGAAATAATTGCCAGGATACAGAACCCTTGAAACTCTCTTTCTCTGACAGAAAGAAATGAGAGAGTCTCCACAAATGAGTAGAAGATTGTGCAGGTGGAACATAGGTGCTAAAACTGTCCTTTGTGATTGACACCATAAAGATTGCTGCATGAGTGATCTCCGAGTCTCACACCAATGGAATATATGAGTGTCTGACCACTACTTCAGCCTGTCTGAAGGCAACCTTCCAGCTTATGTTACTCAGGAATTTGGACTATATGATCACAGCTGTCCCTCTGGTCTTAAAAATCCAGGAAATCTTCAACTAGAACATTAATATTCTTCCAGTTGTTTTTTTGATTGTAAATGTGACCACATGGTTTGTGAAGTGAGAATTGTTTCCTTTGTGAGCATCACTCCATGTTAACAGTGTGATACAGGAGCCACATGAATAGTATTAACAGCATCTCCATCCTTGGGGATACCCAGTAATTGACAGGAGAAGGTTCTGAGCAACCTGCTGCAATCACAGACTTGATTTTCTATTAGAAATACCTCCAGCGCTCCCTCCCAGTCCAAGTTACTTATGATTTTATGATTCTCTTGCCTAGACTATTAGCACTTTTGATCTTGTATTATTTAAGTGGATACATGGTCTGTTCAAAATAAATCTAATTATTTCCTGGAATCAGATTGTCTAGTGTTGGTTTGTGCATCTATTGGACTTGCATCACATTCTGGAAAGGGAGCACATCTGAAAAAATAAGTGGACTGTTGCAGAATGAGAAAGGAAATGCTGAAATGCAATTTCAGGAGGAGACTAGAGTGCGTAATATTGCTAAGCAAACAAAATAACTAGAGCATTCAAAAATTTGCTTAGTAATTCTTCCGTACACAGAAGAGCTAGGCTTTTTATTTGTTATTCTGACAGAAAGGGTTTCAATTTTGTTTGTATAAACTTCTGAGCCTGAGACAAATCCATTTCATTATTCAGGGTGAGCCCTGCCTCACCCCTTCCCCCAAATGACAAACAGGCCTGAGCTTAATTTTGTTGTTAGAAATTTCAAAGATCTTAATTCTTAGGATCTTCAGTCCTCTCTCATGAGGCAAGGACTCACTGTCATGAGTAGAACCATTGAATCTCTTGAACTATCAGTGCGTGCTCTTGGCTGCGTACGAATTTCATATTGATCCAAGGGGATCAGTGCAAATTCCACATATTCCAAGTGACTAATTGTGCTTGGAATACACACTGCAGAAATATGAAACCTAACCTGCAAATTTCTAAAGCAGACATTCCTACAGGAATGCTGAGTGAGAGCTGAAGTGAGGGGATACACATGGGTAGTACACCTCACATAGTTACCCATACAAAGAAGCCCTATTAATGAACTGTATCTTACTAATTAGGGAAAGTAAGATTTTTCTGGACATGAATTTTGGTAGTGATCCTGGTAAATCCAATTAGGCTTGTGCCCATTGTTTTAATGACTATATCCATGAGTTAACAAAATGTGCTTTAAAAACTAGACTTGCTAATAATTTCAATAACTGCCTTGTAATTTAAATGTCAATTCAAAAAAAATATTGTCGTGTTTTACTGCCTGCATGCACTAATTTACTCTGGATGCATTCCAGGGCCCATACACGTACTCTGAATGTGTTTACTTGGCTTTCTAGTTTCACTTGATGTTTTACCAGTTGTGGAAAGCTTCTGGCGAATTATAAGTCAGAATTCTCCTGCATTTTACTGTGAAAAATTGAACCTAAGTCAGATATAGATGCTTGTACTTTAGAATCTGCATTGCTGTGGGCTATATACCACTTGTACACTAAATGAATGAAGGGTCAGTGTGCTTCAGCAAACACATAAGAAACAAATTTTCTTCTGGCGAGTCTGAGAGGGTTACAGCATACTGAAATTACTGTCTCTCTGTAAGGGATGATGTGTTCCTTCTACAAGCAGTTTGTCCTGGTGTCTTTGAGCACTACAGGAGACAGAGTGAAAATACTACCCAAACTTTCTCAACTCCTTGGTGCCACAGAAAGACAATGTTATTTGGACAAGTTCTCAGACAGCGTGGCTAAAATTAGCAAGAATGTTCAAGCCCAATCTCCTGTATTTCAGTGTGTTTGGTTTCCCTATGAATTCTCTCTTGGCACACCTGCAGATTTAACCTAAATCCAGCAGTGAATTACTCTGTTTCGTAATTCCCTATTTTGGGGGGTCTTCATCAGTTGTGCTAATTTCTAGAAGGACTGCTAAAGAGCCTGCCTCACATTGGGCAGGCTGGCTGAGCTAAAAAAAACCGACTTGAGTGGCAAGAAATTTACTATTATTGCTTTGTCTTTCCCCCATCACAACCTCTACCAGTTGTTTCTTTTTTTGGGAACAATTATTAGAACCGTTTACTGAAAGAGTAGAGGAAGACTGAGGCCATGCAAAGTACACAGCTAATCATGACTTATTCCCTATAGGGGAAGGATGGGAGAAACATGCTACAGGGAAAGCAATTCATATATCTGGGAAGATAATTCATTGTAAGTTAATCCAAGCATACCGCAGAAATATCTCTGTTGGTGATTGTTCTGCATAGATGCCATTCTTGATTTGTGAATAGCCAGCACCAGGGACTGGGAAAATGTCTCATATTGACTCATGCATTCCTTCATGGGTTATTCATAAATAAGTAGTGCTATCTAATTCTGGCTAACAAAAGTGCCTCATGTAAAATTAATAGAAGCAAAACCCAGATGGATCTTTTCTGCATTAAGAATCCATCCCTCAGAAGCAGTCGTCTGATAAAGCTTGAAAAGAAGTGTTCCTGACTACTTAGGGTGCCTGCAAAGGGAAGGCACTGGGCACCCACAAGTGAACTACAAACTTTTCATTCTTTATTACTTAGGACAGAAGAAACAATACACCAAGTTGCAAGATTCAGAACATTTTTTTCTACAGCCTGTATGCAATATATCAGCTACTGAGACATTATAATGTTTGCTTCCTTTTACTTCCATGTAATTTACAAGAAACGTTAGAGCATCCAAAATGCCAGTGAGGCTTTCCTTGTATTAATAATAAGAATATTCACTTCTAAGCAAAGCTGAGGGAAAGCAGTCAGGGTGAATCAGACTTTGTGCAATATCAAAACTGGCACATTTCTGGGTCAAAGGGGATAGATTTCAAAAGCACAGGCCTCACGTGGGAATCATCTTGGCAGCACCTCTCACCATTGATACCAAACTCAAATTGAAACAAGATATCTGTTCCCTAAAGAGAAAGACCACTGAGCATAAAGACACCCTAATGAGATCAACCTCTGTGACTGATTCTAGCCTTCAATGCTACTTCTGTGATTGGTTAAGATCTGTTTACTAAAAAAAAACCCAAACCAAGAGATGGGAAAAGCCAAGTTAGATGATGCTGAAGACAGAGATCAGACACCTCTTTGGGTCTGGGAGCCCTTGAATGCTGTCAAAGCACATGAGAAAGGATACAAACTTAGACCCTTTATAGCCTGAAGAGGTGATTTCATCATTAGCTGAGTAGGGGGTTCCTCTCTTTTGTAGTATTGTGAAGAGAAAACTCCTGTCCCATCCCTGGCCTTCTACACTGCTTTGAATAAAATGCTTTTGAGAAAGAGTACAACACACAACTTACAACTTTTGTTCTCTTTGATTTCACTTAAAACTCCAGGAAGATTTGGTTCTGAGTTTATGCGTGCATACGCACACATGCAGAGATCATTTTTTCCATTCTGCTGTTGGGATGAAAAATAAATGGTTGAGACAGCTGTTGCACAGACCAGCTCCAGTCCACATGTGTGGACTGATTGCAGCTGAGGCAACTGAAGGCACCGAATGGCCAACACCTGAAGAAGATGCTCCAGGAACCAGGCATGAATTCTTTACCAGACTGAAGCTGAGTGAAGCTTACAACCTGGTCTCCAAGACTTTGTGATGCTAATAAACTGTGTGAACTACATGAACAGGAATGGTATTCAGAGATGAGTTAAACCACTGATTACTGGGGAAAAAAAGGCTTAACATTTTCACTCATCACTTGAGTAATCTATTCTTATTAGTCAAGGTCTAAAGAAAGCAACAACCCGTTTGCTGAGCTCTCCAATGGATAAACTCAGAACTGTTCCAAGAACCAGAGAATTTCAGCTCCAAGGATGAATTGAATTCTCTAAGAATTTCCTATTACCTCCTGGTGTTCACAAATGATAATATGGTGAATGAAGGTACAAGTTACTTATCTTTCCTGGCAGCACAGTCATACAACAATACATCTTAGAGATGTCACCTACAACAGGAAAACTACTTGTCATTTGATACTGTCAGCATGAAGGACACTAGAGGTAATTATACTTAATGGTGCCAGGTGAAGAGGTTCAGGGAAGGCCCACCTGTATTCATTACAGCTTCAGAAACTGCTTTTAGGCCCATTTAAAAACAAGCTCTGATGCCATCTTCCCAAATGATCTGAAACTCAGTCAGTTCTGATTTAAACTTCCATGATGTTGTTCTGCACCATAACTCCCATAATCGTTGTCTCTAAAGGGTAATTTTCAAAGGCTCCAGGACAGGAGCTGTGCAAACAATTGATTTTTTCAGCTCTTCAGCTAACCTGAAAAATTGAGATTGAAATTAGTTGCAGTCTTGTTCAAATGACAACTTTTCTTTTTATTTTCTTTTCTACTTAAACAATAGACACAATAATTGCAGAGTAAAATCCATTTCAGTATTCGAACCTCGCAATGTTTTCCTTTGGTTTTTAATATGCTAATTTGTTTAAAAAGCTTTAGGATTAAATTTTTAATGTTTTACCTGCCTGTTTCCCTCTTGAGGATGAAACTGCTTGCTGTATTTTACTCCTACATGCAAGTAGCTATGGTCCCCTTTATCCCTTTGTCCTGGTTGCATTTTCAGTGTAGAGAAATGCTTCCTCCCTCTCCCCCTGACAAGTTGTCTGTTCTCTTCAGAAGCCTGTCACACAAGGCTGTGGTTATTATCTAAACTGAATCTACTTATTTTGTCCTCTAAGCCTGTCTCTCCTAACCACCATTTGGGAGAGGGAAGGTGCTGTCCAGCCAAGGTGCTGTCAAGAGCTTGTAGCAACAGGATATCTTGGTAGCACCCTTCATCTAAGGGAGGGAAACTCCTGGGTATAGCTAGCTGAGAAAAAATGTTTTCATGTGAGCTAAGTGTAATGGGCCTTGTCTCTGTTAGCTTAGCAAATAGACTGCAATGCCTGGATGAATCCATTACCAGAGACAGCTCCTGGAGACTGAGTGAGGAACCAAAAGACTGGAAAAAGACAAATGTAGGGCCTGTCTTGAAAAAAAAGTGCAAAGAGATTGAAGAATCAAGACATCTAAACAGTTAGCCTAATTAAACTCTTGGAAAAGACTCTGGAACACAACAAGAAAAAATGAAACTGTAAGGAGAGACTGAGTAACTGTCAATGCAGATTACTTAGGAGTAAAATATTTTAAACCAGTGTACTTCATGAACTAGGAAAACATTGGTATAACACTGGGTGGACAGGCTTTCTAAAAAAAGAAACTGTTGATGGCTCATTGTCAAAAGGAAGAGTGTCTTGGGAAACTTTCATGAAATCAGAGATAACCTCAGTGCTGCTTCTGTTACATGTTTTGCTGGTTACTTTAATGATAGAGGGGAGAATAGAGATATTAAGTTGGCTTATAAAACAGGTTGTTAGAGACTGTGAGGCAGGCTCACACTCCAAAATAAACCTGACAAATTGAAAAAGTGCTCTCTGGAAAAAAAGCAGCAATTTAATAAGGACAAGTGCAAGCTACCATGCAGGCAGCAATGCTTCAGTAAATACAGAATGGGGGACTACTGAGTAGTCAATGGAGTTATGATTTTTTTCATCCTGTCCAGATGTGACCTTTTAATGACACTGAACCCATGGAAAAATCACATCCACAGAAGTCACTATGCAAAGGTTGAGCAGGAGGAGTTGATATTAGTCATTATGTTGTTATTGGATTGAAAGTCTCTAATTCCAAAACCGATAAGATGCTGACACTTCAGCAGGATTGCAGATGGACCCAGTTCCATCACTGATACTGCAATACAGCAGGAAATGCCAAAACTGTTGGACTGATGAAGGAAATGGCTGTTTTGGTGCCTACAGATTTCCATAGGGAGTGAAATGTCCCCACGTTAATTTTGTGGATTTTTGCTCTCCACTTAATACAATCCAAGTCCAAAGGAAGCTTGCCAGCATGCAGGGGAACTTACAGTCTGGACTACTGCAAAGTTTATTCCCCTGCCCCATGACTGGGAAAGAGATCAGCCCATGCAGCAATGACTCCATTCTCCCTGGTGGCTATGGGAACATGGAAGACCAGATGTGCACCATTCCCTCAGCCCCTGCAGCTGGCAGGAAATGCCTGTCAGTGAAGGAACAGGGTATAAAACTGCATTTGTAATATCTTTGATGAATTTAACTACAGCTGTCATTATGTACTACTGCACAGCCTGTATGAGAGCGAGGCTCCTTTGCTGGAGTAGTAGACACTATTACACCTTCCAAAATACAGCTGGCTTTTCTCACCAATTCGTTCAGCAATAACCTCCACCTCACCAAGCCCAGCTGCCCACTTTTCTGGCTGTGGTGGTAGGATGGATGCCACCCTTTGTCCCTTGGCAGGATATCTGCCACCCTATGAAAATGGCTACATTGCCAAGACATGGTGACAGCTTTGTTGGCTACTCTAATTTGCTTTCTGAAATTCTTGGTAGCCAGTGCAAGCATAGCTTGTGGCCGTGCAGAAATGCTGCCTGAATATTTTACTGAGAGCTTTATTTCCATCATGGAGAACACTACAATCAAAACTGATAGCATGAAACAAGTAGAAACCTCTGAGAGCAATAGACTTCATTTACTGACAGTAGGCTACAAGATAAAATGCAGCAATAGTAATGAAAAGCAAGGACTGCAGAGCAGATAAATCCTGCTAGTTGAAGGTATAGATGAGAAAATGGTAAAGGGAGTTGTGCTGCACAGTACCTGTAGCAAGAAATTCCAGTGCTATCTAGAGGTTTTAGAAGAAGTTGGCACATGCTAAATAATGTGTAGAAGGTCTATGAAGTTAACAAACCCCACAGTATTTTGGTATCTGCCAGACTTTCGTAAGTCTTTCGAAGATTTCTCAGTATCTTTCCCCTTATTTCCACTATTTGTGGGTGCCCTCCACTACAAAAGCACACGTGGGAAGCCTAAGGGTACTCGCTGAATAATTTCCAGAGGAAGAATTCACTCCTCTTTTCTCATCCTTGCTTTTAAGGCCCGAAGAAATGGCATTGTGGGAAGACTGGTAACACTGTGAAGTTTTCTAGTGTTGTAGAAACACCCAGCTAAAGTGTATTTCAGGAAGAAGCTGCTGTATCAATGCAGTCCTAGGTCAAAGGACAGCTAGAATTGCAGGCAGTTGTGCCTGGAGCTTCTGTTTGTCAGGCCACACTGGGAAAGACAAAGGTTTTTGCTGCTGCCTCAGCAGAAATGACTTTCAATTCAGGGACTCTACATACTTAGTGAGATGAGCATGTTTGGAAGAGACAATTAGTTAAATAATGTATAGCAAAGGAAGTTTGCAGTGGAAGCAAGTAATATTTGGAGAGGACCAAGTGTATAATAGAAATTTTTATACAAATACCTTCCAGATGCTGCAGCTTTCATGTTTCTGTGCTCATGAGAGCACTTGTCTACACCAATGTTCAGTCTCAACCAGCTAAGACTGGTTGCTGCGCTGCCTAAGGCTGGGGAAGGCAGAAGAAGCCATTGCCCTTCAGCTGCCTGATGTCAGTGTCTTGAAAAAATCAGTGCAAACCTGGCCATTGGGAGCCTAACAGAGCCCCACTAATTAAAGCAGTCAGTCATTTTCAGCAGAACTCAAGACCATTAATGTTTTGCATTCAACCTTCTGCTTCTCCTCGCTGCAGTTCTGCCCAGTCACAGAGGCACAGCCTGCCTTTGGTGAGGCAGTGTTCTTCCTCTTCATCTCACTGTACTTGGGAGAGCTGTTTAAAGAACATGAGGAATTTTTCAACCTGATGATCCTCTCTACATTTTCATAGGCAGGAGCAAGTTGTTTGGTGGGGCTGCCTGACAGCTACTTCCCCTCAGGGGCACACACAGACTGCATCCCTCAGAAAGGCAGCAGAAGGTAGTGTTTTAATGAAGATGCAAAATGTTAAACCTGTGTTCATGCTCTTCTGGGTCTGAAACTTGAGTGTTTGGGGAACTGATGGCATCTGCACACTAAAACAGGCAAATCAGCATTTTGCAACTCAGACCCATGCTATTCTTTGCTGATAAGATTTTGGAACACCTCTGTAGCAATGTAGCAATGCAAACCAGAGTGAAGGTCAGGCTTTGGCCCACGTCATGAATTTCACTTCACCAGAGGTTGGCTTATGTCCTCAGGGGAATGTGATAAAGGGAATAAACACAGACATAGAGCCATAAAGAGTTTAGGTTGAAAGGGTCTTTCAAAGACCATCTACTCTTTAAAGAGACCCTTTCAATGAGCATGGACACCTACAACTAGATCAGGTTGCTCAGACCCCTGTCCAGCCTGTCTCCAGGGCTGGGGCATTGACCCCTTTTCTGGGCAATGTGTTCGTGTTTTACTGCCTGCATCACAAAAAAGTCTTTCTTACAAAAGAAATATAGGGCAACAGGCCCTGCTAAAAGGTCTGTCCCCATCTTTCTTATAAAGCCCATTTAGTTACTGGAAGGCTGCAATAATATCTGTAATATTAGCTGCAATAAGAGCCCTCTCTTCTCCAGGCTGAACAACCCAATTCTCTCAGCCTGTCTTTGTGGGTGAGGTGTTCCATCCCTCTGATCCCTTTATGGCTCTCCTCTGGACTCTCCAACAGGTCCGTGTCTTTGTTGTGCTGGGGACCTCAGAACTGGACAAAATACTCCAGGTGGGGTTTCACTGGAGCAGAGGGGTAGAATCCCCTCCTTTGATGTGCTGCCCATGCTACTTTTGTTGCAGGACACGTTTGGCTTTCTGGACTGCAAGGGCACATTGCTGGGTCATGTCCAACCTCTCATCTACCAACACCCCCAAGCCCTTGTCCTCAGAACTGCTCTCAGTCCTTTCCTCCTTCAGTCTGCACTGATAGTGGGGGATGCCCCAACCCAGGTGCAGGACCCTGTGCTTGGCCTTGTTGAACCTCATGAGGTTCACATGGGCCCTTTTCTTGTGCTCGTAAGTTGATACAAGCACACATACATGATCTTATTCATAAGACAATTTTTCTGCATCCCTTTTTTTTAATTTTAAGTGGATATTTAAAAGAATTTGGCAATTACTCAGGATCACAGTAATGAGGTTCCATGCTCTCTGACTGCAGAAATACGTTAGTAGCCCGGTGACAAAAGGCAACTGAGCCATGAAATAACAGAGCACACAAAGAGCTAAGCAAAAGGGTCAGAAAGGCAACTGCAAAGATTTTAGCTGCACTGTGACAGGGTGATGTATGTGAACCAAAGCAAACAGAGCTGGAGGAGATGTTTGTGGGACTATTAATTTTAATGCAATGCAAAATATCCAATGACAAGGAAGGAAGTTACACTTCAATGCCATAGAAGATGACTCAGACAGTAACAAAGGTCAGATGAGGAGAATCTGGGGAAAGCTATTAAGACAGATATCTATGTGATGTCTCCTATTGGGTTCTCGATTGGATCTGAACAGAAAAAAAAGAAGAAAAAGGAGCAGCTCCGTTTGGAGGATGTGGTTTGAAAGATTACCTAGACTAGTCTAAATCTGGAACTGATGGCTAGCAGGAAAAACAAGTTCTTGCTCTGACATTTAGGTTTTTAATGAGTATAGGGCAAGTTCAGATTAATGCCTGTATCTAATAGAGGTAACAAATCTAGATCTGGAATTCATCCCAGCCAGCTAGATGCTAGGGCATCTGAAATACATTTGTCCAGATGAATTTAGGATTTTAGGATTATTTAGTGGCAATAAGACTTGAATAAATGTCCATAGTCAGTGACGGATTAAAGAAATTCAAATACAAGAGCACCTGGCACACTCCAGAGTTATTCTCTGTGGAGAAGTCAGAAATAGTGCTCAAAAATAATATGTGGAGATTTAACATGTGCTTTCTTGTCAGTATTGACAATGGTGTCCTGTATCTGTCACATAAGCATAAGAAAAATAGTCCATAGAAGCACGAGGTGTGAAAATAAAAAGGAATGAGGGAAATGTAGTGTACATTTAGACTGCATTGTAACCCTTCTCTGTCACCTGATGTCAGATAAGTTTTATACAAATCTTTCATCCAATAGTACCATCAAAACTTACGGGGCAAAACACATGCCGTTTGTAAAATGTGCTTTGGGGTTTTTTTTGGGTGTGTTTTGTTGGTTCTGGTTTTTCTTTTTAATTGCTGACTTCCTTATCCTTGTAATGCTGACCATCTGTATTCTGTGAAGTGTCTCATTTAAGAGTCAGGCTCAAGCACTGCAAGTTTTTTTTTGTTGTTTTCCATCAATTTTTTCTATACAATAGAAAATTTGGCTCTTTTGTCTAACTATGTCTGCTCTATTCAGAATAAACAGCAGTTTATTCCAGCTGTCAGGTGAAGGTTGCCCAGCTCTACCAGGTGTTACAGAAAATGGACAGCTCTGACAACTGGAAGGCATGAGGGGCAGCCATAAGATTAGAATTTGTGTTTGAATTGCAGTAAGTGCCAGCATTTGATATTCATCTATTCCGTCAGCATGCTGTAGAAAAATGATTATTTTTCTCTCTGTACAGGGAAAGTGGAAGTCAGCAGTGGGACTCCAAATTTAGTAAACAAGAGACCTTGAGAGACTCTTGGGGCGGGGCCCAGTGACAAACCAAGGAACAGAACCACGGGATGAAATGTGTGAAATAGTGCTTGGTTTATAAAAGGGGCCACAGTTTGATGGGATGTGACACCCTGTTGAAGGCTGTGGAGCCTCAGCACTGGAGCAAACTGGGGGCAGGGGGTGGAGCAGAAGAAGGAAATATCAGCAAGCTCAGTGAACAGGCAAATTGCAAATATTTGGCACTGAGCACAGAACTGATAAGGATCAAATCAGAGCCTATATTTTACTTTGTAAAATCAGCTGCATGACTCAGTGAGTCCAAGATAAAAAGAATGGGATAATTCCAAATAGGCAAAAGCAATGGGATTATTCCCAGATCTGAAGCCGTATCTCCAAGATGTATTTAAAACTCTGGACACAAAGCTGCAGTCATTCAAACTTTGGGATTATCACCCCTGAATTAACACATTAAAGCTTTCTCAGCTCCTCCAGCAGCACTCAATCCCCTGACCCAGGGCTAAACAGAATAAATAAGCCTTTGCAATAGCCACATTGTGTACAGTTTGAATTGTTGTCCTTCAGTCTCTTTGCTGCTCCAGCAAATTAAAAGTCTCACAGTTTCTCCAGAAGGATTGTGTTCCCATTCAGCATGTTTGTCATGGAGGCAGGCAGGCAGTTCTGCGTGCCAAGGGTTAATCTATTTCTATTAAATAAATGCATTTATAATTTTGTATTATCCTGACCATGCCAGGTGCCCCTATTCATGACTTCATTCAGTGTCCTGGGTCTCTCTTCTCAGTATCTGTTTGTAATTTTTTTCCACATCCTATGCATTATTAAAGGTTTTTATGATTCATAAACCTCACAGCTGTCCCCACAAGCACCAAAGAATTGTTTGATTCATTAGACAAATGCTGCAGACCAGAGAGCATCCCAGAACACAGTTTTGTATAATTTGTTGAGAACATTCGGGTCAATACAGAAAGGTTTGAAACTTGCTGAAACACATTTTTTAGGTTGTCCTGAACCACGGTTACATTTCTCAATTTCCAAGACACTGTTTTAAGTCATAAATAACTAGAACCAGTAGAAATCAAATGTTCCTGGGGAGGAAAAGCCCCATAAAGCAGAGAATGTGCTAGTGGTTGACTTGTCTCTGAATTGCTGCTTTTAAATATACGTAATCACACTGCTGGTTACATACACACATTTTAAAAAATTTAAAGCACCTTTGACATGTAAAGAATAAGGACAACAATACAGTTGTGTTCAGGGAGGCATTTTCTGGTTCTGATATTCTGGCTTTGCTTGCATAACATTGCTTTCTTGATTTTTCCCCCTTATCTGTATGGATGGTTTCATTCATCTTGCTCTGTACAATGCAAGACGTGTGATGTGAGCCACTGTTGAACTCACTCCCCTTTCTCTAACCAGTCATATCAGTCTTGTTTACTGTCACTGCCCTAGCAAACAAGAGCTCCCAGCAACCTCACAAATTTTTCTTCTGTGCTTTTCAGGCATGAATAGACAGTGGGAATAGCAGAGGCTTCAATTTTGTGGCCAAAGTATTGCTTTTTACCTTCCTGAGTTTCTGCTCCAGGAATGACCTACCAAGAACCCCCTGTCTGCTCCTGTTACACCCAAACAGGTCCCAAAATCACTAACAGGCAGCATAATATTCTGTACCATACTAGGTAAGTGGGATATGGAATATGGACAATGAAATTTAGGAGACACAAACAAGAAATCAATTTGAAAAGGAAAAAAAACCCAGCCATAGTACTGAAAGAATAGATAATATCTTCAAAAAGAAAAATTTAACTACAGGGATTCAGACAGAAAACATGTATCTGTAGAAAAGCAAGATTATGCCCCATCAAGTCCTAGAAGCTCAGGGTTCTTTCTTTTTCCTAAGACCTGTGAACACTGCCTGGGGACACACAGAGAAGTGATGGGCTTTTAGTCATGTGGGACAGAGCTTTTTTGTGGCCTTCAGCAAAAATCTCTTCCCAGTTTGGCAAAGAATACCAAGAATAGAAGTGGGACTGTCATGAGCAGCAATCATGGTGACAGTGCTCATGCAGCTGTGTTCAAATTACACAAAGAAAATCTGAAGATTTCAAAACATTTTTTTGCTAGAGGGGTTTTCTTACTCTCCAGTGCACCCTCTTCAATTTCTCTGTCATGGCTGCAATCTGCCTTAGACAGCTTTAAATTCCATTTTTGGGTCCCACTGGCTTACCAGAGAGTCAAAGCACAAAGCACTAAAAAGTTTTCTGCTCCATCATTCTGTATTTTAGGTGTTAAAAGATATCTGCATTTGGGGCTTTGGCTGCACAATGTTTCACCAAACATGAATTCATTGGAAGCATAGAGACTACTACCATACTTTGAAATCAAAGCAACCAGGTCCTGTTGTGGTTTATTGATAAAAGGCAGCTGAAGAAGGAAAGGAAAAAGGTTAAGACAGAGAAAATCACTGTTTAGGATTTGTGTGTGTGCAGGTAGTGCTTGTGTTACAGTGGCTTGGAGAAACTGAAGCAGCAAGGGGGCTAATCAGCCCAGCTCATTAATGGAGGAAAACAGGGACAGAAAGTGTGCTTGCTGCTAGGAGAGAGTTCTGAGAGAAGAGCCTAGAGAGCCTGGAAAATATCGTGGTGCTACTGCTAAGTTGCTCCCTGCTGCCAGCAGCTGTGAGGAGCCGGTCTGGAGGAGGATCCCTACTCTGTGAGCATCTGCTAAAACCCTGCTCCTGGTTTGCTGACACTATGGCAAACACCTTCCCATTGCAGGAAGAAAATTGTCATGCAAAATGCTGGGGGTGCTCCCCTGTGCAGTGGCAGGGGAAGCTGGTCCAGAGTCAGATTGGCCAAGGACAGAGACTGAATTCAGGGGGAGCTCATTGAGCTGCTGTATGGGGAGTTAGAGGTGAGGGGGCTGCCAGCAATCCCAGCTGTCAGTGTCTCCTATCTGGTGATGTCAAGAGCAGCAGTAGAAGTGCAACCATATGACATAAAAAAGAGGAGGCAAAGACTATTCTGCAAAGGTTTCCTTCTGACTTGAGTGATGGCTCTGGGAGGCAGTAAGTGGACTGCGAAACCTCAGCATGGAATGATGCTCAATAAATAAATTTTCGTCAGGGTACAGCCAAGGTGAAATAAAAGACTGAGAAGAACAGAAAATGCACACAAAAAAGGCTTCAGTTTAGGTCTGGAGCAGGGTAGACACAAAAGAAAGGCCAGAACCTAAAATGTGTAAGAGTCCACCACTGCAGTTAAATCTAAAAGTGGTGATATATTGAATATTTGGCTAATACTATGAGGAATGAATGGGATCAGTGTATGTTTTAGGGTAGAGTAATGCCCTTGACTCATTGTTCAAACCCTGGATGTTCCAGCAGGGTACATCCATAAGGACTAGCTGGAATAAATCCTGAGCCTACAGCATTGCTGTGGAAAGGTATTGCTTCTTCAGGAAGGACATTGGCAGGGCAAATGGAGAGAGAAATAATTGCACTGACCATCATGAGTGAAATCCAAGGAAGAAAATGTGGCTTGTTCAAGGGTTAAGAATGATAAGAGAGGGAAAGTGAGTTGCAGAGGAGTGTAACTTAAACAGGTTGCAGTTTAACAGGAGGATTTCCCTCTTCTCTCCTTGTCTGACTTCGCTGGCTTTCAACATCCTCCCCTGGCAGCACAACATCTCTTAGTCATTCCTGCTCCCTGCCTGTGCTGTGCAGTGTGGTACTGAGGGTACAGATAAAATGAGGGTACAGATGAACATAGAGCCACTGGTGTGTCAGTGCGGTCACTATGGGCCAGAGAGACAGGGGGAAAGTGTCTCAGGAATAAAAAGTTATGCAAAGAGTTAAAAATAAAAACACAGACACACACACGTGTAAAAAGAGAAAACAGCACATAAAAAGTGTGAGGAGGGAAAGATAATGAGAGGAGCCTGAGGGAGGGGAAACAGAGAGACTTGAGTGAAAATGGGAAAGTACAGAAGAGGGGAAACAGAAAAGGGAAGCAACAGAGGGAAGGAACAATACTGCTGTTTGGAAAGAAGTGAAGAAGAGGAACAAACATGCAACTGAGATGCAAAGGCAAGAGAAAAATATGAAATTAATTAATTGATGAATTAAATGAACACAGGCAGCCTTTTAGGCATTGTCCCCTGGAAGAAACCACATCAAACTCACTGCACAAAAAAGTACATGTGTGCTGTTACCTTGCTTTTACTTCTAATTCCCAGTTTTACTATCTATGGTGTCTGACTCCTTATGTCATACTCACATGGTAGCACAACAGAATTATATGTCTACTTAGATGATTTTGTATTTCATATTTTGCTAACATAGATTTCTCCTTATAAGTTCTTGTTTAACTCAGAAGTCTGGATGTAGATATCAGTGAAAAGGTGAGGCACAATGAATTCCATCCACATTATGAAGTCCAAGAAAAGAAGTCTTAATGTCTAGAAAATCAAGACAGCCAATAGACTGGCATGGCAGAGCAGTGGAGCTTTCCCTCTTGCACTGTGCAGAAGTGTAGAGAGGACTGCCAGGATTATGAATTCTTAGAGAGTGTATCCATGGAAATTGTGTGCGCTCACTTCAGAGTTGGTGTCACAAGGGCCAAAGCATTTTCTAGCCAGAAGAGAAAATCTCTGTGGCTTATAAAAGGGTGGTAGGCAGAACATGTGGATCCCAAAAAAGTCCTGAAGAAGTTTGTAACAGTTGAATTTCACCAATCCAAACATAATAATGGAATAACTGAGAAAAAAATGCAAAACCAGGCGCTTCTTTGCTGAACTTTGCCTGAGAGGAAAAATGGCCAAGAGCTGACCTGCAAAGGGAACTTTTTGTGTGGTTTAAGTTTGGAAAGGGAACAGAAACAAGCTAGAGTTTGGTGGGGGGAAGGTGTGTTTTCCACGTGTGATTCTAGTTCTGTATAGAGAGGTTGATGGACAAGTGTGCTCAGTCTTGGGGAATGGTTTCAGTTTCCAGCTCAGGAGTGGATTCTCAGCTGGTAGGAATCAAATGAATTTATATTCTCAGAGGACTAGAGACCTATTTCTCACAAGAACAGGACAAATGAATTCCACTCCTTTTTTGTGGAGCTCTCGACTTCAATGCATTCTTTTCATAAATGTGTCATCAAGCAGCTTATCCCCATGTGACACAAGAGACATTTTGTGAGGGGTTTGACAGCATCTGCTAGGCTAAAAAACATATTATCATTTGAATGATGATAAGAAGTGACAAGAATATAGGCAAGATTTCATTTACATTGTTTTTAAAGACATTCCAAATTTTTTATAAAATTGGTGAGAAAAACAACAGAAAAGGACAATCTGCCTGACTTGAAGTTCTGTGCAATATTTTAAAAATCAAGACACATCATTAAATTATGTTATGAACTACTGGAACTGATGACAAGCCTTGTGAGGGAATCAATACAGAGAGTGTTTTTAATAAGGTCTAGGGAAAAAAATAATTGTTCTTCAGTGGAATAGGTGCATTGGGCATAGAGAAATAAGTGATGAAGAACAATAGAGAAACAAAAGTAGAAGACACTGAACTGAACTTGTAGGGTAAATAGCCCTAAATGTATTGTTTCTTAGTTTATATTAAATGGTAGTAGATGACTGTGTCAAAAATATCTTTTTTATTTCTTTACCTTCTTTCAGGCAGCTCCCCTGAGCTGAATGAATCAGAATATCAGTGGATATGCTACGAGGCCATTTGTTCCCTGATAGGTGTGTGAGGAGAAGCCGAGGATCTCACTGAGCAGGGCCTTCCCTGAAGGTATTCCTCTGGTGCATGTCCTTGCCTTGTGGAGCCCCATGGCCCACGGCAGTCAGCCTAGGGATGAAGATGGGGTGTGTGCTCCTCTTACACCTGTTACAGCCACTATTGACAGACGAGTTCTTATCAAGTCCACCTGTATTAGGATCCTAATCTAAATTTTTCTTGTTTTTTCCTGAGAAGATAACTGTAGTTGGAAGTATGTGGGGAGAGAGTCTGTTTCTCCAAGCTTCCTTCTCCCATGCTCCTCAAAAGAATGTGAGAATGAGAAACATGAGGAATAATGGATGTGTTGTCTGGTGTGACTTAGAGTTGACAGAGGGCAAATATTTCTCTTCTCCATGCCTTCTGCAGTAACGTCTGCTCTAGAAGCTGAACCCTTCTGAAGTCCAGTCAAACTTTGTTATAACCCTTACTTTGAGATGTTTGTGAGATTTTAGGTGGCCATGTAGGTTTTCAACTCAATGCATAGCTTAGTCTGTCACCCCCGGAAGCTACAGGCCATGTACACTTCTGTGTTTCCCAGCACAGGCTCCCAGAAGAAGTGCTTTGAGCCCAAATCTGACATGGTTTCTGGAAAAATATCGTGATAGTGGAACATTGTTTCATCTTCAGAAGATGGAAAAGATGTAGTACAGCTGATTCGTTTTGTCTCCAAAATAATAGTGCTAACACTCAGGACAGGCTTTTAATTGAAGAATTAATTTAAAATTCTGGGTGTTCATGAACTATTAGTGTACTTGGAATTCTGGATCTCTAAGAATTGATCTTACACTAATGGAACTTTCTAAGGTTTAAATATGTGGGAAAGTATTAGAGTTTTAGTATGTGCCAATTGTCAATATTCCCTTGCGTTCTTCAGCCATGAGAAACAAACACAACTATTTTGAGATCTTATGTAAAAAAATCCCAAAAAAACAAAACCCAAAAAACCTCCCAATTTTGGAAATATTAATGATTAGTTGCAGTTCCTGTCAAAAGTATTTATTTGCTTGTTCACTTTAATTTTTCAGCTACTACATGTCTGAAATGCAAAAGTTTATGCTTTTGTAGAAAATACAAATAGAAACATAAAGGAGAATCAATAGGTTTTAATATGAAGGGTAGAAAAAGCCTAGCAGAAGGGTAGTATTGAGCAAGAGAATAAGACAAATTCAGACTTTTTGCAGTATATTAGCCAGGCATGAAAAGGACCCAACGTTTATTGAAAATATCAATTCCAGTACATATTGGTTCAGGCTTAGAAACATTTTGTTTGATATCAAAGAAAGCGGGCATGAAAGCCCACAAGAAGTCTTTAGCTTTCTCAGGAGTAGTCAAACACCTCAAAGATGGTTTTCATGTTGCTCAGCAAAATCAGGTGTCATAGTTTTTAAAGATCTGTCTTTGAGTCCAACAAAAATGCAGCTCTTCTTGTCTTGGGTTAATGAATGTGCACAGCTGTCCTGAGCACAGCTGGATTTCCCATTCCACATGCACATTTAAGATGTCAAAGATGGTTCCTTCCTGTGTTATGGGAGAAAATCAACATCTTTCACAGGTCTTCTGAAAAGGTAGAGAGTGTGACAACAGGTAATTTTAAATAGGTAACAGCCTGGTGGTTATGGCATCTCCAAGACTGTTTGTGTAAGTAGCAAATGAATCTGTGCTCCACTTTTCAGCTGAGTGCTGAACCACTCTTTTATTACTTTTTCTCAGGAGGAAGCAAATTTGTACATTCTGGCCATCTTATTAGTTGTTCTGCACTGTACTGCAAAAAAAACAAAACCAAAAACAAAACCAAAAAACCACCAAATAACAAAAAAAACCCCACCTTCTGATTTTCCCATACTGCTAGGAAAGAAGGATTGCTTAAGCCATTTCTGTAACCCAGCAGGTAGGGGCCATGCCCAGCCTGCAAGAAATACAGATTCATTTTTCTCCCTCGTCTGCTACCAAATTGGTTATACGAAGTGTGTAAGACATTTTTCCTGAGACAGCAGTGGGTTTTTCTTCTCAGAAACAGTGGAATAAAACAGATTTAAGATTTTGTTGAAATGATATTTCTGAATCCTTATGCCCCTTAGCTCCTTTTTCTCCCTTGCAATCCCCTTTCTTCTTCATCAGATGTAACCAAATAATAAGGATTTTGTCAGAATAACCCCAGGCAAAGGCACAGACCAAACTCAGCAAAACCACAGCACAGTAAAACTGAAATACTTTGTCTTTTGTGTATGTGTTCTTGCTATTTGCTTGTTTTCTTTTACATTAGTACAACAATTGTTGAAAGAAAAAAATTGTTGTTTGCTTCAGGGCGAAAAATGTTTTAGTGGAAAGGGAAGGCCTTGCACCATTGCACAAATTCAAAGATACAGTTAAAAATCTCGTTTATTGCCTTCAGAAATATAAGCATCTCAAAAGAAATAAAAATTTAACATAATGTGAAGAGTTCAAGTACTGTCCTTTATAAAAAACTTGCAAAATGGTCTTGTTCTGACTTTTTCACCAGGTCTTTATTCTTATCTGACTCAGAGGGACCTTACTGATGTCTTGCGAGGAACATCTTGAAATCTTTGAGTTGAAACATCCATGCCTTAGAATAGCACAGGGCATTTTTCTTCCAGACTTCCCAGAATTGGTACGAGACATCTATTTTTATGCCACCAGATTTGGCAGCTTATCTTCCGTTTTCTCATTCCATTGCTGGTATTCTCAGAACCTCCTGACACAAACTGAATCATTAGGGAGAGATCCAAATTGCTCAAGTCTTCCAGTGTCCTTCTGGTAGACCATCACTTCCCCAGCATGAGTAGCTAGGATTGCTGGATTGCCACTGGAAGTGGGATTAACCATTTAAAGATTCAGAGCAATCATCTAGCAGTGTGTGGCTTGAGACCTTGAGGGTGAGACTTGCCTGTGAAGAAAGACTGAGCATGTGAAATGGAAGAGCTCATTATTCTTTAAGGGTATGGGATCCCAAACAGTTTATACTATGCAGGGATGAGGAGCTTGTTGGAGCAGCCAGCTGTGAACATGGAGCTGTAATACGTCATTCAGGAAAGTAAGGTCCAGACTGAATTGAAAGAGCTGAAGAAGGCATCATCCTTCTTGTCTCCTTCCAGCTTCCAGAACCTCTTTCAAGGAAGATTAATCACAACCTTTGTATTCAAGAAAACCTAAAGGAGAATCACTTTGATCAGGCTTCTCTGAAAGAGGGAGGTTTCAGAAAATCTGCAAGTGCAGAAGCACCTTTTCAGTTCAGAAACCTTCTCATTTTCCAGTTGTGCAAACAATATGCAGTGCAAATCCATCAAATCCATGTTTGTGTGACCTCCAGTGGACTGCACCCATGAAAAATGAAAAACCTAAAAGTGCATTTAATTATAAATATTTCCCTGCCAATCAGTTGCTACCTTTAATATCAGCAGTAGCTCAAGGCTGTCAGGGCTCATAAAGGTCAGCAGACACTTGACAGAAAGTGCTCCATGCACAGATTTGAAAAGGACCAATCCCCAGACTTGTGTCTTTGTGTATATTTGTAATGGTATTTTATATTCGTCCCCTGATTCAAGGAAATGGGTAATAATTCTCCAAAGTGAAGTGTGCTCTGCTCTTTAAATCACTCCTCCCCATGTTACCCCTTTTCCTGGACAGACTCTGTGGCATATCCTCAAAGCTCGGTGTGCAATCCACAAAGCTCTTTGGTGTGAAGTTTCCTAAGCTGCTGTGAAACATTTTCCAAAAATCTTTTATTCAAACAGCACTACTTCTCCCTCTTTTCCTAATATGAAAGCAGTGCATTTCTGCTTTATCTTTTTATTTGTGTCTGTAATGGAACATTAACTGGCTGAAATTTCTCCATGCCACTAGTTTCTTTGAAAGCAGCTGATGTACAGCAGCTGAATCCTATATTAAGGATTGACAACTGGGAGGAAAAAGAGTACAAGGAATCAGTTCCCCAGGTTTTCAAAATACTCAAACCCCCTAAATCTAAAAGAACTTTGCTGAACACCTAAATTGCTGAAAACCATGGGCAAATAAAATAATAAAAAGCAAATACTGCATCCAAGAATGCACACGCAATGTAATTTAACAGAAAGAAAACAGTTTTAGTAGTAACACCCATATACTTTTAAAGTTCTTAAAATACAGACCAGCCCATTTAGGACAAATCTTGCCCAAGCATTAGATTTTAAGCAATGAATATCAAGGTTTATTTTACCTGCAAATAAGAACTGCAGCCTGAGCTTGAGTGCAAGGCCAAAAGAGAACTGCCCAAGGGCAAAGACCTTCTTTATCTAATCACCAGTACAATTGTGTTAGTATCCTAAATGCTCCATAAAATTACCTTCCAAATACAGAAACAAGAAATGCTCAGCCTTTGTCTTCAGACAGACTAGATGTGCCTTCTAACTTCCGTTTGTACCCAATAGTTGTGATATTCATTAGTGAGTCCTTGTTGAGAATCTGGAAAAGCTCTCCTTCACACTCACCTGTCTGTGGCCTATGCCTTAGCTTATTTACACATCCTCTGAGCCACTTAAAGTCTTCAAACATTTACTAGCACTGCCATACCACCTCTTAAAATGGCCTACTCTATTCTCAAGTATTTGTTACTTGCTCTTTAGGTCAGCAGCTGTCGCCTTTCGTGTGTGCACAGCTGCAATTCTGCAGGGCTCCTGGGTACCACTGATGATTTACAACTACTTAGGCAGATAAAAAAAAAACTGGTCAGGGTGAAACTCTGCTTCACTGCACACATGACATGCAGCTCATCCAGCCTGGGACCACAGGCTTGTTCAGGTTGCCTTGTTGTCACAGCAGAGAGAGAGGATCATCACCAGATAAGAATTCAAATCACCTTGCAGAGATGTCTTGCTTTTATAACACCATAGAACTGAGAGCTCCTGGCTTCCTGGCTTGGGTGCCCTGCTTATCAGGGAGGGATGAGCCTGATCCTACACCTGCCATGGAGTAATCCCTTGTGCTCCTGCCAAATGGTGGCTCATTCCAGGAAATAAGGAGGAAATTCAGTCATGGATTGTTTCATATTTTTAAGTAATTTAACAGAATGTTCACTATTTGTACAGGCTTTTGATGTAAATACTGAGTAGAAGAAGCATTTATCACAGCAGCTAGGGGATTGTCCTCAGACCAGACTGTACGGTAAATCCAAAAGAAGAGGGGTGTTGAACAATATCTACTTGTTATGTCTGTGAACAGACAACTAACCCAGCACAGTTTGCTAACCTGCAGTAACACATTTGTGTGATTGAGAACAGGTTTAAGATTGCTCTGAAAATTAATATGCAGTTTTTATGGCAATCCAAGAGCAGCTTCAAGCCATTGAAGCAGAAGCAATGCCCCAAGCTAGAGTGAGAACAGGGCAAATATATGGAGTGTGAGTTATTTCCCATGTGCAACAGTTTATTGATCCTCTTTACTTGTGTTTAGGTTAAAACTAGTGTTGTTAAGTCTCCTTCAGCCCATCAAGAAATTCCATATGCCTCACTGAAGCTGTGGGCTCCAGGCATGTTGCAGTACCAGCATCTGTGATCTCTGTGTGCCCTGTGGTTATAAGGGCCTTTTAACACTAGACTTTGGAGGAAAAAAATTCACCATTACAGGCATTCACTTATAATTAAGCTTTGCAGAACAAAAGTTTAAACAATAAAGAGAATAAATGATCCATTCAAATGGAACTTCTTAATTTTTTTCTTTTCTGGAATGGCTATTACTCTCATAAACATACTTAGCAATAATGGGAAAATTATCTTGCTAATGTCTAAAAAGATTACATGTGTTTAAATTTATGCTGGATTTAATTTAGCTCTGCTCAGAACCATTGTTGTGATTCGTTGAAAAGGTACTTACACGTGGGAAATATTTTGTATAATAAAAAGAATCAACAGTGCAAAACCCGTAAGTCCCAAATTCCCTTGCAGCTTAAAGCCAAGTCCATGTCTTATGGTGAATATTTCCATGCTAGTAAACCATGACATCAGCCTCAGAGAGATGCAAACTGAGTAACTTCTCCCAAATGCTTCCTCCACAGAAGCTTGAACAGTGAGCCAGTTATGCTGCAGCTGGGATCATCAGCAGTAGCTAATGCCAGTACCCATGGGCACAGTTTTAGACCAAACTTTCCATTTTGATCCTGGAGAGTACCAGCTTAATTTGCAGTGATGTGTATTTCCCAGCAACAATCAAGTGCTATTTAAACACTGGCATCACTGATAAAGAGTTTAAGGGAGCTGGTCTTGCTCTATTGCTCCATTTACCTGTCCTTGTAGCCTGAAAGGTATTCTTGTTATAGTCCAGGGAATTCTTGTTGTGCAGTGCAGAATGCCGACTCCAAGGCAACAGCACAGATTTGTTTCAGGATTTTCTATTAAAAAGTGCTATTTATGTTTTACCTCTACCATTTTCCAAGAAAATTCACTGTATAGATTTCTTTTCATATTAGGTATAATTTTCATATTAGGTATAATTCTCCCTCCAGACTTTCATTATACAGTCCTACAAAGTGTGTAGCTAGAAAATAGGGTTTGATACCCAAACTCAAACCAAAAAGCTGACTGGTTCTGACATGGATTTTCACAGAATCCACCACCAGATGCTTCAGAAGAACAGAGAAAAAATGCTGAGAAATATGTTCAGAAGAAACTGTCCTCTTCAAGTCTGTGTATGTCATACTCATGCACAGCGTATATAAATAGATTGCTGTTATTTGGCCACATAAATACTGGTTACACATAAAACCTCATCTATGTAATTGCAGTCATTGTTACCTCGTAAACCGATAATTCTGTTTTCAATTTCATTCAAGGTTTGGGCTCTGGAATAATTTGTGGGAATGTGTCCCCCTTTTTAATGATGCTTTGCATCTGAAGGTGTTTAATCTGGTTCAAAAATTTGGCACCTTCTAGTTCCAAACCACAGTGACACGAATGTGCAATTAATGCAGTCTTTTTGGTGAGGCAGCATGGAGTTATGATGCCCCTGAGGTACAGCCCAAGGGGCACTGCAGCCCAGGCTGGCTTTTCAATTGCAGATTATAAGGTGAATATTCAGAACAACGTATTTGTATGTCTTATAACAGCTGTGAACCCTACTCACTAATAAATAACGCTGTATTCATAGGAAAAATGGGGGAAAGACAGACCTTATTAGAATAAATTGCTCTAGTTCATATATGTGAAGAAATACCTTTCTCTTTGCAGATGAATCAGCTTTAGAGAGAGAAATTTCCTTCAGGTCAGCTATCTGCCAGGATCCAGGGAGCTGTATTTTCTCTGGGTGTTTTATAAAATGATTTGTGTGTACACAGAGAAAATTCTCTTAAGTGCTGCAGATGTTTTGAAAGATAATCCTGCTGGAAACTCCATCTGTACTGAATGTAAAACCTTATCAAGACTGAAAAAGCTTCAAGAAAATCCACAACCCAATTCCAGATACATCTGTGCTACCCTACTAATTGCTACTACCCTTTAGTTTATGAGGTTCTAAAGATACCTTCCAATCACTTCTTCAAGAAATAAAAATATATTGTGATGCTTTGGCCTAATTTTATGAAAATGTCTTTTTAAATTTTTATTCCAAGCTGTCCTTATCTGCAGAAGTGACCAAAATCCAAAATGTTCTAGTTCAGATTGCTGAAAAAGTAATAAGGATTAAACTGATGTTGGGCTTATTGTACCACTGATAACCTCTTAGGAATTATAGAGATGTTGCTCTGTACTTTTCAACCCTTTTCCTAGGAAATGTAAGCACTCATAATTCTTAAATTGTGTTTAGCACCAATCAGTCCTTTGAGATTATAAAAATAAATGCTCTTCATGCCCTACACAGCATTTTAAAAGTTCTATTCTCTATTTCTGTCTCTTCTCATGCAACCCCTTAATTTCTGCTACTTACATGGAAGAATTCAATGGTCCTTCATTATCCTTTCCCACCTATACATAGAGTCTGAAATTAATTTAGTTTAAAAAAACAAAATACCAAAATATGATTAATTCTGTTATAGAAATAAAACGAGGTCAAGTGCTAATCTGCAGAACTGTGTTAGCTTTTGCCTTCTCCCTGCGTGCTTTTTGTACTAGAACATCTTGGAAAGCAGAGTGATATCTTCCAGTATGCACATTCAGCAGGTGTGAGTAGTTCTGGACACCACCATAGCTTCAGGCAGCTACTAATGAAGGTTATCCCTGGGCATTGTTATCCATAAAGGTCTGAGGGTCTGACCAGGATTTCTAATCTCCCAGTGCCCTCACACAGACCTTGAGTTGCACTACAAGTCCTTCATTTCAGGATAATCCTGCCTGTTTCTTCTCCATACCCTTCTTGCCTCATTCATTGTTCAAAACCTTTTAATAAACTGGTTTTGACCTGATGACCCTGTTATTTATCAATAATTGTTAATAATTCCAGTTTGTATAAGTGTCCTAGAATAATCAAATGCCATGGCATAGAACTTCACATTTCATGAATATTTCAAGATTTGGACAAAACCTAGCAACAAAGTTAGGTTTTTCATCCAGTGCCTTTCTCATAATTACAGGAACTTCATTTTTTAGAAATTTTATCTACTGCAACAAAATCAGCAAGTAACAAAAAAACCCAAACGAAACAAAGCAGGATTTTTTTCATATTATAGTGGGACATCTGCAGTGACAGAAATGCACAGCTTTGTGTTTGATACATTAGTGAAATTTTTTTCTGAACTGGTTGTGAGCCTTAGTGAGACTAACTCACACTGACGAGTATTTATTTGCTCATGAATGTAGCCTTGAAGACCTCAAAATTCAACTTCTACTGAACAAGGCTCACATTGCAAAATTAGATTCTCATCCTTAAGGACCTATTTTTGTTTAGGACATCAGGAAAGCAGCCATTTCTTCCTATTGTAAAGATCTGAGAACTTCCAATCTGCTTTTCTAGCAACACAAGTATGAAACAGCTCCTCCACCAATGCAGGTATGTCATTCTGCTGCTGTCAAGCCCTGTATCTGAAATTTAACTAGAAATAGAGTGATGTTACCATGGTCCTGCTGACTTATGTAATTCTATCGTGAGCCTTCCTGATATTTCATGTATTTATTAGGATTCCAAATTTTTTCTAGACATATTTTGCCTTAATGCTAGTCCTGCAATTTTTGATGTGGTATATAGCTTTCAAATAATCAATATCACGATCACCATGTTGATGAAAAAACATTCAGAAGGTATAAATTAGAAGCAAAATGGGATTTTGACAGTGATGCAGAGGTCATGTTAATCCTCATGAGAGAGTTAATGCCTTGTTGACTTGTACATTTACGCAAGGCAAATGCTGTGTCATCTAGATTGAACTGTGGGCACAGTGTGCTGTGAAATCATTACAAACCCACACACTTCAGCTGATGCAGATGATGATTCTGTGATTCTATGTAGGTTCACTTCAGACACGATCTTTTCATAATGCAAAAAGCCAAGAAAACTTCTAAGCAGATTTTTCTCCTTCAGCCCAGTCTGAAATTATTGTAGGAAGAAAAAGACTGTAAGGCTCAAATCGGAATTTCATTCTCCAGTGCTATACCTGAAACACTGAAAATGTTGTCTGATGGAAAGAGATTCTGAAAAGCAGAGATGATAAAGGCCCTGATTGTCTATTAAACGCATACTATGCAACCCTGGGGAAAAAAAATGCTTTGTCTTGCATCCTGCTCCCTGTTTTGTTCCAATAAAACAGAATTAACCTTTAATGTTTTGGTGGGAATTTTGCAAGACCTTATATTGACTTTGTCTATTTGGTAAGTGGCCATCCATAGAATTTTGCTGCATAAAAAATTGCAGTGGCTGCCATTGAAACTGGCTGCCAGTTAGCAGGGCAATGTCCCGGGAAATTGGTGATGTAATTACAATACCGTGGGCTGTTACGACCCACTCCAGAAAGTGAGGGTAACCCAGGCTCATGCTAATAGATTCCTTGGGGCAGATTAGACTGGAAGGAGACTGTGTAAATATACACATGAAGGGTTTGTTTTAGAATAATTTGGTTGCAATGGAAAGCAGGTATGTAGCCATTTTGCCTACTGTTATCTATATATATCTATATATCAATATGAATGCATGAAAATATTACTTTAGAAAGTGCATAAGGAAAAGAAAGGAAGAAAGAGAAAGAAAGGATAAGAGTAGAAAGATACATAATCACCACCCCTAGATCTTGGGGTGAGACTTGACTGTTGTAGCTTAGATATCCCTTGCTCAAAGTGGTGGTCTATTGGGGGTGGGAGAAGAAACCCATAAAACACAGTCTGATTGTTCAAATACCCTCAGGCTCGGTGGGAGCGCCCAGGTACCTCCCCTGGTGGGGAGCTTTCAGTCCTCTGGTGGAAGGCCTCAGAAATGAGTCTGGGGACACTTGGGGGGTCTTTGATGGTTTATGACAGCTTCTAAGACATGACAACTGCCTCCCACACCAGCACAGTTGAGCCAGGAATGCCCCATCAGGAGGGATGAAAACCCTCAGGAGCTTTCCCAGGGGGAGGTGTGGGGGGAGTTTTACAGCTGAGTGAGTTGTGTAAGGGAGGACAATTGGCATGATGAAAAGCACCATCCCACCTCATGGGATCTGCTTCTTATCAGCCTCAAAGCCCGTTTGTAGCCTCTGTCAGTGATTGTTTGCTCCCTCTGACTTACGCAGACAAAGGTTGTCCCTGTGGGGGTGCAAACATGGCTTCAGCAAAGCACCCTGCCCCTTCCACAAATGGGCAAATGTTTTGATTCATTAATAATTAATAGACCAGTCTCTCACATGGGCAAATGCTGATGTCCTAGTGTGAGGCATTGGATCTACTCTCAAACAGGGGAGCAGAAAGTAATGACTTTCCAAAATTCACAAGGAAAGAATAGAGGAATTTGGCTCCTTGACAAAGCAGACTTTTTTTGTTATAAAATGCATATGGATTCTTTTCCAGGGCAATAAAGGCAAAAATAAAAACCCCCAACCCAACCAAAAAAACCCCAAAAACCCTAAGCCCAGAATGCTCATAATGTGATTGATGGAAAACACTTCAGGAAAATACCATCTGAACCCTCTTGTCCTAATTATCACTCCATTTCTGTGAGGGCTGCTATGGGAAAAATTCATTGCATCTCAGACAGTGACAAATGACAAATACCAACTGCAAATACATGGTATAGGAGGTCTATTCAAGAGGAATTCTGGGAATACATGTCATTGGGAGGTGGCTCCTATCATCAAACTTTAAAGGGGATGAAGATAAGAATCAACAATGCATTTGTTTGAGTCTCATACAAGCAGTGTGGACACAAGGGCTGAGACAATGGAGCCCTAGCACCTAACACAGACAGGGACATTTCCACCGATGCCTTTGGTAGTGGTGGTGGGACCCACAGAGGGAAGCATGCTGATTTACTCAACAGTGAAAGAGGCTTACGGGGTAATTAACCATTGTTTTCTGTAGTATGGCATGTTTAACTTCCCTGTTGTGATTATTATTCAAACATGAGGCTTGGGAAAACAAATGTGGAGAGGTGCTCTTGGAACAGCTCATGCACAATGCTCTCAGTGCTGAGTGTTTTCTTCTGCAAGTGGTCTTTGTTGGAAGATCATGTGGATCTACTGAATTCACTTGTGGTCCCTGCACTCATACTCCTTGCCAGAGAGGTCTCCTAGCTATTTTCCTTGGCTGTTTCATCAGTACAGCTAGCTCTTTCTTTCAGGCTATGCTGGATACCACATAATGGTGTGACTAATTGAAGTAGTTTCTTTCCTTTCTCCTCCCCCAGATCTCTTGATTAATATTTTGTTGTACACCTTAATTAGCACTTTTCTGGCTTCTGGCTGCTTGTAACTCAGAGCTTTCTGAATAGACACTAGTAAAACTTTACACATTGCATTATAACAAATATTGCAAACACAAACTCCTTGCTAGATTTGCAATTATATCATGCCCACTGAATTCCATTAAAACCCCAGCATGACGCTGCAGATGGTGAAATGGGGAATGGGCTGCTTCCTGTATGCATGGAAGTAATTCTGGTAACTCCTATCGTAATCATATTACAAAGTTAGACCATTAAAAGGAAAATAGCAATTGTTAGCCTTTCTGATAAAGCTTGTGTTTTCTGGGGGTTTTATTTCAGTGGCTCAGTTTCCTGCCCTCTGAATCATGCTCTCAAATGTGGCTTGTACACAAAGACACAGAAGAAACCAGCTCTGCCATAGTTTTCTCACCAAAAACACTTGAATTCACCGTAAGAAACAGCCTTTCTAATTTCACTAAAAGAAATTAAAAATGTCTTAAACTTCTGCATTTGGCCTCACACCCATGTAAATTTACCCAAGAGAAGCCCAAGACTTACACTGGGTGGGAATGTTTCAAGTTTTACACAATTTTAAGGAGGGTCAGGAGGAAGATGGAGTCCCAAATGTGGCAATATGTTCTTCTCTTCAGAAGCAATGAAGCCACCTGCAATTTTGTGCCTACTGATAAGAATCAGTTGAAAAGGGACTCCTTTGAGACTCTGTGAACATGGCTTAAGATAAGAAAGTGTCTACTTTAAGCTCTTTGCCTACACCTTACTTGCTCTTGGATGAGGACAGAATATCACTAGTGTGAATTTATTTGATGCAACTATTCCTGACACTAGAACTATTGCTTTCATTATAGTTTGGGAGTGAAAATTCACATTTTCTGGGAAAGGGTAAATTTCCTGGGTTTTTTATTTTTGGTGAGGATCTGGCTGTGCAATTTCTCTTAATATTGATCCCATATAGCTAAACCCCTGTGAGGAAATATGCCTCCTTCGTATGTCAAGACTTGGCAAAACAATTGCATTTCCAAAAAAATGGAGAAGGCAATGGCACAGAAAGACAATAAGTTAAGTCCACTGCTCTGGACATGTGGTCGTTGGAGGAATACTTATTTTATTTATTTATTTATTTATTTTTAATAGAGATGCAGGCTTTTAGCATTGCATCACTTGCTTGGAATGAAGATTGTGGGAACTGAGACTTTACTGACATCAACCACAGTAATATAAACCATCTACATTCATGAAAGAAGAAAGACATCAGTAAGTGAAACAAGCAATACATATGTTCTTCCTGCTGAATAAAGCCCAGTTTTGAGGACAGATGCTTGGATGGTGCGCAATAATAATTTGTCTTTCTATAAAAGCTGTCACTCTGTGTCTTATAAAAATTTAATAAAGCAGGCATGTAGAGCCAGATGGTTATTTCCTGTTATTAAAGCTTTAAGGGACAAATTAATCTCTCTTGTACCCTCCATTGACTTCAACACTGTCTCTATTGACTTGAATGAAATTACTTTGCAGATGATTTGGATGTGGGTTCTGGAGGATGGGAACCATTTAGGTGCCTTTTCGAGAGTCATCTGTGTAAAACTTCTGCATTTCACTTAACTGTCATGAATTGTCTTATCTTTGGTCACAACATCATCATATAGATCCTTGCACGCCTAAGACACCAGCTTTGACCTGTACCATCCAGCATGGGGCTTAGGTTTTGGAAATAGCATGGTGGCCACAACTGGGATAAATATATCTAACACTGAAGCCACCTTAAAATCTTGTTGGATTTGGAGCAAGTTCAAATATTTCTGTGAAACTGTGTAGTGTAGATGTGTCCCAAGACTCATGTGGCACACAAAAGAAGAAGTTTAATGGGTTAATGTGTGCTCAGGTTCAGGTGGGAATGCACAGATACCTCCCCTGGAGGAAGGAGTTTTACATTGTCTGATGCAACACTGTGGATCATGTGCAGTGCTCTGGTGGAAGGACTCAGAAAAGAGTCTGAGGCTACTTTGGGGATCTTTGATGGTCTATAGCTCCTTCTAATGACACTACCCCTGTTTGATCCATGCTTAGGTCTTCTTCTGAATGTGTGCCATCTTCTGTCTAAATATTAAATATTAAAAGAATCAATTGCATTAATTTTATGTTCCTGTGATCTGAAGAACAGATGCAAAGACTTGGCTGGTGTTATGTATGCCAGCCATCCAGAATTTAAACTACTTCAAAACTGGGAGCTGCTGAGCTGGAGTTTTGAAGAACCAGAGGGTTTGAGGAGCCAATGTGCACCCCAGGGGGCAGTCAGTGGGGCTAGACAGGGTCTGACCAGACCCATGTCTCCTTCTCAGTACAAGCATCCAAGTCATAACCAGCCTCTAACTCCTGCAGTCTCTAATGCTGTAGCCCAGTTGAGGAAATGAATCTCAATTAAATGTGGGTATGGAACAATACTAGTTGAAGATACATGACAAAAACACCTCACAATGTATATATTTTTTTTGCACGAGACAACACAGTGGTGCCTTTCATCAATGATATAGGCCATCTGATATTACACAGGAATGCCAGAGTATGTGTGACAATCTGAAAAGTAATTGTTAATAAAAAAACCCTGTGGTTTTAATATATTTCCCCTTCTCTATGAACAGAGGATGTTTTTCTGGTTATAATGAAGATGAACAACTTCATCTCTGTGCTTTGCTCTGCTCTTGAGATACTGAGAAGTGGGGAAGAGTGTGACTTCTCTTTCATTTCAGAAGTTGTTTGCAATGTACCTAATTAGTCCTGGTAGAAACAAAAGTGACAGTAACATAAACCACAGAAGGAGTTCAATGTATCTTGCTTGCCTTGGAAATTCTTGCCAAATATAGTCATTTGCAAGCAAAAGTATCCTTACCTTACTTAGTTTCCCTGAACAAGTCATTTGAATGGAAAAAACAAGTAAGAAACTTCCTCTCACTTTACCACTTGAAAATAGCACTTTGAATCAGAATCGATTTTATTTATCCACTTACTTACAGCAACTTAGGGCTTTGATGAAGCCCTTATTACTGTTGAACAGAAATGTTAGAGGCAAAGGCATTAGCCACTGCCTGAATGTGCTGTATGTAGTGTGCAGTGGTTGCAAATAGCTTGGAGAAAGTTGAGAATTCCTTGAGTATTTGGCACTAAAAACAAAACAAAACAAACCACAGAAGTTCTTTATTGAGCCCAAACAACTGCAGTTGTGTATGTATTTCCAAAATTGTAAGGTAATGAATTTTGGTGGCTCTTTTTTGTTTTGGTTTGGGTTTAGTGTTTTAGTTTGTTTGGTTGGTTGGTTGTTTTTTTTTGGTCTAGATGTCTTTTGTTGCATTCTAAGATATGATCTGAATGTAGTGCACTTCACCAATACGATTAGGCTGTCAACAATCGAACGAAATGCAAACAACAGAAATAAAAGATGTGGGAATCTGACACTTACTTGGACCAAGATTTTAAATTCAAGAGGTCTGGCTTTGAATGAAAACAGACCTTGAGGCAAATTTCAGGATTGTAGGTGTACCACTGGTTAAAATGGTGAGAAAACATGAAGAATTGCAGATGACTGAGGGGATAGAAATTAATGTAATCTTTCTGTTGTTTTGTCCTGTGTGATTTCTACTCTCTCCCACAGGACAGTTTTGCTACTGCAAGTGATGGGATATGATAAATAGACTGAACTTCATTGTTTGTCTTTCTGAGATAAAGGGATTAGTGTAAATCATGATGGATCTTCTATGGTCCTGCAGAGTCAAGACTTGGCATCGTAATCCATCAACTCCATTGCAAAGGTTTTCCCTGTGTATCATCTACACTCCAATAAAGGAAATACAGATTAGTTGCAGGGCTGTTTCCTAATGGCTCCCACATGTACATTGAATGTTCATTGAAATAATGCACTAATAATTCCATCCGAATGCCTCATTTCCAAGAACTAGTCAGAAGAAACAGAAACAGAAATTAAGACTGCTCTAGTATAAAATATCAATTCTTGCCTTTGGTCCTTTTTGATTATGTGATCAGACAGACCAGAATATCTTTTGAGAAAAATCACCAGAAAACTCTTTTCAGAAAGCTATGTGAAAATTATTGCTCACCTCTTCTCTATCCCCTTGATATTGTTTGCAAAGTATTTTCAAATCAGTTCTATATAATGATTGTTAAAATCACTCATAATCTACTTTTTAATCTTAAATGTTTTAGTCTAGTTTTAGCCTTTCATAGGATGTGCCCTGAAACAATGCTTGATGCTATGAAATGTGCATTTTCCCTTCAAATCAACATTGCCTTACTTTGGTACAATTCAGAATTATAAACTGAGGGTAACTTTACAGTTCTCTGGTAAAACCTACGCTGTTTTCCTTACTGTGAAATGCCCATTCCAGCTGGGAACAGAACAAAATCCCTTGGAGTGCAAATGATGGAGGAGTAGAAGAGGGACCCAAGGAGGCTGTGGAAATCTGCATCCTTGGTAGTTTTCAAAACTTTACCACACCAGGTCCTGAGTAACTTGATTTAACTTTGTGATTTTTCTTGCTTTGAGCCAGGGAGCAGACTAGATGATTTTAAAGGCTCCTTCCAAACAAAGTTATTCTGTGAGTCTATATTACCTGCACAAGTTTTTCTGTGGCCTTTCTCTGACTCCTGGGGGAAAAAAAAGGGAAATGCCTTATGCATAAAAGATAGTGATTATACCAAAGTTAACATATACATTCTCAGAAAATCGTTACCAGAGTGTACAGATTCCTGGAGGGCATAATGAAAGGCAGTTTAAAATGCAGCTTGGACATCCAACCCAAACACATGAACCTTCTGTATACACTCTATGGTTTGCAGAAAGGAAATAGCTGCTTTTGCAGTGTGGCTGGTCATAAAAAATTTTCTTTGAGAGTCTATTATGATCTTTAGATGAAACACAATTTGAAGTGTATCCTGTAATGAATTTTTCAGGTATTCACAAAGTAAAAACTTGCGACTTGAAAGTCCACTAAAATTCTTACACATCTTCTTTGAACTGCATAAATACTGTTGGAATACCATTTTAGATTCTAGAATATCTTTCTAAACTTAATAACCTCTGCAGTTATCTTTGACCTGGTCTTTGCAGATGTCATGACAGGTCTGTTGCAGAGGAACTGGGTCCAATTTTTCCCTTAACAAGATAAAGTCTTTCTAAAATTGAGGAATATATCCCTTTTGTCACTAGTGCAACTTTATACAGAGCCAAGACTCACCTCAAAAGGGAGTGGGCTCCATTTATCTTCTGCTTTCTCTCTGTCAGCATGCTGGTAGGAAGAGTTGGGGAATAGCTGGGGTGGTGATGAGGCTCTCTCTAGTCATCCTGTGCTGGGTTCAGGGTGGCACTGGTCAACATTTCAGAGAAACATCCTGGACTTTCTGATGGATTTGACAATTTTTGTCTGCTTTATAGGATACTAAGCTAAAATCTTTCAAAATGAAAGTGCCCAATGATGCTGGGGATGAATGAGCAACCCTGCCCTGTGAGAGCATTTTCCAGGATGACAGAAACATTACTGCAGATAACAATCACTTGGCTTGTGCTCTGAGGCAGGCAGTGGTTTTCAGTTCAGGACTAGGACAACTGTCAGAGTAAAGCTGAAAGTTATCTTAAACCGAACGAATGTTGATTTGGTTGCCAGACTTAAAAGTAGGGTTTCCAGGCTGTCAGGTCACAAATAGAGATGTTTTCAAGAAGTCCCCTGGCAGAACTGTAAATAGTGACACACCAGGCTGTCAGCGGTCAGGGCATTCTTTGTGTGCGTGCAAATATCAAGAAAAACATTCCTGGTACTAATACACTGAGCACTTAAACAGAGATTAGAAGCCACAGGGATGTCAAACAGTACCCACTGTGTTGCTTTCTGTGTGTCTGTACCTAATGGCTATTCTGGCCACTGTCCTCAGGAATCCTCACACTTCAGGAGATAAAATGATTTATTTTGCTCTCAGCAAGGCCTTAAATTGCTTCTCCTTCAAGTCTTTAATACACAGAGCAAGGTTTGAAAACATCAATTTTCTTTGAGATGAGGAACAGCCTCTCAACAATGAAGGAAAATGTGTACTTTGGTGAAAGCAGAATCTTATCATTCACCTGGAATCCCTCAGTGGAGAGGCAGTAGGAGAGATACAGCACCAGAGAAACTATAATTCTCTCCCTACCCAATGTTTTGAGCCCAAACTGAACCTTCTCTTGTAAATGTAACAATTACCATATAAAATATTCTGTGACATCAAATTCTATATTTGTTCATTACAGCAAATATAATGTGCAGAAATGTTTTATTCTTCATTTTCTTTTAGTGCTGGATTTCACCATGTATGTGTCTCAGAAATCCATTGACAATTCACTGAGAAGATTTGGCCAGGAAGACTTTGATCTCTAAACATGACAAGAAAAATCATGGTTACTTCAGTCTTCCCAGTGTCACACCCTGTACATGTCCATTACTGTAGACTTTTGTAAGAAATGTTTTTGGGAGCTTGAATAAGAAAAGGCTGGTTGGATCCCAGTTCTACAATATGCTTAATTACGTCTGTGATTGTGGGCCTGCTGTTTGAGATGTGATCAAAGTTATCAGCTTAAATCAAGCCTGTGCTTTAGCAAGACTCTCTGAGGTCATCTCCTACCCATCACATGCATCCACAGCTTTAGGATTTAAACACATGGCTTTATGAAATGGCTGTAACATAATTTTCCAAGGTGAGTGTTAAGTAGAATGAGTTGGCAAGACACCAAATTAGTTTACAAGAACGCATAAACAGTAGTCTAGACAGAGCAGCAGAAATTTTTTTCTCCTGCTGCACTCACACATCTAGTGTTCTCTGTAGGAACTTTCAATCTCTCCTACTCAATCTATTTCATGAGAAACATACTTGAAATAACATTAAGGTTTGCATTTCCCTATGCTTCCTACTCCTCTTCACAGCCTAGTGATAATGAAGAGGAAGTTTTGTTCTGGGCTGTTTCTCAGCTTCTGGAGCACCCACATAACAGACACATGTGAAAATGACTCAAAAAGTGATGAACAAAATCTCACTACATCTGCATCTTGCTCCTAATGACACACTTCTATTCAATTTTCAAGCTGCAACAACCATCTCAGTCCCAAGATCGTTACAGCCCTTTAAATATTCTAAGCAAGGGGGGCTTTTGCAGTATTCATGCTGTTCATTTAGCCACAAGTGGTTTTAAAATGTTTTAAACTTATGACAAGATGGTGGCTGAGAAAGAACTATCAAATTGAAGTATTGCAAGAAAAAAAGATTTAACAAGCATCAACCACAGTCCAAATCAGCAAGAAAAGGGAAACAGCCCAGTTCTCCCACTAAAATGAACAAGTACTAACATTTTGGAGGATGAGCTGATGTGTGCATAGCATTGGTGTGGGAGAGGGCACTACAAATCCCCAAGACTTCATTGCAAAGCATGTGTAAGAATCAAGTCTAGTTTCTGTTGTAAATCTCTCTGGATAGTTTGAGCATCCTTAAGTCTTCTGACATGCAAAATTATCTGTGCTTTGGTGATCAGCTGCTCAGTTTGACTGCAAGGACAGGAACAAAGAGTATTGTTGTTTGTCTGCAGCACTTCTGTTTTCTCAGCCCAAAAGAATGGATTTTGTTCATGTTCTGCCTTTGTAGGAAGTACCTGTCCTCGTAGGAGGTAAATGACCATCCAACTACAGTCTCCATGTCCTCCTATTTTTCTAACCTCTATATTTCTAACCTCTATAACCATTTTTCTGCCTCTTAATTTTTTCCAGCTCAGTTTTGTGAAATGTCTTACTGCTTCCCCCATGTCTCATTCCCGCATTTGCTTTGCCTCTGCATATCCTTCTTATCCTCTCCAAGCTGTTCTTTTGCCCTTTGCTTCTCACTTACCCATCTGGCACAGCACTTCCCACGACTTGGCTAAACAAGCAAGGCAGAATTTTTCCCAGTATTTTCTCTGTGTCAGTAGACTAGGAAGTAAAAGTGCTTTTTTAGCTGGCAGTGAGTGCTGAACCAGATCTGATCTTGTCCAATACACCACTAATATGGGTGCATTTCACCCAGAACTGATTGCACATTCTTTTCTTCCTTCCTTCCTTCCTTGATCTGAATAGTTCTATGACCATTAAAGTTTTTGGTTTGTGACCTGGGTATTCAGATAAGCCACCAACTCACAAGAGTTTCTAATGGAAAAATGCCTTCCTGACCATGTGACTGTTGAGAATTCTTGATAAAAAAGAAATGTCATGCTGGACATACTGAAGCTGTGAGGGTGGTGGTGGTTGAAGTGGTTGGAAAGGAGAGCTTGGGTAGATTGCAGTCTTCATAACAGGCAGCTTAAAAGTTCCTGGATAATTGTGTGATGTAGAATCATAGATGCTGAAATTTTACATCTGTCTTCTAAAGTCCATCCATCTTGACATGTTTTGAATAAATGTTAGGCTTTACCAAATGGTATTTTTGATGGAAATCTGGAAAGGTATTTTCATGCAAGTTAGGTAACTCAGGAGACTTCAATAAAGACCTTGAAAAAAAGAAGTTTCTGGTACTTCTATCCAGAGCAGAACTAACAAACAGACTCTTGTGTTGTCCTCCTCAGATTTCCATACCTGTCCAAAGACCCTGAAGAGAAACCAGGAAGGTTGCATTCCTAAGCCAGGTGCCTGAACTTGGTGGCCCACTGCTAGGGACAGTTTCTCCCTTATTTTCTGTGAGAAGTCAACAACTTGGGAGCAGTGCACGAGGAAGCAACTAAAGAGC
Source organism: Eopsaltria australis (assembly GCA_034509425.1). Lineage (NCBI taxonomy): Eukaryota > Metazoa > Chordata > Aves > Passeriformes > Petroicidae > Eopsaltria > Eopsaltria australis. The sequence goes on along the minus strand of JAVTVJ010000091.1, from coordinate 232,127 downwards.
AAGAGGGCAGCATGTCAATGTATTTAAACAGCACAGAGAAAAGGCATAGATGCTTTCTGTAGCTCAAATGCTGGAGAAATCTCAGGCAGTGAAGAGAAGAAGCTAGATGAGGCATTTTCAGTTTTCTAATAGTTTCAGGGTAAAATGACAGCCATTAAGACATTGTGTTTCTAATATCTAGGTCCATTTAACAGATTAATTTGGATTCTGGATGTGAACATAACCTAACGGTGATGGTGAGCGTATGCAAATAGCTGCTGGCTGTCTACAAGGCACCAGGTTTAGGATCTGTGGAAATCTGAACTCCCAACAAAGAGCTCAGTTCAAAAGTCTGAGTCTATGTGTGAGTATATAAGTCTTGGAAAGATGTATAGTCAGATTTATCTGCAAAACCCTGGGTAGCATAAGCAAAGCCTGATCCAAGAAAACACAGTGTCGGGGTCACCTTATACCCACAAAGTTATCAGCTAAAATATTAGATGATCTGAAAGAATAAGGTCATACAGAGCTCCTGGGAGCTGACTAACCTTTAACTTGTCATGAAGAATAACTCTTCTTTATTTAGTTATTCTTTCTTAGATCATCCTACCTTTAAAACCCACTGCCCTCTCAGTGTTGTTCTCCCAGTGCAAAAATAGCAGTGGTTATTGATTTGCAGCCAATGTGGTTTTTTTGTTTGGATTTTTTTGTGCATTTCATAGTGCTTTTTGTGAAGATGTTTATGTTCCAGAATAAGGAGTGGCAAAAGAAAGGGGAAATTTCTTCTGGGCAGTAGCATCAGAAAACACACACCAAAAAAAAAAAAAAAAAAAAAAAAAAAAGCTGGGAAAAAAGGGTTGTACTGACAACTGGAAAAAACCAAATTTGTAGCCAATCTAGATGAATCTGAGGTTGCTGGAGTGCTGGAGATAACAGAGTTGCATGTTTCCACTACAGGAGGATCTATTACTTTTTGTAGACGAGTTTGAATAAACAGCTATTTAACTTTGCTAACACTAGAGACTCTGTAGTCTCTACTCCTGCAAAACCAAACCCTCTTGGCAGTATTCTTTTTCTTACTTGTCAAAAATCCCCTTATTAAAAAAAAAATTTGAGAGCTTTTCCCTGATTTTGGAATCAAGTCCCAAAACAGTAAGTACTGTTAAAAATGCAGAGTTTGGTTTTCAAAACTGAAGACATCAGAAGCACAGAAGAAATAAGAGTGGATGCATGGAGGCTTTTCTGCTTTCCAGAACGAGATGTGGATGTGGACCATGGATTATGCCAAGGACAGAGCAAATGCTGCATGCAGTGTTCTGCTGGGTTCTTCTAAGTGAGATTGAAAACAACCTACCATTTGACAGAACGTCAAAGGAGATATAGAACTGGAATAGGTGGCATTTGGATATTTCTTCCAGAGCTGCAATTTCCCAGTTATTTCTTCAAGAATTCATTGCAAATATAGGACAGAATAACGAATTTCATCACGCAAGTTAGAACTTTAAAGTCTAAGAAATTGTTTGAATCTGGAGACACTGAAGATGTTTAAATCTTTTATTGAATATAGTGGCTTTGAAAATAGCCAAGAAATACTTTGCTTTCCTTGTAAAAAGGTACATGGAAATAAAAATGGGGATCTCTTTGCTTTGAAAACCTCTAAGACAGGCTTCAATATAGATGTGCATCTTAATTTTTCAAATACCTGCAAAACCAAGACAAATATTTTCTTTAAAAAAGGAAAAAGAGGTTAAAATCAACAATATATAATATCCTTGATAAAGTATGCTGTACAGCTAAACATAATGCAAAAAGTGTTACAGAGTAGATTTAAAAAAAAAATTATTTTGACCAAGTAAAAGATTTTTTGAGGTTCTTCTAAAGTGTTCTTCTCTTCTTTACACTTTCTTCTGTTATTTTCAACTGGTTAGAACACAGCTGTCATTCAACACAAAGGAAGTGGGTTAATAACAGCAACTATACAGAATGTTTGAAATAGCAGCATAGTGAATGCTCGTCTCATTATTTCCAAAGTATACTGTACATGCCTTACTTGTGGTAGACCTCAGATCCATCCCTCTGAAACAGGCAGGAAGTAGGACAAAGCTTTGTGAGGAATCAGCCAGAGTGTGTGAAGAAAATAGGACTTAGTTACAGCTTTCTTCAAAACAATATGTTCCTATGAGGCTTTTTTTTTCTGTTTGCTTACAGAGCAAAGATTCTGCAAAGACAGGATCTTATTCATTCAGTTCCTGGAAATACAGAGCAGTGGGAAGCATTATTGTATGTTCTTAGAAGTGTTGCTGAAATCAGTGAGTACAGTCTGGTTCAGAGCTGACATTTCCTGTTATTTGCTAACTGGACAAATCGCCTTTACAAGCTCTTCTCGTTAGGTGTTTCTTTACTGGCATATAAACAAGCAGTTTCTGATTTTTTGTCTTTTTACTTCTGATTTTTAAATTTTTAAAATTTTAATTCATGGTCCAGCATGGACACTCTAAATCTCTTTGCTGTGACACATAGGGCAGCAAAATCACTTGGTGCCCTATACATCCTGCTGCCATTATGGATCTGCTGTGTCCAACAGCAGCTTCATGTTTCCTCAGCGTTCGAGCTCCATTCCAACTGGTTGGCAAACTCTGCATTCAAAACTATTTAGGCACGTAAATAGCAATAATTATATTAATATTACTGTACTGTGGATCTAGCTCTTGAGTGCTGTAGATCAGCAAAGCCCTAGTGATGACAAATCAGGGAAATTATGCTGATTTATTCCTTAAGCATCAGGCTGTATTTAAAATGATGACAAACTCTGACACACATTAGCCATTTCCCTGTGGTATACACCACGGAGTACTATCTTGATGCAATGATGATTTCTGAGCTATGTCATTGCTCATCCTTCAGTGGACTTTTCCCATAAGAGAATTAATTTTATTCAGAATATTCTCTACATTAGCTGTTCTACCATGTTCATCACGAAATATTGACTGTGCAGGAACCCTGCAGGAAAATGTCATTATCATTGATAGTTTTGCCAAGCCTACAACAATATTTGAGAGACTGACGCAGGTTAAAGAAATGTATTGGGCCAAAACACCACAAATGAGTCAACACCTGTCCGTAAAGAATTTCCCTGGGAAAACATTATGGATTAGTTTCTCTCCCTGTCTCTGCATTGCCTGTGTATATCATACAATTTCAATTTCTTAGGAAGATTGTTTTATTAGACACCTGCCTTTTACATGCAAGCTACAGGTATTGGAACCCACTATCTGTCCTCTTTGGTAAAGATAAAATATTTCTTATATTTAGACATGATTAAACATTCCATCTGAAAATAGGGACATAAAAGTGTCTTTGGCTTCAGCCTGAGGGTGTTGCAGAAGTACTACGGTGGCCAAACTTTTTTGGGTGCAAGCAACAATATGGAGTACTTGGCCCTCTGTTGCTGGGGACAAGTTTCTTTTCTTTTACTCTCAGCCTGCTTCCTTCAAGCCAAGATCTCACAAAGAGAAAAACTGGGACAGAGCAACATCTCTGCAGTAATTAGGCAGACACTTGGACTTTACATAAGACGACAGCAGGCAAAGACTTTGTGCAGAGACTTCACTATGACCTTCACCTTGTAGTATTCTTGTGTAAAGAGCACTATCATGCAGTGAAAATTCCTTAAATACCATTACACAGACAGGATATGTCATCATATAAACACGAAAAATATTCACCACAGAGTTCTGCAATCACCTGGGCTATTTCACAGTTTTTACCTATTACGGTAACAGGTAAACAATACCCTGTAAGGTCACAAACTATAATCCTCCCTCTCAATAGGTCCAGAAGGCCACAAACCCACAATTCTCTCTCCCAGTCCATCCCTGGTGGCCTGGATATACTTCCATGGTCACCTCTGGGCCTAGGAAAGAGGCTTATTGTAGCATTCAAGGTCTACTCCTCTATTATACACATACTGTAACCCCACACATTTCCAACCCAAACTACAGTGTTTTTTAAAGAATTCAGGTGATAACAAAAAGTACCCTTGGCAGGTTATATTGTTGCACTAGACTGGTTCATGGTTTGATTTTATTTGTAGGGTTGTTTGGTTGGTTTTTTTAATAGGATACGATTTTATTAGCATTGAGTACTTTAAATGTAATCTACAAGGCAGGAAAAAAATAGTAAAAATGACCAGTTGAAAAATTAAGTTAGTTTGAATGTTCTTCAGCAGTATGTAAAATTTTTGTTACTAGAGTACTCAACATCAATACAGAGGCAAAAAATCATTTAATAAGCATTTAAGAATCCATGTGCTAGTTTCATCTTTAGCAGGATCAGTAAAATCACTTGTACTGCATGCAGCTTCCTCCATGCAGCAATTCACATGAAGTATTCAGCAATAGGGAAGTTCTCCAGTGTGTCTGGTTTTAAATGTTCCTATTCCTCCTGCCTACCCAGGCGGAGAAGTAGGAAAATAGAGGGAGGTAATTGAACAGTAAGAGTAATGACACTGTAATTTAGAGCCATTAAAAGGTAGCAGAAAGGATGACAATGAAAACAGATATTGAATGCATACACATCTGTAGAACTGTAATGAAAAACAGTGCTGTGGTAGGGTGTGAAATGATGCTGCTGTTGTCCTGGGCTCTCCAGTGAAGCAAGGGATGAAATCCTACCTGGACCTGAGCAAAGTTCCTCTGCTTTATTTAGTATTCTTTATTGATACAGAAAAGTACAGTGCAGAGAAAATAAAATTATATTACCCTATGGTCTTCCCCTGATGTCTCCAAACCTCAGTCTGTCTTATGCTATTTTCATTATCAACCATCTGATAGTTGGTAAAGAAATGTAAGGCCATCCCCTACAATAAAAGGGAAGTAAAAGCTTGTTGCCAGTAATAGCTATCTCTTTAAAAGACATTGAGCATTACAGCTCTGAGATTTCCCTTGGCAACTGTTAAGGCAGGCTGCCTGGTGGTATCCACACTCTTGGATGAGGCTTATGGGATGTCTATGTGGTGCACAGGAGCCATGCAGAGAGGACATTAAGCTGGTAAGAGGTGATACAGCAGTGATGTCACTGTTGCCTGTCAGGATCAGATTTGCTAATGTTCCTGCTGGAAAGAGGTGCATGTCTCTTTTGGGTTTTTTAACAGCTGAATTCACAGTTTCAGAAAGCACACAAGTGAGTTTCTAAATATCATTATTTAAAGTGCTGAAATTCCCAGCTGGACCCCCACCAAATCAGCTGTCTTGCATGGTGATCCTAAAGGACTTTCTTTCCTTTCCTCCTCCTCCTCAGCCCAGAAATGAGGGATAATCATTCTGAGCACACACAGGAGAGCCAAGCAGCACCCACCAAATACAGCCTCATATCTCATATCTGAAGCAGGTTCAGATAATTTCAGATGGAGAAGGGAAATGACCCCAAGACCAGCACGGCCTTAGAAGGTGTATTGACCAAGAGATGGTCAGATACATTAGCAGGAAGTGAGAAAGAGAAGTCTGGCTCCTTCTAGAGCAAAGGAGCTGCTGCACTCTTCATAGCTGAAGACACTCTGAAGACACCAATGGATTTAAGTCCAGAAGGTGGAATATGTGTAGGAGTATGTGTGGAATATGTGTAGGAGTACGTGTGTGTCCTCATCAGAGACACAATTGTGTAGCTTCTTAGCACTGTCTGGAGGAGTATTCTGCTCAGGCCCAAAAAGAGAGGTCTAAATGTCATATGACCTTTAAGAATGAGAAAGTCTGGGCAATAACTAAGAAAATGGGAGCCTAATTAGCACACAGATTAGACATATTCCATTTTCCTATGTCCTTTTGTGCCTCTGGTGTACTAAATTTAATGACAGTTGGCATTCCTCCATTTTAAAGTTGTTTTCTAAAATATGTATGTATGCATATATATATATATTTTATATTTATATTTCTTGGCACACTTAAAGTTTCGTCCTCCCATTTCAAATTTTCCCTCAAGTCTGCCTGCTTCTGGGTAGCCAAAATCTAGCAACCGCGACCCATGAAATCTTATCCCTTTCTCTACATCTTCAGTTGCTCTGTTTAAGGTGTGCACATGGAGATGCAAAGACAGCTGTTATTTTCTTCCCAAAACATTGGAGACTGTTGTGGAAAAATACTGCACAGATTTCTATCATTGCTACTTTCATGCTGTTTTTTCTGCTTGGTTTTTTTCTTGCCTGTATCTTTCCTGTTCAACAGCTTAAAATTAGAAGTACTGTTTTTTTCCTCATTATATATAAGAAAACTTAAAAATCCCACTACTGCTCAAGAGATTCCTTTTTATGGTCTACAGACAATTTTAGCACAGTGTAACATACTGATGCCACAAGTTATTTAGTTAAAAAATTGAATGTAGGGAAAACAATGTAAGCTCAGTTCTATTGCATCAAACCCTAGGATCTGAAGCACGTTTTCCCTAATCTCTCTGTAGACAGAGAATATGGTAGATATGTTCCCACAGTGATTGATTTCCTCCTAAAGCCCAAATTACTCTTGGAGGTGCCTACAATTCATCATGGACAGCATCAAAGTGTGGGATGTAGCAGCCTCAGTTAGGTATCTTGCATTAGAGGGAGGAATTTGGATTTCAGGTGCCCCTGCTACTCGCTGCTCCAAACAGCATCCCATGTCATTGGGATATTTTGCTAAAACAGATGTTCAGTGCCTTGCCTGCAGACCTAGAGCCTTTGCCCATTTTTCTGGTAGTTATGCTACTGTACACATAACAATAAGTGGAAATAAACAAATAACTGCAGAAACACAGCAGACTTTCTCCCTGTTGGACAGTTAGCCAGATTTTGTTCTTACTGGTGTTAATACAAATAACTCGTTTCTATTGACAGAAATTGCCCTTGATTCAGCTTGATATAATTAGAAAAGGATCTGTACTGTTCTCCAGGGTCTCTTCAGACTCAGAGATTTCAGAGAAATCAAGAGTTGCCATTATCATTTTTATATAATTTTCAACACGATTTGCTATGTCAATCTAATGAAACACTGCACCAGTGGGTAACAGTTTCCAGTGGATAACAACATGACAAAATTATTTCTTACATAGCACTGCAAATGACTGATTACTCTTATTTTTAGGATTTAAAATGATAAAAAAGACAAGTGTCTAAAATTTAGCAAGTAAATCAAATAGAAACTGACAGGTATAATTATTTTATATTCTTGAAAGGAATATTAAGCCTCTGAAGTGGAGAGTTCTATAAACAGAACAGATTATTTAAATAGAAAATAATGAAGAAATCTGTTTTTTAACCTAGTAGCAGCTGGTGTCCTGCAATTATCCTCTACACATTGGAGTCTGTGAATGTTACAGCCTGTTTACACATAGTTCTGTTGTATAATTTGCATTCGTATTTTAGCATACTTTTTTTATGAAGCAAAAGCAAGGTGTGAGTTCAGATTCTGAAGCCAAGTGTTGATGTTGATATATGTAGGAGCATGAGCATCACAAAAAAACATTGCTGTTTTTTCTGACACACATTCAGACTGAAGATACAGGTCTCAGATCCAGAAAAACTGGATGCAATTCTTCAGACTCCTGCATATTGTTGTGAAACGTTGCTCAAAACAGAGATGGATCCTGAGGATGGTTTAAACTACTTCTACTTTTGCTTAAATTTAGTACAGGGTAGTTGTTTGCTGACTTCTGTTTTCACAAAGAGAAACAGCTTGCTTTGTCTAAGCTGCTGACAACTTAAATGTGCTTTTCAGCCCTGTGTGCTCCTATTTCCTCTGTAAAACCAAAACATTGCTTCTTTAATGAAATGTACATTGCACTCTTTCAGGTTCCAGTGATACTGAGGACTGTTTGCAGACATAAATTTAAGGATCATTGCAAAATTTAGGTGCTTAACCTGCCTTTAAAATTCAGCTGTGCACTGGAGCACATTTACAGCAAGAGCCATTGTTGTTTCCATAGACAAAAGTAAGGTACAGCACTTTAGTGGCCCTCCAAATGTATGTTTAAAATGGATACATAAGTCCTCCCTCCTGAGGCTTTCTAGGTCTCCTGCTATGGAGGAAATTGATAATGTGGGTATTTATTAAAGAAAAACCTCCTGGTGTTTTGGGTGCACACCAAGGTCCTAAGCTAGGAGCAAATGGCATCCCCTAACACAGGTGTGCTCAGTGTCTGGGGCAGCAATCACAGGCAGCTTGTGCCAGAATCTCTTCCTAGAGATGGTTGCCTCCATTCAGTTTTTGACAGTCAGATTCAGGAGACGTCTGAGATTTGAGCCCTCTGAGGTTTGGGGCTCCTGAGGTACAGCAATGCCAACACAAAATAATTGTTCATTTCAGTTTTGCTCCTCAGCAGGGGGAGTTAGAGATGAGCACAGGAAGGCTTGTGAAAACTTTAAAATACTAATTTTATTCACAGCAACCCAGAGGCCAACGAAGAGTGTGGTTGAAAGCTTGGACTACAATTTGCAACCACCACTATTTCATGCGGTATTTCTTTTTTTTCTTTCTAGAGTGGCTGGAAGACAAAGGTTAGGCTGACCTGTGATGCTCTCTCATAACTGCTGCAGCAGTAGCTCCTGTTCTCCATCACTATTTGTTTATTTTAGCACCTAAAAGAAGATCAGAACAGACTTTAGGAATATTTCTTCTAGGACAAGGAAGGGAAGATGTAGCAAAACTGCAACCTTCTGCTAATTTATGTTTATATTTTCATGTACTGTATTTCATATACAAGAAGGGGGAAAAAGAATTCTTTGAAGGCAAACTTCTGTTTGGGAATTTCAACACAAAAGGAGAGATACCTCAAGGTGTCCAGGACACTCATAGGGATCTGGCACATATTACAAGTGCCACTGGAGAGCTGTGCCATTCTGCAGGAGCAGCTCTCGAGGATACCAAGGAATGTACCAAAAGGCACCAGAAAGCTAACCTATCCTTTCCTGGTCACCATCATCCAGAAATTTCTTCTTCAGTCCAAATCAAAACCAGATTGTTCTGTCTGAGTTCCGTGACCTGCAAGAGGGCTTTCTGAGAAAAGATTCCAAAATGTGGCAGTGCTGAGGGCTGGGGAGCAGGCATTCAAGGGTATCCTTAGGAAGATTTGCTGCAATTCTACTCCTCAGAAATAGTATAAATGCTATGTCAGTGACACTTATGTGTCATTCAGACCTTTTCATACCTTGCTTAGTATGTTACAGGGCTGGAGGATGGTTTGATTAGACAGTGCTCTGTCAGATACTTACTCGAATAATAATGTTGAATTCATATTGAACTCCTGAAATCTTTGCATTTCCCACTGTGTTTACACTACCCACCCATCAAGAACACTAATTAGAGGGAAAATATAGTTCACAACAGTCATTTATTTTTCTATAGTACCCCTAGGCACAAACTTCCTAATGCTCTTTTCTCTCATTAAAATCCAATCAACTTAAAGTATTTTTTATTAAGTGGCCCATGAAATAACTTTTAAATTTTAGAACAAATGGATTTGAAGGCTATAGCCTGTTTGAAATATTTGCCAGCAGTGTACCTGGAGAAAGAAGAGGCATGTGTATCTTCAACTCTCAGGAGAGATAGTGGGAAAATAGCCTCCAGAAAGGATAGCTGGTGCTTCAGAGCCTCGGTACCTGCTGTTCAATCCCACCATGCATCCTTCACATCGCTGTTTGCAGCTTTGGAAGAAGAAAGTGGAAACAAAAGACCAAAGCAATGACAAGGAGGACTAAGAGCATTTTAAAAAAAGTGAGAACAATAGAACAAGCCAAAATGAGTTTTTGCTGATACCAGGTTCAAGGACAAAGTAATTATTTCAGAAAATGCTACTGTCAGAACAACTCTTCGCCACAAAGGAGAGTGGGAAGGCAACTCCAGTAGTGGCTGGAATATTTCCATTCTTACTTGTGAAGTAAGAATGGAAATATTCCAGTCTTACAGTCTCATATTCACCTAAGTAATGCATTCATTTAAACTGAGATCCTGCTGTGGACATGTGCAACACATCATCAGCTGGAAGCTTGGGGGATTTGGTAGGATTTGGCTTGCCATTGCTGACACATCTTCTCAGTGCTTCAAAGGGGTTTATTGTCACTTGTGTGGTCACAGAGTGAAGAGGACAGACACGCTGAGACACATTTCCTATGCCTCCCCCCAAAACTACCCCCATAAATGCCAGTCTGTTTCCTTAAATATCATTTGAAACACTGATTGCAATCTAAAGAGATTTTTAAACTTTTTTAAAGACATCTAAATAATTTTCCTGTGAAAATGAGGATTTTCATGTGCCTCCTCGTGGGATCAAAGCCACCCTTGTCCTGGACTGGGTGAGTTTGCTTTCCCTTCATGAAGGTTACTATTTAGAACATTCTAGGCTTCTGACTGGCTTAGCTATCACGTGGTGGTGTTGATGGAAAGGAGGTGTCACTCGGAACTCCAGTACTTTGGTTGCCTTTCAATAAACAGCACATAAGGCTGTTGCTGGCTCACTCAGGAAGGAGAATACAGCTGGACCAAAATGCTTGTCTGTGCAGACACACATGCCAGGCAGCCTGACAAACAAGGTCCATTATTAAAACCAGAAAAATACATGGAGACAAGGCCTGCTGTCCTGCTCACAGGGCATCATGTCTAACCAGCTGTCCTTCCAGAGAAACCCCCCCTAAGGATGAACAACTTGCCTGAGATAGACACCCCTCTCCCAGATGTGTTGCTGGGCATCTGGCACTTCAGTAGGAGCAGAGGGTTAAATGAAACTCAGAACCTGCTCTCACCCCAAGATTATGAGCATGGAGAAAAAGAAAGCAGGAGAGATACAGTTCGATTTTGCTTTTATTAGATCCTGGGTGTTTTGGTTTTTTTGGCCAGGTTTTTAAAGGCAAGAGCCTTAGAGTGAAAGAGGGAATGAGTCACAGCAATAGCTTCTCATTAAACTAATGACAAGATATATAAACAGAGGGAGCTCACTTGGCCAATGATCCTGCTGTCCACCACACTGAGCCATAAGAAATTAAACCAGAAAAACTCATGTAGTGTGCCTCGGACTGGGTGTTCCATTAACGTTACACTGGAAATGCTAACATTTGGTTTAAAAACAAATTTTGCACTTGCACCAGGTGCCCTGTAGGTGGGTAGGTTAAAAAAGAAGTGAAATCAAGTTTCAAGCTGCGCAGTTTACACCTTTGTGTGTGTATGCACTGGGTAGTAGCACCTCTGTTGAGCCACATTTCCAAAGGCGAGGAGTTTGTCACTGTTCTCATTCCTCTCCTTTTAATACCAAGTCAATTACACAGGAACCTCCCTGGGTTATGGTAGGTGCTGAACACTTCTGAAAAATACCCTCTCAGTAAAAGCCATTATTTGTCAGCCTGACTCCATAAAACTCAACCTGCTGGAAAAAAAATGAATTCTGAAGGGCCCCGTGCTAAAGCCTGTCTCCAGAGAATACTCCCTGTTCAGTACAGAAGTGTATAAGAATGATTCTCATCCAAAGAGATTAGAAAGGAAATAAAATGTTAATCTGCAGAAAACATCTTATTGCAAAACTTTTTTAGGTCTACAGTATCAGCCACAGATTGCAGGGAGAATAGGATCTTTGGAACTGAGAAAATAATACTGAAATTGTTTTTAGAATTGGAAACACTCAGCAGTTTTCAAACCAAACTCATTTTCAACAGTGTTTCCTAGCTAATATGTCAGTTTCAACTGAAATTTTTAATTGAAAGGAGTTAAAGCTTCAAGCATTACTTTGAAACATTTTATAGTATTTTATTTTCAATGCAAACTTGCAGTTCCTGGTATTCTTAACAAAAACTGTGGACATAGTGGTATTAATGGCAGCTAGTTTTAAAGCAAAGAGTTGAAGATCAAGTTTTTCTAGTCACAAGTGTATGTAACTGAATAAAATCTCAATCCTCTCAGCCTGATAATGTAAGTGTTGGAGCAATTCATGTTGAAGCCAGCCTTGGCAAAAGCATCTAGCTACAACATATCTTTTTGTCTTATAAATGCCTTTAAAACAGCTGAAGCTCCTTCAGTTCCATGGTTAATGTAAAGGAAATAAGGAAAAATACTTCTTTCATTTCCTCTCCTTTGTGCAAGGGCTAAGGTTTAACAAACAAAGAAGAATAATTTAGCATGTTGCCTGTTTTTGTTACAGGCAATCAGGAGAGCTCCTCTATACAGAGAATCTTAACAGAAAACAAAAAGAACAGAACATTAAAAGCACTAAAATCTGTAAAGAAATGTAACGCTGACACAAAAACAGCCCAACAGATTGAATTACACAAATATGTGATCTGTCCATTAAATTTATCCATTATGAAATGGACAGCATTTCTATATGATAAAACATGACAGTTGAGCAATCATTTATTCCTGGCATTGCTCAGTGTGCAGTAGAAGTACAAGTAGAAAAATTATGTTTTCACAGGGTAGCCTTTGCTAATAAACAAGGCATTATTCTGGCAATAAAAACATTAATTGCAAAGAGTTGAAGTTGGGTGGGGGACTGGGTTGAGGGCTGCCAATAAACTGTAATGGAGATATTTTTGGGCTAGCAGGTATAAGGAATTTTCTCTACTGGTTTTCAGAGAGAGATGTTTCAAAAGTAGCAGCTAAAAATAAAAGGACATCATTACTATTAAACACCATCAAGGTGACAGACACTTTTGTATTAAGATGCAAATAAAGCCTTCATGTCACAGATGATGACTCCTGTTATTTTCAGTTCTTTGCCAAACTTGAATGTTTTAGGCCAACAGTTTTCACAAGAAGAAAATGCCTTAGTTTGAACACATTTGTTTAAGCTCTCTGTAATATCATTTGGCCTTTTCAAAAAGAGGGATTAAGGAAAACTAACCTCTTGTTTTGCTCATCACAAGTTTTACAATGCTTTTAAACTAAGAAGTCCTTGCTTTGCCACACAACATATCCAAGATGACATTTCATCTCTACTGACTTGGTATCAAAGCTGTTTGTGCAGTCCCCGTGCAAGTTCATCGCTGTCTCCAGTTTCAGCCAAGGCTGATGTGTTCAACACGTGCTTGGCCTCTGTCTTCACTGTATGTATCTGCCAGACCTCTGTGCTTAATGGGAGGGTTAAAGTGGGAGAAGGAGCAGCAATGTGGATGAGCTGGGGGCTATTTGAGAGAAGATGGGCAATAGAAGACTTTTCTCTACCATATTTGAAAGACTGTGCAAACTGGGGGAAGCCTTTGACACCTGAAAAACTGCATCTTCTCAACAGAGAGTGGAAGTCTGCATCAAAATGCAGACCTGCTATGTGGTACAAGCAGTCAAAAGTCTGGTATTTTCTAAGTGTGTTTGCCATTATGCTCACCACCATTTTATGATATTGTTTTAGTGGTTTGGAATGGTGAAGCCTTGCAGCAAGCGTTGTGCCTTGCCTAACTCTCAGAAAGGCATCCAAGTGAACAGGGAATCTGCATGGAATACAGTTTGGTATGCTCATCAGCTGAAACTGAAACAGTAGGACAGTTCAAATAGTGGTGTTAAAAAGGTAAACACCTTCTAAGGGAATTTTAGTTCTACCTGGTTTATTATGGAAGAAATTATGCTGTTATTGCTAAAAGCCCACAACTTTGCTCTCTTGAATACCAGCAGAAAAGGGAATGTTCACCTCCTTTCCACAGGCTCAAATTCTGCACAGCAGTACAGACCCTCTTCCCCAAAGGAAAGCAGGTTGACCATCTGGAATCATTCCAAAGGACATGGGACAAGCCAATGCTGAAGATAAAATACCACCACAGTCCATTATGACATGGGAAAGAACAGGAAGCTAGATCTGGAGAAAATAAATATGGAAAACTGACCTGAAGACCTGCACGTGATAAATCCCAGTTTCACAATCTTCTGAATTCCAAGTCCAAGAATATATTTGAACACTTTCTAAATGTGGAATTTGTCAACCAAAAGATTTGATCTATGCAGGTAGTTTATTCACAAGAGACAAAAAGAATTGGCGCAATGCAATGAGCAATGCAGTTACTCACAGTTCTTATTATCCAGTGTCCCAAGCAGAAGAAAGTATGAAAATAATTGATGGAAACAAAGTCCTTTTAGATGCAAATATCAAGGCAATTGTTAAAAAAGAAATTTATGATCAATAACTGCAAATACAGTAGGTAGCTCAAGAGGAATCACTTCTTACAATTCTGAATTTTAGTAGCAGTGAAAATGTCAAAGAGATTAAGAAAATCTTTTTTCTACAAGTAAACTGACTTTTAACCAAATGACTGATAGAGATTGAATTGAATAATAATTGCAATTAAGTAGTCTAGTATGACTAAAGACAATATGTTCTTCAACAGAAGAATTACCTACTTATGCACTATTGTGAAAAGACAAATTGGATATAAAAGCTGTTTCTCAACATCAGTAATAGTTATCTAAATAGAAAAAGTCCCTAAGCTCAAAATGGCACTAATAATTATATGCTTCTGTAGAGGAATTTCACACGTATAAAATACATCAAACTTTTAAATTCTGGACATGTTACTTAGTGTGAATTTGAGGATGAACTGAAAAAAAACCTCATCATGTTAAACACATCCTTGATTATTCATTATATTGTCTTAGTGTACTTGGTAAATATGATGGCCTAGTTTGAGACAATTTGTTCATGGTCCTTATATCTAATCTCCCTCTATTTATGAACAGTTTTTCCCCTGAAGTTTTTTAAGAAATGAAATGGTGGGATTCAAGATCTCCAGAAGTGGATTGACACAAAAAAAAAAAAAAAAAAAAAAAAAAAAAAAAAAAAATAAAAAATTCTGTGCTACAAAACATACCAGTTTTGTGTGTTTCTGCTTAATCCTTGCATTGACTCTTCACTCAAAATATATCTAATGAACTTGCAGGCCTGAGATGGCTCTTTGTTGAAATTTAATTTTACCTCACATATTGGTTTTAAGAAGAAAAATTGAAATCAAGGTAATTAATCAAACCTCTGTGATGTAGTGTATAAGGAAAATAGGCCAATACCATAATAGGATTTCACACGAAACTGGCCTGGTGTAAATCCCACCAGTACAATTACAGAGAGGCCAGAAGATCACCAAGTGAGGCAGTTCATCGCTCAGAGTTCACTCATCACCATATTTGAATTCTGCAATAAGCTATTTTCTTGCTATATAGGGCAAGAAGCTATTTTCTCATTTTCTTGGTTTTGGAATATTTCAGATTCCTCTATCAAACTGGGACAAAACCCAAGAACCTTAGACAGAGCAAAATGAAACAAACAAACAACTTTCCTCCCCTACAAATATAGCTTTAGAGTAGTGGAAATGCTTACCTTTAGATGATGATCTTTTTCATTTAAAAAATCTTACTTTTCACTGTAATTACATTTCAGAAGGAAAGTATTTCTGAAATGAAAAAGCAGAGCACTTCTTTTCAAAGATACTGGAACAAGATATTAAACAAATGTCAAATTTTTTGACTGGGAATCAAATACTGAAAGCAATCCTTTGTCATAAAAAAAGGATGGTTTTGACAAATTGGCATTTTCAAACTGAAAAAGAAAAGATCTTTCTTGTAAATCACTTTCAATTCTACACACCTCCAGTATGCATTGCAAGCTGATTCTTGTATGGTTGTGTAGATGCACTAGGAACAAAATCAGCCATG
Source organism: Eopsaltria australis (assembly GCA_034509425.1). Taxonomy (NCBI): domain Eukaryota; kingdom Metazoa; phylum Chordata; class Aves; order Passeriformes; family Petroicidae; genus Eopsaltria; species Eopsaltria australis. The sequence continues at coordinate 216,510 of JAVTVJ010000091.1, read as the reverse complement.
GGCTGACAACCAGATGGCCTCCTATCATCTTTGGGCTTGTAAATGTAAAAAATAAACAAAATGAAGACCATCAAAAGGATATCTCATACTGTAATATCCCTTTTATGGAGTTTTGAAAATGTTTTTCTTCTTGATTCTGTCTGGAATACTACAAGATGACTACCAGAATACGTTCCTTGTTAAATAGATTAATTTCCTGTGCTATCCCCATTGCTTTTTTGATATATATTCAATTACACATCTATTACTAGGTGTATTTCAATTACAGAGGATGATACCACAACTTGAAGAATTATGAACTGAGAGCTTAATCAGCCAACTAAGTACCTGTGAATACAATTTGTAAGTATAATGAGTTAATTTTTTCTCCATACTTACAGCTCCATGCCCCTCGTAATTGCAGTGCTCAAGTGGAAATGGGAGCTGCATGTGGCCCTGTATCCCAAGAGCAGTCAGTGGAGCACAGCAGATTGCACAAGTGCCTGGGTTGGTTGTCCCAGAGTGATCTGGCCTCTGCCTCCCCACACTCCTTGGTAAAACATTGAACATCCAAGCCAAATAGCAGCTGGGTTTTTCTTGAAAAAGAAGCCTGAGGCAAAAAATCTGCCAGGGTTTTACCCTCCTGACCTTGGAACTCCAAGAAAGAGGTCAAAATACCCCAAGCAAATTTTTAAGGCAGTCCAAATGTAATGTTGATGAGGTGGTTTCTCAGTGACTACTGAACTCTGATGCATCCCAGGGCAGATCCTTGATTTTGGCAGGGATGGGAAGGAGCTGACACAAGGCAAGCTGTGCCAGGACACCCCGTCCTCCCTTGAGCCACAGAGTACTTGGCTCTTTGCCATTCTTTTTCTATACATAGAATTTACAGAATATGGTTTTACAGGAAAATTGGATGTCAGTGGCCGCTGCACTCCTTATTTACATCTTCCTGCTGATGGGAATTTCTTATCAGTCTGATGCACAAAATGGCAGGCAGGGCAGCGTGTTATCAGAGCTGGCAGGCTGGAGGAGCTGAGACAGTCTTGTCATATGTCATTTGGCACAGGGGATAAATGGCACAAAGCAGCATGGTTAAAAGGCAATTTTCACATAAAGAACTCAGGAAAGGAAACCTGGATGGCAACAAATGGAGTGGAGGAAGGAGGGAACACCAGTCAGTCACCACAGACACATGTTATTTTCCACGGAAATACAGCTGAAGAGGAGGAGAGGATGGAGGACCAGAGTTTGCTGAGAGCAGAGCAGATGGCTCAGGCAGTGAGAGGGCAATGCCACCCAGTCATCAATAGGATGATTTTCAAGATAATTTTAGAGTATGCCTCCTTATTTACTTGTCCCAGTCACATGATAAAATAAGAATAAAGCTTTTTGCTAAGGGATGCTTTGCTGTAATTTATCTATTTCCTTCTACAAATATGTTTATGGCTCCATAAACAATGTCTTGTGGCTAGAGATGAAGCTGTAAAATGTGTGCTAAAGCAAGAGGTGAATGACATTTTTAAAGTCACTAAGTCTTTTCTGTTGAGTTTTAATTTGGAACAGGTTTCTTGTCATTATCATTGTTATTATTACTTTGTGTTGTACATTGTTATTGTATCTTTATGACTGTGATGTATAGAGCTTGTCACAGAATAAAAGATGTCCCTTACCCCACAGATGGTCACTATTTAAATTTAAGACAAAGATTATCAATAACATCAGAGAGATGAAGAGGCTCCTTCAAGGAAACACATTCTAATTGGCAAGATGAGAGGGAATTTCAGATTGCCAAAAAAGAGAAGATTTCCCACAGCTTTTTATAGATATTAGGTAAAGAAAAATTAGAAGAAGTATTCTGAATGACACAAAGATAAAGTACATGTTTATGCCATTATGTCCACAGCATGGGAGAGAATGGAAGAATGTTATCACAAATGTGTTCAGAATTTAGCAAGCAGGATATTGGAAACAGTAGAGCAATCAAAGATAGGAGCGGTCTTTGAAGAACTGAATGACAGGTGACAGGCAGAGAAGGGCCTGGCCATGACAGGCTTTGAAAATAGATACCTTACTTAAATTTAGTGAGATAAGAGAAATAAGATGCAAAGACATGGGAAATAATACGTAAGTGGGAGCACTCTGAATGGGTAAGGGGAAAAATGTGCTTATCAGTGCTGGAGGAAAAATGTGTTGCACCAAGTAAGACAAGCTGATAATGAGAGCTGTAAAAGAGATTTAGCCATGTGGATGGAGATTGCAAGCATGAAATTGATGTAATTTCTGCTCAGGGTGAAGTTCAGGATGTCAGGAGATGTAGAGAAGTTACAGATGAAGCTGATGGTCAGGCCAGGGATTCAGAAATGGCTACTACCAAAAGAAATTAATACTGAAAGAAGGAAGTGATAAACCACTCTGGTAAGTATAGGTGAAAGCTGCACATCCATGAGGAGGTGTCAGAGAAACAGGCTGAGATCATAATGTGTATCAAGAAGGCTACTTAGAGACATGGGCTGTCTTGTTGGGGACTGAAGGAAGATTCAAGGGAAGACAGTCACTGCAACCAGAGGAAGACAATGTTTTTTGAGGAACAAGTCATGTAAAAGACGACAACAAGTCAGGAAAGTCCTGTAGCACAAATGCCAAGCTCCTCTCTGAGGAGCTGCCGAGTAAGAGCTTAAGGAAATGGTGTAAAAGATGGAAACCACCTCCACAACAAGACACAATAAAAATTTGGTAGTAAGGTTCTTTCCAAGGGGCAGGGCAAGGGACAGTAGTTGGGGGAGGCAAGTAAATTTGAAATAAGTGTTTTGAGATGAATGAGATGGAAAGTTTTCAGCATGTTGAGAAAAGTTATCCAGGAGAGTGTGAGAAAAAAGGGTAAGTGTAAATGAAGGGATAAGAAAAACTCTGGGGTCACCAGTAAGGACTTGCCAGGAGAAGTGAATTTTAGCATAGTTTTAGGTATACTATTCTGCCTTAATGACTTATTACTCATGGGTTTGTGAGCTGCTTAACTTGACTGCTATCCATCTTTCCCCCTGCAGAGCAGAAAGAATCATAAAAGTTTTAAAAAAAGTGAATGGAGGGTTTTGCTAACTCTCATTCTGATTCAAAGTCAAAGGGCAGTCAAAGGAAGAAGATTGTGAAGGACAGTAGAACCAGGATATCTGATTGCTTGTTACAGTTTAAAGGTCAGTCATGATGCTGGATTGTCAGAAGATTAGATCCTATACAGGAGAAACTGAAATGATAAAATAACTTTTTTAACTCCACACAATGAAAAAGACAGTGTATTCTGTGAGCTGAGTGCCATCATTTTGCTGTTGACTTAATAAAAATTTCTTTCTTGGAGAAAGAAATTAGGAGGGCTTGGATCAATTACTATGGCTCCAAAATCATATAAAGGGATAGGTGTTTTGCTCTTGAAGACTAAGTGGTGCTATCATAAAATCAGTGGGTGGTATACTACTGATTTCCAAAAAAAATTACCCTCTATGATTTAAGGCAATGCCTGCATTTTACCAGATGATCTGGTAGGTAGAGAGATCCAAACAAAACTGATTCATCTCTTTCAAGCTGGGATGTGTTTCCCCTCCATGCTGACCTCTGTACCACTATCTCTTGGTCCTTGACCATATGGAAGGCTAATGAATAGTACCTCACATCTATTTAACTGCTTTGAAGCCAGGACAGAAACAGGAAGTTTCAAAAGGGAGTTAGAAGAGGAAATACTAGATAAGGTCAAACTTTGAGATGTCTGAATCAAAGCAATGGTATCATACATTTTGTGTGAGTCCCTTACCTAAACATGGATATGTTTTGCTATTTGAGATGCCTTAAGTACAACTCTGTCACTTTGCTGTTGGTAATGAGGGCATGGGTTTCCCCTAGACATGGTGCCACATCTGCTGGTCCCGATGGAGGTCTCTGATTCTCTGTGAAGCCTCAAAATTCTCCAAGGCATGTGTGTGGACAACTGAGCAGAGCCCCCTCTGTCCGCAAAAGGAGGGGGATATGGATGTTTCATTCTGGAACAAAAAAAAACCCAACAAATCCAAACAACATTTTGAAATCAGATTTTTTTTTTCTCTATTCATTTTCTCTGTTCTTTTCCAGAAAGAAATTGGAAATTTCTTTTTTTGGAAACTGTGTTGGTTTACTCTGAAATAAAATGGTCATCAGGATCCAGAGTTAACGGCTAAACCAGAACATGTTGTTTGTCATTTCAATGCAGTTTTATTCTCACATTTTAGACACCCAATTGGCACTTCTGGAATGTGAGTTATCCTCACACTGGCCCATTCACTAGGTACCTCTTCAGTAGTGCCTTTTCCTGTTGTGTGATCATAAGAGCAGCCTGCATAGATGATTATTGAGCTTACAGAATTAAATCTATGGCTTGGATTCCTTTTTTCTCCAACCACAAATATCTATGGCAGAGATATTTGTTTCTGAATTAATTCCATTAGACTCCATTTGTGCTCACTGGGGAGAAAGAAGGACACAATTCATTTGACCTATTTTGCTCTAATCTCATTTGAGTAAGATAAATTTTGTACTGGAGGTGCCTATTAAGGGAGCTTATGGTGACAAGAGCAGATGTAAATGCCCCTGCTCGGGATATCTTAAAGTGCCACACTTTAAATGTGTAAATAGGTCTGCCTGTAGCCAGATTTCAGAGATTCATTAGCTCACTGGTAAGATCTGATTAACTCTGGATGGTCTAAAGGGCATGGTGATCACACATCAGCACTCACCAGGGGCTGGCATTGGACAGAGCTGACTTCTGTCTTTCCTTTGTGCCTCCCTGTGGCATGCCTGGCTCAGCAGAGGGGACATGAATGGACAGAGGGCACAGAGTACACAGCCAGGGACAGCTGCTGAAGGAAGGTAAACCTGCAGGTGACCATGTCCCTGATCACAAATGGTTTAGGAGATCTCTGCCTCATGTGGGACACAGATATTATTGATTTGGATCTCCTTTCTGTGTCTTTGCTCCTTTTTTATTTGTGGGCGTTCTCACAAACAAAACTCAAGAGAAAACTTGTACGGAAGTACTTTTCTTGAGCATAAGGAAACACTTTGGGAAAAAATTAGGTTTTAGAGACCCAAATGGTAGCATTTGCCATGGAATTGCCCAGGGAACAGCTCATTAATTGAAGTAAATTGAAGTGTACACTCTCAGTGGTATATCTGTATAGATACAGTAAGTGATGGGTACCTAATTACTTTGTGTGTTTAAAAGAGAGTCGTTAACAATGAGAAAATGACCCCATGATCAACCTCTTTCCACTTTGAGATAAGCCAAGCCAATAGGGAAAAGTTTTTGGTGTTTATGAGCATTCCTATATAATATTTTTGCATTCCATTACCTATATCTAACAATCGGAGATTTCAGATTAATTTCCTCAAACTCACATTTTGCAGAGAGCCTGCTTTGTTTCCAGCTGGATCAGTCCCCTGCTCTGGGTCACTGCGGATGCTCAGGAGCAGTACAAGGACAAGGGCTGGGTTTCAGCTGAGAAGGGGAGACATTTTCTTTTTGGCAACTGCTAATTGGCAGGGTTAATTGAACTGTTAATTGAGGGTGGGCTGCCTTCCACAGCCCCTGCCATACTTTTGTAAGTATGCATCCCTGAAACTGCTCACTTCACTGTGATTCACAGGAGTACCAGTTCTGGTGTATGGGAATAGAGGAGCCAAGATAATAGAATGATAATTAGAAATTAGATAATTAGAAATATTATTAGAGATTTAAAAAATTTGAAATTCCAAATGCAGTTAGTGTTGCCATTCCCATTTATAAGTTTCAATTTTTCTCAATATTTAAAAAATAATGGTCCAAGTGTTTACAAGGTGAGCTGCAGTTTGTTCAGCCTCCCCTTCAAAAGCCTCTCATTGACTCCTAGTTCTGTTCCTCTAATCTCTCTTTCTTTCCCAAATTGCTTAATGTATAAGCAGCAAAATCTGCAGACGTCACTGTGAATGTTTCCTAGGCCACCCTGGGTTTACATGCACAGGGGGATTTTGTGGGCTGCAGACTGTCATGCTGTAACACCATTAGGGACTAAAATAAATTTAGTTATATTAGAAATTGTATAGGTTACAGTTTGACTGTAACTTGCTTACAGCTTAGTATGAATGGGCCCTGATCAAAACTTATGTAGATGAACTTTAAATGAATTCTGTTTGTTAGCAGTAACAGCTGAGCAGGAGAGAAATCAGAGAAAGACAGATATCTCCTGATAAGAGCTGAGTCTATGCAGAGCCTCAAGGTTGGCCCAAGTTGGAAGATAAGAACAATTAACGGCCTGCCCATGTGGACATGGAAGAAGAATCCAATGAGGTGTTAGAAGACCCCAGACCATAAATCTTTACTGGGCCAAGAGGCACATGCAGGGCACAAAAAGAGCACATGAAGATTGGGTGCACAGACAGCATAAAGGCCAGAGACTTCTTGGCTTGGGGTCCCTCTCCAAAGACAAACAGCTTGAGCTGAATTAAACCAAGCCACAGAACCTGGGGGCTGAACTCTTTCTTAACAACCAGAGTACCCCTGAGTGGGAAGATGATTGGGACTAAAATTAGAGAAAAAAATGGGAAGTTATATTCATAATCTAACAGTAGTTTTAAAAGTACAGAAATGATAGGATGAAATGCAGTTCCTGCACCCTGGCTAAAATGCAGCTGAGATGCTCAAACCTCTTCCATGATGACTCCCCACACTCACAGTCTGCAACGTTAAGCACATTTTAAGGGGGATGAAATGGGTGTGGAATGGAAAGGAGGGAAGACACAGCTGCCAGGCTGTGTTGAAATCCTTGCAGGAATGGGAACTTGGTGGTACCAAGTAGCTGATAAACCACATAGCAGCTGTCAGTGAAGGGAAATAGGAGAAGATGCCTTGCTGCTGAGCCAGCAACTGTGGTGAAATCACTCTCCTTGGATGAACTTGGCTCATTGTACTCTAATTGAAACACTAACACACACCTCTATCCCAAAGTTACCCACCTCAAGGTATGACCACTGGGCATGCACTTCTTGTTTTATTGACTGTACCTTTAAGAGCAAAGGGAGAGAATTTTACACCAAGCAGCAACAAAGGTGTGACTAGAGCCACTCAAGCTCCACCTAAATGTAAAGAAATAGTATAAAAGTAAGTTAATAGGAAAAAGTTAGGGAAGACTCCACTGTAACTTCTGGGATCAGTATATCTTTTGCCCTATAGGGATGACTCTCAGGTAAGAACCCTGTATTGTGTGTGTGAATGGTTATCTTGTGTGATTTTTTGTGGATTATTAGAGCTTGTCTGTGTATTCCTTTGAATGTGTTTTTGCAGTCAATTACTGCCAATGGCAACCTTCGACCCTTAACCTGTCACAATTTCAGTGTGTGCATTAATTAACAGTGTTACTCTGCAAACTGTTAGGGTGAGCCCTCCAAGGGCACTGCCAGTCACTGGCAGTGGATAAGGTACTCAGCTAAAGGTGTGGTGACACAGGAGGGGGTTTCTCTTACCCTGTTGGTGTTTGCCCCAACCCTCCTTTCATGTGGCACCTCACTGACCTGGGTTAGTTAGCTCTGGTGCTGTGGATGGTGTAGCTGCACTGCAAAGGACAAACTGCTCTCACTGGTCACATATCCACAGTGTTGCAGTCTGCTGCTAAAAGTTGTAATAAAGGGTACCCATGTTTATTTGTCCTTTGAAGAGTTTTGGGAGTGAGGGAGAGGAAGGTTGCAGGAAGGGTCTGTAGGTACAGCTAGAAAAGCTTTTGGAGACTTCCTGGGAGGAAAGGCTTGGTGGATTTTGCAGCTGGCTCCCCTGAGCTCTTGGTTCATTGCATTAGAAGTAAACTCAGATAGAAAATGGCTTTTCCAGTTCAATGGCTGCTTTGGAGAAGGTGAACATGATTTTTGGCTCTCATTTTAGTTCCCAAAGAACACAGAAGAGAGGAAGAAGAGCCTAAGGATCACCATGGGAAGAAATGACAAATTACTCCCCTGTCACCAGGGCAAGTACAAGGCTGAAGGAAAGAAAACTCAAAACAACTCACATAAATTATCCCTATATACTTGTGCCTCAGCAACATCGTTCCATTTTAGCAGATTTTTCTTTGCTGGTTCATGTGCAAATTTTCACTTTTGCTTTAGTAAAATGCCTTATTTCAACCTACAAGTTGTTTTCCATCTTATTTTCTCTGCCCCATCCAGCTGGGAAGGGGGAGTGCTAGAGAGGATTTGTGGGTACCTGATGTCCAGCCAAGGTCAACTCACCACACCGACTGATGAATGTATAAACAAAATTATAAGGCCATGAAAAACAAGAAGGACAAATTTTCAGTTTGTTCCTTCATAATTTTCTTATCTTTGGAGAAAACAGCAACTTGGAAAGAATACTGGAAGAGAAAGACATGGATAATGAACTCCTACGGTATGTTAATCTCTCCTGACTCCTCAGCAGGTGATTTAAATACAGATCTAGTCATTGTGATCACTGAAACTGTGAGTGGGAAAAGGGACAGCTATGAACTGACAGAAATGTTCTTATCCTTGAAGTCATGGCTTCAGTAGGTTTGTTCAGCCAGGAAGCCACTGCACGCTGGTCTTTTGCAGCAGTGGTGTTTATTCAAAGCTGCATGGGTGCTGCTACAGCTGCAGAGGCTTGCAGGGTTGCCTTCCTGAACACTCACCTCTGCTCCCTGGGCTTATCCATGCCCTGCTCCTTTCTGTTAACACTGTTGAAGCACCGTTTGCTTCATGCCACCCTTTGACCACTTTGCTGCTTCTGGGCTTCCTGCAAGCACATGACATGGCACCCCAATAGCACCTGGCTTGACTCCCTAGTGCTGCTTGTCCATGTCCAGAGATACCTACATGTCCATCCCCCCAAGGCCTGTCACTATGAAGTTTCAAAAGTTAAAGCTTTCTAGCAGCTTCCAACGCTCACCCTCATCACTGCCACTGGCAGCATTGGGTGTGTGTGGTTCCTATTCTCGTGATGTATTTCCGATCTGGAGTCTGAGCAAAATAAAGAGCAGGCCCCCACTCCCTTGCAGAGGAAGGGCAGATAGGTAAGAAAGGAAGAAGCTGAGGGAAGTGAGATAAAGCCTGTGCAGCTACAGCAAAATACACAGTCCTGTGAACAGCAGAACAAATTAAAGCTGAGCTCATTGAGGATTTACATTTTGAGGAAAGTATTCCTATGTGGATGCTCTGGTTTCTAATCAGAGTTGAACTAACCCACCAGTCTTTCTGAAATACCTGAAAGTACTTCTTCACTTAGCTCCCTATTTTCATGAGATACAGGGAGAATTAATATTCTTAGGAACTTCACTCCTCTTTCCCATGTGGCTGAAATTAGGCAATTCCATCAAGACATTACCAGGAACAGGCAGATATATATTGACAACACCATTATGTACATTACATTTTCCATGGATATTGCACTAAAAATAGGTGGATCTTTGCTGCATTTGGATATTTTTCTGTAAGAAATCTGGCCCACGATATTTCAGAGTTCTCCTTGTGCCCAAAGACAAGGTTGTGCAAAAGAACGTGTAAGTTTTCCAAAGGCTTAATACAGCAGCTTTGGAGGGTGTGGTGTGAGGGGTGTTCTACAGTCACTGCTCATGGAGGGGCCACACCACCTATCCAAGCTCCTTTTTCATCTCACAGATCTGTGCCACTACTCACACCTACTCTCTTTGTATTGCCCATGGAGAACACTTACTCTTATCCTGCAGTTGTGAAACCTGAACACTGACCTTCCTCCCACTTAACTCTGGTTAGTACAACTCATCTGGTATTTACCTGCATGGTTTTGTGCTCCCATGTAACTTATAAATGGCCCATCTCATTGGGATAGTGACACAGAAATGCAAGAACTGGCAAATGCTTACTTCACAGAAATGCAGAATCACAAAGTAGGCCAGGCTGAAAAAGACCTCTGAAATCATAGAGTCCAATCCATGACTGAATACCACCCTGTCAACCAGACCATGGCACTGAGTGCCACATCCAGTCTTTCCTTAAACACCTCCAGGGACATTGTCTCCACCTCCTCCCTGGCAGCCCATGCCAAAGTTTAATCATTCTTTCTGAGAAGAAATTCCTCCTAGTGTCTAACCTAAACCTCCCCTGGCACAGGGGCTTTGTCCTCTTGTCCTGTCACCAGTGGCCTATGAGAAGAGACCAACCCTGACCCAGCTACGCCCTCCTTTCAGGGAGTTGCAGAGAGCAATAAGGAATAAGGTCCCCCTGAGCCTTCTCTTTTCCAGGCTAAACAATCCCAGCTCTCTCTGCTGCTCCTCATAGACTTGTGCTCCAAACCCTTCTCCAGCTCATGCCCTTCTCCAGACATGCTCCAGCACCTCAGTGTCCCTGAAGTGAAGGGCCCTGAACAGAACACAGCACTTGAGATGTGGCCTCACCAGTGCCAAGTACAGCGGGATAATCACTGCCCTAGTCCTGCTGTCCACAATTCTTCTGATATTTTTGAGCATTGGTAAAAATTCTTTCTGTGTGGAACATTTCTCACAGTAAAAAGCACCACAGCGTGGTGGAGAATACTTAGTTTCATTAATCTTGGGGACACAAATTATGGTTGGGGTATTTTGAGAAATTCTTTTAAGAACTGGTTGAAAACTTATTCCAAGGATGAAGACTCCCAAGATTTTATTCCAGGAGAAAACTTCTCAGTCATATCCAGTAACAGGAAGCTGAATTCTCTTAGAAACTATCGTTACACTATTGGTCAGAGAAAGGCTTGTGCCCACCCTAAAGTCCTCTCTGGGGTTAAACATCAGTATTTTGGTTTCTGAGAAGTCACATCTTTTGGGACTTCTCCTTTGTCTTTGAACTCACATACTAGAGTTTCCAAAAAACTCTGAGGAATATTTGGAGCAAAGTTGAAATATGCTTCATTATGTTTGAGTGAGGATGCCATTCCCTACTAGTAACGTGAATCATACTGAGTGTGCAGTAGTATGCATAGCCTGGACTGTGATCTTGCTGATATGTGCCAACCTCAGAGAGTTACTGTCAAGAGACAAAATTATTGGGAATGGGAGAATACGTGGGCAGCGAGTGGTGGGAAAAGGGAGTGAGAAAGATCTTTGAGCGTGTTTCCCTTCATTCTTCATGTGGAAAATATGCCATTTCCACATCCCATCTGCTTTTTCCAGGAATACATGAACTCTGTTTGATAGCAACAAGTCCCTAGTAGTTGTGTTTTCGTTTCAGCACGTCAATAATAGGCATTTCTAAACATTTCACTGTACAGAGCTGGCATTGCAGAAAATGGTTAGTAACATCGGCCAAGTGTATTTACATTCATTCTCATGCCGTAGGAAATCACAGTGGATGTGTCTGCACAGCAGGCGACTGCTCTGGAGCATGGAGGTACTTCAGCTCAAGTCAAGTCCAGTTGAGACAGTAGTCTAGCAGCACTGCAAAGAGCTCAGTGCAAACAAGAAATCATTAATAACACAGCTTCTCACTCTGAAGGGCGAATTGAGTTCAAAGTAGTGGAATAAAACCACTGTGGTCTCTCCACAAGGCATTGCAGTGGAATCAATATGGGTTCTTGGCAGATAGGAACCACAGGGCTTGAAATATTGGCCACTCCCAAGGTGGAGTCAGGGGAATATTAGGGTTGGCTTTGCCTCATTTAACCTTAAATCATTAATAGTGCAGTGTTTAGGCTCAGCTAATTGTCTGTGGAATGATTCACTTGCCTACATATAGTCATAAATGCTATGTTAAAAATCCCAAGGTATCCTCCTGCAGCCACTTTTAGGGAGTGTGAATCATCTGTGCAGATACAGTACATCCCTCCAGTCAGTGAAGGTGGAAAGACATCTCTGGTGTGGGAGCAATCCCTTGGTCTGGTGTCTGAGGCACGAGTCAGGCACGTGATCACAGACATCCAGTGCTACCTGAGATGCCCCAGAGCAAACCTGCATTCTCACATACTCAGCTGCTCTAGGAAATCTCCAGGTTGCTAGAGAACTGAATTGTGTCCAGAGAGGAATGGGATGAGTTTCTGCCCACAAGTACCTATTCTCTCACCAGTTGGAAAGGGAGATTAAACAACTCCAAAGGGAGATTTGGATGGGTTTTGGCTGTCTGAAGCTGGGTGAGATGAATCCCCAAGCATATGGTACTGCAGAGTTTGAGGGCAGACTCTTGATTTCAGAGTGTGTGTACCAGAAACTGCACACAGCGCTTGTGCCACCATGGCAAACCACATCCTCAGCTCCACAGCTGCCTTTAGTCTTTGAACCCTTCATTTAGCACAAGATACTGGCCAAAACAGGTTCCTCACCCAGTGCGTTCAATATAAGGGACAGCACTCTTGCCTTCAGTTACACACACAAACACAGGAACAACTCACCAAGATCAAAGCGTAAAGAAAGGGAGAACTGGCTTGGAAAAGATCCAGACATTTCACTAATGAGGCTATCCCTCCATTAATTGCATTAAGTGTTCTCAGGATTCAGTTGTCAGGAGCAGAACTGGAGCTGAGGGACTGTATGTGGCACAGAAGCTGCCAGCAAGGGAAATTAAAGTTGGACCAGTCTGGGCTCTGGAACTTGTCCCCATCAAACAGTGCCATCAGCTGACCTATGGAGGACAGCTTCACATCCAAGCAGGAGATAGTAATGAGTCCTATAGTTCCTCTGCTACAGTTCTCAAGAGAATATGTGTGATAATTACTTATCTTTTGTAATCATTCTGTTTATTTTGTTGCTACCATACTAACACGTACCAGTTTGCCTGATATCTGCAATATGCTCCATCCTCCTGAAATACGGTTATTAGTGCAGACCTGAGTGAAGTTTAAGAGTGAGATCCCAGCACTGTGCAACACAAAACTCCTTTTTTGTTGCCCTGTCCATGAATTTTGGTGAGATTTGATGGTGAAGAGACCAGTATCTGGCCTGATGGAAGAAAATGCCAACGACTCAGATTTCTCATGTTACCAGCAGAGTCAAGAGAAAAGGAAACAATGGAAAGGCAGGGAAGCTTAACAATAACAAAATGCGTATTTCTCTATGAACCCAGATTGGACTGATTGGTATGTTGGACACCAGGAAAACACCGATGGTAGTGTCAAAACGTAGTGTTAATGGTAGTTTTGTTCAAGTGAAGCAGGAAGCTCCCATCCTGAGTGTTTTGTTTCATCTCCACTCTGGAGGCTGGTTGCCAACAGTCAACTCTGATGCTCTACGGTAAATTTTTATCACAGCAATGACATTTTTCCCAGTGTCAAATAGATGCAGTAGTTGCATTAATTCCTAGCCTAAGTATTTTTTTGTGTGCAACCCACCACCACAGCATTCCTCATTCAGAAATAGGGTAGACTCCTGCCTTTGTCTCTCCATACCTAGAGCACATTAAAGCTCTTTTGGGATAAAGATCCCACTGAAAGCCTGTGTGTTTTCATTATTTCATTATACATTCATCATGCCTAGTTATCCACAGTGCTTTGATGTATGCCAGGAGGCTGCATGGTGTGTCCCTGTGATGGTACCTGTCAGAAACATCCAGTTCACAGCTGTCATATGGTATATGCCATCTGCTTAGACAGCTGGGCACTGAGCTGAGCAAGAGCAAAGAAAAGGACAAGAAAAAGTCAGCAAGATTTGGAGGAGAGACTGAGCTTAAAAGAATCTTCCCTTCTGTACATACGCATGATACAGGAATGCAAATCCACCAAAATTGCAGGTTATTCTTTCCTGACTTAAAGTATTTAATGCATGCTTGTATCCACATCTCTTCAGAATCTTGATGTTTACTGCAAGCAGATAATTTACTTTTATAAGTAGACCCAGTCATGGGACTGTTTCAATTTGCCCTTCAGTGATTGGACTAAAGCAGTGGCACAAAAATCACCTTAGAGAAAAGGTACTGGTTGAAAGGAAGTAAATTCTGGGAAGAGGTAAGCATAAAATGAAGATTTCTTATGGCTTGAGTTACAAAATGGCCCTTGGAAGGGACTCAGCAAGTGTTAGGTAGATACAGAAATGACAGGTCAGAGCACTGAGGAGGTGAACTTTTTTTTTTTAAGAAGCAGGATTGGGTTGGAAATATTTTCTGCCTTCTGCTAGAAATCAATTAAAATGAAATCAACATAAAGAAAAAGAGCCCTGACAAAAATTTGAGAATTCATGACATTTATTTTCAATTTAAAATGGACTTCATTATTACTATTTATACCATTAGTGCAATTTGTTGAACTTCTGACAAAAATAAGTCTTTGTGGGCTTTTTTATGCCAGAAATATGTGACATTAGAACTACCTAAAATGTTCATCTAAAGGGGACGTTAATACAGTTTAAACTTCTTTCCTGAACAATGAGGCTTTTGCCAAATCAGAATTTCTGCGGAAAAAAAATATAATTTCCTAACTAACATTCAAAGAACTTTTAAAGAAATATCAACTCTGTATAGGAAAGAGGCCTCCACTTTAACCAGATCATAAACAACATCTGGCACAGAGAACTGTCAAAACGTAGTTCACCTTAGGGGAAAGCTGTCCAGATGCAGAGATATGTTTGACTGTATAATGACATCTGTTGTGCAAACGAGGATTACAAACCTAGATTTGTATCTGTTAATGGGTAAGACAAAAATTAAGCTGAACTAAATAAGGAACAATTTCAGATAACAGATTTAATTAAACAAGAGATAAATGGTTTTTCTCCTGAACAGTTGATTGAAAAATGGGATCTGATCAGAACAAAAAAGAAATGTAAACACATCAACATAAAGGATTTAGGAAAAAAATGCCCTTGCAGCCCCAAAGCCAGCTGTGTCCTGGGCTGCATCAAAGGCAGTGTGGCCAGCAGGGTGAGGGAGGGGATTCTGCCTCTCTGCTCTGCCTTCCTGAGACCCCACCTGGAGTGCCCTGTCCTGCTCTGGGATCCTCAGCACAGGAAGGACATGGACCTGCTGCAGTGAGTCCAGAGGACAGTCACAAATACGGTCAGGAGGCTGGAGCACTTCTCCTAACAAAGACAGGCTGAGACAGGTGGTGGTGTTCAGCCTGGAGAAGAGAAGGCTCCAGGGAGACCTTAGAGCACCTTCCAGTACCTAAAGGGGACTACAGAAGAGCTTTAATTTGAAAGAGGACAGATTTATATTAT
Source organism: Eopsaltria australis (assembly GCA_034509425.1). Taxonomy (NCBI): domain Eukaryota; kingdom Metazoa; phylum Chordata; class Aves; order Passeriformes; family Petroicidae; genus Eopsaltria; species Eopsaltria australis. The sequence continues at coordinate 201,379 of JAVTVJ010000091.1, read as the reverse complement.
GTATTAGTAAGAAATTCTTCATTGTGGGAGTGGTGAGGCACTGGAACAGGCTGCCCAGAGAGGTTGTGGGTGCCCCATCCCTGGAAGTGTCCAAGGCCAGGTCAGATGGGGCTTTGAGCAACCTGGTCTAGTAGAAAGTGGGGGTAGGAACTCGGTGATTAAGGTCCCTTCCAACCAAAACCATTCTATAATCCTATGATTCTAGGAAACATTGAGTGACTCAAGCCAAAGGCATTACTGGCGCATTGCAGGGGGATCAGTATGGATGTACCCTGATAGAGCTCCATGGCACTGTGCTATTTGCCTAAAGCTTTGCGGACTAGCTCATACAAATGAAGGCCATAAGCACTACAAGAAATTTTTGTGAGAGGCTAAGATAAGAAACTACATTTTTTATGGCTATAAGTTAAAAATCATAGCAATAAAAATCTGCTAGATCAGTGTATGGAAAGAGAAAAACACTAAAGCTGGGAGGATCCATACAGACAGTGCACACTTAAGATAGAAGACTACTAGGCTTATTTAAATGTCTTATTTGCCCTTGTCCTTAATAATGGGGCAGATGAGAGAATGCTTAATAGGAATGAATATTCAAAAAGGAAAATTCCAACACATAAAGATAAAAAAAAACCATTGAAGTTCAGTGTGCTGAAACTTTTGGAGCAGGTTAATCTTCAGCCATGAAGTAGTAGATTGTGAAATTGCAAGTCCTGCAGCAAAGCTTTTCTAAATGATCCTATTCATCTCTGGCTAGTGCATTAGCATTAGAAATTGGCAGACACGGCACCTGTATTTTGAAAAGAGAAGAAAGACCCATGAAATTTCAGGACTATTAGCGATATTTCCAGTGTATGCGAGGTATTGGAACAAATTTCAAAAGAAAGACCACCAAACAAATTGGAGATAAGCAGAAAATGTGATACAATACAACCTGTATTGACAGCAATAGATTTTAGCAGATAAACTTGTTATCTTTCTGTGATATACTGGACCACATGCAAATGAAAGAATGTGATAAATACAACCCAACTGACCTTCTGCTAAGATTCACATACATTCCAAGGACAAATTGTTAGTGCTTAAGGCAAAGACATGGGAAATTATTACATTGAGTTTTAGAAAAAGATCTGGCTCCAGGGTAGGTAACAACTAACACTGAAGGAAGACAAAGCCAGCAAAAGGCTGGTTCTGAGTGCAATGTGATCACAACCAGCCATTTTGTCAATTGTTCACAGTAAGAGAGCACAAAAATAAATAATAATAATGACACAAATCTGGGAGACGATGCTAACAGGGAGAAAGGTTAGAATACCATATAGGAGAGAGCTCATAATCTTGAGTAATAAAGCAATAAAAATCAGATTAAATTTAACATCCTGAGGTGCTAGGTCAGGCACATAGACACTAATAAAAAGATTTGCTGTAAGCTGGAGGCTGAACTGCGCTAGTGGGAGGAAAGGAGAAAGCCCAGACTGGAAATAATCATTCACAGAATGGCCATGAGTCATCAACAGGATTCAGCCACACAAAGGTTGATGCAATTGTGTGACATATCAGGAATGATGTTTCCAGTATAGAGACAGATGAGAACAGTAAATCAATAAGGATTATACCTGGAGCATGACACAAACCCAGCCACTTACACTCTGTATGGTCAGCCACCATAAATATCAACGGGGTAAGAGGATCTAAACAGACCTTGATAGGCAAAGAAGAAAGAGGCAAAAAGGGGACCTGGAAATTCAGGCTTGAAATGAGAAATGCTCAAAGATGGTAAGATGCTGAAGAGACTTGCAAAAATCTCTCTGCTGCCCTTGGCAAAAAAAGGCTGTAAGGCAGTGCCTGCAAGGGAAACTCCTAGAGGCAGAGTGCCAGGTCACAAGCAGAGGCAGAGTAAGATGTGCTGATTTTTGCTTAAAAGTGGATAGGATCTAGATTTCGAAGCTCTAATTCTCATCTCAGACACTTTTCTGTGAGCTTCCCCAGGGAGAGAGTACTAGCCAGCCATTCAGTCTTTGTAACTCCACTGGAAGTGAGCAGTTCAAGAATCATAGCTCACAGTGGCTTTGTGACTTAGGTGGGAGTTTTAAAGTTTTTAATTCTTACTCCAGGAAAGCCAGGTATCTCTCTTCTCACTTATGCTTTGAGGCTTAAACACTTCCCTTCTATGACCTGGCTCAATCTCTTGCATCAGCCAGAGGCAGGGACAAACTGGGAGCTTTTGGAGCAGTTTTTCCTGGCTTGAGGAAGGTTTTTGCTCGCAAACTTTTCCCACAGATGCCATGCCCCTCCTCCCAGCTTCTCAGCAGAAAGTTTGACATGAAGTTGCCATTAAATTGCCAATAATTAATTTTATGTTGTGTTCCCTGGACTCATTTTTACTGATTTTGCCTTGCAAGGAGTTCATTTTGAGGCTCATGAGTGACAATTCTTGTCACAAGGAGCAGATTCTGATTAATCCTTTCTGCTCTAGATTAATTTGTGTGACAATCATTTGTGACAAAGATTAATCTTTCAAATGATTACTGTGACAATTTTCTCCACAGAGACAAGCCATCACACTTGTGCTGCTTTACCCTGACCTTGTTTAGTGACTTTGGGAAAGTTATTGTTCTCTTAAGATTCATTTTACTGATGTAGAAATCTATGTAATCCATCTGCAGAGTGTTTACTACATATCACAGGACATGGGAACTTAATAAACTGTGAAATGATCAAAGGGAAAAAGATGACTGGAAAAAAATCTGTAATCTTCAATAAAATAAGGTAATAGCTGTAACTTCACAAATATTATCATGAAAAGCAAAACAAAACATAAAAGAAACAGAATTGTCTGTATTTTTTCTGGAAGATTTTTGTTTACTTCAAGAACTGAGAATGTTTTCATCAGCAATTTTACATATCTTCATGAAATCCACATTTAGAATTTCATAAAAAGAGTTAGTGAAGTGATCAAAGCTCTGCCTCTAGCAAACAAACAATATTAATTACATCGAGAAAAGTTAATCTGCTTTTTTTTTTGGCAGAACTGCAATGCTGAGTAAACAAACAATATTTTGAAAAAATATTAAGTTTCAAAAAAATTTTAATTTTAATTCTTTTTACATCTTATGAACATTACTCCACATAGTCACTTTTGAAGCCTGCAGGAGCTCTTCTTTACATAAAAAAACACCACTATGTAGAAAGACAGGGTTGTTCTTAGAAAGACACAGAGAGGGTGTGAGCAGCACGATGAAGAAGGCAATGTTTTCTGTTAACAGACTGTTGCTGCCTTCTCTGTTGTTCATACTTGAATAAAAACATGCTATGCAGTTACCTTTCCTGTTCAAATGTTGGTGTGGTGCATCCTGAGTGTGCAGGGCTAAGCCACATTTTCTTAGGGGAATAAACTCCCATGCAAGAGCCTCACGGTCAAGGCTGCCTTTAACCCCCGGGAGGACCCAGATCCAGACTTCCTGCATGACACACTGACCAGGCAGGGCTAATGACACCTCCCTGCAGACCACTGCTGGAAGGCTTAAGCTGCAGCTGGCTGCAGGTCCAGTTCAATGGAGCTCGAGGCTCCCAGTCCTGGATAGGGAGCAAAGGGTCCTAAATCATACCAGTATCTATCCCACTGGCAGAGAGGCACCTGAATGCAGATGTTGCACATGCCTCTCTGTGAATCTCAGTAGCTTCAGAGTTTACCTAAAACCTTTCATGGACAGGAGAGTCTTCTCTGGGAACCTTGAATTAAGGTTAAGTGTTCCATCCCTACAGGCGCTTGTTAGCAATGCTTTTCTGTATGTTTTTACTGGAATAAAGCTGTTACTCCCAGTAGTCAGTGTCGCAAAGCTGGAGAGGTACAACAGTAGACCACACTCTGAACAGCTCCAAAATATGTGTTCAGTTTTGTGTCAGCTGGTTGCACTGGGTTAAGTATGCTCCTGCAGCTAATGAGACTGTGATGAAGTCAGAAAAATCATGCCCAGTTACAAAGCATGCAAATGGTATAATAATAACAGAAAATATTGTGATTTGTATGATAGATCTGACACAAAAAAGCCCAGGTTTTCAACAAATCTCAGAGGCTACAATCTGAAGGAAGCCATTTCTATATCTCGGCTGAAAGTTAATGAGCCTGATGCAAAGTCTGAGCAAAGGAACACGGTGGGAAATTAAAATCTTTCAAGAATCATTAAGAGCAGACATCTGGGTTTTCCAAAGTTCATTTACACTAAAACTAATTTTCCAATGTAAAGCCTTGGCAACGCCTTTAAGCGGTAAAACATTTGATGCTGCTGATGTAACCAAGGTACTCTAAATGAAAACTTTTCCTGTGAAATATTGTTGTAGTTTTTAATTCAGTTTAGGAAAAAAAGCAATATGTATTTGAAATTCTATAAAGCAATGTAAACTGCAGTTAAACAGGATACTGCAGATTAAATCATGGTTTGACAGGAAGCAGCTATGTGGGACATGGTGGGAAGGAAGGAGGAATATCCTTCAAGAGGAAATTTTGATGGGATGGGGTTACTGGTGAAGCTCAAGAACCAGCCAGATATAGCAGTGATCAGAGCACTGTGTTCAGGTCTAGGGTAACTCAGGCTTTTTGCGAGGCAGTCACTGAAGGACAACTTCAAAGCTAAACTGGATTGAAGTGAGATGATTCCAGAAAAGGATAAGCATTAATCAGTTCCACAGTTTTAGGTAACAGTGACACACCTCTTGAATCTTGTATATGATCAGAACTTCCATGCTTAAGACAACCAAAGCAGAACAGATGCTGGAAATACTCCACTTAAAAGCTTTACAGGGAAGGTGCTAAAGGTACAATTAAAACATTTGTAGGATCATGTCCTTGCACATGCAGTGCTTATACGAGCTGTAGTTTATGTAGGATGAGTGCTGAATTAAGACTTTGGTCAGACTGTACTGCTTAACATAGACTCAGTGCCCTCACATGCAGAGGAGACTGGTCAGTCATGCCATGGCTGACATCAGAGTTTAGGTCCATGGGCTCCTTCCCAGAAGGCGCTGATCTCAATTGTCAAGGAGTGTTAGAGTTTGCATATGAAGCTGAACAACATACACCCTGTATTGTCACAGTGAGTGTTCAAAGCCTGGGGCAAGGAACACACTTTGCTTGGCTGTATTTCAAGCAGTGTTTCTTAATCTGGCATGTTTCGTTTTTGAAAACAAAGGCTATTTTTTTATATAAAGGAGAATACTTAAAATATAAAGAGAAAGCTGAGACTGGACAGACCTTTTAGCCAACTAATAAATCTTAGAGATCTTCAGTGATCAGAAAAGAGAAAATTGACTTAACTGTCATCTAGAAGATAGGCAGAGCAAAAGTCATGCCTTTGTAATGATGTGCAGTCCTTCTTGCAGCCTTTCTGCTTTCACTTTGCAGCTGTTAAAATGTCCTTTTGTAGTTGTCAGTGATTGTACAGAGAAATAATTCCAGTCCCCTTGCAGTCCCTCAACACTGGACTATCATTTAGAGAATCGATTACTTCAAGGAAAAAGCTGTGGCTCTCCTAAGAGACACAAAACAAAGACCCCACTATGTCAGCCAGGCAGAATTTGGCTGACAGAAACAGCCCTGGTTTATCTTGCCCAGCTGCTGGATGTGCAGTTTCTTAGGCTGCCTTTTGATTCCTTGACATTTGGAGGCTTTGCAAAGATATATCCCAAATTCAGAAGGAATATAATGTCTACTACCTTTTCATCAAAGTCATGAGATTAAGTCACAATCACTGATTATTAGGCCGTATAATATTGCTGTGAAGAATGACCACTGTGAGAGACAATACCTGCAGTGGATTTGTCCCATGGCGAATGCAGTTCCATGTTTAAGGTTGCCCCTAAGGCAGTGTCTAACTATTTCTTCTCCAAAGTAGCTTAGCTGTGCTTGATTTCTGCCTGAAGTGCTTGGAGCTTATCTGTGCCTGGTAGACCCTAGGCAGCAAATCCACCAGCATTGGTTCCCATATTGGCTGTTCCTGGCCCTCTGACTTTTCCTTTCTTTTCTCTAGCATCCCTAAATAAATAAAGACAAGTCCAAGGGGAAAGAGAAGCAAGGCAGAGACTGCTGAGCAGGATGACTCTATTTCAAATGTAGTAAGGGAGAGCAGAATAGTCTTTTGTGACCTTAAAAGACACCATCGTTCCTTCTCACGCCTCTCTTTCCTGCCTCCTCCATTGGCCACACTGATTCTCTGAGGACCTGAATGCTGTAAATCAAACTGAGGAAATATTCTGGCAAATAGAAAGATTAAAATAGAAGAAGTCTTGTGGGTTTATTGTTGGTATTGTTTTTTTTGACTGTTTGTGATTTGGCTCATTTTGCTGATCCAGTCTATGGCACAGTCCCCACGCAATGTTGTTGTGAAGAGGTTGGAGTTGATCTACATCAAACAAATTTGCCAGCAGGCAAATATTCATGCAACTGTACCTTTAAGTTGTCTAAGAAATTAACATAATTAAGATCAATTCAGAGCAGTAGTTCCCCACCTGCAAAAAGTAAAACTCCTTTTTTTCCTTTTTGAATCGTAGAAAGGAAGCATGCTGAAGAAAATAATCTAGATTTTTTCCCAGTTACATTATAAAGTCTAATAAAAAAAAAAAAAAGATGAAATAACTACAAAGCCATCTCAGGAATCCTAATATTCAGAAAATCTTAAAGCTCATTTCAGGCATTTGCACTCATATTACTCTGGAGGCATTGTAAGAAACTACTGTAACTGAATTCTACAGAGATCTTATGAAAAGAAATGTGGTTTTGCAATACAAAAATCCCTAAGCAAGTAACTTTTACCCACTCCTTCTCAATCTCTCAAAGGTTTCGTTCACACACTTTCCTCAGTACTCATGAGTACCAAGACACCTGGGCCCAAGCAATTTTGGAGCATTTGTATACAACAGGGAGGATGAAGGACATCAGCAGCTGTGGCCTCAACATGCATCTTGAGTTTTTGAATTGTCTTTTGTATCTCATAGGAGTGGAAGCTGTTTTGGATTGCTTGCCTTGTGATTTTGACTCAGCCTTTGTAAATGTTAGGCAAAACTCCTGAATTTCACAACTTCTATTTTCCTTGCTTGATAAGCTGTAGTCCTGTTCTTTATCCACTTGTCAGCTTTAACTTTAGTACAGTTTTTTCATATGAAACCACAGATACTGAGCTCCATGGTGATTAACACATTCCTCTTCTTTTAAACTTTGCTCTGCTGTTTCCTCTGGTGCTTTTGCACATGTTTCCATTCTTACTCCACTCATACCGTTCTTATTTTCTTACAAATTTCCACAGTGCTAATGGAGTGACTCCTAACTTGGGACATTATAATGGATAATTAATTACAGGCCCCCAGGATGACCAAATTCATGTGGTGAGAACTGGGCAGAAGCCCATGGCCTTTTTTTTGCTCAAGAACTACTAAAAAATGTATTGGACATGATGAAATAAAAGATGAATCTCATGCCTCACATAGCCTATTATTTTTTTTATGCGCGTGCAGCTATTCAGATGATTTTTCCTTGGTTAATGCTGTGGGTGCTGTTGTAGACACTTGAAAATGCATCCACACCTTCTGTATGGGGTTTTCTAGTTCAGGCACACTGCAGTCCTGCTCAGTTCTAATGGAGGCAGATCACTGTTGAAGCAGTTCTGTACTCAGTGGTTCAGTCCTTTTCTGTGTGACGTACAAGCCGGAGTCTCAAACAGCTCTTCTTAATCTCTGGCAAAATGCTTGCTCCTAACAGCAGGCTCATGAGCAAACAACAAAATGTCATTGTCAAAATGACTGTAGTGGGATGACAGAATGCATCTCCATAGTAATGAGTGGGGCTAATGTCACTCCTTGCAGCATCACAGGTAGCTACATAAAAGTTTCTTTTCCTTTCTGAAGGAATTCATGAAGGATCTCAGTGACTGCTCAGCCCGGGGAGGTGGAGAGCCAGTAAATGCCTCTTATGGCTCCTTAATGCCTGCCTTTAGTGGGCATTCAGATATTGTCACAGCTATGAGCAGCACCTGATGCTCCTTAAAACTGCTTTGAAGGAAGTAGCAGGACATAATAGTTCCCTCCACGAGCCCTCTTCTGTTCATCCTCAACAGAGCAAACACAGTCAAATCCCCTGCAAAGTACACTTCGTATTTGCAGTCAGTTAATTTTAAATAATTCTGTGTTTCATTTTGGAAGTGAAATGTATTGAGTGGCCAGGTGAGAATGTAGACAGGGAGCTTTTCTTATCTCCCTAACTGTATGCTTTATAACTATCAACATTTTGACAATTGGAGATGTACTACAGTAGCATAGTACTGATGACCATTAGTTCCTTGAAATTCATGCAACAGGAAGATGTTGAAGTTTCAATCCTTAGTTTAGCTGAGGTAAGAATTTTGCTCTTTTATTTAAATCTGTTTTTAATATCCAAGTTAGACTTTCAGCTAGTATAAACCAGGGTAGCTGTAATGATTTCAGTACATCTGTGCCATTTTCTCCTCTCAGTACCTTGTCCTACTGTCTGCTTTGTTAGCTTTCTCTCAAGGCTTCTACATCTACAAAATGTTCCTTGCAGTTCCCATGACAAAGCTGAGAAATACACGCATGCATTTAGGAGGAAACACATCCCCAGCATGCACAGTTTTCTGCTCTGAGCAGCACTACCAGCCTCAGGGTGGATATTCTGATCCTAACACATACAAACAATTTCCATAAATGTCACTGCTAGGTACCTGACTCATCCACCCAGGAACAAAGCAGACCTTCCAAAGTAAAGCCAGGATGATGCTGAAGACTGGCACAAATTTTCTGCTAAGTACTTTTCTTTGTGATTTTCTGTCATTATACATGAAAGAAAGTTGCTGCCTTGAGACTTGATTCTCCCTCACTTTGGTAGGTACCTGCTGAGGCTAATTCATGTGAAGCCATGGTATTATGTACTTTGAAAAGATTATATGCTCAGGTCTCCTTAGGCTCCCATCTTTTCTGGAGAGTCTGTGAGGTAAAATGATTAATGGGAGTCTATGAGCTCTTAATATAACTCACATTCACAGTTTATGGCTTCTCCCCTGCAATACATTACTTCTTCCCTTTCCATGCAGTTTTTCAGGCAGAGAAGCCATGTGAAGAAGATTTACTCTTCTTTCAACATGAACTTTGCAGAAGTAAAAGCAAATCGTCTGCCTGCATTTGCAGAAATGTTTTCTGATACAAATCAGACATAGCTATAAAAAACAATAGAATATATCTGAACAATAAAATGTACAAGCAACACCATGTAGACAAGGAGTTTGGTGACTATACTACTAACAAATATCTGCTATTCCTAATCTGTATTTAAAACAATGATGTTATAAGGAGATAGTAAAATATCTATATAGAGATTTTTAAGATGTGATCTACATTGGTAACAGGCAGGTATATTTGCTAGGCAGTGATTTTCACCTTAATAATAGTCTGATTTACTTTATGGTATTTTATGATTGATAATTTTGTGACAGCTATTATGGCACTACTTCTGGAAGCTAAACCTTCTGATGTTCATTTCTTCACACCACTGTGAGTGCAGCTCATCATTTTCTCTAGGAAGGCAGTGGTGTCAAAGATGGACCCTTTTACATTACTTCTACCCCAATTTCCTGACAGTAAAATTATATATGCTTAGCTTGATTCCCTGCTTCTGTTTCTGCCAATTCACTTATTGAACCCATTGCCCAATTTCTACCTAATTTGACAGCAAGCTAGACATGTACAAGCATAAAGCTTTTCAGATCTTCATGGACATTGATGTCTGGATATGTGAGAGTCACCACTTAGAAATGTCTCAGGGTGGAAGATGAAGAATTCACATGTGCCCCCTTCTGCCTGGAACCAACCAACCCACCAATTTGTGGTACCTCCAGCACCATCACTGCAGTCATTGACTTTATACTCACCTCTCCATAAATCCAGGAACAGGCAAACTTGAAGAAGTGTATGGGGCAAATGAAGTGGAGACTGGAGGAAATACAGGAGGCTCCGAGAGGGCTGAAACATGGAGACAAAGGAAAAACAGAAAGGACATGAAAGTGCAGGAAGGAGTGCAAGTATGGAAGCATTGTAGGGGCCAGCTGGAAATTGGAAAGATGAGAACAATGAGTCCTATCGTCCTGGGTATAATTAAGGATTTGGGGGAGACAGGATATTCTTGGGGAAAGGTGCTTAAAAAATGAAGCTGGAAACCTTATTGCATCCTTATTCATGTTGCTAATGATTATTGCCTCAAGTCTTACTTTCCTTTGTCCCCATGCTTGAGGATATGTGGAACAGATCCTGAAACCTTCCTTTCACAAAAAACAAAACAAAACAAAACAAAACAAACCCATTCTCTCTGGAGCACTGTATTTCATTTTTTAAGCTGTGACTCAACTGCATGCTCAGGCTGGTCCCATGGCTGGTCCAAGAATGCTGATTTTCACATAATCTTGGTATTGTAGTGCTTTGCTGGATTTTGTGCTTGTGAGTCAATAAAACAGTAATTTATCATCTGTTGTTGTTAACATATATTAGTATACAAAGAAGAAAGAATGGAAATGTTTTCAAGAAAAGAGAGAGAGCATATTGTGAAAGTGAAATGCAAAATTGCAGCCAGGCTAAGCCTTGTTTGTGAGATTCTCCAAGGAAGCCTTTTATGCAACCATGAAGTGTTCCCAGAGTAACACATCAGAAGCTTTTTAGGTGTTCTGAGCGATGGAGCTGCAGTGACATTTAAAAAACACATGCGTGGCTGATCTTCTTTTTACTGTTGACTTAGGAACTAAAAAACCTCCCAGAAAAGGTTTTGAACCAGGAAGGCTCAGAAAATTATTAGAAAAATTCAGTAGAAATAGATAGGGTCTGAAACACATAACGAGTAAACACAGAAGACAGAAACAGTAATTTAGACTAACTATAATCTGTCACACCAATTATTAGTGCCTATACTCCCAGTTTAGTAATATCATCACAATTCCTGACTAAATTTGTTTCTCCTAAACACTTTGTGTGGATCCACATAATTCTGTCATCTAATGGTAACTTTAGCTTCTCCAGGATATCTTACTTGAGAATCTGTTCATTGGTAGTAGTGGGAAGCAAGATACAGCTTACAGAAACATGCTGAAACAGGAGAAGTAAAGGAAAGGCACAGAAAGAGTTATCCTGCCTCAGTGATATAAAAAAATGAAGTGATGGAATCTGCTAGCGGGCAACAACCTAGGCCTGGCTTCTTATGTGTAAACCTTTAAATTACTCTCATCCAAAGTTGCTTCAAATAAATAAATAAATAAAATTTGAAGGACATGCTCCCAAGAAATTCACCCTTTACTTCTCAGGGATCTCTGTGGGATGTTTAGTGCCCTTTGGGAGTTTTGAGGCAAGGCTGGCATGATGCCAGCTCATTCCTGTCAGCCTGGGAAAAAACTGCTCGAGACCTGCCTTCCTAGAACTGTCTCCCCTAATTCTGAAAGAAGGATTTGACTATCTGTGAGCTTAACCCAATTTTCCTGACAGGCTGAGAAAGCAGAGATATCTTTGAGCCCTATGTTGCTGCACTTGGGACCAGACTAGACTCAGTCACACTTCTGGGTTTAGTTCAGGCTTCAGCTATTTTCTGTGTGCTTTTCTACTCTGTCTTGATCTTGCTTTGCCATTTCTAGGAGTTGTCTGTACCTTAGAGCCCCCAGACCTGGCCCTATATGGCCTTATGGGGCCTAGGAGCCTAATATCAGCTGAAATTTTAATCTGATGTACCTCACTGAGACTGGCAGCTCTTGCTGCTTTTTTTTGTTTTGGTTTTTTTGTTTGTGTTTTGCTCGTGTTTTGCTTTGGTTTTGTGCTTTGGGGGATTTTTTGTTGGTTTGTTGTTGTTCTGTTTGTTTGTTTGGTTGATTTGGTTAGGTTTGAAGGGGTTTTGTTTTATTTATTTTTTTTTTTTTTTTGGGTCTTTCATTTAGTTTTCTGTTTGTTTTTTTGTTAAAACTTTTGTCCTTGTTCTGAATTAGAAAGAGAAATGCTGGGTACAAAAGCAGATACTGAAGTACAGAAGAGCAGAAAAAAGTCCATTAATTGAAGATTGTTCTTGAGCACTCTGTAAATCCTATTTTGCATGTTGATGTGGGACTTTGAGATGTTTGTGCAGGTGACAGAGTAATGGGTGAACTTTCCTGGTGCTGAGGAGCAGCACAAAGCTTTTATTTCACCCAAGTGACTTGGGAGTGGTCAGAAACACCTTCTGGATGAAAGGAGAAATAGTTGTTTCCTGGCATTAAGAAAATAATCTCTCTATTTGTACAGTGTCTCTTTTGTACATAAGTCAAAACGACCCTGTGCTGTGACAAACCTGGAACAGAAATTTAAAGCTGTCTGATGGTACTGCTGGACCTAATTCCCCTCCAGATTTTGCAAATGTGCAAAGCTGGCCTCTGCTCTGCTCAGCTTGAGGATTGTGGACTTCTGCGCTATCTCTCCCACTTCTTTCGCACCTTGTTTGAATTTCCATCAAGAAAAGTTTTCCTTATTACACCAGGGATGTTCTATGTAACAACCTCCAAATATTCTCCTTATATATGCCCTGCAGTAAGTGCTTAGCAAGCTGTACTTAAACCCCTTCAATTGCATGCAATATTAAGCTTGTATTTTTTCAGAGTTCCAGTATGAAGGTTTTCCCTCTTTACTTCTTCCTAATTTGCCTCTGAGCATGATCCAAAAAGGCTCAGAGACAGCTGAGCCACATGGCTTCAGAATTTACTGTTTATCATGAGACCCTTTAGACCATGCAAAGAGAGGATTATCACCAATCTACCTTACAAGTTTTTCAGTGCTCTGAAAATCCTTTTTGAGGCATGGCTTCCTCACTTAGACAGAAAGAAGAAAATGTGGATGTTCTTCTAAACTAGAATTGCCATTCAGTGTGATAGATACACTTTGTGCTGGCATTATGCCATTTTAACATGTGGGATGCAAGTACTTTGCTGCTTAGGCAGACCAGTGTGAAGAGGCTGATTCTCAGCCAGGGACACAGGAAAGCTGGCCTCAAAAGCTGAGTGCCTATACTTAGTGATGAATAGGAAATGAGATTCTCTAATCCATCCGCCTCTTATTCGGGTTACTTTCCATATTTCTAGTCACCTCGGGCATGTTTGAAGAGTGTTCATTATTATGAAATGCCCCACTTGCATTGACATGTATTCCTTTGCAATAGAATTACAACAGTTAAGGGCACCTTGTTATGCTCCTCAACAAGTCTTCTCAGCCCACCTGAATTTCTGCAAGCTGATCAACTGATCTGAAGGTCATGCACATCAGTCTGTGACACAGCTTGTAGAGGGACAGCAGCAGTAACTCAAATATTGAGATTATAGAAGTTTGTGGAGCATAAGGGGATTTTTTTTCTTCCCAAAGAGAGAAGGAAAAAAGCCTCTTAATCTCCTGTTTCTAATGTAGGCTGGTGCTGGTACTCACTATTGAAATGAGTTAGAGACCCTCAGCTAATGCCTCATGTGAGTAAGTGAAATAAGGCTTCCTGCTGGCCCCACAGCCTGCCCAAAGACACACTTGCAAAAAGTGACCTACAGAGCTGCTGGAAGAAAGGGACCAGATATCTCCAACAGAAAGACTGTTGAATTAGTTAACACCTGTGGTTAGGATAAAACTGTGAGCCCTTTGTTCTTTTTGTCTTGAAGATTCATGAGGAGACCTTTCATATATAAGGAATGTGATTCTTTTTACTAAAAGATACCGTAAATATTAAATATATTTGCACAGTAAAAGAAATAATGGCAAGCCACCAATACACATAATCTATTAATCTTGATTGCTCACATATCTGAAGTGCTTGCTTTTCCTTCTCCTGCCTTTGGTGCTAACATGTCTTTGTGCATTATTTCAGGTGACAGAGAACTACTATAATTCCAAAAGTAATTTATTATCTTCCAAGAGCAAAGGTCATTTTAATTTGGAACAAATAAATGTCAAATAGTGGATGATGTACAGGATAATAATTCATGGGCAGCCAGCCAGAGGAGATAGCTGTAATTACATTCAAGTTCAGGATGACACAGAGCCGAAAGATGAAAATCTGAATGTTCTTAGGCAAGTTATCAGAGTTCATTTTGCTGCAGGATGTGCTGTTATCTGATCCCCTAATCCTGCCTGTGCCCTGAGCTGATCTCATAAAAAAAGAAAACCTAGAGGAAGAGGGGTCCTATAGAAGTCCCTCTTATCTGAGAGCCCAGCAAGCACCAGTCTAGCTTTGTGGAAGGCACATGCTGGTTCTGGTGATTCATGCCCAGAGGAGCTGAAGCAGGTTCCAGCAGAAGAGAAGCTTCTCAGTGTCTGAGGAAGCAAATTCATTAGGAGAGAAGCATGAAGTGCTCAAGATGACCAGAACTCTTCCCAGGACAAAACTTGCTGGATAGTACAGGACACATAAACACACCCTGCACTTCCCCTGCTCTGCTTGTTTTTAAATTTGAAGATTCAATCAGTACACTAAGTTCATTATGGCACCCAACTGTAGTTTTGATAGAAAGGTATTCAAGAGTCAGTGGAGAGCAAGGCTTCCATGCAACTGACAGTCCTTGACTAAGGCAAATAATTCTCTTGGATTCATTGACTGTGTGCTCAGTGCATCAGTCTAAACCCAGGCACGTTCAGTGCCACTTGGGATATCCCCAGGTATCTGAGACACCTTGCTGGACCTGCCTCCCTATGACAGATACAGTAGAAGACCTTCATACCTTTGAATTTACTTTTGTAAAGCATGACTAATGTCAGGAAATAAGCTCTCAGTACCCAGGGCATAAAAAGCATTAAAAAAAACCCATTAGTTTTCTCTGATATACTATTCTCTTTTCCCCCTGCTTCTGCACAAGTATCTAATATTTGTTGATGCCACAGACAGTCTCCAGAAAGAGGCAGCTGATTTGCCTAATTCAAAAAGGCAAATGTTATGTTGTATAGCCCTGTTACTATAGCCCTTTTACTACAGCTGTATTAGATGCCTACATCCTATTATTAGAGCTCCAAAAGGTGATGAACTGGAAAATGCAGGCT
Organism: Eopsaltria australis; assembly: GCA_034509425.1. Taxonomy (NCBI): domain Eukaryota; kingdom Metazoa; phylum Chordata; class Aves; order Passeriformes; family Petroicidae; genus Eopsaltria; species Eopsaltria australis. Next base: position 186,316 of record JAVTVJ010000091.1, on the reverse strand, counting down.
AAGATAGGGCTTGCTCAGACATTTGCAGGCTTTTGGATTTGGGAAAAAATGAGCAGTTGTAGTAAACATTACTTCACTATACAGAGAAATGCTTTTTGTGAGGCTTATCTGAACTTCCAATATTTCTCACTATTTAAGGTTAATCTGATCTAGATTTTCATTCAGCCCCATTCACAGCCATAACTTGAGTAACCTACTAATTTTAAGGAGTAATTAACAGAAAATAAACAGTAAAATAGAGTCATCTGTACAAATATAATAACAGGAGATAATTCTTAAGGCACACAAGAAGCTTTTCAGTAAACCTGATGACAAACTCACTTCCACATTGTGGAGGAAAATTATAATTTCTGGCTTAAGTGAAGCAAAATCCAACTTTCTGAGAACTTGGTAGACACAGATTTTTTCCTTTCATTAGAAGTCTGTATATTACATGTTTGAACAATTCCCAGAACAACAGAACTCTGCACATGAATAAGTAGGAAACTGCAAATTGCAAAGCAGATGTTTTGCTGACCTCCTCCCACTGGAATCTGCTAGCTGAGCTGCTTGGCTTATTCTCTCTTTCAGCCATCAATAAATCAGCACATCAAGTAGGTGGCAACAGAGGAAATTTTTAACTAAGTAGGCAGAAATTTAATTGCAGAATTCCCAACAAAGTTGGGATAGTTAAATGGAACCACACGTATTGCAGAAGAATTGCAACTTAATCCCTAACAAGTTTTTATAATGTTCATCATTATTTCCTTAGCACTCAGTACTTATGACACTAGAAAAAAAGGATTTGGGATAAACAGGGAGCGAATATCTTAATGGCAAAGTCCATTGGGCTAAGTAATAATGTTCTAGAGAAATAGTAAAAGTTTTATTATTTAGTGATATAGAAGTTGCCTAGATAGAAAACCAGAAAAATGCAGACAATAATTATGAGCTCCTTACCCTGGCCCACCAAATGAAAAGGAAACTTTTCACATGTGTGAACATGATAATCTAGTAAATAATTTTAATCCCTAAATCCTATGATACACTTGTCAGGTAAAATAGTTGTCAATTAATCATATGGCTAAAATTGTGTTGGATATGTGCCTATCTGATGCCATGAATATTCACTATGCAGCCCTAGAAAGTACCACAATCTATCCTGCTTCTCTTCACTCACACAAAATAACCCTTGTAGTATTGCAAATGTGGAGGGGTTTTTACTGCTTTGAGATTCATGTTAATCTGTGTCACTATTGATTCACACCATATCAGCAAGAAATCTTTTAAATGTGCCCTGAGGCAACTAATCTGCTCTTGCATTGTATGTTAGGTCGCACAGCCCCACAAGTGTTAAAACCACAAAACCACCACATTGAGATTCAGTGCTGCATAAGAAAGAGATTTTGCAGTCTGAAGCAAAGCTGGCCAAGACTTCTAATCATGAAGGCAGTGCCGAGGATCTATCACCTTGCACACAAGCAATCCCGAGGGGGTATTTGACAGGTATCACATTTGCATACTCGTCAGTTGTCGCCCTTCTGTTTGCTCATTGAGCTTCAGCTGACTCGGCACATCTGCTTTTACTCTCACTGTAAGCATTTTATCCAACAGGGTGTCAAAGCTTGTGCTGCTGTGAGGAAGACTCAGTGGGAATATTTCCAAGGTGCTGAGACTTAATAAAATGTTTTTGAGAGTACTGTCAGTTGGTTGCTAATTTAGGAAGTTTTTGCTATGAGTAAACAGATTACAAATTGAAGTTTGCTCTTTTAGTGCTTGACATTCCAGATTAAGACTGTGTGCTGGAGGACTGTTAAGACTACCAGACCACCATATTTAAAAGGGTTTTCTTTCTCTGAGGAAGGATATCTTTATTTGTTTCAAGGGGGAAAACCATGCCTCATCTGTGTGTCCTCTCCTTCTATCCAAGGAATTCAGGCACCTCATCAACTGGAGAGGAAGAATTCTCATGCTGGGCAGAAAGAGATTTCAGGGCTAGGAAATTTACTCTAAAAGTTGTTTTCATGTCAATCTTTTATCTTCTTCAACAATTACAGGGTATGGAAATAGCTCAGGACAGCACAAGAGATGGATTTTAAAGCCTGATGTTGCTGTAGCTGCACAGAAGCTATCACTTTATGCAAACACCCCCTTTCAGTCAATTGAACTGTGTACAGAGGCAAGTACATGGAGTGTTGATAAAAATGTCAGAACTTGACCTAGAATTAATTCCTGTATTATTGGCCTTGAGATAGTGTAAAGAGCTCCAAAATTCTCTTGCAATGAATTTCTAGATAACTGCCACAACACAATTAACATCTTTCTTTTATTTATGCCAATTTTTAAAATCTGAATGCTTATATTACTAACTTCAGGCTTGCAAAGCCTGTGTCCTGAGGCACAGGGAAATGAACAAACAGTTAATAAAAAGGCTAGGAATCCTCCTTGCTGAATGAACACTGCCTTTCTGTATATCCCTGGGCTGCAAATCTCTTTCTCCCCTTTGGTACTGAGCTCAGTATTTAACTAGCAGCCTGCTACAGACCTTTCTGTAGTGTGACTTGAACTGGGGGGCACTGAGAAGTGGTCAAACCTCAGTCATGTCCTGTCTGCTTGTGCTCCTCTTTCCCCAGGACGAACATCCAGGTGAATTGTTCCTCCATCTTCCCCTGCATCACCCGTCTGATGTTTTGCTAAGGGGCTGTGTTAACCCCACTGCTAACAGCACTAGAATGAACCTCATCATGCTTTACAGAGGAAATCATACAAGGATTAAGCATAGTGTTGAACTCAGTACTAGAAGATGTACTCCTGAGATTTACAGTGACAAAGGTGGGAAGAGACCACCTGTTCCAACGTGATCTGTTTCCTGAGCCAGGAGTTGTGATACCATTACCTCCACACTAAGCTGGAGCCCTTGGGCCTGATTAAACACAGCCTTTGAGAAGGGCATCTATCCTCAGCTGCAAAAAATGAAGCGACAGGGAATTTATTATCTCCTTTGTACCCAGTGGCTTATCACCCTTCCACTTAGAAATTTGTGTCTAATTTCTGCTTTGAATTTGGCTTCACTTCCAGCCACTAACTCTTGATGTGCCTTTCTCTGCTACATTAAAGAGCCATTCAGTAACTGGTATTTACTCCCCATGAAGGTTCTTACATGCTATAATCAAGCTGTCTTCTGATCTGTTTGATAAGATAAACAGATTGAGCTCTCACTGTTCTCTCTTTTTATTTCCTCTTCCAGACATCAAAACATATCTGTGGCTTATTTCTATATCCTTTGTAGTATTTCAACATCCCTTTAAAAATGTTGACATCAGGACTGTATACATTATTCCACATCAGTCCCAATAATGTCACACAGAAAGAAAAGTCAATTTCCTCCTCCTACTCACTATTCTGTTGTTTATACTGACAAGAATTGAATTAGCACTTTTTGCCTCTGTATCATACAGGAGCTGCTGCTACTCCATTTCCTCTCAGAAGCCAATGCTATTTTCAGTCAGTGCTTTGCAGGGTACCGAACACCTTTCTGCAAGAAGGGTTTGCATTGCCTGCTTTGAAATGAATGATTTGGCTTGCCTAGGGTTTACCCAACCATACCAGTAGATGAACCTCTTTCTGGTTTTAGCAGTCCTGTTATTCTTGCCAGTAGTTAGTACTGCATCATTAGGGATTTTGTATTAGATTCCTAAAAAGGTGAGGCTATTAAATACCATGACATTTCTCACCAAACTCGACAGAAGTTCCTAGAGTCTGATAAAGACCCCCAATGACAATTTTTTTTGACATCTTTGAGACAGACATACATTAAGTTACTCTTTGTTTATTTTATTGATACCCTAGGGAGCTCCTTTGTTCTTCACCATATTGTGTGATACTAAACTGAACAATTTGTGGAGGTCTGAATAATACCACACCTGTTCAATTGCCACTGCCAGCAGAACTTGTAATCTCATTAAAAATGAGAACAGGTTGTCTGAAAACAGCCAGACCCTTAAGGTATATTGACTGTCATGAATCACTTACATTCACAGTGTGCTTATTCTTAGGTCAGCTGGTCTGCACTTTGCCTGTAGCAGATGTACTTAAATGGCTGTACAGCTTTAAAGTCATCCCACTGCACATTTGAATATTGGCACAGGAGAAACACTTTCAGGGTCTTGCACACTTCAACTGATACTGCAAGATTTAGTGGGAAATTACTCTGCTTAAAAATGTAAAATATATTTATCATTTCTTGATTGCAAGTAGTGCAGGACTGACAGTTAAATATATGTAATCTACATCCATTAATGTCCTGATTTCAGATAGGATAGAGTAAATCTTTTCCCTAATACCTGTGTTTTGGATTTAGCACGAGAACAATGTTGATAACACACTGATGCTTTATTGTCACTCAGTATTGCTTACACTTAGCCAAGGACTTTTCCATGTCTCATGCTTTGTCAGCCAGTGAGGGCACAAGGAGCTGTGAGGAACCATGGCCAGGACAGCTGACCCTAATGAGCCAAAGGGATACTCCACACCATGGAACATCATGCCCAGTATAAAAATTGGGGGCAACTGGTCCATAGAGGCTGGTCACTGCTGCAGATGGGCTTGGCATTGGTCAGTGGGTGGTGAGCAATTGTATTGTGCATTGCTTGTTTCTCTTGGGTTTTATTCTTCCTCTTTTTCTTTTTCATTAGTGGTGGTATTGATGTTTTTAACAACATTTATGTATTTTACCTTATTTCAATTAATAAATTGTTCTTACCTCAATGCACATGTTTTACCTTTTTCTGATTCTCCTCCTCATCCCACTGGGCAGGGAAAGAGAGGGAGCGAGCAGCTGTGTGACAATTGCCAGCTGGGGTTAAATCACAACAATTAGAAAAGATAGTGCAACATCCTTCAGCAACATACACTTCATAATTCTGAGACCTCACTTTGCTCTTTCTGAACAGTGTCTGTAAAACCTTTTTTAGTATCTCTGCATTTTCAGCACCATTATTAAAATTCCCATCTAATATGTAATATATAGCGGTGCCAGGGCTTCTTTTGTTCCAAAAATATCAGTTCCTTGTTACTGTCCTATAACTCAGAGAGATACAGACTTCCCCCAGTCCCTACCACTTTCTTTTGGTAGCATATTCTTGTAAGGTATTTCCTGGTTTAGCAGTGACCTGCATGAAAGCAAATTTCAGGACCCCACAGAACCTTGTAACCTTGGACCTGTTCTTTGAAAAAGGTGATGAATGACAGCATACCACCTTCAGAAACATACTAAAATTATCAGACAAGCACTAAAATCTAACACCTCTGTATGTTTTGTGCAAGAAATCCCAACAACTGCTGGGTATTTTATTTAATTTACCATCTTGTGACAGAGACTTTACCTAACCTGCAACACATTGCCACCCAGAGTTTTCAGCATACAACAGGAGCTTAGACAACTGACTTAGGTGTAGACATCTAAATTAAGGTGCTTTGGACATGGACAGCTAAACTAATGTGTCTTGATTTTGAAGCTAATCCCATCCTTCTGGTTCCTCCATGACAACCTGGAACTAAGTCTTTTTATTTTCTTCTTTATTTCCTTATATTTATTTTAGAACGTTGTCATCTCATACTGAGTTAATTGCCAAGATGGACTAATCCTCTGAGGCAAAAGTGGTCTCTGTAGTCCCTTAAAACATTTCAGTCTCATAGTGATGGTATGTTTTTGTGCTTTTAGTTAAACCTCTCATTCTCAACATGTTTTGAACCATTTTAGTTCCTTACTTTTACCCTCAAGAGTAAACCAGTGTTAATTTTACCCTTTTTCATCTCTACTCAGCCATGCAGTAGCACTGCAGATGTTGAGGCAAAGTCCCATTCTTTAAAAATTCAGTTCTCCCTTTGTACCACAGCAGCAGATGCAGCTCAGAAAAAGACATTTGTAATTAAAAGAGAAGTTTGGGCTTCAGTCCACAAGGCCGCTGATTTAGTAAAGCTTTCTTCAACAGTCTGACAATTCCTCAATTGTCAAACCATAATTTCCAAACTATCTTGTATAACAACATGACTGAAGAAGGGTTGAATCGATGTCCATTTGATCTTCTTGATGCTGAAAGCATCTTTTCAGCTTCTCATACCAGGCCTCAACCTTATGTGTGAGAATCTACTAATAACCCATTAGACTGTGCACTTTTTCTCTCATTAGACCTTTTTTTGTGCTGTTTGTTCCCATTAGCAAGACAAGAACAAAGAGTTGAGCTTTGTACTCAAAATGGCATCAAGTGTCCTGTGCAGCCACTCGTATTTCCCGCAGGTTTTGATCCCTGTGCCTTGAGGCTGCCTTTATCCTCTTAGCTCCCAAACAAGTTATGTCTTCTGTATGATGGGATATCTTGACCTAGACACCTCTGCAGAGCTACAAGAGTGGAGATACCCATTTGAACTTTTTGTGTTTGGGTCTCCTCAGCTCACAGGACTGAGCTCTTGGAAGATCAGGATGTGAAAATGAAGTGGGACAAAATGAATAAGAATAAGAATAAGAATAAGAATAAGAATAAGAATAAGAATAAGAATAAGAATAAGAGTAAGAATAAGAATAAGAATAAGAATAAGAATAAGAATAAGAATAAGAATAAGAATAAGAATAAGAATAAGAATAAGAGTAAGAATAAGAATAAAGTTGGGAATATGACAACATGGGTTGTAAGCAAGACCTGGTTTTGCAGTTAGTGTCACTGTTGCTATTGAGGGTTGAAGTTTTTGTGATCAATCAAAATAAGTTGCAATACTGGGATCCCATGCAAAACAGCAGTGTGTAAAAGGCAGGCTGTCACCACCCAGATGAAAAGTAGACCCTGTTGTCTTACTGCATTTTCATGAAACAAGGTGCAGCACTAACTTTTCTTTTACAAGCAGATTGATTGGTCATGTACATTGAATATGCTATGTGCACTGGAAAGAAATTTCAGCACAAGGCCCAGTAAGATGGCACCTGTTTTGAGCTCTTTCACCTAAACTCTCTATCTCTGAAAAATGCACTCTGGCAATATAACTTCAATTTCAGTCTTTAGCAACAACTGGGTTTATTTATTATTCCCTAATCCTGCATTCCTCAGAACCAATGGGACTAGTGATTGGCAGAGTTTAATCCATAATTTTGTGTTCATATTTCAGTTGTGCAGTTCTGAAATGACATTTTAATTCTATGCCATATCCATCAAGTAATTCTGTAGTAAACTTCAGGTAAATCTCTATTGAGGGCTATTTCCAATGAACCTTACTAACCCAAATATTTATCCAGCAGGTTCCTCTTGACTCTAACGGAGAAGGCTCTGTTTCTCTGTCCCTAGGAGACAAAGTACAAGTCAGAAAATGCATTTGAGGCAAACAAAATTATTTGATAATAATCATTAAGCGATTGGTTAAATAGATATACTTGACCATTTGTTCTTCATTTCTATTTTACTATCTCCACTGTCATAAAAGACAAGTTGTCGATGTAGTCTTCTAACCTTCCTTGTTACGTTGACAAGAATGGTGATTCTGAGGCCTTAGCTGGGTCCACACTTGAATTATGCTTCAAATGGCAAATTTACTTCATAATTAGAAGTGCTTCAAAATCCCCTTAACTTTATGATTGCAAAATAGGCTGTACATTCCCTATAGAAATGGATGCTAATTAGGAGAACTTTTAACCTCTCAATTACACAGAATCAAAGTTTACAGGCTTGCTGGAGGAAACATGCCCATGTGAAAAGACACTGACTAACATAAACTCTCTGTTAAGAAGTTTTAATCTTTTATTCATTATTTGCAGGACTCTGCTAAATCAGACCTTAGAATTTTCACTTTACTTTCCAGAGGAAAAAGGAGACTTATTCTCTGCATTTCTCACTGAGATTGAGAATGGCACTGATTTTTTCCTCACTCAAGTCAAAACATTTTTGAGGATTAAAAAATTAATGAAATTCTTATTGCTAGTGTTTACACGTGCCTACAAGTGAGCCTCATCACAAGTATTTTTCACAGATTTAAGGTTAATAATGAATGATTCAAAGGTAACAAACATGACTTCTCACACCCCAGCCATGGTGCCTAAGAGAAGGAAGGCACTCATCCTTATGTTCTGCCCATTTTTCATCTTTCCTTCTTTTCTTCTGTGCTGGAAAAACTGTTGGCTGTTCTTTCTCTTTACGTCACCCCCGATCATTTTTTGTTATTTGCACTTACTTGTCTCTTTCTACCCTTCATCCAGACCTGTTGCTGTAACGCTTCTCAGGCAACATGAAATTGTGAAAAATGGATTCATGCTGTTTCACACCTTTCAGCACAGTTTTTAAACAAGAGAGAATCAAAACAAAAACTCTTTTTCAAGTGAAAAAGAGCTGAGTAAACTAGTCACATTTCTTTCTTATCTTTTTATTGTTCATACAGGTTCTTTCTCCTCTCTTAACTCCCTCTCTTGAATTTCTCCTTTCTATCTATAATAACTTATATTTAAAACTTAGGAAGACAAATTGCCCAAACTGTTTGGCTTGTTCATGGGAATGACTTTGCCAAAATAAACTATTTTTCAGCCTTTTCAGAATATAAATTATTCAAGCCACATATCAAGGCCTGGCCAAAATCCAGCAGTATGTTTATAAGAAAATAGTCAGACATATCCTCTCCTCTAAGTAAACTCCAGTAAAAGAGAAAAAGAGGACTAAAAGAGACACTTGAAAAACGGTACTTCCAGCAGCATCTCTGTCATCCTGCCTGAGATGATTTCCTTATGCCATTCCCTCCCCAGAGGCTCATGGAGCAAAGACCTTCCCTTTCCAAACCCTTGAATGTGGAAATAGTAAAAAATCCACTCTTACTCTCTGATGATGTATTGGGTTAATCATGGTACAGTGGTAAACTGTGACAGACACAAGCTCTTTGTCATAGTCCATTGCTATGTTGTAATATTTTCATCCTATTCTTAGGCTTCCTTGTGCAACTGACGCATTTTATTATAAACTCTTCCTTTTTTAAGATTTATACTGCAGTTCTGGACTGTATCACGGTGAGTGACACACGGTTCCAGGCTCTAATCTGAGAGAGTTTATGGTCTATGTATGAAAGAATTTATACTCCAGGTTAAATATTTCTGTTGTAAATTCTGCCTCAGCATCCTTCAGGCACCACATCGACACACAACTGTGTTCTCACCACTGTTCTCTACTTCCTTTGTACTATAACCTTTTGAACAGAGTAGAGAGAATGTGACAAGCCACAGCTTCTTTTAAACAAATAGCTGGTCCTGTTGGATGGAATGAAACACATGCACCATGCTGTCCTTTTTGGGGGTTTTCTCCTACAAAATGAAAATCTCTTATAAATTGCACAAGTCTGGCATCAAGAAAAAAAAATCTAGAAATTTGGCTTTCCTGCTTCTTTCCTGAAGTGCTGAATGATTAGCTTTTCCTGCGATGGTGAAACTGGCTAAACTTTCTCAGGGAAATCCCTGAGCTGTTGAAAGATTCAAAGGAACCCTCCACAATCAAGAGAGAAAGCCATGAGCTCTGCAAGCCCTTTCCAAAGGTAAAAGGAAAGCACCACAGTGCTCACCAGAGAAAGGAAATTGCTGTGAGGATGCTCACAGTAACTTTGACCAACCTCACTGCTGTCGGTGCACAAACCGCACTGAAACCTTCTGTTGTGGCTGAAAAAGACAGAAAGGACTGAGGAATGAGTAACCAGGATCTGCCCTAACAAACAGCACAGCCATTAGACAGGGTCCCTGTCCCATCTCTCAGCATCTGAGAAGGTGAAGCACATCATCTCTGAGCACCCCTAGCAGGCAGAGTCCCTCCACTCACAAGTATTTGAAGCTTTCTGCAAACATGTGAAAGATGGCAGAAAAAAACCAAAGGAATGTGCAACAGAGTGTGCTGTGTAAACAGCAACTGTATCCTGATCCTTCGAGCAGGCTTAGCAGAAGTCCATCTCATGCCTTTCACCTCTGTCTTAATGATGTCTATGAGGCAATGGTCCATGGGTTGTTTTGTGTTTTCCCTTTACTCATAGTTTTGATCAATTGTAGCAGCTACCCACATCCCTCCAAAGAGCTGACTGGGACTCTTAAGAATCCTCTTCCCTGCTCCAGCATGAAAACATCATCTTCAAAACACTTCTGTGATTCACAGTTTTTAATTTAAGGTTTATCTAGCTCTTCTCCAGCGATCTGCATCTTCCTCAATACCTCTCAGATCACAGAGAAGGTCTGAAACAACAAATCTTTGCCACAGAATAAAAAATCTTCTCTCAGTCCTTCTGGGCATCTGTCATGTGTCTGAAATATAACAGTGATTAGAGAGATTCTGAGTACAGAGCCTAAGCTGAAAAACCTCTTTACAGGAGTTCTCTTCCCTTTCAATCATGTGGGGAAGTGCCACAGTGCTTGTAAAGCAAATATTCAATTTGCATTGCCATCCACAATGCCAGTAATTAACTCACTGGCTAATTTGTTGTTAGCTACATGTAATGGATTCAAGATGAAACTTGTGCTTGTTTTATAATGAGCTGGTCTTTGGTATACTTCCTTCTTGCACAGAATCTGAATAATTTTACACAAATGCCCATGTATATAAATTCCTTAAAGGGCAAAAATGAAGTGTTGCATGCAGAGATATTCCCACCTTTCATAAAATCTGACATGTTTCTACTGCAGCTCAATTTTCAGGTTATACCTATTATTGAACACTATGGATCCTCTTTTCCTATTCCAGTAGAAATTCCTGAACAGCTTTGAAATACAGAAAGCAATGAAAGGTAGTTCAGTTGCCGTGAGTGTCCCAGAATTTTCTCCTCTTATTAAACAGCAAAAGTGGGTAGCAATATGAATTTTAGAGGTCAGTAATACTCAGGGTCAGGAAGAGGCAAGACCTTCTGAACTTACAGGAGGAGGCTCTTGATCCCACTTTTCACCATATGACATTTACTGGAGCATTTATTTCCTCCTCTTTGCTATAGACCCCTAAGATAATTTTACAAACAGCCCCATAATTTGAGCTGTATCAGAAGCTCCCTTCTGCCTGAGGTCAGAAGGAATCCAAGGGAGGGCTGAATAGGTTCAACCAGAAAGATTCCCAGCAGTGTCTGGATCCAGTGGTTCAGATGTGCTCAGAGAACACGAAGAACAATTACATTTGTGCCAGAGTCTCTCATCCCATTGCAAGAGCCGCTCATGAGATGTTTTCTCTGTAAATGCCACTTGTGCCTTGCAAATTAATTAACAGAGGAATTGCTTGCACTTCAGTTGTTCTCTTCTTTACGTAAGTGACCTCAGAGGGTTGCATAACCCAGCACAACACTGTGATTCACTGCAATGTTCTACCATATTTAGTCTTATTAGCAGCTATTTGAGAAATGCTGCTGCTCACTCTGGAGAGACATCATTTATAGTGCTATATAAAGGTCTCTATATTTTTCCCTCATGAAAAGGATTACTGCAGCATTCTTATCTGTAATGCAATCCAGAATAGGAAAGACTCATTGATTTTTGAGGAGGCGTTTTTCAATATGGTGACCTGTTCCATAGTTTCATTTGAAGTGTAATTATAGAACAAAATACTAGGATGGGAAGTGCACATTGTAGAGGAAAAAATCAAATGCACATTTTTTCTTGACATTTACTGAGAAAGAAACCTCGCCTGTTTTCTAAATGTTAATGAACAGCACACACGAGAAGAACCAGGACATTTTTTCACAGAGTTAAATACCTACCACGCTTACACCAATTGCTGTGACAGTGTTCTGAAAAATAGGGTGAGGGCTGAGTTTTTGCTCCTAATGTTAGCTCTTTTACTGGAGAGGAACAACCAGTAGACAGATCTGCACTGCATGAGCATTTTAACATCAAAGTCAAGGAATAAATCCCTTGTCACTTTGTCCTCCTGCACTATGACTGCCATTTTCTGGATTTTGACAGAGCTAGTCCTAGTCTTGTCAGTGCAAGTGGAAGAGGAAAAGAAAACTTGGTGCTAGTGTTAGTATGTTTGCCAGAAAACCCATAATTTTCACAGCTTTAACCCGTGCATTTTATAATTCCTTCTGTCTCCCAAAACTTGAGACAATTCATCAGATTTGACACTGCCAATTTTAACAGGAAATTACTTTTCTTGGAAAAAATAAACCTTTGATTCTAGTTAATCTTGATTTTTTATTTATGGGGAATGCCCATTTCCTGCCCCATCAGAGCAAATGTCAACCAGGCTCTACAGACTTTATCAGAAGCAATATAATTTTCAAGCTGTGAGACACTAGGAAAATCCTGAGAAGTGAAGAGAAAATTTCATATAAGGCACCTTCTACCAAAAGCAATATTCAAGGACATTTCCAGGAAGAAGCCAGCATCTTTGGATATTTGGATCTTTATAATTTTTCCTGCTTCTGGAGAAAATGAAAAAAGTAGGTGCCTATATTGCATATGTATCTATATTGGATTCTTTTAAAATAAGTATTTTTATTCTTTATAATCAAGTAATGCCTTTTCTTCTGCTCTATATGATGTACATAAAACCTAAAAAGTCACAGGAATTGCTTGGTAGTTTTATGAAACTTTTAAAATGAAATATCTATATTTCACAATTATTAAATTTTTTGTATTATTTCCAGTGTCACTGTTGTTTTTCTGAGACTTGTGGAAGAAAGAGAAAGAAGCTAAAAGAAAGGGATTTTTTTTAATGAGGTAGGGGATAAAAGAGGTGGATCAATTCCTAACCATTTAAACTTTGGATTCATGTCCAGTAAAAGATTATGGCAACTCTAAAGACTTCAACAGTACTGTCAATACCATGAAGATCAGTGGAGCCACTGTGATATGATAGAGAGATGTCAAAAACTGCTGGAGGACACACATTCAAACATTTTGTGCCTTTTTTAGTCCCTCCATCTTCAGGGGGAATATGCTTCTGAAAACCAGATATTCTCAAATCAGCAGGGCAGCAGGGTTGTCACTGTTCTGATCACAGCTTTTCAGCCACCTCCACTGCAGCTCAGGAGATGTTGCCATGTGTTTCCACCCATCAAGCAACTACCAGATCTCATCTTCAGAGTGTCATGAGCTTCCCGCAGTCAGAGGATTACAGTGTGATAGCAGGTCTAGATGAGTCAGCCCGGGGGCTCTAGAGATGACAGATAGGATGGAAGAGTGCTCAATCACGACCTTTCAGATCAGAGTTCTATGAAGCAACTTGCATTTGTTGTAACAGCTGCCAGAGTCCAACACCCCCCTCCATCACAGTTTCCTTGTGCTGTCTGTCTGAAGTGGAGACAGGAACACCAGGGGATCAAGCAAACAGGACTGGACATAAGGAAGTACTTTACTACTAGGAAGGTATCACAGAGCTGGAACAGATCCCTGAAGCAGTTGTACAAACTCCACCCTCAGAGGTTTTTGGGATTTGTCTGGATGAAGCCAGAAGTGCTAATTCTGAATTGGTGTCCATCCTTTTTTTGAGTTGAAGGAAGGGCTATATGACATCCCAAGGTCACTTCCATTTCTAAGCTTTTGTAGAATGTAGCTTAGGTGTCCTGCAGGTAGCCAACACTTCTTTTCACACTAATTTATAATGGAATTGAAGCTGCTCCAAGAACTGATCACATGTTGCCCATCCAAACCTCACAACACTGGGTTAATGTTTTCAGGTAAAGAACAGGGATGATGTCAGGCTGCTGTGTGATTTCAGCTATGAACTTTTCTTTGCCCAGTGCTGTGACTACTTTACTTCCACCAGGATTTACAGCTGTTTTCTTCTTGCTGCAGATCTGCTGGTTTAGTAAAAACTTCTGCTGAATTTCACTGTTAATCAGTCCCCTTTCCCACTGTCGCTTAGACCTGCATATCAGACAGAGCAATCTATAAAGACAATGGAAAAGAAAATGACTGTGGGATAGTAAAGAAGAGGTAGCTACAACAGCAAGTTGTAAACATACAGATTTAAATTCAGCTGAAAGAGAAGTTACCAGTGTCTTTTTGTCACACTGAAAAGGTTGGAGCCCTGCAGAAACCTGCTGTGACCCTACTGATTACGTATTTTTTGTGGACTGTTAATGAATTCAAAGAACATATAAATTTGCAGATAACATGAAGGAGAAAAGTGTGTAAGCACTCTGGAGGACAGGTTCAAAATTAAGACTAATCTGGATAAACTGAAAAAAAAACAAACCCCAAAGCATGAAATTGGAAGCGTAGAATTCTGCAAAGAGAAGAGCAAAGTGGTCCACTAAGGAGACACTAAATGAATGAGTCCAAGCTGGGAAATTATGTAGCAGGGAGAAGTACTACAGAGCATAACGGATAAGTAAGAAAATAAGAGTCAACTATCTGAACCTGCAGGGTAGAAAAGACAGCTCTGTATCTCTATTAACAGGGGAGTTACACATAAGACACAGGAATTAATTATTCTGCTCCATTTCTAACACAGTAAGCCACAGCTGGAATAGAGGGTCCAGTTGTGATCCTTGTACACTGAAGAGACAGAGAACTATTGCAGCCTACAAGAGGGATAAGAAACTCAGAAAGTATGATTTAGGAGGAAAGAATTGGATTTGTTGTAGGAATTTTTGATTATGCAAAGGATTGCTGTAGGGATGGTGATGTTTCACTTTACTGTTTGCAATGTCTCCACTAAACATCGGCTGAAAAAATTTAAGATCTGATTTCTCTCCAAAACAGATGGATGGACTGCATGAGATCTTTGATGTCCTCCTCTACTCTTCCAGGACACGATGAGCTGGACACAACTGCATCATGTTCTAAGGAGTTATCTTGCTAATCCTTTCAGAAATCCCTCAGCCAGTTTTGTGGAGAATTGTGTGAGAGCAGTGTGAATGAAGCAATTAAAACTGAGGACCAGAGGGCAAAGAAATACTGCCAGAAACTCCTGTTCAGACCAATTTTACTGGCTATATTTAAATTCTACTTCATCTGACACCTTGCACCAATATCCTGCGTCATCCCCAGGACACACATGTATTTCTGGGAACTGCTTAATTCAGGCTCTCCAGCTCCCTTCTCCTCACACAAGCAGCACATCCTGCCACGCACACCCTGATAGCCCCCCTACAGAATTCTTTTGCAGAACTAAAGTGGCCTC
This sequence comes from Eopsaltria australis, assembly GCA_034509425.1. NCBI lineage: Eukaryota > Metazoa > Chordata > Aves > Passeriformes > Petroicidae > Eopsaltria > Eopsaltria australis. The sequence goes on along the minus strand of JAVTVJ010000091.1, from coordinate 171,227 downwards.
AGAAAAGTGGCATGTTCTTGGCAAAAGGGTTTCACCTTTTTAATGAGGCTTTATTGCTGGGTAGTCATGGGAACGTGGCTTCCTTCAACTCCAAGTCTGTATAAATGTACATCTCATTGTTCTGGTTCACAAGAAATGAGTTATGATTTGAGAGGTAGCACGGAGGGTGAGAAACCTCTGGAAAAAGCTCTTTACAGAAAAGATGTAATCTTAATACCTGCACAAACCTCACTGCTGTGCTTTTTCAGCATCTCAGAGATTTTATTATATTTTTTATTTTCAGTACTTATCTTAAAATTTCCCCACCCCATGAGGAAGAAAAGCATTCTATCTTTCTGCAGATTGGGTGTGTGTTGGAAAACCGAGCAACGCCCATGACTTAGAAAATGATAGCAAGTCTCTCCACCTGCAATGCTCTGCCAGCATATCCTACCCTGCCAGGGCCTACTGGTGATATACATCCCTTCCACTGCACTGTGGAATTCTGATCCCATGTTAAATTTATTTCTTGATGTATTCTGTATGGTCTGCAAAACCAAAAATTTGTCTGTGAGAAAACATCATTTTCTAATGACTGTCACAGTGAAAAATAGAGAATAGCATCATCTATTGGCTGCTCCAGTTGTTGGAATCCTACAGTGCTTATATCCATCCCCGTGATATAATTCTGACTTGTCATTACCCAAAATGGAGTCCTTTTCCTCTGACTATTCCCCCTGCATGAACTTTTCTATGAAATTTCCTGAATAAGTTGGACCTACACTGGGGAAACCTGACTGACTCCAAACATTTTGATGTGGATAATTTTTGAAGTGTGATTTTGTCTGTCATTGATTTTGAGGTTCTGCTCCAGGGAACAGTTTGGTGAGTGCTGCAATGGTAACAGGCATGCATATAGCTAATAAATAATGACTGTAGTTGCTCCTTACAAGCTACAGTTTCCTAGTAGCCTGTAATATTTAAATACATACTAGCTGTTACTATTAATTACTGTTACTATTGGTATATATACATATACACATATACTAACTTTTCTGTTACAAACTTTGAATAACTTTATATATACATTTGCCTTAGTAGCAGTAAGTGAACTTGCTTTAATTATAATAATTTACAACAATCTGTGATAAAGATATTTAGAAAATGAATCTTACATTTCCTTGTATGTCATAAAATCATGCAACCCAGTGTCACAGCAACCCTTTAAGTCACGACTGTTGCCAAAAACCAGGTCTACAGAAATTACTATCAATACCAACAGGCTTATAATTTTGACCTTTCATTCTTTATTTTCTAACATGCATCAGAAAACTACGAATGACAGCAGTGGGAAAACTAAAGCATCATAAGGATACAGAGCACAGCCTGGTTACTGTCTCTACCAGTGGCTGTAACTCTCCTGATGAGTGTGACCATTTGATTCAGTGTAGCCATTGTGGAACTGGTTCCCAAGGTAGGATTTGAGGGGAAAATACATAGAAGAAATGTAAGTTGAGGTGTGGACTTTTCTGAAAAGTCAAGCAGTTCTGGTAAAAAGCAGTCAAATACTGTCGTTTCAAAACAGGCAGCAGCAGAGAAGAGAAAACTGAGGCGAACATGAGTGATGGGAGAAAGCAGAAATTAAATAGCAACCATTCAAAGGCATGTGAGTGGGGAGAAAAAGGACCTTCGGACTAAAGTACCAAAAAGTAGGGTGGGCTGTTGTGATCACAGGCAAAAGCAGCATTGCTGGGAGGGGGACTGGGAAAATGCTATCCTTCAGCCCTCCTCTTGTTCCCACCCTCATTCTAGCCTGGGAACCCAGCTGAAAAGTCTGAACCTCTAGGCCAGTGACTCATTTCATTGCACACAGCAATGCTGGTCATTTACTGGAAGGACCTGTCCTCCTGGATCTCCACATCTATCTGGAGTGGAGATTTGCATCAATATTACAGAACATGACACACAAAGAACTTGTACATCTCTAGAGCTGATGTCAAATAGCCGATTCCATCACTGATAGATACACACAGAAATGAACTGTTCCATCAATAGAGAGCAGCTTTTCTTCCTGACCACTTTGTCTTCTTTCCCTGTATGTAGTGACATATTTGCACATGCTGGAGCTTATTATATGCTTGTGGGTTTTGATGCAATTTGGCAAATAGATAATTGCCATTCAGCATTTGGGCCCATTTGTTCAGAATCACTGTCTCCCCAACAATGCAGAGTAAGGGCTTGCAAAAATTAAGGAAGTTGGTGAAACAGGCTTTTATTTCCAAGTTCTTCTGTCTGGATGAGAGGGGTCTAAATACACCCAACTCTACTTATTCATGCATTCTGGTCCCAACAGCACTACAGCCTTGTCTGCCAGGACATGTCCCAGGCTTTCCTCACCAAGGTGAACCACAGATTTCACAATCATGACGTGGAGTAGCCCACTCTCCTTGCCATCAGAAAGGTAGTTATACACTTCTCAGTCACACAAATCTCCTTTCATTGATAAGTGCTCATTTTAGTTCCCACTGATCTGATGTATAGCCTAAGCACTTCCTGCAGCCCAGGCTAGTCCAGACAGAATGATATTTCCCCATGCTATAAATGAGTTCGCCTAGAAGAGCTCATAATAAGGAAAAATACACTGAGTTGCATTCAATGAGAGCCTTCAGCAGCTCTTTCTTCAAATTATGTCATCAAAACTAATGAAAAGTTGATCCAATTTCCCCAGCTTCATCTCACTTCACTTCATCCCTGAATAGTACTAAATCATCAGCAGAAATTGGTTTAAGTATTAATGTTTCTGGAGGGAAAAACTACTTTGCAGTGCTGTCACATTGTGTTTGTAGGGGTAGGCATGAATGATGTGTGTGTGCCTGTCACAGGACAGCATTCCAGGCTCCTCCTCCAGGTCTTTGAGGTCCTGTCCCCTCATCCGCATTTCCCCACTGCAGGACTTCATAGCCACCACATACTCCAGAATGTTAATCCAAGAAATAAGCTTCAGAGCTCTTCCTGTCCACAATCATGTCCCCCTATGCACTCAGTGAGGGATGGTTGTTGGGGCCCAAAGCAAGGCACAAAGATTTAAACATAACAACATAACACCATCAACAAATCTCCAGTCTTGCACTGTCAGAGTTTCCAGTTCTGCAGCCCTGGGAAAAAAAAAATGGCTTAATAGGTCTCTTGGGCTTAGCTTTGGGAGTAGGCAGCTATGTTTGGTATTGTCTCTACTGCTGTGGTTGTCAGAGCAGCCATAAAATGGTTGTTTCTAAAAGGCAAGAACCAATGTTCTGAGGTAAGCCTTATGATATGAAATTGTCTGGTTAAATTTTTCTCTATGCACAGGGAAAGCTGATGGGGGGCACTAGCAGAAAATTGTTTTAAGGATGCCGTATCGAAATGCTAGCAGCACATATATTTGCAAAAATCACAAGTGCATAACTTGATTTTGTGGACAAATTATGCAACTGTCTACATTCTTGCTCAAATAGAGATTTCAATCACATAGCTAAGACCTGCTTTAAGTTATTTGCATATGTATTTGTCTTTAGAGGCAGCCATACCACTGTGATAGGGAATATAAATGATGTTTTTAATTTTTATGGATTCCACTTTCATTCAAATCTGACTTAGCTGCCTGCTCACATCTCAACAGATATAAATTTTGCTGGCAGGAATATATGCAGCTTAAAATTGTGTGATGTGAATTTGTCTTCTGCTCCTTTTTGCTCCTTGATTTTTAAATAACAACAACTCACAGGATGATCATTAGACATATATCTACATTAGTTATTAGGGTCAGCTTTGAAGTTATCTACAAAGATTCTCAGGTACATAACTAACCTTTTACCCACATTACAGCTGTCTACACAATATTCCTCATCAAAGTGGAGTTGTAATACAGATGTATCAAGGATGCCTTTTCCCTCTTTCTGGACAGGAGAGGAACTGACAGAGGGGTGGAGAGGTGACTGATGCTGGTTGTCTCCTTGTACTAGAAGCTACCACAGGGAGGTAAGTTCAGCAGACCTGCCAGAGGATGGCAGGGGAGACAAGGATGGCCTGCACTCTGTCCCTCAGTGCATGGCCCATATGAGACCGCTCTGGATGGGCGAGGATAACCAGAAGCCCACCTACAGGTCTCTGAGCCTGATTCTATCATAGCCCCAGGAAGGAAGAGGGGGTCTCCTTCCCTACACAGAATAGGATTTTTGGTCAGGGGAGGATATCTAATCTGGCTTTGTGAGCGCAAAAGAGACAGAAGCTTTTGTCCATGTGAGGACTACTTTTCCTCTCAGCCCTTGCAAAGGGTGGATGCCCAATAATAGGAGAAAATACATGATGGCAGGAGAGTAGGGGGAAGATCCAATCCTTAATGTGATTCTTGTTTTTCCTTCCCTGGAAAGCTCAGGCAGCTCCTACAGCTGGGACATGAGTCACATATTGCACTTTCATTTACACTGTTATGTCTTTTCTAAGGATGCTTTGCATCACTACTAAGGTTCAGTTGTGGAACCTTAATCTCTCCGTTAAACCCAAGCCCATGTGTTTCTGGTTCATCAGCAAGACTTCTAAAAGCTGAAAACTGACACTCATTAAGATGACTAGTCCCTAAAATAAAGCTGTGAAAACAGGTCTACCCCTCAGCTCTGGGTGTATTAGCTCAAGGAGCTATTAACATTTATTTACTATTGATGAATCCTTCTGAGAAAATAAGGTTATCACTTCACAGAGATTAATCAATTACTTTGCTTCAACCTACACACATCAGATTTCATTACATTCTCATATACTTTACATCAGTTATCATTTGAAGGAGGGAAGTACCAAAGATAACAGAGACAGAAGAAGTGTGTGTTCAACCCAACAGCCTCAGTGCTGCTGGGATCCATAAATAGGCTGTTGATTTAAGCTGAGCACTCAGCCAAGCTGAGCAGGACTTGGGCTACAGTCAAGTCAAACACAAAACCAAACTGGAAACCTATTTACTGCCAGACCCATAGTTACTTACCTTAGTATTAGACCCAAACTCCTTGTGTGTGTCTCCGTAGGCAAATTTAAAACCATTTGTAATATGACAGAAAGAATAATTAATCAAATTGGTTTTTTTAAAAATTCAAACAACCATTCCTGCATCTTGAAAGAAATAGGAAGTAGGGATTTAAATAAAGTACCACAATCCTGAATCACACCAGTATGAGACATGATCACGGAAATTAAACTGCATTTTGGCAAAAGATCTTCCCATATTTTTCCTTGTAACATTTTAATTACAAGTGTTTTACAAGGCTGGTAGTGCTGCTCTCAAGGTGGAGAAGCCAAGTGACAGATGAGTGACATTTGGGTAATTTCAATGGGTAATTATTGGCTATGCCAAGGGAACCAGGGCCTCCCTTTCTAAAGGTACACATAGGACACCTGCTTGTGAAGTCAGCAGAGACAAAGGCCAGAACCAGTGCTACTGTTTGGAGCTCAGACTCACCTGCTGTCTCTGGGATAGCTAGCAAAGGTGCCTGGCCCTTGAGCTTTGTAGGTTGACATATAAAAAATCCTCTGAGAATCCTTAAAGCCCCCCAGAAATTTTGCACAGGTTCGGACAGGATCAGCTGCAAACTCTCAGCTATCAAGTGGTGTGCGCCTTTTTGGCACCTCTGCAACTGCACATCGATGTACGGGATGGAAAGCCCCAGGAATGCACACAGACTACTCAGTGGGGATGAGTTTAACAAGGACAAGCCTGTCTTTCACTGGGGAGCAGGGGACTGCACCCAGCACTCCAGATGTGTCTCACCAGTGCTGAGTAGAGGGGATCACATACATAGTAAGTTGCAGAACTGTCTTAAAAATCAAGCTCATCAAAATATCTCTGCAATTCACAAAAATAGAAGACATCTTAATAAATATCTAAACACCATATTTATAATGATACATGATTCCATTTATTTTTGTGACACTATATGTTTGGAATAAATGCTTAGAGGTTATTTATTTCAAAATGAAATGCTGTACTGAATACCATTATATTATTATCATGAAACTGAAAGATCAATATTACATCACTTTCCTTCTTTGCACACACAGAAATGTAAATATAAATCCACTCAAAATTTAGTATTAAAGGTGACCACTGAGAAAGGGAAGCAGAAAAAAAAAAAGTAAAACTTCTACACGATTTTCTAAATGTTGCTAAATCTCTAAATGATATTTGTCTGAATCATGGTCAGTCAATATCACAGCAGATGGTGCCTGACAATTTCAATTCTGTTATGAACCGTATCTCCAAAAACATTCAGTCTTCTGTATTGTACAATACCTAGCACACAGGGAGAGTTGCTCACTAATCCTTAGTTATCATCTCACTTTTGGCACATATAATATTTTTGAGACAACAGGGCAGAAATTAACAACAGAAGTTCATGGTCTTTCTGCACTATGAAACAAAGTAATTTTATTGAGTGTTTGTCTACAGTAAAGGACCATAATGATTCTGAAAGCAACACCATAAATAACAGAGAGGTGGTATACTAGTGTCAAGAGGGTTTCATTTTAGCCAAAAGTAGATCGATGTATTTAGAACTCTAATATTGATCAAAAGACAAGATGAGACATCAGATTTCACTGGTTTTTAGCAGGTCAGAAGAGCAGAGTGTTCAAATTATTAGCTAGATAAAAGAGGTACACTTTGTAACACTGCAAACCACAGGAAAATAGATACTTACCTTCACATTAGAACATCAGTTTTCCTGAGCCCCTATGTGAGCAAGCAGCTCACATCTCCAAGGAATGCTGTTTGCTCATGTAGCTGAGGAAGACTCAGGCATATTCCCATCTAGCTTACTGCTCACAAGAGGTTGAAGAGATCCTGCTAACCTTGTACCTCATTGCGGACCTTAAAACTGGAAGTAGATAATTAGCAGCTGATAATTTAATAGAGATTCCTGAGCAGTGCCTGGAAGTTCTCTAGGAGGGAGGCTCAGCTTACAGGTCATTCTGTCAATCATTTTTACCCTAAAATAAAAGAGCAACCAGACTAAATAACCATGTGAAATAGGCATAATGTCGCTGATTTAATAAACTGCCATATCCCAGAAAGAAGCTACAAAATATATCTATGGAATACTATGAGATGAGAGATATTATAGCACACTCTTAATACCAAAAATCCTTGCATACACACTTGCTCAGAAAAGGACATTCAAAAATAAACGAAGGCTCCCTAAGACAAGCCTCTTCATTGCTGGAAATCTAGTGTCATTTATATACTCTAAGCAAACAAAATGAGAAATTATTAAACCTTCAATTAAGCACTGTCAGATATATTATAATTACATGAAAGCAATACCATGCAAGATGAATTGTTAAACAGCTAAGAGAACCAGTGGATAAAGAAAAATTACTTAATATAGAATATTATGAAATTACAGATGTTTCAGTCAAGAGTAATATGCTATGTATGAGATGGTCAGATGCTTTCCTGTCACTGGTAAGTGCTGTTTTTACTTTCATATTCCATACCTGAGTTTGCACGGTAATGCCAACAGACCACAGGGGGCCCTTAAAATGACCACAGATCACTTTGCAAGAGGGTTAGTAGCCCCCATAAGACAGGATGACACATCCCATTCCAACTAGACTATTTTTGCTTTTTAAAGCTGTTCTAATTTATCTCTGCAGTTCGCAGGAAACTCAAAATTCAGCAGACAGAAAACCCCCAGGCTAAAGAAATACTTTCTCCCTTCAAATTCCATTTAATTTTGTTTGAGTTATAAACAGTTAAACCACAAGCTTCACATTAAAGCTTGAAATACCTCAAGAAAAGTTATTTCTGGCAAAGCAATAAAATAAGTTAAAAAAGAGGGAGAGAAGAGTATTTAGGCATTGGTTAACTGCACTGCCAAGCAGCATCACTGGGTTCTGGAGGACACCAGACCACAGGAACCTGCACCAGGTCTGGCTGCTCTGACCACCCCCCTCCATCCAGCAGGGTCAGGCACATTTAACCAGCCTCTAAAAATCTGGCATGGAACACCAGCCTGGTGTCTGGGATGACAGTCTCTTCTGGCCAACAGCAGCTGGAGCACTGCACCACTGTGCCAGCAAAGCTGAGTCGCACACAACAACCTGCTCCTGAGGAGGTTAAGGTTATAAAGATTTCTTTCAAGTTTTTTCCTAAAAAAAAAAAAAAAAAAAAAAAAAAAAAAAAAAAAAAAAAAGTTAAATTTATAGCCACCTGAATAATCTTGGTTCCCTAATTAATTCTCACATCCATCATGATATAGTCTACTTTTATTCCTCTGTGCTATTTTTTCCCTGTGTTGTGATCTGATTCATCCCACGTAGTGTAATGATATTCCTTGCAGAGGGGAAAGAATAGTGGTAGCACATGCAGCCATGATATGATTTTTCCTTCACTTATTATGGCCTTGAAATGCAGTGCTGATCAGGTCTTTTCCTCCCACTGCAATGTACACGAAATATTGGTGAATTGTTATGCATTTGATGAATTTTCTTTTATAATTTCTGACCATTTTCCCCTAACTTCCTGTTTGTGATGTGTCACAGAGTCGTTTTGTTTAATTTAATTTTGTCTATAAACTTCCTAACAGTCAGAAAAACTATTGTGTCCTTTAATCAATACCACCATAGAAATCCTAGCACCATAAAAATTTTGTTATAACTACATTTTTCTCACTACTAACATATTTTAAAATGTTGCAGCTGTCTTAAGTGATGAGCTAACAGAATTTTTATTGTGAGATTACTCCCCTCTTTGAGATTTTACTGATGGAAATTTTTGCCTAACAAATATAATTTCTTTAAAAAAATTTAAAATTCACATTTCTGCCTTATAATTCCATGCCTTTGTTTCTATGTCTTTTTTAAGCATCTTCACCAGGTTCACTGCTTATAAAACTTAAAACTTGGCAGGCAGTAAAGTTTTCAGTTAATCAGCATATACACAAGTTAAAGCTTTAATTTAAGTTTAAAGCTTTAAATTTAGCCCCTCAAATATTTTCTCCCAAGTACCAGGCATTTTGACAGTGATGTTGCAGGGCTTCAGACACTGCTAAATTCTAATGAGTAATTAATCTGAGCTGTATAATTTAGCTTCAGAGCATACAAAAATCAGAATTCACCCACAACTGAGTACTACTGCAACCTGCTACAACTGTTAAAAATGTAAAAGGAGATAGAAGATTATTACAGACAATTTTAAGATAGCTACCGAGTACTTATTTTAGGAGATTTTTTAACCCTTTCCTTTCTTGTATCAGTGAAAGGAGGATGAATCAATCATGAAACCTGGCTAGAACAACAGAGAGTCATGTAACTCTTAGATAAGTAGTGGTTTCAGAAGAGAATTCAGTATCATAAAATGTAGCTTTTAAATGAAAATTTTAAAAAGGGCTGTGGAACCTCCCTCACTGGAGATATTCAAGAACCATTTGTATGCAATCCTATGTAATGTCCTATAGCATGAGCAGGGAGGTTGGACCAGAGGACCCACTGTGGCTCCTTCCCACCTAACCCACACCCACTCTGTCTGTGAACACAACCACAGGACTTGCAAAAAGGAAATCTCTGTTGTTCTAATATTGCTCTGAAATGCACAGTTGAAATTAAGAGATCACAAGCAAGTCTTCATGTTTGAACCTTTAGAGAAACTGTAGAACATTGTATGACGTTTACATGCAAAACACCCCTTCACTTACAGCTCAGGCAGATTGCACTCAAGTGAGAAACTCCAAAAAAGACTAAGAAGAGCAACAGCTGCCCTGCATGGATTTCAGACATTTTACTGCAAAGGTTTAGTACACAGTGTGTGCACAGTAGAGCTTTGAGCCTGGGAATAAGCCCTTTCACTTGTAGAAGTGGAAGGTCCTTAGCAGATGTCTTACCAGAAAATCAGTATTTTTATCCAATTTCTTCAGCTTATGAGGACAGAAGGACTCCAGCCCCATCAAGCTCAGTACACTGAGTGTCAGCCTGTCCTTGGTTGATGAGGAAGCCGGACCCAGGAGAAGTGATGGGCTCCTTTCACATTCAACCTCCAGGCAAAGCATTCTAGAGAGAACTGGGGTGGAAGATGACATGAAGAAGAAAAATTTGAAATCTGCCCCACAATTCTGCTGTCAAATCAAGAAATCCATTAAAAAGTTAAGAAGAGCTGAGGGAATTTTTACTCCATGGGCACTTTGTACAACTGGAGTGGAACTGTCTTTTTCTGAAGATGCCTCTCATTCCACCAAACCACACAGGTGTCTGAGGGGAGGGCCTGTGGGCAGGATCTCAAACATCAGTTTACATCTACAGAGCACACTTAAAACCGAAGAATGAAGCACTTCCTTATAAATTGTTTACAAAAATTATTCCACCCATCATAGCAATGCAAAAAGTAAAGGACTGCAGCTGAATTTGTATCACACATGCAACTTTTCATATCTGAAGAGGTCTTTATGCACAATGTTCTTCAAAAGCAGAGTTAACTACTGCTTGTATCACAAAGGATGTTTATTATCCCAACATACTGTGGACTGGAGTGACTGATTATATCCAAGCAGGAATCTGCACATTGATTGCACATTGATTTAGTAGTTGGTGACACTGCTTTTTCATGTGGCTGATGACACAGTAGAGATTGTGATAACAGCATTTTATCTATTAATCAAGATATAGTCCTTAAAATGAACCACAGGAACAAACATTCCTGGAATTAGTTTAGAAGTGATTTTGCAAGGTTCAATAGACAAAGAAAATAGCTCCCATAAGACTTACTGTACTTTACAGAGACACATTTTCTTAATTGTTTGTAGGCATGTAAATGATCATAATAAATTCCTAACATGAGAGAAAAAAAACTTTTGAAACACTTAGCCAAAGAAAAGAAAACAGCCACCACAACTCTCTACCATATATTGCATACAATTTTTTTAAGCAGGTCACTCTAATTTGACAACAAAATGAATAATATTATTCTAAGTTTTCCATAAAGTGTTTTATCTTCATAAGACAAAAACTTCAGGCATCCATCACAAATATTAGCTTGCCATTCAGTTGAAAAAGATATTAAAGCCAATGTAGAAAATTACAAACCTTTTTCTATGGCCACTGATGATGCAAACCATGGATATACAATAATGTTTATGATAAACTTTTTGTTACTGCATGATCAACATGGAAATATTCCATGATGTTCAAGGTACCAACAAAACTGCAAGAAATGCTTGTAAATGTGAAGTGTGTGCTGCAGCCAACTAGCTTGGATTTGGTCATGCATCATCTGTGATAACTCTACTGCTAATGTTGAATTTAGGATACACCTTTCTGCCCACAGATAAATGGAGAAGGATAACAAACAGCCTTCATCTATACACAGTATTCAACAGCATACAACTTCATTCAAAAGATAAATAAACTTGTGGACTGTATAGCAATGATTTTGAGATTTTTTTCTGGAATTCCAAGCTTTGAAACTACTGCAGCTCCTAAATTTGGTCAGTTTGAAGCAGTGAAGTAGGGTAGCCTGCACCGTGGCTCTTTCCGTGTTGTGTGATTGACAAAACATTGAAATGTTTTTCTGCTATGAGAAGTTCCTACAGAATGGTAGGGATTTCTGCCTTGAAACTTTTAAGTCATTTAAAAATGATACATTTTTAGAAGAAGTAGACATATTTTTGGTGGCTTTTATTTCTCTCAAAACCTGAATAGTTCTTACAACCGTTCCAAAATGAGAATTCTCTGTATGTGCTGAAGTTTATGAACTCAGTGAGAAGTAAAATATAATAGAAACACCACCAGGTTCATTGGTCAAGAATGCCATTCCTATTTAAAAGCATGACATGACAAAGCAGATAAAAGTGGAAGTGAAACATTTAGGGACAAAAAGTCCATATGAATTTCTGTTTGAATTGATGAACAGCAATATATTATCTTAATCTACTTAGTTTCTTAAAAAAATATAATTACTTTTTAAGGAAATCATAAGGATTCCTGAAAGGCTGAAACCTGACAAAAAGTTAGATCATAAAAAATATGTGTATAAAAAAATTTTGTGCACTGAACAATTCAGTAAGAGATTTATACATATTTCAAGAACTTTTATATTAGGAAATAGGTAATCTTCTATCTTAAAATCTTGTTGTTTCAGCTTGTTAAACCATACGGGTTAAGCACCACTTTATTATGTCCAGCTTAAGCTATATCCAGACTAGCTCTTCCAGCTTTGAGGGGATTGTTTCAGTGAGCTCATTTCTTTCTAGTTCTTAGATATCCCTTTCATAAAACTGTCTACTCTGTTCTTCATTTTTACCGTCAGCAAACATTTCACTAAGTTATTTTCTCAATCAGAAACATTGTCTGTAGAGTCAACAACTTTTTAAAGAAATCTTATTTATTTACTTCTCTCTTTAATGTATCCATGTTAGCTTTACATTGCATATGAGGAAAAAGAACTTTAGTGTTGGCAGATTCCATGCAATGTACTAACAGTTAATGGAATGTGAAACATGCAGTAATAAAAGCAAACTAAATGAAAATGGCTCTTAACATGTGTGTTTATTTTGCTAGCACATGGTTTGAGAAAATGCACATTCATTTCAAATAGCTGTGCAAAAAATCATCTGTTTTTGTGCAACGATATTTAAATCCTTGAGCTTTACATTTGCCAGTAATACTATGGTATAGTTACTGTTGACACTGCGATGGATACACAGCTGCAGCGAGGAGAGGATAAAGGAGTGGCATTTGTTGTAGAAAATAGGATAAAAACAACAAATAGGATAATTTTCGCTTTCTCCACTCCCTCTGCTTATCTTTCCTTTCATACCTAGTTAGCACACTTCTTGTATACAAACATAAATATATATATTTCTTTGAAAAAAAAAAATAAATTAAAGAACCCAAACTTGCAGTTCAAATTTTAGTTCCTGCAAAGGCGTTTGCAAGCTCCACTCACGTAAAAGCTCCATCTCCGACTGCTTGGGACAGAGCCCAGTGCTGTGTGTCAGGTACAAGGAGCATGGTCAAGTTGGTGTGGAGAGGCTTCTCTGCAGATGCCACAGGCTTCTAGCAAAAGGGGCAGGAAGAAGAAGTAGTACCCTGTAGTCATCCTTTATGAGACTTGATGGCAGACCCATGGCAATAGATTTTCCATCATGCCTTTTATGCAGCAAAACAGCTCTGGTACTATACCTCTGCTTTCAGCTGGGCTTTACTTTGTGAGAACCCTGACAGAGAGCAACATTGTCCTCCTTGACAGAGCAAGATCCCTAAAGAGAACCCGAGTACATGCATGGAGTACATGCATTAGGACTCATATTTCAAAGCTCTCCACATAAGAAGTGAGGGCCTCTCTATTTGCAGTTGTACACTTTCTTTTTTTCCCTCCTCACAGAAAAAGAAAATGTGAAATACATTCCCAAAACCTGACAGTAACTACAGCTGGAATTTACTCAGGTTTTCAGAGAGGCAGGTAGCAGATCTGTGACTTCATTTCAAGTTAAGGCCAAGTTCTCTCTAATGTTTTCCTATGCAGCTGTGATTTGGAAAAACAGTACCTTCCAGACGTTGAAATGCAGGTTGTTGTTCTCTGGGGATGTTTACTGAGATTAAGTTGAACTGAAATAGTTGTTTCATTTAAAGGTTTCTAGCTAGTTGTATCCCAAACATATCCCATTATAACTTAGGAAGTGCTGCTCAGCAGAAGAGCAATTAATAGGTAGGATGAAGGGTGACAAACAGGAGTGATGGTGTAGGTTAAGAGGTTGGAGCAGGTGTGAGAAGCCCAGTTAGTATCCAACAACAGAAAAACAACTATTCTTAGCCTCACACTCAAAAGAAAAATGAAGAGTATTGCAACAGTGTGATTTACCATTCCCTAACCAAGACAAAAGAAGAAAAGGAATATAAAAGATGGCAGAGGAAAAGTAGATGCTGAGATAAGCATTCCCAGCCTCAATGTAAAAACTGAAAAAATTACAAAGGTGGCCAGAACAAAGAACATGGACAGAAAACTGAATGCACACACAGCCTGTGGCCTGGTACTCATGTACCCCTTGGCACTCTATGTACCCCAAGCACCCACTGTTCCCTGGACAGCAGAGAAGTCAGGTGATATTAGAAAGGAGTACTTATCACTGCTTAGTTTTGTACAATTTTGTTTGTTCCCAGTAAGTTTCTCCATTAGATTTGTACTATCTCTACCTTCACTGCTAACTGTTTCATTAGTTGCTGTCTGGGTTTATCCCTTCAATGACAGCTGTGGCAGTGAAGCAGAGAAAAAAGGGTGAGGGACCAAAGGAGGAACAGCTTAGGTGAGGGAAGAGTTTCTTTCTAGAAGGAAAAGCTGTAGGAGAGAAAAGAGGAATTGTAGGACAGTGTTCAGTTGGTGGAGTGTAGTTTTAAGTGCAAATTAAAGCTCAGAGGAAAGTGTAACTCTGAAAGTAGGCTTGATGCCAATTAAATAGAAATGCAGCCTGAAACTCTGTGTAGAAGAAACAACAGTTCCACAGCTCTGTCACTAAAGTCTGTTTCCTTCACTAGAAGATGCCTTTCCCATTTAAAAACCCACATTGCCTTTGTTCTCGTCTCAAAATAACTCAAAATTTTCTTCCTTTGGTTATGACTGTTCAGTTCCTTGTCATGGCAGGAAACTGAGTTAAACTGAGTTGCTGCTCTAATTTTCTGGAGTCAATTTGAGGTTCATGCAAGCTCGCCAGGAAGAAATATATAGAGATCCATGGGTATAAGTGTGGACTCTGTGTGTAATATCCCCTCTTCTCCACACCTATCCCAAAATGTTGCCAGAAACAAGCCAAGAACACTGCCAGGACCTACTACTATTGAACTTATAGCTTCTCAAGTAATTTACAGATTATTGAAATGTTGATAACAGCTCCAAAATCCAGCCTCCAAAATTGTCACTGCCATTTTTTGACCATATGTGTCCTAAATATAACTTGTTTTCTTCTATGAAAACTATGATTAGGATACTCAGTGAGCCCTATATTTTAAAAATTACTCCACAATTATTTTCCTCTGTTTGCTACTTTGCAGCTTTTACTGTTTCCTGTGGCATGAATCTCCATTCCCTTTCTAAGGACTTGGTTACAGCTTTAAGACCCTGACTGGAGATTGCACCAGAATATACAGCCAGGTAGAACCAGGGAGCAGCTTGTAAACAGACCACCTGCTGTTCTGTTTACCACTCTGCCGCTGTCTCTGTTAACAAAGGAAGGACATTAAAGAAAAAAAACAATATCAGGAGGTTATGGTAGGTTAGAAACTGACTATGAGTCAAGAACGTGTTGCTGCAAGAAACTTCAATCCAGTTGTGTGATGTACAAACAGAGGCTTCATACGTGGCAAAGGATGGAATTTTTCTGTCCCACACAGCACTGTTGAGAACCTGTCTGGACTACAAATTTGTAAAAATGTCACGAAGATCACAGAAGAGAGCAACACTGTTTCTGAGAGCTTCAAAAAACAGACTGATGAGAAATTATTTTCAAGAATTTTGTTGCTTCTATCTAGAAGACAGAAACTTAAAGAAAAAGAGAAACAGAGGTCAAATGTTTTCCACATCTTCCAAAAGAAACAGTTTTCCTAAAGGACTGCAATCAATGGTTTCATTTTGTACGGAGCATGGAATGGAAGGTTCTTTGCCACAGAAGATAAATAATCAAATATAAGAGAAAAACACCTTCCAAAGGTAGTGATATAGTGAAACATGGACCCTAGAAATATATTGCACTTTCAAAGCAGTGCCAAGAACATGCACTTCGTATTCCCCAGAGAAGTGAGGTAGCTAAAAGGACTTCTTCAAGACCCTTACAGGATTAATATTTTCTTTAGTTTGTGCACAACATAAATTCTACACACTCAACTTGCAGAGTATCCTACCAAGCTGCACCCACAGCCAACTGAAAAATGTTATGGTCATCACCAGAATCTCCTAGAGATATTTCATTCATCAAATATCTGTGGTATTATCAGCCAAGTAGACAGCTGTCCCAGTAGTGAAGTCCTCCCTTTCACAGCTCCTCTTCTTTTACTCATAATGTGTTTTGTGCTAGTCTAGTACAGATTGTATATAACCACTTTTTTCTCCTCATTTCTGCTCATAGAAATTTGCTGTCTTCATAGAACGTAAGCACCTTTTGCTTTATTTTATACTGTATATAATATAAATATATTATCTCTATAAACCCTATGTTAAGCTGACTTTTACAATGGAACAGCTGCCTTGGATTTGGTGGGATGGTTCAAAGAGCTCTCAAGAGCACTTACTCTAAAATCACTG
Source organism: Eopsaltria australis (assembly GCA_034509425.1). Lineage (NCBI taxonomy): Eukaryota > Metazoa > Chordata > Aves > Passeriformes > Petroicidae > Eopsaltria > Eopsaltria australis. The sequence continues at coordinate 154,945 of JAVTVJ010000091.1, read as the reverse complement.
GAGCAGGTTTGTATTCCTCTGACAGAGCCCCACATACCTACTCAAGATGTGATATGAACCAGGTGTTGAGAGGAAAACAGGATGGACACTTGAATGGGGAGGTGTTGTGCAGTGACTGAGACTTTACTGAAAATAAATTCTTTTTAAGCAGGAGGTGTTGATTGCTGCTTCAGTCCCAGCCTAGATTTTACCAAAATTGTGTCACATGCACAGTATTTTCCTGCCTAAGCCTTCTGACTGAAAATTAGATTAATTGAAAAAATAATGTGTAATGTACTTTTAATGATTTATCCTGTAAAACTGGTACCCAAGCTCAGTTGAGATCTATAGTCATAATCTTAAACCCCTTATCACCTATAGTGCTCACACACAAATTATATTCCCTCCAGTCTCATAAATCCTAATTAGCTTTAACTCTGATGCCTTAGAGTTTCTGATTAAAGAGATCATAGTATCTCACTTTGCTGCAGGATCCCTCAAGAAGAAAAGTAGAGCATTTGAAGGATAGTCTGATATAAAGTTAATAACCTACAGGCATTATGTTCAGACCTGATATCCTTAATTAAGAAAATTACAGTTGTCCCGTTTGGAAGTTCCTAAGAAATAATAGGACAGATAAAAGTAAAACATTTACAAAATTAAAGCAGCCATTTAGCAATGTAGTTCTGATGACTGCCTTTAAGAAAAAATATCACAAATTTATTTTATATTGGTGTAGTTCACCATAGACAAATTTGGGAGCTGGCATCTGAACGATACAATTACTGGTTTTAATTGGAAGAGTGCTGAAGGGTTTACTGCATTGAGGGTTTGACAGGTTGCCTGCAACCTGGGGAATCCACTTTTCCTTGAGTTATTGGTTGGTCTTCCTTTCTCTAATGCTGCCTTTAAAGATACAAAAGCCAGTAGCTTCTCAAGTTTTACAGTTCATGCCATTAAAGACAATGATCTGCCATACTCTGTGCTTTCTTCCCTTCTGTTCTAGGCTTGTCCTTTTAACCCCAGCCTTTATAGCACGGCTGCTGATCTGCTTTGTATTTCCTGCTGGCAAACTTGTGCTTTTTTTTACCTATGTAGACTTACTCTGTTCCTCAGATAGATTTCTTCAGTGCTACCTTGGAAATTCAATTCGAATTTCCCTGGGTTTAACTCAGTTTCACCTTGACTGTATATTCCCAAATATTTTTTGCAGCATTACAGTATTCTGACTATCTTCTTAACTCAAACATGGACCTGTTCTGTGTCAACGACAGCAACATCCATTTCCACTACTGTAACTTAAAGCTAGACTGCTTGCCACATCTGTCTGCACTGAGGCAAACTCTCCAGAATGATTTTGTGTTCTTGAAGACATGTCGAGTGCTATATACACAAATAATGATTTACAACACGTTGAGCTGGTTTTAAATTATCCTTTCCATAGGAAGTGTTTACCAAAAATTTAAGAACCAATATAGCTTTGCCTTATATAAAGCAAAACCTATAATGTGTGGATTCTTAGCCATCACAGTCCTCACTTACTTGTTTTTCTTCATTCCCTCCCTCTTTCTTTCCTCTGGAAAGAAGTAGGAAAAATAGTGAATAGGAAGCAGTGGAGTGAATGGGGCAATTGCTCAAATTTTCCTCCTTCTAAAGAGTCTTGTTCTCTGTTTTCTTCCTCTCCCTTCCTCTGTTTATCACAAGAACACTTTTAAAATAGAAAGGAAGAAAGTAAAAGAAGTCCTAAATCTTTGCTTTCTAATCTTCCCTCTCCCTTACCACTAAGAAGGGGAATAAACCAATAAGATGCACATAAGAACGAAGGGATTTTTCCGTGTTTTCAAGACAATCTGCTCCAAAATCTTCCCAAATTAAATCAGTTTATTCAGTTCTGATCATTAATATTTGCAAGGTGATAAGATACAGAGGTTTTCTTTTAAGTGAGCAACTTGAGAACTTATTCTGTGCCTGAAGTTTCACTTTGAAGTTTCACCTTCTCCTTCCAAGGTCTTTAATGAAACAGCAGCTGTGGAAGTTTAGTTACTGCTGAATCTGCAGTAATGCCTTCTGCAGGAATCCCCCTGTCTTGCATATTCATGGAGTTTCTACCCTCTGCCTGTCTCTCTTCTCAAATTTAATTTGCCCTCAGCCCTTTGCAGCACGACACATCTCCCCAAGGAATTCAAAGGGATATTTGGCTTCCCTACATGGACAGAAATTGCATCTCCTCTGCTGAATCAGAAGATGCTCAGACCTGTGTCTGAACTGGATTTGCTGTGCATTCAGTGGTTGTTCTGTGAAAGCTTCCAAAGCATTGGAAGAGCAAGGATCAATGAAGAGTCCGTCTTCAGGAGAGCAGGGCAGAAATGCAGCCCCATTTCTCTCGGAATGGGTGGCTAACACAGCCACCTGCTTGTGACCACATCACAAAGCAGGAAATACTCTGTCAGTGGGGCTCCACCCTTTTCCCCATGAAACCTGCATCTATGCCAGGCACCCACAATACCAGACAAGTACATGATGGAGACCTGCAGCTCAAAAGCAGTGGTCCCCACTGATGCAGCACCTCCAGTGCTGAGCAGTGCAGGTGTCAGGCACAACACAGCTGGGGGGGTGATGGAGGGAGGTTTGTGCTGCCAGGCTAAAGGCAAAAGTACAGTTTGAGGTCACGACTGTATTTTCCTCCAGGACTTTCCACAGGATGGCATCTGCTATCTCCCACCAAAACACAGGCATATGTTCTGTTAGCCAGTGTCAGCAAACTGCATGGTGATGGTCACATTTCTCCTCACACAAGCAGAGAACTTTATCACAGTGAATGACTACAGTATTAAACCAAATGTCATGAATTGGTTAAACCCCTCTGAAGAATTAGACCTTAGTTTCTATTTGTCTTCTTTCTTGGAGAAAAAAATCAGAAAACTAATGCTATTTCTTTAGCTGCAACAGAAAACAGAACTGAGAAAATTATTCTGGAAGTTGAGAGGCTTTCTTATAATATTATTGCAAACTTTCTCAAACTGAAAATGTTACAGTGAAAATGCAATGCACTTCTGCTTGCTCTGCTATAAAGAACAGTAATTCCTCCCAGGAGAGGACAACAGCATTCCAAGAGCTTTTGCTGTCCTAGATACAAGATTTCAGCTATCACCTGGCAGCAGTGATATATTCAGGAATATATTCAGGAATCTTTGCTAGAAGGGAGAGAAAAGAGCAAACACCTACAACTCCCATGAGATGCTCTTAACACATGTTGCAAGGAATTAATAGAAGTGATTTGATTCTACACCTTCTATGCTCCAGTTGAGCTGTCTGTGGCTTCCAACAACTAGTGGGACTGCATGTCTGGAGGGTAGTTTTTTTTATTTACATTTATTTACATGTTTATTAGTTGCAAGCACTTTTCCAAAAACCTACCTTAGACCACTACCAAGGGGAGTATTGTCTGCTCAATAAATACAATGCGGTTCCAGCCACCAGGACACAAGACTGGGGACTAAGGCTGAACAGGTCAGAGAGGAACAGCCACTCACTAACCTCCACACTAGTGCAGCATTTCTTGGGAGTGGAGCAGCACCAGGCAAGTCTTGGGCCAGGTGACAGTCAGAGAAAAGGCTGCACTCACCTGCCAGCTCTTCCAAGCTGCCTTTAGCACAGCTTTGAGTATCACCTGGACCTGTGATCTGACCATTCAATGACTGAATTAATTTATTTATGAGTCAGAATTGATGAACTGCCCTACACAAGCAGGTATAGAAGCTGGTACAGGTATCTTTCCAATGAGCTCTAAAGTAAAAACTTCAACCACAGAAATGGAGATTTCATAGCATCTTCCTAAGTGTCCTGGTATTGATCAGTGTCTGCATACTGCACCTTTGGTAGTTTCCTTTTGTATGCATGAATTCCTAACTTAGGGATTTCATAGAATGCAAGTTTGGAGTCCTATTATTTTATGGTCTATTAGGACAGAATACTACTTCAGTTCCACAGGCAAAGGAAGATATCCTTTACAAAGAAAGGGCAGAAAGTCCCCTAAGCCACTAATTCCAAAGTTAGGCACTGAGAAATATTTACATATATATATATATATATATATATATATATATATATATATATGCAGTATGCACAAACATGTACTGTATACAGGATGTAGCAAGAAGTAGGGTATTAATTTGGTATGCAACTAGGAAATGTCAAATTAAGTTTGCAATTCTTTATCAAGTTCAATGTTTGAAGAGACTTATTTATTAATTAAATTCTAGTCCAGCCTGTTTGTTAGACTTCAGTTACCTGTTTTCTTTAAGTAAAACATACTCAGTGATTAGACAAAGAAGTGCTTCTTTTGTTTTCTCTGCAATTTCCCAGCTTTACCAAAATTGTCTGTTCTCAGATACTATTCTCAGTCATGTTCTACGTACCTATGCAGGTTATTATCTTCAACATGGAAGAGTTCCCTCTAAAAAAGTATAAAACAAAAAACAAAAGAACCCAAGCCACGCCAACTCAACCTCCCTTATACCCTTTGATCTCACCAGTAAGACACCTCTACCTTGGTTATGACTTTTGCTCTGACTCTGTGCATGATTCAAAGAATATACACAAAAGCACAGCTGGTGTGCAAACAACTTCTAAAAGTTAATGTAGCAAAAACTACAGAAGGATTCGATGCTGCACAGTAAGTGTGCTCTAAACTTTAAGGGGCATTACAATTTCTCAGCACTATGCAAAGTGTGAATCAGCATAAAGTAGGTAAGAATTATTTTTGTTTTCACCAGTGCTTGAAGCTCTAAATTATGTTGAATGTAGCTAATTGTAGGATAGTTCTTTGAATAAGGAACAACATATTGTTGCACCAGAGTGCCCATATTTATTATCAAATCTTGACAGAGGTTTAAAAAGTCTGCTTTCAAAATGCTTTCTAGTTTTCAGTAAAAAATTTGTCTTTGTTTCTTATCAGTCTATTCCATTTCTCTCTGACAAAAACTATATTTATTTTCCCCAGGCTGTGTCTGTTTTACCCATCACAATAATCAGTAAGCAATTTCCCTGTCTTTATCCTGATCTATGAGATTTTCCAGACAATTTTCTCTCCCTGTCCTGGCCAGGAGGGGGACAAATTGCACAGCTGGACTTGGGGAACTTGAGATGTAGCCAACAGAATGTCTGCTGGAAAGACACTGTCTCCTTTCAGAAGTGTATAAAGTGATTATCACCATACACCTGCTCAGAAGCAATTAATCCCTGCAGCTGATGACCAAGGTGATCACACAAGTACTTGCAAGTGTAGATGAACCCATCAAGGAACTACATGGAAATAGCCAAGTTTATCATTTATTCTGAGCTGAGCACTCAATTCCCAGCTTACCTCAAAGGCAGAAACTCTGTTTCAGTTCACCCTTTATTCAATAAAAGTTATTTTGCTTTTCTGTCAAGTACAGCAAATTATTTAAGCCTCAACTTTAGTGGAAGGGCAATTTAATTAATTCACAGAGTTATTCTTTTAATTGGATTTGGGTGAATCAACTTTTCTGAAACTCAGAAAAGGGGGTTATTGGCTTGACTTCACAGATGCTATTCTTACATTTCAGCTAGCACCAGAAGCAAGGTTATTTCTCTCTGAGGATGTCAGTCTGAGACAGTGGCATCCACTGCATTTTTATTATCTTACTAATACAAAAATTCAAGAAAATCGAATGTTAAAATCAAACTCTTTCCTTCTGGATGCATTTTTTAATGATGGTAATATTAATTAGACTGACACTAAACTGATCATCAGGCAGTATTCTTAACTGTCCAGGAAAAAGTCTATTAAAGGGGAAAATATTCACATGTTGTTGATGAAATATTCTTGTCAACTTCATCATGCAACTGTAGTTGCACTGTCACCAGATTGATCCACCTGAGCTCAGGCTGGTAGATGACACCAAAGTCATGTCCACAGAAAGTGTCATCAGTTGCCTTTGCTGTATTAAGTAAAGTTAACTCAGTAAAACAGTGAAGAACAACCAGACTAGTCTGCACTAAAATAACATGTTCCTCCTGTATGCTGGCAGGACTAGGTAGTTGAGGACATATTACAAAACTAGGACTGAAACAAATAAAAAACTCTCAATAATCACCCTCTAACCTAAATCCACCATGTCTTGAGATGCAAGACATGCAAGAGATGCACTCTGTCTTTTTTAGCAGCAGTGAATTCTTGAGTCATTAGGAAGCACAGACCTATTACAGTCTCTGCTCCAAATATTAGGGGCTTCTGGATGGTGCCATAACATAAAAAATGCTCCTGCTTTCACTCCCCTTTCCTTCCCAGTGCACAGACAGAAGTGAGCAGTGTGTTTGTGTTTATGCACCATGTACTGTATACCATGCCTCATCTGAGTCTGGGGCTGAGCACATGGTCCCCGATGGCCCCAGAGATGGTGTGAAATGAGAATAGGACACAGTTCTTTCCTCCAGAAATTTCTAAGTCCAATAAGACAAGAAATAGGGTAAAAGGAAACAGAATGCAAAGGGGTGAAATAATGTCACCCAGCCTACCCACTGCCAGAGCTGGAACACTGCTTCTCTTAAAACCATGCAAGATGTTTTTGCACCTGCTTCTACAGGATCAGCAGTGAATAGTGTCACAGAAAGTCCCTCACAAGGGGGACATTCAGTGTTACCAAAGAGACTATGTATCTGAACTTCTTAAAAAGCATAAAAATCCCAACCTCACAACAACATAAAGTTCCTCTAACAGCAATATAAGACAAAATTGGAATTCAGGTAAGGCAATGAATTCGCATTCTATGGCTGCACTTGTAAACACCAAGGTAGATGTTGACATTTAATTTTCTTACATTTATATTCCTAAGAGGAATTATACGTTCAGTTTACACAGATTTATTGCCTTAATTGCTTAGCAGCTCTTGGTGTAATATTTAAAAGGTCAAAAAAGTTTTTAATACATATTGTGAGGTCCTGAGTCCCTCTGAATTACAATTATAAAGCCTTCCCTCTAAAACAAAGAGCAGTCTAGATGTGAATGTGCATAAATGAAATGGCTTCAGAGGTGGGAAGAAGAGGTAAGGGCTGCTGTGAAATGTGCACAAAAGCACATTTGTGGAGGTAAATGCTGTCCTCTCTGGGGGTAGAAATACGGATACGGAGTTGCATCTGAAGTCTTCATGTGTGAAATTCTCATTGCCTTTCCTAAGCAAAGACCCTGTGAGGGAAGGCAGCTTATTGTTCTGCTCCTAGGGAAGTCTGATAAGATCATCCACTCCCAAACACTGGGACTCAACTAATGCTTTCCATTCATACTTTATAGTAAAGGGAAAATTACGGGGTTTATCAAACAAAACTTTTTTGCAGAAAGCTATGCTCTCTTTCAAATGCTTTCAGGTTTTGGAGAAAAAATCCCTCCCTTTTCTCAATCAAACAGATACTCCTTTTTTCCAATGAAACATCAGTATTTTTTAAAGAACATTACTTTTCCAAACTGTTCTAGTAGATATCTTATGCCATTGACTAATTACGTCACTGATGATCATTTAGAGGTCAATATACAATCTTGTGTAGTGCAGGTTAGCTCTGCTGAAGTCCAACAAGCCATGGTCAGGCAACAAATTTTCCAAGATACTGTGAAGTCTGTAGTGCTGCACCCCACCATCCTCTCTTTGTTTGTGCCACCTGCTTGACCTGCAGTGATTAATGAACTGAGTCTTATACCTCTCCTTCCCCATTCAGATCAGGGCTGCACGCATCACTGGCCATGTGAGCATGGGCAGGAGTTTATTCCTTCTAAATCCCTTTGCTCATTTCCCACTTGCAAAAGGCCTGTACAGCTTATGAGCTGCCCACTGTGGCTAGATAGGAAATTGCTTCAATCAAACAATTTCCCACTCTGCGATGATGATATATATTGCAACTTCAGAGCAGGACTCCTACTGCTAATTTAACTTAATATGAATGTGCAACATCACAAAATCATTTGGCAACAGCAGTGTTAGGGTTCCAACCACAGCTGTTGCCATGACATGAAGGGGAGTTTAATCTTCTAAACCAGGGAATGATGTTTTAGCTGGAAATGTTATTGACTATGAAGAATTTAATCTGAAAATAAGGGTATGGAGTTTTTCAAACTACAGCATGTACATTACCAAACCAGTATGATACTACACTGATCACACTGTAGTTTTTACAAATCCTACCTTTATACTATAATTAGTACCTTTATTTTGAGTTCAGCTTTTCATCTGATTTTGATGGAAAAAAGACATGTCAGAAAATTAGATTCTCTGTGCTTCCTCAGACCATTATTGCTCAGAACAAAATTCACCATGACTGTACAAGCAGAAAATACAGCAGCATGTAAAGTTTTGTCGCCATCTTCTAGACTATCACATTAGAGCTCAGTGCTACAGATTAGAAAACACCTCTCCAGACATTGAATCTAATTCAATGCAAAACACTTGCTGTCATCTGCCTCTTTTTAAAAATCCTCATTCACAAGGTTCCCTGAGGTATATTTCTCCAGAAAGGGAAGGAGGTAAGACGACGAAAGAAAATTCTCTCTGTACTTCACCCTGTTTTTAGTCTACCCTTTTCTTGCTTAGACTTTGCTACTTTCATTTATACTGTGTCGAATTCTACAAATACTTCATGTCTCTATTGTATGTTCCTTCTTGTATACCTCCATTAACAATCCAATAAATTGAATTCTTCCTGTTAAGCCCCTACATCTGCTGGGGTTTGTTTTAGACCTGGTATGTCCCGCTTCCATTGTACAATAACACTAAATTGTGTATGTCTGCAGAGGGATGTCCCATCTTCGACCCACAGAGCTTCACCAGGGTAGGAATGAAAACCAAACAGTTCACTGCAACTAAAGCTGGGAGAAAAACTCTACCAAACCTCAAATCTATATATTATTCCAACCTGCTTTCATTTTCACTAAGAGGCAACTTTGAAGGACTAGCCTTTTATACAGATTAAATTTAAAGTTTTATCTAGAACTTTCACTCCCAACTACTCTATGCTGGATTTACTTCACAAAAAAAAGTCTCACTGTACATTTGCATTGAATATTCAGTAATTAAAAGCTGGCCAGCACCTCTCCACACACAGTAAGCCCTCCTCAGAATGCACCCACTCAACCTGTCCTCTCTCAGGGCATGTTTGCCGCTTTATCACTGCTATTTCTCAACGCCTCGTGTCCTCCACAACGTTTCTTCAACAGCAGCACTGCAATCCCTATGTGGCTTCCAGGCTGGGGTAGAGGATGAGTGGTATCTCTCTTTCTAACAACGCTGCAGCCAAAGCAGATCACAGCTGAAGGCCTTGCCCTTTCCTAGCCTGGCTTCTGTTCTGCCATTCTTCAGATCAGTCTAGCTAGAGTGAAGAGACTGGGAATTCTAAATCCTTCAGCAGACCATCCAAAGTGATAACCTTCCCTTTAAGCAAGAAAGTGCTCTGTTTTATTATAAGAGGTCTGTAGCTTTACCAGTTGCTGCTGCAGACAGAAGATTTATTCATCTTAAGTGAGAAAAGAGACTTGCTTTTCGAACCAAAAGAGGATTTTTAAAATTTTATTTAAGACAAAGCCCAAACTATTAAACTGTTCCTGTATGGGTGTAAAATATACCAGATCCAGTACAACATTTTGTAAATAAATCTGAGAAGCAGAGACATGGGACTCCTTGCAATTTCAGATTAGTTTTTGAAAGCAATTTCTCAAGGCACTTCTGTGGGAGGGAGTACAAGCCCTCAGAAAAGCAGCACGGTGAGTGAACAAAGGAGTCAAAGCTAGGGTAGCCAAATGTACAGGTTTCTGCAATGAAAACACATTCAGTAACCTATAAAACATACTGATAGGGTTGAAATCAGCAGGTGCAACAAATACAGATAACAACATACCACAGGCCAGGCACCCCATGAGTATAATCTGCCCTGTAAGTCTGCCCAAGCATAGTTTTGGTTTTTTTTCCCCAACAGTCAAGAACAATTCAACATTTCTTGAGGTTCTGGGACATAAAAAAGCTGTCAGAATTGCACTTGGGGGCAGCCCTACTTTGTTTTGCTCATTTATTTTTATGTGTAGGACAGGGTAAGCACCTACAAATATTTTCCTGCCCGGAGCAGGAAGGGGGATAGTTGCTGGTTCAGCAGCTCGAATTGCTTCACACGAAGGAACTGCCCTTGCTCCTGTGCTCAAGCAGTCATGCAGATAACAATTATGCAAATGCCTGTCCATGTACCATGCAAGCTCCAGCTGGACTCTGTGCAAAATAAGATTGCTTGCAGTGTCCAAAACCCTGCCCAAGCACACGCAGCTGGAACAAGGGATGGCGACACCACTATGACTAATAAATGCAGGCTATCAAATAATCAAGGAACTTCTGACGTCAAATGTATTTGGGAAATCCTACCACTGTGCTCTGGGAAATTATATTCATTTTTTTTCCTGGATGCTTATGGGTGTGGCAGTGTCAAAGACTTAAAATAGGAAGGGTCAAGTTTGCTTAACCCTTACATACTTGTTTTCTAGAGACTATTTCCATCAGAAAAATCTAGATTGCACATTTAAAGAAAAAGAAAAACACAGAAATGTGGCTAAAATCCTATGAGTAACAGGGCAGCATAAGAAATGTGTAAAAACTGCTCAGAAACAAAACAAAACAATCATTATTTTTGCATTCTAGTCTGTTCCTAGTGGGTTGCTTGATGCTTCTCTGGCTGTTACCTGCTGGGATATTCCTGTGACCATTCAGCACCACAGACCTAAAACCAAAACCAGCTGGCATATAAGGCTTCCTTATGCTAACTGCAACAGTATTTTTCAGGATATCTGTCATCCTGGAGGAACAGGCAGGATCCATGAAGATGAGGTGGTTTACACTACTTTATCTAAATATTGTAGATCCAACTGCACACTCCTGGGTTTCTCCTCCAGAGGCTTATTTCTGTAATCGCACACTGCTCTCCTTCTAGTGCTATAAACTAAAAGAGGAATCCTCTAATAGAGACTCTCCTTAGAGTTTGGAGTCCTCTAGCTCCCCTGAGGGGAGTTTTTTTAAATTCATTAAAGCTCATATCTCTGGCAATCTTCTTTGTAACAGTGCCATGTCAAGTCATGCCGAGCACATACTGGTGGAAGACTTTTCCATCTTAATGTCTGTTCACTCTGCTCCATCTTACCATACCTCATCTTATCATCCACATCAAGCCATAGTCTCAGTACAGAAGAATTTTCCAGATTATTAACCATCTTTCCAGTTACAAATGCAGCTTTCCCATGCTCTCTGCTGCAACATGAGGATTGCTTTTCTCACCCTTCACACCCAGCAGGTGATCAAGTCAATTGACAGTGCTACCAGACCACTTCTTTTCCCCCCACTATCCCTTACTGATGTATCATTTCCTGCTACCTATTTGACTTCCCCAGTTTGGCCTTCCAGTGTAATCACTGATAAACATTCTTCAGCTACCCTGCCCAAAAGCACCTATTTCCCACTGACCCCCAGTCCTCGAAAGTATTTATCTAGCTTTATTCCCTTCACCTGTCACAATCTCCTCCCATGCCTTACTTTTCCCAAACCTTTTTAACACAGATGGGGTTAATGATGAAATGAAACAGCTGAGAAGTCGGAAGGGCAAAAGCTTCTCATTCACTTCCTCTTTTTTTCCCCCTCTCCTGTTTTTAAGGGAAAAAATCCAAACACAATTTAAAGGACTGAATATGGCTGAAATTACACTGGAGGGGACAATCTGTTCCAGCTCAGAAGGTGGTGGGAAGAGAGTCCAAACAAAAGGAAATTGTCTATCTCCTATTGTAAAATGGAAGAACAATTGTAATAATTGTCTTCCATTCTGTATGCAAGGTTTTGGCAAACCTGTCCTGGCTGCTGTATTACCATCAAAGCTGAAATGCTAAGATGTATGCCCAGTGAGAAACTGTAAAAGCAGAGCAGCAAAAAGGATGCGGGGGCTGCACGAGGGAAGATTTGAAAGGCTAACTATGAATACAACTGGGCTTAAACCCTTCTGCAAAAGAAAAGGGACAGCGATTTTCTTATCAATATTTGAAGGGTCTGCACACCAAGGGGAGTTACCTCCTCCAGGAGAAAGGATGCAATTAGGAACAGTGGATGAAATCACAAGGTGAATTTAAACTGCCCATTGTGAAGGGAACAAAACCAAAATCTTTTTACAAAGGAAGATATTTTAGGAAGCAGGCAGCCCATTGCTTGGAGTGTGGAGACTGATCCAACAGAAGCATGCTGCTTGCCTCAGTCCTACACTGCCAGGGGCACACAGTAGCTGACCTAATGGGGTTTTTGCATCTATTCACTCCAAGTTCTGAATTAAATGACCGCAAATTCAGTATTTGTATGTATTTATTAAAACAGTTTACAATTGTACTTCCAAGACAGAGTTAGGTTTGTTCAGCCTGAAGATGAGACCTCACAGTACCTTCCAATACCTAAAGGGGGCTACAGGAGAACTGAAGAGGGACTTTTTACAAGGATATGTAGCGATAGGACGAAAGGAAAAGGCTTGAAACAGAAAGAGAATGGGTTCAGATTAGACATTAGGAAGAAATTCTTTCCTGTGAATGTGGGGAGGCACTGGAAGTGTTTGCCCAGGGAAATTGTGGATGCCCCATCCCTGGCAGTGTTCAAGGCCAGGCTGGATGAGGTTTTGAGCAACCTGGTTTAACGGAAGGTGTCCCTGCCCATGACTGTCAGTACATGATCTTTAAGGCCCCTTCCAACCTAAACCATTCTATGGTTCTATGGCTGATTCGCTGCTCTGTGCCCCACAGCCTGGCATCACTTTACTTTCCTCTGTTGCCAGCACAAGTGTTGCTTCAATTATTAACGAAGGAGTGGGTTTTTTAAAGCTTTACTTATCCCAATATATTAAATCTGTCTTGGAGTTGTACTACTGTGTAATTAAATTTAATGCATTTGAGTTGGAGGCACAAATAAGGAGGATGCTGCAGTACTAGTGTAATGATGGGATTTTTCTCCAGCTGATGACACACACCAGAGCGTTTCCAATTTTCAAATTGTGACTCTAATGGTTCATTCCTGTTCTTTAGGAGGAGGCATGTGTAAGGCAGAGAACCTTGTAAAACAAGGTGCAAGCACTGCTTGTTTTGTAAAAGTCAGTAGCTACACAGCTTATGTGAACCCAGATCAATAGCTCACCCCAGAAGCTGGGTGGGGGGACATTCAGAAAGCAGACTTCAGGTGGTAATTTGCTATTTAGTTTGGACTGTACAGAGCTTACTGATCTCCCTTGCCAGCATGCACAGACATTAAGAGAACTTGGACCAACATATATAAACATCCAAAGAGCAGCAGGAGGATGGGAAAATTAGGAATCCTGTCCTAGACAGCTGCAGGCAGGAGGCTCATGTTTGCGTTTTTCTGGAGCTCAGGAAATTTCCAGTCTGGACAGTGAGGTGGGTTGCTCTGGCTTATTTATTTTGGAGAACCACCTATAAGTCCCAGCAGGTAATGTGCCCCCATGCCAGGAAGCACTTTGCAGACTGTAGCCCATAAAATAGGATCTGGATCACAGCTTTTTAGATTCACAGACATAGTTCATGCATTTTGACACAGGAACGTCTGTCCCACATTTTCCAGATTACATTTTGCGGGAGTTGAGTTCTCCATTAACTTCACATTAATGGTAATATTAGTGAAAAATCAGTGAATTCACTGTGAGGAAAAAGTTCTTGCTCTTAAAGAGACTTCCTTTATTTGTCTTGGATCATGTCATTTTCTTTGTTCACGTATCACCAGCGCAGGATAAGTCAAGCCGGATGCAGCAGTTCAGCAGCCTGATATTTAAGCACATATTTACAGGAAAAAGGCATTCCCTGAGCAGCTCTTGACTCAGGACTCGGACTCTTCCAGGCTGGCAGGGCCCAGGGGTTTCAGCCATTATGCAGGGCCACAATACAAGGCTTGTCTCCTGTCAGGCATTTGGGTAGATGCCCGATTTATTTTCAGAGGCAAATTTCTGGCATGAATCTTGCATTTTAATGCCATGCATTAAATTAAACACTACACAGAGAGCATCAAGGAAGCAATTCAGCTCTCTTGTGATGTACTGATTCCACCTATCTTGTGCCAGGTATGTCTCATTGCCTTGAAATTTTACAACACCACAGAACCTTTTGATTTCTGTTCCCTTCATGGTGGGCTTCTTGGGCACAAGGTATAAAGCACAAATGGCAGAAATGTCCTCATAGAAGAAGTGTCCCTTCAAAGTCAATGTGCTATAGGCACTTCTGTTATTTTCACTCCCAAAATGCCCTTCACACAACTTCTGACTTCAGTAAACAGTATGTTGCTAAGAAGTGAGTTGTGTTCATAACAACTCTATGAGGCAACCAGGAAAGGAGATACATATTTCCCACTGCCTTTTCTTCCCTAGATTGTGCAATTCCAAAACGCCCTATAAATAAAACCAGACACATATAAACATACAGGCTCCAACCTCTGCCAAGCAGTACATGATGAGACTTCCAGTGGCACCCGGAGCCGGCCTCTGCAACCCAAAGATCACGAATCCCTGTTCCGAATTTGTTCCTCATTGCAACCTGTGCAACTAATTATGACTTCTTGCCCACGCATAGTTTCTACTGAAAGCACATGTCCATTCCAAGCCTTCCTTTACAAAGGCAGGCTCTTCACTGTTTTTTCTCAGGCTGTCATGGGATTTCCATTGTTCCAGGTATTGAAAGTCAGTCTCAGACAGGAGAGTATACTGGCACAGTGCCTCAGGAAATGGCAGTAAGATCACTAAGGACGAGATTCTGGACCTGGCAAAGATAAGCTGTTTTCCTCCTGGAAACATGCTGAAGTGAAAATAGGAGATTTTCCATTTACATTGATTTACCAGTGGTTTGAAGGACACTATGCTCCCTTGCCAAGCTCTCCTTTTCTTAGTACAAACAGGGACATGGGTCTAAGTTACTTGGAGCAATTTTTCTTCTGCAGCATGCCTGACAAACACATGGAAACAAAACAGTCTAAGAATACTGAAGGCATTAAAATTGGTACTTGATAGTGTATGAAAGCCAAGAACATATTAAAATTTTAAAGAAAGCCCTACAGGACCATGAAGATTCTTTTGGAGTTTTGTTTTTGCATGGTTTTGCATTTGAAGTAACAAACTTCAAACCATGGATGTGGGAAAGGGTCATTCCTGAGCTTACAAGGGAGTTTCTGTCAAAGACTAATCTGATGCTGCATGCCTGATACCTGACTCATGGATCTGCACATCAGATCATGATAGATCTTCCTTCCCTCCCCTTCTTTCCTTCATCCATCAAACACAAAATCTTTCTCTAGCTTCCTATACACCCTTCACTTTCTGTTATGCAGGTCCTGCCACTTTGCAGCAGCCCTTGCTCCTGGTATCTCTTCACCTTATCAAACCTAATGTCTACTTTCACAGCTGCATTTTGGAGTGCCTTCCTTTTTGCCTATGACACTCTCACCATGTGAGAGCTGTGGCATGGGTCCCAGTCAGTCACTGCCCTCATGTCTCAGGAATTGCTGTCTGGGCTTTCCAGGATGCCTCCCACCCTTCCTGTGGGGAGCCCAAGGGTGCTCAGGCATCCTCCCTGCCCTTGCAGCCATGGAACTGGCAACCTTGAAGGTCTTTCCTTGGTGGTATCTCACAAGGGATAGCTGCCTGGGCTACACGATGTGCTAGCAGCCATCCTCATGAGGAATATGTATGTTTTGGGAATATGTACACTCTGGTCCACATTATTCCTAGTGCTGTGCCCAAACACACGTATCTTCTTTGCTCTGGATCATACCAGTACATCTCTCAGGACTTTCTCACAGATGACCAGGGCAGAGCAGCAGCTGACTGGGATTATTTGGTGTGCATTAGCTCAGCGACTCTGCATGTACTACAGAAGACTGCAGTGCCCTATAATTTATTAAATAGACATCATGAAAACTTGTGGCTGGAGGAGAGGGGATAACTTTCACCATTCAGCACTTTCATGCTCCTAATGGTAATGACTGTTCCCTCATTCCTTTCTCTCATCAGCAGCTCTCAAGGAAGCATCATTAAGACAGCATATTCCAGTACAAGAAAGACATCAGGCTCAGTTCATTTAAAAGACATATTTTAATAAAGCTAACTTAACATTCAGATGAGAGGTGCCCTCAGGGATTCTTGTGCCTGCCCTGCATGGCTCTAATACTCAGATGTAGCCCATGTCTGCATAACATGAGTGTGTAAATCTGGAGATGTCCAGTGAGTGTGGATTTTCCTAAAAGACTCTTAACATAAGTCAGCCTTTCATTGCACTCCACAATACAGTGGTGTTCTGACATATGTTTGAATGACATAAATTAAATTACATAAAGCAATCAGTTCTTCACTTGCAGTCTAATTTACAGTACTTGCTTCCCAGGTGGAAATTGATAGTAAACCTGATATTTGGATCCTCAGTGGACTCAAAAATGAGTCAGAAGAAAATTAAATCCAGAATGTTTACAGAGATATCAAACTTCACTGGAAAAATATTTTATATTTTAGTAGTCTTCCACTTGTTTCTTTAAGTGGTTCAGTGCTTTAACTAAATACTTTTGATTGCCTTAATTTTTCTAAAGAAAAACATTTAGAATTCCAGTGATATTTAGGAACCAGAACACAGATAAAGCACTATCTGTTAAACTAGGTAAATTATAACAGCTCCTTTTACAAATCAAGCTGTTGGGCTTTGTGATCTCTCTAGGATATTCACAGCAGAATTCTGCAGGCTCTGAAGAGGGTACCTGTTCACATGTTGTATCTAAAGGAGAAGGTGGGAATTAGCTCCATTACTAAGTGAAAAGGACACTACATTTCCTCCAGAACACCTTAAATTGTAGTAAAACCATTCTGTGAGAAACACAGTATTTAAAATACTGGAAGTTACAGCAAAATATCAGCACATTTATTAGAGCCAACTAGTTCAGACAGCACAGTGTCTAGATGTAACAGACAATTTACACAGCTGGAGGTAACATAGTTCTTATTCTGCATTTTGTAGATCTGTCTTGGCTTCCACTGTTTTAAGAACCAGACACTACTCTGAAGATACAATCAATAGCTGGACACGTGAATCGCCACCTTCCATGAAATGAGTAGAGGGTGGGACCCAGCTCAGCAGCCTACTGAAAGACTGGCCCTAAATTCACTGCCACAGCATCAGTGGAAGCAATCACCATTCCATGGAGGGAACTGTTTCTCTATGCACCCCCAATTTAGGTGCACATCTACCTTAAACAGGCAAACTGGATCCCAGCATGTAATGCCAACCAACATTCCTGGCAAGCCATAGTCACAATATCATGACTGATATTTAATGGTTCCATCAGCCAATGTGTCTGTGTTGCTTGTTTGCACCTCCTTGCCAGTGCAAATTGCCCAAACAACCTTGATTTAATGATGGACTATTATGCATGAAGAAAACAATTTTTCTTATTTCACACAAAATTAGACCTACTGGGGACTGTCCTTTACAGAACTCTTGCTTACATCCATTAAAGCTTTTCTAATCAGGCAAATGTAACTAAACAAAACATGATACCAAAAATCTTAAGCTTGCCAACGAGGAATAATTGCATATTTCTAGAAAAAATTTCTATTTCTAGAAAATTAAATAACAGAAATTCATGCTAGTTCATGCACTGCTTAATGTTTTCCACTTTGATTGTTATAAATTACATACTGTAACTCAATAAGTTGGAAAAATGTGTTATCCCAGGAATAGCAGAGGAAAAACATAACAGCAGTCACCTGCCAGATGTAATAGAGAGTTGTAACAAATAGCAGCTATATCTATTTCTGTATATATATTTTTATATATGTAAAACTTCAGGGCTGCAGCTGTTTGATTCTGCCAAATGTATGGAAAGTAAAAACATTTTAATCATCACCCTTTTGGTGCTCACCTATTTCACAGCTCTGTGCTACTGTCTGCCATACACTGGTGAACCCATGAGCCTCTAGGAAGTACAAATATATTTGGGTTAATCCCTGCCACCACGAAATGCTGCAAATCCAAAAGAGTTGACCCACATCTTTGGATTCAAAATTGATTTTTTTTCTCTTAAATGCTTCTCCATCCATCAATGTCCAAGTGTAAATGTAGGAAGGTCCTTATGGATTCATTTCACTCTTGTGTTTCTGTTTATATGCTACCAGAGAAATGAGAGTAAAAAAGTAGCCCAGAGAAATATGGTCAAAACATTGTCTGGAACTCAAAAAAAAATTGAAATTGCTTTTGTCTTCCTTTTGTTTTCATTTTCCTTTCTACTGATCACCAAAGTGATGGAAGTTATTTGAAGAGGGGAAAGGAAGAAAGGATGAAGTGCCCCCACCACCTTCTGCAACGTCTACCACCTGATAAAAGGCTTTTAAGCTGTAAGGTTCCCCAGACATGATGCTGTCCTGGCAGAAAGTTCCCACAAAGCCACCTTTGCAATATGGTGCATGATTTTGGTCACCCTATTAAAAGATGCTATTTCATTGGGTAACAGCTGAGGTGAGACAGGCTTTGGATGATGACCAGTGTTAATTGTGGGCAGCAAGTGCATCTTTAAGCAGTAAGCTGATGCAAATCAAGTGGAAAAGGCTCACTACTGCTTGGAAGTTTAAACTGAGGAAAAAAATAATGGAAGAGATTCAGGTATTAATGCATGGAATATGGAACTTTATATCATGGGATTTGAAGCGATGTGAGTCAGGATGCAATGAAATTTTACCTACAGAAAAACTGGCCAAATTACAACTCAGCTGACCATAATAAAACATAATATTGTCTCAGAGCAAGCCAACCTATCAGCTCTGAAATTAAAATATTCAAAACCACGCAAGTTTTAGTAAATCAAACGTCTGCAGATGCCTCTGGTTGTATAAAAGGTCATAGTTAGGTACATAAATAGTTAATATTTACAACTGAGAGCAAGACATGGAGAAGAACCTTTCCCTTCAGGTTTCACTAAAATAAAGCATAGATTTTTAGAGGGATTTCTTTAAATAAGGCTGCACAGTTCCTCCTTAAAGCTTCAGAGGCCATTCATTGGACAAAAGGGGATATTCTCCAACAGTTCAGCCTCTGGTGGAAAATAAAGTTTCCACAAAATCAACTTTCTATTCAAGGAAAAAATCAAATCAATTTTGCCCAAAGCATTCAGGTTTCCTTTGGGAAAATCAAAACAAAATATTTTCTTCACTACATGGGCTTGACCCAAACCAAATGTTTCAGTTTATTTTGTAGCTGAACAAGAATATTTTATTTCAACTCACTTCAACTTGAAACTGCCTCTGGGTGTGCTGTCATGGTGGATATAAATTGCCCAGGAGAATCTGGGAATAAAACAATTTGCATCCCAGCCGGTTAGCTGGCTCATAAGAAAATATTATTAATTCAACAATATTAAAGTATCATATTTAGAAAAACAAGACTGAAGCAAAAATATTTGGATACTTCCAAACCAAAGTCCTTCATAACTTTTCCTCTCATGAAAAAATTTTGATACAGGGAAAGAAATGTTTAAACAGGTAAAATTGCACCTGAGAAAAATAAATAATTCTGACTCTTATTTCCAGCCAACTAATCATTGCATCAGCTTTATGCCACAGTAATTCCATTGAGCTCCACTGGAAAGACACAACTTAAAGGGGTTGAAAGTACAAGGTTACCAATCTGACCTCGGTGCACAGGATTAGGCAGATAAAAAGATGTGTCTCAAGGTGCTCTGGTTTCTCTTTCGCATTTAACTTCCCTTGCACAGGAACTCGTAGATCCTGAAATAATAACGTGGTTAGAAAGGATGAGACCCCACAAATCCTCAGAAATATGGCACATCTTTCCAAAACTCATGGATGAATGAGACAATCAGGCTTTTAAAAGCAAGACATGAATTCAGCTTCACCTACGATTGAACAGAGGTTGAAACTAGCATTAGTGTGTGGAATAGACATGAAAATTTAGAGAGCTTCATTTATATATATATATATTTTCTTATTACTTAGAAATTATAGTTAAACTGAGTTATCCCAGCTTTCCCTTCAGCCTCAACTTCTAATATTCAGTTGTCATTCAAAAGCAATCCAAAGCAACTTAATACAGACATCCAGTTTCACAGCAAAGACTTCTACAACATCACATCAATTACCTCAGATTTACAGTCATCAGGACACAGGGCTCTGGTGTTGCAACACCCAGCTTGCTCAGGATCATCACCTGTGAACAGTAAGGCTGAGGGATGCTGCTCCAGAATGGTTTTTGGAAGGCTCATGTCAAGATCCCTGCAATGGCATGGGTCTAGAAGGCCAAGAGGTCCAGAATGAGCTCAACTGCATCAAAAAGAGAGCAGGGGTTTCTAGTTATTAGTTCTGGTTTGTAATAGCTAGCCTCTGATTCATGTCCAACAGCCATGACGAATGCAAAGAGAGACACCAATAGTCTTGACTCCAACACAAATTATTCCCATTCCACTTGCCTCACTTTTAGATATCGGAGTGATTGATTAACATCTGCAGTTACTACTACATTTACTGATTACAAAAGCTATTCAGAACACCAGAGAACAATGGCAAACTGGGTATTTTTACAACTGAAACAATCCTGAGATTGAATGATGTAAACTAGGTTTTTAACTTCTCCTCTTTCAGATGAAAATTGTTGAAAAGCAGCATTTCTAGGAAGTGTTTATGTGCACCATGCCAAGCATAAAAACCCTGCCCAAGAGAACAGAATAATGTCCTAGAAAAAATTCCCAAGCAGAGCTAGGGAACAGGGGAGAGGCTACAGGGGAGGGGCTGTCATGAATTTGTTATGTTGGTGCCTTCCAGAAATTAAAAAGCAATATGCAGTCTGTTCCCATGCCAGCTGTGTTTCTAGAGACTGCTTTCTGTCTACCACAGACCACATTATTGCCATTTTCAGCTAAGATTTCACTTAATTTACATAGGCTGGGACAGACTGCAGCTGTCTGCGTTTAGCGCAGACGCGCTGCCTGGGACTGCAGGTCGCAGCGTGCCAGGCTCTGCTGCTATCAACTTGCAAGCTCGTTTGTTTAAAATGGAACATCATGGGACCTACAGTTTTCCGGAGCTTGCCACCTTTAGGAAAAGCAATGGTCAAGGCTGGTTTAGACATGACTGATCACCTAGGAGTTGTTCCACACTGAACTCTCAAGGTAGAGCTCATGCCTGGTTTTGCAGAGGGATGAGAGCCCTGGTACCTCCTTTTACTGGGCTCTGCAAACAAAAATTGGACACTTTTTTTGCTTGATACCTGCAATGATACCATATGGAAGGAAAACAATTTTCAGGTTCTTGGGAGGAGGTGAGACAAATGACTTTTGCAGTCAAAATAAAATAAAAATCCTGAGATAAATAATACAATAAATTCATGATCAGTTGGACATCCAACACACTTTGCTAGAAGATCATGGATTTGTTTCTGATATATCAACCTACACAAAACTGGTTTCTAATTTATCCATGCTTCATGTGCAAACCTTAAAAAACTTTTAATATACCTGTGCCTTAGTTTCACATATGCCAAATTACTTTTTGGGAGGACAGCTCAGTTTTCAGAAGGCACTCAGACCTTGTGACAGACACTTGTGTCTACAGCTACAGCAAAGTAAACAGTGCAGTCCTTATATGAACAGCTTATGACTGTAGCTCCAACGGTCTTAGGCAAGGCAACATTCATCTGGCTTGCACTTCACTTTAATATCCTTGATGTCCAGAGTAGAGCTGCAGTTTTAAATGAGTCATTGTACACCTCCAACCATGAGTTTGTCACGGTGCAACTCAGGCCAGGTTTGGAAGAACTTAACTTCTGTAGTAGGTATGCAAATATGACTGTAAGTCAATTATCTTAACTCCATAAATTGTGAAAAGCCAGGGCTCACTGATCTCTCCTGCAGGGCAGTGGACTGTTTGCCAGGGTCTTCACTTCGAGTAGAAGCTCTCAAGGTTACTCCTTGGAGTTGAGAGATTCCTTGACTTAAGACATTCTCAGTAAGTGATTAATAGCATGCTAAACTTTGAAATCTTAGCTAAGTGACACAAAGGATTGATTGTGCACATATTATCCTTGAGACATAAACCACTGACTAAGTGTGGGACTAAGTTTGGAATTAGGTACACATAAACTCCCTTCTGAGAAGGATCTTAGAACACAAGGAGGCCTTTCTGAACTTCTTAACTCAACGGGGGTCTCTTTCCCTGCCTGTTTTGTCTCACCCTGTCCTCTATGCCATAAATAATCAAGTGCACCTTGTCATCAGATCTTATTAAACCCGTCACATTTACCATCAAGCTTTGCAAAACCACTGGGTTATATCAATAAACCTACCGCTACTTCTTTCTTAGGAGTGACATCCATGATGTATCCATGACTGTTATGCTATAGCTGTCATAGCCTAGAGCCAGCCCTCTAAGAGAACACACGAAGGTTGTGTGTTTCCTCACAAAGGCTGTACATAGCCCTAGCCAAGGGGTCCTGTGCCCTGTTTTGCACAGTAGCTGCATTCAGCAGAAGTGGAGCCCACCCTCTGCATCAGATATACACCCTCATGTTCATGGACATGGCTGCCAAACCCTCTGGAGCATGGATGCCAAATTCACTTGGTGAACACAGTAATCCATTTGGTTATTGTGTGAGAGGGGAAAGGGCCTCTTCTGGCTCCTCCATGAGACTTCCAGGGCTGAAACATTTTTTGTTAAACTCAGCATTATCACCTTTTTTTACCAGTTTGTGTTGTCTGATAGTCTTCTGGACTCATCTATGGGACTGGGAAACTTTAGGACTGGAATGACACACTTCCAAGTCCCAAATGGGCATGAGTGGGAGCTACTGCCTTGTCTGCCCCATCTTGCTGGGTTCATCTGTGAATAAAACTGGCTCCAAAGAACTTTACTGTGAAAGGCTTTCTGTAACTGTGCCCCACTGATCTGAATGGGCTGCAGTGTGTGCTGAGACTCGTTTTGGTAAGGTTTGGATCCATGAAGAGATTAGCACGCGTCAGCTGAGCTGTAGTAACACTCTATGTGTTTGAAGCTCCCTGAGATCTGCAGCAGGGTTAACAGTGCTGCACATAGAGCTGAGCTATGGAAGCAGCCTGCAGCCCCTAAGGGCCTGCCAGGACCCACAGGTACCCAGTGACACTGGCACCTCTCTGAGCTCTCACTGTAAACTGCCTGAGCCTGCCTGCTTAAAGCCATTGCCCTTGGCATGAGGGAAAACTGCAATATATTTCAGGATGTGCAGGGGAGCAGCAGACCCACTTAGCTGAAATTTTGACAACTGTAAGTCTCAGAAAATCTGGGAGCAGGTTTCGTGTTAGGTGGCAAATTGAAGAGTTGACTATTTTTTCATGCGTGTCCTAGCAGTGGAGGTACAAGGGAGAAGCAGTGTCAGGCTGTTTTGTTTCCCCTTTGCTCTATACACACTTTTCTTTACAGAACTGCTTCATTTGGGACACCTGCTTGGGACAGGCTGCTGGAGTTAGCTGTTACATCCACCTCCTGACAAATGAGTATGACATCAGAGTGACTTCAATTTTTTATTAATATCTATTGCCAATTTCATTCATATGTCAGCACAGATCTGGAGTTAAAACTGAATGGGACTGAATATTACACCTGCCTTTTAAGGCTGGTGGAATTCCCCCTCTTTATGGAAAAAACTTCTCACTTACATATTTCACTAGTATCTACCATCACAAACCTTAGATTTTGTCTCTCTCAAGCTTGCATCCTGTAAATCCCTGTAATTGCATGCAGCTGTTTGTGAGCCATCCGCTGCAAATTGAAAGCATGCATTGAAAAAGCCCCCGAGCAGAAAACCTCTGAAAGACGCGCTGAAAAAGCCGCTGGTTTACCAAAAAGACCCTCTCTGCTCTGCCCTCCCCTGCCCTCCTCTGCTGTCGCTACCTTGCAGTTTATGACATCCAGATAGTGGGAGGTCTGACAATCCGAACAAGGCAGCAAGCAAGAAATTCCATTCCCGTTGCAATCAGTAATTCCTCCGTGGAGGCTGCTTTTCCGTGAGTGTGTGTGCGCGCTTTCTTTTGTGTCACTTCAAGAAGGGCTCTGATATTATTACTGCTTTAAATATAGCTTGCCCTGGGGCGGGGAAATGCACAAGGAAAGAGCCGGCTAGCAGCCTATCTCTCAGAAGAAAAGAGCAAGCCTCGCAGCACAGGAACTGGCTTCACTGAAGGGTGCAGTTTAGAAGTGAAAAAACTATTTGAAATAGCACCGTTGTGGAGGAGACTGAAGAAAAAAGACACGGAACTGGCTAAACACAGTGAAGAATATGGTAAACCAGGGTGCAAAGTGCATCTATTTGCAGTTTGAAAGTGGGCTCTGAAGTGCAATGTAAGTCTTCCTTAAATTGTATTATTTTACAGTAGTATCTAGTTGTTTAATTTCCATTCCAAAGCCATGCTGGGCCAAAAGGTACAATTAGCTACAAAAATCAGCATGGAGCAGAATGTGCAGTCTCTGATACGAGGCTGAAAATGATACTGAAATACAACAGAAGACAGAGACTATCAGCCATATTATGGAAGGTGCACTATAAATAAGAGCATATTTAATTATTTCAAAAGAAAGATGCTGGATGGAATCATTAATCAACTTTCTTAATAGAGAAGCAAGAGCTCTGCTGTTTAATACAGCGAGCTATTTTAATACTGCTGTGTTTAAAATCGTGTGATTACAGTTACCAATAGCAATAAGATGTAGCTCCAGAGTAGAGTCCTAGTGGTTGCAAAAGTTTTATCTCTTTTATTTCTCCAACATTTTTGCTCTCTTCATCTTTGCTCTCTCAAGTCCACACTCTATATCCTACAGTCCGGTTTTATTTTTCACCTGGATTTTCAATATATGCCAACACTGAACTTCCTATGGAACTGAAAATAAAACATTTCAGCTTTCGGAGTAATTCTGGTATGTTTTTCTACATCACACCAGTGACAAAAATACAGCGACAAAAGATTGTGCTCGCTCAACTTCTGGCATGGAGAGCTGAGGAATATAATGCCCAATGGTGACAAAGGGTGATAACTTCCTGTTTTCCACAATTTATCTCTGTGGTTTTGGACTTAGCAATGGATATTCTTTCTGATGGAGAGAGCTCTGTGAACCCAACTGCAAACTCCTTCATACAAATTAATCATGAGAGAAGATTCTACAGAAATGTTTACGGAGTTGGAGAAATTAATATATCACATCTCTGCAACTTGACTGTGAACTCTGACAACCTAACCAATCTTTCATGTGAAAGTAACATGAGCCCACCGTGCTGCCCTTCACAGAAAAACTGGCCGGCTTTGCTGACAATGATAGTGATTGTTTTAACCATTGCTGGAAATATTCTTGTCATCATGGCTGTTTCACTGGAGAAAAAACTACAGAATGCCACTAACTATTTTCTAATGTCACTTGCAATAGCTGATATGCTGCTGGGTTTCCTTGTCATGCCTGTGTCCATGTTAACCATACTGTACGGTGAGTATCTTACTGCATGTATTGACAAGCCTTAAAATATTGCATGCAATAACATCTTGTTATTATGATTTCATTCTCTTACCACAGAAAATTGTTATCACTCCATATAAGTTGAAATATATGTTACTGGTTAATGGATGGAACAGGTGAAGTACCTGAATCTTTTCCTACTTTATATTTCCAGCTCCAGGCATTTCAAATACAGTCCAGAACATTAGTTTATTAGTCAGTTGTCAGATAAATTGTCTCAAAGTGTATATGAAGATTGTTTTCAGGTTCTTTCTACTGCTTTCATGTTTTTTCCCTGGCTTATGATTTTCATATTCCCAATGAGAATGTAGGGTCTTGCCAGTTACTTTGCTCTGCAAATATGCACTGAAGCACTAACGACTACTTTTAGATACAAAGCAGACAGTCCCTTCAATTATTTTAATGAAGTAATACAAATGTAAATAATTTTCTTATCACCAATACCCTGCTTAGACATCTAGCAAATGCTGGAATAATTGCGGAAGTTAAGAAATGGATGGGCATTAATTCTGCCTGCTTAGTAACATTTACAGATGCAAAAGTATAATTTCTTAAGAGAAGTTATTTAAGTTAATAATGACTCACAGTTCATGCCCTTGCAGGTGATTAATAGCAGATCTTTGTTCTCATTTTCACCAAAATCATTTTCAGCACAGCTCACACAGGAAAAAGCAGCACCCTATGTGTACAGCACCAATTTTTCAGGCTGTTACTGTCCCTAAACTTCAGAAATGAGTCTTCCAGTGCTACAACTGAATTGCTACATTTGAAAGCAGAGCTAGACACTGTCAGGAGGAAAGTGAGGCTGTTCGGAAAGATTTCTATTACTTCACTATTTTGGGACTTAAGGTCCAAACATGAGCCTGTGACTTAAGGGATATTTAAGCCAGAAAGCTGGAAGTTTATTTTCCATTTTCAGTATCTCTACACAGATCGTCCTCAGTAGCAATTGCAAACTGCATTTGGCATCAATGATGGTGCAATACTGTGATTTACCGTATTAGTGTGCAATTACCTCTGGCGGGAGAAACGGCGTGAAACAGGAATTGTCCGATGGGTGAGATTTAAGTCGTGCGTGATTCCCTGAGACAAGCAACAGGGACTCCTGCTGGCCAGGCTCGGCTGCCGAGGGAAGAGACGCCCGAAATCCGTGTCTCAGGAGGGATTTGGGGGTTGGAGCTCTGGATGCTTTTCCCGCACGGCAGGAAGCCGGAGCCCTCGTCCCGGGGAAAGGCTGCACCGCCCTCCTTGGCCACGGCCGGGCCACAGGAGCCGCAGGGCACCTGGAGGCATAGGCGAGGGGCTGTGTTGGCTTTGCCTCCTCTCTCCCTGCCTTTTCCTTTACAACACCAGGAATGGAAGCAGCACAACTTGGGGGGGAAAATCATCTGGTGGCACACAATGGTACCAGGAGAACCATCCTGGTGTGGTGCACCATCAGTCTTCAGGATGATCAGTGATGGCACGAAGGGAAACCTCCCCTTCCACAGGAGCATTTTCTTGGCCTCAGCTGCTTGGCTTCAGCCGCATCACCTCTTGCTGACAGTCTTGATCCCAAACTGGAGGCCTTTGCACACACCTGCTCTGCCGGGACACCTCCAAGGCAGTGGAACACATGTGCTCCACCACCCCTTTTGCAGCCCCTTGAAGGGCTATGGTGATTGTTTTGCTCAAAGGAGAAATTATTTTCTTGAGAGCTTTATAGCTACTCTGGGCAATTCTGGTTCAGGTGCCCAACCATGCCAGCCAAGTGCCTGTCCCAGTCTGCACCCTCTGGGCTGGGCAGGGTTCTCCATCCACCCAATAAGCCAGCACCCAATAAGTCCTGCCAAGGTGGACATGTCTACAGAGCAGAAAACTTCCTGGAGGATGTTATCTACACCCTTCCTAAGGATGCACCTTATTGCATCCAGAGTTTTCTCCTCTCATATACGTTCCCCTTTCTTGAATCTGTAGTGTCTAAGGAAGTTTATCTGGCAGATGCTGTTTTATCCCTGCTCCATCCTGGTTTATAGCAAAGACAAGAAGTTTAGAAGGATATGACAAATGTGTTCCCAAAGGTCACTAAAGCAAGAGAACAGATGTATGTTGTCAAGTGTAAAAATACTTTAACAGTTTTCTGTGTGTAAACTGGCCTGGACTGACAGAGAGATGCTACTGGGAAGTCATGCCCCTGAAAGCCAGCCACAAACAACACCAACAGAAGACCAAAAAATGTGATAAAATACACCCATAAATGTTGTATGCCTTGTCAGGGTCAGCTTGTATTACCAAGAAATAGGTCTTCTCAATACTCACTGAAACTAAATTTAATTAGGCACAGACCTACCTCCTCTGCCTCTCCCTCCCTTCCTGCTGCTGCAAATCCTCTACTGTATCTCCAAAGGAGACAGGCACTCCCCAAAATACCAGCATATTCTCACAATACGAGCTTTGGCATTGCCCCATGCCACACCATCATGGGCAGCTTGGGTAATATGCTCTAATTAAATCACTTCAAGATAAGGACCCTGATAACCGCAAAACTTGCACCAAGGAGAGCTATTAGTGGTTCTCTGCAGGAATAGAAGGGCTTTTGAATGGGGGTCCTGCAGGGCTCTGCTTAGCCTGGGTCTGTTCGGTACTGCTCTGAACAACATGTATAGTGTGAGGAGTGTGAGCTTACACAGCTTTCCAAAAGCGTCAAGCTGGGAGAGGTTACAAGCACTCAGAAGGACAGTATGAGAATCATCAACAAGAATCTGGACCCCCGAAGAGAAAGTCTGAAATCAACAAATAACATCCAGTGAGGATAAGTGCAAAGGTAAAGAAGCAAACCAACTTCTGCTGGGGAAATTCAAGAATGCTGAACATGATTTGGCTGTCAAAATGTATCATTAGCTAAATGTGCTTCATTAGCATGATATTTTCATACAAAAGGCACATACTATTTCAGGTTGTAAAAGTAAAGGCATTGCCTTCAATATCCATGAAGAAATCTTGTATTTCACTAAACAGTCAGGAGGCCTTTGCAAGAGTACCGAGTCCTGTTCTAGTAACTGAACAGTATACAAGATGCAGATAAATTAAACAGATTTCAGGGCAGAGAAAGAAGAAGTATTAAAGCTTTAAAAGCATTATCTGTAAGAAAAAGATAAAGTACTCGGCTTTTCTTAGACTGGAAGACAAAAAAATAAACACAAAACTAGGCAAGACATGATAGCCATCTCCCAGCAGCTTTGAGAAAGGAAAGTAATCAATTAATCTTCATAGGTAGTGGAAAGATCAAGGAAAAAGTAGGGCTTAATTTGCAGCAAAGAAGCTGTAGGTTGGATATTGGTAAACACTAATGAATCTGCTTTGGATTGCACTCCCTGGAGGAGCCTATCAATATTCATTGACAGAGGGAATATCCCTTTTTAGGTATGTGGTAGAGGCCTAAAGACAGGTGAGATAAATATCACTGGTATGCAACAAAATAATTTTTCTTCTTTAGCTTCCATTAAATCTCAAGTTTTACTTTCAGAATTAAGGCAGCTTTGCATATCAGCAGGTGTTGATAATGCAGTAATTACGTGGATAAAAAGTCCTAAAAGCAAAATTGAGAACTTGAAGATTTACAATGACAAAATTGCTTCTCTTTTCATAGATTTGCTGCCAAAAATGTTTAATCATAGCACCAAGCACTAGCATTATGCAAATAGAATTAAAAAGAAAAAACATATGCTGCCTGTAGCCTGGGAAAGAAGCAGAGTTAACCCCAAAAGCTGCAGTTAGAAGGCTGCAAACAAATTCAAATGTTTTCTTAAAACAGTGTCAGGCAGCTTCCAAATGTATCACTTACTACTACTTAGTACTTACTACTATCCTCCTAGAAAGAGATATGCACTAAGACACGTGTCACAACAGAAGATATATGCCACATCTTTAGCTGATGCCAACTTTCTCTTGTGCAGGATACGAATGGCCTCTACCTAGAAAGCTCTGTGCCATTTGGATCTACCTGGACGTGCTCTTCTCCACGGCGTCCATCATGCACCTCTGTGCCATCTCACTGGATCGCTACATTGCCATCCGAAACCCCATCCACCACAGCCGCTTTAACTCAAGAACTAAGGCTTTTGCCAAAATAATTGCTGTTTGGACGATATCAGTTGGTAAGTGAGGCAACATTTCAGCATGTAATTGCAGATTTCCAGCTTTGGAGAGGATTTGATGTATGTACTGCAGTCTAAACTTTATTCTCTGCCTGCAGTATTTTGCTTTCCACAGTGTAAGGAGTGCTGTAATGTAGTAATTATGCAATGGAAATCAACAACAACAGTGGGAAATGGAGGAGAACTGAGCAGCACTGAAATATACATCAGTGATAGCATGACTGCATTCAAGTTTATTTAAAAGATGTGTTGATTTCCCATATTGACTATCTGTCAATACCGAAACATCTGAAAAAATAATACCCTATTTTACGTAAGTCAGCTGTTCCCAATTTCTTATTAGGGTAATTTGCTTAGAGATTTTTCTCATGGGCAGATCTTCTCTGCTTTTCCCGGTGTGTATGGTGGGGAATTTACGGATCCTATTTAGGAGACAACAGACACTGTGTACAGTGAGAATGAGAGGAGTCTCTCCAGAGGACAGTTCAGAGTTACAGTCTAAAATAGGTGTTCTGAATGACCCAGTACATGAAACTCCTTTTGCACTGGAAAAACCCAGATCTTCAAAACTAGGCATGGGAACACTGATCTTTCATTTCCATGGTGGCAGCATGTTCAGAGCAGTCTTATGGCACAGGAGTTGGAAGAGTTTGGGGTCTGATTCCATCAAGGATGTCCTCACACACGTGGGGTGGTGGTTCTCAAATGCTTTGAAAACAAGGTTCCTTTTCAGCACTTGTGGTTTTGTAGACCCTTGAGCATTGGCAGCTCACTTATTTAGAGGCAGGAAAAATTTACTCTTTTGCCCTGGAAGAGATGTGAGCTGTGAGCAATCAAAGGTAATTAGCTCCTTCCCTGGCTAATACAAATTATTGCAAGTGGTAACTGTGATCCCTTACCACTCTTCCCAGAGGAGGGACAGGAGATGATGCCTAACAAGCTGCCAGCCTGGCACTCCCTCTTGATCCTGACCCACAGTGTGAGCAAAAGCAGTCTAGAATTGTTAGGATTTAAAATAGCTGTATCTTCTGCAGCATAGCAAGAAATTGTGGGGGTCCCCACTCAACTGGAGGACAGTTCTGCATCCTTCACGACCTGATAATGTACAACAGTGTCTGGCTCTGGGGTGCATTCAGCTGATCAGATGTAGACATCTAGCACAGGCCAGGTGAACTCCATCCAAAAATCACTAGCTCACAACTATAAAGGAAGCCTATAGCAGCTAAGATGTCTTCATTTAGATTAGATGTATCATATTTTGTCTTTTCCACAGTCACATTTTTTTAATCCAGTAGAAAACATATTACCTACTCTGTCCAGTTTTTCCTATTTTTGACACTGCTAAGTGCAAGTATTTTCAGTACATGTCTCTATATAACATAAATAAGTCAAGCATTCCTTAAAATTGTGCATACTGTGTTTGTCTGCACTTGTGTGTGGTGCCTTGTGCTTAGTGTGTGTGAAATTACTGTCCTTTTTAAATACAAATTCACAGAATGATCAGAATGACTATTCCAAAGGCAAACCAGTGGTCCACCCTGTTCAGCATCTCTTCTCAGACAGGCTTACTGACAGAGTATCTGAATTAGCTCACTATTAGAAGGAACCCAGAATAAAAGTGTTATTTTTGCCCTATTAGTTAGAACATGGTTTATGTCCTGTAGCAGAAGGGTTTATTTCTTCGACAGCTTGACAGTTAGTTTCAAAAGTTATGACTTTTCTTTGCAGTAATAATATATCCATTGTAAAATCACCTTTTCTGCTCTCTGGAGAAACTTTCTTCTAACAGTGATGAGATGAGTCACAAATGTTACTTCTTATTATTGTGGCAAATGATAGCAATGTGGTCCCTATTTATATAGCTCTGAAAAATACAACTCCTTATTTTATTGGAAACCACTCAAGTGTGGCATGAGAGAAGAGGACAGAGTCCTGTTTTACTGCAGCTCGATAAGGATGTGTGTGAGGGAACAGCAGGTGTCAGGAAAACAGGAAGGGTTACAGGGTAAACTCCATCTCATTCACACATTACGTGTCACCAAAGCAGTAAGCGGGTTAAATAGGTACAAATGAATGTAGGCAAGCATATTTTGGTGGGCAGGAATGAAGTGGTGCTCAGCTGGTTTCTAGTCTCATGGAAGCAAGGGGCATGGGGAGAAGCTGAAAGAAGACTGGCCCCTTTCCACCCTGGCAACAAGCTATGGCAAATGGGATGCGCTCCAGAGAAAGAGCAAACATACAGGAAAGTATAAGAAACTGATAAGCCAGTCACTGCCAGGCTGGACTAAGTTTGCACTGTGCCATGTCACTATATGAACAGAATAAAGAAAAATGCCAGTATTATAAGGAATCTTGACAGATCCCAGATTGCCCATGCAACCTGCTGTCAGTCAGTCACCAACCCTTATCCTCCTGATCTGTCACCATCCAGCTAAGAATACGTTGGAAATGGATTTCTGAAGGTGCTTTCTATATCATTTACTAATAGGAAATGCTTTCTGAACAAAAAGGTGCTCCATGTATCATTTACCAGTCTCCAGGCTCTCAGTGCTACTTAGAGAGACAGGGCTATAAATTATTTAACTCTTTGCATTTTCACATAACTATGGCTGAGAACTCTCACTGGGATGAGTGATGTGAGGATGGTGAGACACTGGCATAGGTTGCCCAGAAAAGCTGTGGATGCTCCACCCCTGGAAGTGCTCAAGGCCAGATTGGATGGGGCTCTAAATAACCTGGTCTAGTGGAAGGTGTCCCTATCTGTAGCAGGGGAGTTGGAATGAGATTATCTTGAACGTCCTTTCCAACCCAAACCATTCTATGATACCTAGCACAGGCAGAGATGGTGTTAGGTATAACATACCCTCCACAGCAAACAGTGTGGCTACCATCTCACTCACAGATCCAAGGTTTTGCTCTCCAGCCTCAGATAGGTATCCTTTGACTTCCCCGTGCTCCTAGAGTTTGCAGCTGAGTGACCCGTGAACTCTCGTGAAGTATGAGATGGGTAAAAAGCAAGAGAAAGAAATTAAAGATGTTTTATTCCCCTGTGCAGAGGTTCATTTTAGCAGAGGAAAAGGGGGGAAGCAGCCAACAGTTGTGTGTTGGCGGCACATTTAATCAGTTCCACTGACCTCGCAAACAGCTCAGGCTGAGCTGAACAGCACTGATGAACATGCAGGGCTGTCAGGTGCTGCCTTCTACCACCCTCAATATGGAAACAATCCATTCAATCCTACCACTTGTCTTTCAGCCTTCTGTCTTTCGACCCATTCTTTTCCTACAAGAGAATCTTTCTTCTACTGCCATTAGAATTTAATTTCACTAACAGAATTGACAAAAAGTATTGTCAGGGATTTCTGGAAATCCAGGAACGTTATATCAGATGGATTACCCTTATCCACCTGCTCACTGACTCCTGCAAATACTTCTAGCTGATTTGGGAGGCATGGGTTCTAGCCGATTTGTGGGGCCCGAAGAAGCTCTTCTAGTGCTTCCCAATCCACCTAGATTGTAACTTCTAATGTACCTAATTAATTACTCTTTTGTTCACTAGATTTGTAATTTTCCTTTTATTCACTAAATACACAAATCTATTCAGTTGATTTTAACCAAAGACAGTCAATCAGTGATCTTCCTTTTACTAGCTTCAGTGACATATGAAGCATTTAAAAAACAGCAGAAAAAAAGCAGATAGTTTGATTTACTTGACATCTGAAATCTTGATTTTCTCAGTTTAAAAAAAATAAATTGTGCTAACATTTGTTTTTGCATTTAGTGAAAGAAGAGCATTTAGCCAGCAGCCTTTGTTTCACTAGACCATGTAATGCCACAGGCAATTGGTTTAAAATAGATTCTAATTACTGTAACAGATTCTAATCGTGTCTTTAATTCTTAAATCATCCAATACACACAGTGGCTCGATAATTAGATTATTTGTAGCTGTTGAAGGCAAAAGCTCATTAGACCCTGAAAATTATTCCATTTGTTTTAAAGCACAGAGATCATTATTGAGAACAGGTGTAAAAAGCCAAAGGATTTCCCCCTGCTGGAAAAAAAGTAGAATTTTGAATAGAACTGGAATATATAGAACTGTAAATAGAAAAATAGACTGAAAAATACATGTAAAATACCTTTGTGTCCTAAATGGGCCTAACAAATGCATTGCTCTGCAACAGGCCAACAGTGCATCATTCCCTCCTTGAAAGGGTAACATACAAGAATTACAAGCACGAATGTTAAGTCCTTATATATAACATTCCTCAGTTCTTATTTCTCTCTATTCCTCTGTTAACGGTCTAAGAAATGTGAAGCCTGATGAAGCCCAAGCACTCTAAGCCGAGTTTTCTCTTCTCATTTCTCACTCAGCCTACACATCTGTTCACTGCCTTCAGGCAGTCTCTGCACTCCCCAGTCACTAACAACTTAGATTTATTCAGTGCTTTTCATGCAGAAAAAAAAAAAAGCCTGACATGGATCTGGAAGAAGGTGGTAAAGTACCTCCCACCACATAACTCTAAAATTTTG
Source organism: Eopsaltria australis (assembly GCA_034509425.1). NCBI lineage: Eukaryota > Metazoa > Chordata > Aves > Passeriformes > Petroicidae > Eopsaltria > Eopsaltria australis. Next base: position 120,722 of record JAVTVJ010000091.1, on the reverse strand, counting down.
CCATTGCTTTTGAGGCTTCAAAAATGAGAAATACTGTAGCATGTGAAGCAACATTCTTCAAAATGCAGGATGAAGTTAGCTCCACTTGTACAAATCAAGCCCAGTGCTTGAACTGAGCCCCCAGCTGTTTTGGCAGTGTGACATTTTTTGCTGACACAGAGGCTTACACCTCCTTCACAGGCAGTCTGCAATTTCTCTGCATGACTTCTTGCTGCCTTACAATATGAAGGACCAGGGAAGCAGCAGGGATTAGGAGAGTTCAACCACCAGTGCCTCTGGATTGTGTTTTGCTGACAGCTCTGGGCCTCCTTAGGCTCAGTCTTCTTTCAGTCAAGGGCAGCTTTCATTTGAAAATCCCTTTACAATTTTCAAAAGGCACAAACAGCTGATCAACTACAGGCTGGCAGTCCCTGTCTTGAATCTACTATACATTCATTTATTCTAGATGACATAATTTGCCATTTCAATCAAGTCTAATTTACGGCTGCCTTGGCATAGGAAAAGAATATTTGTTGTAACATGGAATATACTGACAAAATATATAAAATTGCAAATAATCACACACTGAACTGTACTCTAACAATATAGATTTAAAGCTTAGCACCTAAATTTGGAAGTGCTAGAGCTAAACTTGAAATATCTACGAAACTACTCTCTTTCCCATCGAGTCATTCACTCTGCTTCTATTTCTTCTTTTGAAGACTTGACTTTGTATTCTTAGCAGTTTTTATAAACATTTCCCTAGGGAACATTTCTTTTATTTTTATTTAACTCATGAAACCATCTCTCAGAGAGTGAAAATACTGTTTGCTCACTCCAGCTGCAGGATCTCAGGGGTAAACATTGTAGGTATTGTGTTTGGGCAACCCTGGGACCTTTACCATTTGTGAATGTAGATGCCACCATAAAAATAAAATGAAGTTGTAAAAAATTTTTGCACAACATATAGAGAAATTTGCATAATTATAATGAAGGGTGTTGGCATGAAATTTCATTAATAAAGTTTTAGAGCTTCAGAACCATATCAGAAATAGATTCTTCATTGTATTTCTTCATAGAGACACAATTTATGAGGCTCAGTAGTCAATTACATCAGTAGAAAGTTCATTGCCATACTAATGACTCCTGAAGTAGTGACAACTAATGAGAAAACAAGTCCTTCATGTACAGGTTGTCTGGAGGAAGGTAATGTTCAGTTCCATGGGAAAGGAACATTCAGCACTGTTATGCACATTTCTGAGCTGACTAGCACATGTATTCTGGTTATGACGCATTACTTAAGATAGTTCTGAGAAACAGACATAAATATCCTATTTACTTTGATGCAAATTATCCCCATATTTCCCATTTAACAGAACCCTTTGCTTGATTTGTTCTTCCCAGAAAGTGAACAGATCTACCAGACCATCAGCTTACCACACAAATCTCCCTCCCATAACTGTGAAGATTCAAAAACCTTGCATTTTGAACTTATATAAGTTTCTTCATCTGACAAGGAGATGTTAGTAACATTATATTTTTCTTTATGGAAAAAAAATGCTTAAAGGAATGTTAATGATTGAACTGCTTTCTAAATTCTCCAAATTTGGAGACAGAGATAAAGAAATGAGACACAGGCATGTGTCTATAGGGACACATTTATCAACCAGTAAACCAACCAGTAAACCAACCAGTAAATATGTGTCATCAAAGGAAGAATAATTATTATGCATATATTTACCATGTTCTTTGGGTAATTACATCAGGATGAGATGAAGGGTTTTGCCTGTGAAAAAGGCACACACTCATTTTGTGAGCACTTCTTTTGCAAGAAGCATTCTGCCTTACGGGTCAAAAAAGGAATGAGGGACCATAACATCCATGTGTGGCATTTCTTTCTGCTTTGGTTTTATTTTTAGAGGCAAGTTATAAACAGTAGAGCTGCATTTTTAATAGCACAGCTATGCAGAAAGAACCTGGTTAGTTGAGGTGCTGATGAAAGAATTAGTTGTCCTTTTTTAAAAAAAACCTTGTCTTTGTTTTGAAGACCATAAGGGTCATCCTCTTCTTCCTCTTGAAGCTAACAGCAAAGAAGCTTCAAATTTATTTGGACCAGGCCTGTCCTATTATCAAGTTTTTTTGAATGAATAAGTAAGTGTTGGTGAGTTCCAGTATGACCTATAACCAGCCAGTCTGTCTTTGTAGGGTACATCAGAGTAAATGGAATGTTATAAGAAAAAAGGCAGTAACAGCACAGTGTCTATTATAAGTTACTCTCCCTTCTCTGAAAGGCCGTATTTTTTAGCCAGTCATGTTCCCAGCACAGTGTACAACACATTCAAGTATTCAGAATGGACTCCCCAAGCAGATGGGGAAGGATGAGCCTGGGTCCTGTCACAGGACACCCTTTTCTGCAGAAAGTGCAATGTGAGGTGTTGCAAAGTGCAGAAAGGATCTGCTCTAATCTTTCTCCAGTAGGTCTCTGCAACAGTACCTGCTCAAAAGAGGAGCCCATATTCACCAAGAAATTACTTGTGCATCTCTAGTCAGAGGAGATGGATTTCTGCATAGAAAATGCCACATGCAATACAAATAACAGAAGAAGTGAACAAGGAATTATGTTGGGATCCATAAGCTCTGTTGTCTGTACACTATGACTGCATTTAATCACCTCCTAAATTAAAAATGGTGCTGTTAAAGTAGCACTGTGTTGCATAAAAGAAAATGCTAAGAAAAGAGAAAATTTCAATAATTTAAAAACTATACAGGACCATTGCACAATTTTTATATTTGTTATTTATTATATTTGACTTTACCCAGATGTTGTGTTTTATGATGTTAGGAAAGGTTCATGTATAGCAGAATTCTTTAAAATTAAATCTTTAAATATATTTTTATAAGCAGGAGCATTGTAAACTATTGAACACTCAGGCTGCAATTAACTTTCCCCACACATTACCCGGCCTGTGCCATTGGCATCCCTTCTAAGCAGAAACCCAGCTAATAAAAGTCAGGGGTTTTGTCAGAACTGCCACAACATATTCCTAATTACCTGCAACAAATTTAGAAACACCTGTCAGGTGATTTTGCCTGTGATGTCCTCCAGGATCATTGATGGAAAACAGCTTGTTGAGCTCCTGTGATGTCCTCAAAGCAGGCTGTAGCATTGTGATAAAGGCTCTCTTTTCTGCCTGATCAAAATTGGAATCTGTGTTTTTCACAGTATTCAATCCAGCATTTATGTACCCACTGGGAAGACTTATTTCCTTCTGGCAGAGCATAGCCCTTGTTACGACTTCTTGTATTTGATCTAAGTTTTGAAATGTCAAATTGACCACTATTGCCAGGATCATAGAATGAGCTGAACTGTGAGTATCCTGAGAGAAAAACTGTGATTTTAGGCCCCAGGTGCACTGAGTGAGCAGTATAAATTTCCCTTTACAAGAACAGAAGTATTCAAAAGTTTTAGATTGAAAGTTCCCCAGTTAAATCCAGCCCTGCCTTGCATACCACTGCAGGACACGAGGAGGTCACTCCTGCATTTCTTGTTGCAAGGACAGTTCATGAATTTATTTTTTATTTTCAAGGTGCTTTGTGGCACTTAACAGAAACATAAGTCTAGGGATCATGTTGTAGCACCCACATAAGACACCAGTAGATGGGAAATTTGGGCAGATATGATCTCTTTTATCTCTTCTTCAACTCTGTCATCTTTTAAATGTGACCAGGACATTGACTGGTTTAACAGAGTTCAGCCAGGGTGAAGGGCATTAGCTGCACGGTGGACAGGGAAACATACAGCACAGGATCCTGACTCATCATCTTCAGACCTGTGCAGGTCTCTAAGCTGCTTCTCATTCTGTTTTTCCTTCCAAATTATCCATCACATCAGGACATCTATCCCAATAGCTGTCCAGCCACTGCTGCAGTCCCCTTTCATAACTAGTAAGAAGCTGACTGCTTATTAAACAGCTTCTGCAAGCAATCACAAAGGGAAGCATGGAAAAACAATTTGGACATGGTCTGAGGTCAAGAAAATCCAGAAGAATTACAGTTTTTGTTATCTGTATCCTTCAAATGGAGTGTGAAGTTATTGCAAAAAGCTTGAGTTATAATAATTAAAAACTTTATCTGATAGGTACATTGTCTGATAGCGTAACTTTTAAACTACACAGTGAGGCCAAGTAGCACTGCTGAAGAAATCTCAGAGATCCTAACAGAAATCTCTATTCAGTTCAATGAAGGATTAAGGCAGAGTTAAGTAAATGATCAGCATTCAACAAATCACACCATGTAATAATTAAAAGACAGATATAAAAACTGGGATATTAGGGAATCTTGTCATTTAGACTCCTCTAGGAGGCATCACATTATCTGCTTATGGTAGTGGAATACCTAAGATCATTCCATAATTTCCTGCTTATTTCTGCTATATGTATTTTTTAAGCATTACTGTGTACATAGCATGTATAGCACATAATAAATTAGCCCCGAGGATCCTTTAGGAGCTTCACAGCTACAAAGACAAACTGATAACATCTGATCTAGGAAGATCTTGTAAAAAAAGTATGGTATTTCCTTCTTATCAAAGTACTATTACCCCCAAATCTGCTCTCCTAGGGATCTGAACAGTGAATACTGCGAGGCCATCTGACATGGAATACAAAAAGGACCTATGCTTAACACAGGGGATATCACAGGTGGCTGGAGCTAATCCTACACAGAGGCTCTTTTCCTTTGCAAATTAACATATTTACCTAGGCCAGGGCCAACCATAAATTTGCAACTTCTTTTGAGTAGAAATTAAACTCTTGCTACCGGGAACTTAAAAACACCAATGCAATACAAACAATATTAATTGATCACACAGAAAGAAAAAGAGTGTTTGACCTGCTCTGCTTCATTTTGCTGAGCCACAGAAGTAGCAGCCTTAAAAGAATGAGGAGAACCTTGACCGTCTGTGCAGAGATAGGCTGGAACCTAGAGATAGGCTGTGAACCCCCTGGCAAATTTTCAGACTAAATATTATTTATTACTAAATAATGTTGTAAGGCCAGTCACTTTTCATCACTTCTAATCACAATGGATGAAGGGGTTATACAGCTGTCATCAGCCCATGTCCCCTGGAGGAGAAAACCAAGCCCAGCTCCCTTTCAGCTCCCAAATGGCAGAGGAATTGTAGCTGCTGTCCACCTTGGACTTGGGCTCTACTCAGCCAGCATATCTTGGGAAAGTTGCTTCTTCACCTTTCTTTATTTATTTATCGCTGCTTGATAAGTGTAGATTTCTATATGCCTCTGCTACTCCCTATAGTGGCTGGGTAACCACGTTAGACAGATGGATAACAACTTCTTTCAATTGGAGATCTCTGTGAGAAGCCAAAAAACACCTTGGTAGAAGCCTCTGCCCAAATCAAAAATAATGACACTAGCTGAAGAGCAAAGACTATATTGGGGAATAGCTTCACTGGAAACTGCTATGCAAAAGGTTGTTCCTCCCTCAAATACTCAGAAGGCCTGAAAAATCCAACAAGAAAATTAGCAGAACCAGAGCATAAACAACTCCTGCAGCATAACTAACAAAGAGAATTGAGGAGTGCATAGGCAGAAAAAGCACTTAAAGCCAAAAGAAAAGGAAAATGCTTCCTGCTGTTGGATTCTTGCTGCCTTTAGGAAATAGGTCTGTGTGCACATTTTGAGGATTATATCAAAGCAACTCCATCAGCAGCTTCCTCCCTCATAACTCAGCTCACTCTGGAGCACAGGGTTTCTAAACAGTTGGGTCAAAAAGGGGCACCTGTCCTTCATTTCTTGCACTGTCCTCCCTGTAATTCTCCTCTAATCATGTTAATATTTACTTTAATATTGCAGTTCTACAAATTAATTCGGAGACACATATCTCTGTTCTTGTTAAGAAATAGGCTTCAGAACCGAGGACATAAATGAGAAACATATTAGGAAACACAGACTTCTCTGATTTTGTTTTCCTAAAGTGAAATAGATTATTTATGGTATAAATTATCATTTACCATACTTTTCTCACATAAAAAGTATTGAATGTATCTCCTGCTAGGCTAAATAATATGTTTCCTTAGAGATTTTCTGAGCTGTCAAGAAAAAAGTAGTTTCAAAATTAATAGAATAATCCAACTGTTACCTGGCATCCCCCCTATGTGATGTAAAATTTAAATTTGTTTTCCTTTCACTTGGATTAAACAGAACATATGTGACTAAATAAAGTGTTCCAAGAGAAAGACACAGAAAACCAGCTGCATGTGTGCCCTTGAATAAAAAACTAAATTTGGTCTATCAGCAGTTATAAAGAAAATGCCTGGACCCGCTCTGATTCCATTCCTGTGAGTACAGCCTCTTGGGATGCAGAAAGGAGACAATGTTCCTCCAGCACTGTGACTCACTTAGCTGTTGAGGAAATCCATCTGAAAACAAATATTATGTGGGGATTTGTGAGAGAAAGCTCCTCATCTGCTTCTGCTTTTGCCAACACATGTACCTACCCCTAGGGAAGAATTCTGTGCTGGTCTCACATGTGAGGAGAAATTGTAGCCCAGGACTTTGGGGACACTGCAACGCTGACTAGGAAGGTGGAAGCTTTTTAACATTCATGCTAACTAGATGCAGCTTCAGATGGTGATTCCCAATCCACACAGAGGTTTTCAACATCCCCTTTTCCCAGGTGGAAATTCCTGCTTCTGCACTGCCACCCATCAGCAGCCTGGATGTATTGGAAATATGGCTGGCACTACTCTGGCAGCAACAAAATTATCACAGTGAAAGTTTGTCATGACTGGAAAGGAGTCTATGGGGGAATAACACTTTCAGGTGCACACAGAGAGCAGCTAAGTGTTTGCAGGTCTGTGGAAATGATGATGATGTAAGGACAAAACAATGAAATGTAGTGATGTAAGAACCATAATGGTGTCAAACACCAAGCAGAGACACGAAGCCAGACTGAACAGCTCCTCTGCAGATGTTTAAGTGGAAGTAACTGTGACTAAACTCCTCATATAAGATCCAGACACATTTTCATCCTTGATACTCAGAGGAGGACATGGTCCACGGTCCCCCTGTCACACTGTGGCTTGTGTTCCTCAAGCAAACAAACATCCACACAGGGCATCACAGTAGCCCAAAGGAATAAATTTCCTTTTGCGTGGTTAATTCAGTCAAAAATATTGAAAATAATGTGATGGCAGTGTACAACAAGGAGATTTTTATACAACATGAAATTGAGAGTATGCATTGTATGCCTTGGGATGTAGCAGGTGAGTATACATGGACATCTGTTTGCTGTTTGAGTGTGTAGATGCACCAAAAGAGGGCATTTTCTGAGTACAAATAGACACCACATACCAGCATGGGCTTTTCTGAAGAAATTGGACAATATGGCCACATTGAGCTGCTTGAAGAAGACAATGGCTTTCTCAGGCAGCAATGCTTTCAGAGTTCCCCAGTGTCCCAACACATCTTTGTGCAGTGGTCCTTGAGCTGGCCTGTGACCCAGCATGTCTGAATCAATGTGACTGCTAAAACCTGAGATGGGGAGGGTTTTTTTGTTTTTCATGAGAAAGTGAACGAAGGTGCCAATTTTTGTTGAGAAACTGTAATGACATTTCTAAAAGGTAGACCCTAGCCCTTGGATACTTAATAAGGCACAGACTAATGCTTATTTTTAAACATAATTGAAATGGATATATGCAAGGTAAAAGCATGTGACTGACAGTTTCTGCTTAAAGGAGACTTCACTGAAAGAACCTTGACCTTATCAGTTCACTCCCCCTCCTTGTCTTCACCCCAAGCAACCCAAGTGTGCCACCCTGAATGTATATTGTGAATTATGGCTTTGATTTACTGATAGTCTCAGCAACTCAAGGCAGCTGCAAACCCAGTTTACCTGTCCAGTTAGAGTGGTTTTATGGCTGTTGTACATCCCTGAAGCCAGCAATGTGTACCACTATATCAACCTCTGTCAATTTCACCTGGCTTTTTGAGAGAACATTGCTTTACTTCTTAACCTTCGGTGTTTTCAAGAGCCTTTTGTCATCCTGAAACTGTGCCCAAATTCTTGAAGTTTAAGGCAGAATTTATTACTCATCTTTATTGTTTGGGATCTGTTGTGTGGAATATTAAAATCCACAGTTTGAAACAGCCACGTGTGTATAAATCAAACCTACATAAATAAACCACCTTGTACCAGAGGAACATAATATTTAGGGCTTGTTCACAAGGGAAAATGTTCTAAGTGGGAATGTCAACTGGAAATGGAGTGGCTAATACACCTTCAGTGCTTGAATGGATGCTCCTATTCTGTGTTGAATGCTTCCTTGAGCCTCAGTTTAGCTCTTTTGAAAGCCAAGGAATATAAACCATAAAAAATCCCTCAGGGAATACCAAGATTTTTTCCAGACTGACCTTGAGTTAGGGGGAACATTGAATGGGCAAGGTGTGGAATAGCTGTTCTGTTACAGCCCTTCCAGACTGTTTCCTCCAGATCTACTGTTTGCACATGCTTCACTTCCCAAACACCTGTTTGTCCCTACCTGGTATCTCTGCATGATCCTTTCTTGTGAAGCTGATTTTCTTCTTATGATGTTTGAATGCACAGGCACCATCTGTGTCTTCTTAAACATCCAGTCACCAAGAGTAGGGAGCTGGAAAGCAGGGACAAGTAAACCAGCAAGTATACATCTGAATCATCCAGGTGAAACAGATCATTCATATTCAACTTTTAAAGAATTAATTCAGTCAGTTGCAATAATGCTAATGCAACTTTAGAGCAGGACTTTTTGTTATGAGTTTACAGGACAAACGTGATTTTGACCAAATGCGAGTGACATGTGGGTGATATCCTTGGCCATATGTGATGATTCCTAAAAATCCCATCAAAATAGTGGATATGAGTTGCACATGGAAGCTCCTTTACTTACAGTTTAAACATGATGGCCTTTGAATTTGGTCTCTGTGTCCTCATGGAATTTGCCATACTTATGCTGCAGAAGCCAACTGTTGAGGGGGGACAAACCCTGTACCTTTCAGGAGGGGAACAGTAAATTTAGTCCCTGTAAAGATATGAAAAGAGAAAATTGGGCTGGACATTAACTTATTCCATGCAGGAATGCCACAATATCCTTTGTGGGATGCCCTACATCAGCTGAACTGGGGTTACACAAAAAGCAGTTTAAAACTGTCAGTGTTCTTTGCCACCAAAGCGTGGTGTCTCTGCTGTTTTCAAATTGTACACAGGCCACTTACCTGTGGCTGTAGGGGAAAGATGCCTTGAATAGCCACTCAGAAAAACTTACATGGCTAGCAGTGCCAGCTACAGCTCTGATGGGTACAGCACTTTTGTGCTTATTAAAGGAATGACAAAGAAATGTGGGAACTTCTGCTACACGCTGAAGCTCATTTCCAATTTTTTAAAGCCAGAAATCTGGATTTAGACACCAGTCACCAGAAGCTGCTAAGAACAAAACAAAGCAGCTGGGGAATTGCTCCTCTTGTTTCAGGTGAGAAGTTGTCTTCTTGACTTTGGCCCTTTACTTGAAAAAGCATGCAATTATGCTAAAATTTTCCTCTTTCTAGTGCTGCTGCTTCTGCTCCCATGCCTCCTCAGGCAGCTGAGCCATAAGGAAGTAATGAAAAGCATCTTTTTACTCTGTCAATACCATTGTTTATTTTATCTCTGCAGGCACACTAGGCCTTTGAATGAAATGAAAAAACAGCCTCGCCGTTATCAGCACAGGGCAGAAGCAGACAGGAAACTTGTGGTATTGCTCTGACTAATGCTGCGTCTTCGTGCAGCTGGAGTATAATGCTGGGAGGTGCTGGATGCCTCCAGCACCCCTTCAACTCATCCAAAAGAAGAAAAGAAACTTCAAAGCATTCCTCATTTCCCTGGAGTTGTTCAGCACCCCAGATTACTCAGCCACAGCTGGAGAGTCTGGCTTTTGATGGTGACCTCTTCCTCCATGCTTTCAGTGGGACTTTCAGACCTTTTTAGGCAGCTGAAAACACTGGAGGTTTATGTCAGCTCAACTCAGGAGTTGCTACACACTGCAAGAGTTTGCATCTTACTCATTGGCTTCTTCTAGCCCAAGTTCAAGCATTTAGAGCTTGTGCAGGAGAAACAGAAAGGGTAATACCACAGGCTCTCCACTAGCTTCTGCCCTGGGCAGATAAGACCAGCATTTTTCTAAACTGGCCTGAGGCAATGTCATGACTCAGTTCAAAACTGCAAAGACAAAATAAGCTATAGTGTTCTTAGAAAAAGAAAAAAAAAAAGATCTTTGTAGAAGCTCCAGAAGAACAAAAAGAATGAAGCACTTGAACAGACTAATAATCTAATATTATTATTACTGTGATTATTATTGTTTGGTCTTGAGTTTGTACTTCCCAGTCTTCTAGGACTGGAACTGTTACATTGGGCACTGGCTATGTGTGAAATGAAGAGACAGGTTATGCTTTTAAAGGGCTCCCAGTTTAAGCTGCAGAGTGGGAAGAAGGGAGAGAGAGGAAGGTATCATTGAAATGCTGATATTTCAGGACTTGTCTGTGAACCAATGAGGACATTCTTGGGCATACACTGAACAAAGTAGGGCACAGCATTCTCACATCAGAAGAAATTCTTCTCTAGTCAATGTTTTTATTTCTCATAAGCCAAATACATCAAGTGGGATTTCTGTTCAAAAATGCAAAGGGGACAGAAGCTCTCAGATTATGCTAACTTTCCACAGGCGTCAGACTCCTTGTTGCATTTATCCAAAAAGGGCTGCATTATCACCCCCTGCTTCACTCCGCTTTTGCTATCTTCACATCATCTCTTTCATTGCCTGAACATTGCCTCTCTTGGAGAGACAGCACCCATTTGAAGGGGAAGAGACGAATGCTGAAAAAACCCAAAACCAACAACCAAAGAAACAGCAGCTGTTTGATTTTATCCAGACTCTAGCAGCATTTGCAGAAATCGCTGAGGAAATGGCTGAATAGGCTTGAATCAGACAGAGCAGTTCAAGGAGAATGGACTTTGTCATCTTGCTTTGCCATTCATGACTAGCCAAGGATGCAACACGTGCTCCAGGGGAAGACAAGGTTTGCATGGCTGTGCACAGAGAAGGCAACCTCTAGCAGCTGGAAATACAGTGAAAGGACTTTGCGGTCCTGCAGGATAAACTACATCTCAGGCTGCCTCATATCAGTGTCTCTCAGTGCTTAATTTGTTCCCATCATTCATGTGGCCATTGCCACATGGGAAGCTGGGTTTTGTTAGCATTTAGCCTGTGTTGACTATATGGAGGTTACAGCAAGAAAAGAGAAAGACACAATGAAAGATTACTCTTAGACCTATGACAAAAAGCTATCTTTCCTCCTAAAATTAGTATTTCCCAGTCTATTTAGAACCCAGAATACTTTTAATACTCTAATGAAAAACAGTCCAAGATCACTCTTGTGCCACTCCAGAAAAAAAATCCATAGTGTCATCTTGGTCATAGCTCATAAAAGTCTTGGCCAAGGTGGCAAGAACCAAGGAGCAAGTCTGGAGATCATTACAAGGGGCTCAAAATCCAAAACCATATGCTTTTGTGGCTACCAGGTGCCATAGGACAGTTGAAAGGAAGCAAATGTGTTCTACCTGTGGCTGAGGTAATGTGTATAGCTACAATCACCTCAGCCACAGGTACAACACAGGTAGATATTTTTTTGTTTTTTCTTGGAGGCTGGAAGTGTTTTTCATTATTGTTTTTAACCTCTTCTTTCTCTTATCCTCCTTCAGGTATCTCCATGCCTGTACCTGTCTTTGGACTACAAGATGACTCCAAAGTATTTAAGAAAGACGTTTTTAAGAAAGACATCTGCTTACTCGCAGATGAAAATTTTGTTCTAGTAGGCTCTTTTGTAGCATTCTTCATCCCTCTAACCATCATGGTAGTCACTTACTTTTTAACTATCAAATCGCTGCAGAAGGAAGCTATGCTCTGCGTGAATGATATTGGCCCCAAGACCAAGTTTGCTTCTTTCAGCTTCCTCCCTCAGAGTTCCCTGTCCTCAGAGAAACTTTTTCAGCGCTCCTTGAACAGAGATACAGGGACTTCCGGGAGGAGAACCATGCAATCCATCAGCAATGAGCAGAAGGCTTCCAAGGTCCTTGGCATTGTCTTCTTTCTGTTTGTTGTGATGTGGTGCCCGTTTTTCATCACCAATGTGATGGCTGTTATTTGCAAGGAGTCGTGCAAAGAAGAGGTCATTGGAGGACTTCTTAACATATTTGTTTGGATTGGCTACCTTTCTTCGGCTGTCAACCCACTCGTATATACATTGTTCAACAAAACCTACCGCTCGGCTTTCTCCCGCTACATTCAGTGTCGCTACAAGGAGGAGAAGAAACCTTTTCAGCTGATTTTAGTGAACACTATTCCAGCACTTGCATATGACTCCAGCCAGCTCCAGCTAGCACAAATGAAGAGTTTGAAAAAAGAGGCCAAAATGATGGCTAAGGATTACTCGACAGTCACGATAGGAACACATCGTGTAGATGGTACCTCCAAGGGAAGAGTCGGCCCAGGGAAGGAAAAGGTTAGTGGTGTGTGATGGTCAGCAGCTGCCATGACAACCACTGTGCGTGTGCTGAAAATTTCACCTGCTGTGAGAAGCTCTGATAGCTTAGGAAAATCAGTTGTGTTCAAGAGACCTTCCAAAAACATCATATACTCCTCACATTATCCTGTGGATGAAAAGCAGGGTTGAAATGGTATCAAATGTGCAATTTTTTTTCATACAGTACTTTGGCTGTTTTAAGCACAGGCTTTATTAAATTTATTTTTTTAATATTCTAAAGGATATATTTCTTAAAGAAAAAAAATGCAATTTCTGGTATTATAATATGGGCTGTGAAGAAACCTACGCATTTCTTTTCTCTTTGCAAATGAAAGCTAAGCTGTCCTTTGATGTTCTTGCAGAGTAGGCTCCAGCTAGTTTGTCTTGCTAAATTGAGTTTTGTTATCATTTACTGAATGAGCACTTTATGGAATTTTAAATAAAATGATGGTTTGTTTGCTAATATATATTTAAAACAAATCTTAAAGTATTAAACAAAATCTATTAAAATTGCTATAGGTTAATTATATGGACATTTTGTTAACTGTTTTTATGCTATTTTTTCTCCCTCAGTAACCATTCTGAAATGTCACTGGGCTTTTCTGCCATTTATTCAGTATTTTAAATAAGCAATCTTCAAAGGTAAATTATACTTGAATAATCCTCTGTTTCCACCACCACTTGTAATCTTTATTTCAGGACTTGTACTTTATTTCCATTCAAAAATTTCATGTGCTCAGCTCAAAAGTCGAAAGTAATGCTTTCAAAATTATTGGTCTTAATTCCCTGCTCCCTCCCACTGGTGTTGACAGGGAGGTGAAGTGAGAGAAGAGTGGAAAACAAGGCACAACATTTCTAAATAATTTCAGCACCAATTCCGGCTTCATTACTCTGTTCAATTCCAACAAAGTCTGATTTAAGTACTGCCAGAGGAAGCTTTGCATGAGTAAAGCCTTCAGTAAAAGGTTGAAGCAGGTCATCTCTCATCATTTCTGTTAAAAAAGGCCATTTTGAAGAATGTTCTGGTTTTGTTTTAGGGCTTGTAAAGCCAGAATTATTAGAAAAACTGTTAGTTGCTAAAAATCGTTTTCCCTGGTTTTGCTGTATTGCTGTTAAGGCAGATTGCTCAGGAACGGTCAGAAGATTGCACTACTAGGACTCAGCCTTAATGAAATATGTATGGACAAATGGGGCTCACTTGAAAAATAACCTATACACAACACTGAATTTCACCTGCATAGATCCAAGGGCAGAATACATCACATAAAGAACATAAAATACATTGCTTGATAGACATGCCTGGCCACGATACTCTTTTCTTTCAGGCATCATAGCCAACGTCACTGAGGCCAGTGGGACTTTGCAGAAGAGGAGAAATATAAGTGTTGCATTCTCCAGCAAAGCTTAAATCAAATAATTTGATTCATTCCATGAATTCTGCAGCCATAATCTCATCAGAATCACAATATATTCCAGTTTCTCTGGAAAAAACACTGCCCACCCAGAAGCAAAACTCCATAAGTCCTTCTATTGAAGCTGTTCAGTTTTTACAGAGCAACTGAATTTCCACTAAGTCAAAGAACGAGAGAGACAAAGAGAAATTTAATCTTTTTCTAGCCTACCAGATGGGAGTCCTTGGAAGAAGAAGGCCTTTAGCTTAAGATACTGATCTATGGCAAACAAGGACTTTAAAGTTGGCTGGGTATTTGACTGATTTCCAAGAAACTGATTTATTGTCATATATATATTGTGTAACTAAATCTGCCAGTTTTATGAGCCCTTTCCTCTGACAAGGGATAGGTGGGAGCCACTGTGCACTGGTCACAGAGAAGCTCTGCATGCACATGATGACACTGACTTACCCCACAGACCTCAGCCTCCATGTCTGGGTCAAAAAGTCATGCTGTAGCCCCATTTGCAGTGAAGATGCCATGCATCTCATCTATCACCTTGCAGACATTCATGGCTTCCCCCCAAAAACTGTTCATTTAGGATCAACTGATAAATCAAGTGGAATAAACAGCATGCCCACCAGGTGCTTTCTATGGTCTCTCTGGCTCTGGATACATTTGATCACCACAGCCAAACTGAACAGCTTCAGCACAAGGAAAAATGAACTTGCTGGTCCTTCTTCCCTATGCACACATCCCATCCCTACACAGCATTGTGTGAGGAGCACCACACTGGCAAAGAAGGGATTCCAGGGGGAATCTGCTAAATGCAGCTGAGCATGAAGACTACCAAAGCAGTAGGTGGGAGCAGTGACTTTCCACTGCTTTCAGTCAAGTTTGACATAGACCCTAAATCTGGTACTTTGAACTAAGTTCAATGCCCATCTACTATCCCACAGGCCAGATGTCCAGATGTCTCCACTCCACAACTGGGGTTGTGGATTTGCCCTTGGAAACAGGTACCTCAGGGAATAAATAGGCAGTAATAAAAGCAAAGGTGTCTCATGACAAGAGGTCTGAGGCTCTTGATCTGCCACCATGATTACCGTCATATGATGAATATTGACAGGGGACCGATGATCTCTAAACCTGCATATGAGGGGAAAGGAAATAAAGAGACTTTCACCAACAGAGGGAATTCCCACATTTTTTGCCATTTATGCCTGGCTTAATGCAAGTTTCTCTGGCCTTGCAAGAGAAAGAAATAGATGGGACAGACAGCTTGGGTCTTATTGCCGATTTGTGGCAGGGAGCAGAGCCCACCTGCATCCTATATGATGCATTTGGCACCCTGCACTCCTCCAGAGCTCAATTCCTCCCAATCTCCTGAGGGTCCGGTTGCTGGTCTGCACAGTCTCCTCCACCAGCTCACAGCGGATAAACTGTTACTGAACATTTCCCATCCAGTGCTTATGCTCTCCACTTATCATCTGCATTTTGTCCACGTGGCAGAGCAGATCAGCCCTCTGTTTCTCTTTCATTTCACCTTCTGTTCCTCTTTCACAATGTCAAATTGCTCAGGTTGCAAATACTGACAGGGAATGTTTCACTACAATCACAGAGGGTTTCAATTCCTGGCTTGAAGTTTCATTGCAAGATGACTCTGAACAATCATTTTTTTCCCAGCTTATTAAAATAAAACCTATGTTTTGGACATAAGAGACTTGACAGAATTTCATTAATTGACAGCTGGAGAGAACATAACAGTTTTTGTTTAGAAGCAGGGAAAACTGATGCCTGACATTTTGATTCTGGAGCACTCAGATATATGGTTTTATTGAGTGATCAGCAGCTTTTGCCTAAGAAGCCTCTCAAGGCCAAGGACGCACAGCAGATAAAGACCAATATCTCCAGCTTTTTATGGATATTTTTGACAGCTTAGAAAGGCCTGATTCTGCCACCCTGCATCAAAATATTAATAGATTTTTGTGCAGTTTGCCTTAATGAGGATGACAGAGTCAGGATATGAATTTGTTCTAGCCACCATGCGAAATCTGCTAGAGGTTGTTCATCAGTAGATAGCAATTAACGAACTCATTATACCGCAAACAGATGACAAAGTTCAGCTGTTTTAAACTAGGATTTACACCACTTGGCCCATGCTTGGAATGAACACCTTGGTTTAATATGACCAGCTTCAGAGCAACATTTCCATCTTCCAAAAAAACTGTGTTTTCATTATGCATCAGACTGGAATGGAATGTTTTGTAATTTTTCAGGTTAAAAAAAAAAAGTGAAGACATTCATACAGACTGCTTCAGAGACTTGAGCCTTCCCCTACTTCATAGGAAAAGCATGCTGAGTCAGTCTGCCATACCTGCATCCAAAAAAACCATTTCATCTGAAAAAACTTTTAAACATCAATTTTTCAAGTAGATTGACATTTTATTACTGTTAAGACTGCATCTGAAAAATGTCCAAAGACATGAAGCTCACCACGTATCTCCTAAGCTGGTGTGCATCCTTTATACACTTCAGGGTAAAAATTCCTATATATCTATCCCATCCAGTCAACCATGCACTGTACTTATGTAATTATTGCCAGATGGTGAGATGCATTCTATTTTGAATACCTACATGTTTGCTTATGTAAATACATAGAGAAAGAAATTTGCTGTATTTTGTAATGTTAATGTAAAATTGTGTTTCAATGCTTTACTGTTTTGTCTGATCGCACTGCTAGTAAAGCAGATTAAAATATTCAAATGCCATCAGTTGTTTTATAAACTGGAGGTTTGTCTTAAGTAGCTAATTTGGCTTGGTTTTATTTCTCCCATAAATATTCAGTACAATGTCTGCTGAAGGCTAAAGCAATTTTAAATATTTTGCTGGACAAAAAGAAAGAGCATGTTGCAGAATTCAACTATCTCAGTAAACTGGTCCAAAATGAACCACTGTAATAATTTTGTTTTTCCAAGGACAGCCATCCTTCCACCGAAGAGGTACTCTTTGCGTAAGTACATACAGCTTAATACATTTTGGTCTCAGAAACTGTGTATTTGTAATAGTAGAAAGCCAATTAAATTAATTTCACTAAGAAGTAGAACAATGAGATTAAAATTAATAAACTGTATTGGTTTGCACGGTAAGGTTTCAGTAGTGGGGAAGCTACAGGAGTAAGTTCTGTGAGGAACTGCCAGAAGTTTCACCCATATCTGACAGATCCAATGCCAGCCAGCTCCAGGATGGACAAACCTCTGGCCAAGGGCAAGCCCAGCAGCCACTGTGATGGTGCCTGTGGGATAACAGATTTAAGAAGTGGGGAAAAGCTGCACCATATCATCCAGAGAGAGGAGTGAGAATATGTGAGAGGAACAGCTCTGCAGACACCAAGGTCAATGGAGGAGGGGCAGGAGGTGCTCCAGGCACCAGAGCAGAGATTCCCCTGCAGCCCCCGGTGCAGCCCATGGGGAGGCAGCTGTGCCCCAGCAGCCCATGAAGGGCCATGGGGGAGCAGAGATCCCCCTGCAACCCACGGAGAACTCCACGCTGGAGCAGGTGAATGCCCAAAGGAGGCTGTGACCCCGTGGGAAGCCCGTGCTGGAGCGGGCTCCTGGCAGCATCTGTGGGAAGGCAGAGGAGGGAGGAGCCCCTTTGGTGCAGGTTTGCTGGCAGGACTTGTGACCCTATAGGGACCCACAATGGAGCAGCTCCTGAAGAACTGCAGCCCGAGGGGAGGATGCATGTTGAAGTTCATGAAGGACTATCTCCAGTGGGAGAGACCTCACGCTGGAGCAGGGGAAGAGTGTGAGGAGTCCTCTCCCTGAGGAGGAAGGAATAGCAGATACCACATGTAATGACTGACCACAGTTCTCATTCCCCATCCCTCTGTGCCACTGCGGGGGAAGAGGCTGAGAAGATCAGGAGTGAAGTTAAGCCCAGGAAGAAGGGAGAGGAGTGGTGAAGCTGTTTTAAGATTTAGCTTTTACATCTTATTAGCCTACTCTGATTTGATTGGGAATAAATTAGACTAATTTCCCCAAGCCAAGTCTGTTTCTCCCACGACAGTAATTAGTTAGTGAGCTCTTCCTCCCCTTATCTCGACTCACGAACTTTTCCTTGTATTTCCCCTGCCCTGCCTGGCTGAGGAGAGGAGTGGGAGCTTGGTGGACACCTGGTGTCCAGCCCGGGACAGCCCCATCGCCAGAGCAGCACAGCGTGGCATAGCTACAGAGACAGAAATAACCTTCGGGTCACAGAACCACAGTGCCATCTATTGTCGGTATTTTCTTTCACAAAGAGCACTGAACTAAGAACCCCAAGTTCTTAGTTTAATAGTTTAATAGTTTTCATTTTCTCTGTCTTATAACCAAAATAAATTTATTCCTTCAACTGATCTTACAGTTTATAAGCTCTTGTTTGCAATGGCAATGTATATCAAAGTAGTACAGCTGTTAATAAGGAATCCCTTCAAAACTTTGCTCTAATCTTTAGATTTCATCATGGTTTATAATGTGCAGGAAAAAAGCATACAAACCTGTATTTTTCAGAAGCTATCAGACACAGGGAATCAGATTGTTTTAGCTGAAAATATGTGACATACCACACGGTGAAATGTACCAGAACTACAAATCCACTCAGTTTTACCTCAGGACTACTAGACCTCCATATGTAGGCTCCAGCATATCATAATTTTTTATGTCCTTTGGAAAACTCCCTGCCAGATTTACCTGTTTCTACATAATTTGCACTGACAATTTCAATTGTGATTGAAAGAGAATACATTTAGTTTATCAATATGGCATTTCAGGACATAAAAGCAAAGATGTTTGGAAAAGAAGACACGAAGTTCCATCTCCAGATGTATTCTCTGAAGGGAGTCAGCATTGCATATGCATCAACACAGTCCCTTATCAAAGGCTCAAAAAACCTCAGAAGTTAAGACAGTTTTTTTGTCAGTATCATCAGCTGTCACCAAGGAGGCAGGACACCTGCTCTTCCATATTTCTGCAAGTGCATTTGCAACTGACATAAAAAAATCTCAAGGCGTTTATTTGCAAATTCTTAGGTAACAATTCACTGACAATACAAATATTAGCATTTTGTGAGTTCACTTTTATTTTTCCCGTTACATGATAAAGGTTCATAGCAGTAGAAGAGATTGAGAGTCTAAGCATCCTAAAATGCTTCTTCACAGCTCTCAGGAACCCAGTAGTAAAAATTATATTCCTGCAATCACACAACTGCTGCAGGGAATGGAAGCAAAGAAATCAGTAGTTAAAATCATGGTTGCCAAGTTTCCAAGTAAATTTACAACATGCTTGTTTTGTAAAGTCTCTGATGCTGAATAATTTGAAATTACACAGTTGTCTGGATGATCCATGTCTCTTTGAAGAAAAAGCAAAAAGTGTGCAAGTTGAAAAACTTGTTTTTTCATGGAGTCATTTAGATTGGGAACTGCTGGTGACTCCCACTTAAATGTCCAGGCCTAAGCCTGTTAAGCCAGCTCCTAGAGGCAATAGAGAGGCAGCCTAAAATTAGTATTTTAAGCAAATGGAAAGAATTACCCTTTGGAATTGCCTACTGAAGAAAATCCCAGTCTTCAAATCCCACAAGTATAAAATATCTCCATTCCCAACTAACAGCAGATGTAATGTAGCCACATAACTTTGCTTTTCAAAACTAAAACTTGGGGCTTATGGAGCTAAGGCTAAGCCTGGAGATAGTTATAGGGAATACATTTCCCCCTGTAAGGGCACTATTAACACACAGGGTATTCTTGAGGGAAAACAGCTTCCTTGCTGAATGGGTCTTTTGAGGAACAATCACCTGGGAGAAGGTAAAAAGATTGTAATTTTCTGATCTGCCCAAGAAGCCAGTGGTTGATGAAAGAGGAGCACACTGTGACATATTAAGTGATGTTTCACCTTACATTTAAGGATAAAAATGGGGAAAGAAGCATGTTAAACAGATTACTGCACTCACTGTCAGACTACATTCACTTTTATTTATTCTTACAACTGTGTTCAGGAAGAGGCAACTGTTGCTGGAGACTTTTTTGCTGATGAGCAACTGAGGTACGGTGGCAAAAGAAGCCACTCAGTGAGCTAGGAACAAAACCCAGAACTTAAAAGGATGAAGGTCCCCTTCCTATAAACCTCTGCTTTCCGATGCTGGGAAAACAGATTTCAAAAGCACAGCTGGAAATCTGCAGTTCTTACTGGCCCATAAAAAAAATTCTATCAATGCACAGTTATTGCAATTGAGATTTATGTGTTTGAAATGAGTCCGGTTTACTTACTTTAGGTTTGTAGAACCAGCAAAAAGTATATATCAAAAGAGGTTTATAAAGGCACTTCCCGAGATGAAGTACAGCAGTTGTGACACCCTGAATGACCCAAAGAAAGACAGATTACCCTAAAATTCCTCTTTGATACCTTGATACTTTGAGAAAAAAAATGGTAGCCATTTGGGAAACAGCACACAGGACCTGAAAATTCATCCATGGCAGGATACGTACTTCAGAAAGTTTTTGAAAGACATGGAACTTTTCAGAGTCAAACAAAGGTGGAAAATCTCAGGATTCAGAAGCAGACTAGTCCAACAGTTACTCCACCAAAATATTTGGAATTGCTGCCTGTAACTATGCATAAAATAAAATTTCCACAGGAGCGTAATCATCATGGCTGCACTCTGGAAGTCAACATTTCTGTTCTCCACACAGAAGTGTAGAAAATATTTTCCCTCCCTTTTTGTCTTGTAGACAGTGAACCCTTCAAGTCAGAAGGTTTGCTCCAATAGGTTTTTCTACAGTGCTTTGCCCTGTGGACCTGGTCACTGTCAATAGCAATAAGCTCTTTCCTTTTTTTCCAATGAGCTGTATTATCAATAGTGACCTATATTATCAATAGTTCTTTCCTTACTGCAACTTAGTTTTTTTTCCAGAACTCCAGAATATGTTTCTGAACTGAAGTCTCTTCTTTTCCCAAAGATCAATTATCCTTCTCTCTTTATCTCTGTTACTGCAGGGAGTAATATAAACTACCTTTTTCTTACCTACATATCTCAGACTGCACTCCATTTCATCACCCAGGTCATTACTAAAGACACTAAACAGTCCTGTCCCTCGTATGGATCTCTGGGAGGTGTCACTCAGACAGCTGGACTCTGGACTGCTGATCAATACTCTCTGAGACCAGCGATCCACCCAGTTTTCCACCCACCTTATTATTCCCTAATTGAGCTCATATTTCTCCAGTCTTGTTAAAAGGAGACAAGAAGACTGAAGTTCTTTAAAAGCCCTTGCTAACGTATACAACTTCCACTGCTCCTGCTTTGTCCACTGAAGCAGAATTCTCTTCAGAAGGTAATTAGACTGGTCAGGTGTGCTGTGCTCTTGGTAAATCCATGTTGCTATTCCTAATCACCTTCTTGTTCTTTCTATACCTGGAAATGGCCCCCAGGAGGATCTGTCCCATTACTTTCCTGGGAATGGTGGTAAGGTTGACCTGCCCTTAGTTTGCTTGATCTTTTAGACATCAATTTAGACACTTTTAGACACCACTTATAACTAAATAATCCCTATATTAGTGACTGAAAACTTGTTCCATTCAAAGTTTATTCTTTTTTTGAACTTTCAGAAGACTGTTATCTTTTCTTAAAATTCAGATCAATCAAGTTTTTTGCCAATTGTCTTTGGGCAATATAAGCATCTACTTTTACTTTTTCATCTTAAATGATGTTTGGAATCTTCTGACCCTTTCATTGCCTGTACTTCCTCTAGGAATCATATATATTATTGAAAAAATATTCTTTTTGCTGAGGATCATGCCAGTTGTTCCAAAAGCCATGCAGGCACGTTACCATACTCGCCTTTGACAGCAATAAATTCCTGCTTTTCCCTCAGCCTTTCTAAAAGCCATGCTCTTTAAAATAATATTTTATCGTAATTTTGCATGACTCTCTGTTTTACCTCATTATAGATAACAGATCTATATAGTCCTCACAGGAAGAACTTATGATACACATGAAGATTCTTTCTGCTACTTTGACCTTAAATGTGACAAATTACTTCAAGTCTGTGGCCTGAACTGTCCACCAACACCAAGAAAGAAAGCCCACTGTACATGTATTACTTCAAGGCTCATGTAGGGATCAAGGAATCCTAGGAGTGTCAGCTGGTGTAGCTGGTCTTAATTTATTTCATAAGACCTAAAGCAAAGCCTGTCTCCCTTGGAAAGACAATCACAAGCCTAAACAAATTTGTGCATTTGTGCCTCCACCTCTCCTTGCAGCTCCAATTAATAAGACAAGCCCCAATGTTCTACTATATTATTTATTGGCTTAAATTGAATTTAAATGTCCTTTGCGATTTGCTAAATCAGATCTTGACTATTACATTCCTGTCAGCCAATATCTTTCCTTAGCTGCAATTATATATCAAAGTTTACTAGAATATCTGAATTCAAAACACCTGCCTCAAGGGCTCAGTAAATACATGAGAAATTTAAACCTGTATGTGGAAAAATTTCTCAAACAATCAGACTCTTCATAGGTTCAAAATTAATCTGTACTAGAGAGAAATAGAAAACAAAAGACATAATAGAAATACATACAATTCATTTACTATGAAAAAACAAGACTGGTTAATTTATAATTGTAACACATTACGAGGAAAATACTTTCTGTCAGAATTATCAGGAGCATATTCCTCACTGGATTTAACATCAATTGTAACGTGCTCAATTTTCCATTTTTCTGAAGTGATAAGAAAATATTATTAATATTTCTTACATTACTGTAATAAAAGAAGGATGATTGGGTTTTTTTCCCTTGGAAAAGTTGTAAGTGCTTTAACTGCTCCAGGGACAAAGAATTTTTAAAAAAACATTACTTCTTCTATTTTCTTATCACAAATGACTTGTTTCTGCAACTGCAAATCTTCTGTGTATATATTTTTCACAGCCTCTCTGCAAAGAGGATTTATGAACAGCCTCACTGCAGCTCAGAGCTATTGAGGCCATTCCTGACCCCCAGTGCAGTGCTGCAGGAGCACCAATCCAAGATAAAGCCAAGTGAAAAAGGAGCCAGGGGAGCTATGTAACTGGGATTACAGTGCAAGCAAGACCAAAGGACAATGCTGTGTCCCTACAAGACCTAGGGACTCAGATGACACAGTAACTCTCTAATGAATAAAAAGGAAATAATGAAATCCACAAATGGAACAAAGCAGAAAAAACCCTCAGTGCGCACAGATAAAATAAGTGAGGGTGTGTAAGAAAGAAGGAAAAGAAAATAAGAAAACCTCAAATCTAACTTTCGTCTAGGAATAAAAGGTAAGACAGATGGACGTAGAAGGAAGGGGAAATAATAAAGATAATTAATAACAATACAAATGGCAGAAAATTCTCCGTTTCCCTATTCAAAGTTGAAAAGCTAAAGAGTTGAAACAGGTTGTGTCAATACAGCTAGCATGAAATATACTGAGGGATGATACTGTTGCCAGCATATACATTCCCTGAAAATGACTGATACCATGGCATAAAACAGTTTAATACAGTTTAGATAAATATCACATTAAAATTACAAAAGACTAAATTATAAACAATTGCTATCAAGAATACTGGAGAAGTTCTTTATGGAAAAGAACAGCATACAAATAATCTCCTGGCAAAGTTGACAGTGAAGTGTGAATTCAGAGCTCTGAATAACCAAAGTGATGACGAGATCACATAAAAAAGTTGAGAAAAAATGACTGAAAAAGAGGCAGGAGGAAGTCAGTAACCACCACTCTTAATTCAGACTACCACAAAAAACATTAGAACATTAGAAAAGTGTGTACCCAGATGCATGACTGAGGGAAGGACTACTTACTGCAAAGAAAATTGGAAAGGAAGAATTTGGTGCCATAAGCTTAAGACATACAGATTGTTTGGCTGCAATGTGGAAGTTTCTTGCTGGAAGGTTTACAGCAAATGTGCTTGAGAGTGTTGAAGCTAATGGTATGTTTCCCTAAGTACAGAAAGGATGGTGAAAAGGCAAAAACCTTTCCGACAGAATGTAAAGACTTTCTTACTGATTCTAGATAGATGATGTGAAATCATATCTCATCACTGGATGAGATCAGTGATAAGATGGTAGAAAGCACTGTCTGTGTAGGGGGAGCATAGAGAAAGTGTGTTGGAACAGTATGTGCTGTATGGAATATAATAAAGTAATATATAAAGCAAGAGTACATAAGCCAAAAGACTTTCCAAAGTGAGTATCTGTCATTCTTTTCTTTTAATATTCTCATTTCTATGGGTTGCCCTTCTGTACCACATGAGAAATGTTTTAATGATGAAGGAAAGGAAGCCCGTTTCATATCTGGTATTTTTTAGAGAATCTGAAATGATAGGCAGAATACAAACAAAATGAATTCACAGGTGAGAACTGCAGACACTGTCTTAAAGGATACAGGAACTGAACTAAGGTTAAACAAATGTGCATAACTAGAAATAGACACTAGAAATATCTATACCACAGCACAGAAGAGACTGCACCAGCTTGGCTCCCTCTGCCTCTCCTGGTGTGTCAGCTCTGTACCATGAAAACAGCTCTCACATAATTTACCTATGCATTTATTCAGTCTTTTTTGACTGAAAAGACATAAAAATAATGCTTACTTCTTGACGTCATGGAGATGTGAGAGGGCCAGGGAAACTCATCAGCAGCCTGTCAGATGTATCCTTCTGAATTTGTCACTCTGAAATGAGAGTAAATAAGGCAGGGGTTAACTAATGGACTTGGATAGGAAGAGCATGAACACATCAAAATCCTATCAGTACCACTGCCTGAGTTAGGCAGGTTTCATACTGACAATAGATAAATAGATAAAAACAATTGCAGATACCAGGGAAAATGAGATGTGTGTAACAACAGATGTCTATATAAATAACAGAGAAAACAGACTGGCTACAGTTTAGTTCAAATAACTAACTAGGAACTATCTTGCTAGTGAGAAACGTTTAGGGAGCTACAAAATGCACACATAGAGATGGAAGGAACAACCTGAACAGTACTTGAGCAGTGAAGAAACACAATTTAATTTGATTAACGGCAACTTAAACACAGCTTGAAAAAGAAAAGTTGAGACAAGGAAGTTTAAACAGCTCAGACTATTTGTACCAACTACATCCAAACACAGAGACAGGATAGGAAAGCTGCTCTGGAAGACAGGATGTAAGGCCCAGGTCTGGGGCCCAGCAGCTGCAGTCCAAATGGATCTGCCAGGGAAGAACAGAAAGCAATGGGGGGAAAAACTGTCAGTACTGTGTGCTGCTAGAATTGTGGATCAAAAATATAAAAGGAATTACTGCCACATTGGAAAAGTCAAAGCTACAAAATGTTACAGGCAAAAACAGTTACTGCCAATGTAGTACATGGTACAAGACTACAAAGTTGGAGAGTGTTTTGCTGAGGACATTTTTAGACAACTGACAGGCATGTTTGATTGCAAGTTAATTAATTAATAAATAAATAAATAATAAAAAACCAGCACAAACTGGGATAATTTGGGTTATGAACAAGATGGAAGCACTGCCAAGTATCTTCTTTACTTTGTGATCTTGCAGGTGGGTAATAAAATACCTACCCTAGAATTTGAGTTTATTACAAAATCAGCAGTCTGTCTGGTGACAGACAGCTGCTATGAAGAACTCTGAAATCCTGAAGGGAGGTAAAACATTTGGGATGAAATGATGCAGCAGTCCCAGCTCAGGCCACTTCAGGCAACTTTTTTCCCCCTTGAAGTGGTCAAGGGACAATGACACAAACAGAAATGCTGCTTTGGATAGTTAACAACTACCAGATTCCCTGATTTAACTTTTTGTTTGATTCTTCATTTTTTTTTACTGCTCCAGATTTTTCTTCTTCTGAGCCAGAAGGGCCACCTCTGCATCATGGAGGTTTGGAGGTGCCCAGGGGACAGCTGTCCCCACTTCAGTCCTGGGCCGAAGTGCTGAGAAGCAGCTGTAGAGATGGAAGAAGCACCACTGTTGTCCCAAAACTGCTTTTTTTACCCAGTGTGCAAGAGGCCAATCCACACAGTCAAAGCCTTTTTTTACAGTTCTGTGCAAAGAGGGGTGCTGGGCAGGAAATCCTCAAGACCAGCACAATGACTATCAAAACTCTTCATTATTTATACACTTTAGTTAACAAATGCATCAACTTTCATGGGCTACAAGTTACCTATTTCTCTTATTAATTAGTATTCTGTCTTCTATTGGTAAATTACTGTCTTGCTTCTCCTGCTAACTGGCCTGTATGCTTAGTCTGCCTCTTGAGTTGGTGGGTTTCTTGAGCCAGTGGGTTGTGAGTTGAGGGTCACAATCTCCTTGTTAGAATTATCTTCTGCCCAATTAGAGCTGATTTCAGCATAGTTAATGAGTTCTCTTTGTTGTTTTCTTCCCTGTCCTGGGAGTTCTGCCAAATGTCCTTGAGGCCCGTGGATTCTGTGTTCTTTGTGCCCATGATCAGCAGCACATCCCTATCCCCAACCTCCCCCTAGGTCTGGGACCAATGAAGCATGTCATGCCCTAAAATGTAACAAGGTAATACTACCGACAAGCAATTTGCCTTTCTAACACCTGGACATCAAATAGAGCTTGTTCGCTGCTCTTTCACGGATTAAATCTCCTTTCTTGAATAGGCTTCATAGTACACATTTGAGGTTTTGCAAGCCCGGCTGTCCCGCACTGAGGCCGCGGGCCCACAGCGCCATGGCGGGCGGGGGCGGTGCGGGCCCGCCCCGGGGCGGGAGGAGGAGCCGCCTCCGCGCCAGGGCCGCCCCTTCCCCCGCACCGCCCGGGCCCGCCGTGGTAAGGGAGCGGGAACGGGAGCAGGAATGGGAACGGGCTGGGCCGGGAGCGCGGGGAGGCGGTGGAGGCAGCGGCTGGACCGTGCGGCCCTGGCCGGAGGGGAGGGAGGGTGGAAATGGAGGCACAGCAGAGCGCTGTGGCGCAGCGGGCAGGACTGGCTGTGTGCAAAGGGGCGCCCCGGGCCGCTCCGGGCCTGGGCGGGGCTTTTTACATTCCCAGAGCCCCTGGGCATGGCGGTAAAGGCGCTGCTGGGCGGGCGCCCCTCGGCCCCAGCCCCGCGGGGGCGGCGGGAGCCAGCGCTGAGCCGCCGGGGGCTCTCCGTGCTGCGCGCTTCTGCTTGCCCGGCGCCTTGTAGGAGCGCGCAGGGTGAGGGCTGGAACGGTTTCGTTTTGACATCTGTTACCTGGGTTCCCTTCAGGATTTTCTTGTTTGCCGATGACAGAACCCGAGGGAATGGCGTGAAGGTGTGTCAGGAGAGGTTTAGGTTGAATATTAGAAAAAGGCTCTTCACCCAGAGGGTGGTTGGGAACAGGAGGCTCCCCAGGGAAGTGGTCACAGCACCAGCCTGACAGAGTTCAAGAAACATTTGGACAATGCTCTCAGGCACAGGGTGTGACTCCTGGGGACGGTGCTGTGCAGGGGCCGGAGTTGGACTCGATGGTCCTTGGGGTCCCTTCCAGCTCAGCATATTCTGTGACTCTGTGACCCTGCCGTCAGTTCACCTCTCAGCTGCCCGCTTGGCCTTACTGCCCCTGTGCAAGCTGACAGCATCCACGTTTGTGGCAGCCTTCCCGCGTTTCCTTAGCACATTTGCTACACTTAATCTACCTGCTGTTCTAAAGCAGCCAGACCTCTTCTTTGCTTGTATTTTTCATACTGTTTGCCGTGGAAATAAGCCTTCTACTCTGTTTCTGCTGCCCCACAGACTGTTAGAACATGGTAATTAATTTCCATAGAAGATGAGAACAAAGCTCAGTATTGTGGTAATTAGTGGCTGGATACTGCCACACACAAAGGAAGGAAAGGTGGGACAGGTTTTTCTCCTGCATGGTAATTGTGGAGGTGACAGCCTGGCACAGGAAGCTCCAGGTTAACCACAGCACGTGGGAATGCTTGTTTGGTAGCCAAAGAGCAAGTGCTGAGGTAAAGGTCATTGAAGATGTGGGTCTGTAGGAAAGCAGGTAGGTTTTGCCCACTCTGCTCACAAGAGTTCAGCCTCCCCCGTCCCTTTTCTGTGGGGAAATAGAAAATTAATGAAAGATCAGAAAGTGTGTGCAGGAAATTCTTCTGAGAGACTATAACATTAAGCAAAGATACTAGAGGGTGTATTCAACTCTTCTGTTCTCAAAAAGTCTAAGACCAGGAATGTTTTATTTTCAAATTTAACTTTTTCCCTTTTTTTTCCCCAGTTAAAATCATGGCACTGAAACAGGTTTCCAGCAACAAATGCTTTGAGGGTTTCCAGAAGGTGTTTGAACACGACAGGTAAACACCCCTAAAGCAGCCCAGATGTTTAGCTTGGGGCAGTGAATCCATTGCTGTCAGTGTTTTCAGTCTGCAGGAAAATAGCATGTTCTCACTAATATCCATATTTCAGTCAGGAATAATGTCTACCTCTGCTTTGGCTGTGCTCTTGAATTTCTGTGTTAATATTTAACATAATCTAGTATACTTAGTGCTGCAGAGCTGAGGTGGGAAGCCAGTAATTTTACCTTTGAAAATGAAGCTCCATTACTTTGGGCTGTCCTGTTTGCGGCACAGAGAACCACTGTGTGTGCAAAGTTTCACTAACTACTGGATATCTCACTCCTATGCACTCTGGAAAAGTGCTGTGAGCAGACAGACTCAGTAAATAGATTCTTGTTTTATGAAGGTGGACAGAAAAACAGACTTTTAAAAAAAATTTGATCCAAGTAAAAGGAAAGTCATCAATTGTGCTTAGGTAAGAGTTTATTGATAGTTTTAAGCTTTAATATTAATTGAGCAACTACTTGGTCTGTAGATTTAGCAGATTGAAAACCTCCTTTTCTGGCACATGCTGTGCATTTTATGTTGTGCAAGTCGTGTGGATGTGTTCTTCAGTAAAAACTACTTTGCAATTTAATAGACAAAGCTCAAGCTAAATGTTGCTGGGATTCAAAATTCAATTTTCAACCTGTTCCCGGTTAGCAGCACTGTGAAAATGTGTCTTACTTGTGAGTCTTTGTTTCAAGTATATTCAGAAAAAGGTTGGAAAGTTACCTGTTGCCAATTCTAGAGTCTAAGGCTGAGTTTAAAAATTGATTTTCCCTTACTTTAACTTAGTTGTTACAATTCACTGACCAGATCTCTCTTTGAATGAAATGCATTGATCCAACTTGCTGTTTTTAATGTTAGTCCTTGTTAATTAAGTAGTGGTGATAACAAGAAGTATTTTATTAATACAGTACAGAATTAAAATGCAAAATGAAATTTGGAATCTACTTGCCTCCAAAAGCAGAAACTGGAAAGTGTCCTGTGCTGTATTGGCTGTCAGGTAAGTAACATGAGTCTTAGTAACTTAAAAATTACAATCTTAGACATGTTTAAACTACTACACTACAGTTACTGAAAACTGAATATAGCAGTGACAGCTCTTAGATTCTACAGAAATTCCTCTTCTGGGAGGCACGCTTAGTTTGAGTGTACTGTGATAAATCAGGATGCAGCTTGGGGGCAGCCCACCAGATTGTGTTCCAAAATGCTCAGTGTTCAGTGTTCTGTTCTTTTGTTCTGAAATGCTCATACCTTTTGTTCCAAAGTGTGTATATAAAGGTTCTCCTGTAAGGCCTTCCTGTTGGGATGCCTCCTGCTTTCCTTCATTTTTATAAACTGCTTCAGCTAACAGAGTAGGGATGTGAAAAGAGCCCATGGGAGCCAGCACATTTGTTCTGTGGACTCTACCTTATTCCAAGTACAGTTTTGCAGGAAGCAACTGGTGCACTTGAAAAGAGAGGTGCTGTCAGCTGCCTTAGCACAGGCATGTCTAGTGTGAGGTAAACCTGTGGGATCAGAAAGGGCCAGGGGCTGAGCAGGCTTGTGCAGCAGGAGTGAAGGTGTCTCATCCACAATTAATTAATTAAATCCTTTTTATTTTTTTCAAAATAAAAAGCAGAAACTCTGTTCTGTAATTCTAGGAGTTGCTTTATTGAGACTAGTGTTTAGAAAGTTGGAGACCAGACTGTTAATGTGGAGAATTGTGCTCCTTGTATGTATTCATTTCATGAAATAGCTGGTGGGTCTGATTTGTATCATGACAGTGGACTGGGTAAAAATGTTTATCCTTGAAGTTAGGAACATCAGAATTGTGTGAAGAGCTCTAAGCCATGCAGCACATTTGTTTTATTGATTGTAAAACATGTTGTCTTGGACAGTAAATAAGTCAAATTAGGTTACTGGCAACTTGTGCTCAGAGAAAACTAGAATCATTAACTCCTCTCAAATTGCACAGTGAAGAAAAATTGAAACATTGGTGTGAAATAGAATTTATTTGTAATTGGACTTTATTTGGACCTGCTGCTTTACAAAAGGCATGTATTGCTGTGGGTTTTGGGTGCTTATGGGCCCTTTATCCTGTCTAAAGTATGTAGAATTTATCAGACCACCTGTGTGATTCTGTAAAGCAAACAGCTGAGATGACAGTACAAAGAAAAATGTAATTGCAGGGTTAGGTGTCAGAAGTTAACAGTGCCAGCCTTAGCAGGTGCCTGGGGTCAAGGGGTTTAAATGCACAGCAGCTGAGGGCACTGTGCACTGCACGAGTGGGTGCCCAAGGGGATACAGGATACACATGGATCTGGCTTTGATCCACACGTGTTAGTGTGACTAGATGGGACAGTGCAGCTGTGTTTCTGTGGATTGTTAAGTATTGTTGAGCCTAATGAAAAGACTTTTCCATGTTTATGGAGATAGGAATTCCTCTTATTTTTCAAAACCTTTCCTGTCAAAAAGAGTTTTGAAACCAGTATGTTGTGAGCAATGGGTAACCAAAGATATTTTTATTTCCCTAGGGTTGACCTGCACAGAACAGAACTTTATAACAAAAGCTGGGTTTCAACAAGCAGCAGCTGAGCACGGCCTCATTGTAGTGGCACCAGACACGAGCCCACGTAAGTTTAACAGGAGGCATGGTAACAGTCATTACACTGGAGTGCACTCTCTGTCCTCAGAGAATGGGGTGCTGCAGTGGGCTGGAAAGTGTGTTGCCCACCTGAGCCAGAAAATAACCCTACCTCTGTATCATGCACTAGATTACATTGTGTATGTTCTTAGTAACAGGGTAGTGAGGGTTTGACATTTGAAACTCTTATTGTTGTGGCACTAAAACTAGAACAAAGGGGCTCTGGAGTTCAGCACGGATGAGGAGAGGGAAGAAAGGTGAAACAAGATGTGTGTTATTAGAATTCTTGCTGACATTTTGTGGCTTGCTGAGATCCTCTAAAACCTACAGAACTGTGTTGGCGCACAAGTCTCCAATGCTTGCTCTTTATTGTATTCTGTTGTCTGAAGCCAATTAAATATATGTCTTCAGAGGATTACAATACTTGGAAAAGCAAACCAGAAACCCTTCTCCCCTGCAGCTACTGATGAATGGATTTTTTAAATGATGTGCTGTTATTTGTTTAAGGCTGAGCATATGGTATGGGAAACCTGAAAATAGTGGATCTGCAGTTATTGGAAATGCTGTTATTTGGGGATTCACTGTTTTAGGTTTCGTACTTGTTGGATTCTGCCACAATCTCATGAGTGCAAAGGTGGCAGCCTTCTAATATTTCCCAAGCTTTAGTGGGTCACATCTGACTACAGGCAGTATGGGAAAGAAACATCTAGGTTTTGAAGTTGTGTCAGGTCAAAGAACATACGTACATGTTTCTATTGAAGAAGAGGGACAGAAGAGCAAAACTTGTGAACAAATGAACTTTCCACTTTGTTGTTGCTATTTGCTGCAGGCTAGAGATGGGCAACTAACCTTTGTATTATTCACATTGATACTGGAACTTGGTTTTGGTATTATATGTGTAAATTGTCTCTGTGTATGTGTAACTGCCTTTGCATAGGCCATTGCTTTGTCCATTTTCTTTTACATCCCTTGTGGCAGCTTCTCTCTTGCCTTCTAGTCTAATAACTGATAGGGATTGCTCTGCTATTTAGATGAATTTTGGTATGTGCTTCATATTATACTTCTAAATTTTAGCTTAGGGACCCCAAATGTTCTTAATTTTCAAGGCTTCTGTAAGTTTTTTTTTTTAGCATAACGAGCATTGCCTTTGTTGCCTGACAGGACTTTCTGGGCTTTTGTCCATCTCCAAGGTACTGAAGACACACTTTTTACATCAAGCATGTTGTTTAAGCACCCCAGTCCCTGTGATTGCTGGACTGTTAAGTTACATAATCACTCCGTGTTCAAGGGCATGTCACTGGCACAAAGTCAGTTTTGATCCTTGCACGAATCTGATTTCACATTGGCAGGGTGGCAGCCATCCCTGCACAAATTGTGAGGGAATGTGGAGTTGTAGTCTGATAGTGGTAAAAGCCCATGTAGTTTTTGATTGCAGAAACTAGGAGTATTTTGGACAAAGGGAGGCCATTATTTCCTATCACATATACCTTGAAATATTACATTCTGTTCTGCAAACCAGGCTGGTAAATCACAGACTAATCAAAGGGAGGACTGGATGGAATGTACTGACTTTCAAGAACACATCTGCAAATTTGGTTTGAAAGTGTGGCCTTGGAAAAGAGGATACAATCCTGCAGTTATTCAAAGAAGAAATTATTTAAGTTTCATGGAAATGAATTGCAGAAAAGGTAGAGGTATAGACTTGTGAAATTATAGGAACAATGAGTGATATTCTTCTGGAAAATATTAAAAAGGGAGGTGTAGCAGGCATTATTTAAAGCACATAAATCAGCTTGGACACACCATTTGGTGATACATGGTTCTGTCATTCTCGGGGGAAAGGAAATTTTCTTCTATTTCTGTTTCTCGCAGTTTGTTGTACTTGATAGGTTGAAGTCTAATGTTTGAAATAAGCTGATAGCAGCAATTAACAAGTGCAAACTTTTGATTAAGTTCCTGGGTAAATTGGACAAAGCTTTACAGAACTAATTTAGGAGACGTGTATGCTGTATTTATTTATGAAGAGATACTGACACTATTTAGAAATTGGATATATCTGTAGGTATTATGTAAGTGACATTTTGGAAGTGTTGAAATAACACTTGAAAACATTGTACTAATGAATAAAAATCTGAATTGTCATATAGTTGAAGGGGTAGAGACTGAGAAACTTGTGTCCCAAGTCTGACTTGTATGGCAGGTCCTGCAATTCTGAACATGTAGTAAAGGAAGGATTTTTCATGCTAGGTGGCTGCAATATTGAAGGAGAAGACGAAAGCTGGGATTTTGGCACCGGTGCTGGTTTTTATGTGGATGCCACTGAAGAACCTTGGAAAACCAACTACAGAATGTATTCCTACATAAAGGATGAGGTAACTTTGCTGTTGGGTTCTCCTGGTGTTGCTGGGTAAGATAAAGGGGTGTGGCTCAGTCATAGGAAATTCCCACATCTTGTGTTACAAGGTTATGGGAGATTTCTATAGAGATACTTTGAGTTAGGTATTATCGGCTGATCTGTTTCCTTTTCCTTACACATTCCCACTTCAAGTTGCTTTCAGGCCATGATCACAGATGTCACGCTGGAACCAGAGATGTGCTTTTGGTTTCAGTGGCATTAAAAGGCATTAGTTGGTTACTTGTGTGCTTTTTTCTTAAACATTATCAAGTTGCTTTAACATTTTTATTATGCTCTTGTTTCCTTTACAGCTGCCTAAACTAATAAATGCCAATTTTCCAACTGACCCTGAACGGATGTCTATTTTTGGGCATTCCATGGGAGGTCATGGAGCTCTTATTCTTGCTCTGAAGAATCCTGGAAAGTACAAAGTAAGATGAAGTATAGCTAATATGAGATATACTAATGCTTACATAGCTTTCTGTAAATGTGATGGAATAAAACATAATACTGAATTCTTTTGGGGCATTAAATATATAAATAGTTTCAGTTGCTGCAGTTCATTGTTACGTATTATTTTTCTTCCTGCTGTCTTTCTGAACAGTCTGTATCAGCATTTGCTCCTATCTGCAACCCAATTCAGTGTCAGTGGGGGAAGAAAGCCCTTGGTGGATATCTGGGACCAGATGCAAGCAAATGGGAGGTATGTGAGCAGCTGCAGTTCTTTATTAACACATGAATGAGTGATCTGCAAATATCAGCAGGAGCCTGGAAGAAAACTCTGGAGTGCCCATGAGTTGGTGCTGTTGTTTTACTACACCCCTAAGCACAGAAAAGCATTATTTGTTTCTGGCAGGAGTGACTTGCTGTTGCCTTATGGTGCTTATGAAAATGTAATGAGATACAGGTCTCTCATCAAATCAACTCCATTCCTCTCAGTTTTACGAAGATTTAAAAGTCTGGGCTGAGAACAATTATGAGCAGTGTATTTTTGTAGTAGACTGAAGAGAGAGACTGCTTCAGACTGTTCAGACTGAAAAGCCTCACGACATTTTGCAGGGACAGCCTGTGGGAGGCCTCCAAGAGGAGCCCATTGGATAGTTGGAAATTGGTATCCTGCAGAACAGCATTAAACTAGACAAAGTTAGGTTTTAGCTCCAGGGCCCTAATTTTGAGCTATCAGTAGTTGTATATGAGTGGCTAAGATACAAAAATGTTTGCCTGCATGCTTGCTGCATTATTTGGGCAGCCCTTCAGTATTTTTCATCTCATTTAAACATTGCACTGTATTTCTATAATTAAGTTAGAAGGGATTGGCGTGACCATGTACTCAGATTTCCTTGTAAATAAGCACAAGCTGCAGTTCAATCTCTTGTAAATTGGATTAAAGTATGTCTAAGGAAGACTTCCAGGTCTGATTAAAACTTTACAGGATTGGAGAGTGTTCTTTGCTTTCATAATTGTTAATAGAGTAGTTTGTGTACTTAGAAACCACCAGTTAAACTTAATGTAATGGATTTGTTGTGAAACAAAACAAAACAAGCCCCCAAAAACCTGTTTTCTGTCCCCAAACTTGTTTTGGAGCTCTTCTGCAAACCTAGTCCAGTAGATCAACAGCAATCATCAGGAACAGACTTAGATCTGCCCTTGGCACAGATGCACAACCTCTGATCTCTGTATTTTGGCTTTAAATTCCCATGTAAATATGTTCAGGATAATTTGATACCATGGCCACAGTGCTGGGCTGAGCCCAATCTCCAATTTCCATTGTAATGTCATTTCTGGATCTGGTGGCATCCTGGAAGGATGGTTCTGATGCCTTGGTGTAGGATTTTGGATTTTGCTGTCCATTGGTGATTGGTCTTCTCCACAGCCGTAAACACTTCACTGTCTTTTTTAAGGATTTATTTATTTTGAGTGTGTACCAAGCACAGGACGCCATGGATAATATGTTCCCCATCACAATTACATTTGGATACATGTTTGTTGACAGTCTTCCATTTTTGTTTCTCAGCTGCACCAGTTTTATTGGTCAAATGATCAAGGTAACCTTCAGGTTAAATGCCTTCCCACGAGCACAGTTGTGTTACACTGGTGTCTTGACCTTTAGCTGCCAGAATAATTACACCAAGATGCCACGTTTCTTCAGCAGGATCTAGTTTCTGCACAAAGGTGTGACTGACTGTATTGCTGTTCTTCCATTCTGTAGGAATGCAGCCCTGGGCTGGGTATGCTGTTTGGTCAAGCTGCCAACTTGATAATTACCTAGCTCATACATTTGCCCTTTTAAAGCAATGGGTATTACTTTTCAGTTGCCTGGAATATCCCTAGATTTTTGCTCTTCCAAAGTGCAACTTGGTTTCTTGATCAACACTGCCCAGGACTCTCTCTGAGCCATTCTTTTCCTGTGGTCAGCAAACAGAAACCAGTTGAATGTGTTTAACTGAATGTCATTTCTCTCTTATTTCTGCAGGCATATGATGCTACACAGCTTGTGAAGTCCTACTCAGGCTCTCGCCTCGACATCCTGATTGACCAAGGCAAAGATGACCAGTTCCTGTCTGCGGGCCAGTTACTGCCAGATAACTTCATTGCTGCCTGCACCGAGCGGAAAGTCCCAGTAGTCTTCAGACTGCAGCAGGCAAGTTGCTTCTGCAGTCCTTTGTTGGTGGATTCTTGTTTGTGATTTTTGGTTCTGTGCAGCTGGCAGTGAAGAGAGTGTCTGTAAGGGGACAGGCATTGTGGGTCCGTCCCTGGCCACATGAGGAGGAGGGTAACAAGTGACACTTCGGGGCCATCAAGGTGTTCATCACCCGCCCGATTCAGCCGCGCTTCACCACTAGGTGCCGTCGTGCTTCCAGCTTGGACAGGCCGATCCCTTCATGGGAACTCGGCTGCCGGTGCTCGGCTGGAGACACAACACTAATAATTTTTAATGAGTATTGCAGTCACTGTACAGCCAAAGTGACACATGGCCCTCTGCCGCATCCGTTATCTGTGCTGTGGGTTTTGTGTTTACCATAAACTTCATGATTTAGTTTGCATGTGTTTGTGTAAATTAGGGAAGAGGTGGAACTGCTTGATATCCTAGATTCATGTAAAGACCCAGGTGGAAGGATTGCTCTTACCTGTAGTGCAATGACCCTGAGCTATACTGTCCTGAGAGCACTGGAGTCTTTGTAAGGCACTGACAACTTCAACCCAGACCCAGTGAGGAGCCCAGCTGGGGAGAGTGAAGGATTGTCCTCTCTGGTTTATCATAAACCTTGCACCTAAAGACACAGTTAGTGCTGGTGAAGGGATGCGGGCCAGGGGTGACAGTTCAGCACAGTGATGCAGCAGTAACTCACACCTGGGCTGTGTTCTCCTTATGCCCTCCCTGTGTTTTAGCAGAAAAACAGTGCCCGTGAGGACAGCTGTTCTCTCAGATTGCAGCTCTGCAGCTGACCCTTGCTGTTACCCATCTCTAGCTTACAGGCCCAGATTTGGGCAGGTTAAGGTACTTTTCTGTTTGTTTAGCTTTCTAGTGCTCATCTATACTTAGCCTGTTACATCTCTCTTGCCATGTTTTTATGTATTACAGATATTTCTTAAAATGGATAAAACCAGGAGAGTCATTACCTTTCCTTTAAGAGAGCTTAGCATGATTGCTTTATCACGAGCTGTATGTTCTCTGCTGATTTTTTTATTGCTGTTCTTTTCTAGGGTTATGATCACAGCTATTTTTTCATTGCTTCATTTATTAATGACCACATCAAACACCATGCAAAATACCTCAATGCTTGAACCATTTGGATGCTGCCTGGCCAATATGAAGCAAGAGATAGAAGTGAACTAAACAAAAATAATTTGCTGAAATAATGTTTAAAAAATGGAGCTTTTCTGATTGTACTTCTAAGAAAAATAAAAGTCCCACTTAATTTGATGTGTGTGCTTTAGAGTAAGTATTGGGAATGTTCTTGCGTGCTTAGAAAACTCCTGATGCCATGAAGTTGCATCTGCTGAATTTTGGATTAAAATGTAAACCAGCAGATGAGTGAGTTTCAGCCCATGAGTGTGTTCAGGGCACCTCCAGACAGCTTCTAGTGCATCTGTGGAGAGACTGTGATTTACAAGTGTGCCTCTGTAGCTAATTAATTACTGGGGTTTACTTCATCCTTTAATGGTGAAGGAAGTTGTTAGTGGCACAACTAATCAAGCTGCTTAATTAATCTGCAGTGGTAGGTGTGTTTTTCCTTGGCTTGTGTAAATACCTTCCAAGGACCAAGTCTGGTGGGGAATGCAGACAGAAGCCTGCTGTGTACAGTAGTTTACTGTCCTGTGCGTTATCAAGCAAATGAACTGGAGCATTTAATGGATGATACTTATAGAAAAGACCTCTTAAAAAACACATGAAGGAAGCAGTCTGTAGTAAAAAGGTTTTTTTCTCTACTTACCTTTGAGTCTTAAGAGTGTGAAAGACTTGTACTGTGGATCTGAGATTTGACAGGACTGAGAGGAGTAGATCAGAAAAAGGCAACAGTTGTCTAGATGATCTAGCATCTCATTGCTGAAATCAAGTGTGCTTATTTTACAAAAGATGGCGGAATTTAGTCCTGACAGTTGTAGATCTAAAATAGTTCCTGGTGCTGTAATTCTGCCAGTTACCTTGAACAAGAACACAGATTGTTCCAGGGAGCTGCAAGTAATCCCTTGTGAACTCAGCTTTCTCATGGTTCAGCTGGACCTGAGCCATTGCTCAAACCTTGACTCACTCTTGCCAGAGGAAATACTACTGCAGACGTAGGATGGGTTGCCTTTTTCAAGCAGTGCTGAATGCTCTCCTGTGTCTCTGCCTTCTGCTAGATTCTAGGTTACAGGGGGTCTGGTGCTGGTGACAGCCTTAAATTATGCATCGGCTTTTATCAATCTTGCATCCTTTTATTTACTAAGTTCTAAGAGCTGGGAAGATACAACTGTGTCCATTGCAAGAGTTCTCCAAAAGGAAATTATTGCAGTAAGATCCTCTGCTTCCGAAATTCCCTATGAAATGTGAAAAAGTACAGCCCATAAAGTCACCTGTTCACAAAGGTAAAGACACTCCATTAGACAAACTGGAATCTAGGAGAATCTGTACTTGGATGACTGTGCAGACCTGCATGGGAAAGAGAAGGCTGTACTGTGACCTGCTCCTTGATTCTGCAGCCAGGGGCATGGCAAAGCAGCTGAGCACAGCCCTGGCACACTGGGTTATCCCCAGGGCTGAAGGCATTACTGTGTTGACTGCTTGGGTTCAGTACTTTCAAGGAATCTTCAGGTTTTGTTTGCTGTAGCAGAAGCCTGGGGAACAATCTCTGCATTTCAGGAGGAGACAAACCTGCCCTGGAGATGGAAGTGTAAGCAGTAAAATGAAGAACTCACACACCAATGTGAGCAGGAGCAAACTGAAGGAGGGGTCTGCCCTCTTCTCCCTGAGCCCAGGCCAGCCCTGGCAGCAGAGGGCAGAAAATTCACTGCCACTGAAGGACTGGCAGGAGGCCTTAACAAGAGCAGCAAGGAGAGATGCAGGGAGAACATTGCAGGTACCCAACAGTTACCAGCTGGATCTTATGCCGGCTTTAGCTGCAAAATTCCATTGTTTGCATCACATCATCATCTTCCCCATCCCCAAACCCATAATTTCCAGTGTGAAGATCTCCAACCACCCCCTCTTTTACAAGAAGTCATCAGTCATGGGGATAGGCATTAAAGGGTTTCTGCAAATAATAGAGTTTAATTGTAACTACAGTAAAGATTTTCTATGTACATTATGTTCACCGCTGAGGGTATTACAGATTTGCCATGCATGTTTTATTGCACATATAAATATTGTACAAAGGATCATGAAGATGCTCTTTTTAGCCGTACAGGTTAAGACTGCATTAAAAAAGCTGTATTACAAAATACTTAAGAGCTATTTATTTACAGCAACGTCAAGCAAATACTGAAAGACACTATCAGGAGGAAAACAAAATTTTAATTATGAAAAAACAAGATTTGTCAAAATAATAATAATTACAAAGCTTCATGTTGCCATATATACATTGTAAAAAAATACTCAGGAAACCTGCATTTTATCCCTCAAGATGCAGAAATCAATATTCCTATTTTTATACTTGATCCTTGAATGCTTTTAAAATTTGATAAACTCTGACTTGAAAACTTATTTTCTTTACATTGCTCGTGCTTTTTGACAAAACAGATATTTGTGCAGCTCTGTAAAATATTAAAATACATTTTTATTTAGTGTTAAAGTGCACAGTACATTTTATAGGAAACAATAAGCTAGCTGCCAATCAAATTACAATTTAAGTCAATGTTCCCTCTATAAAATGAATGTTTTTGCTTTGGTTGAAGTAACTGGATATTCCATGCATACTGTCTGTCTCATTGTCTGCTCCTCACACGTTGCTGTCACTACCTCCCAGCCTGTTAGCAGGTGGTGGTGTTGAGGTGTGTGGTCTCCGCAGCACCACAGCTCTGCTGCTGACCAAATGCAGTGCCTGTGAACGTGTGTGCAGCTGCCTCAGGAAGGGGTAGTGACAAGTGTGCATCACTCTGCCCAAAAGCCTTCATACAAAGTTCTCTCCACATACTCTTGCTTAATATTTAGTCCTCCCACCCCCTTGCCTCTTTTTTTTTTTTGCCACTCTACACTTCAAACTCCCTGCTTGTGTGTCCCCAGCCAGCTTCCCTTTTCACCACATGCAGCTTCCCTGTGCTGCTGGCCCAAATCCCATCACTGGCTTCTTGTGTGAATGAAAATGGGATGTTCCAAATAGCACAAGAATCACTGTGCTGGAACTTTTTGATCTAAAATGCATGATGTCTTAATAATAAATTATGCTTTAAAAAATCTCTTTGAAGAATGTAAAGTGGTGATAAGGAGAAGAACTTTTATTTCCTATTGCTGATGTGGAAGTAGAGGTCTGGTGCTGCAAATATGCACTACAGAACATTGTGCTTAATTCTGTGGAGACTTTTAAAAAAAGAAGCACTGTACCCAGGCAGGTCGGATCTGGAAGATCAGGTCTTTGAGACTGCCTTCGGTAATTTCAATCATTTTATCTCCTCTTGAAGAAATCACTGAAGAAAACAAGTTAATTTTTTGGCTACCTGGTAAACCTTGTTAACATTTTTGTGCTATTTTTTACTATTTGTTCTGTAGTGCTGTAATCTTTAAAAGAAATCAAGTTACAGTGCAAAATTACATTTCAAGACACATGATCCTAATGCACATAATTAATTTTGTTGTGGCAAAAGTTAAATGTTTTGTGCATAGTAAAATAAGCAATCAAAAATATTTGTTCATATTTATTTTTCAAGTTTACATATTTCCTTTTGCTTTTTGTTTTTAAACATCTATATACAAATAAAATGGGTGTGCTCTCACTTTCAGCCAATTTAGTCTAGTGAGGGGAGAAGTATTACTGGAATGTAGGAAACTCAATGGAATGCAGACAATTTTTTACCAATGTTCCACAGATTCAAGAAATAAAGAATGCCATTCCAGCTAGCTGTTCTTTTAATAGAAGCACCTATTTTGTTTGCTTTTTATCTTACATATTAGAAAATACAATTTACGGAGATCTAGAGCTACTGCACACCAAGTAGAATAAAAAATAACTAAATATTTATATTAAAATAAAGTGTTTAACCACAAAAAAAGCAGTAATAAAATACAGTTTCCTAATTTACATTTTTGCATCCAAAGGATGAATAACAACTCACTAATAAATAATATTTATATAAATATTTATGTCTGGGTATTTTTAAAAGGCAATAGCCTGAAGCAACTGCAGAAAAACCTAATGTGGTAGCAGTCTGATTTACTCTCTCCCTTCTCCCTCCCCCCAGGTGATTACAGTGATTCTTAGTTTAATAATACAAAGGTATCTTGCTGCAAGACAGCTGTGTACTCCACATGATTTTAAGTGGCAGAGAGGTGGCTGTTTTAGTAAGTACTGTACAAAGTGAGCTATAAAAGCAGTGAAGTGCCAACTTCCTCTAGAAAATGTTTCTGTTCAGTTTCTGCTTTGTAGTTCGACACATGTACAGTCTGAAACATGGGTTTAAAATCATAAGAATACTCTTGGAGTACTGGAGTTGTTTTCAATGCAGTTTGAAAAGATGGGCAGTTTTTTGATTCTTTCATGGCACAGTGTAGCTGGTAACAGCAGAGAGAGTAGTTTCATGTGAATAAAGCTTGTTTCACTGTGGTTACATCTAGCAATGCTTGAACTGTTATGCTCACTTTTACCAAGCCCTTTTCTTCTAGGATGTGATGTGGTAGGCAGAGCTTCTCCTAGAAAAAGACAAAAAAAAGGAGTAAAAATTAGAATATTCAATACTCACTGCAGAACCTCACTTCACATGACCACATTTGGAACGCAAAGCCCAGCAAGCAGGAATTGTTTCCTATTTTTAATTAAAAAGAACTTCCTGTGATTTTGACAGAAAGTCTCTGATTTTGCTCCCACTGCACCTGAGTTAGTGAGAGACCTGTTAATATTCTGGGCCCCAGAAACGAAGTTGTTCTGTGGTCACTACAGCATGTAAACAGCTAAGAGTGAGCGCCAGCAAGCACGCACCAAACTTTCACCTACAAAGCAGGGTAACACGACATTTGCTTTGTTATGACATATGTGTGAGATGGGGGATGGAAGGCTGACTTTATAAAAAAAACCAAACCAAAGAAACCCCATGCCCTACTGAGCTCTAGACAGGTCCCAGGATATGCACCTTGAAAACTACACACTAGCACATAAAGAAAAGTGTGTGCAATGTGCATTCAATGGGTACAGTGTTTTGTTCCGAGTATTTGCACCGTATTTGAAACACCCAGAAATCAACTTTATTCACCATAAGGACAAAGCAGTCATGGCCAGAATGGAACTCACTAGCTGTCCACAGAGGCTGTTACAGCAGAAGACACTCAAGCAGTAAATACTGTACTCTCCTACAGGGAGAGCAAGACACCCACCCATGAATAATTAGAGAAAGCCTTAGAGGGGCAGCCTTGTTTCATGACTGGCCCTCTCTTCGAAGCTTTTCCCACTGTAACTGGATTTCTTGTTAAGAAATTAATGAAATTAAGAAATCAGGCAGCATGTCTATAATAAATAAACGGAAAAAGCCAGACTAAATCACATAAACCATAATTACAACTGTGAGACTCACTGCCACAACATGGAAGCCAAAAGTGTGTGATAACAAAAATATACAGATAAGAGAAAAATCTGAACAATGCTATTAAACACAAACACATGGAAACAGTGTCTGGCTTACAAAGTCCTTAAGCTGTGTGTCATTGCTTTAAGCAAGAAAAAGGCACCATCTGTGTGATATAACCTGTTCCTTCCCTATGCATCCATACATGACCATCAGCAGACTTGGAATACTGATTTTTTGGAAGGAGAGGGTGGTTTTGATATTCTCACTACTGAATATCTTTGTAATTCAATAAACTTCCAGCTGTTAAAACTACTGATGCATTTGAGATTCTGTTTTAATTAATTGCCTGTCTTTTACTGAATATTCTTCTTGTGTCTATAATGTTAAAGGTCCCTTATTTTATATTTATACAATTCATGGTCCTTTTCCACACTTCCTCATATTGATTACTTCTTCAATTTAAACCTCACTGATCTCTTCAACCTCTCTCCTCATGACACATTTTTTCAGCTGTAGTCCCTTCCTTGACTCCTATGGACCCTTACGAGTCAATTTAATGGAACTGGTACACACAAGAACAATTCATGCAGTCTTTATTATGTTATGCACCTGTGTTTAATTGTTTTGATCTCCTTCCACTCTTGTCCAGTCCTTGCTCAGGAGACCTCCTCCAGTGGGCCACAGCTCCAGTAAAGCATCAGTATTAAATAGCTGTTCCACTGCTTCTGATATTTATGCCTTTCATTGTTAATGAATATTTCCTTTACTCATAACCAACATTTAGCTTGCTTACGTTTTTTGTGAAGTTCCTCACCACTCCAGAGTCAAAGAGACGAAAAACTGCAAAACACACCTATTAACTACTGAACCTGAAAATAAGAGCCAATCTTCATTGACAATCACAGCATCTGATACTGGTAACTGTAATTTATCAGTAGTGTGTTTACATTTTATATCTACTACTGAAGTTGTGTCAGCATTTATTATATTACATTTGAAAGATTTTTTTAAGACTCAAGAAACAACTTCAAACAGGTAACTTGGCTGAGTAGGTCTGCAGGAGATGGACAACACACATTTCCCCAATGGAAGCTGCTGTAATAATCTTGTTAATGCAGGCTTACTACTTCCACTGAGTTTGTGGATTCTGACTCACATTGACCGAACTATTGTGGCAAGTGCCTCCTGTTCCTGTCAGCCACCCTGCCCCTCTCTGCTGCACTATTTGTCCAGTCAGGCCAAGGAACCACCCCCATCTTGCAGCCATTCCAGGTCATCAGCCACACTTCATTCCAAACCTACCTACCATAAATCGAGCATTTAAGTTAAGATGCTGAGTTCTGCAGTTCATTCTTGTTTGTTCTTCTCACTGCAATATTGACCTGTAAGCTGTCAGAGATGGTTCCTCCCAACTTTTATTCCTCTGAAAAAAAAAGTGTCTTTCCCAGAGAAACATATATTTTAGGATGCAAATTCCTAAACTGATACCTGATTAGCACTGGAGCAGCTACATAAGGTGTGATTTCTACTAGACATTTTGCCAATCTACTGTTCTGGGAGCCAGTTCTTCTAAAATCCACAATGCTCTGAATCTGATAATTTTTTTTATAATTATATTAATCTTATTTGAAATACAAATCTGAAGTGAAATATTATACCTTCCACACTCTTCTACTTCTTTCCAGTGTCCTTGCACAGTAGGCTCTTGTTTCACAGATTTGGTGGCCCTTAGCATGCCAATTTTTATTTCATTATTCTTCCACGCTAGACAAAAGACATTTAATAAAAGGCCTGCTGAATCCAGTATCTGAAAACTAAGGCACTAGTATTACATAGCTGAAGGGTAGGGACTGAATCCAAAACCTCAACCCTAAGAAAACCTACCTTGCTAGATATTAATGTTTGAAAATATTCTACATTTTGCTATTGAAGTCAGATTTGCTTAAACCACCACAGTTAAGGATGTTTGCTTAAGATACACTGAAATTCCAAACCCACTGTTTTTGTGGCACCTTGTAGCACTCACTGAGCTGTTCTGTCATGCTCTCTAGCTAGGATTTTTTACAGTTGTTCATAAGCACATTTGCACTAGAAGCAAAGGGGAATGCATGCCCCATTTCACATAAAAACCCAATCCAATATGATTTTTTTCCTATTTTTAAAGGCAAGCATTATCTAATTATTTTAAATACAGAATAGTAATTTAGTTTGTATGAAGCAACCTCTCTCCACTGGCTGTGTTTACAAGATGCATACTCCAGTCAGGAAACCTGTTCTAGATCTGTGGAAAAACAGGACCATACAACTGTATTGTAGGAGTGAAAAGTTTCCCACCACAGAACTTTTTTGTGTATCGCTCTATGTTAGCACTCAAACATATACACTTGACAGCTTTCTCTTATGAAGCATGTGGAACT
Source organism: Eopsaltria australis (assembly GCA_034509425.1). Lineage (NCBI taxonomy): Eukaryota > Metazoa > Chordata > Aves > Passeriformes > Petroicidae > Eopsaltria > Eopsaltria australis. Next base: position 75,745 of record JAVTVJ010000091.1, on the reverse strand, counting down.
TGGCTAATATTTTATAATTCTGCAGCCTAACATGTGGCTATAATGAACTTTCCAAACTTGACAATGAGACTGATGCTATCTCCTAAAAACGACAAACTTCTCTTAATGTGTCACAAGTCAATTCTGATAGGTAAGCCCTAAACACTACCTAAAAAGCTTTGTAAATGGCTTTCATCAACACTGTTTCACATACTTTTCAAATCAGAGTTTTTGAGTCACATATTTACTTCTCAGACTAAGAAAAGTCAAATCTTGCCAAGGATGGAATCCAAAGCACAAACAACAGCTTTTCATAACAGCAGTTATATCCCAGGTGTCTCGGTACTTAGGTTCAGCTGCTGTCCCTGCTTTTCCATGCTCTGTCTCATTCCCTCAGCAGCTAAAACTGCTCTCTGGAAAACACCAACAGCAGAGCTGTGAAGCTGCAGGCCATGAAGATTACAAAGCCTTCCTGAAATCCTGGCATTTTGAAGCAAATGTCTGACCAGCCAAGAGGAGAACTTGCCCCTAACTCTAAGGAAACTCAACTTCACCCACCTCTCCCCACATTTAATAAAATTTCTGTCCCTATTACAGTAGATTCAAACCCATAACACTTCTGTATAAAAGTGTGAATTCTCTCTCTAAAAACACCCCTGTTGAAACCATTACTGAACAAACACCAAAAGAACAGACAGAACTGGATACTAATTCTAGAGACCAGCCTAAAACAATTGTGGTAGGAAGGGCTGCCACTTCACTCATAGCAGCACTGATCTCTCTATTCTCTATCCACTATTAAAATGAAGATCTAATATATTTTTATCATCTTTCTTCTCTCTAAGAACACAAAGGAACTTTAATTACTTGCTACAAGCAAACCACCATCTACAGACACACAGCCATTTTGAATGGATAAAGATCACGAAGCAAAAGAACAAACTCCTCCTGAAGGAAAAAATATTAAGAAGTGCACAAAAAGGAGGTAGCAGCAGGAGGCTGCTCACAAAGCAGCACAAAGAGATAGTACCACAGGTGTACCCACAAACGTGCACGTGTGCATGTGCTTGCCAGAGCAAGCTTCTAATCCTGGAACAAAATGTCTGATTTAGGATAGATGAAAGCCAGGAATACACAATGACACTAATCCCTCAAGACAACGTGAGACACTTCACATACATATCTATTTTCTTTGACATCAGATGGCTTCAAAGTCAAGACAACTGTGTGAAATAGTTTATGGCAAGGCAAGCAGCTTGGCAATTCAGATACAGTAAGTATTTATAAAAAAGACATTGCTGCCATAATATCAGATTGGTAAGTGGTAAAACAACCACATCATGATAAGAACAGGGCCCAACTGTCTGTATTTGTTAGTGAAAATACAGAGAAATGGAACCCTACAATTCAGCAAGAGCCTTTCTCTTTCTTCCTTGTATTTGTGGAATATGAGATTTCAGATTTACAAGGGAAAAATATTAATAAAACAGTGAATACTGGAATGCGCAGTTTCTCAAAGCACAAATTAAAAAACCTGAGTCCATGTAATGCCCATCATTTCATGTTTGAAGCCAACTATTTTGAAATAGGAAGTCAATAAAGAAACTTCAGGGCATTACACTTAAGCAAACTTATGTACAAAATACCCAAACTTTACATTTTTTTAGGTCAAGGCCGATTTTCTTTCTAAAGAGCTGGAAAAGAAAGCTGCAGCAAATTTTTACTTTTTCATATATCTAAGGCAATTTAAAATTATGTCCTTTTATATATTTTTTTCCTTTTCTACTGTTATTGTTGATGTTTGTATATGCCCAGATGCCCTGAATTACCATTTCAAGTACAAATTAAAAGATATAAAAAAGCACAGTAATTCAGGCTATACTGCAGCTGCAAAATTATGTTTTGGGAGTCACAGCCAGTTAGACATCTAGACATGTGCATCTTCTGCACATTCAGTAAATTGGAAATATTTGCAAAACTGTAATTGACAATGATGGGCTTTGGATTCTTCAGTAAATTATGACCTTGAGCCATAAAATTTAAAAGTAGACCACATATTTTACAAAATCCCTCACAGTTTTATTCTAAGATGCTTAGAAAACGGTGACCTGAAACTGCAAGGAACAAAAATCTTAATAAGGACAAGACACACATGAAACAGTAAGAGAAAACCGATACTTACAAAGGAAATACCAATTATACTATAAACTTATACACTAAATTCTGAGAAAGTGATGGATGTTTTCAAAGCAGAATAGGTCATCAAAGCAGAATAGGTCATTACCTTACAGGATTTTTTTCTACTGCTCTTTCTGCATAATACAGCTTATGTTCTAGAAATGAAGGAAATGGCAAAGGTTCACAAAACCAGCTCTTCCTTTTTTTTTTTTTTTTTTAAAACCTGCATGTATGCCTGGGTTTTTTGGAGTACTTTGCAACAGGAGTCAGTTTTTTTGCGAAAAACAATGATATGGCAATTTTTTGGTAACTTATTAATGTATACTGAGTAGAAAACTATATTGAATATTTGCTCAGATCTAATTCAGTCCCCATTCACATAAAGTTCAACTTTCAGAACATTTATTAGGAGCACAATGGGATCTCTATACAGCTTTCAGCTGTAAAAACTTGTTAATATACAAGAGACATTTGAAGCACTACTACACTGCATTACACTGCACTTGAAAGTATTTCTTTTTTCTGGATCAAGGAAAAAGAAAGCCATATCTTCACATCAAAATGCCACTTGTGATCCAGTGCAAATACATTTTGCCCACAAGTATATCCTCTACAAACTGTATTTATTGTATTATTGTAGTATGGATGAGATGACCTCCACAGGTTATAAGAGTAATTAATATGATGGGCACAGTACAGATTGGAAACCAATTTATTAAGAAACCATGGTTTGAAAATCTCTGATGACCACTGCAATGGATAAAAAATGAATGGGAAAAGAAACAGAGGAGCAAATATAATTAATGTTATTAATGAAGATACAGGTGAACTACAGCGCACTTTTTTTCTTTTTAAACTCAAGGTGATCAATTTAATTATGTGACTGGCTAAGAACAGTAAGTACCAATTATATCTAATTGGATGTCTCAATATTGGCACCCCCTCAAAGGCGAGGAACCATCAAAGAGTTGAACTGTTTGGTTCACAAGTACTAAAGCCACAGAACAGCAGCACAGAAACAGGAATCTGAATTTAGCAAAGAACACATTAGAGTAGATTACTGATGTTTTAGTTTTCAGTTCTCCATTTAGTGTAAGAATTACTGACTTCAGAGATGGAAAGACAGGTATTTTTCATATTTGCATTACGTTTGAAATAAATTTTGAGAAACTTTATTATATTCACACTTAGAAAATGTAAACATAATTTCACTATTTCTTTTCCTGTAAGATTTATAGATATTCAGAAGTGCAATCAGTAACAACTTCCAAAAATACCAAACTGGATAAGCTTCCTGTGTGGTAGCACAGCTGTGCTTGTCATGAACCAAATATATGTTTCTTGTTTTTCAGCATGTGCTTCAGCATCTCTAACTACCAAAAACTGTACATAATGCCACACTTTAAATACCAGATACTGTCATAGCTGAGAACACACAGAAAATGGTCCCTAAGTAATAAGTGATGACTCTGTTTGCATGGTAAGCATATACAAAGTTAGGACTTTGGACAAGTTTGAGATCTAAGTGTCGCTGTGACTGAGGGACATTCACTTGGTCTACGCTGGCACAACAGTAGTTGCTTTTCTAGCCCAGCATCTACTCTGATAAAACATTCAAAACCACTGAAGACATGAACTTCCATTTCTGCATGCTGAGAATGCAAAACACACTGATCTACTCCTCCTACCTCCCTCCAAACTGTTGGATAACCAGACGTGATATTAGACAATGAGACAAATGTGCACTACAGGATGGCAGGAACACCATTCTCCACATGATTTGCTTATTTCATAAGATGTACTCATACATGTAGTTCAGCACTATATAAGGAGGGCACAAACACAAAGCACTGACAGGAGACCTGTTTACCACTTATGGGAACAACAGTAAAATCCCAGCCCTACAGAGCGTATCACTTCTGTATCAAATGGCTACACTAGATTACAGAGAAACATTAATAGATTCTGAATTGATTCAAGCCATATGTCACTCAGTTTCATCAGAAAAGCAAAATAATAAGAACGTGACAACCAAAATCAAAACAAAGATCTGCCCAAAGTGGAAGCTTAAATGTCATGCTATGACCAAGTAAACAAGTGTCTGGTATTGGAATTGCTGAAACTAGGTACACAGTTAGAAGACAGGCCTCTGCAGGATGAGGACTCAAGTCTCTAACTACATACCAAATAAAGAGCTTTGAAGCACTCACTGAACTCTTGCCCGGTCACAGATGACAGTCTTTACAATAAAGTTGTTGTACGTATGCACTGGAAGCTGCTAAACACCAAACCCTTTAAAAATTTTAATTTATCCGACATCTGAAATTAATTTTTCCATCCTAAAACATGTATCTAATAATAATTTTACTACTTTTTGTCTATATATATATATGTATCTATCTATATCTATATATTTAAGCCACAGACACCAGGAACAGAACTGCATTTAAAAGTTTTTTAATAAAATTTTACAGCTATCTGTGGAGTGGGGATATTTATAGAGCAGCATTAAATCATTACTGTATGGCCAGAATAATCAGTGACATACAAATTCTTATCCTAATTATACTCTAAAAGTCTATAGCTAATTTTATTATATACTAGACAGGGGGAAATGAATGCATGTATTTCCAAGACACAAAACTGAGGTCCTTTGGTTGGCTAGCCCAAGACTGAGTTACAAATTTAGGCAACAGCATCAAGGCCAATATTGCAATGTCAATATAGGTTTATACTCAAGGGTTTGTATTTTTCAATCAATTTTCATTTTGTATATTTTGTGTCAATAAGGGGAAAACCCAAAAATTGTCTTATTTTAAGTTTTTACTCTTGTTTTAAGAGTAGATGAACAGAACACAGAACTGGAGGGGAAATGGAGGTCATCAGTCCAGCAGTCTAACCACAGGCAGAGTTCAAACATACCAAAATAGCTCCTGACTAATGTATGTCTAAGCTGTTCTCTAAAATGTCCTAGGATGGAAAAGCTAGAGTCTTCCCAGAGGGTCTGTTTTCCCAACTGCATTGCCTTTGCTCCACCGGTTACACAAACGAACAGGATCTGCATTTTCACAGGTGATGAAACAGAGAAGATAATGATGGGACTTGCTTGATGCCACACAAAAGAACGGCAGGTACAGGAATGTAACAGCTTATCCCCAAACTGTCTCACTGTTTCTCACTGTACTGCATGATCTTCATCCTGAAACATTCTACAGTCCCTTGGATTCTACAGCTTGCTTACACCCACTGCTAATTTACAGTGCTCTGGGTGTAACATAGCAAGTGTTTAAAAGGAGTTCAACACTCTTTTGTGTGACAGAAGAGAAAGATTATTCTACCATAGGAAAACATAACTACTCCAGTATGGAATTTAATCAGAACAGTAGAGACTAACACTAATTTTTAAAGTTACAGTACTCTTGTTAATATAGCAGAATTTAAAAAATCACAGTAATTTGAAAGACAGTTCTCTAAGTGCTCTTAACACAGCATGTGCAGAGATAATTGGCACCCACTCAGAAAATCCATCACCTGCTGGGAGTGCCACCTGAAGCTGCTTCAGTATCTGCAGCATTCTTGGATTTTCACAAAAAGTAAGAAATTCAGTTCTGTTTAGCTTGTGACACACATCTAGCCTACACCCAAAAGTGGAATAAGAAGAGCTTCACTGCTTTAACACATTTAGGAGTAGTCTAGGCAACATGAAAGAACAGCTATAAATAAAGAGGTACATAATTTCTTAAACTACAGCTGGAGGGGATAGAAGACATGGGACTTGCCTTCAAGATGCTACTCCTCTCTACTATTTCAAGAGATTAATAAAGATATTACAAGGGAGGGAAGCAAGGGAAAGGGAGAAGTTTGTAAGGCAAAGGAAGGAAATTAAGTACCTGTAATTTGTCAGAGACAAAGCAGAAAGTTTGTGCGCACATGCGAACAGGTTATGCTGTTAGCAAATTCCAGTGATAAGATATATACATCAAGACTATAAAAAGTATATGAAAAAGACAAAAGCCTAATAGATCCCAGGAGCGAAAAGTAGAAGTTGATTGTGGGGGTTTCTCCCCGAGGGCGAGCAGAGTGTCAACAGTCTTTCGAATGTGACGAATATCCGACTGCAGGATGTCATACGGAGAGCAGAGGTCAGCCTATCCCGAAGGGCAGCCATTAGAACAGAAAAAGAGTGCAAAAAATTAAAAATACAAAAATAGAAAGATATTGATAAATAATCACAATATTCTAGCATAAACATGTAGGAATAGTTTCTTCCTAGTATTGCCTTAGTCACTAGAGATCCCAGCTTTCTTTTATTTCCTCTAAATACTGAAGCTATCATATAACATCAGAATGTCAAGACAGAAGAGCTCAGGCCTTTTAATCCTTCCAAAATTAGGCCCAAGTTCACAAGGTGAGGAAGTGCACGGGATCCGCTCGTTCCAATGAGGTCTGCACACCTTTGTCCATCTGGACCTTATTCAAATGCTTAAATAAACCAGCTGTAAAATCTAACTCATAAAATAGCAAATGGTGGGTTAGAAAGCTGTTAAAAGCACAAGCAGCAGCAATATGAAGTCTCAAGAAAAAGTACTTACAGAAATCATTAGATGTATGCAAAATTCTCTAATATAATAATCTAAAACTTGATATTCAAATATCACCTCAAATGATGACCTGTTATAGAAACTTTAAAAGTCAGTGTAGCACTACATACTACTTAGTTTTAATAAAGTTTCTAAACTGAAGGATTGGACACTAAATTTCTTACCTAGCATTTTAAAAATTATTAACAGGTTAGATTCCCATACCTTTTTTGGAAAGTATCAATGACTTGATGTGGCAACTAGAATAGCTATACAATACGAAGTGTAATATGCCATAATATCAATATAATCATACAATATCTATTTATTAACTTTAAAATCAAACCAAGCAACACTACTACCTTTGAAATGCAATCTAAGATACACACTTTCATTGCAAATAAGGCCTTACTGAGATAATTAATAGTTACTGAAAAAAATTACATGCAGTAAGAGACTGAGAGAACACTGTTCCTGTGGAAACTTTTCACTCTCACTTCCTTAATGAACTGACAGTACACCAAATAAACCAAGACATGGATGTTCCATGTGTTTTCTGTTAGTGCAAAGTTTCAAGGTCCAGTTTGAAATAAATTAAGCCTTAAAATATTTAACGTGTTTTTCTATCCTGAGAAGTGGCTAGTGAAACTGAAATTCAAAACTGTCATTCATACACAAATTAAAAAGTGACACTTTTTGTTTTTGCTTACCATAACTGGTTCTAGCTTTACCAGGAGTCAAAAGCTGCAAAATTTTATTAGGCCAGCAGATAAAGAGCAGGGAACCAAACTGCCTAGCAACAACACTTTTTGCAGTCATTTTTCAGAATTTTTTTACTCAAAACTCTAATGTCTTAATAAACTTCAATGCAACTCTGCCATTTTTTAGAGTATGAAAACTCACAGACAGCACAAAACATGCTGATCTTGTTTAAAAATGGGATAGAACCCATACTCTATTTGAGAACACCTACATCCACAAGCTGCTTACCAGAGAAACAAGTTTTAGCGCAAACTATTCGGTACTACCAACTGCATAATATATTGCATTTACACCAAAGACACCAATAAACCCAGTAAATGCTGGATTAATTTTGGAACAACATACAAAACTCAATTCCTACTTATTGCAAATACATACCGAAAGTAAATATCTAAGATACACTCATATTTTAAAAAGAAAATTCCAGAAATTTATAACAAGGACTTGTTAAAATTTCTGTCCAAAAAACCTCCAAAACAATACCAATAGTCCCTGCTGCAGTCAAATGGAGAAGGGAGTAATTTCAGAGTTTAGAGATTGAGAGCTGGTAACAAGTTGACTCTTTACAGATACTGATGAAGTTGCTATCCCAAGATTAACAGCCTAAGCAGCATAAGGAGAAGCCAAAGCGTACAAGACCAGCCAACACATGCGGAAGAAACTTCCTACAGAAACTGCTATGCTATGTTTTAGCTACATTCAGTGAAACTTGGGGAAGCCTTAGGAATGTATGACTACTTTTGTGTCTTCTGTGACAATGGATAATTTGGTGTTATATTCACACCTTATAATGTAAAATATTTATATTTTATGTATTTTAGAGTTCTGTCATGCAACTGTAGATGAAAAATACATAGTTCATCTGTAACAGTATAAGTATTTCCACTTATTGCACTGCTATTGTGCAATAAAAATACAAAACTAAAACATGACATCATGAAATAGCAGAAAAGCACATGATCCCCACACAAAGACTCAAAGATAACCACCCATCTTTGACAAACACTGCCCCCCTTATTTAGGGGAATAAAATTATTGCTAGTAAGAACTACAAAGATACATCTGTTTAATCATTAAATTTATGGACTGACATTTTATGTCTCTGAAGTTGTATGATTAAATCAGACAGCTGTCAATCATGCACACAGAATAAACACAGTAAGACAGAAATGGGACAGCAAAAGCATAACCAGCTGTTTGTGTGCACAAACCACCCTCATTCTGCATGCCCCTGCAGTGACTGAAAACAGACAGCACTTCAGCACTGACCTCCTCAGATTTACGCTCTGGTAAAAAAAAGTCAAGAGTAAGTCTGCAAAAGTGCACTAAAGAAAGAAATCTATAGTGCATTTGCACTCTACTTAAAACACAAATGAAAGGGAACCTCAGAACTCTGCTTTTAGGACTGTAACTGAGAGCATATTATTGAACCATATAACTCCATACTGAAGGCAAAACAGGGTCCATTACTGAGTCTGGAGGGAAAAGGTGGAGAAAGGAGTCATACCTGATAAAACTTACTGCAACTTCATGGATGTCTCATGATGAAACTATGGAGAAGTAACTGATTATGTGAAGTAATTAGAAAACAAGCATAAGTGGCAATCATAATATACCTTGCATTAAAGAGAAAAACATGACTACCAGTTGAACAACTAACAGGTGGATAGAAGGTAAAGCACTTTTCAGTCACTGCTTGGCTGCCTCCTTTACTTTGTTTTGCTATTTTGGAACACAAAAGCCTCCTGTTTTGTTTTTATTATTGTTTTACTTAACTTGCAATTCCTACACTAAAACAAATCACACTGATTTTTAGAATAATTCTGTCTGACATTGCCACATAGTGGACCTCATTATCAGAGGAGAGGTTGAGACACAGTAATAGGTCCCATTTGCAGGACTGGAAAGTCACTCAGAAGGGGCACCGCTAAACCTTTCATAGTCTGCATCTTCGTACAATGACTTGAGATCCAAAAAGCCATTTCATATCATCACACTGTTTTCTGCTCCATATTTTCGCATCATGTAAATGACTGAAACTTTAAGACATGTGGCAGAAGTCTCTCATTCACACCCAAGATATAATTCATCCCACTAAATCATGCTGCATTCACTACTGATGTGCTGGAACACAGACACTTGGTAAACCTGCTGGAACATTGGGCTGCAAAAGATTTCATTTCATCACAACCTTACACTAATAGCAATTACCATGCTAGTACTAATCATGATAACGCCAGTCTATCTTTTTTTTTAAGCTGTATGAAGATCAACAAGGTGTGTTATGTTGGGAAAGTCTTCCTTTCCTTTTTAAAGAAATACATCTTATTTCTCTGGCATGACCCCGTAAAGGGTAAAAATATGCTTAAGTGACTAAACTGTTAAGATATTACATTAGCGTAAGCTGCATATCATAAAAATTCATTCCTGTCTTTGTAAAAAGCTAATTTCACGGACATTGAAAATACTTCATTTTCTTTTACAAAAAATGCTTAGAAGATCCTACTTCTGATACATCTTATTTGTTCATAACTGAGAATCAGAAAAACATGTAGACCAAAACTCATAACTTTTGTCTTTCAAACATATTGCATGCACAGTTTTGTTTTGGTCTAAATCTTACTTGTAGTAAAGTATCATTGAACCCACCACAAATGAATTATTTTTAACTTTCAAAAGCAATATTTGTTAACACTACTGAAAGCATATAATACTCTGTAATATGGATTACCAGGAATAACAGAATAAACTACCAAGAACAAAAGCTCAAGTTTAATTAAGTTATTAATTTGCAGGTTAAAATAGGAAAGTCTATGTCTTTGCTCCCAGTATGAATATCGATTTGGCAATGACAAGTTGAAGAAATCTGCATGAACACTTTTGCCTTTATTTATTTATATTGTTACTGGTTTTATGAAAGAGCAGTTGTAAACAACATACTTGGATAACTTCACATACAAGGTAATGTGATGATTCCCTCTTCTGATAATTTTTAGTATCTCTGGGATGAGATGTCACTAGGAAGAGTAAAAGTGCACTAGAACCATGACATTCGACACTTCGGGGGCCACACTTCCACGCAAAAGCGAAATAAAAAAAGCAGCTTCATTTTTCAAACCCACAAAGTATGAGAGGGTGGGTGCAATATGGATGAACTGAGTAAGCAGTAAGGGTGGTATTATTTGTGGGTTCCTGTGACATTAACAATCTAAGTCCAGGGAATGGCACCATCCAAGTACTGTATATCACTGAAAAATGCAGCCCTGCTTTTCACACATCTACTGCCACTTCCTTATTCAATCTGTATCAGCCAAAAAGTAGGAATGTTTGTCACTGTCACTACTACAGAGGAAATTGGGTAATTTGATGGGTTTTAATTAACAGTGTAAAATCAAATATTCTTTTGCAATTTTCTAAGAGGTGCAATTTGAACCTTTTTGTCATACAACTCCTAAGGGGCACAGCAGACATTTTCTGGATTTTCATGTTTTCAGATACTTACCTGACAACATCCCTTTCTCACATCAAACAAAAATGCTGTTTTGTCTCAAAAAGTGGCCTACAAGGCTCTCTGATAAGGTGTTACAGCAAAGCTTAGTGGCAAAACTGGACATAATTTGATTGATCTACAACTCTCACACTTTTGACAGCCTCCCAGTGCAGCCAGAGCATTACTATTCTTCATGCAATCAGAAGCATCATGTGGTTGTTAACAGAAAGCTATTTCAATGTGTCCCCCATTGTATTGGAATTCTCACCTTGTAGACAATGGCTTTCAGAGTCATCTACATACCACATCATTATAAAGAGACACTGATGTTCCTGAATTTTGTATTTGCGATTCTTTGGTCAAGATGCCAACTTCTGACACTCAGTGTGACACATTCAGATAGCAGCTGCATTGTTCTACATTTGTATGAAGTTTCCCAGGATCATTCTGGGAATGTTATTTTGATCCAAGAATTGAATGCTGAAAACCACAGAAGTAAGAGACCATGCACATCAGCACAACACAACAATTACTTAGCTGTTTTCTTGTTTTCATTTTACATGACTAAACAGGATATTTTTCCAAATCTGTGGAGTTCAGGAAACAGCACATACTTTATTCCTTAAATAACTGAAAACAAACCAACAAGGATTATGACCGTTTTAAATCCTTTTCAAACCCATGCAGCAGAATTTCAAGTCAATTCTCAGGAACCAGACATGGGCATAAAGTACCACAGAAAAGCCCAATACCACGGGTATAAGGATCTAAAAGTAGAACCCATCACTTTCCTACATAAAGTGCTTGTTTAAAAAAAAAGAAAAAGTCATTCACTGCACTCCTTTTCCTGGTTTCCCCAGAGATAGTTAGGCACTGCACAACTCATCAATCTGAAGCAGCATGAGCATGCCATCTGTAGTTCTTTAAAAAATTTGACAGCTGACTGTCATACTTGCTATTACACAATTTTGCATTCCTAATCCATGTCCCTGCAACACAGAGCAAAGTTCTAGCATTTACCAGCTAATTCCACAACATGAAGTGTTTTCACAAAATACAGCAAACATATACATTTGCAAATTATCAATGGCTAATCAAACAGAATATCCTCAGAGTACTTACAACCTATTGCAAGTTTACAACTGCAAGCAATTCATTTAATGTATAAGTGAATGAGTTTTTCCCTTCAAGAGAAGTTAATGCTTATTTAGATACATAAAGATGATTAGTTTACAAATCAGATGAGACTGGTAAAATGTGGCTTTGTGCCCAAGCCTCCATGCAACTCTTCTACAAATAAACATTAATAGAATTGTTTAAAAATCCTAAAGAATTCAACAGTTATTTTTATGAAAGGATTAAAAAGGAGGGGTAATATATATATATGGTAATGTCTATTCACAAAATACCAAAAATATATTTCTCCAGAGAGCCTACTTATAGAAATCCAAAATCAAAAAGAAGAAAAGATTTCTGAAAGATCTCTTAACAGCAATGAAAACAGATCTTGGCCTTTTCTTTCCCAATAGGCTACAGCCAGGAAAACCTGATCTGTATTCTATTCCTTGATAATTTATGATGCATTAGAAGAATTTTGGGGCAGCTTGACAAATATTCCATGTCTAGAAGTCCACAACAATGAAATTTTGATCTTCTCTGAAGTGAAATTTTATCTTCAATATGGAATTGTTTTAACATAATAAATTACATAACTATGAGAACTAAACGAACCATTACAACTTAAGAGACCCAGCCATTACACTGAATTGTCAAGCTAAACTATGATGAACCATTCATTGGAACTGTAAGAAAGTCTCCCTCTCAAAATTCCTAAACATAGCAAAAATGATCTGTCACTTTTGCTGTCCTCCAAATCAAGTGCTAAAATATAGATGAAACAAACAATTCAAACTGGAATTCTTTCCCAAGGTGAAATCTTTGCATTAGCACCTGCTCCCCAAGGGGATGGTGGTGGAAATGACACAAAATATGTTTTCATTTCAGCATTTTTGAAACGGACTAAAAAGAACTCAGTCTTCATTATACTGTCACATGTAGACACCAGTGAAAATACATAATGCAATTTTCCTGTGTTCAGTTTAAAATGACCTGATATAACACTTTACCTTCTTTAGAGGGTCACATATTTGAAATTTAACTTTTTCTTAACAGGTCTTCTAAACCATAAGGGAGTCTTTGAAATAATCCCAATGTAACTCCAGTATTTGTTAGGAAGATGAGAATAAATTGCATGATGAGTGATACCATTCTTAAATGAAAATCAGAAAACACCAAGCACTGCAATTTCCCTGGTTCCAACCCCTTAAACACTTACACCTACATTATAGAATCTTACACACATGTGCTTTTCATACTTAATACACAATGCTTTTCTTCAAATCACTGCAGAAATGTTTCAGTACAAGAGATGAATCTCTTATTAGTCACCACCACACAGAGTACTTAACATTGTAAAAAAAGGAAATATTGCAAAAACAGAAAAACTTAAAAAGAATGAAGTTCATATTCTAAAAGCATGAGGTAAAAATGCAGTTATGTTGTGCGATGAAAAAATTAGCAAGCTTTTGGCTACTTACATAATGTATTATCATAATTCCTTATTAATTTTCCATGGAAAAGATAAAGAGGTATGAGAGATAATACTGAATTATGCTTAAGACAAAACTTGCAATTTTTTAGTGCTATGAAATAAGCCATATAAATACACGAAAGTAGTATTAAACCACATTATTTAGATCAACTTTTAAATTCTGTCTTTATTGCTAAAAACTTGTAGTTCATAAAGTTATCCTTCACCTTTCATGTAATTACTGTGTTTTCATTTTTGAACATCTAGAAATGACAGACTTAATTAAATTACCTCTGGTATGCCCAGTTTTCTACACGCATCCAAAAAGTTTTCCACATTTCTCCTGCACTTGGCCATGCTAAGTTTAGGCTGTAAAACAAACAAAAATAGTCTATGGCAACAGAGGTCAAAACCATTTATTTGGTCAATTCACCTATTGCATTATTCTTGTACTGATGCACCATTTCCACATTTCTCCTGATGACAATGCATAAAATTCTGCTCAACTTTTTGTTTTTACTACTCTAAAAACATCTTGCCTACAAATACAAACTGAGTACATACATTGTGGATGCCATGTGCTTTTGCTTAGCTCTTAAAGTCACCAGCACATTCAGTTCTCCATTTGTGCACACTCAGCTTGTGAGGTTCTAAAACCTGTCTATTACAAAGATATGTAACAGACAACATTGATTTTCTGGATAGCAAATTAACTGATGAAGGATTTTAATGTACATCATGGAGCGCAGACTTAACTGTAATTAACAGGCTCACTCCTTTTAAAATTTCTATATACTCACAAATCTATAGTAACTATACACAATATAAATGTCCCTGAAGAATAAATGTCCTATTACTTTAGAATCTCAAACACTTCTGTAATTTGTGTCACTCAGGACTATTCACCAAATACTTACAGAAGCATGATGTTACTAAAAAGAAAAACCAAAACCCAAACTACCCAGTATTTCAGTTTTTCAAATCAAATCAAATGGGAAACAATGGCAAGTCCTGAATATCTACTTAAACCAAGAACTCACAACAGTAGCACGGAGTTCAAAGAACTAATGTCCCAGGCTAAAGTAATTTGAAGGCAGTTTCAATGAGGAGAACATCAGTATAAAGTTGAAACAAAATGAAAAAAATTAAAATATGTGCCTTTTGTTACAGAAAACACCACAAGATATTTATTTTAAAAAATCAGCATGAAAAGTTTTTACCCCAGAAATCCAAGTTTGCATATTTTGGCAATGTCAAATTTTTACCAAAGATAGAAATTATTTTCAGTCAAGGAACAGCAAAAGAAACTCCACTAGAATATCTGAGAAAATATCTTTTTCTTAAACCTGTCTTCTTGGAAGTTCTTACAGATTGCCTCCGAAATCCACATGGTATTCTCAGAATGAAGTATCAGGGTGTACACGGCAAATTGTTACCAGCATGTACATTAAAAAGAAAGAAGGCAAATAGTCTGAAAACACACAAAACATTTTCAGAACCAGACTGTTACCAGAAATCTGAAGCAATGAGCTATTCAAGAAATAGACATAAACAGAGGAAACACAACAGTGTTTTCTTAAGTTTCAAGAACTGCAGACAGAGTTTATGTCTATTTTATATCCTGAGATCTCCAGGTCCTTAGATAAATCTATTGGCAAGTCAATATTAAACCACTACAGTGAGAGTGTCTGTTCTGTCTGCAGGTAAAAGGAATCACTTCTACATTTAACTCAACAGAACAAATATGCTAATAAGTATTTTAAGTGCTTTAGTAACATGACATCTGCTAAGCCACACACTGCTGAAGCCAACCTGAAATTTTTTCAATCAACAAAGGACGGGTTAGCTTTCTTTTTTAAAGGTGTACTAGAATAAAAGCTTGTAATCAAACGATTTCATACTGTTCCGAACAGAAATGCCATAATGAAAATATCGGATCTTGTTGCTAGATCAGGGAACGGCAGGGTAACTTTATTCCTTAATAAATCTGTTGGTATATAAATGCATACATACATGAAATATATATATACATGTATGTATCACATACAAAAATTAATGAACACTTGAATTTGCAATAATATGAATGTTGCCTTTAACAGCAAAGATCAATTACTGAACAGCAAGATGGCTTCTGTAACCAAATGTCATCTGGAAATAAAACAGCAATCACTAAAACATTTCAGTGCAGCAAGAAACACACAACTTACTACTGCTGGTGAGGGTACATGGATACTTCCGACCGACCGAGGGCGAACGTGATTCACCAAATGGCACAGAACAACACCATCCATCAGAGCTGAGCCCAGGTCTTCAGGCAAACAAATCTTCAGTCTTGTTTCTATGTTCTGCAAAGGAAGAATGTAGGCAACTTTGATATAGAAAAGGATGATGGGGACAAAAAGGGAATAAATACCCCCATCTCCTACGCTGTAGACACATAGCCAGTTTATTACAAAAAACCACAATTCCTTTATGTAACTAATTCTCCAGAAACTGAATCACAACCTCCTTTATGCTGGTCACTGAACTACATAAACTTATTTAAAAGAACTCAACACTGCAATGCTGCTGCCATGATATGCAACTATTTTTATATACATATGTATAAAAACACATCTGCATGCAATTAGTCATGTGACTGAACTGCATGTGGCTCCTTCCTTCCACCATTCCTCCAAGTCTTCTACTTATCCATCCTGAACTTTCTTTATCAGCAGCACATTGAAACAGAACTACATTGTGTTATTGACTGTACAAAGCAGAGAATAAAAGGCCATCTTTCCCTAGCAGTCTAAAAATCATTCAGGAGGCATTGGAGTGATCAGTAAAATAGGTAAGGGTAGGTAAAACATTCAGTTGTAAAAAAGAAGTTGTGGGTATCTGTTAAGAAAAACAGAAGCCTCGATTAACAGAATTTGATATTGCAAAACAAAATACTTTTGAAAACATTAAAGAAATAAAAAACCCCAAACCTAATAGATTGTTATATATGACGAGTTTCCTGACTCGTGCTCCAATCTTGAAAACAGTCCAACTCCACACTTAGAGATAATTACTCCCATTATCTTTAAATAGGTATTTCTTATTCCTAGTTGAACCTCTTAATGTCATTACTCTCTATTAATAATGTTACCTCAACCTATACTGGCTGAATATGAATATCTATGAATAGATAATTCTTTTCAGAATAAAAGAAGTAGGTTGGGAGGAATTTTTGGAGGTCACAGTCTAACAAATTTGAAGTGGCACCAAAGCCCTGGTTAGTTAAGTTTTGGATATCTGCAAGGACAGAGAGCCCTCAAAATCTCCAAGCAACTTTATTCAGTGTTTCACTGCCCTTATGGCAAAGTATTTTCTCCTCGTAACTACTTGAAATGTCTTTCTCTGCAATTTATGCCACTGTCTTTCACAGGTTCACTGTTAACCCTTGAAAAGCATGGCTTTACCTTTTCTTTTACTGACAGTCATATGATATTCTCAGCATTCTAAAGCAAGAAATCCAATCTAAAGAAATCCAGTTCTTCACTTCTTCCTCATACATCCTTTATTTAGCTGGCCTCACCATGAAATAGCCTCCACTGAAGCACTCTGGAGTTTCACTGTATTTTCCAATTTTTTCTTTTACTAGACACACTACTCAAGCACTTGTATGTACTTGAGTACATACTACTTGTATATACTTTTATGTGCATGTAGGCTTCACAAGTGGCAAACAGGGGAGTGCATCATGTGCACTAATACAATGTTTTGTTTTCATCTTGGTTTAATTCACAAATCAGAAAACATTTTTTGTATATAAGTACATAAAAGAATACACTTTGAGACTGTTTTCCCAAAATCTGTTACAAAATATTTATAAAAACTAATGAATTAAAAATTTATTTGTTAGAACATTAATTTGTCTGTTGGGAGACTACTCGGCACAGATCAGGGTATATTTTTTATAAGAGCACAGGGCATCTACAATACCAACTCAATGCCTTTTCATGCTGAAGTTCATGGCTCTATGGAATCTCACTAAATGCTAACTTACCATGAAACAATTCAAAAGCAAAATTTACTAATATATATATTTATTTAATAAAGTATAAACTTAATGACATATATTCTGGGCTATTTTCTTGTGCAGTACATAATCAAATGCTCTGGTTGTTACTAATGTCACTAAAGGACCTAGCATACCTGAGTAAATTTTTTTAATTTGAAAATCTCACTGTGTGTTTTCAAACCCAGTCTTCTTGCTCCTGTCACCACTCCTTGACTTGTAATCAAACTTCTCACAAGAAAAAAAGAACTTTTATTCCAGAATGTGGTATTTCAGGATGAGGGCAAAGAAAGATAGTGCGTGGAGCTGAAGGTCAGTAACACATTAAGCCAGCATTACCGTGTAGAGTAATAATACTGTGTAGAGACATCCTTATTAGTTCTCCACAGTCATGCCTGACACATTGAATAACCTTGTTCTACTTTTCACTGTAAGGATTAACTGAACTAATGCACAAGGCAGGAATCTTGCGGAAATTATCTATGATTATTTTTAGGAGCTTGGGGACTTGCATCATCCTTTTGGTAACTCTTAAAAGAAATGTTAAAAAGCTGTACTGATGCTGCTGAATAGATTAGGCTCAGAATAACTACAAACTACGGCAGTTTATTACTGCTACTTCTATTTTCTTCCTCATTATCAATAAATCTGTCTCATCTAATTCCTGCATCTTGTCCTTCTGGCATCATTCAAGTTTAGAATTGATAATATACTACATTCTATCAACTATCTTAAATCTTCAGCAAGACCGGTCCTGTAAAAAAAAATCAGCAGGACAAAGTGAGGTTTATTCATACTTAGAACAGGTGAGGGCCTGAGGTGAGACAATGCAAATCTAAAAGTCTGCACAGCTCTACATTTAAATCTCACCTTCTCAATACTATTTGGTAAAGAGGAAAAGGTGAACCTGTTGCTTTAAAATCAAATAATAGAAGACATGTTATTTACAACAAACTGATGATTTTTCAATTAGCCATTCCATTAAGCTAATGAGATAACAAATAACCTTATAATTCAGCTGTGAAGTGAAAATCACCTATCACTTCCAGGATTTGCAGTGATACCCTCTGTTCTGTTAATGGGATATAACTGGAAATCTCAACAGGTTCAGGCTTGTGACATTCCTTGCAGAAAAGGTTGTAATCTCTTTTTTTTTTAAGCACAACCAGGTGTCACACAAACATTGCTACTGAGGTACTTGTTGTGTAACACAAATCCTATGCATCAATTTTCCCATCAGGCTCTAGCTTCTACATTCAAGACAATGTATCAGAAAACTACCTTCTGTATCTGATTTTCCAGTGCTGAAATACTGATTTCATGTCTAAGAAAGCTGTTTCAAGCATTAGTTATCTACTTTCAGCTTTAATGAAAAAAATTCACTATTCCTCTTACATGCAAAACTGAAGATTTCTCCAGCTATTTGGAAATAGTTCCTAGATCTCCCTCTCTCTCTCTCTCAAGTGCTCACTTCATCCTTTCTGATTAAATTAAATAAATTCTTACCACCAGTGCAAGGCATGCTGATTAACTGTATGCCATTCAGGTAACTCCCATTATTATTTATCATTTTTACAAAATCTTTCCTTAAGTACAGACATCTGATTGCAATAAAGAACTTTAGCAATATTCTCATCAATGTGATTTGCAGAACTAATATTGCCTCATTTAACCTTTCTTATATTTTCCTCCTTAAGCAACTTTCCCAAAGAAAAACTAAAAAAGATATTCCATCAGCATAAATTAATTCTACCAACACTCACATACCTCACGCAGTTGTTCCACAAGCTCTCTCTCTTCTCTCATCTGCTCCATTTTCCTTCGAATTGTGAACTGTGGATCTATAGATTCCAAATTTCTTTGTGGTCTTAAGAACACTGTGATTTTTAAAAAGAGAGATTTTAGTTTAAGAACGAACACTTTGATTTATTTATTTCTGAATTAAGCAAAATGCTTAGGCACTGCCTCCAGCAAAAACAGCAAGAAAAATTTTTTGTCCTCAGGAGCACAGAAAAATCTGGTCTTGGATTACAATTATGAATGGCTGTTTTCTGGGTATTGCTCTGGACAGCATCCTGAGGCATCAATGGCATGGATAATTTGTCATCCAAATCCTAATCCCAATGGGAAAGTATTGTCAGATGATTAAGTACCAGCAGTCTCTGTTAGAGAGTCTGATCTGTACAACACTTTGTATTTAACATGGCAGGAAACACCTCTTATTCTATTAAGCAGAACCCTCTTTAACAAGATGTTGAATTGTGTAACAAGCTGTGACAAGCTTCCTACACAGAACAAAACACTGACTAGATAAGGTTATGCTAGAAAACAAAGATGAATGTAGGAATGTAGGAAAACTCAGCCATTCAGTAAGTGCATACACTAAAAAGTTGTATTGAAAATGTAGCATTGCACAAACTCTTGGCAGTTCTCCTTCCCACCAGTCCTGTTGACTCTATCACTTTGCCCACAAACAGTTCCTTGAAATCATTACATGACATTTCCACAAATATGCATCTCTACCCTTCCATTTCTGTGATCAGTGACTGTTTCAAGTGGTTTGGAAGAACAAGATGATGTACGGCCAAAAATGCAGCTGTCACTTGTTTGTGACTTTGCCATCTCAGACAAGCATAGGCACGAGGAATCTCACCCAATGGTGTGCAAGATCACCTGCATGCAGGCTGCTTCAGTAATAAGATGATTGATCTAAGCTACTTCTTCAGCCAAGGGGACAGACAGACAGCACCTATGGCACTTCAGCCAAAAGGCAGGGAGTTCTTTCCCCTAATTACTATGAAAAGCTTAAGGCAACTAACTCCTTGCATATCTTTAGGCTATTCTACTGGGGCATCAAGACAGATTAAACCATGGTCAATTACCAAACTTGCATCCTTCCACTACTTGATTCACACAGTCCTAATTTAACCTTTCACAAGCAACTGAAATTTGCTACATTGCTGTTAAATCAGTAATTTCTGGAATACCATATTAATGCTATTTGTTAAACAGAACTGCTTTTAAATAAAACATCTAATATTACAGTTTTATATTAGTAAACTCAATTCTTCGTAATGTCATCAGAAATCCCAGCGGCAGAGTGGGAAAGCATCTTGTAGAGAACACTCAGGATTGAGAACTACAGAGAGTGACTACAGCTCAGTTCCCTTCTCCAGGTGGATTACACATCATCATCAGAAGTCACCATTCAGAAAGATCTACACAGAGGTGCGTACATCATAAATTAGAACATCCTTCATGCTGAGCTGTCACACAGTGCATGAGAGTAGCAGAGCCATGCCTTCAGATGCAAAAGGCCCACAGTTGTACTGATATTTAATCTTTGGCTTTGTAGAAGGCAAACTGGACATTTGGAATTGAATTCTATATCCAAAGTAAAGTGTGTGAACAGATCCATGCTTCCTAACATTTTGTAAAAAAGTGACATGTGACTATGACTGCACATGCCCAAACAGGATGTTAAAACATTTTATATGGTCAAAAATACCTAAAATGTTATTTAACAAATCATATCATTTAGGATGGCTACAACAACAAAAAATAAAAACTCAGGTTTTTCAAGAGCAGAAACCCTTTTCAAGGACTTCTATGAACTCCAGAACTGTATTGTATTAAAATTTCTGTGTTAGCAACTCTGTAATAATTTACTGGAGATTGCTTCTAAATTTTTAGGAGGTGAAATAAAAATCTCTTATCACATTAATTAAAAACAGTAGCTGAAATTTCTAAGATTTCCTAGTTCATTGTTCAAGTCTAATAATTGAGCTTTGTTGCCTCTCACAGATGAAATACATAGATAGAAATCCTTATTGAAGAGTAAAGGCACGTTTAAACAGTACTTAAAAGCCACTGTAACTTTATTAGCAGTAGCAACATTTCAAATAATTATCTACAAAAACAGTAGCATAGAATTATGTTCAATTGTCATAGAATTAGAGTATTATTATGGTCTTCATTCAGTTTGGCCACAGCTATCCTTTTTTTAGGCTTTTGTGAAGCCAAAGTTCCAAGATCTACTTCCTTCCAATTCCAGATTACAAACGTCCCATACTGAAAGGTATCAGCATTACTTTGCCAATTCCACCACAAGAAAAAGGCAGGCTAATCTCAAGCAGTGAGAAACTACAGTTAGGAGCTTTTCAATAAAATGAGTTTAATTGATTAAACTCCACATTCTGAAGCATTAACTATAAAAGGTATAGTTATGTACTGAATTTTTTAAAGAAGTGCTCCCATAGAGGGAGTTTTGGCAGTCCTCAGTGTTGCTTGCTTCTCAGCAATACACACAATCTCCAGCAAGGGGAGCCCATACCTCACACACACCTGAATGTCTATTTTTTACTCTTTCGAAGAGTCTGTTTCTGCTTTTTGAATCCATGCTCAAGCCAGGTTATTTACGTAGTACTTGTTCCAATAATCTTTTTAAAAGTATCTTGCACAAGTGTCAACAATTTAGATGAGTAATAGTTAATAATATAGTATGTACTCAACATACCACTGTCAAGGACAAACTTCCTTGTGAAAATTTTAATTTCTGCACTGAATTTCAATGCACATTTGTGCACTATTAATTGTACGTCAAGGAATTCAGTGTACTGAGTACTTAGTGTGACAACATCAACCTTCTGGTAAACCACAAAATAATTTAACCTGACTCTAAAAATAACAGACGAAAAGAAGGTTGGACTATGACAGGCAGAGATGAAGTCAGGCCAAAAGTTTATAGTTACATTTCTCTTTGATTGACTTCTTCAGTTTAAATTTAAGTAACAGAAATGCAAGAGCCCCAATTAAAAAAATATGCAGTTGTAAAAGCAGTTTCTGCTGTAGCAGCCCAAGATAGTAAACACTAATATTTGAGTGACAGGAGGCTTCTATCTGTTCCAAATGCACAAACTAGTCTGTGCTGCTCCTTTCATTTAGAAGATTAAAAAGTAACAAATATGGGTTAACACAGATCAAATTCTGCACTGATTGAAGCACCTCTAGGTTTCTCTGTTTGAATACTCATCAGTGAAATGATAACTTAGTGTCACGCCACCATGAACTAAATTCAGTTTTTTCAACTTACCAGTATCAAAATTCTTATATTCCACACTCACTTTCCTTATGGAGCTGATTCCTTACATACGCTGTCTTTTATGGGTTTATAATCAAGAACACTGAGACAAATAGCAAATATTGTCAATTAAACAACTGAACTAAGAATGAAATGCCCCCTGTGAAGGGGCATCAGTCCTGAAGTCTCGGGTGGTAAAAGTGTGACTCCCAGAGTGGCATCTGAGTGGTCAGACAGGCAAGTTTCCTGAACAGTAAGCTAAATGTTTGCATTTATCATTCAAGTATTTGTGGTCTTGGTTTCAATCTGGTGCTTTTGACAGTTTCACTACTTTTTAATACCTAAACACCTTTCTACTTTAGGGCAACTGGCAAAACATGGCCCACTTTGCATATCAGTGCTACATCTCAGTGTATTATGACAATAAAACCCTGTAGAAAAACAAAACAAAAGCAGCAGTAACAAAAGATCACTACTGTACCCGACCTTCACTGTGAACAGCTTACTAAGTTTCTATTGGACAGAAACCACTGTTTTTGCTTAGCTGATTGTTTCAGCTTTGTTTCTTTATGGATTCTTTTATTAAGCTAGTTATGCACCTGCAACAATAAATGTAGATGGAAGTAGGATATTTTAACAGTCAGTATCTTTCAAAAAATAATAAAAAAATGCAGAAGAGAGAGCAGCAAAATTAACTGCTGCTTGAGTACAACTTTTATAAACCCTTGAAAACAAAGGAACCTACACTGAAAATAGTTCTTGAAATGAATATCATGGGAAAAGTTGTTTTGCCAAAGCTGAAAAGAGTGAAACTTCACTCATTGACTTTTGACACTACATATTTCAGAGCAAATTAAGGTGCATCCTTTGAGGTATTTAGTCTCACAAACATCCCCTGGAGAGTACTGTCCTTAGCCACATACTCTGGTTTCTGTCTTTTGTCCTTAGCCACATACTCAAGTTTCTGAAAACACAACATTAAGTAAATTATATATGGAACACCTACCATTGTCACTGTCTCCTTCAGATGGGATACTGTAGCTAAAGTTGTCCCATGTTTGTGCCTGTGTAAGTGTGTTGAAGGAGATAGGAGGAAAACTGAGGGATGGGTCTGCTGGAGGGGAGTGATAACCAGTCCAACCATGGTGGTAATAAGGACCGGAGTGGGGATAAAAGTGGGCAGCAGCATTTCATATATGGCATTAGGATTGTATGGTAATGGCAAAGATGTAATTCAAAGGTGATTAATACAAAATGCATAAATTTTGAGAAAAGAATGAGAGATGGTGCAGAATAAAAAGAACGAAAAGTTAGATGTTAGTACTTGCAAATCATACATTTTATGTGCAGTTAAGGCTGTTAAGCTCAGCAAGATCATTGTAACCATAGCACTTCACACAACTTGTTACAATCAAGTTTTAAGAAAAAGTACCCATAGATTTTACATTATAGCCTGATAAAAACTTTGAATCAGAAGATAAATACACCAGCTGTGAAGCTGCAAGAAGGAAACTTCCACAGAACAATAATTTTGATATATTTGTGTAACTACATAATAAGAACATTTCTCAAAAAGACAAAGAAACCTTACACATCCATATGAAAATATTATTACATTACAATTTCCCAGCTGATTTTGGAAGTAGTAACTACATTATCACTTGGATTCTCATTTTGTTGAAGGATTTTCAGGAAGTACATGTACCACAGATGTTTTCCTTTCATTTAAATTTGCTTAATAATGAATGAAGCACTACTTTTTTTTTCTTGCTAACTCCCCCAGCAATAAATTCAAATCTACAATGGGTCCAACTTGGCATGTAAGAAGTGGTCCTCCACAACTTTCACAGGCATCCCAGGGACAAGAACAGGCATAGAATACCCCCAAAGGGTGATCCTGAATTTGTACAACATTTGGCAGACTTGTGCCATAGACATTCTTCTAACCAACATGACTTCATTAATGATTCGACTAGACTCCCTCAAGCACACAAAACAGTACATTTCCACAGAAGCTGCAATGTCTGGAGACTATTCATCAGATAACTGTAAAAGCATGTCATGCCTACAGTTCATGACGACCCATGAACTCATTATGCAGCTAAACTTGGGGAGCAATACAGCCCCTGTTGTCCCTATTCATACTGCCTTCTCTCCTTTAACCAGTCACAACACCACCTCTTACTGTTCCTCAGATCCTTCAGCAGAAATTTTTATTCCTTCCCCACCACATCTACTCTGCATTTCTGTCTCATCTTGATTGTGGCAAGGATTTCTGCCCAAGCTTTCCTCAAACCTCCATTCTACAGCGTTTCCAGAACTGCATACTGTCACCCTTAAAATAATTCCTTCCTGAATCTCTTCAGCACATCATCCATCCTTTTCAAAGCTTCACAGTGGTTTCCTATTTTCTGACACATTAAAATCTCTTTTCTGCCTTTCACAATGATGCTGCTCCTTAAACTCTTCCTGTGTCTGATCACAATGTTCCTTACCACTTCTGCGAAAATAATTAATTTCTTGTTTTTCTACATGTATCTCCACATTTATATACTGAATCCTATACACAAGCAACATTCGTGTTCCTCAGACTAAAGTAGAGATTATAAACTACCTCTGCTCTAAATGCTAAACCATAAACACATAAACGATAAACACATTTAAGATTGCTATGTAGATCTAAAAGCAACTAAACCCACTTAATATTAGATGAAAGTCCAAAGTAAAGTTTCACTAAGCACAGAAAGTCCCCCTTTTCTACCATTCCACACTAACATTCAGAAGGACCTTAATAACTTACAATCTCTCCTTCCCACAATTTTGAAATCTGTTTTAACATGACAATAATTCAGACAGTGTCAATTAAAACTTCACCTTAAACTTCTTTCCAGAGCTCCACAGCTCTCTCTCTTTAGACTTTTCCCAAGGCTGGGTCACTGCTTCTGGCTATTGGGACATAGCTGAACCCAAGAGTCAGCACAACTTAAACTCTGAGCAGAGTCAACACTGAATAACAGAACGGAGATTTATGGCAAAAGATAAACAGCCTGACTCTGGTAGCAATTGGGATTCTCAAGTATTTTCCAAAGTAAATAGAAAATGCAGTTAGGGAAGAAAACAAATGGAAGGAATAAATATCCAGAGATTAGAAAAACAATAACGAGCACTCAAATGAGAGAAAAACACTGTCAAGTTTCAACGATAATTATATGTTCCAACTAACTTGAAATAAAAGCATGTCTACCATAGATACTGAAATTATGCTTCAAGTTCTCTACAAGTCACACAAACTGAAGTCACTGCATTAATAAATAATATTACGCCATGTAAACAGTTGCAAAGGAACAACTTCTCACTTCAGAATACAAAATGATTTGTGACTTCAAGTTTTGTCAGTGCTTGCTGCAGCCTCTGACAGTACAAACTTTTTTGTTACTGTCATTTTGTTCAGCAGAAACTAAGAAACACAGTGACGTAGAAACGACACAACAAAAGCAAAAACTACTCTTGATTGCAAGATGTATTAGAAGCTGTTCAGACTTGAAGGTCTGGCATATTAAAGATACCATACAAGACCTTGGCAACTCTCAATTTCAACAATTAGCACCACTCTGAACATTTTAATCAACTCATGGATGAAGGAGGGAGAATTTAAAATTATTTGCTATTTTGAGTGATTCCTTATCAGAGAGCTAATGCACTTCCCAAGAGGAAAACTACAGCTGTAAGAAAATTGTTTCTGTTCAATGGTATTTTTTAAGGTTTTCAAAATTAATGTGAATTTGAAAAGACTGTACTCTCTGAAAACATTTGAAATATAGAAGGAAATAATCTGAAAAATTAAAAAACCCTCTGTCTTTTTACTTCCAATGTAAACTTCTGACCCTTGAAAAAAATCTTTTAAGAAATCTAAACACATTCATTACCTTTTAAAATATTTTCTTTGGGTACTTTGGGTTCTTTCTGTCAGCCATGAGATATGAATTTTCCCAATGTTTTGCCTAGCTTAAAAATGAAAGTATAAAAGGACCTTCAGTCCAGAACACATATCGGTATGTACTAACATAGAAGTTTAAGCCACTGTGGTTTATCCTCTGGAAGCACTTACATTTGTGTGTGTACTTAAAAAAACTAATCTTTACCAGAAGTCTAGAACAGTTTACTTTCACCTTTCCAAGAGACATAAACCATTATGAAACGATGAGGAGGAGGGAAAGTCAAATTGAAAGCAACATTCATTTAAAATAGATGAAAACAAACACAGTGAAAATAAACTCTCAAATTTCAGAAAAAAATACAGTTGCATTTATTTTAATTGAAAATTTGCCACTATTTTTTCCACAGAGCATGATGTATGCATTTTAGTTAGAATACTTCAATGTTCTTTTAATGCTGCGCTTGGATTTAAGAGATTTATACATGCAACTAATTCAACGGTAAGCTCTAACAAAGTTAAATAGTTAAAACTCATTAAGACGCTAACTTCATTAGAGCTTACACTTTCAGTAAGTTTTAACATCTCCCCTAAGGCCATTAAGAACTGAAGTGAAAAAACCTATTAAAATAAACTTCAAACTAAGCTGAAAAAATTTTCCTGGATCACAGAAATGCTGGACCTCTGCATAGTTCAGGTCTGTGACAATAAAGCAGTATCTAATTAACAAGTACAAATTCCAACCAGTGATAGAATGGTACAAAGGCACAAAACTTGCACAGTTTTAAAGGAAATACAATGAAGAAACTACAGACCTGCCAAGCAAACCAGCTTTAAAAGGAAAAACATGCAGGCTTCACAAATATACTAGTATTTTCAGTCATGTATTTCTATCTGCAAATATTTCTTATGTATTAGCAAAACAGCAGAAGATCAAACAATATGCAGCTTTACTATGCCTTTGCAAGGTTTCGTTTTGCTACATGGTGCTACATAGCTAATATACTCTATTTTTATCTGAAACTAGATGTAAGGTTTTACTATTGCCAGATTCCCCTATCTTACCATGGTATAAACTTAAGGTAAGATGACAAACTAGACGTGATTAGGTGAGAAACTGTACAGTAATGGGTCTATCATAGTGACTGTAGGGCCTCACATGGAAAAGAAAATAAATTCACACTACCAAGTTTAAAGAAATAACATGACGAAAAGACACTACAGTATTGGCACAAAGCTTTTAAAATATATTAATTTCAATTAGTACAGTGCAGAAAATCAGCAGGTTCTAACCAACTGACTTTGGTATTCAACAAGGCTACACACAGCTGCAATATAAACAGGGGATCAACTGTAGGACTTGTGCACATCTGGTCTTGCATCATGTACTTGGAGGTTTCATTGCAAAGGACTGAGAACATTGCAATACAGTCTTCTAGAAATTCTCTCAAAAAGAAGAGTCATTAGGCTATTTTGCCCTGACTTATTCTTTTACTAAGTAAGTGAAAGAAACTGTAACGGATGTGCCAAGATTCAGAAATGTACATTAAACTAACACTTGTACAAGAAGTCACAGTCTTGCATATTCTTCCACAAAGCAGCTTCCAGCCCCCTGCAACAGGTTTCACTGTGGGCTCAGAACACAGCCCACATCCTGTGAAAGCAGCAACATGGCCTGGGCCCCTTTGCTTTCACTTATCTTTCTTCTGACAGTGATATTGCAATATTGCCACCGGACTACGCAGTATTACTCAATGTTTTATTTTCAACAAATCCTGAAAGGACCCATTTGCTCATCATTTAACCCATATTTTAAATATGTGTAGAAATATTAACATTTCTAAATCATCAGGAACAAGACAGAGCCAGTATTTAACATTCCAACAGCCAAAGAAAAGCAGTTGAATCGATCTAACTGTATATCACAACTACATGAAAAACTTAAAAGTATCTTCCTTCATAAAAAAAGCTTTCTAACACTTTTAAAAAAGCAAACAAAAACCCACTAAATCTATGGGTACAATTTCATAAACATTTTTGCAATGTTTCACAAGCAGTTTCACAAACTGCTGCCATTATTGCCAAGTATTTTGTTATGGAAACTACAAGCTTGTAGGGGTTTACCAGCACTTGATTAAAAGCATTTGTGGTGAATGAGAGAAACCAGAACTACGGTATTGGGATGCTGAAACATACTGAAAACCTACAGCTACTCATTAGAGGCGACATGGCATGACTTAATATTGACTACCACAGCAAGAGAAGATAAAACCTGAATTGAATGGTGTAGCTAATCCTGTTTTTAAAGGAAGCTGTTATCTTGCCCTGAAATACATCTAGACATTTGGGAGTTTTTTTGTTGTTACTTGCTTTTAGGCTTTATTTGTTTTGTTTGTTTGTTTTCAAATAAACTGCTGCTTGTTAAAAGACTGGTGGTTATGCAAATACAGTGCATTGCAAATTCATTGAACTCAGTTGCTGGCTGAAGTAAAGATCCAACCTTCCTATAATGCTTGATCCTTACTCAAGTGTAACTACTGACAGATTCAAAGAAATGAAAAATTTCCAGACCAACACAACTGCTTTCCAAAACAGCCTAATTATTCAGATAAATTATTCAACAAAATCTAAACTGTATCACTACCTACTAATCAAGCAAAAAATCTTATTTCAATCAGTAAGTCAGCACAGATGATAAATATGTATATGCATATAAAATATGTGTAGCTATATCCAAACACATATTTTTAAAAATACACATACATATAACTTTATAAAACAGCCAATTTGCTAATAATGGATGAAAATTGATCCATATATCATGTGCCAAATAAATACTTCGTACAAAATTAAATCTCGATTCAACACTAGAAAACCATAAAATGTTCTAAACTGCTTCTAACTGTTGTATGGAAAATGTTACATTGCTTATTTCTTAAGGGGGGGAAAAATAGAGATATCTAATAATAACAGAGATGTAAAAAAACCCAAACCAGTACACACAAACTGGCTTCCCACATTACCTGATCGTGGCTTCAGGCCAAAAGGGATTGTAGTGTTTGTAGTAGGAGACATTGTTGGACTTCTATCCTTATTCTGTGTAATTCAAGAACATAAATCAAAGTTAGAATAACACCCAGAACATATCTCAGCATACCGGACTATGCAAAATGCAAGTTTACAATACTGCGTGCTGTAATTATTCCACCATAATCTGATCACAATATAGCCCCAAACCTATGATAATCTCCCTTTTTTACTGCACCCTATTTCTCGGCTAGAAAAGATGAATTTCTGACAAAAGACAGAAAGGTATTTCCCCTAGTTATAAATAAGCTCAATTATTTCACAGTTTTCTCCCATGTCATCACTTGGTTCCATCAAACATACATTTTATGAACAAAGTACATTTAGAAAAATGAAGCAAATACATGCTTTTTCCTTAGACACATTTGTTTCGTTCACAGAACTAATTACCATTCTGCATGGTATTTTCCATGCAACATTGATATTCTGCATTAAAAACAGAAAAGAGGAAATTAAGCATATTCCTCAGAGCAGGATCTCCCCTGACCCTGAACCAGGCTGAGCAGCAGCAGGAAGAATGGAGCAGCAATGCACAGGAGATGGGGAGGTATAATCATCATACCACCAATGGCAACACAGAAAGAGTCCTATGACCAAAGTCCATAATGGGAAACCCATTTAGAAAGGGATTCCACTGGGAGCTGGGAACTACAGAAGTCCCATCACCAAGACTGGTGGACAGTGGCTGAGTGCTCACGAATTTGCAAAATGCTTATGCCCCAATGCAATATAGAGGAAAAAGCCCTATTTCTGTACAAAGAAAAATCTGAAAGTAAATAATCCTCATAAGGAGCTCCATTTGGTTTGTATCTTTTTGATCTTCCAATGAGATTCTCACTAGAAACCTACAGGGTCAATAAAACCACATTCCTCTCTGAAAACTAATTGAGGATATGACACAACCATGCAAAAAGAAATTGCACTCAAGTCAATAGAAAATATTGTTGAACAAAGAAGAATTAAAAAAAGAAAAATATAGAAAAATGTGTCAGAATGAAGAAAAAGTAAAAAAATTAAATGTTTTATACTAAACTGCGTAACTCTGAAACAAGTTGATCAGAAAGTATATTTTTATACCCTAGTAAATCCCTGAGATGGCAAGATTAAACCACATGCCAAACAAACCACATATTCATGTTCTGTGGAATTCAGTTATGTTTCATTTAGTCTATGAAACAGTCATATGAGATACATAAGAGACAAACAAATGACATCCTACCTCACTGTGAGAGGTTTGCCCACTTGTGTTCCAAGCAATTAGATCATTCTGCATGTTTGCAAAGTTAAAAAAAAAAAAGAAAATAAAATTAAAAAAAAAACATTTCGGAAACTATATTAGTGATACACCGCAATGGGACACTTTAGTAATTACAGACAGATACACATTAATACTTAATTCTTTTTTTCATTGAAACTGTTGATTTGCATGAATCATAAACACTTTTATTGCTAGCTGAAGAACATTTATAAAAAAGCATGTGGAAACTATTCATACAGATTTGTCATTAAGTTTTTTGCTTCAATACTAAGAGATTATAACTGCATTTATAAGATTTTAATGTTTGTTGGTTAAAATGCAGTGTATTTTTTTAATTAAACTAGCACAAAGGTTTAATTCGCAAATACAGACTTTCAATACAGATTTGAAGAGAGAAGTATTCTGTAAACAAATTTCTATTTACAACATAACATACCTTTTGTAACTGCTTCTGTTACAGTTACATTGGAAACATGTACACCACATTGATAAATATGAAATAAAATCATTAATTCAGCAGCAATCATAACTCAGCAGCAAGACAACTGGCATAAGTAAAAGTAAATTATAATTCAATTCAAAACAATTTCCCTAGGGCAATTTTTTTTTTTAATTGACAAAGAAAGGAAACAAAGGAGAGCACTTAGAACACTGGGTCCCAACAGTCACAGAGCTTTCCAAAAGTTAGCAAGATGGGAAGGAAGATTACACACCCATTTTGCTTCATGACCTTTCTTGGCCACATTTCAAGATTAAAAAAAAATTCTTCAGCCTTAGACATCTTTCATAATATTAGCTCAACCACTCTATTACCTAGAACAAACAGAGAGAAATCTCATTCATCTGATCCCAGCAGTTTTACCTGGGGACTTGCGTGCTTGAGCACTTCTATTTCATTCTAGCCAGAATTTTGAATTTATGCTGAATTGAATTCATTTAGCAACACAAGTAGCAACACAAGTGCTTACTTCACTACACTGAACTTAGCATGATTAAAACCTTGCTCTCGCAGGACATGTTTCCATGTCACAGAGTGTGCCTAGTTGCCTAGTATTTTCACCTGCATAAAATAGTCCAGATCAGACCCCCACAAGTGTTCGGGAAGATTTTGCATTTTTTGGAGAGGTGAATTAGTGGTGTATCTTTGCTAAAAGTTCATGAAAATGCAGACCACTTTGACACTGAAATAGCCTTATCTGTTAATCTCAACAATGAAGAAAGAGCTGCTCCAAATAAAGTGTGGTAACCCAAATGTACAACAATATACGAAAGGAGATTAACTCAGGTTTTTGACATTTTAAAGAAAAGCAAAGACGAAAATTAAGATTAACAAAGCCATGTGCTTATCACAGGAGTATTTGATAGGAATGATGATTATACATAAGAATATTTGAAAAGCATCAAGATAAATAAAAAAAACTATTTTTGGATACAACGGACAATATTAAGGTACTGCCAATACAGACAGCATCTTCTGTAATTTTCTTCTCACAATCTGCTTGCAAAGCACAGCCACAAAATCCATATATAGCAAGGTCTGAACTAACAATATATGTCCCAAATATTTAATTATTTTTTATAGTTCTTTTCTGGATCATTACAGTGTACAAATCTTAAAATATTTTTGAAACTTTAAAAGTATCATCTGAACCTATATATAGTCTGTTTGCAATATTAAATACAATAAAAAATGCTGTTAACATTAACTTAGAAGCTTATATAACTGCAAGAATATTTGGGGTAAGAGGAGTCAGGTACTTCATTTTCTTGAAGATCTAACTTAGAAATTGCATTTTTTTCAGGGGAATGCAACCCCTGCAACTACTATCCTTTAGAAATACTTACATTGAATGTATTATATCAGTTCTTTCATAAGGGATAGGTCTTAATCAACTTCCTATTTACAGTCAAACCCTGAGATTCCTGCTAAGGCAAAAAAAAAAAAAAACCATGCCCAATCCCCACAATGGGCCTAAACCCATTATCCCCACACATATATTGACAGAATGCAATGATCCATCGCAAATGTTCCCACATTTATTGCATCTGGACACCTCCATACCTGGCTCAATGACCATTTTTCACCCTGTTCACAAGTTCTTGCTTCAGGCTTTGTTTTCTCCATAATGAACTCCCTCCTCCTCTGGAATTCCAGTTCCTCTTCAGCATTTTCTCTCTGTAAGATAAGTAACTCTTCTGTCTGTACTACTGGAAAGAGAACTTTTTTTGTTTTTCTTTTTGCATAACATAACCTTGAAGTATTTCTTAGAAATACTCTGATGAAAAGCAGACAGAGAAGTAATTAGATACTACATAAGTGCAGTTCCAGCACTAGCAGGTAGATAACGTAAATCTAAACCGACTACTTCATAAAAAACATCAGACAGGATACCAGACAAATAATAAGCAACATAAGTCACATTGCAAAACTCAAAACCAATACTTTAACTATACTCTCTGTAAATATAGTGACATTACTCTGGAAAAACATTAATTTTTATATCACAATATTTTGATATCCTATCGTTATCCTTAACGAATATACTGTTTTCCTACACCAAAAAGTGGAGATGAGAATCGAATGGTAGATGATGATGCATAGTTGAACTGGCATACAGGGAGAGAGGGTGGGGAAACTAAAAAGTAACTGACAAGCACAGTTTGCAAAAAAGTATTAAAAAAGTTTAAAAAAATTTTAAATATACAGACACGCAGAGACAGAAACAAACAAAACCCACAATAATTCCATACATATATTAAAGAATAATTAGTTTTGCCCTTCAGCCTACTTAGTTTTTACCTTCTCAACTTGGCAGACTACTAACTGATGAAATTGTGGGCTCGTTTTCTGTC
This sequence comes from Eopsaltria australis, assembly GCA_034509425.1. NCBI lineage: Eukaryota > Metazoa > Chordata > Aves > Passeriformes > Petroicidae > Eopsaltria > Eopsaltria australis. Next base: position 41,909 of record JAVTVJ010000091.1, on the reverse strand, counting down.
TTTCTCCCCCAGAATATTTTGTAATAATACACTCATTAACGTACCTGACCAAGAGAAGCCATGTCCATCTGCATTTGACCACTATGTATAAAGACAAAGGCAAATATGTAATTCATTGTGTAGTAACTTAAACATGATGCATCTAACAAATACTTTTTTTTTTTCTAAAGAAGGTGTATAAACACACTTCACTGTAGATTCCTGAAATTCTAAAACTGTTGCTAGTTCTGTGGAATACTGAGACACAGCACTGCCCTCTGAAATATCTGTGCTTAATCTGCAGGGTTAGAAATAAAAACATTGCACTGGGCTATAGCTTTGATAACCATTCTGTTCAGTATTTAATTTCAAACAAATGGATACATGAAATACTTTTATAGTTACCATTTTAACCTGCATAGTGTCATCTCTTAAGAGCTTTTAGAAATGCCTCCTGATGCTTCCGTTCAGTCAAAGCAATATTCATAGTTTCATCTGCAAAGTATCACCCTGAGCAATGGCTGGTATCAAAACAAAAGGACCTGTTTACTGCCAACAACCATATTATCTAGAAGCCTGCAGATTTCTGTATCTAACCTCTAGAACCCAATGTTCAAATGGAAGCCACAGCCCTGCCTAGATACTCCCACTTAATTTACAGTGGCTAAAAATAAAGCAGTGAAATGGAAAACTAAAAAAGCAGGAAATATAGGAAATACAGAAATACAATGCAAACATCAAAAATATTGAAGAAAGTTGAATCTGAAATCTTCTCCCTTCCCAGAAACAAAATGCTGTCTGTGTGCAATCAGGTACGCAGATTTTAAATTCTGCAGAACACTAAACCAACAGTAACCGGGCGAACATTTTACAAGTTCGATAATCACACCCAGTAGCGAAAACTGCTTGAAAGAATTCGAGTCAGTACACATTAGGTGGGTCAGCATCACCAACTGCTTCAGCCCCTACAGGGCCTTTAGTGTGAGATAAGGACAATCCTGGCTAGAGTTAGCTATTCCAACTAGGTCACCCTGACTAGGCTACCTGAGTTATATGGATGCACAAAGGAAACTGGGAAAAGTTACAGTGTTTGACATGCTCTAGATTTAAGTCAAAAGCAATGCCAGTTTTGTGCATCTTAAACTAATGAGCAACAGAAGCATTTAAATTCCTTTCTGGATCTGGATAAACACTAAACCTCTTGAGTATGAAAAATAAATTTCTCACATGCTTTATATTAAGCAAGTATATAACAAAATGCCATAAAATCCAGTAATTATAAAAAAAAATGAAGAACACATGCCCCAGAGGACTGAAAGTCTACAGCATCATTTGATAAGTACTGGGCACTCAGATGTGCCTTGCTGCTTAGGTCTGGATGCCAATATACATTATTAGGCATATACTGAAAAGCCCATATGGTATTAAGAAAATTAAAAATAAACGCCCATATTTAAAGGCTAGAAAAAAGAAAGTGCAACCACAAACCCCCGAACATGCTGGAAAAACAACAGTAGAGAAATACAGACATACATGACATGATTAGCCACTTCTGAAAGTAATTTTTCAAATTTACTGTAGTGTTACTAATGAAAGTACATCTGTGTGCGAACAAAAAAAAAATTCTGTATTTTATTGACCTTTTTAATTTAATAGAAGTGCCTAAATATGTAGGAAATATTAGGGCAATGTCTAGAAGCAAAAAAACAAAATGACAAAACTAAAATAATTTGCTGGTGTTTTTTTCCAAAACAAACATTTTCCTTTCTTAAATGCAACACTCTTCCAACAAAGTATCAAGACAGTAATAAGCCTCATATGAGATGCAGAAGCAATGGTACTAGGAAGCTAAAGGAACCAAAGAGATTTTCTAATTATCTATTTCCTAATTCTACAAATTTTATTAAGCAGCAATATTTTTGATTCAAGCATTTAGTATATGATTCAAGAATTCAGGTATTCTTTACATGATGCAAAATAAAGCCAGCTGTCTCTCTAGAAATATTAACAGGAATCAATTTCTGTCCTAAAAGTACAGAAGTCTGCTAGGTGAAAAAGGATAAATAAATAGTAAAGAACAGTGCAGTCACAAAAGCAAGCAGCTATCAAGGGAGGAAAGAGAAAAAAGAACTTAAGGCCAAACTGACACAGAGGTTTCTAATCTTCAGAGATACGAAGCTGCAAACCAGCTGCCTCATACAAGTAAGAATAGAAATGAGCTTTGAAACAAACTTAATTTCTGAAGGTGATTATGATGTGAAAAGCAATAGCAAGCATCTGGACAGACAGAACTACAGCCACCACTACTGTCAGACTTTTCCAGTAGGGCAAGCACTTCTTTTCTTTTAAATACTTTTTGCTTTGTTTAGTCACAGTTCCAGAGCCATTCTACATGACCTTGGCCACTTAAAAAAGGCATCTAAACTATAAAATCTTGCCTTCTGTAGTCAGGGGAAATCTAACTAACTTTATTTGCCTCTTCCTCCTTCTCCGTTGGATTTCAGGCAACTAAAGAAACTCAGCCATTAATTTAGGCATCTCCTTTATGTGCTTCATTGAACTGGCATGAAGATGGGCCAGAAGCCCTTCCCATTCCAACAATACATACCAAGCATGAGCAAGAGGAAAATTTATAGTCCCTAAAAGATATGTAACAATCCTAGACAAAACTTCAGAATGTCACAGTAGTGTACATGAGATGAATGGCTAAGGGGTGTCCCCACCTCTGATTTTAGGTTTCTTTTGTACCTTCTTAATTTACTGGGAATCTTGTAGGTACACAAGAGAGAATGTGAGCTTCTCTATTAACTACCCTGCACACACTGGTATGCTAACAAAGCACTTGGTAACTCCAGAGAGCTTTCAGTCATCAGTTAAAAGAGAACTCCAATGTAATTCACAAAAAATTTTAAAATATATTACATTATATTATTATTATATTATTATATATTATACCAGCTATTGTAAGCATACCTGTTGGAATCTTGTAATAAATCTACTGCTTCTCTTAGTTGTTCTATCATTGCTATATCAATAGTTTGTTCTTCTGATAAATTTAGTCTATAACAGAAAACAAAAACATTCAAAAAAAGGTACAACAGCAATTATCAAGGGTGGTCTGAATTTCAGTGTGTGAGGTCCACTGCATGCAAACACTATAGGGGGAAAAACAGCCTCTCTGCACACTATGATGTGCTGAATTTATGGAAAGAGTTTCTTCTGAAAAAACTCTCCAACACTTGGTCCTTAACAAAGCCCCTCAACCTAATACATACATAAATAAATGTGATGAAGTAAAACTTCAAGCATTCAATTAAACAGAATGAGTTCTAAAATTCAAAATTTATTTACCAATATCTGACTCTTAAATGTACTCATCCCATGTATTGTTTCAGCATGAATAGTAAATACAGTAAATTTTTTATAAGGGCCAGCTTGCTTTCTTTTGCTTTTCAACATTTATAATTCTTTTTGGGGAGCAGAAATATAACCTCCCATTAGTTCTGCCAATAAGGCTCTTTCAGAAAGTACTTATTCTTTCCTCCCTTCAGGTTTGGGACTTTTTTTTTGTATCATATAGGACTACACTGTTCTGATGAGTCCCTTTCCTTATACACTTGTCTCAGCAACTGATGTTCACTTGTTCTACTCTAGAATTAATATCTATAAACTAATGACTGCTTCAGGGTTAAAACTATGACAAGTAAGAAAAAAAAATGAAGTATGTTTTCTAATTAAATTGATTTTTAAAATGTACATTAAATTTAGATGTTACAGGTTTTGATGATCTTTCTTCAGCAATGCCTTTAATAGACAAAATATCAAAATAATTTAAAAAGATTGCATTCTACATAGATAAAAAATTATTAGGGCATACAAATTAATTAGGTGTAATATAACATCCACTCCATTCAGTAATAAAATGTAAAACACTGAGCACACACAAGGTTATGCTATTGTCATGCCTCCAAATCTACAAAATTATTAAACAGCAAAGTAATACCAGTCCTGGTCAAACTAATTAAATGACATAGCTAATTATTTATAGATACATAAAAAATACTCACATTTCGTCTGTTTGCCATTGCGTGTCCTCTTCTATTCTCAGTAATTCATCACACTCTGCTGCTCTGCTCTGTAAGTAGACAAAAGTGATAATGAGAACTGAACTCCGCAATTAAGCAGGCAGATAAATTTTCTTTTCTGACTCAGAGCTGACCTAATTTATGTAACATTTTAGGCTGGCTGGTTGAAGCAATCCAACACTTCTGCTCCATTCCTCACTCTACTCCCTTATAAGACACTCATTACAAGATCTTCTATTCAGATTTTATTGAGGTCAACAGCCCTCACTCTCCTTTAACTGTAAAAAAAGTCAGGCAGCATAAGAATTCTTTGTTGTATGTCCCAGATTCCATTTGTGACTTTCTGGCATATAGAAACAATGCTTCAATTAACCATGATCCAAACTCTCCTCCTACTTGCTCTCCTACTGAAGCCAGATTTGTTTACAAAGCAAGGAAATTCCAAACATGCAAACAGTGGCAATTATGTACTTCATGCATACTTATTAAGAGGATCCATATTTGACAATTTTGACAGCCATGAATCATTGCTTTTTTAAAAGGAACAAATGCTGCATCCAGGAATTCATATCACTCAGCCAGTTACTTTGGGTTCAATGTAGTCATAAATTAGATCTCCCACACCTATAAATGTGAAGTGCTACTTATTTGAAAACTTGAATCTCTTATATGCTTCCACTTGGTGTTTTGCAACTCTTTCATCTCAGACAGGCAGCAGCACTGAAGTAGTTCAGCTGCCAGTAAAGACAGAAGCTCTCTGAATGAATGGGTGTTTGTAGTTGTAGAGAAGGAACTGCAGAAAACAGAGGTTTATCCTCTTTTGTGTCATGTGTTCGGCACATCAGTTGCATCATCCTGTACCAATAAATTCTCCCCAAGTCTGCTGTATATGACACTGAAGACTGTATCAGCTCCTCTAACACTCTCCAAAAATGGCTCATTTCCCAGTGAAATGAGTAGTAGAATGAATAAAGCCATTCTTCTTCATCTTTCTTCACCTTACAGGAATAAAGACCATGATGTTTTCTTATAACAAGGGTACATACATAAATGCAGCACTTATTCTAGAAGGTGATTTGATATAATTTGTATTTAAGGATCCTCTTAACTGCTACTATAACATTTAAAATATTAAGGAAATGTATTTTACAACCATAACATTAGCTCAAAACTTCAGCACCACAGCTTGCACAAAGTCATCTCACGTTTTAGCAATCTAACAAATACAATAAATCGCTCAATTCAAAATATAAAGCAAACAGCACAGAAAAAACCTGCCATTTTCTTAAAGCCTTAAACATAGTTAAAGGATAACTCTCATATCTCCTAGATAGAGTTATGGGTAAATTGTCCCACGTCAACTGTAATAGTTTTAAACCTACCTGCTTATGTTTGCTTTCTGTATCTTTTTCAAACAAAGAATATCAGCTGCAGTCTCTTATTCCTTAAAATACCTGCTGTTTATCATTCCTGTTTGCTCTGCACTTATGAAAGCAGTGAAAATATTTTCCCCCACTTATCACTGTCACAAACTTGCCTTAATGTAGCTCATAAATTCAGTAGTAAGAGTATCCGATTCATCAAACTGGTTTCTGGTTTCTCGTGACTTATCATTGACAAACATGTGAGAAGATCCTTGATGGAATTCCACTGAAAAAAAAAGATAGAAGAATGATTTCTGCTTCAGCTCAACATTTCTTCCTCAGCATAATTTACTTGTATTAAATTATGGAGTTCAAAAACAAAGTTTAAATACCAACCACATGAAAAATTTCAAACAGATTAAGATCCTTGCATTGCAAACAGTGACACCAATTCATTTCAAAGTTGTAATAAATCCATTCTCTGGGCATTTGCAGTTGTATATCGAAAGTACCACAGCAGGCACTGATGGAGCCAGTTTTGAACTACATCAAGCCTGTCTTGCCACTACCAATATAAGAACACATCTGGACAACTGTGCAGTGTTTTAAGACATTCAGATGTCTTAGGCAGTGATTTGCAATTGAACACAATTTCAGAGTTACCATGCTGTAATAAACCATCAAACACTCAGCAAAATTATTCAGAGTCTGTACCAATCTCTTGCCTACATATACTATTCCCAGGGATATGACTCTATGACTTACCCTCTCCAGTTTGCTAATAAACACTGTAGGATATAATCCTGTTATCTCTCTTCATATTCTACCAAATTCTGATGAGTATCTCAACTGAAGTTCACTTAAGAGAGTAACACTGAGGATGTGCCATCTCCTATTTATGTGGTTTCCATATGCAACTTGCTGGCTTCATGCTGCCATTTACTATTAGTACATGCAGAACTTGGAGAGCCATGGTTTATCAGTATGTAGTGTAATTTAGAGAAATTTAAGTTACTTTAAAAAAACTGGATAAAATTAGATCTCTCACAAAATATGAAGATATTTACTTGTTTGCAGAAGTGATGCTGATTGAGCAAAAAAGCTTTATATACATATTAAGCCCAGCTACAGAAATAGACTCCGTTATTGCACATCTGCTAAACTACTGAACATTGATATTAGCTGTTAAGGAGCATGGCTTAAACCAACTCTAACTTTTCTTCCCCCAGTCAGAACCAGATCTTATGAACTCTTGAAACAAGCTGCAGCAAGTTTTTTGGAATCGCTATGGAAAATTACTAGACAGACTCAATTCAGTATAATAAAGATTTTCTAAGTAGCATACTTTTTTCATTTTTACACAACTGCATATGCATGCCCAAAGCCTTCTGTGTAAGCAGGCAGGCATGGAATCAACAATAGAATTTCCCTGTATTTAACTTCCATGTTTTTACATTCCAACCTTTTCTTGAGTTAGCATGGTGACCTGAATCATCCTTTAGAATATGATCTTCTTCTACAATGTCTGACATTGGAACATTAAAGCTGATAGTATCTTCATCAGATGGCTAGGAAAAAATAAGAGAAACACTAGTTTCAGCTCAAAGCAAGAATGATAAAAATGTACATATTAACAAGAGTGCTCACTAAAGAGCTGCACATTAACATGGTAGAGAACACCAGAGCATCTAACGTGACCACATCCTGTTGTAAGAAGTTGTAGGCATGCTGAATACATCCTACAGGAAGTTTGCCAAGCAGAACAATTCACATGTCCTCTTTTCCTGTCTTACTCACTGCACTAGTCCTCTCCTTGAAGGGACACCACTGCACTGTGTCCCTGTTTCCCTGAGGCAGCTAAAAACAGGGGCTCCTTGTAGCCACCGAAGTCTGTAGAAACAACTGAGCCTCATATCACAGCCCTTTTTTCTTTCCCTCCAAGACTCTTCTACCCTGCTTTACCGTGCAGCTTCTCAACTGAATGTCTACAGCAAGCAAGATCAACATCAAGCAAGGCAACATCTTAAATTATATTAACTGACAGAGCTGAAAAAAGGAAAAAGCACAGACTCTCAAGTACACTAGCTTGTTCTGACTTAAAAGCTCATCCATTTTTTTCAGCTGTATTAGCTGGTGCACCAAAACACACAACTTGTATCTACAAGCCTATCCTGTCTATGACTTTACAGACAGCAGCTGCACAAGGAAGCACTGCCACACTTCAGTCCCAGGCCACTACAGTTGTTTCTCTGCAGGGTCAGCAGCGACCTGCTCAAGTGGGACCTGCTCACATCCCTTCCTGAGGTGAACTAGAGCAAAACCAGTTTGCAGAAGAGGCCAAGCTTTTATTCTTGCTCTCCTGAGATACAGAACTTACCACTACAACAGTCTCTGAACTTTGCAAATGTGTTCTCCAGCAAACCCATTGCTCATTCTTTAAATTCTGTGTTTCTGTAATTTGCTACTCTGTGCATACATTTTCCATACATGTATTCTGTAATTGTAACTGCTGTAATACATATATAGCAGTTTGTTCCATATCCTTGAAGATTATATATTCTTAAGGAAATTATATTCCCCATTTTATCAGTTCAGACCACTGTAACAAAAAAAGATGTGCAATGGAACAGAACAGTGTTATATATAATCAATTATTTAATTCTAGAGAGCTTCTAATAGAAGCTTGCCATTCCTGCTACTTTTAGATGTTCATACTCCATGTAGAAAGTATTTTTTTCTAACTCCTGAAGCCAAAGTTTGTGATAAAAGAAGGAGCAAATCTACCTTGCTCTTAAAAACTCTATCAAAGATACATGTGGTTATTCCTATTTTCCAAGAAAACCTTGGACTCAAAACATGTTGTAAACATGGACCATGATGAATGTTCTTTCTGATTAATAAATTGCATATTATTAACCCTATGAATTCACTGGCCATGTTCTTTTACTTAAGGAGAAAAATATTCAAAAGGGCGTTCAGAGGCTTCATAAAGCCTTTTCAAAATAAATTTTGAATTTTAAAATTAATGATATTTTAAAATTAAACAAATTAGTATCTCAAACAGGAAATAAATGATGCTCCAAGTATTCTAAGTATAAAAGTCACTGTTCTTTTAGATCTGAAGCAATGACAATCCAACAGCTTAAAAAAAAAAAAAAAAAAGACAGGTACAGTATAAATTCATTCAGACAACCAAGGTTACAGTGAAGTTCCATCTCTTTCTTTCAGGCTGTATCTCATGTGACATTTAAGCAATAAATTTAATTACTCCAGATCAAAGTTCATGTTGTGCTAATTTTTCAACTATCCTTTGAAAACAGTAAAATGTTCCTACACACATTATTAGAAGTTCCAAATCTGAAACGGGTACAATTTTTTTTTCTCAGCAGAGTAACACACACTTCGAGGAAAATATTTTGGAGTGTTGATATAAAAAAAAGGAACACACCATTCAATTTGGAAATAAAAAAACATACTCCTTTAACAGGCCACATCTCACTTTCAGGACCTACAGAATTCTGCAATTGATTTTCCAGGTGTTTCCTGCCAGTATACTGTGAAACAAATAGTATCTAAAGCAGCCTTGGATAATACAAAAGTATCGCTCCTCCACAGGTGAAATACTGTATCCAGCTTCCTTCTTCCACAGCTTTATTTTTCATTCAGCCAGCAACAGAAGACAACAGACACACAAAAATCAAAAATACCTAACATTATTCTAAGACAGAATTCAGAAGATGCACTTTGAAAGAGTCTTCATATACATTTCTGCTGGTACTAATGCATCACTCATTTGGGTAATAAAGCAGAGACACCATTCTAATCTCATTCTAATGAGTTTTAACAAAAGAAAAATAAGGCCAAAGGAAGGGGGAAAATTAATCAAAATGCTATGGTTTTCCTGAAAGATGAGATACATGGTACACAGCCTTAAGGCAAAATTTGCCTTCAAGTTGCAATGATCAATTTTACAGCAAAACTACAATCTATCTTTCACTTGAAATGCCCATGATGGCTACAGCTGTGAAAACTGATGCTGTAATGACACTATCAAGTCAGAGAGAGATACGTAAACAGTTCATTACTCTCTCCTATGTGTATTCATCCAAAGTCAATTAGCAAGCTTCCTAAGAACTACATCAGTGTTCAAACAAGTGATTCATTTATGTTAATAAGTGACACACATGAAAAATGATGTTGTAGTATTTTCTGTAAAAGAGTAGAAACTCAAAAGCCACTACCCTTCAGCTAAAACACAATAGTTTGCATTCATAGAAAAAATAAATGTGTTTTAATGATTGTTTTATGACTGATCATTTAATGTTTATCCAATGTTTGATATGCAACTTTGTGACTGTGATAACAATGTAATCTGTGAAACTGTATTTGCATCATGCTAATATTTCTTGAACAATGCCCATGTGTTACAGAGGTATTAAAGGGCACATCAGAAGGAAAGCAAGTGGTAAATTCACTACCAAATGCATTTGGGATTACTGATTTCAGCATCTATTTCTCCTTAACAGTAGATCAGCAGTCAGGTGGGATTAGAATGAGTAAATCATTACCATATAAAAAAAGCTTTGTGCTATTAAAAATGTATTGGTTCACTGTCGGTACTCTTTAAAACATTCTTTGCAGCATTTCAATTGCTATATTTTGATTACAGGTAACATGATCTATTTTCTAAAGATGATATTTATAGCTAAAAAGGAAATTCTGGGATAAGTTTCATTAACAAGCCAACTGAGCTTCAGGAAGTGTAAGACTGGCAAAAGAGTTTGTAAGTGTCTCTGAATGGATTGAATGCTCTTAAAGAGTTAGAGGAAAACCATTAGAGATTTGGTTAGAAATTGTAACATTTCTGTTACTCTTCCGTCTACCTAGAAACTTGCCCAAACACTTGGAAATGAATGTGGGGATTTTTAAAGTATATTGTATTTAAAAGACCAAACAGGGTGTAAGTAGATTCACGTTCAATTTGCTTTTTAGTAACTATAAATTCAGTACCTAAGCTTGATTCTTCATACATTTGTTACAAAAGAAACAGAATCCCTTTTCCCCAAAGGACAAGAAAAACAATAAATCAGTGTAAAATTATTTTAAGCAGCAAGAAGGTCATCCTTTTATTGTGATTACAATACATCCTAGGTATTTCTCATTGGGTCAGACCACAAATCCCATTATCATACATTTCAGAAAGATCATCATCACTGATTTACACTGCTAATTATTTAGTTATTTATCATTATGTAGTCAGTTCAACTCCACATAGATTTAGTGCCCTGTTCAGCTAAGCAGTGCCTCAGAAAAAAAAACTCTGTGAAAGTCAATTCTAACTGCTTAGGACAACACTACTCCCACAAAGCCATCTTTTCTCTTTGCTCACTCAGAAAGTAAAGTTCAGGAAAAGATCTGAAGGCTTATTTTCTGCATTGCCTAGTTGCCAGAACATTTAAACACATTAAGATGTGCAAAGTTTCTCAAGTTTCTACATTACAGCAATCTGCCATAACCACATCACAGAACATACTGGGGCTAGACAATGTTAATTCCCAACAGGAAAGAGCAACCAGACAAAGAGAAAAATATGTGAGAAGTCATCAGCTTGTAAACCTGTTAGCATGTTTTCTTTGTTGACAACAGTAGATGTGAATTCTGGTTTGTTTCTCATTCTCTAGATTATGTAAACTGTCAGAAGAATTTTCACCATTGGTAAGTCTGTAACCATTTGGAAGCAAGTATCTCACTGCCCACTCCAGACAGTGTACAGACAAAAAAAAAAATTTTTAAAAGTCAAAAAAATCCCAGTCTCACTTTATCTTTGTTTTAGCCATTTCTTAGTGTAAAATTCATGTCAAGGATATGGTTGCACAGTTTTTAAGTCTAAAAATCTTTTCACATTATAACCCAACTTAAAACACAGCCAAAATATGAGTGCTGGAAGAGGAGTTGGACACAAAATGTAGATAACTTACCTCTGTTGCTGACAAACGTTTATCACCATTATCACTACCAACACCTGAATCTGAGTCCTTTTTACTTGGGTAGATGTCATCAATGCTAGATGTGAATAAAAAAAAAAAAAAAAAAATCGAAAATCAGGAAAAAGCTATCATAGCATTTACTGTCAAATTCTGTCCTGGTGTCACTTAGAGCAAATTTTGAACCTTTCTTAACGGCAGAAGGTGAAATAGCCTAGGCCTAGTACAGCAAAATACAAAAAATTTACAATCTGATGATGGTAAAATAGATCAGACTGAATGGCTAAGTCAGCCTAAGGATTAATGAAACAAGAAATCATCTGCTATCAGCCTGCTTTTGTCTATATACTCAGCAAAACTGCTTAGTTACTAGCTAAGCAGCACAGGACTGAAGCAATTTAGCCATGGGAGAAGAAACCAAAATAGTAAAATTCAAAGTGAAGTTAACTCATTTAATTGTAACCATTGATTCATTAAAAATGAACTAATATCTGCTTGAGGCTTGAAGTAATTGTTAACACAGAAACCTCCTTTTGGTGCCTTAAAATAGACTTTGCAATTTAGGTTTTTAAGAAAATTACTGTCGTAACAGCAAATTATCTCTGTTCTGGTTTCATTACCCAGTATGACCTCTACTCATTTTAAAGTGCACTATTAGATGCAATATTCTCACCACCTGACTTTTTTTTAAAAATATCCCTTTATTGTTATCCCTTTATTTGCCATCTTGAAAGCTGTGATACTGAAATCAGATTGACACAGCAATTTAAGAAAGGAGCTTCATCAGTCTTCTGAGCCATTAATCCTAATCATAAATTACCTCTTGTCAGTAAACACTGAGGATTGTTTTGTAGAAACTGCTTTGGAAATCTACTCTGTCCTAATCCCTTACCCTAACCTATATTCTTCAAAATGACCAAAATACCAGACAAGGACATGACATTCTCGTCAATTTTCTTGTATACTTAAATAAAAAAAACAGGAAACCAGTAGGTGTTTCCCAAATGGAAAACCTACTCTTCACCCTGGATTCATCTCCCCTTTGACAGTTATCTGACAGAAATTCACAAAGAGATCTCCAAAGGCAGATAGAGAAAAATAATTTGTTTGAAACCTTATTGAGATGACTAAAAGGGAAATTCCATAAAAGCTCCTGGTTTTTTTCCTCCCAGGGTTTTAGCAGTAACATCTCTAGTATTATTCATACCAACACTTCATTTTCATTGGGTACTTGTCTTCAAAGATACCGTGCTTTCTCTGATTAGTTATATTGCACTGCCCATGTTAGCAAAGAAAGGCTGGGCTAAAAGCTGATTTCCAACCAGCTGTGGAGATCCTCATAGAAAGGAGCTGCTTTCTATCTGGTTCCTGTCCTTAAACCATGGTACAAGATGACATTTCCTACAGGACTGATGCAAGACACAGAAGATTTTGCCTCATTTGGCTAACAAATCAGCACACTTCATTTTAAAAGCATCTCAACATCCATGCAGTTCTGTTTGTTTGACAGATGACTTCGGATAAATTAATAAAGACTAAGACAACTATGTCACAAATGTGTAAACATATAAATCACAAAACAACATACTAAATTAAAATTTATTTGTTGATAGATAGATTGATCCAATAACTAATGAAACTACAATTTTATGATTTTCAATGTATTCCAGGAGTCCACTAGAAAGAGGTTAACCTAAGGTTCACTTTTAAACTCTTAACTAATGTGCTGCTAACTTCAATGAGAACTGATTTTTAATTTTCTGAACTCTTATGGGGATTTCATTGGAATAAAAGCAAATTTGTTTCAATTAAATCAAAGCAAACCGAATTTCTGTGCAAAAAAGTACTCTCTATATAGCATATAAAGAAACAAAACTGTGGAATCTAAAGATAATACAATTTCATTGTAAGTGTTACATGAAAAAACAAAGTAAGACTTTCATGCATACCTCTCTTCCACAGGTTGTGGCAAATGCTGTGGTTCTATGGCATTAAGATACAGCGAATCTGCTGTTTTAATCTGACAGGCTTGTACAGTCAGGTATTTGAATATATGCACCTTACCCTTTGTACAAATCTGTAGGACAAGGAAAAAATTAGGTTTATGACTTGAATGAAAAAAGTAGTTTATTCCAAGTGTCCCTTAGAGTAAACCTCCCTGAAATTCAACCAATGTTATAAATATCACTTAAAGGAAAATAGTAATTAAAAAAAAGAACAGAATCTAAGTATTTCAATTATCTACTCAATTATGTGTACCAGTATAAATACCCTCAGAGACTAAGACAGAAAACAATAAAATAATGAATACTACTTAAAAGAAATCTGAATGAGCTTCTAACTCAGAAAAATTATATTAAAATATATGGTATGGCTCATTACGAACTATAAATTGAATAATTAATTATTTTTCAAAATTAGTGTATAATGACATTTAATTAACCAGCATGCTCTTCATATTCTTGGTCACATTGTTTTCAGTAGTGTCCAAGCATATTTACGATGCAATTCTTCTTCATTTTAGAATTTTCTTTTTCTTTAAGTGCACATTTCAATTTGCTTTGTATTTTTTTAGATTTAAGGCAGCATCATTATTGATTATGAAAAGCATTTCTCCAATGTAATAAAAACTTACGTATTTCAACAGCTGTTGGTCTAGAACAATTGTAGCTTTCAGAGATGCAGTTTGAATCTACTGTCCAGCAAGTCAACAATAACAAAAATGCCCTTAAGCAGCAAGCACAGGTTGCTTCCTTTATCTTTATTACTCAGAATGGCCTACAGTTCCAAAGAGGAGTTTTATTTCTATGTGTATCACAATCTATAAACTTAGACTATAAAGTGAAATAAATTTCACATGGATTATGTTTTAGACCATCTGCATATTTTTTAAGTCTGTGATGACTGGAATTCAGAACCCTGCAAATGTAGAAGGTGACATTTTATGGTCTAAAACATGTTAGCAGCCATTCAATATTAAGGCACAATTTAAATTATAGCTGTTACTTACTTGTGCTGGTGGAGATTGCAAAGGATTATTCTCAAGCAGTAATATTTGTAACTGCACCATCTTTCTAAAACAAATTGGAATCACAAGCACTTTATTGCAGGAAAAGTCAAACTTTACCAAGGGAAGCTGTACTAGTTCTAAAAGTAATAAAAAGGAGAGAAGGTGTTATACCTGTTTTTATTTTTGGCATAAAATAATAAAATATTTCTGAATAACCCTTCTTTTACATTCAGGAAAAATACAAACTCAGGGAGAAATAAGATCAACATTTACTCCATACTGCGAAATAAAAGAGTGTTATTGTTATACAAACGAAAATAAATTTTAAAACAAATACTTTGAGATAATTTTTTTCCTGAAACTCAGCTGAGTTTCCATACTGCATTCAGAAACTTGTTCAACTTAAAAGTTGCCTAGAATCATAAAGATACATTGAAGAAACCTCACACACTGTTCTTCAGTGGATACCATTGAATGTTATATTCTGCAGACTCAAATGGAATAAATTTGAACACAAGGTAATAGCTACCTTTTAATCATATCTATTTATATGGTTAAAAATACTTTCAAAATGGTAATAAGAACAGCTACTGTAAAGAAAAGTTTTGTTCCTTGGCTTTTACCTTGGGGTAAAACTTCGAGGTAATTTCTTCTGACATTCAGTTCTTTTAAAGATTTCAGCTGGCCTATCTGCTGTGGCAAAGCTGAGATTTCATTACAGCTGACATCCTACAGTAGAAGAGTAATGACAAATAATAATGAACTTCCAGCTCCTACAGGTTCCATAATACAAACATAGCTAATTTGCTGTTACCATTGTAACATTTTATTAACCTGAAAAAATACAACAATCTATGTCCTGTAGTCACAACGCAAAAAAAAAAAGATACATGGAAAAATGTTTGCACATCACTTAAAATCAGGCCAAATACTTATTTGAAAAGCAAGTTAATTTTGAAAGTTAATTTAATTTCTACAGAAATATTCAAAACTATATACTTAAGAAGCTCTACTTTTTTGCTCTTTTCATCATATGAAGAATTCAGTATCGTGATTATATAATCAAATATGTTAGGCTGAAATGTAAAAATCCGCATGTGTGGAAAAGTTTTTGTTCTTCTAGATGGAATATTTAAGCAAAATATAAAAATAATAAGAACAATAGTAATACAGCAACAGCATTCTGTAACGGTGTTCAGTAAAGGCATATATTTGATCATCATAGCACATAGTAGGCCATAATGAAATAGGACAGAGCGTGTTTAGCATTATTTTACTATTTCTAACAAGAAACTGCTATGAACGTGTATGGAAGACCAGCTTCTTGGATTAAGTCTGCAACAGCTGTCAAATACTAGCTATCATTTTTGCTGCCAAATGGACATTGAAACCTCTGCTTACATCCCAGGCAACCTGCAAATTTGAGTAACATCCCAATTATGCTTTCATTTCTGTAATAACAGAAGGAAACAGTATTTCACAGTAGGAAAGCTAAATAGGGTAACGTCCAATTTTGCTGAAAAGCCAACAGAATACTGCTACTCTTTCAACTGTTTCAAATGGATTAATAAAGTATGTGAGAGTTCTTAGACCACAAAAGTTTAAGAAGTCAGTCATATTTCCAAGTCATGTCTTTGAAGATGCTTGCTTTAATACCAGTCAAAAGCATTACATTAACTATCTTTGACTAAAATCTAGTTAACAAAAAAATGATAGTAAAAGCGAAATGTGATCTGGCAATGCTGTTCCCCGTATCCAACAAGCTTCTTTTTGTAACAGAATCTTACTGCTGCCAAGACTTGTTTCCCTTCTCCAAACACAGTCAGGAAATTACTGTAGCTTTTAGACAAGGAAATTAAAAATCCCAGCTAATGAGTGCATTTTTACCCAAGTTGCCACAAAGTTTGGTTAATTGCACTGTTCCCAGATCATTTATTTTTAAAGCTTTACTGTCCTATTTTTAATTTATAATCTCTAAATGACTTCATAATTAGATACTTGATTTTTAGAGCACAGAATTTAAAGTCACCTTGTGGCAAAGAAACTCTAGATCAAGTGTACTTAGGAACACACGTCAGAACAATTCTAGAGGAAGCACCAAAAAAAGAAAAAGAAACCTGGCAGTGTGTAACCTCAAAAACAAAGTCCACTTCCACTTACAGCCTTTCAAAACATCCTCAATAAGACTGATCTGTTGTGACAGCATGTCAGCATTCACAAGATCTCTAGAGACAGCAATATCCTTTATCCAACTAAACACTGTAGTCCAACCTGCCTTTTTTTAATACTTTGTTTGAATAGCCATGGAAAACAAAGACCTGTAACATTATTCGTAGTTATGCTGTTGACTATTATTGGACTTCATGAGTGTGTATGTGACAGTGCTAAACTTTTCTATTACCTTGGCAGTAATGGAAGCAATACTATCAAACAACTCTGGTTTCCAAGCTAGTAATTTTTTTAAGGAATTACATAACCAGCAGTTTGGAACTCAGTTTCAGAGACATTTCCAGGTAACTGAAGTGCAAACAGCTTCTCAAGTTCCGTGGGGAACTAGTATTTGCTGAGGTGAGACTTCTTGTATTAATTCTATTTTGTTCTCACCAGGTAGGTCATGTCCTGTCATGACAAGGCAATTTTTCAAAATCAGAGAAATGCAAGGTGTATTTAAACTTAACATTCATTTCTGTGTCATGAAGCTCAGTGGCATGAAAGGAAAATCAACTTTCCCTTTGTTTATGGTCACGTTTAAATGGCCTTAATCCAATCAAATTCAGCAAGATAAACAGAAAAAACAATACAATACTCTGACTCCTTATTAACATATTCATTCATACACACACAGAAGCTTATCCAAACCATTCAAACTGAGGTGAAATTCCTCCTTATGTAATTTTAAACTCAGGACTCCTGACTGAGCCATTATTCCTAAAAAGCACATGAGTTCAGCCAGAGCTTGTGACATAGAAGCCATACCGAGCAGTAAAAAGAAGCTACACAGTATGTGAGCACATGGACCCTCTCAGGAAACAGTAGGCAGTAAGTGCCACATGGTCAGGCTGCTATCCCTGATTAGATGAATGAGGTAAAGGACATAAATTCCAGGTGAGAAATTTGAAGGCTTCCAACATGAGATAGGAGCATCCCAGATATAGAGAGGGCTGTTATCTGAAGAAGGTAGAAGTGCAATACTGCCTGATAGGATGGAGAAAAGAGTTTTACTGTACATCTGACAGTTTTGGGTACAATTACTGAGCCATCTCTGCCTAATTACTTTTCCTTGGCAGAAAGTAAGTTTCAGATTATCTTCACACTAATTTTGCAGTCTCCTGGCTGACAGTAGAGGTATGATTGAGTTAAAGACCTGCAAATAAAACTAAATTCTCCAACCAAACTTTTTGCCAAATAGTAGCAATGTATTGTGCAGGGAGAAAACTTACATTACAAGTACCAAATTAAGTTAGCTGTCAGGATCCTAAATTTAAAAAAACACTTGAAAGTTTTCTGCATGTGATATCAAAGTTATTCTATGCTACAGGTATGAAATTAATAAAAATGAATTACACATGTAATAGGAAAACCATTACCTACCTCATTTTGGAAGATAGAGGGGAAATGCACAGTTTACTTGAAAAATCTGATCTAATTTGCAGCAAATTATGCTTATATAATTCTACAGTGACTACAGGGGTAAATTTTGCACTTAAAAGGTAGATAAAGAGAACCCTTTGCTATTTACACACAGCTCTCACTGCATGCAGCTTGTGAGACATTTGGAGAACCTGAGGTTGCCTGGAAAGGTCCTATTGATACAAGAACTGCATGGAGCCAGGTGGTAACTCAGGATCAATCCCCTGGCTCAGGCCAGCACCAGCACTGTGTACACACCAAAACAAGAGCATTCCCTGCCAGAGAGCTGGGTGATGCTTCTGCTTGAATCCCATGCTATTCAGGCTGGCATTACTCTCACACAGCTGAATTTTTTGTGCTGCAACTGCAATATGACTTAATGTTTTTTGTTTGTTTCTTTTACTCATTTTAACAATGATCACCTTATTATCTAAACTGCTTTGTGTCATCCATGCCAACACAAATCCCCACTCTCAATCCTACCACTATTTGCTTCTCCCAATACATCACAGTTATGTCATTCCCAGTTAAATAGTGCAACTCATTTCACTAGAAATATGCCAAACACACATGGTGGCATCAAACTGTGTAATCAGGTCATCTGAACAGATTCATGCTCAATGCAACAAAAACTCCTTCTTCATTCAACTCCCCCTCTGTGCCTTCTAAATCACAAAGAACAAGCATCAGACCTTTTTCACTTTTCATGTATCTTCTAAGCTACCAAAGTGACATGTAGCTAGAGTTCTCACATGAAACACTTTTAGAGCAAGAATTGTTTTGTTCTTCATGAAAATAACACTGAAACTATACTGTAATTGGAAAGCAACATGAAAATCCATTATTCCAGAATTTAAACATATTATATGTTTGAACGAAACAAACCCGATCTGCTTTGGGTACAATCAACATAGATTTCAAGCTTTTAGTTTTTTTACTTAATTTAACTCAAATTATTTATAAAACTGGAACCATCACCTTCTTTGTGTCTATTTTAAGCACAACAAAAACAGTGTTATAACCCAACACATTTTTAAGATTAATTAAATCAGAACCATCTGTGTAATCTCACTAAATACATCACACACACACAAAAATTTAAAATATTTGGTAAGATAAATTAATAATGCTCACCAAACAAAACAAACTTGCTAGTCTTGAGCTTAGTCATAACCCAGAAAGGAAAAGGTAACTACCCCCACCATCCTCATCAATAGCCTCATCAATTGTAATATACAACAGAAGCCTGATACCACAGGATGCTGTTTGGGAATATCAGAAGGAAAAAGCCTCACAGTTGCCACTTCACATGATTTATGAATAATCAATAGCAGGGCTGGAGCTTCAAGCAATGTTAATTTCTGTAACATAATTTATTGGAGGAACTACTATTAGAAAAATACGAATATGATAATAGGGCACTTTCAGGTACAGAAAAGATGTGCAAGGTAAATGCCATCAATAGAGATACCAGCAGTTGGAAGTTCAAAT
Source organism: Eopsaltria australis (assembly GCA_034509425.1). Lineage (NCBI taxonomy): Eukaryota > Metazoa > Chordata > Aves > Passeriformes > Petroicidae > Eopsaltria > Eopsaltria australis. The sequence continues at coordinate 22,366 of JAVTVJ010000091.1, read as the reverse complement.
CTGGTTGTTTTACTATGCATAAGTTAGAAGTGTCAAAATGCAGTTTATTTGTCAATTTGTATCTCAAAAGGTCAAAATGAATAGAAATGACCAGAAGACTTCTGTCATAAAGAATTCAGAGTCCCAGCCTACAATATATAGCAGAGGAAGAGAAAGGGAGAGAAGGGGAAGCATTCTCTTATATGTATTTTCCACAAACGTGCAATTAAATTGACAGGACAATATATTCCAAATGATCTACTGCTTGCAGAAACAGTATTCGTGTGGACAGCTTTGAAAACAAGAGAAGTATAATCATTTTGTAGATCTGTTTAGATGGGTGTTCCAGGAAAGGAAGGTTGCATGACAAATGTAGTGAAATAAAATGAAAATAGGCTGATAAAGACCAGTATCAGGAGTGGAATGCAGTGTGGTAAGCAGACAGGAACAACACAGAAAGGAAGCAGGAGGGGAGGGTGCTACAGGGGGGGTACAACCTTGCAGAGCCTGATGCCAGAATTTATGAACTTGAACAGTGAAAAAGGGAATCAGAGCAGGCAGTGAGCAAAACTGGTAAAGATGAGGAACTTAGAAACTGAGTTTTGAATGAACCAAGACAGTGACGCTGTTTAAAAGACTCCTGGAGAATATAAAGGAAACCCTTATTGTGTTACCATCCAAAACACTTGAGAAGTTAAAAACTAAAGTTTTCCAAACTACATTATAGTATTAAGCATATGTGAAAAGTGAATTTTATTGTTTCTACTTAAACTCAAAAGAAATCAAAATAAAAAGTGAAAAAAAAAGATCAGTAACATACCAATTCCATTAACTGTTTTAGCTGACCTATCTCTTCTGGAAGGGAACCTAGCTTATTGTTACTTGCAATTAAGACTTTTAGAGGAAGACCACACAGGCAAGCTGGCAAAGAAGAAAGCTGATTTCGACTGCAACAAAACAAAACAAAAATATTAAAACCATCAGTGATGTTCTACTGTATACTCACATAAACTCAGAGTTGCAAAATTTCTTCATTTTTGTGGGTCATATTTTATGCAGATAAAATTGAAATTTTCAAATGGCAATCATTAAGAAGACACTTGCACATCAGAAATACCTGATTATTGACTAACAATATTGCAAAATTTACCACTCTGTAAAAAATGCATCATATCAGTTTAACAACATTGTAACAAATCTGTTTGTTACAAAGAACAGCTGTTTCCCTTCCTAATGAATACAGGAAAGTCAACTGAGACAGTATTTTGCAAGTATTTAAACATTCCTGTGGTTTTATGTGCCATTAAAATGGATGCCTTTTGTTCCAACCAAAAGACAAATGCATAAATTACAGACAAAATGGTTATTTTCCCAATTAATTTACAGCACATTTATATTTAAAGATCACTTGGTACCTCTTGTACTATCATTCTGTGCTATTAACCCAGGTAAATACAGCAAACATTTCAGGTTCATGTCTTTGCAAGATTCCTAAGCTATAGCTTAAAGATGAGAAACGTCATGACCCTTTGTGATGCTCACAAGATTAAAAATAGTAACTTGTGGCTCCATTCCCAGAAGAAACTTTATGCTCATCAGAATAACACAGCAAGTTTTCTTAAAATACAACATTTTCTTTCTTATGACTATTAACCTGTAATAAAACAATGAATAGTAACCTAAAGTGGTACCCCAGTATAAACCATTTTAATCAGCTCCTGCCTACATATTAAGGCTTCAGAAAGCAAAGATGACTGAACTCCGGAAACACAAGGCAAAAATTGTCCTGTGTAATTCCAGTAGGAGTTGCAATATTGAGGTGAAACAAACAAAAATCAAAATTCCACAAGTTGCAAAGCATTTCTTCAACTGTCAATCCAACGGTGTGCTACAAAGCTGGATGTAGAGATGCAGAGTCATGCTCCACACAACAGTCTCCAAATGTTGTACAAAGCAAACTACCATCATATCTCTGGCGCACGTGCCAGGATACAGACAGATGTCAAGTAACAAACCCAAAGAAAATAAAAATGAAAAATCCAACTACTAACCAGCAGCAGCTGAAAAAAAGTATCAATGCTTATTGTGGAGTCAGGTTTCTTAATTCTTGTGCCCTTACAGAAGGCCAAGAAACAACTTTTTAAAAAAATTACTTGGAAATACTTTTTCAAGTTCTACAGAAGCCTAGACTCTAAAACAGTAAGCCTATGCCACAGATCAGATACAGGTAAAAAATAAGTAAAAACAATTTTTAAGCTCCACAGAACTCAGAAGCAATGCACTAAGAGATAAGGAACAGAACATAACTAGGGCGAGTAATAAATCATCATTAGTTTCAAAGGAATTTCTTTAAATAAAACATGAATAGTATCCACCAAGGCCCAAAGACTATATATAGATGTCCTGGCATCACCTTCTACTGCTGTTTAACATATGGGCTCTGCTGGTAACAGGCAGAAAAATATGCATTTTAAATCTATAACGTATTACTTGCCAAGAAGCAATGTGGTTAGAAAGGATGTATTTCCTTCTTCAAACTGTTCACTACATTCAACTGACATGGGGAAGAGCACAGTCAAGTGAAGAGGGGATCTTAAACTGAGAGAAATGACCTTACATAATCAAATTTAAAAATTCCTTTTATTTTGTCCAATTCACCATCATATGTTATATACAATCTATTATAGTTTTGTGATAACTCAAATTCTATCGCTACACAGAGTTCTAATTCACTGTTTCATGACACTGAGTTCTAACCGATTGAATTCTAATTCCTAAATTTACCATGCCTTTTTATGTATATTTAATAACTTAATCCAGTTTTAAGTTCTTCAGGTATATCCAACAAACACTAATTCAAAATCTGAAGCCCGATATCTGGTATATGTGCAGATACTCAGAACAAACCATTCCACTTCAATTTTTAGGCCAAAATAGTGTTCCACAGTGGCCAGAACTGCAGTACAGTAATAATGTAGACTTGAGAAAATAAGACTTAAGAAAGATCTTCAGTGTTAATAAAACTGATGATCAAAACTTCATTCCTTGAATTCAAAAGACCAAGAGCCACTTCACCCTCTACTCAGACCTCATTCTCATGAAGACCAGACTGTTGTATCTTCACTGTTACAGTTTTTACGCAGTTAACTGCAAAGAAAACTCCGTACCTTGCCCCAGCTAAAAAAGGGCTCACCTGCCTTCCCCATCAAGAGCACATGTGCATTCACCTGCACTTGAGCCAGCAGCAAGTGCTCCTTCAAGTTCTCTATACTACTAGTATTCACACAGACTTTTCCTGGAACAGAGGCCACTTTCTCCTTAAAAAGGCAGCAGCTATATTTCTTTCATAATATGACTATGCTAGTGATAGATATAGTATCATGCTCTTCCATTCCATTCCCCATGGAGAAAAATATAAATCATCTGTCTCTGTCCCTCCATCTTTTTAACTGCAAAATGTATGTCAAGTTTTACAAAATTTGTCATCAGAAGTGAATTAAAAGAATACAACTGTGTGGATATGATTAGCATTCTGGATTTGTTACAAGATTAAGGGACAGAACTGGATTAATTATTTTCTGGTTTCTTTTAATAATTATTTTTATATTTTGGCATTTACAATGTCTTCAATCAGAGCTGTCTGTGCAGCCAATGAGCTTTTCCATTACCCTCTCCAGTAACATGAAAAAATGCAGTCAGTTGTTCCAGCAGCTTATAAAGTGCAGACAAAAAAAGCTTTACATATTTGCAAATAAACATAAAAATGTGGCAAAGTTAAACTTACCTCAAATTTAAGTAAGTTAGCATTTGCAAGTTTACTATGGCATCTGGTATAACTTTGATACAATTGTGGTATAGATTTAGTGTTTCCAGTGACACAAAATGGCACAACTCCGTAGGAACTTCAGTTAACCTATTTTTGGATAAATCTGAAAAGAGGAAAAAGAGAGAAGGAACATTTTTTGAGTCATCAGAAAGATGTACTTTTAAAATCTGTACTTTATTAAAGTAGGTGAATATATATAATTTATAGGGAGACAGCAAATTAGACCAGTATTTTTATTATGCGAAGTAAAACTAGTGCAAACTTTTACAATTTTGAAACGGAACAAGCTGCATATAAAAGAGCAAACATTCAATTACAATTTATTTGGTCTAATAAAAAGTAATTATTTGCAGGACTCAATATGCTGAGGAAATAGTTGCAAACAGATTCCAAAGATCATATAATACATCCAAAGTTCTAGCCAATACACAGTTAGACATCTGCAAATAACAACAGCATTGAGAGAAAACAAGCAAACAGAATTACATCTTTAATTTCTTTAAATACATAAATAATTCAGGTAATTCTTCAAACTGACCTATATTTCCTGGATCTAAGCCATTTATAAATGAATGCTACCTAGAGAAACAGTGAAGGTCTTCAAGAATGGACTTTATTTAAGTACATACAAGACAACAATGATGAATTCTAATCCCCCAAACCATTACTTGTACCCACAGAACAAAAGCTTTTGACTTTTGATCAGTTATTCATTCACTTCCCATTCTAAGCACACAGACATAAAGGAAAATAAGGAGGAAAAAAAGTTACTGAGCTTTGTTACTTAACTTACCACTGTATGAAGAATGAGATATCATAATACTGATGTGAGCTCAAGCCATAAGATAATAGTGCATGCCAGTATTCAACTGAATCAACTGGGTTCAAATCATTGTTTAAATAGTGTCGCAGAACAAGTATCTTACCCTTAGAAACCACACAAATTCTGCCTACCCATGTCAGCAGCCAAATAACCTGACCTGAAGAATGGTCACCTGTTAAGTGGAAGGAACAGGAATGTACCCTATGCAAAAAGTGAAATGTCTGATGATAAGGAAAAAAGTAGAACTTAATGAGGGCCTCACTTCACTGCTGCTATTTTAAGCCTAGTGCCTGATCCTTCAAAGCTTATTTCAAAGCTTACTTAAACTAAAAAGGAAAAAGCAGCCAAAGTATGGATTATTTCCACAGCCCTGATGATTTGTCTCCTGTCTTTAGGGCCATAAATCATATTTTTGCTCTTTGTGAGCAAACAGGTAGATGTCTGAAGAATTTTTTAACTTCCTTTGAAGTTTGCTCTGCAGAAGCACAGCTTGAATTCAGACTCATGGCCAGTTAGAAGGACTTACTAGTTTTGTTCTTGTCTCCTGCAATGCCAGTTGAAATTTAGCACATTCTATTTTTTGTCAGTCTCCACTTTGCTTCATCACATTGCTTTCAACGAGAAGTTGGTTTCATTATCCCATCACCTACTAAGACAATTGCAATGGCCTACAGGTGCAGTAACTGGGAGCAGCTCTGCTGACCCTAATGGTAGCATGATTGAATTGAGCACCTTAACCAAAATTATTCACTTCTAAGTTACTACACAACAGCAACTCTAATTGCTCTGTTGCCTCTTACCAGGCTTTGATGGTATTTAGATGCAGCATTACCTCAGTTTCTCCTTCCCTTCATTTCTGACATCAAACTAAAGCATTCTCTGTTGAGGGACTCTTACTACTGTTTCAAAGCAGGAGAAAGCTCTCCATTGTTCCTCTGGTTTAGTGCTTTAATTCTCTGCTGTTTTCCATTTATCCTGAGAGCACTTGTTTTCCAGCATGGCATTCCAAAAGAATTCTGCTGCCTTTCTAGCTATGTTTATTACCAGATATTAACAGAAGACTGCCATGCTGTAACTTTTTGAATCATGCAGGAGCTATTAATATTTTACAATTCGATTGCAAAGAAAACCTTGCTTTTCTTAAAGCATGCTTTTCTGTGGTGACATTGCCATGAACATCCTGCTCACTTTCTCCTTTAAAGCAGAAGGAGCAGCAAAATCCAGATGAGTGAACTCTCTGTCTAGGGTGAAAACAACCTGTATGGCACTAGATGGAGAGTAACAACCCATCCTTTATCTGATCCCTCTCCAGTGATACACAGACTAAAACCGCACCAAACACTAAAATGTTAGTTCATCTCAAGCTCCTAAAACTGCAGGCTGCCACCTTAATTCCCTCTTCATGCCTGTTCTCATTTATCTTCACATCATAAAAGACTGTTGCCACAGTGTTTGACTCCCTCTTGAAAAATTCTAGTATCTCAAAAAAGCAAGACATCAACTAGACTGACCCTTCTCCTATGACATCAATGCAGTTAAATGCCTTTAATATTTTTCATTATTTATTACTATATTTTTTCTCAAGGTTTTAACTTTGTTAAACTAAAGAAAGAAAAACATAAACCACACAGATCATAACAGACAAATCCCTTCCTGTCATCCACAGGACCATGAGTTATAGGACACACTACATACACAACAAAGGAAGTCAATTATTTGTTGCTGCCTAATTATCACAGTAAGATAATTTCAACACTTGTATCTATTGCTGCTTCCTAAATAATGACTATGATGACAATGATTTTTTTTTTAAATCTCATCTATTCACAGTAAAAGGAAAGGAATAAAAACTACACATTTTGTTTACACTGTTGTAACATAACAGAAAAAGCAGAAGTTTGACACTGTAATTTACTGAAAAAAGTTATCACTAATAGCAAATCTGAATGCATTCATGGAACACAGTACAGGAATGGAATCTGACATACAGAATGCCCATCACATTTTTAACTAGCAGTATAACTTTTGCCAAAAAATAGACCTCCTTGATCCCACGGAAGTAAAAGAAGAAAACAGATTGCTTTTATTCAACCCTAGAGTGAATGTGAGACTCTGAACATGATGCAGCTGTGAAGAAAGCTTAGCAGCGCTCTGAAAATTCCACACAGGAAAGCACATGCCTTCAGAAACTAAAAGGAAAACAGTCTGCACTATAGTTTTATACTGCACCTTATAAGCCCATATAAACATGGAGAGAAACCTCTGAAGTTTACATAATTATTTTGATACTACTCAATTTTCTGCATCTTACAGTAAGTCTGTACAAAACTCAAGAGTTAACCTGAAATACAAGTTCTAGAATAAAATACAAGGGTTAAGACTTAAGGAACCTGCAGAACCTTTTGAACATACTGAGAAAAACAGTATGCACATATCTTGGTTTTGTCACCATTCACAAACTATCTGAAAAATATTTTGCAAAGGCATTCTTGGGTTATTTAGGGAAAAGGAAGAAAGCAGAAACTACACTTTTCAACAACTTGTAAAAATATGCTTAAAGTACAGAAACAACTAGCTGGCAAACCTTTAGTTTCTTCCTGCAATTCTTTAACTCTACACTTCCCAAATTGCTAAGCTACACATCCCCCTCACATCACTACTTTGAAGAATAACACTTTATGGTAACCAGTAATAACGAATTTGCTGTACAGACTGGCTTTTGCTACAAAAATGAAAATGAACAGAGGGGTGGAATTTGCTGGTGTTTACAAGAATTTTGAACAATTTGATTAGACTATGTAACACAAGGGAGATCTAACAAATTAATGAATCTATGATAGCAGAAGGAAATCTCATGGATGCCAAGACAGTACAGGTATGTTGCACCTGAGGTCACTATTTCCTGTAACTTCCATTATGAAATAGGTGACACAAATATGAAACAATGGGGCAGGGGGAGTCCATGCAATGGAGTGAGCTTCCTGTTTTAAATGAAATACACCATTCATTCATTATTTGTGACACCAAGACATTTTCAAACTACATCTGGCTTCACTTCATCTTTCCCTGCCAAGAATAAGTTTGTTAAAACTCCAAAATAAAGTAACAGAACACAAAAAAATAAGCAAGCCAGTTTAGAAAAATATTAGATGGAATCTCGATCTTTAAAAGAGTCAGCAGTATTCTGGTGCAATTACATGGCTTTTGTATGAGAAATGTTACTATGTTGGAAGCCAGACAGGAACTACACAAAATAAGCACTTCCTTAGCTGGGAGCGAACAACAAAAAGCAAAAAAGTTCACACTTGTAAATAAGCGTTTAACAGAAGACTCCAAGCCTTGTTTGGTGATTGGCACACTGCATGGCCAGGAACCACGCTGCCATTACAGCAGTAATTACTGGCCCCCATCCCTGGGGCAAAACCTTTTCATTCCTATAGCTCTGACAATCTCCACCACAATGAAGTGCCACCTCTGAGTATGACCTTCCTGACTTCACACTTCACAGCCACATAACCACATACCACAATACATATAAATAGTATACATGGTATAAAATACTGCACAAACCAAACCGGTTTTGTCAAAATAACCAAAATAATATTGAAGTCAGATAGCTACATTTCTTTCACTAAAGAAAGCACTACAGAAGTGCTCCAATTTTACCACTTTCCAATGATTAATATATTATTAAATAACAGTTATTAGTACATTATTAAATTAATATTGCACACTGTCATGGGAGAGCTACACAACTTAAGCCTTTAAATTACACCAGTAATTCTTTAAACAAACAGGCATATGCACTATTACATCATAAATCCTGGCCAAGAACTTTAAAGAAAGCAGTTTATTAAAAAGAAGTGATTTACACATTTCAGATGTTAGACAAATTCACTAGAAGTTTATGTTTCTAGCACACAAACCTGCAATAGACAAAAACTGAAATTGTGCAATAAGCATCTCTCCACCTTTGAACAGGAAAATATATATATAAATATATACATAAGAAATACCTGTATTTGCTATGAAATTCTGATATAAAGAAATTGGAAGGGAAAAAGGTTGCCCAAATAACTTTAATTCCAGCCCACCAAGTTTCTTTTTTCTGTAGGAATCAGCACTTACTGACTAAAAGACAGTAAACATTTAGAAGAAGCTATTTCCATTTGTACTAAGATACCATGCAAGGTATTCAAATGAGATGTCTGAAATGCATTTGGCAAGGAATTCAAACAATTCACTTTAAAAGCCTAAAAAACCACTAAGTCCAACCCTAATCTCATAATGCAAATAAGGTTAGAAAATACATAAAGAAGTCTATAAAGGCAAACATGGAGCTCTTCCTTTTATGCTGTAAGCTCCCCATAGTTTTATCAGGCTTTGAGGAAGCCTGTATTTCCTCATTAGCAAAGAACATCTTCACTGACAACTGAAGCCACAAACTGATGGCACCGTGTCTTGGACACCTTTTGGAATACCTACTTAAAGTGCACTTCAGATCTTTGGCAACACTGTCCCCCACTTTGGCAAAGAAGGCAAGTCCTCTACTATCAATGTAATTGCACCTATGAGAATCAATCAAATGTCAATGCTCTCTAATGAAGCAATTACTTTGTTCTAGCCTTCCCCTTAAATGGCAGGAAAACACACCATTCTAGAGACAAATGCTAACCATTAGTCATGAAAACACTAATGGAACTATGAAGTGCTACATACTTTTAAGACATGCCCTACAAGTGTCATTATCTCCATACTCATAGCAGGATACCCACTCGTCCTCTCTCTCCACCAGAATTTATAAATAATGTTCTGGGTGCACAGCCAGCTTTTACTGCAGTCAGCAACATCTTGGACAGTGATGCTACACGAGTGAAAGAGGCTGCAAAGACCTCCACCACCTCTGACACCAAATGCATTCTGCTTTACTTATGACAATTATGCCCAAAAATGCATGGCATTTCTTCACTAAGAGACACTTCTATCTCAGTTATTTAGCAAACAGAATAACAAGCCACAGAAGATGAAGAACATCCAGAAAAGTAAAAACAATTCTGCTACCCTATGAGAAAAAACATGACATAGTAATGCATAGGCTCAAAGTTTTTCCTTTTAAAAGTACAACTTGTCTCACATTGAAAAAAGGGTAACTCTAATGTTGGTTTCTAGCAAAGTCATCAGTACTAATCCCATGGTTTGTAACAATAGCATCTGTATATTGACCAACACTACTGAATCCAGACATAACAGCTGTTGACTCAAAACATGTAGAAAATGCATCTGTCTCACACAGACCTAGAAACATACAGACCTTGCAAGACGAGTATTTTGAAAAGATTATAGCAGATCTGCCATCTTATACACATGGTAAGCACTACTTTTGAGCACTGTCAGCATGTTTCCCATTTCCATCTGTCTCCCATTGATTAATTTAAAAACTAACATTAAAAATCTCCACCTCAAAGCCACAGATAAATTAAGATTATACTAGAGATTTGGGAAATTTCAAAGTGATCATATGTGTACTTCTGTATCCACTTTTCTTTTAATCACTAGACTTAAGACATACAAAGTTTCTCCTTTACCACTGTGTATAATACGTGGGCAAGTTAAAGGGCTAATACAGAGAGGAACTAGATGTGGGATTTAGAGGAAAGAGTAAATAAAGTGTATAAAATAAAACCAGGCTGAGAGCAACTCGTAGAGCCTGGCAGAAGTGTCACCACTAGAGGGGGCCCCGATCTCACAGACTTGGCCAACACCCTGCAAGGGTGATTCTCTTGCTTCTTCCAGAGCCCATCCCCAGCGGATGAAGGGAGCAGAAACAGGAAGGCTTGCTTTAAAACCAACCCTGGGCACTCCTATGAACCTGCTGCCCACTACAGTTGTCAAAAGATTACAAATGTGGCTGCTCAGCTGCAACCACTACTGCAGGAAGCAAATATATACAGTGATTTCCAAGAGGGCTAAACACTTAAAAACAAAGTCTATTCTAAAATAGTTACATTCAGATGATGCAAGAATATGAGGCATCCTTGAACCCTAGCACAGCAATAGTTTGGACAAGATGATGATACATTTGACAAAGACCCTCCTTGCATCCCACCCAAGCAATCCCTATTTACTCTGTTCCATCCATCACTCCACACACCTTACTTTTCCACAGAGACCTGCAACAAAGCACAGCCAAATGTAAGAAACATGCATCCTACATTTTTTCTCACTTGTAGGTAGTGCACTAACTAGCCTGGAGCAATTCAACAGCATAAATTGGCTCTCCCAGTGATCCCAAAATTTTTTGCAAATATCACTTCAGGGTTTTTTGTTTCCTCTGTGTGAAATAAGAGGGAAAGGAGGGAGCAAAATGCTAGCACATTCTCATTATTAGCTCCATAACACACTCCAGTTCCAAGAAGACAAAAGCAAATTTCTCTGGAAAAAACAGGTTCAAAAGAGTATCACAAGTCTGGAGGAATAAAAAAAGAAAAGGTTAATATAGTAGTCTGCTTCATTATTGCACCTGCTTTTACGTGCCAATATATAACATTTAAATTTCTCCTTTATCTTCTATTTCTTCCTCTTCAGGACAACAATGGTTTGGGCTTAAGATTGACAGAAAAAAACCTGAAGGTGATTAATCTGAAAAGTGCATAAGATTCCCTAAAAACATACTGAATGATAACAGGATTATTCCTGCAGACCTCCATGTAGGTATGAACAGACGAGGACTGTGGTGGGTTGACCCTGGCTGGCCACCAGCAACCACCCAGTGGCTCTACCACTCCCATCCTCAGCAGGACAGAGGGAGAAAACACAATGAAAAAGCTCATAGATCAAGGTAAGGACCGGAGAGATCACAAACCAATCACTGTCAGGGGCAAAAAACAGACTCAGCTTGAAGAATTTAATTTATGACATTAAAAGGAGAGTAGGGTAACGAGAAACAATAACAAAACTAAAATCACCTTCCCCTTATACCCATTTTCCAGGCTCAACTTCTGTTATGATTCTCCTATTTCTCACCCAGCCCCCATGACCCTCAGTGGCACAGGGAAACAGAGAATGGGAGTTGTGGTCAGTCCATAAACACTGTGTTTCTGCCACTCCTTCCTCCTTTTACTCTCCCTGCTTCAGGACAGATTCATCCCATGGATTACAGTCCATTAATTTTTCCAACACAATCCTTCCCACAGGCTGTAGTACTTCAAGAACTGCTCCTGTGTTGGTCCTTTTGCCATGCAAACTCCATACAGGCACCCAAACACTTGTATCATGAGATGGAAAAAAAAAAAAAGTATCTGGCAGCAAATATGTTCCATCAACACAACGACCTTGAATAACAAGTGGCATGAAACCCAGTTCATGGCCCATGTAGAATTCCTCCCATTCCCACGCCTTCTGTATACGAGGGAGGACACAAGTCATTAATTTTCACTCCTCAATAAACAACCAGCCCTAAGAAGGATCAATGGATTGTATCATGCCAGCATTGTATGCATCAGCCTGAGCAGGACAAGTATTTCAGGTGTTTTCTCAGACATAGCAGCAGTAAGAAGAAATCTTCATCCAACTTCATCCAGCTCTAAAAACTGCCATCTATCTCCTATTTTTAGCCTTTATAGTACATTGACTCAGAGCACTGGAGAAAATAAGCGTTTACATCATATTTTATCCAGCTGAATCCCTTTACTGTATGGAACTTCTTTTCCATCATCTGCCTGAACTGTTACTATTGACACATGAAAAAAATATCACAGTGAACACCCACAAATGAGGGCAGGGCTTACCCTACATTCCCCGTGGAAACAAAAAATATATCTTAATACTGAAACGTTCTCAAGATTAGCTTTGGCCACCACAGATACACTTTCATTATTAGCACAGAATGATGAGAGATCAGGTAAAACTGTGGGCTATAAGGGGACTTCCAGGTGTATTAGAGATGACTAACAGTACCAGGTCTTAGATTATGAAATTCTTTTCTGAAAGAAGAACAGTGATCATTATTTTCATCAAATTGAAAAGCAAAGTTGAAAAATACGTAAATTTCATATGCATGTATATAAATGTGCAGGCACACAAGCTTATTTCATTCAAGCAACTTCTACCTATTGGAGAACTGGAAAATATGTGAAATAAAACCAGAAACTATATTCTATCCCAGAGAATGTGGTGGATCCCTGCACAGACATACTCTTCCAGTATCTTCTAGTACAAATGTGTTTCAGCCACAGAGATCTTTCTTAAAGCTGTCTACTTTGTAAGTCAACACCTTCCACCTCCATGGGAGAATTCCACATGATGTTCTCATAAACAGCAGGATGTAATCTGATGGTCTAGAACCTTTTCCAGCCCACAGACAGCACTAAGAAGAAACAAGCTGAATGCAATGTCCAGGTTTTTCCCCCCACCCCCTTAAGATGTGAAGAGAGGACACTATTTATGCTATGCACTATCTGCCTCAGTGACCTGTTCAAAGAGGAGTTACCTCACATTTACTATCCGGTATTAGCAGCATATAAACCAATTCCTGTGAAGTAGCTCACTTGCCTGCACTTTGAGGATGATTCTTTTTCACACCTGACATAGTTAAATGATACATTTGCTTATTTTAAATTCATTTTGCACATTAACAGTCTCACTGTTCTGTAAGAAAATTTGCTGTGAACATGGAAACAAACAGTTATTTGATCTTTGGGTACATCAGAGGCATGAGGGCAAAGACATGAGAAAGCTACCTGATGCTAATTTACAGTGGCATGGAAAGCAGAGTATTACTCATCTAATCACTTCCCTTTCTGTCTGCCCAGCTCCCACAGATGTCAGGGTTAATCTCTCTTATCTACATTATTCATGTCCTTCTCCCACAACGGTTCTTGAAGTCAGCACAACATAATTGTAACAGTTTATCAACATGAATCTGTTTTGTACCATGAAAGCTGACTTACACTATTGAGCACAACCTTAAACAATGAAGTAATTACATAGCTGTTACACAGGAGGCACAACATCTGAAAGAATGGCTAAGAAGCATTTCAGAATTCTAAACAGAACAGAAATCCATGAAAATATTATCAAAAAGTAAGGTATCAAGAAAGAAAAATCCTGAAATAAACAAATTAAGTTGTCATAAATAGCCAAAAATGGGATGGCTATTCCTAGATACAGAAAAAAAATTTAAAAACTTCCTTGAACTGAAAGCAAAACGAGCACAGTAAATATTTCATCCATCCTTCAGGAAACGCCAAACAAACTAAAAACCATGTAGCTGGAACCACTAGAACTACAGACCTGTAATTTCTGTACTAAAATCTCTATCCTATGTAACTGTTCCCATGGCTCTTTCTTAAGTTTAAGACAATGTTTCTCAACCTTCTAATTTTTCTTTCCTTCATAATCAAAGAACCTTGCCTTCTTCGGGGAAAACAAAACCAAAACAGATATCCAGTATGCTGCTTGTTGGTCAGGGAGGGGTTGGATGGACAACAAATGCAACTTCTTTTTTTAACTTGTTTTAACAGGTCATAGTTTACAACAGGTTTTTAATCTGATATCTTTACAAGATGAGACACATCAGATACACAGACGCCAAGAAGACTTGGGAGGGGGAAGTAAAATTCACATATAGAACCTCTACTTATAAACAACCCAGTGACTGTGACAGGGCAGGCAGAAACCACCTAATGTTTGCTAAAATTCTTGGGGGATACAAGTGGGAATAAGCCAGCAGGCACCAATGGCACTTGTGGGGCAGCCTGAAATCACAGCTAAGTATCAGTGCTGCTGCTATGTAACAATTGTATAGCAATGTGCATTTTGAAGGGACAAAATAAAGTCTCCTGGTCTAATTTCTTCTATTTGGTGTTTTATGGGGGGACACTTCACAGTCTTCTGAAATGCACAAAATAATTTAACGCTCATCAGTATAGCCTACAAAGCCTACAATTTCTGCTTCTGCTGTAGATTCATTTCTACTTCCTTATACATTTTCCTTTCAAACTACCTTCCATGAGGTCAAAGTGCCATCTTACAGGCAAAGTATTATGATATTTTTCTATAAGAAGGATTTTGGACTGAGTACTCTTTCTGAAGGAATTCCATTGTGCTTTTGCTTTTATTCATATCTTACCTTGCACATTCCTCTTTCCTTGATTGTTCTTGTGCTCTCAGTGTGGCAACACTGGGTTATCACAGACACAGGTTGCATAGGAAGCAGGAAAGGGACAGGAGAGTGTTAATTCACTATGCCATCCCCATCAATAATGAAAACAAAATGTAATGAACTACAGACTCTGAGGTCTTATCCTGAAGAGGCTACAACAGCTCGTTTGTTTATTTAACCCCAAATGAGACCCCTGCAGGCCGATAATGAGGAGTCCTGTGAAGAGCTGATGGACAGCATTATTTCCCTTCAGTTATCGTAGCCTGACGGGTGGGTAGAAGCAAAGTCTAAGTAAGATCTTATAGATCTTAGGTTTAAGAAGTCCAGTAACTGCAGTGTTAGAACACTGTTATATGAAAAAAGAAACAAAACCCCAACCTTTTACTCAATCTGCTTTTTTCCTACTGAGAAAATATAATAATGCTTTAATGAAACAGTTGGGGTTAAATTACCCTTGTCAGAAGACAAAACTCTTCATTGTACAAGCTCTGAAGCTACTCCAATCAGTGACAAATAACATTTTGATACATATGTTGCTGCAATCCAGGTCAAATTCTGTGAAAAACACTATCAAGCTAAAGGCTTCATGACTAGAACCTTAAAGACTTGGGGAATACACCTTAAACTGTGGCAGCAGAAAGTGCAAAAGACTTTCGTTTTAAAATCTTTACTATGAGATGAACTGTTAACTTTTAAGTTTTCCACCAGAGGATGTGCCAAACCTGGTTGCTCAGAATGCTGAACCTGCTAACCTTAGACTATCACTGCTATTACTCAATGGCTAAACTTCTACTGATATCATGAATTCCAAATGTGCAAGTTTGAGTTAATTCAATTTTTAAGTCATTAATGCACTGCAAAACTCACTGATTTAACAACATACTTTTAACAGTACCCTCTAAAGATTCTGACTCAATAATTGATATTTCAAATGAACCCCAAAAAAGTTCATTAATATACAGGTAAAGTGATCCACTGGTGATTTAGACAATTTTGTGACTTTTCAGACAACGCCAGAAGTCATTCTGTCAGGACTTTGACTCTTACCAAATCAATTCTCATGACCCAGTATCTCAATGTCAAGTAGTTCAGTCATGCCTAGAAAGGTTACATCTAATGAGAAAACTGTGGTTTAAATAGAAAAATTGCGTGGCATTGTCACATAACAATTTCTTTTCTGCATTAGAAAAACAACAGTCAACAGTCTTGCATTTTTATCTAACTCACTCCCAACTCAGTCTCTTTTTATCCAGGGGGGAAAAAAAAAAAAAAAAAAAAAAAGAAAAGAAAAAAAAAGAAATGCCAAGAGTTCACTAGAGGCTCTAAAATTTTAATTTGGACTTATTCCAAAATGATAATCTTTGTGACTGACACATACTCTTCTCAGCTCACATCCCCTCTCCTTCTGCCTCATCAAAACATTTAGATAGGAAACTTGTTCTTTTGAGAAGAACTTCTGAAGAGATTCACCAGCAAATGTACAATTATAAATGCATTTTCTTTTAGGAAAAAAAAGGCTCTGATTATGTAGAAATTATGAATCATTTCAACCTGCAGTTTTTTCTCTGCAGAGATGACAATACCATATACTCCCATGTGCTTCCTATGCTTACTTAATGAGAGTCTCATCTCTGAAGTTTGTTTATTCCAGATTAGCAGATAGCAGAAAACCAACTCTAATACAAAAAGCTTCTAATGTGGCTTGTGCTGAGCTCTCTGCCAGCACACCTGCAGATATACTGAAGGTGTTAGTCAAGACTATTATTCCAGAGTTACATGCTCTGTGCAAGACACGAGACAACTGTTGTGCTATAAACTATCAGTTGCTCTGTTTTCTGTACACAACAGGATTTGATTTCACAGAAAGCTAATTTTAACCCTTGACTGAGAACAGAAATATCTACTTTATACCATGCTCTTGTAACAAGTGGAAAGGGTTAAAAGGTTCTAAAACTTTGTTAAAAGGTTTACGCTTTTAAATCAAGCATCTCAAGATTTTGAAATGCCAGGAAGCTTAAGATACATTCTGCCAAGGTCTGCTATATCATCTGAAATCTTTTGCAGGAAGCATTTGTGAATAACACAAATGCTTCTCCTACAGCTTTTTCCAATGCCTTACATGCAGGAGGCTTTCTTCTTGGTTGTACAGCTCACTTGCTATACAACCACCCACATGGATATGTAAGGCTAAGGACAAAGACTGCCCATTTAACAATTCCTCCCCCCACTTTCTTCCTGTGATATTCATGAGAACATTATTTTCTCCTTTCTCTACCTAAGAGATTAATAAGCAAGCTGGCTTCCTCTAGTTTCCTCTTGCTGTAGTTTTCCTGACCATTCAAGTCTTTTTCTGCACCTGTTCCAGTCTCAAGTCATCTTCCATGAACAGGAATGGGACAGAACCCACACACAGGAGTTTTATGTTACACCATTGCCATGCATAAAATCATTAAGAATTTCTAATCTGCACTGAAAAACATCTTCTGATAAAGCCTCAAGACAAAATCAGATGGTTACAATTCGTCACACTGGTGGCTTGTGATCATCTTTACAAGTACCATATCTAAGCTTTCTTCCTTTACTAATTATCAGTGATGAAATCACAACTTCGAGCAGCCACTTCACTTTGTGACTCTTTAAATTTTCTTCTGGACCTTTCTTCACAGAGCAATCAATATTTCTAGTGCTAAATGTACCCTGAGTGTTGTCATAAATCAGTGTTCTTACCATCAAGAAGTAAAAGTGATTAAGAAACACAACACTAGGTGGAAAAAAAAAAAAACAAACCAAACAATGACACTCCAAAATACTTTGTTTCTATAACAAAGTTTCAGGTCCCAGAACTAAGTTACCTACTTCAGCTGAAATTAAAGAAAACAGAGAAAAAACCAACACCATAAAAATAAAGAAGGGAAAAAATACCAGCTTTGTTGCTTACAAGCAGACTGTAAACGACAGCACTTTTTACTACAAGTTCATAACAACAAAGTGTCAGGCAAGTATTTGCAAGCATATCTGGCATTACAAATCTCACTAGTAATTCCAAAGATAAAAGCTATGATCCTTCAGTAAACTATGCCAATAGTGAAACCAGTGGTTTATCAGTAGATTATTTGAAAACATGTGTATTGCCATTTGTTACTAAGTTTCCATGGGTCTGCTTTTGTCAAACATCTAAAGAGAATCTTGCCCACACACTTCCTTCCCACCAATCCATCCGCCATATCTTAATAATGAAACAAAAACTAGTTCTTCACATTTTGCACTAGCAAAGCCTATTTCAGAAGTTAAATAAACCTCTAAACAAGAAAAATTTACTTAGGCTTACTTTAAGGTTGGTTTCAGAGGTTAATAAATGTCTAAAGAAATGTTTATTAAAACAAATCTCTTTCACAACATAAAAAATGCTTGAATCAAGTATGAACAGATTCAACTTACTTTAATAAGGTATGTATACGTTATTAAGAAATACTTTTATATATAAAGCATATATAATCTATAAATACAATTTATCAGCTAATAAACTATACTACACCCATGGGTCAGTTTGCTGATGAGAAATGACATCAGTCATTTGTTAAAAACTCCCCATCAACATCAGCAACTCAGAGGTATGTGCTAGCATTTCCATTTAATGTTGCATCTTTTCCAATGTTACAGAATCCATGCAAACAACCTCAGCAACTCCCACAAGGAAGACTCATTTGTTACCCCACAATTCATTTTTTATTGAAAAACAAGAAAAATTGCTGCAAAGAGGCAAGGTAACTTACAAGTCTGGAGATAGTAGTCAAATTCCAAGAACATTATTTATTAACTATATACACACTGGATTTAGATGCAAATATTTTTCGAAGAGGAAAACAAATACTAGCATGGACAGAGGAAGGAGGGAACTTGGCCTTTCCTTCAGGCACAATGGGCAAAGCAACATTAGCAACTGTGACACAGTAAGTGGGCAGTGTGTGCACACCAGCAGCTTCCTGAACAAACACAGTGACTGTGGAAGAGGACATTGGCAGGAGCAGGGAGAGGGTGGCACAGACCTTGACCAGCATCCCCTTTATCAGCAAAACACAGTCTAGTCCTGCTGTAGTCCTGTTTGCAAACACTGGAGACAAAGTAGGAAGCAGGAATAACAGCACCCAAGATGGAAAACCTCTACTTGCTTAGCGCCAGTGAACAAGTGATCTTCAGCACCATGTCGGACACAACACCTAAAAACATTTCAGGGCTGTAGATCAAAGAATGACTCAGTCAGAGTTGTTAACAGATCCATGAGATCATTGCCCTTGACAGAAAGGAAGTCAGAGCCAGAGTTCTGCTGCCTTTCTTTCAGCAGGTGAATGGTCCATGCAGACTGTACTAAACAACTCACTTGCCTTTGTTTTTCCAAGGCCATAAAAGCAGAGATGACTTTTTCCAATTTTTTCAAATGTAAAAATTAAGACAGTAACAGGGAAGGAGCATTATCTCCTCTAACTGCAGTTCTGCTTCAGATGAGTGATGCATACAGACTACTTGCTCCTGCTACAGATTTTTTTAAACTCTTTTTCAAGAGTTTATCCTCCTATATAATTTCATGCTACTGATAGTGAAGAGGAAAAAGAATTAGTCACTGCCATCCACTTATCAGCTCTTGAAGGCTGAAAGACTATGTCAAAGATGAAAGCAGAATTTTCCTTCTGGGATAATTAATTTGTAATAGGATAGTTTAGGATCACCATGTAAAATGCATCTGGTTTAGGTAAAACCTGAACAAATTAAGATTCCAACATAGATATATGCTTTAGAGGAAATAAAATCCTTCTTCAAATAAGACTGCATTATTTTAAGGAGATCTAAAAAAGGTTAGTTTAGGGTGTGGGGAGTTTTTTAAACATTGTAATTACCACACTTGTTCCTCATACACATTATCATAGCCTAAATGTACCCAAATGGCTTTGGACTCCTTTAAAAGGAAGTAAATTTCAATTCAGACATTGCATGACTGTTACTAGAACAGTTTGTCATTGAGTGGAACAAGAAAATAGGGGAGGAGGAAATTTCAATCCTTGCATATCAATCCTACACTCATAAATAAGCATGGATAAAAAAAACCCTCTCAGAAGCATGAATGTCAATATCATACTAACTCTTTAGACTGTAATAGTCTATGTATTATTAATATTTATATGTATTTAATATGTAATATTAAAATGTATTTAAGTGATGGCATGAAAAAAATCTCCTTAAGCACAGAAGTAATGACTTGAAGTCTCTTAATACATATTTCATTTCTTTTGGCATATGAACATAAAAAAAACTGATAAAAAGCATATCACTGAGTTGCCTCAAGATGCTTCTAGATGTAGACAGGGGAATTTATTGCCAGCAGGAGCAGTCTACATTTTTTAAATTGTTTCTGCATTCTCTCTGTACAGATTGTCAAATTATTTGCATGTGGTACACTCATGTCATTTCCAGCTGCTCTTTGGTCCTTACTGTTTTGCACCAACATGTAACAGTTTTCAGTACAGCTTACAGAAACTTGGCCACTGAGCAACAGCATCTTCCAAAAACTACAACCAAACATGCAACCAATCTCTCTTTCAGTCATTAAAAGGTATAACAAGAAATATAGACTTTCCTTAATAGCCAAAGCAAACAACTCAGTGGCTTTCATTCATTGTGCTTTAGCAGCTTCCACTACCCAATTCTGACAGGCTAAAAGCCTCTTTTAGGCCTCAAAGTTTGCTTAAAACTAATTAAGCAGTAGTGTAAAGTGCCTTTTGAGACTTCCATGAGTCCTACATATAGTTTCAGTAAGTCACATACTGATTTTAAAAAGTCTTACAACAAAAAACATGTAACTAATAAATTAACTCCAGTTTCTATACATAAGACTGCATTACAAAGGAGCTGTGAAAGTCTATCAGAGCTCTCCAAAATTTATTTCCAGACTTTAATATAAAATTTTAGTTATTCCTAACAAGGAACTTTATATTCTTTGCCTTCACATGTGTTTCCTATGTTGACTTTGAAACATGACTAATCTTGCACTGACTTAGGAAAATAGTGTTCAAATAACTTATTTACTGATTATAAATCACAGTTTTTCAGATTCCTAAGTTCAGTTAGCTATAAAGTCCATTGCAATGGTCAACAAACTGTAAAGTTCACTAAGAAGTTACCCAAATCACTGCCGGGGTACTGTAAATATGAGAAGGATCATACAGACTGACAGGTAACCCATACAGTACTCAGATGAATAATTCAATCAAAAATTCATAAAGCAATGGAGAAAATACTCCTGGTTTTAGACCCTGCTCTAAATTATTCTCCTTAGAGCATGGTAGAGACATGTTGGTGATTATCCTCTTTGGAAGAAATGGATGAGGTAAAAAACATTCTAATTAGCAATCTAGTACACTTCAGTCAGAAAGAAAGCATTGTGATTTCACATTGTCTTTCAGAATTAAAAAAGTTTCCTAAATTCAGATAATCATCTACAGTATTCCTCATCCAAACTTCTGCACAAATACTCTCCAGTTAGCTTTGGCTAGATTTCTTGGCTGAACCCTCCTGACCGAGGTTATGTGACCCCTAGTAATCTCCTGCCATGGCAAATTCCCAAGCCAGAGATGTATATTCCATAAGATTTTCCTACCAGCTACCCAAACCACTATTAATAAAATGAATTAATTCTATTTTAACTTCTCACACAACTTTTGGCCTATTTTCTACAGAGAGAGAATTATCCATCCTATCAGCAAGGAAAACAGATTTTAACATGTTTCTTTATTGAATTATTTGAAGAATTATTTCTTTTCTATTTTCTTACTGGGTGTTTTAGACATGTGTACTATTTAAAAAAAAAAAACAAAACAAAAAACACCAAATGACTGAAGCAGTTTGGAAAAGCCAAGGAACTGTAAAGATTAAGGTATCCTCTTCAAACTCAATGTGTAGGGCTCACAGGATTTATTTTTCATAATTACTTTGTAATTTGGTCTGAACTCTGGTGTGCCCCTGGCATTCAGGGATACACATACCAGAGCAAGAGGTCATGGGACTTCATCAGGCTCCTGGTCTATACAAAATCTGCCTTTTGCTATACATGTGACAGCAAATTACAGCACTCTGTTTTCTATTTCACACCAGCACTGTTCTGATTCCTCTTCAAGACAGTTCTTTAACTCACCAGCAATTATTCAGATACCACCAACAGAGCAACACAGTTCCATGAATATTTTCCTAGAACACTGCAAACTAATCTAAGTCTGAAAACCAGAAAATTTGCCCAAATTAAAAAAAAAAAAAAAAAGAAAAAATAACCACCATCTTTTCTTCCAGCTTTTACCAGTAAAAATAAAGCTTCACAAACATGCTATTTTATGACTCCAGGAACAGCTAAATCACAGGCAGATCAAAGTGGCTGTCCGTATGAACACAATGAACAAAATTGGGGAGTTTAAATGTCTTCACTGTAGATTACAATCAGTAACTTGCGACTACCAGTAGACAGGAATGAAAACAAGACCATTATGATATATAGTTTCCAACTCAAACTTCTGAAGTTTTTTGTCCAAATCTA